>OX459032.1:2966430-4330302 GCA_949775025.1 Tricholauxania praeusta | reverse complement strand
GAAGAGTTGAATTCGATAAAGTGGTGAAAATATGAAAAAATGTTGATAAAGAACTGCTGCTAGACACAAAGCTGCTAGCAATATCTTTCAAAACAAATGTATGTACATATATGCTTGTACGTACGTATGCATGTATAAATGTATGTATGCTGAAATAATGAAATGCAAGAAATGGAAGAAATATTTATGTGCACAAATGTATGTATGTATATGGATACCCGCAGAAAAAAGGCGCGAAAAAGGCAGCGTTATGTACAAATTTTATGAACTTTTTAACTTAAAAAATTACACTTTGTCTTATGAATTTTCTTTTTTAGTTTTCTTTTTTTGTGGAAATTGATTTACTTTTTGCAATTCTTTAATTTTGCTAAATCTTCTTTCTTTGCTTTATTTTATGTTTTTTTTTTTTGAAACTTTTAACTGTATAACGCTGCGTTTTTCGTTTTAATGACTTTTCCAACTCTATATGTATATTTAATTGAAATTAAATACATTTTTTCCCTTTTTAAGCCTGATATTTTGAGTTTTTGCACATAATTACTATTTGCTATTTTCACAAGCTATGCTTTTTGGATGATTTTTTTATTTTACTATTTTTCTTGTCTGAACACTAATTCTTTTGCACTATTTTTTGGAATCTTTTTAATCTAAATTATGGAATTTTCTTTTTTGGAGGTTTTTAGATTGATTTTTAATATATTTTTTCACAGTTTTCACACTTTTCTACCGTTTTTCGTTATATTTTATTTTTTGGCGAGTTGAAAAACGCGGGGGTAACCTACGCAGTGGTCTCTCAAGAACTACTTTGAAATGAAATAAAAAATGCAAACGTACCTTGGTGAAGAGAACGATGCAATTTAGAGAGCAACTGATGTATGTAGGCTTATGCGTGTTGAAAATGGATTTTGATTGCTGAACTTTTGATAACTTCGATTATAATTGCATCCAATAAAAAACTGGTTTTCTTTGAATTCTTCTTCTGGCGATCCGGTTCGAAATGGACCAAAATGAATTTGTGGAATCTTGGGGATATGAGGTGTCGGTTGCTAGAAGAAGCCTAGTACAATATAGTGTATGAAAAACCAGCTGAAATGAGGATAAAATCTTAAGTGTTAGCGGTTTGAGGAACATCAGCAAAGAGTGCTTAAGTGTTAGCGGTTTGAAGAATATCAGCAAAGTGACCGAGAAATCACCTTGGCAAAACTTAGGTAGAAAATTTCGAGAATAATACGAAGTATGTTTAGTACTTAATCTATTACGATAAACGCCATCTGAAGGCGAGGGGCGAGATATTTTCAGATGAAGAAATTAGTGTTGCCATCTAGCATAAACAATATTGATCAATACGTCACTTTTGTTAACGACCAGTGTTTTTAATAATAAGATTTGAAAATTATCGAAAATAAGTATTGATTCAAATATGTATACTATTACTGATTGGTTATAGAGTTTAATTGCAGTTTTGCGAAACTAACTGAACTCTGATGATACGGTAGAACCGACTTAGACGACGTTCACTCGAACACTGATTTTTCGAGATATTCAACCTCTTTCAACTGTTTCAACAGTTTTCAACTTTTTTCAACATTTTCCATATTTTTTCGAATTTTTCAATCTTGTTCGACTTTTTCCGAGTTATTCAAACTCTTTCAACTGTTTCAACAGTTTTCAACCTCTTTCAACATTTCTCAAAAATTTCCATGTTTTTTCGACTTTTTCACATCATTCAACTTTTTTCGAGTTTTTCAACCTCTTTCAACTGTTTCAACGTCTTTCAATTTTCCTCAACATTTTCCATACTTTTTCGACTTTTTCAACCTAATTCGACTTTTTTCGAATTTCGTAAACTTCAAAACTTTTTTGAGATTTTTAACTTTTTTCAAAATTTTAAATTTTTTCGAGTTTTACTAAATTTTGCATATTTTATCAAGGTCTTTCATCTTTTTAAGTACTTTCCATATTTTTCGACATATGGGCATTTCCGCCAAAAAGCCAACCGTGACAGAAAAATTAAAAGTTATTATAAAAGCGTTACTATCTGATATTATCTAAAGAAAATATTCAAATTTTGTTAATTTAAACAATTTACACCAGAATTCATTTATCACATTGAGAAAACCACCTCCAAACTTGCATAGAATCGGTTTTTCTTTTTTTGTAATATTGAATAGTATCTTGCCTTAAGTACTTAAGAGAAGTGATACATAATGAAAGCCTCTTCCGACGTCAATTAGCTAAAAACAATGCAAAAACATCAAACAGATCTCTATTAACTGTAAAGTTTTAATTTGCTTAAGTTCATGTTCTAAAGTCACAAATAAAATAGAAAAACATCATTTGTTCTCATTTCGAAAGTGATAACAGCAGCAAGTGTGTCAAAATTATTGCACGAACAGAGTTTCATGTACTTAATTCAAAAAAAAAAAACTAGTGCATAAAATATAAAATTTTAAGTTCTTGAAGCTGTTTGAAGTTCGTCATGTTCGAAAACATAAGTGTAATAAATAGGCAGTTCAAAACGGTTAAACCACTTTTTCACAGCCATAGCACAACATAATCGCATAATTTTTTTTTGTTGGAAAGGTTGTGAAGAGAAGGAGGGACATGTATGCTTTTTTTCAATAGTAGACGGTGCCACGCCCCTAAAGGGAAAAAACGTTTCCACGGCTAAGCTTATGGGTCGATTTTGATGAAATTTTTCTTAAAGATAGACTGAAACCTAAGAAAGATTATTAGAAACTCTGATTCCTTAAAGCGGGCGTGGCATTGCTCCAAATGGAGAAAAACGGTATCACGGCTGTGTCACTACACCGATTTTGATGAAATTTGGTATGTAGATAGATTGAAATTTGAGTAAAAATATTTTTTTATGTGGGCGGTGCCACGCCTCTTAAAGTTTTAACAGCAAAAAGTCAAGTTTTATATTCTTTTAAGAAAATTATCTACTCCTTCCTCTTTTCTTTGTCAAAATTGATCTCACTAATTGATTTGATAAATATAAACATTAAATTTGTTATTTTTATTACTGTATATATCTTAAATATTATTATTTATATAAATATTAAAGTAGTTTTGAAAAATTGCCCAAGTGATGCTGCCAGGTTTCGCAGACTTCTGCTTTTCTATAGATGGCCATGAAAAACACTTCCTTTTTTTTGTCCCATTCGAATGGCTTTTTAATTGCCTCTATCTTGGAACCAGTACTACGTCTGGCATCAACTTTACCGCTCAAAATAGTGCTTTCAAAGGGCTATTCCTTAAAGTAACAAAAAAAAGTTTTAGTGTTTTACTTTCACTTTTATTCAATTTTAAAAAAAACTTCTATCCCGTTCAACATGAGAGAAATGCCCATATGCAATTTAACTCATTTCACTTTTTCAAAATATTGCATATTTTTTCGAATTTCTAAACCTCAAAACGAAAAACCGAACTAGGGTCGGTCTCCTGGTACTCTATATATAAATAGGCAATCTCTAAACGGTTACACCACTTTTTCTTAGCCATAGCACAACATAATCGCTCAATTTTTTTTTTGTTGGAAAGGTTGTGAAGAGAAAGGGGGGGCATGTATACTTTTTTTTCAATAGTAGGCGGTGTCACGCCCCTAAAGAGGAAAAACGTCTTCCCGGCTAAACTAATAGACCGATTATGATGAAATTTTGTTTGAAGATTGATTGAATCCTAAGAAAGATTATTAAAAACTCTGATTTCTTAAAGATGGCGTAGCATCGCCCCAAATTGGGAAAAACAGTATCACGGCTGTGCCACTACACCGATTTTAATGACATTTGGTATGTAGACAGATTGAATCTTGAGTAAGAATAAATTTTTTTAGTGGGTGGTGCCACTCCTCTTACAGGGAAATACGTCGTTACTACAAAACTAACGGACCGATTTTGATGAAATTTTGTAAGGATATAGATTGAACCCTAGAAAATATTTCTAAATACTCAAATTTTTATAGAAGGCGTGGCATCGCCCCTAATGGGAAAAAACGGTATGACGGCTGTGCCACTAACCCAATTTTGATGAAATTTTTTGTGTAGATAGATTGAATCTTGAGTAAATACTTTTTTTTGAGTGAGCGGTGCCACGCCTCTTACAGGAAAATACGTCGTTACTACAAAACTAACGGACCAATTTTAATGAAATTTTGTTATGATATAGACTGAACCCTGAAAAAGATTTCTAAGCACTCAAATTTCTTTAAGGAGGCGTGGAGGCACCTCTAACAGGAAAACGCATTTTCACTGCTAATGTAATGAGCCGATTTTGATAGAATTCGGTACAGAGATAGATTGAACCCTGAGGAAAGCTATTTGTTTTAAAGTGGACGGTTTCAACCTCCAGTCGGAAAATATGTTTTCACAGCTAAGTATCTAATGAACCGATTTTGATGAAATTTGATATGTAGACTGATTGCGCCCTAAGGAAGAAAAAAAGAATGTGGTAGGGATATAGCAACATGATATATGCTATGACTTAAAATTTTGGAGCGATGACAAAAAATTACTATTTTCAGTTCAGTTTTTTAATTTAAAAGTAGTTTTTGTTACTTTTATGCGCGCTTCATTAAAAAATACCTTTTTGATTTGAGCCTAGCCGATCTTTCACATAAGGAGAAGTCCATAAATTACGTGAGTCAAAATAGGGGGGTGGGGGGATCGGAAAAATCTCACCAAGTCTCACAAAGGGGGAGGGGGGTCAATAAAAATCTCACGTCAACTTTTTAATGTAGATACTAAACATTATTATAGCAGGTTACATTTAAAAATTATAAGGCATTTCTCACGGTAGGGAGGGGGTGGACTCGGCAGAACTCACCAAATCTCACCAAGGGAGGTGGGTCCGAGTTTTTAAAAATACACCTCAATATGTCAGCCTTTAATCGAATCTTAGAGTAAAGACATGCAACAGCTTCTTACTCTTTGTTCGTGAGAGAGTGAGGATTATCTATACATAAATAGGCAGTTGCAAAACAGCTCCATACTTTTTTAATTACTTTAGCACAACATAATCGCTTAGTTTTTTCGCCTTCAAAAGGAAAGTACGTTTCCACGGTTAATCGAGTGTTGATGAAATTTGGTTTGAAGATAGATTGTACCCAAAAAAAAGGTATTAAAATCTTGAAGCTCTTTAAGGAGGCGTGTCATCGCCCCTAATGGGAAAAAGCGGTATCACAGCTGTGCAACTACACCGATTTTGATGAAATTTGGTATGTAGATAGATTGAATATTGAGTGAAGATATTTGTTTTGAGTGAGCGGTACCACGTCCCTAACAGGTAAAAATGTTTTACTACTAAACTAATCGACCGATTTTGATGAAATTTGATACCGAAATAGATTGAACCGCAACCAAAGAAACGTATTTGTTTTAAAGTGGAGGGTGCCCCCCCTTCAATAGGAAAATATGTTTTCGCAACTTAACTTATGGACCGATTTTAATGAAATTTGGTATTGAGATAGATTGAAGCTTTTGTTTTTATTTGGGTGCCACGCTCTTAACAGGAAAATATGTTTTTTTAGCTAAGCTAATTGACTGATTTTGATGAAATTTGGTATGGAGATATGTATCTTGAACTCTAAGAAGGGATAGATATAGGGATAGGACAACATTTTAACATAATTTTTATTTTTAAAAGCGATGACAAAAATAGCTCTTTTTATATCAGTTTTTTAATACCAAAAGCATTTTTAATGGTTGAATTTCAACCACCGGGCGAACTCTAGTTCAATTAATTATGCCAATTATTACATACGGAGAATTAGTACATAGTAAGCTAGACTCAAATTCTCAACTAAAATTAACAATTGCATTTAATCATGCAACACGGTATGTCTATGGCTTACGTAAATTTGACCACATCTCCCAATTCAATAAAAGTATTCTTGGCTGTGACTTAATAAGCTATCTCAGTTTCAGAAATTGCATTTTTCTATATAAGCTTATACCGATATGAAGTTAGCGCCGAATTTGAGCGCCGGAAGAAAATGTTATTTACATTTTCTTAACAGAGCGCGGTGAAAATTTAACATTTTGATTTTTTCGGCGAATAAAAAATTTTTACGACGAAAAAAAAAAAACTATTATGAAATAACGAATCTACTCGCTGTTGTCATATAGCACGTTTGACATGAAAAACCAACTAGCAACTGTGGTGCAGTTGTAGCGTGTTTGGCTATGAAACGAACAGTCCTGGGTTCTCGAATCCTACTGTGATTCACATGAAGTTTTTTTTATTTAAATTTACGGAACGAACAACTTTGGGTTCAAATCCAATTTTGAGCTAACGCAGTTAGTCCAAGAGCCCGCTGTATAGGTATGGGATGTACGGGAAAGAAAGTGAACCATTTTGGTGAAACTTACGAACCAGGGTTGTGTTGCCAAAGCCTGTTCCGATGCCCGAATCTCAGCCAATTTTGTTGTTTTAATTGAAACTGTATAATATTATGTTTCAAAATGTATGTGAAACGATATAACACGAAGAGGCACAAACATAATGTCAAAGGTTGCATTGTTAAATCCTGTCCCAAACTTGGATTCGGTCTTAAATATGGGTTGCCACCAGTTTTTATGGCCAATTTTTCTCAAATGGTAAGCAGTTGGGAAAGGATTCGATAAGTCAACCCTATATATTCCATTAAGGCTCTTCGAACTCTATGGTTTGGCACACATTTCAAGTATTAATATATACTAGTATCGCCTGAGGTCGGAATTCGACCATTAACACTTAATGAATTATATTTGAATCTTTGAAGAATTTTAATGGCCTCTTAATAACAAAACGTTTTTGTCCATTCACTACGATCTTATTTAGTTTCAGTAATCACCTTACCCCACCTCATCTCACATAGCCTCACCTCATCTTTGGAATTACATTCAATGCATATTTAAATGCAAAACATCACAGAATTATCAATATCTATTTTTTTACATTATTTCTATTACTCGGTATGTTTGATTTTGACACAAAAATTGTCTCTCCTTATCTGTTTACCGTTTAGTCCGACCTGCTATCGTTCTTCTTCAAGGCGTAACAAAAATATATATTCCGTATCTTTTTTTTCAACTGTATCTCAAAATAAATATATTGAATATTGGAAAATTTCCGAACAAAAAAAGCACTGCAACTAAACGCAAATTTAAATCTCTATTAATCAAAAAAAACAAATTTTCAAACAAAAATAATATGGCAATATTCCGGGTTTTGAACGTATGGGATCGTAAAATTTTCAGTGACAAAAAGTAAAAACCACTGTAAAATGCATGAGTAGAATCGGTTTTTATTTTCTGATGTGGTAGATTTTATGCCCCTTGATATATTTAATAAATTAAATTCCTTCTGCAATATAAGAAAACTATCCTTCGAAAATAATCTACTTCATTATATATATTAAGAACTACCCAACCTAATGGTTTTTAAGTCTACCAAAAAAAATTTGCTCTATAAAATTTGCCGTCAAAAACTCAATTAAACATATTCGCATTTCTATGGCAAATTCTTTAAGTCTTATAACAGCGCAAAAAATCGTTAATTTAGCTCATATAGTCATGAAAGTGATAAGAACGCTTCCACTTAATTGGTTAAAGCATTTTGCTTACATTTTATTTTACCTGCCCTAACGATACATACACACATTTTTTTCACTTCTGTGGAACAGTACCTTTCAAATGATATAAGTTTCATTCCACTTCATTTATAAGAAATACTAAATAAAGGTGTGATAACTTTGGACGTCAACGTATTAATAAAAAGATATTAAAAACTACCCAACCTAATGAGTGTTAAGTTTTCAAAAAATTGTTAGCCTTTAAAATCTTACGCCCACGACTCAATTAAATATGTGGTATTTCATAAAATCTAAATGCGATGTACATAGCTCATACAACCATGAACACGATTAAAATACTTTCATTTCATTGGCTAAAGCGTTTTGTATAGGGAAATCATGGGTGTAAGTTCTCTTTATTTTACCTGCTTCTTTTTTTATTGTGCACATCTATGAAACAATACCTTTCGAATGATATAAGTTTCATCCCCTCTCTTAATAATAAATACTAAAAAAATGTACCGCAATTTTCAATCTTCACGTATTAATATATAGATGTTCTAATGAAGCGCGCATAAAAGTAACAATAAATACTTTTTAGTACTTATTAAAAAATTAAACTGGAAAGAGATATTTTTTGTCATCGCTCCGAAAAATTAAAATCAGGGTATGATGCTGTTTTATCCCCACCTTTTCTCTTCCTTAGGGTGCAATCTATCTTCATATCAAATTTCATCAAAATCGGTCTATTATTTTAGCTGTGAAAACATATTTTTCTATTGGGGGCGTAGCACCGTCCACTTTAAACCGAACACATTTCCTTAAAATTTAATCTATCCCTGTACCAAATTCTATAAAAATCGGTCTATTAGTTTAGCAGTGAAAACGATTTTTCTGTTAGAAGTGGTGCCACGCCCACTAAAAGAACTCAGAGTTTTGAGAAATGTTTTTTGGGGTTTAATCTATATCCAAAATAAACTTCATCAAAATCGGTCCATTGGCTTAGCCGTGGAGACGTTTTTCTTGATATGGGCGTGGCACAGCCCACTTTAAACAAATATATTTACTCAAGGTTCAATCTATCTCCATATCAAATTTCATAAAAATCGGTGAGGCATCTCAGCCGTGACAACGATTTTTTTCCATTTGGGGTTAATGCGTTTTGTATGGGGGAATCATGTAAATATGTTCACTTTATTTTACCTGTCTTAACGGCAACAAATACACCTGATTTTTTTTTTCTGCACATCTATGGAACAGTACCTTTCCAATTATATAAGTTTCATTCTCCTCATTTTATAGTAAATACTAAAAAAGTGTACCACAAGATTCGATGTTCACGTATTAATATATAGATTATTAAAAATTGACCCAAAAAACCGGTCGCAACTCATGTTGGGGACAGGATTCAACAATGCAACCTGGATATTATTTTTAGGCCTCTTTGAGTTCTATAATTTGACACACATTTTGAGGCATAATATTACACAGTTTCAATCAAAACAACAAAATTTACTAAAATTCGGGCATTTTCGGTCATCGGGACAGGCTTTGGCAAGGAAACCCTGGTTCATTAGTTTCATCAAAATAGTTCATTATATCTCCTGTACATCTCATCCTGTCATCTTATGCACTCGACTTTTCTACAGCGGGCTCTCCGCCTTAGTAGATTCCACTGCTACCATATGATAACGTTCGCTTAAAGATAGAATACACTAAACTTCTGTGGAAACACCTGTTTCGTCGTTTTGATGTTATGTAATGTAATGTATTTGTCTATGAAATTAAATTCCTTACAGACTAGAACAAATTTGTAGGCTAAAATGATCTTAAATAAACTTAAGTCTAATAATTTAAATTTAGTGTAATAAACTTAAAAGTACAGATTTAAATATATTTTTAGGCATACAGAAATCAATTGTACTATTTTTGTACAATTTATATAAAGCAATAAGAGTTCTATTAATGGGCTCATTAATGGCATAGTTAGACCTATGACATTTAATATAAAAATAGTCCGATGATCTTAAAGTTCGCGATGGAATATTAAATAAAATCAATTCAAGGAGATCCAAGCAAACAATATTTCCATTAATAATATCCTAAATAAGCATCATACTATGAACAAGTCGTCTATTTTCGAGCAAATCCAAATTAATAAGCATGCAGCGTGCTTTGTAAGAAGGAATGGGCTCAGTAAAAGGAATCAATCGCAAAGCAAATTTTACGAATTTCTTCTGAATACGCTCAATACGATCAATGTGTAAGCAATCATATGGATTCCAAATGAAGGATGCATACTCTAAATTGGACCTTACGAAAATCGTATATAGTTGTTTCAAAGGATCTTTGAAAGTAAAACTATTACGTTTAACAAACGCAAAGAGCGAATATGCTTTTGGTAAAATACGATTTATATGACTATTGAGACAAAAATGAGAGTCAAAATAAACTCCAAGATCACGCATTTCACCAATGTTTTTTAAGGGCATATTATCAAAACAATATGTGAACAAAATTGGCGTACTGCATTCCGAAAATGTTACATGAAAACATTTACGAAGATTTATAGATAAATTAATATAATACTTAAAACTCATTGAGGAAGATATTACATTTATAAACCCCTGGAGGTCACAAAGTTTCAAATAAGGAATTAGCGGTATTCCAAACAAAACATCAACACTACGGCTTTGGCATACAATTAACACACTCAGGGAAAAAAATCAAGCATTTTGTGTTTGATTCAACCATAAACGCTAACGATTTAGCGCCGAAGCTGAAAATGTTTAAATTGAACATAAATATTTTTGATTTGGATTTAAAAATAATTCTAAATTGACTCAAACAGATTTTATGTTAGATTCAAAATGGTCTTACTTTTTGATACAAACAAAATTTGTGCTTGAATAGAACAGAATTTTTATTTGATTCAAGTATTATTCGTAGTTAAATTAAATAGAATTATCTTTTGATTCAAATGTGGTTCGTGGTGGATTCAAATGTATTTCAGCTTTGAAATAATAATGCAAATATGTAAGTTTTAAACTGTTATACCTTTATAACATTTTATATGGAACTCTAAAGTACTTATACATAAACACATAAATGTAAGTAGTTAGCAATTCAATTTAGCAAACATACAATTAAATTAAAAATTTGGTATATGAGTAAGAAAAATCTGGGAAAGTATCATAAAATTTTTTAATCTAAAATATTTACTATAATATTTAGAGATGATATCGCCAATTTTCGTGCTGAACTCATTTGCATTTGGTAAGTGTAACACAAAATTATCATTTGCATCTTGTATATAACAGATGATCATTCCCCTCGATTAAAAATGTAAAATATTTTGATCTGCAAATAATAGGAAAAATATAATAAAAGCAACAGTAAATATTTCGTGCGAAAATATTAAGAAATTACCAAATATTAAGCTCTTGCGTCCAAATATCCACCCAATGTCCAAAAAAATTAACTTCTCTTTGTCTTACACTGCTAATATTGTAGATTATGTTGTTCGAGTGTCTGAAGCAGATCTTTAAAGCCAGGTGAAAACCTTTGAGTTGACCGATAAAGTTTCGTCCTCTATGCCAAACTGAAATTGATTTTGTTTTTTTAATAAAATATAAATCTCAACGCATCTAAATTTTCATGTTTTAAGCTTACAGCAATTTTCTTCCATGTGAATAATTTTTCTTTGAATTTAGCCGTCAATCGGTGTTTTTTATTGCCTCGCTGATATCTCCTTTGGAAAGGTATTTTAATGCTTCGTAGTCCTTAACCTAACTTTTATGAAGAAGTACTGCAGCTAACGAAGCCGGTAAGCACCGTCGTGGTGCAATTGAAACTAAAATGTTCAAGTACCGAAACATATCTCGCAGATAAAGCGAAATATTGATTTTTTTTATTAAACATTTTCGAATTATTTTGACTTTTTCTTCAAAAAAACCATCGTCATATCGCGGCGTCACGAAAATCGTAATTTTAGCGAAGATTGAAAATTGTAGCCTTGACCAAGTTTTTTCGCGGAAACAAAGATTTCCGTGGCGCCGCGAACTGACGATAGTTTTTTTTATAGAAAACGTCATAATAAATCGAAAAATTTAATAAAAAAAATCGATATTTCGCTTGATTTTCGAGATATCAATACTTGAAAATTTTAAATTCAATTGTACATACCACGATTGTCCATTAGCGGCTTCGCTAGCCACACTACAGCTACATAAAAGTTAGGTTAAGTGAGGAGCATTCGGCAGCTGCTCATATTTGACATCATATTGCATATCCAACACCAGCTTTGATAGCCATAACTATTTTTTTAATTTATTTATTATCTATTTTAGTTATTAATAACTCTTTTTTTCGAAACTTTCTCACTTTTTAATACACCATCAAAACTTCAGCACACAAAACAAACACTGACACGACTGAAATACGATAGCACCATTTTGACTTCAAAATTGAAAGCCGAAAATGCGTTCGTTTATTGTAAAATAAATAATAGTGATTTCAAATACTTTTCATATTCAAAATGCAATTTGAACTTTTTTATGATTGAAGTAAAGTATAAAAATAGTATTTTCAATACTTTTCAATTTTAAAATGCAATTAAAAACATTTTATGTTAAAAATAAAGCAGAAAAAGGTTATTTTTACTATTTTTAACTTTAAAATTTGCGGCTTTTAATCAAAAATAATATTTTCAAATTTACAATGCATTTTTTCCCTGAGTGCACCAAAATATAATGTTGGATATATGGCCATCTCCACCAAAAAAGGCCTTTTAGCTGGCCTCGTTATTAATTTTTTTTTTTTTTTGAGCACACTCTTCAACCATGATTTTTCTTGAAGCTAAGGCTATCTTGAATCAATATTCAATGTTGTTCAATTAAAATTCAAGGAACTTATTTTTTTATTTAACTTTATATGTAACTTTTCATGTTTTTTAACTTAAGTGCAATTTTAATTATGTCTACCTTTGAATTTTAATTGTTCCTCCTTGAATATTAATTCAAGATAGTCTTATTTTCAAGAAAAATCATGTTTGAAGAGTCTGCTTCAAAAAAAAAAATCGAAATTGTCATCTTAGCTCGACCATGGTTTCGATTTATTTTTTTATTTTTGGAGCAGACACTTCATAGAGATCATAGCAAAATCGAGTCTTTTTATCACACCGGTGATATAGTTCCACATAATGTTTGGTCTAGAACAAAAGACGGAAGCATGAAAACATTGACAGAAACTTGCAACTTAATGGATGAGAAGTTCTCTGATATACCCATATATTCGTGCATTGGAAAGCACGAAGCGCATCGTGCTTCTACGATATTGTAAATATATTTAATACATATAACAAGTATATTTAATTATTTTGTGAACTCATTAGGAAAGGTGTTCACGATATTGCTGTACATTGTTATTTCTTTCTTGACTTTATTGTCTCTTTTTTAGTAATGTTCCTGAAGAACTCAACATTAAGTGGCTGTATGAGTATATGCATAACCTTTGATCCAAACATCTGCCGGCTTCAACTAAAGAAACTATTCTGAGAGGTGGCTTCTATACAGTGTCTCTGAATTCTGGATTAAGAATTATCTTATTAAAAAACGTACAATCAGCGGTATTTTTAATTGTCGCACACAAGAATGATATGAATGTTCATTATTCTGAGGGAGGACATGCTGTTGGTATATCATGGAATGCTGGCAGCTTGACATTGTTCATATATAAAAATCCAAATTATAGAGGTATCTTGTAGAGCCAACGACACATCAAGTTGAAGATTATCAAACTTGGATTTTCAATCTTACTGAGGCGAATTTGCATGCAGATAGTAGAAGCCCTGTTTGGGAAGTAGATCTTTATTTTTCAAAAGATTTTAATGACGGTTGCTGTCCTTATGGTATTGATTAAATTGATTAATTATTGGATAAGTTTAATGACAATTCAGAGATGTTAAGGAAGGTAGGTGAAATCAGTTTTTAAAAAGTTTCATGTTTAATCTCTTCAATTTTCCTAGACCTGGCGTCACAAAATGACATCGGCTGATCCACAGCTTGAAATAGTTTTAAAACCATATATTTATTGAGCACAATCTGCCGTTCGGCTACGACTGATTACAGCAATAAAAATCACTTCAACGAATTGACAAGTCGACTACAAAAAGCGGTACGTTGCTCAAAATAGAGTAAAGTGCTAATCTGGAGAAATTAAATACAATTTAATACAATGTATAATGAAAATTCCTCAACAGAAAGGCCAAAGAAGACGCCAACAGAAAAACCGGAGGCTTATGGGGCTATTTTTGTAATGGCAATGAAAATTACAATCATAATTGAATTATACTTTATTGCTAAGATGTTATGTAGATTGTTTATTTATAAGAAAATTCACACTATTAAAAATTTCACTTTTCCAGAAAAGACGTAGAAAAGTGATTGCTTGTTAACCTTAACACAACGTTTTTATATTGCAATATATTCGGTTAGATTAAGAAAGATGACATCCTCTGCTCAGAACTGCTCCTTCAACCTGACTCTCTACCCGATGATGCCGGTGGACTTTGGGCGCATATATCCCGCTCCATGCGCTCTGCCGCTGAGGAAGTCATTGGTTTCCGACGCCCACTTCCGCGAAATCAATGGTATGACCAGGAGTGTCGCGAAGCTACTGCAGTGAAAAACGCCGCCTACAAAAGAACCCTGCAGTCAGCAGCAACGCGAGCCGTGCACGAAAACTACCGGGAAAAGAGAAAGGATGAGAGGCGCCTTTTCAGACGCAAGAAACGAGAGCAGGAAAGGCACGAGCGTGAGAAACTCGAAGTGTTACGGGGCAGGAATGATGCTCGAAAATTTTACCAACAAGTCAAGCGTCTGACCCAAGGTTTCAAGCCCGGAGCATCTACCTGTAAAGATGAACATGGAAATCTGGTTACGGATACGCAGGGTACACTGAGATTATGGAGGGAACACTTTTCCAAGCTGCTTGCTGGCGATGACTCCACCAATCCCGCCTTTGGAGAAATTAACCCGATACCACCAATCAACGACGATGGTGTGGACGTACCACCACCTAGCCATGACGCGGTACGATTTGTGATCCAACGACTTAAGAACAACAAAGCGGCTGGTGCCGATGGCCTGCCAGCTGAATTGTTCAAGACCGGCGGCGATGAGCTGATAGGGTGTATGCATCAACTCATCTGCAAAATATGGCTAGTTGAAAGCATGCCCGACGATTGGAATCTCAGTGTCCTTTGTCCTGTACTGAAGAAAGGTGACCCGACAATCTGCGCTAACTACCGGGGAATCAGTCTTCTTGCCATCTCTTACAAGGTCCTGTCGACTGTACTGTGTGAAAGACTTAAGCCGTTTGCCAACACACTGATTGGGCCTTATCAGTGCGGCTTTAGACCTGGTAAGTCCACCATAGACCAGATCTTCACACTACGTCAAATCCTGGAAAAAACCCACGAAAAACAGATCGATACCCATCATCTCTTTATCGATTTTAAAGCAGCTTTCGATAGCCCGATACGGGATTGCCTGTATGCCACCATGTCTGAGTTCGGTATACCTGCGAAGCTGGTGCGGCTTTGCAGAATGACGTTGAGCAACACAGCCAGCTCCGTTAGAGTAGGAAGGGACCTCTCCGAACCATTTGATACCGAACGAGGTTTCAGACAGGGCGATCCATTATCCTGCAACCTCTTCAACTTTGTGATGGAAGGGGTGTTGCGAAGAGCCAGTGTACATCGTAATGGCACTATTTTCTACAAAAGTGTCCAGCTCCTTGCATATGCCGATGATATTGATATCATTGGACGTTGTAAGCGAGATGTTACTGCTGCGTTCTCTGCTATCGAAAAAGAGTCAGCGAAAGTGGGTTTGACGGTGAACGAGGGCAAAACAAAGTATATGCTGTCCACAAACAGGGAGACGCGGCGCATTGGATCCTTTGTTACTGCGAACAACTATACTTTCGAAGTTGTCAAGGAATTCACCTATCTTGGCACCGCCGTGAACACTCAAAACGATGTCAGCCTGGAGATAAAGCGAAGACTAACTCTTGCTAATAGGTGTTACTATGGTCTCAGTAAGCAATTGAGTAGTAGAGACCTCTCTCGCCCGACAAAACTGACACTCTACAAGACGCTCATCTTACCCGTGCTACTTTACGGCGCAGAAGTTTGGGTTGTGTCGCAGACTGATGCAGCCACGCTTGTGGTGTTTGAGAGAAAAATTCTTCGCAAAATCTTCGGTCCTGTTCACGTCGGCGACGACTACCGTATTCGAATGAACCACGAACTGTACGAGCTCTACGCTGACATTGACATAGTCAAGCGCATCACTATTCAACGTCTGCGCTGGCTGGGACATGTTGTGCGTATGGACGAAGAAGCTCCGGCGAAAAAGGTGTTTGATGCGGAAGCCGCTGGGCGACGACGAAGAGGAAGACCATGCCTTCGATGGAAAGACCAAGCCGAGGAAACCCTATCCACGCTTGGTGTGAATGATTGGAGAAGGCGTGCGCAAAGCAGAGACGCCTGGAGAGAGCTTTTGAGGTCGGCCGTAACCCGGTAACGGGTTGTTATGGCCACCCAAGTAAGTAAGTAAGACATCCTCTGCTTGATGGATGGCTTTATGACTTAAAAATATATTTTGGAATAAAGATAATTCAAACTATGTTTCGCCTCCTTTATTGAAGTGCTGATGTCGTTTGTGACAAATTTCGATATACAGGTCGCATTTAGAAATTTTTCATAAAGTATACTGCGCGTGCAACATAAGTTGATTCTATCTCAGAATATATGTATATCCCGAAATCCCTCCTTAAAGCTATGAGGAAAAACTTTTTAAAAAAAAATAACTCTAGAGTTTTGAATAAATTGCATTCGGTGCTGCACTTTTATGAAAAGTTTGAAGAATAAGAATGTGCATTATTCAAAGCCAATAACTTGTACAAAAATCGATTCCAGTAAAAAACCCTTGAACCATGTATGGAGAATCCCCCCTTAAAGCTCTGAGCAAAAACTTAAAAAAAAATAGCTCTAGAGTTTTGAATAAATTGCATTCGGTGCTGCACTTTTATGAAAAGTTTGAAGAATAAGAATGTGCATTATTCAAAGCCAATAACTTGTACAAAAATGGATTCCAGTAAAAAACCCTTGAACCCTGTATGGAGAATCCCCCTTTAAAGCTCTGAGCAAAAACTTAAAAAAAAATAACTCTGGAGTTTTGAATAAATTGCATTCGGTGCTGCACTTTTATGAAAAGTTAGAAGAATAAGAATGTGCATTATTCAAAGCCAATAACTTGTACAAAAATGGATTCCAGTAAAAAACCCTTGAACCCTGTATGGAGAATCCCCCCTTAAAGCTCTGAGCAAAAACTTAAAAAAAAATAATCTAGAGTTTTGAATAAATTGCATTCGGTGCTGCACTTTTATGAAAAGTTTGAAGAATAAGAATGTGCATTATTCAAAACCAATAACTTGTAAAAAAATGGATTCCAGTAAAAAACCCTGTATGGAGAATCCCCCCTAAAAGCTCTGAGCAAAAACTGAAAAAAAAAATAACTCTGGAGTTTTGAATAAATTGCATTCGGTGCTGCACTTTTATGAAAAGTTTGAAGAATAAGAATGTGCATTATTCAAAGCCAATAACTTGTACAAAAATGGAGTCCAGTAAAAAACCCTTAAACCCTGTATGGAGAATCCCCTCTTAAAACTCTTAGCAAAAACTTAAAAAAAAATAACTCTGGAGTTTTGAATAAATTGCATTCGGTGCTGCACTTTTATGAAAAGTTTGAAGAATAAGAATGTGCATTATTCAAAACCAATAACTTGTACAAAAATGGATTCCAGTAAAAACCCTTGAACCCTGTATGGAGAGTCCCCCCTTAAAGCTCTGAACAAAAACTTAAAAAAAAAATAACTGGAGTTTTGAATAAATTGCATTCGGTGCTGCACTTTTATGAAAAGTTTGAAGAATAAGAATGTGCATTATTCAAAGCCAATAACTTGTAAAAAAATGGATTCCAGTAAAAAACCCTTGAACCCTGTATGGAGAATTCCCCCGAAAGCTCTGGGCAAAAACTTTAAAAAAATAACTCTAGAGTTTTGTATAAATTGCATTCCGTGCTGCACTTTTATGAAAAGTTTGAAGAATAAGAATGTGCATTATTCAAAGCCAATAACTTGTACAAAAATGGATTCCAGTAAAAAACCCTTGAACCCTGTATGGAGAATCCCCCCTTAAAGCTCTGAGCAAAAACTTAAAAAAAAATAACTCTAGAGTTTTGAATAAATTGCATTCGGTGCTGCACTTTTATGAAAAGTTTGAAGAATAAGAATGTGCATTATTCAAAGCTAATAACTTGTTCAAAAAAGGATTCCAGTAAGAAACCCTTGAACCCTGTATGGAGAATCCCCCCTTAAAGCTCTGAGCAAAAACTTAAAAAAAAATAACTCTAGAGTTTTGAATAAAATGCATTCGGTGCTGCACTTTTATGAAAAGTTTGAAGAATAAGAATGTGCATTATTCAAAGCCAATAACTTGTACAAAAATGGATTCCAGTAAAAAAACCCTTGAACCCTGTATGGAGAATCCCCCCTTAAAGCTCTGGGCAAAAACTTAAAAAAAATATCTCTAGAGTTTTGAATAAATTGCATTCGGTGCTGCACTTTTATGAAAAGTTTGAAGAATAAGAATGTGCATTATTCAAAGCCAATAACTTGTAAAAAAATGGATTCCAGTAAAAAACCCTTGAACCCTGTATGGAGAATTCCCCCGAAAGCTCTGAGCAAAAACTTTAAAAAAATAACTCTAGAGTTTTGAATAAATTGCATTCCGTGCTGCACTTTTATGAAAAGTTTGAAGAATAAGAATGTGCATTATTCAAAGCCAATAACTTGTACAAAAATGGATTCCAGTAAAAAACCCTTGAACCCTGTATGGAGAATCCCCTTTTAAAGCTCTGAGCAAAAACTTAAAAAAAAATAACTCTAGAGTTTTGAATAAATTGCATTCGGTGCTGCACTTTTATGAAAAGTTTGAAGAATAAGAATGTGCATAATTCAAAGCTAATAACTTGTACAAAAAAGGATTCCAGTAAGAAACCCTTGAACCCTGTATGGAGAATCCCCCCTTAAAGCTCTGAGCAAAAACTTAAAAAAAAATAACTCTAGAGTTTTGAATAAATTGCATTCGGTGCTGCACTTTTATGAAAAGTTTGAAGAATAAGAATGTGCATTATTCAAAGCCAATAACTTGTACAAAAATGGATTCCAGTAAAAAACCCTTGAACCCTGTATGGAGAATCCCCCCTTAAAGCTCTGGGCAAAAACTTAAAAAAAATAACTCTAGAGTTTTGAATAAATTGCATTCGGTGCTGCACTTTTATGAAAAGTTTGAAGAATAAGAATGTGCATTATTCAAAGCCAATAACTTGTAAAAAAATGGATTCCAGTAAAAAAACCCTTGAACCCTGTATGGAGAATCCCCCCTTAAAGCTCTGAGCAAAAACTTAAAAAAAAAATAACTCTAGAGTTTTGAATAAATTGCATTCGGTGCTGCACTTTTATGAAAAGTTTGAAGAATAAGAATGTGCATTATTCAAAGCCAATAACTTGTACAAAAATGGATTCCAGTAAAAAAACCCTTGAACCCTGTATGGAGAATCCCCCCTTAAAGCTCTGAGCAAAAACTTAAAAAAAAAATAACTCTAGAGTTTTGAATAAATTGCATTCGGTGCTGCAATGCTATTAAAAGTTTGAAGAATAAGAATGTGCAGGAAGGCTCTGGACCTTCCGTTGATACCGTAAAACGTCATTTGAGAGAAGCTTAACTGTTATGACGTGTTTACAGGAAGAAACCTTTAGTATCTGAGCGAAATCGAAAAATAAAGAATAGAATTTGCTAGAAAATATAGACGTTGGACCCTCTAGGATTGGAAGAACGTGTTTTTTACTGATGAAACCAAAATAAATAGACTATGGTCGAATGGCAGATCATACGTTAGGTGCCCGGTTTGAGCTGAGTTTAACCCTACACACGCCCAACACTACAGTACGGCGGAAGTAGCATTATTGTGTGGAGCGGCATGTCATGGTGTGGTGTTGGCTCAATCGCAAAAATTGAGGGTCGCATGGACAGGTTCTAGTATACAGGCATATTACAGACATATCTGATTCCATATGCCAATGAAAACTTAGCCGTGAGTTGGATCTTTCAACGAAATAATGATCCTAAACATACTGCTGGTCATACAAAGAAGTGGTTCACGGACAACATGGTGACTGTTTTGGATTAGCCATCCTGTAGTCCGGATCTAAATTTGATTGGGATCCTCTGGCAGTAGTAAAGGAACGTATTGGAACGTATATTAAAAATAACAAATTTTATGTAACTCTATGTGGAAGAGCGAAAGGCGTGGGTAACCATTCCTAAGACTGCCTGAAGACTGTGTGAGGATCTAGTGGCTTTAACTCCTCGGCGATGTGCAGCAGTTCTTTCAAGTCAACAATTTTGTTGGCAAAAGAATGAAGGAATACTCTATCATAAGATTGCAAAAATATTTTTTTGAATTAGTAAGATATTTATATGAAAAAGTTAATTTGAAGTGATATGTATGAATCGTTCCTAATTATGTGCACGTAACTGTATATTTATTTTTTTCGCTTTTATTTATACTTCATATTATTACCCTTCTGAACAATAAAAAAAAATTTTAAACAAAAAAACAAAACCAGTTCAATATCTTGCGCGTAACGAATAATCGGACAAGGCAAAATGACAATGCCAAATATACCGTTATTTTGCAGAAAAGCATTTAAGAATGACATTTTTTATCATATTCAGTCGTAAATTGCATTTAGCGGCAAACAGTGTCAACAATAACTTAAAATATATTTAAAATGGCTCCAAATGGAAAGCAATCTACTGTAGAAAATAGGCAATTAGTAGTTAAGTGACCCTCTAAAGGTAAAACTGCAAGAGAAATTGCCGAATTGATTGGAAAAAGTAGATATATTGTCCACGACATAATCAAGAGGTTCCGCGATGAGTTTAGGTTGACCAAGAGAAGGTCAAGACGAGATATTAAATGTGCAAAACGAGCGTTCGATATTGAAAGAAATCAAAGAAGATATTTTCGCACTGGAAAATATGTTTGCCTGAATATTATGGGAGAATTGTATGAATAAAACCACTTGCAAGCCTTAAAAATAAAAAAAATATATTAAAATATGCCAAGGAGTATTTATTAAAAAACAGAAGATTTTTGGAGTAACGTAATTTGATGGTATATCATGTTTAAATACCTTTCTATTGATATTTTTCATTATTTTAAGGTTTTGTTTATCGTATTGTTTGGACCGTTTATTTATTTTCAGTTATTTTATTTTGTTGCTTTTTCACAGTTGTGAGCTTCGTAAGACAATCGGTTGATTTGTTCTGCGCATGCTCAACACTGACGTCATTTTAAACATGTTCCTATCGGCTTAAAATTGTGAGCAGCAGATATCGAAAAAATATGAGGAGAGCGTAACAGTGGAAAAATGGATTCACTTATGTACATTACTGTGGTCACAAGCAATAACAGCTTAAGTCTATATATGACCACAAGGCAAATCAAGATAAGTTCTGTGTATAAGCATGTGACTTATACTGTTTCGGACTGTCATCGTAGGTTGACTTAAGGTGTTATTGCTTGTTGCCACAGATTATTTGATAGTACGTGAGGTGTTTTTTTGAAAACTCGGATCTCCCCTTCCACTTGGTGAGCTCTGACTTGCCTTATAATTTTAAAATGTAATATGCTATAATAATGTATAGTCTCTGCATTAAAAAGTTGTCGTGAGTTTTTTATTGACCCCGCTTCCCCCTTGGTGAGACTTGGTGAGATTTGCCCTAACTCAAAATTCGACATAATAATAATATTTTTTTTTAAAGATTTGTTCAAAGTCAAGAATATTTTATCATTCTTAGTTCAAAGCGGCTCGTAAAACATTTTACTTATAGCTCAATTACAATGTCTACTTAATAATGATTGCATATATAGCGAATTCCAGTCCTTGGTGACATAAAAGTTAACATAAAAACAGATAAATAAGATTTGATTTCATAGAGCATAAGGTTGGCAACCTTGAATCTTCAATACTGACGTCATAAGACGCCAAGATTTGCCAACACGTTATAGAGTTCTCGATCGTGTATTTCATGTACACTGTAAAAAAAATGAGACGTCGTTGGTTTTTTACACAATATACATACAATAAGTCATTATTAAAATTTCAAAGAATTATTTTAATCTCTTAAACATAATTAAAATCTACTGAATAGACATAAAAAAATTTAACAGAAATAATTTTCTGATTAAGTTTTCACGATATTTCTAATTTAGTGTACAAAATTTGAATTTTCCTACAGAAATGTAAACATTTTTTTAAAGTATTTAGAGCATTATTGGCGACATACATTTTTTATTTGGCTTTCCAAAATCTATAAGTCCAATGGTTGAATTTGGACTAAGTAGTTATAAGTCCAAAGTATAAGTTATAACATTAATTTAAATGTTCATTTCTCAAAAAACTATAATTTTAAAGCGGAATATTTCGAACATCAGGCTGTATACAGAATTTTTTAACAGTAAAGTTTCCTCTTTTGCAAAAAATTAACAAAGTATTTCCTAAACCGACACATTGAACGCATTATATTTTATGGTTTATAGTTGATAAAATACACTCTTTGAATGTATTTTTAAGAGTTCATTTAAAAGTGCATATATGCATTAACCGGATTAACAATTTTACAAAGGAATATAATTTTTTATTAAAGCGAATTAAAGCATTCCCACTTCAGTTCCCATTTCGCTTTTAGAACGTATTTTTTTTAGTGTATGGCACAAAATCACGCTCTGTCGCTGCACACGGTCATTTTTTTGTTAGTGTTAAAGAAACTGAGAGCTTCGTTGCAACGCTCTTTTGTTTTTTACTGTTACTTTATTTTGTTGCTTTTTTCGCAGCTTTGAGTTTCGTAAGACAATTGCTTCGCGAGAATCATAAAATGAGCAGAAGAGAGACAAAAAAATATAAGTACAGTTTTTCAGAGTTGTAGATTTTTCAGCACTTGATTTATGCAAACTATTTTTATTTATTCTTTCCTATATATTTTATTAAATTAATTTTGTGTCTGTCTGCCTTTTATGGACGAGGATACTATCCAGCTGATTTTGATGAAATGTTTATGGTACGTTAGTATCGATAAGGCGGGTGTCATAGGCTATAAAACTTTTGTTAAAGGTGCATATTTAGGGTGGCTCTCATACAAAAATATTTTAGAAATAGCATTTTCTCAATGACCGCTGAATCGATTCTCATGGAAATTACACCAGATGACTTTTATGTAAAGAGGCACAGATAAGATCATAAAAATTTAGCTTAGCGTGCATACTTAGGGTGGCCCTCTAGTAAAAATATTTTTAAGTATCATTTTCACGAAGTACAGGTTAATAAATTCACACCGAATTTACACCACGTATGTAGTGTTTTTAGGTTTGCTTTAGAAGTTGGGGATCTATGGACCTGCCACTCTCGCCTTAACCTACGCTTATCTGCTACAAGAATTTCAATTTCTCTGTTAGTAAGGAAACGGGTTTTTGTATTTTTCTCAGCCTGATCAGGTGTTGAGTGCTCAGCAGCTGAATACAGTATTGTATTAAAAACGGCAACAGCATCGTCAATATGCTCGTTGTGTTCTATTGAATAGGTTGAGTGGATGTGTGAGCTTATGTATTTTTTATACTTTAGCCAGTCAGTCTTATGCGATATTAGTCTCATAGGGGGCTTAAGGTCAACTGATTTCTCTAAAAGGCAAAAAAAGATTGGAGAATGATCTGAAGAGAGTTCAAAATTTGTCTCGGCTGTTAATAAGGTTCTATCGATACCTCTTGTGATGGCGAAATCAATGAGGTCTGGGATTTTGCTTCGGTCGGCTGGCCAATATGTTGGTTGACCAGAAGAAGCATAGTCGAACGTGGTGCGATGTTTCATTAACATATTATATAATTGTTTGCCTTTAGGGCTTATAAGACGAGATCCCCAGTATGTATGTTTGGAGTTATAGTCTCCAGCAGCTAAAAATCTACTTCCCAAGGTATCGAAAAATTCTTTGAATTTTTCCTCACTGATTGCGAATCGAGGTGGGCAGTAGACTGCCGAAACAGTAAGGTTTTTGGAATGATTTTGTAGGCAAATAGAGGTAGCCTGAAGATAATTTTTGGAAAAGGTTCTAAGCAGTAGTGTTTAAGGCGATTTCGAACTAAACCTCCTGAGCCCCCGTGAGCTTTGCCATCAGGATGATTGGTTTTGTAGAATTTGTATGGGGCCGTTCAAGTATTACGTAACGCAATTAGGGGGGAGGGGGGGTTCTTGTGAAACGTTACGATGCGTTACAGGGGAGGGGGGGGGGGGTTCGAACAACGCGTTACGTAACATTGTTTTTGAAGTGAAACTACTTTAGCGAGTGGTTATTTGAAATTAGGTGTGTATAATGAAATGAAACTCTACTCTTTCTTAATGTGTATGTTTATTGAATACCTACAGCCAAAACATTTTATAAAAATGATAAAAGTTGATGGGATCTAGATAATTTACAGCAATAAATGATATGTTAAATTAAAGCACTTATCAAGCAGAATGTCCTAAAACTATCATCTTCGAGATTGGTTAACTAAAACCAGAGATGTAAGCGTGGAAAGATTTCCTATTTTTCTCATTTATTGCTGTAGCTGTTCTAGATCCCATCAACTTTTATCATTTTAATAAAATATGTTCGTCTCATTTTTCGCCATTTTAACATACTTTAAGCTTAAGCAAATGTTTATTACATTATGTGTGATTTTTATTAAATAACAATATGAACAAGTTAAGGTGTTATCTTCAGTCAGGCCGAAACTCACATACCCTACACTGCACTCAAAGTAGGTACATATATTTCAGTAAAAAAAGACGTTGAAGAGGTTAAATAATTCGAAAAAAATGTGAAATGTTTAAGAGGTTGAAAAAGTCGTAAATATATGCAAAATGTTAATGTTGAGAGAGGTTGAAAAAGTCTAAGCAATTTAAAATCGATGAAAAAGTCGAAAAAATAAAGAAATTTCATCACAATATCTTGCACGGTTTACGAGACATGGTGGTATAGAGGTTAAAATTTAGGACCGTGCCACGCGAATCTTTGGAAACTTGAAACCTAGCCTAATCTTAATTTAGTTCAAATGTACACCTAATCACCAAGTTTCATCAAAATCGCTGCATTTTTTTTCAAAATGGGATTGGGCAAATATACATAGAGTATGGGCGGTAGGCGTGTCTATGAACCGATTACGTCCATTTTCAATAGCAAGATGCCTGCAAGAAGGTCTGACCTGAGTGTGCTAATTTCATTCAATTAGCTTTCTTGGTTTTTCCGTAAACCTGATTTGAACAGACAGACAGACGGACAAAGCTAAATCAACTCAGGTGGTGACGCTGATCAAGAATATATCTACATACTTTTTCATACCTACCACCGCCCTCTTCTATGCGTTACAAACAAAATGACAAAGTGAATATACCCTCGGTGTAGGGTATAATAAAGAAAATAAACAACATACGCATGTATTTCCGGTACTTTTCGCAACATAATTGTGACTTTTAGGTAAATATGGTCACTTGGGTGTTACGTAACGTTTAGGGGGGGGGGGGGGGGTAGAGGAAAACGTTACGGCGCGTTACATAGGGGGGAGGGGGGGTCAAAAATCTTCGAAAATTGCGTTACGTAATACTTGAACGGCCCCTATCCTGGTATATGAAAATTATGCTTGTCTGTCAGATGAGTCTCTGAAACAAGCATTAAATCAATTTTTGCATGGGTTACATAATGAAAAATTTCATTTTTATTTTGGCTGATGCCGCACAGTGTTATATTTTGAGAAAAAATGGACAAAATCAAATTCCCGTCGATAACAATGCCCAAAAAAAACTAGGTCGGTCTCATTCGAAAGGTGATTTCATGCTTTTTTTAGAAAAATTGTCCCGAATCGAGATCCCAGCTTTGGGCATTTCTCAGGACAACCCCTGTAGTTTGCAGTGTGATCCCCTTGGCAGTTAGCGCACTTCTTTAAATTTATATATTTTTTCAACTTGTTTGAACACTTAGAAATGTGTTGAAGTTCTCCACAAGCGACACAGACAGATTGAAGGGTACAGTATGTTTTTGTATGCCCATACTCTTGGCAGTTAGTACACTGTACCGGACCGTTTCTTTTATGAGGTTCCTCTACCACCACACGACGGTGAAGCAAATATTCAAGTTTATAAATTGGGTGGACCTCATTCTTTTTTAATTTAGTAGAATCAGGATAAAGATCAACCTTAAACATAGGTTGTGGAACCTTATCCTTGTTTACTATATTTATTACAGCTTTAGCATCGAAATTTTTCAGACCTAAAGCTTCTTTGATTTCAGCAGGGTCAACAGAGGATTCAATACCCTTAATGAAAACTGTAATACCTTTACTGCTTTTAAGCTGGTATGTGTAATAAGATTTATTACTGTCGTTAAAGTTTTTCGCAATAATGCGGAAATATTCCTCGCTTTTTACTTGAATCTTCGTTTCATGAAGATCACCTCTAGTTAAGGGAACAATAAAAAAGGTATCCCTATAAGCTGTGTTAGCTTTGCTACTAAAGCGTTTGAGCTTCGCTCATGCAAATAAATTGGAGGCGGCTTAAAAGTTGTGGGTGGTTCACTAGCATTGTTTTCATTAAGTTCGCTTAATGGTGCAAATCGATTGCCAGATAGAACATTTGAAGGTGTAACTAAATTGTTAGTTTTATTTATCTTTGAATTTCCTACATTCCCTTTTTGAGGGCTGAGCTTTCGCTTTGAATTCAAAGTTATGTAACGATCAATACCTGTTTGAACTTTATTTTTTACTTCAGTTGATCGTGCCTTAGGAATAGTACCGGTAGAGGTTGATTGTGATGTTGAATCATTATTTACAGCCACCTGGGTCGAATAGCTATTTTTCTTCATAGCAGGAGAGCTATATTTTTCAGCTTTTTGCCTGCTCTGTTGCTCCTCTTCTTGTAGAAACTGTTGTTGTTGCGACGATTGTTGTTGTAGCAAATGTTATTGTTGTTGTTGTGAAAATGTTGTTGTTGTAGCAAGTGTTGTTGTGGTAACTGTTGTTGTTGAAGCAACTGTTGCGGTTGTTGTTGTTGTTGCTGTTGTTGACTCCCTCCAGATGGAGGAGAGCGGCTCAACATCATAATGTAATAAAAACAATATTACTATTAGGATTTTTTTTTTTTTTTTTAAAAAGTTTCAGTACCCAATATTATGTGAATAAACAGAAGCAACTTTTTTTTTTAGCCACTTCTGTCATCCACATAATTTGTTGCAGACTTTTAGGATCTGTCAACAAAAAAGAAAAATTGGTTTCCCTGGTTTCTTAAAAGCGTAGCCTGGAGCTTTTTTTCACGAACAGCTGTTTTTGGCGGAGCGCCAATTCTCAACACTTAGTTAAATTTGTTGTTGCAGTTTAAATGCAAAAGTTACCTGCTTGTTTGCTATATTAGCACCACAAAAAACAGCTAACTTTCAGCTTGCCTGCCAATCGCTGAGCCTTAGCAGTCAATAAAGCTGCGAAAACGCGTATTTTAATATGAATTTATTACCGAAATTAAATTAGAAAAATAAACTTCTCACAAAGAACTGTCACCACTTATAGTGTTGCCACACTTATTGCCAATTGAGTTAGGATTAAAAATATAAAAAATGGGCAAATTTGCACCGTTCTCAGTAGTCCAAGCCTTAATTTAATCGCATTTTTGGCTACATCATTTTTAGAGTTTAATTGAACATATAAGACAGTAAAATACCTTTAACGAATTAGTTCCTTATCAAAATACATGGTCAATAGCCTATAAGCGAATAGGTGAACATATTAAAGTCAGATAAATGACTCACGTACAAAAATTGGAAGACAATCATTGTGAGCCCAAATTAAATCGCATTGCAAGCATTGCATCTTACTAAGTACATAAACGATAATAAGTGCGTACAACATCGTTTGATGTGTTTTTTGTAAAGTGAAATTATTCAATGCAAACATTAAGAGTTCTTCATAAATTAAGAAAGATGTTTCACAATTTTTCTTAACCTTTCATTTGGGTGGTTCAATTTTTAATTTATTTTTTTTTTTCAAATAGGTTTAATACAAGATGGGACAGAAGTAATTTCATAATGTGAATTGGTTGCAATTTTTTAGAAATGAAAAAAGTGTAAAAAAGTATATTTGAAGATGTAAAATTGATGACATTAACATGAAAAAATTATATCTATTAACTTAACCTTTCGAGTTCGACCACCTCCTGAGTTGATGCACACACTCAAAAAAAAAAGTGTTTGCCACAAATGATATAGATGGAACTACTTAAAGTGTTTGCGTGAAATAATAAAATGTTTGTCACAAAAACTTTTGATTTTACTTACAAAATAATAATTTTTTTTTTTTGTCACAATAACTTTTGATTTTATTTACAAATTGATAGTTGAAAATTATTATACAAAACTACTCTTTAAAACATTTGATATCGTATATGCAGGCCCGTGCGCAGGAATCATCCATGGGGGGGGTTTTAACTCAAACATTTCTTATTAGATTATTTTCATAAAAAACGTCAAACTTCGGTTTACTTTTAATATAGACATTTAATTATAATCAAATACATAAATACAGGTGTTTATTATCTTTTCGGAAATTGGCCAAAAAAATTAAGAAAATTTGATTTGTTTTCTTATTTTTAATATTTTTTTTTTAAAATTTTTTTTCGATTTTCTTATTTCCATTTAAAAAATTAATGAGAAAAAAAATAAAATTTAATTTTTGATCCAAAAATTTTCAAAGTATTTTATAAGCAAGTAATTACAATATTTTGCTTCACTAACTACACGGCTAGAAATTTTGGAATAAAATGACTACACCAGAATTGTATTAAAATTCAATACTGCCTAGACATTAAAATTCATTTTTAATACAAATTTGAATTTAAATTTAAAAACTCGTTTTTATTAAGATTTAAAAAAAATTTTACGATACGCTGCTTTTGTGCTGCGTTCTTAAAACTTTATATGAGAACTTAAGTTTTTTACCTGTCATCGATCAGAATTGAACCTACTTAGGTCGTCGTCCTGCGTCATGCCATTGTTCATATACGCTCATCTTTACCAACTGAGCTACTGTCATTTCCATGAACGACTAAATTTCAATTACTGACTTTTCCGTCAAAATTAAATTTTGAACTTTCATTTTATGTTGTTGTCAATTGATAATTTAAATATACTCTTTTTTTTATTTCGATACGATACTACGTTGGCTGATGTCGTTAAACTGCTCATGAAACCATTGTACTGAAAGGGAACCAGGTTCGAATCTCAGTGCATACGACATATTTTTTTTTATAATTTAATAAAGAAAGTATTAAAATATAATACAGTATGGTTTAAAAATCAAATGTATTACTTGCGATATTAAAATTTAATACAAACTGTCTTACAAAATTTTGTAATCTATTCAAAAGTATTAATTATAATCAAAATTGCATTAAAAATCTTTGTAATACTTCGCTTGTATTAAAATATATTCCAAGATTTCTAACCGTGTAGTCAGTGCATGATTAGCTTAAAAAAATTTAAAAAAAATTTAATTTTGATAACTTTTGGGCCAAACATACAAACATTTTTTTTTTTCATTTATTTTTTTAATTGAAATTCATGTAGTGGCATTGACAATTCCAAATTTCAAAACAACAAAGGACTTGAGCTGTTACACAAGAAACATCAAAGCTCTACTCGCGGAGATGCCACAGTTTTTCTCCTTATGTATAGGCTTAAAAAATAGCGGTCAATTCTTTTCGACACTTCCTTTTGTGTACATAAGGAAAATAAGGAAACAATTAAATTTTCTTAATTTTTTTGGCCAAATTCCGAAAAATGAAAATTTTGCAGCTCTGGTAGTAACCCTAAGACTATTTTTTTTATTATTTTTTTAAATGAGGATATACTCGAATGTGAACGAATTTTCGAAAATCGAGTGTTTTGAAGTATTCTAGAACATGCCATTTGTCTAGTGTTATTGATATGATTCGAGGAGGTACTTGAAAAAACTCGTCCAAAACTCTTTCCACTTTGATTTCGATATCGTGATGTATATTAAGCGAGGTTGAGCCGTTCAGCCGACCATTGGACATAGTTGATCTGAGGTATGTCTTTAGACGACGTAGCACTGAAAAGGAGCGTTCATTTGTTGCTGTTGTCACAGGCAAAGCTGTCAAAACACGAAGCATTTTTGATGTCTTGCCCCCCAAAGCGTTGACGCCAAAGTTTATGTCACGTTAACTATCATGCAAAATTGAATGATATGGTACAAATAGATTTGTGCATGAATTTTCATTGAAGCTGATTTTATTGATGCCGGAGCTATGCTTAAACGCGCATAGAAAAAAGGTCGTGTTACTTAGCCTTAGCGACGCGCAGTGGTCCCAAATCGTGTTTTTTGGTTCAAAAATAGCTAGAGTGCGCAAATCTTGAGAAAATAAAAAACTCGTGCTCTGATAATTTATTGGCATTTCAGTTCTTTTATTTAAAAAAAAAAAAAATTTGTTTTGTCTTTTTAATTTTTCATTCAAATGTCAATAAAAATCTATGTGCGAAAATTCCCAATGGGGGGGGTTTGAACCCCCAAACACCCCCCCTTGCGCACGGGCCTGCGTATATGTACAATGCAAGTAACAAAAAAGTTATTTCGAATCAAAGCACTACAAAATATGAACATGTAAAGTTTATAAGTGATAAATCGTTTGTTGAAATGAATAAGTGTTTGGGACAAAAGACAAGTGTTTGTCGAAACACTTCCATAAATTGAATTGTTTGACTGAAATATTTTGACTATTTTCGTAAATAATTATATAATTTAGAAGCAACATTTTATGAAATGTTTTGTTAGAAGTAATTGAATCACTTGCCACAACTCAACATTTACTTGTGTCAAATACATTGGTTTTTCTTATATTGTCTACAAATACTTATAGCTTAAGACAAAAGTTAAGTGTTTGCTTGAAATAATAAGTGATTATATTAAGCATTCGGTAATTTGCTACAAACGCTTTCTAAACAATCCTTTTTTTGAGTGCATTTGTGCTCGTTTTACGATATTGTAAATTGTTACTCGGAAAACATATAGCTTCAAATTGGTTTTTTTTTTCTTTAATGTTGGCTTTCAAGACTTGCTTGGTCATAGCCAACAAAGTTTGTGGCTTGTAATAGTAAACGCGATATTTCAAAAAACTCTAATGGAAGGAGTCTGACGCCGCCAGATCTGGTAATCTTAGCGGACAGTTGAAATCGCATAAAGGGAGAAATTGGTGTTTCAAAAATCTCTATCTTTGCCAGAGGTCTGTGAGCAGTTGCTCCGTCCAGGTTAAACCAATAATGCTCTAGACCCAATTCTGCAACTTGTGGCAAAAAACTCGTTTAACATTTGCCCTTATCGCTCACCAGTTACGGTTATGGTTGTGCCGTCGGCGTCCTCAAGAAATCACTTTTTCAATGGCACTTCGTGCATTTCATGTGGATTCTCCTTGCCGAGAAACGCAAATTTTGCTTATTCACATAACTACTTAAGTGGAAGTGGGCTGTCTCGCTCATTACGATTTTAGATACGAACTCATCCTCTTCTTGCATCAGGTTTAACAGAGTATGTGAGTAAGTTAATCTCACTTGAGGGTCAGCAGGCACCAATTAGGGAACGATTTGCACTTCATGTGGGATAATCTACAGGTCTTTCACCAAATTCTACGCAATTAACGTCTACTGATGCCAAATTGTGTGCATCGTTATCTCGTCAATATTTGTGAACCCACTCGAATGGATCGCTATATCGCCTGTTGTCAACTAATTCTCTATCTGTCTAAAACATACATAAGTATATGTATGTCAAAGCACAATAATATTTGGCGCCATTTGCAAACATTATGGCACATTAATATTATGACATTACTTTTGACCCACCTTGTATTAACTGGGGGCTCATTGAACTTTTTAGCTTTCATAGGAATTACATGGCAAATAATACTTTAGACATTTCGTCTATATCTCGTGAGAGCAAAATCTAGCACGAATGGGATCAAACCCATTGGTAATTTAAATAATAGTCAAAAAAAGGAATGGGAAGAAAATTAAGGAATTCACAATTTTTCCTCAATTTTCGTCTTGTTGAACCAGTAAATACATTCAAAGCAAAATCAAATATATCACTGTTTCAATAAAAATTTGCTTATGGCGCTGTAAGTCCTTAAAAGCAAACAAATTTTCAGACTGTTGAAATTTAACATATGTATAGTAACTTCTGATATACCTAGCATAGCTTCTACTTCTTTATGTACTATGGTTTGCTGATGCATTGTGCAGTATATTACGACTTCGGAGCTCTGTAGCGTAAGCCAATCTGAAACTATTTCAACAAAATGGAAAAAAGCCATTTTTGCCATGAAATTGGCGGGTTATATGATATATAGTGTTCGGATAATGTGATATACCATCATGAAAAGTATAAAACAGTAGGAACTAAAAATACAATAACATTACATTTTTCAATAGAATTTCCATTAAAAAGGAAACTATATTTAAAATGAATCAATAAGCGAAAAACAGAACTTATTAAAGTCAGATAGATGACTCACGTACAAAAATTGGAAGTCAATCATTGTGAGCCCATATCAAATCGCATTGCAGGCATTGAACTCAGGTCTGATTCTCTGTACCTCTCTGGAAGAATTTGTTGCAAAAAGAACAGGTAATGTCCTTACTGGGTGGAGCAAATTATACTATATCACATTACCCGAATTTCAGTTATAATGCACTCAGGTTATTTTTATTAAAACACACTTCAGCAAATAAAGAACTCACATTATTTATGACAAAGTATATTCACCCACTAACCAATTTTAGTACTTCGGCTATAATCCTTACTTTATTTTGGGCTTAATTCACAAATGAAATGCACATAAAAAAAATCTCGACTTGTGGCTAAATCAATTTATTTTATTAATATATTATATTATTTAAGTTATTTTTAGTTTTTTTTTAATTTCTTCGTTCCTTGCCGCTTCGTTTTATAAAATGGAGTGGCGGAAATAAAAAAAACGTGTTTTATATTATAAAATGACGAATACGCCGCCCTCTATATCTGATTTTTCATACTACCACCGCATCATATCGTTTAAGGTGGGTACACACTAGCGATCAAGTTCGTCAGTTTTGCTGAAATTTTTCTTGTTTGCGTGTGTGACCGTTCGTTTTCGTCAGTCAACCACAAAAATGTGTTTCAGTCAGCGGGCATATTTTTTTTTTTTTGGCGAACATGATCGTTAGTGTGTACCCCGTTTCAATGTCTAAACAGAATTGGGACGTGCAATATCGTCTTGACTTTTAAGCCCAATTTCCATGTGATCTTATCTTATCCCATATCAGGGATATCAAATCAAATTTTTGTAAGAAAGAAAAAGCATGCGAACAGAACCTAATGCGCTTGGAGAATGCGAGAGTGAATAGCATACATTTGCTATCTTTATAGCATGTGATGTCCTCCCTGATATTTGATAAGATAAGATCACATGGAAATTGGGCTTTATTATACAGATCGCTCACTTACTTCAAAACTGGTATAGCTCAAAAAACTTGATTTTTGAGTTACTGATGTAGAAATATCCGACATTTTATGTTTTATTTTGTGTGAAAAAATCAGAAAAGTATCTCATAAACTTGCCTTGTGCGAAGAGTTTATGTAGACATGCTTTTCATAATTTTCATAATGGTACAATTATGATTATTGTACCATGATTTTCATATAAAAAGTAAGTTATTGAAAATTTTAAATGCGTTTTTATTTCACTTTATGTTTTTTGAGTTATGCCAGTCTTGAAGTACGTGAGCGATATGTTTGTAGTGAGTACAAAATTTATCGCTGAGAAATAGAACAGATTCTGTTTTTTTTTTGCGATTTGACACAGATCATAGATCGCACGTCCTTATTCGTTTAGAAATTTAAGGAAGGTAAAGGTACAACTCTGTTGTGCAACGAAGTCTGGTTTGACAGCGCATGGTATCGTAGTTTGCATTGTTATACAAACAAATTTTGTGTTGGTCCAATGGTTGGATGAAAATCAAAATGGTTTGATTTAAGTTATATTTTGAGAATTATAACTGCATAGAGCGACAAGGGTACCAGCACGTCACTGTCAGTCTAATTTGGAACTTACAAGGCTTATAACCTCTATGGCATGTATTGAAAGCGTATACATGAACGATAAATAACAATTATTTCTGACCTTAAAAACACAATAATCTAGAATAGCGATTATTTTTGATCAAAAAAAAAAGAAGTCAAATATTACGATTATTTTGATCAAAAAAAGTAGAAATCTAAATTAAAGGATCGAAAAGAATAGAAATCCAAAGTAACGATTATTTGGATCGAAAAAAATTGAAATCCACTACAACTAATTTTAAAAATTTACGACTATTTTTGATCGAAAAAAATAGAAATCTACTACAACAATTACTTTTTATTGAAAAAAAAAATATAAAACTTAATTAACGATAGTTTTTTGTTATCCGATTACTTTGCAAATACAAATCCAATGTTACTATTACTTTTGAAAAAATAGAAATCCCATAAAACAATTAATTTTGATTTTTAATATAAAAATCACAAAACTAAAAACAAATCATGTTTTTTTTTGTATAAATGGTAGAACTGTCTTTTCAAACTCAAATAATGCAACCGTTAAATTACCTATTATAATATGTTTAGTTAATAAAATAAGAAAACATTAATTTTTCAGCTTAATTTTAGACTACGTCGTAGGAAACTATTTTTTTGTTTGTTTTGACAAAAACAACAACCTTTCAGCCCCGGCGTATGTGCGTGTAAGTACCTGAATAAAAAGGAACTTGTGCTTCGGTGTTTTGTTTATTCACATATACATATAATAGTATAATAGTATATTGTATCAATATTAATGTATTACATTAAAGTACTGTTGCATTGTTAAGACTATGTAGTCGTACCGATTAGAGGTCTGCGTGAGTGGATTTAAATCGGCCTTTAAGTCATTTGCCACATTTCAAATCCACCAAAATTTTTATGATTTAAATCATAAATCAAATCAAAACAAAAAGAAAAAAGAGCAAGTGAAGTGATTGCTGCAACCGTAAATTAAGTGTTCAAAGCAGTACAAGCGCAAGTGTGACAGTAAATCGTACATTTTATCGCTTATTTTTACTCTTAATTCGCATTTTGTCTATTAAATGTTTAACACAGCGCAAGCGCAAGTGTGAGTTAAATTGTACGTTTTCATACTTCCTTTTACTCTTTGTTCGCATTTTGACTGTTGAGAAGCAAACATGTGGAAATGACTAAATTTACTTCAGCTCCAAATTTTTATGAAACCAAATTTAAGGGGACATGACACCTTCAAATTTTCAAGAATTAAAAAAATTTTTTTTTGACTGTTTCTTGCTTAAAAAATATTGAAGAATACGTTTTTAATAATATAAACCTCAAATTCGTCTTATAAAATATATAGCGAGCATTTTAGGAACATCGTGTCGAAGTTATAGTACTTGAAAGCTATATGTAGCTGAAAAACTTTAAACGCGTTTTTCTCGAAACCACGTTTTTCGAGTTGGTGGGCATGATAAAAAAACTACTCGACCGATCTTTCTTAATTTTAATATGTTGCTGTGCACATATTAATGCAGAAAGATCGGTATTATAGTTTTTGATTTTCGGCACGATTTTGGCACGAAAAATTGGCAATTTTCTAAAAAATTACGCCATTTTGTTATTTTTGGACCAACATTTTTGCCTGTAGTTCATTCCCTGGCAGCTTTGATGCTGATTAAAACTTCTTATTTTTTTTTTAGATGTTCCAGTGAGCTGCAATCATGCCCGCCATGATTTTTTGATGTTTTTTTCAAAAAATTCTAGTGGTCATAAATATTATAAAATAATTTAAAAAAAAAATTTTTCAAATATAGTTTTGTGTCAAAATATATGTGTAAAGTTTCAAAATGATATCTTGTTTTTTATAAAAACTATACGCATTTTAAAATACTTAAGAACAAATTTTTTGAAAGTGTCATGTCCCTTTAAGGGGTTATATCTCCCTTATGCTATGAAAAACAAGGCCGTTTTAATTATTTTGTTTAAAGAACATTTCAGATTAAAGGTATATAAATAATATAACATCGGATTAAGCAACTCTTGAAGAAGAGAAAAAAATTTTTTATTGTTATTTGTTACAAAATCCTAACTCAAATAATCAACGCAATTTTACAACGCAACACACCAAATTTCAAATGTCAGCAAAGTAGGCATAAATGTGCGCTTTGTTATTGTTTGCTTGTGCGTTTCGTGTCTTTTTTGTTGACGTTGTTGTTCTAAATCGTATGTTTAAATTACAGCGAATTACAACTCATAAGCAAACGAAGCTAAATCATTTTTTTGTATTGTCCTGTTTCGTGACATTGTTATTAAGGTGCTGCAGAATGTCAAACTTGATTTAAAGTTGTCAATAAATCCAATAGTCTGACGTAACAGCAAGCGCATTCACGCATACCTCTAGTACCGATGTGTGCAGACCTTGGTAGTAAAAATGTGATCTAGCCTTAAGTTGAAAGTTGACGCCATCTTTATGTGTGAACTCGAAGTTATTAAAGCCCAATTTTCATGTGATCTTATATTATCTTATCCCATATCAGGGATATCAAATCAAATTTTTGTAAGAAAGAAAAAGCATGCGAACAGAGCCTAAGGCTGCGGTTATACTGGATGCGTAAACTTGTTCGTACGTGGTAAGACTGCAAAAATCTTTCGACTTAAGTGGAAAAGATCGTTCCGTACTGTCAATGAAACAACTGATCAAAATTTAGTAAAGGACCTTAAGAAAAAAGTTTTTTTTGGGACAGTCCTTAATTAGAAAATTTTATGATTGCATACAAAATATATTAGTTGACAGATAATTTATATACTTACCTTTAATATTAATATTTTTCCAGCGTGATTTAACAAATAATACCTTCAAATTTCACTTTCAAAAAGTTAACTTTTCACTTGTTCACCAAAAACCGACCGTAACGAAAAAACTGTCCTTCCAATGAAAAATAACGAATCTTTTGTTATTTTGCTTTTGTTGGTTTGTTAAGAAATAGAAAAGGAACATTAATTTATGCAAATGAAAAACGATTTGTATCTTACACACGAAATAAGACAACGTATCATTTTTAATACAATATGCATTTAAGAATTAACTCGATTCGAATAGACAATACATAGACAAACTTACATTTGTAACGTTTGTTTTCAATATAGATCAGAACAATTAAATTCTTATTAATGCTTTGAAATCGAAAAATTATTACTGGAAATCGATTTTGTACAAGTTATTGGCTTTGAATAATACGTATTCTTATCCTTCACACTTTTCATAACAGAGCAGCACAGAATGCAATTTGTTTAAAATTCATTTGTTTAATTTTTTTATTTTTATGCTCAGAGCATTAAGGAGGATATTCCCTTTATGAAATTTAAGGGTTTTTAAAAGTAACAGGATTTTGCACTATTTATTGGCCATCCAAAATACGCATTCTTATCCTTCACACTTTTCATAACAGAACAGCACAGAATGCAATTTGTTTAAAATTCATTTGCTTAATTTTTTTATTTTAATGCTCAGAGCATTAAGGAGAGAATTCTCTATAAGCAATTTAAGGGTTTTTAAAAGTAACGCATTCTTATCCTTCACACTTTTCATAACAGAACAGCACAGAATGCAATTTTTTCATAGCCCTTTTGCTTAATTTTTTTATTTTTATGCTCAGAGCATTAAGGAGGGTATTCTCTATATGTAACTTAAGGGTTTTTAAAAGTAACAGGATTTTGCACTATTTATTGGCTATCCAAAATACGCATTCTAATCCTTCACACTTTTCATAACAGAACAGCACAGAATGCAATTTATTCAAATTAACAGTACAGCACAGAATGCAATTTATTCAAAATTGAGTTGTTTAATTTTTTTATTTTAATGCTCAGAGCATTAAGGAGGGTATTCTCTATATGCATTTTTAGGATTTTTGAAAGTAACAGGATTTTGCACTAGTTATTGGCCATCCAAAATACGTATTCTTATCCCTCACACTTTTCATAAAAGAACAGCACAGAATGCAATTTATTCAAACTAACAGAGCAGCACAGAATGCAATTTATTCAAAATTCAGTTGTTTAAATTTTTTATTTTAATGCTCAGAGCATTAAGGAGGGTATTCTCTATATGCATTTTAAGGATTTTTGAAAGTAACAGGATTTTGCTCTGGTTATTGGCCATCCAAAATACGCATTCTTATCCTTCACAATTTTCATAACAGATCAGCACAGAATGCAATTTGTTTAAAATTCATTTGCTTAATTTTTTTATTTTTATGCTCAGAGCATTAAGGAGAGAATTCTCTATAAGCAATTTAAGGGTTTTTAAAAGTAACAGGATTTTGCTCTAGTTATTGGCCATCCAAAATACGCATTCTTATCCTTCACACTTTTCATAACAGAGCAGCACAGAATGCAATTTATTCAAATTAACAGAGCAGCACAGTATGCAATTTATTCAAAATTCAGTTGTTTAATTTTTATTTTAATGCTCAGAGCATTAAAGAGGGTATTCTCTATATGCAATTTAAGGGTTTTTAAAAGTAACAGGATTTTGCACCAGTTATTGGCCATCCAAAATACGCATTCTTATCCTTCACACTTTTCATAACAGAGCAGCACAGAATGCAATTTTTTCATAGCCCTTTTGCTTAGTTTTTTTTATTTTGTGCTCACAGCAGTAATGGCCTTGAATAATACGCATACTTATCCTTCAAACTTTTCATAACAGAAAAGCTCAGAATGCAATTTATTGAAAACTCTTTTGTTTCATTTTTATTCATGCTCAGAGCCTTAAGGAGGGGTTTATCCATATTGAATTTAAAGCTTATTAAATATTACTCGATTTTGTACAAGTTATTATCTTCGAACCGTCCTTATTAATTTTCTTAAAATGAAAAAACTTTTAACTTAAGAAATTAAAATCTAAAAAAAAAAAACAAAAAAAAAAATTACCATTAGGCATTATGACATAATAATTGATATTCAATATAAAAAAAAATTCAAAAAAAAAATTTCGCTGTGTCGAATTTCGAACCTCTAACCCTATGTTTCAAAGGCCAGTGGCTTACTCACTACGCTGCAGACACATGTTAAATGGGCGCGGTTAAGTTCGATAGCAAGATGTCACATCGTGCTTATATTGCTTTCCTATGTTAACATTTATGCAAACAAAATAACATTCTAATGTAAACGTTCTGTTAAGTTAACATTTTCGCCGCAAAAAATATCATTTTCGGTTCTTCGCCCGGCGCTAACTGCACGCAAGTGGCGGAAAGAAATAATTGTAGATTTTATTTCTTCCCCGATATGTTTTCTTGATCTTTAAGAAACATTAGTGGTTTGTATCCAACAGTCGCGAAACTGGAGCCAGTTAAAAATCAATAAAATACATGTTTTTTCAGCACCGTGTTTTTTTCGCGTATACAAATTGTGTGAATTTACATTCTTTACACAAATACTACCATCTCTTAGCTTTAAGATGCCATCTCAAGTTTGTCTATATCTTAAACAGAAAAATTTTTACAGCTAAAAATATTGAAGCCTGAAAATTACGTTTTTCATATGCTTCAATTCGGCCAGGCGGGAACTGACGCATCCGAAAATTAAATGCCCTTGGATTTCCTTCTTTGGAACCCTAACGAAAATTCTCACAAAGTCTGAGCAAAATTCAAAGTAGTGCAGCAACGAAATTTCCAGTTTTTAGACGTTTTCATATCAAATGTTAATTTTTGATACTTCTCAAAAAGGACCAAATCAGAAAAAGAAGGCACAGCGGACCAAACCTAAAAAAGGACCAGTTTTGGTCCAATTGGACCAAAGTGGCAACCGTGTAGTTGACTACAATATCGCTAAAAAGGGGATTGATGTTGCAGATCAGCTTAGTTCCTATTATTCCCCTCTTAGGAAGAGTTTCACATGGTACAAAAAAATCGCATGTGACCTCATGTTTCAAGCCGCTATTTTAAACACGCGCATCATATACAATGAACTTACACATAAAACACTCACTATACTTCAAATTCAAGAAATAATTGTTCGTTCTTGGCTCGGTGAATTAACGACCAAAAAACACCGCCTAAGGCCTCCAACACATGGAAACTCTTCAACCACATGTAATCAGCTATCAGAAATACCTAGAAATGATGGAAAACTTGTTCGAAAGCGATGCTCTACCTGTTATGCAAATATAAAAGCAGCTGGAGGAAATCCCCTTCGAGCCAAACAAGTAAATAAGGAGTGCAAGAAGTGTAACAAAGCCTTTTGCCTGAATTCCTTCAATGAAAACCATTGAAAAATACGCTAATAAAGTGATTTACATACATATATTTAATTAATGTCTGAATAAAATGTTTTGATTTCTGCACAAATTTGCTTAGACAAATTGACTCATACACAATTAAATTTTTGAAAAATACCAAATTATTTTATATGTTTATAGTCCTTATGATATGTGCTGCCACTTCCCATCCAAAAAATTTAAAAAGCTCGCCACGTTCAAAAAAATTAATGTGCTGGAATATAAATCCAAAATTGTGCATATGTGATTCATGAACGTATTAGACACGGTACAAAATCGGTGACATGAATCATATATAATTGATGGGACAGGGAAGTTTATTTCGAAAATGGCTGCAGTAATTTTGATGAAACTTGAGGATTTTATGCATATGTGAACAAAATTAAGATTGGGCTAGGTTTTAAGTTTTTCAAGACTTTACAGGGGCGTAGCACATCCCTAAACGTTAATTTTTATAACGTGATATCTCGCAAACCATTTAAGATATTTTGATGAAATTTGGTAGACTGATGCAACTCATAAATATCTTTAATAGTACTAAAAATGGGCGGAATTGGAGAAGAGGGCGTGGCATATTTCAACAATTGAAAATTTTGATTCAATATTACTCAAAAACGGCACCTACGGTTTTCATAAAAATTTTGAAGACAATACCGCTGAAAGCAGTCATTTTAACAAGTTATGTTACTATACTGGAAAGACTCGTTGAAGGGCGTGGCACAGCCCACAATATTTATAAACGTCATAATAAGAGAACTAACAACGCTATCGTTTTGAAATTTAACATATAAGATACACTAGCTATTGGGTATCTTGTAACCAAAAGTGGGCGCAGCGACACTTGTGGGCGTGGCACCTTACATACATGCGAAAAAAGTAAAATGCTATATTTAGTGTGCTATGAAAGTAATCTTTTTGAAATTTGGTGTAGAGACGTCAGTTACTATAAGCTATGAAACTAAATAGATTTCGATGGGATTGTATCAGTGAGCGGGGCACCTCCCCTACATGCAAAAAATGTTAAGTGTTATATTTAGTGTGTTATGGGAGTAATCTTTTCGAAATTTGGTACAGTGGTGTCGGTTATCTTGAGCTTTGAAATTAAATGAAGTTCGGCGGGATTGCATTAGTAGGCATGGCACCTCCCATACAAGCTAAGGCCGTTTAAGGTTATATTTAGTGCTCTGTATGAGTGATCCTAATAAAATTTGGTATCGAGATGTCGGTGTCCATAATCTTTTAAGTTTAATGAATTTTGATGGGATTACATTTGTAGGAGTGGCCCCTCCCATACATGCAAAAAACGTTAATAGTTATATTTAGTGTGCTGTGGGAGTAAATTCATTAAAATTTGGTGAAAAGATGTCGGTTACTATAAGCTTTGAAATTATACGAAAATCGGCGAGATTGCATTAGTGGGTGTGGCACCTCCCGTATAAGCAAAGTACGATAAATGCCATAGTGTACTATTGGAGTAATATTTTATAAATTTCGTGTAGAGTTGTCGGTCACTATAATATCTGAAATTATATGAATGTTGACCGGATTACATTAGTGGGCGTGGCACCTTCCATACAAGCTTAAAACATTTTATGTTATATTTTTTATACTATATGAGGGATCCTAACAAAATTTGGTTTTAATATATTTATTCTCGTTCAACTTAGTTCAAGTTTTTCAACCTCTTTCAACTGTTTCAACATTTTACAACCTCTCTCAAATTTTCTTGACATTTCCCATATTTTTTTGAATTTTTCATCCTTATTCAACTTTTTTCGAGTAATTCAACCTCTTACAACAAAATTTGGTGTTAGGGGTTTGCTTATGAAAAGCTATTTCTGGATTAAAACCGGGCTGGATTGTACCAGTGGGTGTGTTACCGCCCTAAATTTTAAATTTAACTGCACTAATATCGCAAACTATACAAGCTATTGTGCTGAAATTTAATATGAGGATGTCGATCACAAATATAATTTGTTTAACCAATAGTGGGCGGAATTGGAGAAGTGGGCGTGGCATATTTCAAATTTTTCATTTCTGTTCGATTTTTTCAACATTTTCCATATTCTTTCGACTATTTCAGCCCTTTAACTTTTTCCAATATATTCTATATGCTTTTGTTCGACTTTTTCAACCTCTTTCAACTTTTTTCATAAGTTTCTTTATTTTTTCGACTTTTTCATCAATTTTGAATAGTTTAAAATTTTTTCAACCTCTTTCATTTTTTTAGAGTTTTTCAACCTCTCTCAACTTTTTTCAACATTTTGCATATATTTACGACTTTTTCAACATTTTTCAACCTCTGTCAACCTTTCTAACATTTCACATTTTTTTCAACCTCTTCAACGTCTTTTTAACATTTATTGAAAAGGTACTTTCAGTGCAGTGTAGGGTATGTGAGATTCGGCCTGGCCGAAGATAACACCTTAACTTGTTATTATTTAACATTTTCGCTTTATTTTGACGTGTTTCATCGCAAACCATCGTCAGATTACGGCGCCACGGAAATCATACTTCATATGGTACTATAAAAATCAAATTTTTAAGTATTGATATCTCGAAAACCAAACGAGATATCGATTTTTTTTATTTAACATTTTCGCTTTATTTTGACGTGTTTCATCGTAAACCATCATCAGATTACGGCGCCACGGAAATCATACTTCATATGGTACTATAAAAATCAAATTTTTAGGTATCGATATTTCGAAAACCAAACGAGATATCGATTTTTTTATTTAACATTTTCACTTTATTTTGACGTGTTTCATCGCAAACCATCATCAGATTACGGCGCCACGGAAATCAAACTTCATATGGTACTATAGAAATCAAATTGTTAATTATCGATATTTCGAAAACCAACGAGATATCAATTTTTTTTTATTTAACATTTTCGCATTATTTTGACGTGTTTCATCGGAAACCATCGTCAGATTACGGAGCCACGGAAAATATACTTCATATGGTACTATACAAATCAAATTTTTAAGTATCGATATCTCAAAAACCAAACGAGATATCGATTGTTTTTATTTAACATTTTAGCTTTATTTTGACGTTTTTCATCGAAAACCAGCATCAGATTGCGGCGCCACAGAGATCATACTTCATATGGTACTATAAAAAATCAAATTTTTAAGTATCGATATTTCGAAAACCAAACAAGATATTAATTTTTTTTATTTAACATTTTCACTTTATTTTGACCTCTTTTATCGAAAACCATTGTCATATCGCGGCGCCACGGATATCGTTATCTCCCTAATCTACATAAAAACGAAACATGGGACAATTTTACGCTACAAATACAACAGTCAGACTTCCAAAATCCTCAAAAACTACCATAACAACAACAAAAAACTAGCAAAACAACACTGCCGGTTAAAGTTTCTTTTAACATGCAATTCTTTAGGAATCATATCATCACACATATCTAACTCCATAATCAACACAAATAAAATATTAAAAACAAATTAACAAATTACTTAAAATAAAATATAATTTTCAAACAAAAGTTCTACGTTTGGAAATACAGTAAACACACATCAACATAAAAACACTAGAAAAGTTCAATAACCGCCAAAAAACCATCATTATGAACCACTAACACAATAAAAACACAATTTTTAATTTTCTTTTATACATCTTTTTTATCATTATTTTATATTTATAAAAAAGTTTCTTAGAATGAACTAATATAACACAAATTGGCTTAAGTTTACTTTAGCTGACATTCTCCAAATCAATTTATTTTTTTAGGGGTAATAGAAGGTAAAAAATAAAAAAAAATATAAAAATTTCAAAAAAAGTCGCTCGGATCTAGTTTCGGAGATATAGACATCGGAAGTTTCAGATATAGCTTTTGAAAAAATGGTTATAAGTTGGGAACCCTTGAACGGAAAATGCAAAATATGAGTGTCATAAGAAGGATAATTTAATGGCCGACAATAATGGTAAGCATCATTTTGAATTTTGACCCATATTTTTAAAGATATTACGATTTTTGTGAAATTTCGACCATTTTTTTTTTAAAAAACCTTATTTTTTCCAAAAAATGTGTTAATGACCTATAATTATTTTAGCATATTTAAAATGGTATATAGCTTGTTCTAAATTTTTGCGTATTTACCCCCTTTTTTTGCCGAAAAACAAAAAAAATATTCAATAAATTCTTATGAGACTTTTTTATTGACAAAAACAATAAAAAACCAACAACAACAACAATTATTATAAGACCATTTGCATTGTAAAACTTAAAAATTTTTATTAAAGATCGCGCTCCTTTCTTTCAACATAACCTCACATTTTAAAAAAATTTTAATTTATATGATAACCTTATTATTTTATAATGAGAATCGTTTTATAATAATAATTGTAGGTGTACTAATCGTTGTTGTTGCTGTTTTCCATTGTTTTTGTCCACAAAAATATAGTTTTCATAAGAATTCATTGAATACATTTTTTTGTTTTTCTTTAAAAAGGATGTAAATTCGCAAAAATTTACAGCAAACTATATACCAGTTTAAAGGGAATAAAGTAAGCTTTATTATCATGCTAAAAAAGTTTTAGGTCATTAACACATTTTTTGGAAAAAAAAATGTTTTTCAAAAATAAAATTGGTCAAACTTTCAGAAAATTCGTAATAAATAATTACACAAAAAAAATACTTCAATATTGCCACCATTTGGATTTATACTTTTTCACATTTGACGTTTTGCAAGTGGTCAGGTTCAGAGAACAAACATTTTGCGCAACTGCTTGTCGTATAGTTCACACGATCAAAAATTTTTGCAAACAGTTTTTACACACTGCGTACAAACAATTTCTAATATAAGTTTATAAAAAAATTTTAATTCTTGAATTTAATCACTTAAAAATTTTTTTTTAGTAAATGGAGTTAGTAAAAAACTCTATTTTAGAATTGGAGAAATTATATTTGAGCTTAAAAAAAAGTAAAAACAGAATCTATACAAAAAAATACTTTGAAAATAAATTTGCACGAATAAACTATTTTTTTAAAAAAAAGTCCAAAATATTTGTGTAGAGACACAACCTGAAGATTATGATAATTTGAAAGTTCAATTTGAATTGAACTATAAAAATATAAATAAAATTCTAAAAATTTTTTGGTTTGTTTTGAGACTAATAATTATTATATTAATAATTTTTGTATTGAACTTTTTAGTCATTTATACAACCAACATGAGAAAGATAACAAGTGGATCAATTTAACCTGGTAATTGGTGACATATGTTTCGGCTATTACCACGTATAAACATATTTATATGCATATACATAGCCTCATCAGACCAGTTTTGGTTAAGTTGTACTGAGAATCGAACACCCGACCGTATGCATTTTTGAATTGCGACGGCCGCTCTAACACTTGAGCTATTGGGTATGTGACCTTGATGTGTACAAAGTGCGTGTTTGGATTTCGCACGTATTGTTCCATTTTTCTTGATATATGGAGAACCCGCCAATTTTTCAATAATAATAAAAAAAGTAGCTGGAAAATTTTCCAGAACTTTGAAATTATATGAAAATAAAATTATAAAAAATCATAGCACATGTATAAGCCAAATAAGCTTAAAAAGAGCTATGTCAACTGAACATAACTCAGAAAGATAACAAGAAAAATGGAACAATACGTGCGAAATCCAAACACGCACTTTGTACACATCAAGGTCACATACCCAATAGCTCAAGTGTTAGAGCGGCCGTCGCAATTCAAAAATGCATACGGTCGGGTGTTCGATTCTCAGTACAACTTAACCAAAACTGGTCTGATGAGGCTATGTATATGCATATAAATATGTTTATACGTGGTAATAGCCGAAACATATGTCACCAATTACCAGGTTAAATTGATCCACTTGTTATCTTTCTCATGTTGGTTGTATAAATGACTAAAAAGTTCAATACAAAAATTATTAAATTCTAAAAGATTTAAGCCAAAAACAAGAATTTGCAGATAAATTACACTTAGATCTATCTGATATTTGGTTGGAAGAAAATTCCCAAGAAGTGGCTCATTTCGATACATTGGTGGTAGGGAAAAACCTACAAATATTCAATGGAATATTTTCAGATCTAGAAGATTTTATTGTTCAGACGGAACTCCTACATGACATCTTGAGAGATGAAGACAAACCATTGTTCGTTAAGTACGTCTATAATTTCAAACTGACGGCACAGGTCCGTAATATTCTAGGTCGATCAAATAGGCCTGTTATTTTTACAGAATTAAAAAAATTGTTGGAAGAATCCTACCCGAATCCAAAAACTTTACAACAGATTTTTACAGAACTAGGGTCAGTTAAACAAAACAATAATAGTATAGCTGAATTTAGAGAAAAAATTGCGGAACTTTCAGAGCACTTAGGTCAATTTGAAATTAAAACTTTACATAATCCGAGTCAAGAAACAAAAGATGCAATTTACAAAGTTAGTGAGACCATGGCATTAAATGTTTTTATGAAAGGCATTAATCCTGAATACCAACCAATTTTAATGGCAAATCCACCGAAAACATTTAGTGAGGCTTTCGAAAGATGTACGACAGCCGAAAGATATTTGAATCATAATGAGAACGTTTTCACAATTCAAAATAATAGACGCCCTAATAACCGAGAATCACAGAACAATGATTATAGAGATAACAACTTCAGAAACAATAGGAATTGTGATTGCAATACTTATGGAAACAGTAATTTCAGAAATAGCAATAGCAGAAGCAACTTCCGAAACTACCGTAGTAACAATAATTTTAGAAATGAAAATAATCACACCCGGAATAATAACAATAGAAACACTTATCGGAGAAATAATGATAATAATAATAGCAATAATCAGGGAAACGAAGATGGCCGGGCGACAGAAACTGTTGCCCGAACAGGCCAAAATTAATTTACAAAGCTACTAAAGATTTAAATAATTACGTTTCATTAAAATGTTGCAATAACAATTAGAAATTAAGTTTAATAGATACAAGGGCGGATGTTTCCATTTGCAAAATTAGAAATTTACAAAACATAAATACACGAAATGCATCACACTTATCTGGCATAACCAATGAAATAATAGAATGTATTGGTACAACAAAACTAAATTTAATATTTGAAGACTGCCAAATACAGCACCATTTCCATATCGTTCATAACGATTTCCTAATCGCAACCGATGGAATAATAGAACGAGACATTTTAGAAAAATACATGTCCAAAATCGAATTTGAGACTCTTACAATAACTTTCATAATAAATGAGAAAGAATTTACTTTGCCAATAAATTCAAAAAACCAATATCAAATGAATATTATCATACCAGCTCGATCTGAATCGATTGTTCCGATTAATATAAAAGTTGTTGAAGATAGCATCGTTTTTAATAAAGAAATAGCAGATGGGGTATTTTTAGGAAATACTATAATACCAGCAAGAGGGATATCCCATGTCAAATTATTAAATTAGTACGACTGATAAAGATTAAGTTTTAAACAGTCTACCCTGCAAAATAAAACCTTTGAAAAATTATAATGTTTTTACTTGCATCAAAGCCAATTTACCAAACGAAAACAGACTTGAAGAACTGTTAAAGAACTTAACCATCGATTGCAGTGAGCCAATAGCAGAGCAATCACTTATAGAAATCATAAAGAAATTTGAAGATATTTTTCACCTCCCAGCAGAACAACTAAGCGTCAACAACTTCTATACACAACAAATTCAAACGACAGACTCTACGCCTGTCTACATACAAAATTATAGATTACCAGAAACACAAATTGAAGAAATTAATGAACAGGTTAACTATTAACTGACAACATTATTGAAAATTCAGTTAGTCCTTACAAGTCACCATTACCCGTGGTCCCAAACAAATCAACAAATGATACAAAAAAATGGCATTTGGTTGTGGACTTCAGAAAACTTAATGAAAAAATAATAAATGACAAATTTCCTCTGACTAAAATCGAAGACGTTTTAGACAAATTGGGAAGAGCCAAATACTTTTCGACATTGGACATGACTAGCTCTTTCCACCAAATAAACTTAGACGAAAACTCAAGACCATTAACAGCTTTTTCGACAGGGAACGGACATTTTTAGTTTACACGACTACCTTTTGAACTAAAAATATCCTCCAATAACTTTCAACGAATGCTGACAATTGCATTAAGTGGACTAGATGCAAAAGCATTTCTCTATGTAGACGACTTAATTGTTTTTGGTTGTAGTTTAAAACATCACAACGACAATTTGTTAAACGTATTTGAAAGACTATGAAGATATTATTTAAAATTGAACTCGGAAAAATTTTGTTTTTTGAAACCAGAGGACATCTTATAACGGCCAATGGGATCAAAACAGACCCATCTAAACATAAAGTCATCAAAAACTACCCAATTCCAACAAACGCGGACGAAGTAAGAAGGTTTGTAGCCTTATGTAACTACTATCGCCGGTTCATACATAACTTTGCAGAAATAGCGAAAAATCTGAACTCACTCTTAAAAAAAATACAAATTTTCAATGGGGAAAAGATTGTCAAAATTCCTTAGAGACTTTAAAAAATAAATTAATGAACCCACCCATTTTACAGTACCCAGATTTTAGCAAAACATTTGTTTTGACTACTGATGCGTCAAACTATGCTCCGGGAGCAGTTTTAGGGCAAGGCGAAATCGGTGTAGATTTACCCATTTCTTACGCTAGTAAATCACTTTCGAAACATGATTTAAGCCAGTGATAGAAAAAGAGCTATTAGCCATTCACTGGGCTATCAATATTTTTAGGCAATACCTCTATGGTAGAAAATTTACTGTCAATACTGACCATAGACCATTGGTGTCACTCTTCTCACATAAGAATCCATCATCAAAGATGACTCGTATCAGATTGGATCTATGCGACTATAATTTTGAAATACTTAATTTATAAAAAAGGAAAAATGAATACAAATGCGGACGCATTATCAAGAATAGTTCTAAATAGTGAATCATTGAAAGCAATGATTCCTACTGGAAATGAGCAGAATATAGGAAACATTCTAGCTATAACCAGAAGTAAAAGCAAATATGCTCAAAACTGTAAGAATATTAACAACACTGAATGCCTTGTTGGCAAAATCCTGATCAACTTTTCATTTGGGATTGTACATCCTTATCGGATATTAATAAAATGAAGAAAATTAGGTTCTTTCCTCTTAAAAATTTTGAAGGATGTTGTGATAATCCATCGAACACATCATTGTCTTTGGAGAAACTATCATCCGAAGTTAAAGGTGACGAAGTATTAGTTAGATGTAGTGATAACCCACTGAGCACACCGTTGACTTTGGAGAAACTTTCATCAGAAATGCTTTCGTTAGGAATACAGGAACTCGCATTAAAGAGCACGGATGATATATTTAAATATCTGACCATAGAAGAGTTTATAACAATATATAGTGATTTGAATCGAAATCACGAAAATTTAAAGATTTTAATATATAATGAACGCAAAAGAATTTTGAATAAGGACACGCAACATGAACTTATTAATGAATGCCATAATTCGACACACGGAGGTCATATGGGCGTACGAAAGACGATTTTAAAACTTAAACAGAAATATATAAGGAAAAATATGAGTAAAATGATCAAAGAGTATATATTGAACTGCAAACAATGCAAAATAAATAAGCAAACAAAACATGCAAAAGAAAACTTAACCATGACAGACACACCAGGAACGAGTTTTGAAGTAGTATCAATAGACACAGTAGGCCCCCTACGTATATCAAATAACTATCGATATGTATTAACGATACAGTGCGATCTAACAAAATATGTAGTAGCATGTCCAATGGAGACAAAAGATGCTAAGACTGAAGCGAAAACACTAGTAGAACACTTCATTCTGACCTACGGATATTTCAAGAGTTTGAAATCGGATACGGATGCAGAGTTTACCTATCAATTAATGTCTGAGATATGTAGCATACTAAATATCAAACAAATTTTTAGCACTCCGTATCACCACGAGACTTTGGGCTCTGTAGAACAGAATCATAGAGTACTTAATGAATTTCTATTAAACTTTTGTAAAAATGATGAATGGGACTATTGGATCCCATACTTTGCCTTTGCATATAACATAACACCGCATATCGATACAAGCTACACGCCATATGAGCTAATTTTTGGTAAACTACCAACTTTACCAAATGACATAATTCTATCAGATAAGCCAGTGTATAACACCGATAATTATGCACAAGAACTTAAACAAAGGCTAAAATTCTCTTTAAATAGAGCTGAAAAATTAATTGAAATTGTTAAAAAGAACAGAACACAGCAAAAAGTCAAAGTGAATCCCAAAAAATTAAAAATTGGAGATCTAGTTTTTTTAAAAAAACATGAACAGAAAAAAAATCAACCGCCCTACCTTGGCCCCTATGAAGTTATAGAAACAAAGGGTGCCAATACTGTTTTAGATTTAGGAAACAAAATAAAAGAATGCCATAATAACATGCTGAAAAAAAATGACTTGTTGAAAATGAAATAAGATTTTATACCTATGTACATTAAAATATTACCGTATTACAAAAATTAATTTGTATTAAAATAAAATAAATTTTATCTTAAGGATGAGGGTGTAATGTATTTTATCACTACACAATACTAAGTAATATTTATAAGCTATCTATCGTGGATATGTAAATAATCTATTACTAATTTACTGTTATAAATTAAGGATACCGTTACTCCTTTATAAAAATAGGAAGCGACATCAATAAACGATCAGTTGATCTATAGCCTATAAACTCGCTGTTTTCTTCTTTTCACTAAAAGAACATAAGCGCTCCTGCAGTGCTTTATTTTTTTTGTTTGATTGTCCGTGGCGTTATTAAACGCCGGCAAACTAAATTTAGGCAGGTCCTTAAAATACAAAAATATTTACACATCTCAGTTGCTTATAAAAAGCTATTTCTGGATAAAAATCGGACTATATTACACCAGTTGGTGTGTTACCGCCCTAAATTTTAAGACTAATTACGGCATATATTGCAAACTTTACAACCTATTGGGCTAAGGTTTGGTATGTGGATGTCAATGACGATGTTGTGGGTCTTTAACCGCACAATATATGTTATTAACATAAGTAACATATTTCACATACTTTTAGGATGATGCTTAACATCATTCGTTAACATATTGTTAAGCATTATTATTTTACTATTGGGTAATTAATATTATCCAATAACATTAAATATCGTTGCAAAAGTGCAGCATACTCGCGGGCTGTTGTCGTTTTGTTGATCATTTATGTTACCATGGGCAAATTCTCTGTGGTAAGCAGTAACAAGAATGAGAAGGCCATGCACTTAAATGCAACAACAAAACTCCAAGTAATAGCCAAATTATGCAACCATTCTTGCCCCACTGAATTTGGTAATAGAAATTTCGGAAAGTAGAATAAGTCTTTGTTATTGTAATTACGTGTAATTATTTTAGTATGTAATTATTGTTGTAATTTTACTATACGAGGTGTTAAGGTATTTAAGATTTTAAATAAAAGAGAGTTGTATTTTTAACGTGTGAGGACAAAATATTCTAGTAAGAAATTTTGCCTCACATAAATTTGGCAAAGGTACAGTCACATCAAAATATTTAAGCAAAGCAGCAACATAGTCAGCATAACAACAACGGAGTCACCAGCTCGAAAACATGCAACAATAACGGAGTCAACAAATATAGCGCGTAAACATGCAATGCAACAGGTTCGATCGAACACGCAACCTAAACCAGTTCTGGCTATGCAGCTGAAATGTGTATAAAACACTTCGCATCGTGCAGAGTCAGTTAGTCAGCAAGCAGCGATCAACGTAAACACAAGTACAACCAAAGTGAAAACAAAAGTAAGTAAGCAAAGTGAAACCAGAAACTACAGCAAGTGTTTGCGCAAGAATAAACAGCCGATCAACACGTGCAGGACCCCAGTGAGCAACAACAGCAAGGATCACCCAGTGAGAAAGCAGCACCTTACATGACAAGCGATTCTTTAGAAGTCACAAGTACTGTCAAACCGGAGCCAATCCAGCAACAAAGCGGCGTCCTAAGAACTACCAGGACTAAGGAATCCCAGGTAGGAGTAAGGGTAGGAAAAGTACTGCAGGTTTCCTCACGAGAAATACTTTTTGACTAGTGTTAATTGATTGAGTCTTTCCTCCGACTTTGACATTGGTTTGAAAGTGTTTTCGTCTGATCTGATCTGGAGTCACTGTTCCGAGCCGTTTAGTGCTAGTTCCACCAAAGATTCCTTTAGAATATTATCAATTGATTGGGTCTTTCCTCCGACTTTGATTTTATTCGAAAGAATTTTTGCGCCGACTTCGGTTCGGCTGGGCTAGTTTTGAACGAACCTCTCAGATCATATCTCTTGCCTGGATTTCAAACCCTTGCATGCAGTTTAGGCGTCCCAAGTTTACGGTGCAGCGAAGGAGCGACTTGAGAAGCACCAAAAAGCAAAAACTTAGAGTTCCTGAATCAAATAAATATTTTTGTAAAAGTTATTAAATAAACAATAACCCAGAGTTCAAAGTGAAATTCAAAGCGTTATTATTTCACGAACGCCTGGACATCCGTCGAGTTTACCTAGGCTGGCAAACTTCTTTACAAACGTGAAAAAAAGAACACCAATCTTTGTTTTTAATATGTATGTGAGCAGGCAAATGAACAACACGCTTGGTAGGTTTATATTCGACTGACTTTATTTTATAACTTGACTTAACACTAAACAAGAGCTTACAACTAACTATACATTTCAAAGCTTAGAGTATAAAGACATAAGTCTGAGAGAGAGTTATTACATACATCTCATCTCCTCCCAGCTTTAATTTAAAAAATTATTCTTCTTCCAATATTTAAACTTCACATTCTTTTATATTTAAGTTAATTTCTTCAAATAAAAATTTTAATTTGAGTCACACCTCTTTCCTTTGTTCAAACGTTTTGAGCGTCTTAACTCTACTGGTAAATTTTCTGATTCCGAATTATATTCCGTTATAGGAGTTTTATTTCCCCTAAATTCCGATTTATCAAAAATCTCAATAACCGGAACTTCTTCGGGACTTACAATATTATCATCTGTATTTCTTTTTGATTCAATAAAATAGGTTTGCACTCTAGAATTGAAATTTACAGTTTTTCCTTTGTATTTCTTCATTTGATTAATGTGCGCAACCCTTGATACTCCATTTATATTTATAAGATATCTGATATTACTTAACTTTTTAATAATTTTTCCATGAATCCATTTGACATAATACTTTGCTACATTCTTATACAATATAATTTCATTGTTTTCATACTCTGTAATTGTTAATAATTTACATTTCTCATTTCTATGTTTTTTAACATTTTGTCCCTTAGTAAGACCTTTTAATTTCCCACGTTTCTCAAAGCCTTTGCAATACCTTAACTTTTCCTCATGTTTTTCAAAGGATTCTCTTATCTTAGGATTAAGATTATCTAACACTGTTTTTGGCTTATATTTAAAAATCATTTCTGCTGGCGTCATCATTGTTGTAGTTGTAGGAGTTGTACGATAATTTAAGAGAAAATTATTTATTTTAAAATCCCACGATTTCGATTTCAATTTTGGATCTGACAGATACTTTTTCAACGCGCTTTTGACAGTTTGAACTGCTCTTTCCGCACTTCCATTTGATTGCGGATGGTAAGGCGGAGACTTTAAACATTCAATATTATTATTTTTACAAAACTCTTTAAAAGCAGTTGAACTAAATGGTGGACCATTGTCGGTTACTATTTTCTGCCGCAATCCAAAAACTGCGAAATTTGCCCTAAAACTTTCTATTACAGCCGTAGCGTCGGTCTTGCGCAAAATCTTTGCATCAAGCCACTTCGAGTATGTATCGTAAGTAACTAATATATTAATATCCCCTAATTTACAGAAATCAGCATGAATACGCTCGAATGGTGCCTTTGTAGTTTCCCATTTTGTAAAAATCTGCTTAGACGCTTTTTGATTAATACAACAAGCTTCACAATTGTTTACAAATTCTTCAATTGCAGAATCTACACCAGGCCACCAAACATAGGTTCTAGCCAAAGCTTTCATACGGACGATTCCAATATGCCCAATATGTAAAATTTCCAATGTTTTTTTTATTAACGACTCTGGTATGACTATTCTGTCACCATAAAATACGCAATTGTCTTCAGTAGCTAAAGAATTTCTTTTTCTAAAATATTTTTCAAGGTTATCATTGATACTTTGTGGCCACCCATATTTGATAAACGTATACACTTTACTCAAAGCTTTGTCTTTTGACATTTCACTTTGTATATCCTCGATTTTAATCGGAATATCATTTACTAGACTAAAAATGTTGATGCTATCTTTTTCTTCGTGAGTGTCCTCACGTAGCGGTAAACGTGACAAAGCGTCAGCGTGTCCCATTTGCGATCCCTTTTTATATTTTATCGAGTAGTTATACATAGACAAAAATACAGCATACCGTTGCAAACGATTAGCAGCAACTGAAGGTAAATCTTTCTTTGTTGAAAAAATTTCCCTTAACGGCTGATGGTCGCTTTCGATGACGAAAGGCAACCCAAAAATGTAATTATGAAACTTTTTCACAGCAAATACTATCGCCAATGCTTCTCTATGGAGCTGCGAATAGTTCTTTTCAGCAGGCGATAAAGTGCTTGAAACAAACTGAACAGGACGTTCTTCACCATCAATTATGTGTGATAGTACGCCACCAAGTCCATATGGACTAGCATCGCACGAAATTACTATTGGTTTCTTGGGATCGTAGTGTGTAAGCACTCCTATGTCCATTACTAGTTGTTTTGATTTTTCAAAGGCTTGGTGGTCTTTTTCGGACCACTTCCAATTAACATTATTTTTCGTTAGTTCATGTAATAACGACAACTCAGCAGACAAATTAGGAATTGAACGATTATAGTAGTTCACCAAACCTAAATATGATTTTAACTCCGATTTGTTAGACGGTGCAGGGGCTTCTAGTAATGCTTTAATCTTTTCCTTCGACGGAGATATCCCACTTTCATTGATTACGTACCCTAAATAGTTTATTTCTCGTTTAAAAAACTGAGACTTTTCATAGTTAACTTTTACGTTGGATTCTATAAGTCTGTCACACACAGCAGTTAAATTCTTTTCACATTCTTCGATGCTTACCCCTCCAACAAGAATATCATCAAAATATGAATGGACTTTGTCTAAGCCCTTCAATATTTCACTAATTATTTTAGAAAAAATTTGCGGAGCTGTTTTTAGTCCATACACCATTCGTGTAAACTGAAATAATCCTATGTGCGTATTGATTGTTAACAGCTCTTGCGATCTAGCGGACACCTTCACTTGCAAATAAGCACCTGTCAAATCGATTTTACAGAAATATTTCCATCCAGATAGACTAGCCAAAATATCTTCAATACGCGGTATAACGTGATGTTCCATTTCTACGAACCGATTTATCGCTCTCCTACAATTTACGCACAACCTTATGGAACCATCTCCTTTATTAACCACGACCACTGGACTAGCCCACTTACTCCTATTTACCGGTATTAAAACACCCTCTGTGCATAATTTGTTGATCTCGTCTTCAACTTTTTGACGTAGTCCAAACGGAACAGTATAAGCTTTACTAAATATAGGATATGCTTCTTCATTTAACGATATTTCCGCTTCATAACCCTTTATTGTTGAGTCATTTTGTTTACTGAACAACCTTTCATACTTTTTAAAATCGAATTTGCAGTTTTCATGTACCGAATGAATCGAGCTCAACCCTAACAATGAATTCCTCCACGACGGAGTCAAACTGTCAAGCCAATTTCTGCCAAGCAATATTGCAAACTCGTTTGCAGAGTCGACAATAATCAAACTAAGTTCACGGCGCGTTTCTAAAAATTGCACTCTTACTTTAATTTGCCCAACAACAACAATATTTTCACCAGTTAATACCTTAATATTTTTTACAACAGGCTCAATATCAATATGCTTAAAAAATTTATTGTAGTCTTTAAGGTGACTTACAGAAACACAAGCGCCTGAATCAACTTCAACCATATGCTTTGTGCGTTCAATTTGCAATGACCATTTTAATGGTTCTGAATTTTCACTCTTTATGTTATATAAACAATTTAATATACCATTTTCAGTTAAGTTATTTACTTTTCGATTGTGTTTCTGAAAGTCATCTGATGATTTACTTCTATTTTCTACTTCTACATTTTTATTTTCATTTTTCTTAAACCAACAGTCTTTTTGTATATGACCTGGTTTCTTACAATAGAAACATACATATTTTCTCTTGCTCACACTATTGTACCTGTTCTTGCTTTTATTTCTGTTGGTCTTGTCTTCTCTACGATCTGCCCTACCTCTCTGTCCGTTGCTGATCTGCTGAATGTTGTTGCCTCTCATCTGCTCTACGCTGTTGTGTGTCATATCCACAGCTAATGCAAACTCACATGCCTTCTCAAAGCTATTTAGTTTTGGTTCATTTAACAGCTTATTTTGTATGTTACTATAGCTAAGCCCACAAACAAATTTGATGAGCAGAGCTTTATCGAGAAATTCCCCAAAGTCACATTCACGTGCAAGCTGTTTTAACTCCACTATGTAATCTGCAATGCTCTCACCAACTCGCTGATCTCTTTTAAAGAATTTAAAGCATTCGAAGATTACATTTTTTGCCGGTGCCAAATGACCCTTTAACTTTGAAACGATATCTTCGTATTTGAAGTCTTTCTCCGTTTTCGGAGCCAACACGTTCGTCAAGGTTTTGTAGAGGTCAGAGCCTCCCAGACTTATTAAAAATGATGTTTTGAATTCATCCTTTTCAATTCTATTCAAACTCAACAAATGACTGATTCGATTGATGTATAACGAAAAATCTTCGCCCATCACATAGGCTTCTATAGAGCCAATTAGCGCCACACTTGTCTCTGGCATTGTTTTTCCTAAAACACCTTCTGCCGCTGAATTGTCCAACTCTTGTTTCATATAAACTTATTCATCAATATAAAACCAAACCCGACTTTTATAAAACTATATCGCTTATATTTTTTTTTTTTTTTTTTTCTAGTGCCGCACACGTAGTTTTACTTTTTAAACCTACCAAGCGTGTTGTTCATTTGCCTGCTCACATACATATTAGTTTTAAACGTGGATTTTTAGAGACTGCTATTACTAGGTAAGTATAGCCCTTATAATATTAACTTTTTATTTTCTACTTACAGATACAATTCCACAGTAACAAAGTGTTATCCCTCGCAAGGATAAAAACTTGTTACAACATTTGGCGCAGCCGTTATTTCGAACCACCACTCGGAACCACAAATACAAGGAACTAAAATACTCGGACAGACATCGAGTCTCAACGTTTGGACGGACATTGGTAACCAGCCAGTTCAGAAGTCTTAACAGCAACAAGAAACAACATTAGCTTACAACGAGTGAAACACCCTTACAACATAATACAACACAAGTGCAAAAATACAACGTTGGAAAATCAAATTTAGTAAGTATCCTAGGCACTTAGCCATTCCTTAGGAGAGCCTTACTTTGGCAGTCAACCTAACGAACTTGGGAAAATAAACTATGAGAGATCCTCGAAGTCTATTTTCTGCATCATTTATTAGGGAATTAGGTTTCATAAATTTATTTGAAAATTTGTACCTATTATTATTATTAATTTGTTTTAGTCGACTGAATGTTATTAATTAATTTGAAATTTTTAATCGAACTTTACAGTCAATTGCAGTAACCAATGTTCTTGTGAAATTTCACAAATCGGTTAATGCTTTATAAACAAACATGACAAAGACAACAAATGGAACAATTTAACCTGGTAATTGGTGACATATGTTTCGGCTATTACCACATATATACACATATTCATATGTATATACATAGCCTCATCAGACCAGTTTTGGTTAATTTCTAATGTGATTCGAACCCCCGACCATTCCATGAATTATATGTGGACGGCCGCTCTAACACTTGAGCCACGGAGGTTGTGCTGAACGACATACACAAAGTGCAATTTATATTATGCGATTGCGCCATCTGTTGTAATTTTATTGTCATTTCTCGTTTGCTGCATAGCTTTGTTAAACCATCGGTTTAAGGACTTGCTATATGATGTAGCTTTATTATTTCGAATTTCGGGCTTCCGCCACTTATTCTCCGAATAATTGTTGGACGTATTCTTCCGGTTTTAGAAATTTTTAATTTGTTTTAGTCGACTGAATGTTATTAATTAATTTGAAATTTTTAATCGAACTTTACAGTCAATTGCAGTAACCAATGTTCTTGTGAAATTTCACAAATCGGTTAATGCTTTATAAACAAACATGACAAAGACAACAAATGGAACAATTTAACCTGGTAATTGGTGACATATGTTTCGGCTATTACCACATATATACACATATTCATATTTATATACATAGCCTCATCAGACCAGTTTTGGTTAATTTCTAATGTGATTCGAACCCCCGACCATTCCATGAATTATATGTGGATGGCCGCTCTAACACTTGAGCCACGGAGGTTGTGCTGAACGACATACACAAAGTGCAATTTATATTATTTTATTGTCATTTCTCGTTTGCTGCATAGCTTTGTTAAACCATCGGTTTAAGGACTTGCTATATGATTTAGCTTTATTATTTCGAATTTCGGGCTTCCGCCACTTATTCTCCGAATAATTGTTGGACGTATTCTTCCGGTTTTAGAAATTTTTAATTTGTTTTAGTCGACTGAATGTTATTAATTAATTTGAAATTTTTAATCGAACTTTACAGTCAATTGCAGTAACCAATGTTCTTGTGAAATTTCACAAATCGGTTATTGCTTTATAAACAAACATGACAAAGACAACTAATGGAACAATTTAACCTGGTAATTGGTGACATATGTTTCGGCTATTACCACATATATACACATATTCATATGTATATACATAGACGTATTCTTCCGGTTTTAGAAATTTTTAATTTGTTTTAGTCGACTGAATGTTATTAATTAATTTGAAATTTTTAATCGAACTTTACAGTCAATTGCAGTAACCAATGTTCTTGTGAAATTTCACAAATTGGTTAATGCTTTATAAACAAACATGACAAAGACAACAAATGGAACAATTTAACCTGGTAATAGGTGACATATGTTTCGGCTATTACCACATATATACACATATTCATATGTATATACATAGCCTCATCAGACCAGTTTTGGTTAATTTGTAATGTGATTTGAACCCCCGACCATTCCATGAATTATATGTGGACGGCCGCTCTAACACTTGAGCCACGGAGGTTGTGCTGAACGACATACACAAAGTGCAATTTATATTATGCGATTGCGCCATCTGTTGTAATTTTATTGTCATTTCTCGTTTGCTGCATAGCTTTGTTAAACCATCGGTTTAAGGACTTGCTATATGATGTAGCTTTATTATTTCGAATTTCGGGCTTCCGCCACTTATTCTCCGAATAATTGTTGGACGTATTCTTCCGGTTTTAGAAATTTTTAATTTGTTTAAGTCGACTGAATGTTATTAATTAATTTGAAATTTTTAATCGAACTTTACAGTCAATTGCAGTAACCAATTTTCTTTCGAAATTTCACAAATCGGTTAATGCTTTATAAACAAACATGACAAAGACAACAAATGGAACAATTTAACCTGGTAATTGGTGACATATGTTTCGAAATAATAAAGCTACATCATATAGCAAGTCCTTAAACCGATGGTTTAACAAAGCTATGCAGCAAACGAGAAATGACAATAAAATTACAACAGATGGCGCAATCGCATAATATAAATTGCACTTTGTGTATGTCGTTCAGTACAACCTCCGTGGCTCAAGTGTTAGAGCGGCCGTCCACATATAATTCATGGAGTGGTCGGGGGTTCGAATCACATTACAAATTAACCAAAACTGGTCTGATGAGGCTATGTATATACATATGAATATGTGTATATATGTGGTAATAGCCGAAACATATGTCACCAATTACCAGGTTAAATTGTTCCATTTGTTGTCTTTGTCATGTTTGTTTATAAAGCATTAACCGATTTGTGAAATTTCACAAGAACATTGGTTACTGCAATTGACTGTAAAGTTCGATTAAAAATTTCAAATTAATTAATAACATTCAGTCGACTTAAACAAATTAAAAATTTCTAAAACCGGAAGAATACGTCCAACAATTATTCGGAGAATAAGTGGCGGAAGCCCGAAATTCGAAATAATAAAGCTACATCATATAGCAAGTCCTTAAACCGATGGTTTAACAAAGCTATGCAGCAAACGAGAAATGACAATAAAATTACAACAGATGGCGCAATCGCATAATATAAATTGCACTTTGTGTATGTCGTTCAGCACAACCTCCGTGGCTCAAGTGTTAGAGCGGCCGTCCACATATAATTCATGGAATGGTCGGGGGTTCAAATCACATTACAAATTAACCAAAACTAGTCTGATAAGGCTATGTATATACATATGTGTATATATGTGGTAATAGCCGAAACATATGTCACCAATTACCAGGTTAAATTGTTCCATTTGTTGTCTTTGTCATGTTTGTTTATAAAGCATTAACCGATTTGTGAAATTTCACAAGAACATTGGTTACTGCAATTGACTGTAAAGTTCGATTAAAAATTTCAAATTTATTATTATTATTATTACAAATTAATTTGAATTAATTTGTTTGAATTTAATTCTTAAATTTAGGATTCTTCGAATTTCAAATTTTTGATAAAATTTTTAAATTTCAATTTGACTCAAACGTTATTTTCGGGAAAACTTTTTTATTTTTATGTTATTGCTTCATACAAGTCTTGTTGAACTTATTTTTGGTTCCGAAGAGTATTTTAAATTCTGAGGATCAGTTTATTCAGCAGAGACTCGCGCTTAAGCTATAAAATATTTTGTTTTTTCGGTAACACGTATAAAAAACCTTGCAGAATTTTTTGGGTTCCAAGGAATACTTTCAACTACTCCAAGGATTCGTGTTCTGAAAAGGTCCGAAATAAAAAGTTTAGGTATTTCTTTTCATACCAATAATTCATTTATTGGTAAACAAGCAAATCCAAACAAAATTTCCGGTAGGTCGTGTTTTCCTTAATCGTTAGCGAAAAACGTTTTATTTAGTATGTCAAGTTCTTGGTACCAATTGAAGTCTTTAACTTTAAAGAAAATCAAGATTAATCAAAATTTAACAGTCAAGGTTACACAGCGTTTTGCTTACTTATAAACATTTTGTTTTTTTTTTTTTCAATATAACTTTGAAAATTTTGCTGACTGGTGTTCAAATGCGTTGGGCTTTGTGCTTTATACGTAAAGAATAATTTTAAGTAATTGTGCAAGAAATAAATAAGTTTTATTTATCTTTATAATGGATTTCGTAAAAATCTCGAAATTGGTAAAAAATATAGTACCCTATTTTTCAGGGGCTAGTTCACCTACGTTAGAATCGGATCTTAATAAGTTCATAAAAGGATGTGAGACAGTGCGATATATTATTAAAGCTGAAAAAGAACCTGAACTCATAGCAAATGTAAGGCTTCATTTGCATGGTGATGCATTTGAGCTAATCAGGTTTATTAAGCTTAAGTCATTAGAAGAACTATACGAGTTATTACAAATAAAATATAATAAAGGGAAATCTATAAATTTAATTCAAAAACAAATAAGAAACGCCTGTCAACTTCCTGAAAACGGACTGCGTTCATTTGCGAGACGAATAGATGCGCTACGAAACGAAGCTTAAGGTATACTAAAATCAACTTATAAAGATTTATCTGATGAAATGTTCACAAAAGTAATGAATAGGTCAGTGTTAGAAACATTTAAATCAGGATTACGTAACCAAACGCTTATGATATTGATGTTAAAGAATAACACAAACAACTTAGATATTTTGTTAGAGGAAGCATTTAAAATGGAGAATCTCATACAAGGAGATTCAAGATTAGTTTCTGGAGTTAACGCCGTGCAGTCTGGCTATGGAAAAGCTCACTTAGTGAGTTCAAGTTTTATTAAACAACCAATGGTTAGTTTAGAAAAAGGAATATTTTCACTGAAAAAACAGGAGACCACAAATAAATCTTTAGCCAGAACACTTTCAATGAAGTGTTCATTTTGCAACAAAAAAGGGCACACCAGAGATGATTGCTTTTTTCGTAAAAATTCGCGGAACTGCCCGGATAACCTAACGTATGGCAAGAATCCGATAAAAGATGCACGAAGAATAAAAGAAAAATAGAAGTTGGATTCAAATGCCCAGAACAATGCAGACCAATTAAGAAACAGGAAACAAAAGATATAACTTCACAATGCCAATATCAGAATGGGGAAAATATATCTATATGTCGTTGGTGTCAAAGAACTGGTCATGCAATAGAAAATTGCTTTGCCAAAGATATTATGAAAAATCTCAGGGAAACTAAGGGGGGCCCAAGACCGGCCAATAGTCTGGGAATCCAAAAAACTTAGTAAATTAGGGCCAAATAAGGTAGTAACAGTAAATCAACCACAACTATGTGCTGTTGATACGTTAACTACTGAAAATGAAACACATAAAGTTTCAAAAAATAATTTAAATAAAGTAGTAACAGTAAATTAACCACAGCAAAGTGCAGTTGATACGTTAACTACTAAAAATAAAACAAATAAAGTTTTAAGTATTTACTCAAAACAATACGAGGCAGGAACAATAAATCATACACAGGAAACTGTAGTTATTACGTTCCCTGCAAAGAAAAACAAGAATCTTCCATATATGGCAGGAAAAACAAATCATACGCAGAAGACTGTAGTTGAGGAGTTCCTTGATATGCAATTTGCAATAAAATTCTTTGATACAGTACTAGTAATAGTCTGTTTAATTTTCAATGTATTAAATTTAGCTTGTTCAGCTTCATGGGGTAGAATAAAGTCAGTATGTTCAAAATTACTACTGACTAAGCCCATAGAATTAATTTCAAAAAAGTTATTCGAAACACACACAAAAAATATCGTAACTGGGAGACACATCTTGTATGGTAGGCATAACGAGAATTTTTACCAAGCAAAACAAAATGGCGTGTTCATAGAAATGCCCTATAAAGAGGCCAAATGTGGAAGACAATTTATGGAACCGCACTGTCATTGACGCAATATATAAAAAATTAACGTTTTATAATAAAAAACGACAAAAAATAATAGCATTCACGCTGAAGCCGATGAATGAATTAAACACAGTACTATATAGTACAATAAAAGCAATCGAAGCTCGAACTGTAAAAATAGTACCGATATGTGTGAAGGCAACGTTAAACGAAGTTGTTATGCACAAACAAGAACTTTCACAAGGAGTTTTCTTGGAAGAAACCCTAATAAAAGTGAATGATGACATAGTACATGTGTCAGTTTTAAATGCATCAGAAGAGAAATTTTTCATTGGAAAAAATTTTAGACCAAAGTTTTCAAACACCATTAAATATAAAGTAAATACAAATAATTTTATAAAAGAACGAAATGAGAGGGAAAGGTTAGGCACGCTATTTAGATCCTAACATAAGCAGTGAAGAAAAGACTTCAATGGATAATATATATGCATCTTTTCATAAAACATTTTTGTTGAAAGGTGATGCTTTGTCATATAATCTAGCATTGAAGCATGATATCCTTACTTTGGAAAATGAACCTCCAATAAATCAAAAACAGCATATACTGCCCCATAGAATGGAAATTCATAGGCAAGTAGAAAAACTGTTGTATAAAAGCATAAATTCATCAAGCACCTCACAAGCAATTAACAAAATAACAGCAGTCCAAAGTAGTACAACTTCAAATGTGAAAAACAAGACTTGTGTGAAGTTAGCGCCGGGCGAATAACCGAAAATGATATTTTTTGCGGCGAAAATGTTAATTTAACAGAACGTTTACATTAAAATGTTATTTATTTTGCATAAATGTTAACATAGAAAAGAAATGCAAACACGATGTAACAGCTTGCTATCGAACTTAACCGCGCTCGTTGAACATGTGTCTGTAGCGTAGTGAGTAAGCTACTTGCCTTTAAAGCATAAGGTTATAGGTTCGAAACTCGACACAACGAAATTTTTTTTTGGATTTTTTTAATATTGAATATCAATTTTTTTTTTATAATGCCTCATGGTTAGTGGTTCGCTACTGACATACAAATTTTTTCTTTGTTTTTTTTTATATTGAATATCAATTTTTTCATTCCGCTGTATTAGATAAGTTGCTGAAGTTTCAAAATTTTTTTTTAAATTTATAAGAACAAATGAGAGTATTATTTTTAATAAACAATGAAAAATTACATTTACTTCAAGTAAACAATTACATATAGTATATTTTTACTGACTTTAACACATTTGATCTATTTTTTCAATAAATACTCAACAAATGTTTTCAAGGAGGGTAACTTTCATATTTCATTATAATACACTCTGATCCACTCAAAAAATATACCTTTGTTTATTTTTCAAAACCTGTAATATGTAGATCTTAAATATTTTATAAACAGTATATGGAAAAGCATTAAACAGGAACTTACTTTCACTAATTTTTTTTAAGAAATAAAAATCTGCGAAAAATATTATTGAAACATTTGTATATTGATAATTAAAATCAAGCCATAATAAGTGATATTGTGAAGTATGATGTACATATGTATGTATAAAAGTATCTATGGATATTATTTCATAATACTCTCATATGAGCATTCGCTGTATGGAAAAATAAAATAAATATATATGTAAGTTTAAATAATCTCTAAATGAGAACAAACTTTTATTTGAAAACACTATGTGATTATCATCGAAATATTGAAACTGAGTTGTAATTTTCAGTCGATTCTGTTAAAGGAGATGAAAAAGTAAAAGAAACTTTGTCTCGAATTCAATGCTCACAGCTCAGTCAGGAATAAATAAATCTTAAAAACCTATTAACCCCATGTGGAGCACACCCTTTCTGACTTGTTTATGGAATATCATCGAAAAATCTAAGCTGAGTTGTAATTTTTAGTCGATTCTGTTAAAGAAGATGAAAAAGTAAAACAAATTTTGTCTTGAATTCGATGCTCACAGCTCAGTCAGGAATAAATAACACTTATGCCTAATTTCCACGTGATCTTTCTTGAACTTATCTTATCAAATATCAGAGGGACATCACATGCTATAAAGATAGCAACTGTGTGAAAGCAAGCCTCTTGACCCCATGTGAAGCATGGGGTTAAGAGGTTCATAGCTCATAGCTCAGTCAGGAATAAATAACACTTAAAAACCTCTTAACCCCATGTAGAGCACACCCTTTCTGACTTGTTTATGGAATATCATCGAAAAATTGAAGCTGAGCTGTAATTTTTGATCGATTCTGTTAAAGTAGATGAAAAAGTAAAAGAAACTTTGTCTCTAATTCGATGCTCACAGCTCAGTCAGGAATAAATAACACTTAAAAACCTCTTAACCCCATGTAGAGCACACCCTTTCTGACTTGTTTATGGAATGTCATCAAAAAATTGAAGCTGAGTTGTAATTTTTATTCAATTCTGTTAAAGAAAATGAAAAAGTAAAATAAACTTTGTCTCGAATTCGATGCTCACTGCTCAGTCAGGAATAAATAACACTTAAAAACCTCTTAACCCCATGTAGAGCACACCCTTTCTGACTTGTTTATGGAATGTCATCAAAAAATTGAAGCTGAGTTGTTATTTTCAGTCGATTCTGTTAAAGAAGATGAAAAAGTAAACTAAACTTTGTCTCGAATTCGATGTTCACAGCACAGTCAGGAATAAATGACACTTAAAAACCTCTTAACCCCATGTAGAGCACACCCTTTCTGACTTGTTTATGGAATGTCATCAAAAAATTGAAGCTTAGTTGTTATTTTCAGTCGATTCTGTTAAAGAAGATGAAAAAGTAAACTAAACTTTGTCTTGAATTCGATGCTCACAGCTCAGTCAGGAATAAATAACACTTAAAAACCTCTTAACCCCATGTAGAGCACACCCTTTCTGACTTGTTTATGGAATGTCATCAAAAAATTGAAGCTGAGTTGTTATTTTCAGTCGATTCTGTTAAAGAAGATGAAAAAGTAAACTAAACTTTGTCTCGAATTCGATGTTCACAGCACAGTCAGGAATAAATAACACTTAAAAACCTCTAAGCCCCATGTAGAGCACACCCTTTCTGACTTGTTTATGTAATATCATCGCAAAATTGAAGCTAAGCTGTAATTTTTGATCGATTCTGTTAAAGAAAATTAAAAAGTAAAATAAACTTTGTCTGGAATTCGATGCTCACAGCTCAGTCAGGAATAAATAATACTTAAAAACCTCTTAACCTCATGTAGAGCACACCCTTTCTGACTTGTTTATGGAATATCATCGAAAAATTGAAGCTGAGTTGTAATTTTTATTCAATTCTGTTAAAGAAAATGAAAAAGTAAAATAAACTTTGTCTCGAATTCGATGCTCACAGCTCAGTCAGGAATAAATAACACTTAAAAACCTCTTAACCCCATGTAGAGCACACCCTTTCTGACTTGTTTATGGAATTTCATCAAAATATTGAAGCTCAGTTGTTATTTTCAGTGGATTCTGTTAAAGAAGATGAAAAAGTAAACGAAACTTTGTCTAAAGTTCGATGCTCACAGCTCAGTCAGGAATAAATAACACTTAAAAACCTCTTAACCCCATGTAGAGCACACCCTTTCTGACTTGTTTATGGAATATCATCGAAAATTTGAAGCTGAGTTGTAATTTTTATTCGATTCTGTTTAAGAAAATGGAAAAGTAAAAGAAACTTTGTCTGGAGTTCGATGCTCATAGCTTAGTTAGGAATGAATAACACTTAAAAACCTCTTAACCCCATGTAGAGCACACCCTTTCTGACTTTTTTATGGAATGTCATCAAAATATTGAAGCTGAGTTGTTATTTTCAGTCGATTCTGTTAAAGAAGATGAAAAAGTAAACGAAACTTTGTCTCGAATTCGATGCTCACAGCTCAGTCAGGAATAAATTACACTTAAAAACCTCTTAACCCCATGTGGAGCACACCCTTTCTGACTTGTTTATGGAATATCATCAAAAAATTGAAGCTGAGTTGTAATTTTTATACTATTCTGTTAAAGAAAATTAAAAAGTAAAAGAAACTTTGTCTGGAGTTTGATACTCACTGCTCAGTCAGGAATAAATAACGCTTTAAAACCTCTTGACCCCAGGTAGAGAACACCCTTTCTGACTTGTTTATGGAATATCATCAAAAAATCTAAGCTGAGTTGTAATTTTTATTCGATTCTGTTAAAGGAGATGAAAAAGTAAAAGAAACTTTGTCTCGAATTCGATGCTCACAGCTCAGTCAGGTATAAATAACACTTATGCCTATTTCCAAGCTCGGTTTACTACAGCACCGAATGAAAATCACTCGATATTCTGTTACAATATTTCGATGATATTCCATAAACAAGTCACAAAATGTGTGCTTCACATGTGGTTAAGGGGTTTTTGAATTTTATTGATTTCTGACCAGGCTGCAAGCATTTAATTCGAAACAAACTGAATTTAACTTTTAATTTTTCCTTGCATTACTGAATGAGAATTTCCAAATTTTCTGTTTCAATATTTCGATGATATTCCACAAACAAGTCACAAAAGGTGTGCTTCACATGTGGTTAAGGGCCTTTTGAACTATATTGATTTCTGACCGAGCTGCAAGCTCGGCTCACTACAGCACCGAATGAGAATTACTCAATGTTCTGTTCTAATATTTCGATGATATTCCATAAACGAGTCACAAAAGATGTGCTTCACATGGGTTGAAGAGGTTTTTAAGTGGTATTTATTCCTGACTGAGCTGTGAGCATCGAATTCCAGACAAAGTTTATTTGACTTTTTCATCTCTTTTAACAGAATAGATAAAAATTACAGCTCATAAAGAGTGTTATCTACATTGATCTACATGGGGTTAAGAGGTTTTTAAGTGTTATTTATTCCTGACTGAGCTGTGAGCATCGAATTCGAGACAAAGTTTATTTTGCTTTTTCATTTTCTTTTACAGAATCGAATAAAAATTGCAACTCAGCTTCAATTTTTCGATGATATTCCATAAACAAGTCAGAAAAGTTGTGCTCTACATGGGGTAAAGAGGTTTTTGTGTGTTATTTATTCCTGACTGAGCTGTGAGCATCGAATTCGAGACAAAGTTTCGTTTACTTTTTCATCTTCTTTAACAGAATCGACTGAAAATAACAACTCAGCTTCAATATTTTGATGACATTCCATAAACATGTCAGAAAGGGTGTGCTCTACATGAGGTTAAGAGGTTTTTAAGTGTTATTCATTCCTGACTGAGCTATGAACCTCTTAACCCCATGCTCCACATGGGGTTAAAAAGTTTGCTTTCAAACATTTGCTTTCTTTATAGCAAGTGTTGTCCTCCCTGATAAGATAAGTTCAAGAAAGATCACATGGAACTTAGGCATAAGTGTTATTCATTCCCGACTGAGCTGTGAGCATCGAATTCGAGACAAAGTTTCTTTTACTTTTTCATCTCCTTCAACAGAATCTACTAAAAATTTCAACTCAGCTTCAATTTTTCGATGATATTCCATAAACAAGTCAGAAAGGGTGTGCTCTACATGGGGTTAAGAGGTTCTTAAGTGTTATTTATTCCTGAATGAGCTGTGAGCATCGAACTCCAGACAAAGTTTATTTTACTTTTTCATTTTCTTTAACAGAATCAAAAAAAAAATTACAACTCAGCTTCAATTTTTCGATGATATTCCATAAACAAGTCAGAAAGGGTGTGCTCTACATTGGGTTAAGAGGTTTTTAAGTGTTATTTCTTCCTGACTGAGCTGCGAGCACCGAATTAGAGACAAAGTTTCGTTTACTTTTTCATCTTCTTTGAGAGAATCGACTGAAAATCACAACTCAGCTTCAATATTTCGATGAAATTCCATTACCAAGTCAGAAAAGGGTGTGATCCACATGGCGTTAAGAGGTTTTTAAGTGTTATTCATTCCTGACTTAGCTATGAGCTATGAACCTCAAAACCTCCATATGGACTGCATGGGGTTAAGAGGTTTGCGTTCACACATTTGCTATCTTTATAGTATGTGATGTCCTCCCTGATATTTGATAAGATAAATTCAAGAAAGATCACATGGAAATAAGGCATAAGTGTTTTGATTTTAAATCTAACTAGCTTTAATCTCTTATATTTATCAGCTTTCTCCAATGCCCCGTAACAACTTGGGTCCTGTGTGCAGCAACAACTCTTTTTTAAAATCTTAATTTTTAAATTCCATTCAAAGCTTGATGTGGGACACATTTATTGTCAAAGCATTAAACCTTCTTTAAGATCTGCAAAAATTGATGAATTGAAACATGTATTGGAGGGATGTTTTTTGGATGTTGTTGGCATTACGGAGACGTGGCTTCAGCCACCTGTGTCTTTCAAAGCTTTTGATTGTCCTGGCTATGTGTTTCTAAGAAATGATCGCCTTGATTCTCGGGGTGGTGGTGTTGGTATTTATCTATCTCTATCTCTCAATTTTAATGTTGTGCTTCAAAATTCTACATACGGTATCTGTGAGTTCATTTTTGTTGAAATCATATATAGCTCTAAACGAATTCTTATTGGTGTGATATATCTTCCAGATGGAAATATATCCGCCTTCGAGGATGCTGTTTGTGATCTTCTTGTCAAGTATTCTGATGTTATAATTATAGGCGATTTTAGTAATAACTTATTTAATTTAAATAAATCTCAATCAATGCGTAGTATTTGTCAACGTTTGAACCTCTCTTGCGTGCATAATTCCATTCCGACACACTTTGACTTGCAACATAGTTCAACTTCTTTAATTGACTTTTTCCTCTTGAGTTTATTTGACTTGCTGTCTTTTTCAGGGCAGATGCAGTGCCCTGGTATGTCGCGTCATGCTTTCATTTATGTTTCTTTGAAACTTGTCCCATCGCGTACTGAAGAGTACTTTGAATATAGAAACTATCATGCAATTGATTATGAACTATTGGAGAGAGAACTTAATTCTTGTGACTTTAGTGATATCTATTCTACTAATAATTCGAATGAACAACTTAAAGTTTTAAACTCATGTTTTGAGCGTTTATATTCACATGTACCCATATCTAGGGTTAGGCTAAGACAACGAAATGAGTCCTTTATGAAGTCTAAAGAGGTTGTTTATGCTAAGTCGATGCGTGATCTTGCTTTTAAAGCATTTATTGAAGATCGCTCGGATATCAATTGGCGAATTTTTTGCAAATTTAGAAATCGTGCTAAAACTCTCATCCGTAAAGCTAGACAGCGTGAACATTCAAAAATGTTTAATGGGCTTGACAGTAAGCAGATGTGGAGTAAACTTCGTATAAATAGGTGCATTAATTCTATTGATTCGTTAGTTAATGCTGACTGTAATGATATAAACAGAAATTTTCTGTCTCACCAGTCTGATGTAGCCCTTAATCAATTCAATTTTGCTATAAGTGATTGAGTTGATGGTTCTTTTACTTTCCGTAATGTTACCCTTGATGAACTACACTCTGCTTTAATTAAAATTAAATCCAATGCGATTGGCTATGATAACATCCCGCTAAAATTTTTAAAATTAATTTTTTACTCCGCGCAAAAACATATTCTTCACTTTGTTAACACTATTTTAACTACGTCCCTGTTCCCTAAAGCATGGAAAATTGCTCGTGTTGTTCCTATTAACCCATTTTATACCACTACCCGATCCCGCGAGCCGATTTTGATGTTCTTTGCAGGGATAAGTTCTATTGAACCCCTAACTGCAAAAAAAAATTTCAGCCCCCCACTCACTCCCCCTCAAAAGTTACTAACTGTACGTTTTTTCGTACAGTGGTCGTCGATGCACATTCTATGTATTCTAAGGAAAGTTGCTATTTGAAGAGGGAAATTGAAGATAAAAATAATTTGGTCAACTATAATCGGTTGTATTTTCATTGGATGTCCATTTAAGGTTTTATAAAAGGTTAACAAAGAAAAACTCTTAGCGTGGATATGAAAGTTGCACTAACAACATATGCAAATGGTAGTTTTATGGCATATCTTACAACGCAAATGTTTTCCGATTGGATGGCGCTCAACTAAGTGTCTGCTAGTAGTTTTGGGGACTGGGGCATCACTGTTGCCAACCATACATAAACATATATTCGCTGTCGCTATCATCTTCGTCACTAAGAAGTGGGTCATCTGCTATAAGCAAGGCACACTCGTCGCGGCTGCCTTGAAATCTTTCTGTGGCATTAATATGTTTTTTTGTGTTTGGCGATGACACAATGGATTTTCCATGCGTTATCTAATGAGCTGTCCAGATCTGATGCAAATAGAGTCCAACACCACTTCTTCCCACGAATAGCTACCCCATAATTGAAAAAACATAATCGTGGAGGTTAACATTCCATGTGGTGATTGTATTAAGCGATTAGCAATATATAAGCATGTCTACGTCAACTTTCATCTTCTGCTTCTTGTTGTATCGCCTGGCCTTGGCCAATGGCTCAATGCATTGATGATTGGTTGCTATGGTGACCTCCTGGTTATTGCACTAGCACGCAATGGGGATATCATTCGTTTTGTCGAATGTATAATAGATTGCGCTTCAGAGAAGTACCGGCCAACTGATTGGCGGAAACCGTCACAGTAGCGAAGAAGTTCTTCTCCGACAGCGGGTACATCAAATAGTATGGTGTAGAAAAAATGTTGAAGCTAACATCATGACAAATTGGATAATCGACAAAAGACGCAAGACCGTGCGAGCTCCTAGGCCAACATCTTTGGATAATACACCGGCACCACTATATGGAATGATCTGGTATCCGGTTTAATTTTATAAAAAAATTTATTTCGTATTATTTTATGTTTCATTGTGCAAACGATTTAATAAAATTTAAATTTAACAAGTGTTCACACACCAAAATCGCGTGAAAATTAAAAAAAATAAAAAAACATAGAATGTGCGTCGGCGACCACTGTACGATTTTTCGTACACCATTTTGACCACACCTGGCGGCATCAGGCAACACCGCAAAAAGCCAGGTGATATATGCTACAAGTATTTCTGTCTATCCTCTACTGACCCAAATATATTTTAAGAGAAATTTAATTATTTGCTATTTTTAAAATATTTTTCAAAAATGGTCTGCCAGTAATGGTTTTTTGGCACTCGCCCCAAAAATAGGAGGGGGAGGGTGTGGTGCTATTGCAAAATTTTATTTTATACACAAAAGAACAACCTTCTTTTTGTGCTTATGAACATCTGAATGCATGTTACTAAATATTTTTAATTGATTTTCAAAGTTGGTGTACGAAAAATCGTACGATGGTATAAAATGGGTTAAGAAGAGTGGAAGCTCAAATTTTTTTGATAATTTAAGGCCTATAAGTGTGCTACCGGCTTTATCGAAAGTTGTGGAGCATATTATTAAGGACCAAATTATGCCACAAGTCAATGATAAAATTTCTAGTTGTCAATCTGGATTTCATGATGGGTACAATACTACTTATTTGCTACTTGGATTAACTGATCTCATAAGAAAATCCTATAACGATAATCAAGTTTGCATTCTTCTTTCTCTGGATTTGAGTAAAGCGATTGATAGCCTTCACCACCCTTCCCTTATTATGAAGTTGAATAAATATTTTGATTTTTCTATTTCTGCTTGTCTACTTATATCGCCTTATCTGTCCGATCGTAAGCAATTTGTTGCTTGTAATAGCCATGTCTCTGGAAATCTGGATGTCACTTGTGGTGTCCCACAGGGATCTGTTTTGGGGCCTATCCTCTTTATTTTATACCTTAATGATTTCACTGATTGTCTAGATAGATGCATACCCTTTATATATGCATATGACATCAAACTACTTTTCCGTGGTGAGCCACAGTTTCTAGATGTTCTTGAGGCTTCTATTTTGTATAATGTATCAAAGATTTCTTCTTGGATGTCTGACAATTACTTACGCATCAATGTTTCAAAAACCAAAGCAATGATCTTTAATCCTGCTAAGTATTCTTTGAATCTCTCTATAACTATTAATAATATTGTGGTTGATTTTGTTGATGAGCTTAAGTGTCTAGGGGTTTTGATTGATAATAATTTAAGTTTTTTTTCCACACATCAATAAATTAATTTCTTCTGTAAATTTGACTCTAAGAAAATTATATAGCCTTAATTTGTTTTTGCCTCTCCATGTTAAACTACGTGATGTTCAATTCAATTCAATTCAATTCAATATTTATTCATTATTCTCATATTTACAAAATAAATAAAAATGGTAGGTACATAATCTCAGATTCACAAATTTATCTTATAGAGAATAGTAAGTGACATTTTTAATTTGTTATAAAAAAAATTAGTGATAAATGTCACATCATAAAAAATTAAAACAATAAAAAACTAATATTAGTTAAATGTGTGGGGTAGACAGCAAAAGAAACTGTGGCGAGGATCAAAAAAAAAAAAAAATAAATAAATATAAAACAAAAAATAAATGCAGTGAATAAAATAGAGCTCGAAATAGAAAATTCATATATTAAGATTGTTCTTTAAACCGATTTTTCAGTTCATACATGCGTAAAAAAAAAAAGTTAAAACAATGAAAAACAGATTAAACAGAGTAACGCATCAAATTTTCGATCTGGTTGGTATCAAACTCAAAAAGCCAGACTTTAATTTTTTTCAAAAACACGGATTGGGTTCTAATGTTTCTCAGATCCTCAGGGAGAGAATTAAACAATTTACGAGATAGAATCGTGTAGGAGTTTCTAAATTGAACGGAGCGAAAACTTAGCAACGACACAGCAGAGTTTGAGTTACTTCGCAAAGTGTAGATATCATTTATAGGACTTTGCATATAACCACCTCTCATATAAAATACTTTCAAAACTTTGAAATAAAAAAGATGACGGACTGGCAGAATTTTCGTTTTTCTAAAAAGTTCCATGGAATGCGTTAAACGAGAGCGGTTACAGATTTTTCTTACAGCACTTTTTTGTAGTACAATTAATTGATGTATTTTATTTAGATAAGCACTTCCCCAACAACTAATTCCATATTCCAGCTTAGAATGAAATATACCATAGTACACTGTTTTTAATGTCATATCAGACACATAATTTCTAAGGCGATAAAACATTCTATTAGAATGAAGCAGATATTTTTTTAAAATAGAAATATGCTCATTCCAATTCAACTTAGAATCAATTGTGACTCCTAGGTATTTATAACTATCAACCGTTTCAATTTCAAAGCAGCTATCATTACATAAGATATGCGCATTAAAGTATTTTTCAGCACAATTATTAATACAGTTTTCACTATACAATACAAATTGATTGCAGTTAGCGCCATGAAATTTTATTTTCAGATCTACCGATTTTTGAAAATTTTGGTGAAAGAACAGTAATTTTGTTTTTTTGCTGACAATAAGCTTATGTTTAGCAAACCAAGACCTTAGGAGGTGAACATCATTATTTATGTCTGCAACTAAGTTAAGAGGGTCTGTTGAAACGTAAGCAATACCTAGATCATCTGCATATGCCTTGACTTTACCTTTAAACGGTAGTGAAAATAAAGAATTCACATAAATTAAAAACAAAATTGGGCCTAGTACTGAACCCTGTGGTACACCTAAGTTTATAAACTTGGAATTGCTTAGTTTCTCACCAATTTTAACTCTCTGAGATCTATTATTTAAATAAGTCTTAAGCCAGCAGTAGATATGTCCGCGAAATCCAGCACAATACAGTTTATTTAGGAGGCAATCGTGGTCTACCATATCAAACGCTTTTGTGATGTCAACAAAAAGTCCACCACAAACATGTTTTGAATCCAGACCCTTATGCACAACACTACAAAAATCCAAAAGAGCATCTTCAGTTGAACAGCCTTCTCTAAATCCAAACTGCAATGGACTGAAAAACTTTTTTTTTTTTAAATAATTTAAAACTCTAATTTTTACAATTTTTTCTAAAACTTTAGAGATAGATGGCAGAAGTGAAATAGGCCTATAATTGCACTTATCTTTCCTGTTACCTTTTTTGAAAAGTGGTATTACTATGGCGCATTTAAGATCATCCGGGAAGGTGCCAGTATTAACGCTTAAATTAAAAATATATTTCAATACATCGAGAACATTGAAAATTATAGTTTTCAACATAAAGTTAGAAATGCCATCACTGCCGTAAGAATAACTATTTTTCAAAGATTTTATTATTTGAAGGATCTCTATACCAGAAATCGGTTCAAAAAAGAAACTACCACAGTATGAGTTATTATTTACGGAACCTAGACAAGAGGAGCAGCTGCATGCATTAGAAAAAGTAGAAAGAAATGATGAATGTCCAATACAAGCAAAATAGTCATTAAATTCGTTGGCAGTTTCAGTAGGATCTGAAAAAACTCTGCCATTACTTTCCAAAGTAATTGAACGATCTGTATAATTCATTTTCCTTTGAGCAATACTGTTTATGACTCTCCACTCATCTCTTAAATTACCAATTGCATCTCTAACTTTATTATGAAAATAATTTTCTCTACGAAGACGAATTTCACTATTAACACGGCTACACAACTGACGAAATCTGGTCATCAAACGAATGTTTTGAGGATGTTTGTAGCATTTTAAGCGCAATTTATTTTTAAGCCTAATTTTTTTCAACATGGAATGTGATATCCAAAGTTTTAATCTCACTTCAGAAGATCTTCTATTTAAAGTGTAAGTAGAGGATGTAATAAATTCCTTCAGTTTATTTAAAAATAAGTTTAGAGCTACTGAAACATTACGTTGATCGTAAACAGATTTCCAGTCATAATTGCGTAATTTTGTGTTTAATTGCTCAAAATTAATTTTAGATAACTGACGAACCGTAGTCCTTTGGTCAAGTTTTTTAACACAAAGGTTATCAAAAGCAATTCCTGTCATACAATGATCAGTTATTTGAAAATCTAACTTAATTGCAGAGCAAATATTGAGAGAAACGTTTGAAAAACGCCCTAGCACATGATCAAGACAAGAACCAGAAATAGGTCTAGTTGATTCGTTGACAAAGGAGTACAATCCATTTTCGGATAATATAACATTATATAAATTCACCGATTCGCTTACGCTTAAGATATCTATATTAAAATCTCCCAAAATAATTAAATTACCCGCTGATTCATTACCTAGTAAAATTGAAAATTCATCAATAAAAGTTTGAATAGGTTCCGAGTGAAACCTGTATACACAAATGAAGACAAAATTTATCTTGCAAATGCAGCACGGAACTTTAATGATATCTGCACTTCTGAGGCTAAGGTACGAAATTTCGCCACAATCAATTTGATTATGTACAAAAACTCCTACACCACCTGACGGATACGAATCGTTAGCATTAGCATACAAAGTATAGTTCGGCAAACTGTATTCATCGACTTCAAATGAGTAAACCCAAATCTCAGATACAAGAATTAAATCTGGTAAGATACTAAATGCGTTAATATGTGCAATCAACAAGTCAAAATTCTGTCGAAGGCTACGAATATTTTGATGAACCGCAAAAAAGGATTGGTAATTGGAACTAGATAAAAAATTCAAATCAGAAATACTTCTTATTGTTGATGTTGAAGAATCTTCAGTTATAATATCATTATGATAATTAATTAGATCATTAAACATAATTTAAATGAAAAAGTAGAAAAAGAAATATTTTCATTTTTTCAAAACGTTTAAATCATCAAATGACCTTATAACGAATACTTCTCCGTTTTCAACTTTTCGCAAGAGTATTTTTGAATTTTTTATCCACAAAAATTTAAATTTTTTCTCTATTTTTACCCTTTTCACCGCTTTAAATAGTTCTCTATTATATTTTGTGAGACGTTCGTTAACATAAATATTATTCTTTTTATCGCCACCAAATAGAGAAGCTTTCAATTTATCTTTTGCATTTCTTTTGCTTGCCAAAATTTTTTTTTTAACCTCAGCAGACGATAATTTAACAATAACAATGTTACTAACTGTGGAATCTGTTTTTTTTTTATTTTCTTAACATAGCATTTCTTAATATCAGCCGCAGATACGGTAATCAGCGTTGCCGTTTTTGGTAGTTTCCTACCAAATCGGGTAGGTTTTTTTCCTCTTGGTAGGTTGGTAGGTTAAATCTGATTTTGGTAGGATTTAGGATAAATTTTTATGAAAATCGAAAATTGAAATTTCTTCGTGAAGTTTTTCGAATCAGGAAGCAAATATTTACATCTGGAAATAAGCTTTTGCCAACCCTATCTTCAACAAGTGGGTATGGTCTCTGTTTTCTTGCATTTAAATTACGTTTAGGGAATACGCATGTGCATGTACAATGTGACGAAATAGTGTTGCGACTGATCGCACATCTAAATTGTTGCATGTGTGCTCAGACCCGGCGTATTAGAAACATAAGTTACTAGCGCTATTAATAACATAATTTTTTTGATCGCAGCTGTGATCAAAATCGGGTCGCTAAAAAAGGTCTTAAGTTCTAAGAACTAAACTTTTTTTATGTACATAAGATGACATAATTAGAAAAAATATTTCCGGAATAATAAATTTGAATTTGTGGGCTTTAATAAATAGCATTTTAAAAACGGACTGTAAGTATACGGTTATTGTCAGGCTAAAATATGGCTCTTTTTCAGAACCCCGATCACTTAGGGTATGTTTACCATGCTCCAAAAGGAGAATATTTTAAAATGTGCTCTTTTGTGAAATTCAAGCGAAATTGTTTTGTTGATGCATGGCTTATCCTGTGCGACTCAGCCATTAAAATTATTTTTCTGGAGAACTTTTCGAACGGCATGGACTTCTTAACGAAAATTAGTTTTACCATTACAGTAAGTTTTTGAGTAGATGATATGAATGGATTTTTAAAAATTTCTCGGAAGGTACATTTTTCGTCTCTCGAGCTAAACGTTTTTTTTTTTGCCACCGTTCGTTGTTTATTTGAAATCCTTTTGTCCTCTTATATCATTTAATAATACCGTGAACCGCTGGCAAAATTTGTAACTTTGCGATCGGTTTTGCCTTCAAAATGATTTTTAATTACTATTTTTCTTTCTTCTAACGTTCATCGCTTAATTGTACGCTGCATGTGTCATGTGGTAACTTTTTGCGCACACTTGCCCGACTTTTGATGTGAACGATTTAGCAACAGAAAATTTGTGCTATATGCGGGTAAGCATTTTAAACGACGACATACAAGAATATGTATTTTTAACAGCATTAAATGTTAATAAACGAATTCAATGCTGCAAAAAGATTTTTTTTTTAATTTGTAAAGTTTTGGTAGGTTACAAACTATTTTGGTAGGTTTTCGAGAAAATTTTGGTAGGAAAATAAATTTCTCAGTGGCAACACTGACGGTAATATTAAGACCTGCACTCAATACACGTTGAACACACTCATCAGCATTAGCGTTCTCCACGTTTGTTACACCTACTATTTCAAGATCACTCTCAAGAAGTTTTTGCTCTCTCCAGTTAAGTTTGCTTTCAAGATTATTAACTTGACGTTGCAAATTAGCATTTTCTCTCCTAAGGTCTTGAATTGTAGAGAGAAATTCACTGTTTATTTTTTTTATACTAATTATTTCTTCATAAAGAAGTTGCAAGGTTACTGTAGAATTACTATTATTATTATAAACAGCAGATGAATTTAACTCTACATGTTGTTGTTGTGTTTCTGTTATACTTCCATTACTTGTTGTGCTTATTGAGGGCATTAGCTGTTGATCATCGAATGTTGTGATTTGTTTATCTTTTTGCTGCTGCAGAAGTTGACGTTTTTCTATGGTCTGTGCATCTCGATTTTTAGTTGCTGGCAATGACGAAGGTTGGTGTAGCGATTTTCTCCGGAGTGAATTGCATTTGTCACATCTATATTTTACACCATCATCAAGCATAAAATCGATATCTGATTTCGTGAAATTCACACAAGAAAGATGAAAATAGCTCGCGCAGTCACCGCAATTAATTTTAGATGCACTAACTCTATCGATCTTTTGCTTACACACCGCGCAATTCATATTTAAAAAATTATAAATTAAACTTTTAATAAGAGCTTTGATAAAAGACGTGCGTACCAGGGATGATATTGGCATATTTGTAAAAGGGCCAAAGTTCGAACTAAAATAGGGCTTTTTTAACATAAATAGGGCTTCTGTAAATTAAATCGTATATAACCATTTATATTATAACCAAATGTTTTCTTGTTACAAAATTTATTTTGTTGTTTAAATTTAATTGTAAACATAAATTTTACATAGGAACATTTAAGCGTTTACGATTTTTTTGTATACATCGCTAATTTTCTTCAATAACGTTATAACCTAAAAACGTAAAAATTCAGTTAAAATGTTTGCCCCGAAATATCTGATTTTTTGAGTTATGAAGTTATTGAAGAAAATGAGCGATATATTAAAGAACTAACTATGTTGAGATCGATTTTCAGAAACTTCTTCAAAAGGAAATGGAGAAACAATTGATATATTTGCAGATTTAGCACATCAAATTTAACCTATTACTTAGGTCAACAAATCGAAAAAAAATGTTGGTGCCGTGATATAGTTAGTGGTTTTGTATTAAGTATGTACTGGCAACATTTTTTTTTTAAATTTTTTTTTCCCACGTGTCATTTTTGACTAACCGTCAGTTTTGATTATTAAACTTGATTTTTATATCATGTCTTCTCGCGAAGAAGTTGTCTCAATGATCCAAATGTGTTTTGTTATATTTGTGGTGAATACAAAGTGAAAAAGTTCAGAAAACCTGTAACAAATTTTATAAAAAGTGCTTATTTTGCTTACTTTAAGTTGAAAATTGTGGATAAATACTACCCGACAATACCCCAAATTGTTTGTAAAATGTGCTATGAACATTTGAGGCAGTGTATTAGTGGTAAAAGAAACCATATGAGGTTCGGAATAATGTTAAAATAATGATTTATCCAGACTTAGATTCTGCTAGAACACCCTTACCACATTCAGAGGAAGTACCTCTTCTAACATATTGTTCCATTCCATCATCATTTCAAGAAGTCATTAATGAAATGAGTAGCGACATCGAAGAAGGATTAAATGATTTGATAAGGGATCTTGAACTTTCTAAAGAATCTGCAGAGGTTTTGGCTTTTAGATTAAAGGAAATAAACTTGTTGGAGTCAGGTACAAAAGAACAAGAGAGCATGACTTGCTACCATTTTTTTAATCGGAAAATGATATTGTTTTTTTTTTGGATGTGGAAGGCCTTATTCTCGAAATGGGTCTTTCAAAATACCATCCAAATGAATGGCGTCTCTTCATAGACAGGTCTAAACGAAGTCGTTTAGTCGTTTGTTGAAGTTATTAAAAACTTTCTGGGAAAATACAAGTCAAATAACTGCTCTGAAATTGTAAATGACATGCTAGAGCACTTTAATAACATAGGATGCAATGTGTCCATCAAAGTGCACTACCTTCACAGTCATCTTGACCAATTCCCAGAAAATCTTGGATTCTATAGCGAAGAACAAGGGGAGCGGTTTGACCAGGACCTAAAAAGTATGGACGAAATATACCAAGGCCGATGGGATCGCCATATGATGGCTGACTTAAGGGGGGATACAACGTGATAGTCCCTACTACACCTCATTCACGAAAGTCACGAAAAAGAAGTTCTTTTTTAAATTATGTAAGTTGTTTTTCATATGAACTTTTTTTTAACAAGGCAAAATCTATAAAACTACACATAGGATATCAAAAGTTTTGCTAATAATGTATTCAATATAAGGTTCTTAGTTAAAATAAAAGTACAGCTTCTTGGCACTAGAACTAGTGTTGACCAGTGTTATAAATCAAATAAAAATTTCTTCATATAAAAAATCTCTGGTTTTTGATTTGAAATAATTTCAATTTGAAGCTTAAAAAGTCGAAAGCCATCGTATTACTTAAGGGTCCACTAACATTTTTTAGGAGAAAAATAAAACACTTAAATTTTATCCCAGTCGATAATCACTTATCCACGGTTCGCTTCAAGAAAGATCAAGATCGATTAAATTCTCAACCAAATCTGACAATTCACGATTATTTTATAGTGTCTGGAGATTCCAAATATATAATCCGCAAAATCGGAGCTGCTCATTTACTCGTTTTATGGCAATTTTAAGATTAGCACTATGGCCGACACAGTTCGTTTTAAGCAAGATCAAAATCGGTAAAAATTTTCAACCAAATCTAACAATGCACAATTATTATTTAGTATTCGGAGATTCCAAAAACATGATCCGTAAAATCATACCTGGTCATTTACTCGTTTTAGACCATTTTAAGATAAACACTTTTACCAGTAATATCAATAAAATGACGGAAAGGAAAAATTGTGAATAAAGACATTAAAAAATTGATTTTTTTATTTTTTTTTTGTAATAGAAAATAATTTTAAAAGCCATAAAAAAAACTATATAAATTTTATTTTTAATTAGTTTTTAGGCCCAAAAGAATTTTTTAAATATTTTTTTAATTTTTTTTTCATGAAAAACGGTGAGTAACACATCAAATATAAAATATTTTTTATTTATTGTTTTTTGTGAGCTTTGTAGTCAAAAATACCTCAACAATTTATAAAACAAAATTATAATTTAAATTCTTTTTACCAGTTTTAAGGCCTAAAGGAATTTTTTTTTAGTATTTTCAATTCTTTTCCATGGAAAATGATGAATAACGTAACATACATATATAAACATTTTTTTATTTTTTTTTCCTTGTTTGCTTTGCAGTCAAAAATTCTTGTAAGGCTTACAAAAGATAGTAAAAAAAATAGTTTTTTTTACTAGTTTTTCAGCCGAAAATTAAAAATTTAATTTTGGTATCGATTTTTTTCCATGAAAAACTGTGAATAACACAAAAATCTTTGCATATTTGAAAAAGTTATTGACTTCATCGTATGAAGCGACTCAAAATACATAAAAAAACAATTATCATTGCATATTTTAAAATTTCAATTGATATTAAAAGCATCAAAAACTGTACACGGTTCGCTTCATAATTTTATTAAAATCATCGGTAAAAGCGTTTACCGTAAAATGGCCATAAAACGATCTTGCGGATTATATATTTGGAATCTCCAGACTCTATATAATAATTGTGCATCGTTAGATTTGGTTGACAATTTAATCGATCTTGATTTTGCTTGAAGCGAACCGTGTATCCCAGTAAGCTTTCCTTAGAAAAATAAAAAATTGTGATAATTTTTCGGTAGAATTTTGCAAAAGGGCTAAAAATGAATAAAAAGGGCCACGGGGCTTTTGAAAAATAAAAGGGCTCAAAAAAGCCCTAAAAGCCCCCAAATATCATCCCTGGTGCGTACCCCACGACACTCTTTCTCTCTTGTTCATGCTCTTTTGATATCTAAGATAGCTTATGGCCTTGAAGTTTATACGGGTACGTTCTCGTATAACATTCGTAGAATTCAGTTGGTAGTTAATAGAATTGTTCGGATTTTGTTTAATATCCGCACTCGCGATCATATCTCTAATTATGTGCTCCAATTTCTTGGTTGCTCTTTTCAGGACTTTATCAAATTCAAACTTTTGTGCGTTTTTTATAAGTCATTAAATGCCAAATTCCAGATTATATTGCAAATATCTTTAGATTCTCCCGCTCTACAAGAAATCTACAGATTATTATTCCTAAAATGAATTCATCTCAATTTGAAGTTCTTTCTTAGTTAGAATTGCTAGATATTGGAATTGTTTGCCGGTATCCATAAGAAACTTCTCTCCCTCGTGTAACTTTTTCAAGAAGAGGCTTCTTAACATGTAAACTAATTAAATTATTATATGTTTTTTTGTTCCTTTATATTGGAGTATGTTGTATGCAATCTTGTCGTTTGGATAAAGCTGATATTTTTTTGATTTTTTATTTTTATATCTTTTTCTTTTCTAATTTTTGAATTTTTTCATATGTATCACATTATATTATCTTTTTTATAAATATCTTTTTTTGTAACATTAATTATTCTCGCACTAATCGTTATATACTTGTAATTTTTATAAATTTGGCCGAATGGCTTCAAAATTACAATTTTTTGAATAAATAAAATAAAATAAATAAATAAGTGTTATTCATTCCTGACTGAGCTGTGAGCATCGAACTCGAGACAAAGTTTCTTTTAATTTTTCATCTCCTTTAACAGAATCGACTAAAAATTACAGCTCAGCTTCAATTTTTCGATGATATTCCATTAACAAGTCAGAAAGGATGTGCTCTACATGGGTTTAAGAGGTTTTTAAGTGTTATTTATTCATGACTGAGCTGTGAGCATCGAATTCGAGACAAAGTTTCTTTTACTTTTTCATCTCCTTTAACAGAATCGATCAAAAATTACAGCTCAGCTTCAATTTTTCGATGATATTCCATAAACAAGTCGGAAAGGGTGTGCTTCACATGGGGTTAAGAGGTTTTTAAGTGTTATTCATTCCTGACTGAGCTGTGAGCATTGAAATCGGGACAAAGTTTTTTTACTTTTTCATCTTCTTTAACAGAATCGACTGAAAATTACAATTCAGCTCCAATATTTCGATGAAATTCCATTACGAAGTCAGAAAGGGTGTGATCCACATGGGGTTAAGAGGTTTTCTTTGTCAGAATCGACTGAAAATTACAACTCAATTTCAGTATTTCGATGATGTTCCATAAACTAGTCAGAAAGGGTGTACTCCACATGGGGTTAAGAGGTTTTTGGATGTTATTGATTTCTGACCGTGCTGCAAGCAAGCTTAAATTTTAATTTTTCTTTACAGCACCGAATAAGAATTACTCAAAGTTCGGTTCTAATATTTCGATGGTATTATATAAACAATTCAGAAAGGGCGTGTTTCACATGGTGTCACCAGGTTTTTAAATGTGATACCATGTATGTATTTTATTAAAGCGACTAAACCACGAAACACTTGTTTGCACAGAATGTTAATGGATTCTATCTTTGAGAAGACTTTGTCATATTGTAGCAAAGAGCGCTTCTGGGCTAGTAATCAAAATATTTTTTATCAGCTAACTGAAATATATTTACTGATTCTGTGATACTTTTGAGAATTTTTGTAGTCAGAAATTATTTTTATTACGTGTGGCAGTATAAAAAAAACTTTATTTAGCAATGAAATAAAAAAAACTTTATTTAGCAATGAAATAAAAAAAAAAACTTTATTTAGCAATGAAATAAAAAAAAAACATTATTTAGCAACAGGCCCGTGCGCAAGGGGGGCTTTTGGGGGTTCAAACCCCCCCCCCCCCCCCCATTGGGAGTTTTCGCACATAGATTTTTATTGACATTTGAATGAAAAATCAAAAAGACAAAACAAATTTTTTTTTTTTTTAAATAAAAGAACTGAAATGCCAATAAATTATCAGAGCACGAGTTTTTTATTTTCTCAAGATTTGCGCACTCTAGTTATTTTTGAACCAAAAAACACGATTTGGGACCACTGCGCGTCGCTAAGGCTAAGTAACACGATCTTTTTTTCACTGCGCGCTTAAGCATAGCTCCGGCATCAATAAAATCAGCTTCAATGAAAATTCATGCACAAATCTATTTGTACCATATCATTCAATTTTGAATGATAGTTCACGTGACATAAATGAAGTTAAAAAGACCAACGTCAACGCTTTGCGGGGCAAGACATCAAAAATGCTTCGTGTTTTGACAGCTTTGCCTGTGACAATAGCAACAAATGAACGCTCCTTTTCAGTGCTACGTCGTCTAAAGACATACCTCAGATCAACTATGTCCAATGATCGGCTGAACGGCTCAACCTCGCTTAATATACGTCACGATATCGAAATCAAAGTTGAAAAAGGTTTTGGACGAGTTTTTTCAAGTACCTCGCAGAATTTGCTACTTACGTAATGATAACTGAATATCGAATCATATCATTAACACTAGACAAATGGCATGTTCTAGAATACTTCAAAACACTCGACTTTCAAAAATTCGTTCACATTCGAGTATATCCTCATTTAAAAAATAATAAAAAAAAAATAGTCTTAGGGTTACTACCAGAGCTGCAAAATTTTAATTTTTCGGAATTTGGCCAAAAAAATTAAGAAAATTAAATTTTTTCCTTATTTTCTGTATGTACACAAAAGGAAGTGTCGAAAAGAATTGACCGCTATTTTTTAAGCCTATACATAAGGAGAAAAACTGTGGCGTCTCCGCGAGTAGAGCTTTGGTGTTTCTTGAGTAACAGCTCAAGTCCTTTGTTGTTTTGAAATTGTCAATGCCACTACATGAATTTCCATTAAAAAAATAAATGAGAATAAAAAATGTTTGGCCCAAAAGTTATCAAAATTTAATTTTTTAATTTTTTTAAGCTAATCATGCACTGTCTACACGGTTAGAAATCTTGGAATATATTTTAATACAATCGAAGTATTACAAAGATTTTTAATACAATTTTGATTACAATTAATACTTTTGAATAGATTACAAAATTTTGTAAGACAGTTTGTATTAAATTTTAATATCGCAAGTATTACATTTGATTTTTAAACCATACTGTATTATATTTTAATACTTTCTTTATTAAATTAAAAAAAAAAAAAAATATGTCGTATGCACTGAGATTCGAACCTGGTTCCCTTTCAGTACAATGGTTGCATGAGCAGTTTAACGACATCAGCCAACGTAGTATCGTATTTCGTTTGGCTAAAAGTATATTTAAATTATCAATTGACAACAACATGAAATGAAAGTTCAATATTTAATTTTGACGGAAAAGTCAGTAATTGAGATTTAGTCGTTCATGGAAATGACAGTAGCTCAGTTGGTAAAGATGAGCGTATATGAACAATGGCATGACGCAGGACGACGACCTAGGTTCAATTCTGATCGGTGACAGGTAAAAAACTTAAGTTCTCATATAAAGTTTTAAGAACGCAGCACAAAAGCAGCGTATCGTAAAATTTTTTTTTAAATCTTAATAAAAACGAGTTTTTAAATTTAAATTCAAATTTGTATTAAAAATGAATTTTAATGTCTAGACAGTATTGAATTTTAATACAATTCTGGTGTAGTCATTTTATTCCAAAATTTCTAACCGTGTAGTTATTGAAGCAAAATATTGTAATTACTTGCTTATAAAGTACTTTGAAAATTTTTAGACCAAAAATCAAATTTTATTTTTTTTCTCATTTATTTTTTTAATGGAAATAAGGAAAATCGAAAAAAAATTTAAAAAAAAAAAATATTAAAAATAAGAAAACAAATCAAATATTCTTAATTTTTTGGCCGATTTCCGAAAAGATAATAAACACCTGTATTTATGTATTTAATTATAATTAAATGTCTATATTAAAAGTAAACCGTTGTTTGACGTTTTTTATGAAAATAATCTAATAAGAAATGTTCGAGTTAAAACCCCCCCCCCATGGATGATTCCTGCGCACGGGCCTGTTTAGCAATGAAATTAAAAAAAAAATCAAAAAGGAATCGTACCCACATATGTGCGATTCATAGTCAAACAAACTACAGCTGCACCACAGTTGCTTGTTGGTTGTAGATGTCAAATTCGTTATATGAAAACAGCGAGTAGATTCGTTAGTTAATACAAATTTTTTTTTCGCTGGTAAAACTATTTTTTTCGCCGCAAAAACCACTAGTTAAATTTTTGACGCGCTCTGCTAAGAAAATGTAAATAACATTTTCATCCGGCGCTCAAATTCGGCGCAAACTTCACATCGGTAAAAACAAGGACGTAGTGGTTTAGACAGATGCACCTCATAGTCCTCTTGATAAAGTAAACATGGACATAGTCTGCTAATTATCTAATACCATATGAGGAAATAAATTTTCACCTGTATGGGTCAGTCCATTTCAATTCAAATCTCAAAGGGCCATCAACAACAGGAGTTGTTGTTTAAGGTAAAAAAAAAAAAATGTTTAATATGTTAACAAAGTACTATGAGACGACGTGTGCCGCAATAAGCATACGCGGTCACATATAACTAACCTACCTCAACGGTAGTAGTGGAAATATGACACATTTCATTTCAATTAAATAAAACTCAAATGCAAATGCAAAATGAAAATAATAAAAGCAAATGCAGCTTGGGCTGAGCTTTGTACATATGAGTAATAGCATTGCTTTATTTTGCATAATGTAATGAATCAAAACAAAAAAACAGCAACTTTGACTGGAATTAAAAAAACAAAATTATAACGACATTTACAAGCCATGCGAAATATATATTTGCATGCATACAAAAATGCATACGCATATATAAAAATGAATTTTGGTTCAAAACTAAAAAGAAACTAAATTTGAAACCTAAATAAATTATAAACTAAGCAATTTGGGTACGGAGTAAAATTAAAATTGTTTACGGATGGAGCAAAACTTTTTGTTCTATTAAAATAAATGACCTTAAATAAGGATAATAAATTAGTAATTTCTATGGAATGAGAAAATATATATATTTGTATAAATACGTTTTAACACGTATGCAGATACATATATAGACGTAATTAAGACTTGTTGAATCTACATATGATGTAAGCTTCACATATATCGTAAACTAAGCAATCAAGTCAATTCAACGACTTGCTTAAATTTTAATGTTATTGACTAAATAGTTTTTGCACATTGCAATTTGATATTATGGGTCTATCCCAATCGATATCTTTTTACCTAGGCAAATCGCGGTGAAAACCATTTTTAGCCTGGTGAGTAAAATTTTTACTGTGGTGACTAAAATTTCCAATTTTACTGTCCCATTCGAAATCTTTTTATGAATTTGATGAAATTTTGACAGCACAAAAATTTCTTGAAAATGAAAGTAAAATTTTTCGACCGCATTTTTATTATTTATTTTAAATAATCAAAATAGCCTGTATATGTTGGCAAAAAGAAACAAACATAACTTTAATTATGTTTTCATAGCTTCAACATAATTTTTCGCTGCTTTGTCCGCTCCCTCCTCGTTGTACAACCACACATTTTAAGCAGTCCTTACTGTAGAGTATTAGGTACATGCACCAAATGTTACAGCTCGGTATAAGTACCAAGAATAGCAATTTAAGTGTTTTTATTGCTTGGGAGATGCCACGCCCAATGTTCAATCCCGTTCACATTTTGCGAGTAGTTTGGCAGAACCAATGTTGATCCATTTATCAAGTTTCACAACAGTACCTATCATAAAACCCAAGATATAGCGTTTTAAGTGTTTTTGTTGTATGGAAGTTTCCACGCCCCGTTATAGGAAAATGACAAATTATGTAATGCATTCTTAACGAGAGAAATCTGTCTCGGGTATGCTGTGGAGTATGCATACAGGGGAAACTACTGTAAAAAAAAACGCACCAAAACTCTACCTCATAGGTGGTGTGGAAATAAGTAATACTTATACACATCTTGATTATAATATCACGTATCTGAAAAAATATAAATTTCATCCCATAAAAAATGCAGATTTAACTATTTACATACGAAGGTGATCTAATGAATGTTTTTAATTCTTCCTTAACACCATCGACAGTGTCAGTTGGTCACAATCATGTACACTAATTATCTAATACTTACACTTATACGACTGAATGAACCACTTAACATAAGCTAGTTTAGTAAATTACTGTTTGCCGGTGCACGAAAAAATTAAAATTTGGTTATGTTATAGAAATATACATGTTTATATATTCCTTACCACATGTTACCATCCTAATTTTACATCATGTCATTAACAAATACTATGCCATACTAGACATAAGTACATAGGCATTGACATTAAGTTTTCAAAATAATGAAAGCATAATTTATTTTCATAAAAAGTGTAATGCTTAGAATTCCCTCATTGACACAAAATATTGTGTTTAATTTTCTTCAGCTTTCCTTTATTTTGATAAAAATATACATTACAATATTCGTAATACGAAGCAGTACATTAAAAGTTATCAAAACACTGCTGCTAATGCCCAGTATTTGCAGCACGAATTGATCTATCGATTTATGCGATGCTGATAGCTCCGGCATCTAAAGTAAATAAAAATTAATACTCATGTATTCAAGTAAAAGGTTATTATTATTTACCATATAAACTAGTGCAATGTATATAAAAAGACCAGCAGCAGCTGCAAACATCCATTGAACAGTCTCCTGTGACTGCCAAAAAACTATATCAAATATCATTCTAACGAAGCTTAACACCCCCGTAAGCAGATTGAAATAAACAGCCGACTTAACAGACATACCTGCCCTTATAAGAATTCATATGGTAACTCATGACAGAATACAGCAAGTGAAGTTGAAAACCCACCAGCAATGTTTTAAGCAAAAGCAGCACCTGAAACATATGAAAAAATTTATGACTGCGACCATACATACAAAAGGCGAATTTAAACACGGTCAAGCAATAACACAGCAAAGTGTGATTTGAGCAAAAAACTTAAGGATATTTTTTTTGCGAACATTAAATGCATTTTTTACATTGACATTGACATTACAGTATAAGTTAACTTTTTATGTTTCTTACCTATAGCCATGCCATCAGTAAAATTGTGTAGTCCATCACCCATAATAATCATCCACGCAACAGCAATAAATGATTCAGGTGGTGAATGCACATGTCCATGCAAATGACTATGCCCATGGTGAGATGATTCATGTTCTCGTAGAATCAGTGTGACAGTGTCGTTATTTGACAATGACCTATAATTATTTCCATTTTTATTACCAGCTGCAACGGAGCCACCACCTATTGTAGAATTTTCATCTAAATTAGTTGACAAAGTATTGCTATCTGGCAACTGCTGATGATGATTGTGATTCTTATTATGATTATGATCCATCTCAGGTATAGGAGCATAGTTGTTATGAAATGTAGAAAGCAGACTTTGCACTGTTTCATTAGTATCGGTGCAGTTATGAGAATCTTTTCCATTGTGCCGTTTTCCTGAACTATTTACATTACTGCTGCTGGTGTCAGTGCCATCTGATGTATTGTGTGGCATATGCATCCATACATCGTTTTTAGTATCCATAGCTATTTCATCGTAGCAGTATGCATATGAGCTATACTTCAACTTACATAATTTATCTTGAACCTTTAAAATTCGTCTTGTCTCATCGTATGTCATGCCTGCAAAGAGAAGGAAATATTACATGAATTAAATTATAAATTTTATAATTTACCTGATCTTGCATTTGCTTCTGCATGTTTTTCTCCCTGTGATAGAGCAAATCCTGTCGCTAATAAAAATATAAAGATATTGTAAAATTTCTATTAATATTTTATAAATAAACTGTGTAACTTACAAATTTTCTTTTTTAATTCATGACAATGTTGACGTCTTTACAATGTTGTTTACAATTGTTGATTGCTATTTCAATTGCCCTGGGGCTAGTACAAATTTTGACAAATCATATTCACCTCAGAGAACTGTCAAAATTTCATTAAATTCACAAATTTCACAAAAAGATATCGAATGGGACAGGCTCTATGTCATAAATGTTGGTAAACAAAGCCAGCACAATTAGAAAGTAAATTAATAAAAACAAATAGTGCTTCAAAAGAAAAATAAAACGGAGTAAATGCCGTATATATATATATTTTTATGCATATTAGATAAATCATACACATATATACCATTTACATTAAGAGTTAGAAGCAAATTTTACCATATTTTATCATTTAAATATAATGAATACTTAGAATAAAAACAGTGTAAATGCCGTATACATATACATTAGTCCGAACCGCAAAAAAAAAGTTCACCATACACCATCGAAACTGAAGCATTTTTGCAAGACATTTTCGAAAAAATTTTTTTTTTTTTTTTTACCGAAAATAGAGGTCGCGCATCTACATTTTTCTTCATATCATCGGCATTTACAGTCCGATCTTAAAGTATGATATATCAATATTTTTGTCTGAAGTAGACCAATTTTTTGCTTTAAGGATCATTGACATCAAGGACCCCGTTCTAGTTCTCACCCACCAGATCTTAGTTCCTACCATCTTAATGTACCTTTTTGGTGTCAGATAATTAAAGCTTGCAAAAAATCTTTAAACTTTGCCAATAAAAATATTTCGATTATTCCATTAAAACTATTTTAAAAAATGTTTTTAATTTTTTTACCGAACGTAGCGGTTCTCTTATTAAATTTTTCGTCATTTCTCCGGCATTTACAGTCCGATCTTAAAACATGATGTTTCGATGTTTTTGTCTTGAGGAGACCAATTTTTTTTTTGCTTCAAAGGTCATTGACATGAAATAAAAATTAAAATCAAATAACGTGTCATCGAGCCGTTGCCCAATGATAACGGACCCAGATCCGCTAGTACGATCAGATGGCTATAAGAAGATCTTAACAGCCCGCAAAAAAGCAACGGGATGCATTCGTCAAATGTTCGATCATTTCATAAATTTTGAAAGGGCTCATACTTCAGTATGATCAATTGGCTTAAATTCAAAGTGACTGAGCCGCCATGCTTGCAGTTTTTCACGCAAGACCAGCTGTAAGCATTACAATATTCAAAATAAATAATCACATTACCAGGTTTGCACATGACAAATAACTTTATTTAGTAGCTTTCTTTGCGTAACTTAATTATTTTCACAGCTTATCCATGCCATTCTCAAAACAAAGAGCGTTTTGTTCAAGTAGTGCATGAATCTGCCATGGCGGTCACCGATGAACAACCCATGGGCCATATTTTATCTAAGCTCGAGAGCCGTCAGAAATACAGCCAACTTGAATCTCGTCGAAATATGATCGACAAAAACTCGATACTAAATACATAGAAAGACAACAGTAGAGCTTAGAAAAATGTGCATGTGAAAAGTAGCTTAATAAATTAATTAAAGTGGGTTTTTTAACATACATAAGCTTTCCAGCTATAAAAGTTTTGTGTTTTATTTAAATGATAAGAAGTGCAAATTTAGTTGTACCATATGTTAAGGTTTTTTAGAATAGTTTTAATGGAATAATCGAAATACTTCTATTGGCAAAATTTAATGATTTTTTGCAAGCTTTAATTATCTGACACCAAAAAGGTATATTAAGATGGTAGGAACTGAGATCTGGTGGGTAAGAACTAGAACGTGGTCCTTGATGGCAATGATCCTTAAAGCAAAAAATTGGTCTGCTTGAGACAAAAATATTGATGTATCATACTTTAAGATCGGACTGTAAATGCCGATGATATGAAGAAAAATGTAGATGCGCGACCTCTATTTTCGGTTAAAAAGAAAAAAAATAATTTTTTTCGAAATTTTCTTACAAAAATGCTTCAAATTTGATGGTGTACGGTGAACTTCTTTTTTTTTGCCTGTAAGGTGGTACGGTCTAATATAAATATATATATTTATGCAATATAAATAATATTAAAATTTACCAAAATTTTTGGTTTATTTTGCATTTAAAGTAATAGACATTATAATTAAATCATAGCGAAAATTAATATTTAGCTATATAGATAGCTATTTTATTATCATGGTCCTATACTACAGCAGTTTAGCAGTAGAAGAAACAGTTACAATAGATGTCGCTTAAAGATTGTTGATTCAAGGGGACGAATACCGCATACTGACTATTCGCTTAGTAACCTAAAGCAACATGAGCAATCATATCACTGTGAAGACGCAGAATATACTTTGTAAAAGCTAAGCTGAGGGATATTTCATGCAACATAAGTGAAATATCCATCAATGATGACAAATTAAGTGGTTGCCAATCTTTACTGGAGACAACCAAACAGAATGAAGGAAGGGAGGGGGCAATAGCTTTCAAAATAACGCCTCCCTTGTCGAGAGAAATCTGTGGCATAAGCCATATCAACAAAAATCTAAAATGAAGATAGCCACGAATACTGCATGCAGCCGGCAATATGTTAGTTCTGGACATATAAGGCCGATAAGACAGTGGCATTTTCCCTCAACTCGGCTCACAATTTTGCTTTGTGGAGAATTTAACCCTAACCGTACTGACGAACTTTCTATACACATTCGGACGGACGAGGTACCTGGGTACCCACTTTTGTTTTCATACATATTGTATGGCATGAGTGCTGGTGAAAGTAAAATTTTTTCGTTTTGTGGGTTCATTTTCATAAACGAGCTCTGATAATAAGCGTTAGAGCTTATTTTTTATTTGTGTAAGTGTATTGTATCAAATTCGTCACTCGGAGCGATGATACGAAATGGAATTTTCGTTACAGCTCTCGCTTTTATTCAAGCGCTCGTCGAGAATCGTTCGGATTATATGAAATGAGATTTTTGTTACAGCTTTCATTTTTGCTAGAGTGCTCCTTAACACTTATTTCGACAGTTTTGGCTCTATAAGGCGGCCACCGGCTGTTAGATCTATCAGAGAAAGCTGCCTAATGCTCAACGCCAAACGAACTTAGGCGAGAGCTTTGTCATTGATTTAGTCAAAATGTATGAAAATTCAAGCAGGAACGTTACAATGGACAATTACTCCACGTTTTTTTGATTGAAGAGCTCTCTTCTGGGGATGGGTCTAACGCTGGTGGCGACCTTGTGCCAGAATAAGCTCTACATTCTATAGGAATTGAAGCCGCATCCTACCCCTACCGATGACGTCGGTTGTGTTTGCTGAGTTTATCGGCAAGATTGTTCGTCGTTGTTGAGTCGTGAAGAAGAAGTAATCCGTGTACATGCTCAGCAGCATGTACTGCCATGTTTTAACAAATATATGGCACGGAAAATATCAATAACTACTATAATAGCACCTATGGAGGCGTGAACATTATGGATAGGATGCTACGTAACTGCACAACCAGAAAAGAAGACAAATAGATAAATGGCCTCTCGCTTTTTTCTATAACATGTTGGATGTTGGTGCCCTGGTTTCCTACATCATTTATCTAGAACTCCACGATAAGAAAAATGTTGCAAAATTTTTGCACAATTTTTCTGGAGGATCTCTCGAGTCAATTCAGCTGCCTACATATTGTGGCCTGGTCCAGAATACCACGGATAACCCAGCATTTTTCCAATCGACTGGCCATAGAAACAGAACTGGAGTATTGGTTGTGCTCTCCACCAGCAGACTGACAACATCAGCCTGCAGACCAACGCGAGGAAAATTGTGAAAGGTGTGTGCCATTACTGCAAGTGTCTCGGTCAAACCTAAAAACGACGCGAAACTCATACTCAGTGTTTGTCTTGCTTCAAGTCAATGTGTGCCGAGCACTCTACAAATGTATGTTCGGATTTCGAGTGCCTGCTATGAATACCGTTTGAAAAGTTGCGAAATTTTTATTATATTTCAAGCAGCAACAATAAAATTATATTAGAAAGCCCCAAACAAAATTGTTGTTTTGATTTTTCCCATACATTTTGCACTACAAATTATTGGGTACCCAGGTACCCACGTTCGTCCGAATCTCGGTTTGAATTTTCAAAGGCTTATTACTCGAAACTTAGATTACATTTAAAGTTAAAAACACGTTTTATACATACTTTGACTATTCTAGTTTCATAATTTGAAGTTTCAAAGTGCTATGATCACAACTTTCAGAGATACATTCAATCAAAGTTGCCGTGGGTACCCAGGTACCTCGTCCGTACGGTTAGGGTTAATCTAATAAACAAAGTAAGCCAATTCCAACCAAGGGGGACAAGCTGAAGATGTCATACAGCCGACCATTTGATAATCTGGTTACAAAAGCAGATAGAACAGTAGCGTCGCCCCTAGAATCATCGTTCAACCAAAATCAAATTCATCCAAGTATTCGAAGCCAAGCAGTTCCAACCAAGGAGGACAAGCGGTGACGGAGAATAATAGGGCCATGAATTAGGTAGGGTTGTTTGGTAAATTACCTTTATATAAAATAATTGGTATTTTTATCCATTATACATTTAAATCACTCAACACAATAAAACTAAAGTATAAGTTTTTGTAAGGAAAAAAAAATATATAAAAGAAAATATATAAAATTAACTTGCCTGACTGAAAAAAGTTAATTTTAACAATGTTTAATTATTAAAATTAATTATCAGTCTCTAAACTTAAATTAATTTCTTAAAATCAAATTACAATTAATTATTTTTCTAAAAAAAGTTTGGTTTTACCTAAATAAAGTTAATAATTAAGATCAGGAAATAATAAAAGAGAAAAAAAAACTAGAATAACGCACAGTTATGTGTTATTAAGAAAAAATTAGCACTCTCGAAGCGCTTTACTGTTTTTTTTATTAGATTGCCTGTGGCGTTTTTAAGCGCCGGCAAAACCATTAGGTGGGTCCTAAAAGCATCTACCAAACCAGCATACCTTACATGGCAATCCTGCCAGTACGTGGCAAGAAATGTATGCCAATAGATGAATACGTGCCGGAATTTTCAGGCAACGCACAGGCCTCAGCATACGCAGCTTCAAAAATAGTAGCGCAACCCCAAAAACTCACTATTGAACAATACAAGAAACGGCAACAACGAATCACCGAAGATATACTAACACGCATTCCACCAACAGAAAAACCCAAACAGAAAAGTGGCGGGAAATTGGTAAGGCTGCGAAAACAATTAAAAAGCCTACAAGCAATTGTGAATGCGGATCCACCACCATCATGGCAGCAAGCAAACATAATATGGGAGCAAATAATTTCTGTTGAAGCACAGCTTGAAAATCACAAAACAAAAACCAGGAAAAACAACGCTTCACAAACAAACTAAAACACACACATTTTTATTTTATCTTCATTTTTATTTCACATTGTATTAACACATTTTTATATTTAATCATATATAATTTGAATATCACTAAAATGAATTAAACACAACACAAATCTTTTTTTTTTTTCAATTTCTTTTTTAAATTATACAAAAACAAAAGTTTCACTTGCAAATGTTGTCACCATTTGCTTTATTCTTTTTTAACTTTTGATATTTTGCAAGTGGCAATGTTCAAAAACCACATTTTTTGCAGAGCTTCTTTTGGCTGTTCACATGGTCAATAATTTTTGCAAACATTTTCTTTTTTTTTTTTCTTTCAAAAAAAAAAAATTTTCTTTATACTTTATATATTGAAAAATCAAGTGAATAAACATCATATTATATTTTTTTTAGTAAATGGAACTAATAAATACCTTCAGTTTAGAATTGCAAAAATTATATTTAAACTTAGAGAAAAGTAAAAATAGAAGCTATTCAAAGAAATAACATTGAGGAAAAATATGCAAGAATAAAATTTTTAAGAAACACATTAAATGAAATTTTTAGCATGGCAAAAGCTAATGATTATAATAATTTATAAATTCGATTTGATCAGAGCTACGAAAGCATAACAGAAATTTTAAAAAATTTGAATATTAAAGAAGAATTTAAAGGTAGTATGGAACTGGACTAATATTTGGTTGGAAGAAGATAAAAAAAGATGGCTCATTTTGATAGATCGGTTGTAGGAAAAAACATACAAATATTCAAAGGAATATTTTCGGACTTAGAGGATTTCATTGTCCAAACAGAACTCTTATATGATATCTTGAGGGATGAAGATACCACTATTCATTAAGTAAGTCTACAATTTCAAACTCACAGCACAGGTCCGTAGTGTTTTAGGTCGATCTAATAAACCCTTGAATCTTACAGAACTAAAAAAATTATTGGAAGGCTCCTACCCAAATTCAAGGACTCTACAACAGGTTTTAACAGAGCTAGGGTCCGTTAAACAAAATAATAAAAGTACACTCAAAAACACTACTTCAAGTGTTTGCGTGAAATAATAAAATGTTTGTCACAAAAACTTTTGATTTTACTTACAAAATAATAAAATTTTTTTTTGTCACAATAACTTTTGATTTTATTTACAAATCGATAGTTGAAATTATTATACAAAACTACTCTTTAAAACTTAACATTACACAGAACACAGCCTGGCAACATCGTCATCGTTCTTTGCTCCCAAACACTTATAAACATTTGATATCGTATATGTACAATGCAAGTAACAAAAAAGTTATTTCGAATCAAAGCACTACAAAATATGAACATAAAAAGTTTATAAGTGATGAATCGTTTGTTGAAATGAATAAGTGTTTGGGACAAAAGACAAGTGTTTGTCGAAACACTTCCATAAATTGAATTGTTTGACTGAAATATTTTGACTATTTGTCGTAAGTAATTATATCATTTAGAAGCAACATTTTATGAAATGTTTTGTTAGAAGTAATTGAATCACTTGCCACAACTTAACATTTACTTCTGTCAAATACATTGGTTTTTCTTATATTGTCTACAAATACTTATAGTTTAAGACAAAAGTTAAGTGTTTGCTTGAAATAATAAGTGCTTATATTAAGCATTCGGTAATTTGCTACAAACGCTTTCTAAACAATCCTCTTTTTGAGTGTATAGCTGAATTTAGAGAAAAAATTGCAGAGCTTTCAGACCAATTGAGCATGTTCGAAATAAAAACCTTATCTAATCCAAACCAGGAAACAAAAAATGCGATCTATAAAGTTAGTAAGAGTATGGCTTTGAATGTTTTTACGAAAGGTGCTAATCCTGAATACAGACTAATTTTACTAGCAAATCCACCGAAAACACTTAGTGAGGCCATTGAAAGATGCACGACAGCCGAAAGAAGTTTCAATTATAATGAGAGCGATGTTTTCCAAATTCAGAACAGTAGATACCCGAATACTCGAGAATCACAGAACAATTATGGAAACAATAATTCCAGAAGCAATTCTCGAAATTACAATAACAACTTCAGAAATAATAACTTTAGAAATGAGAATAATAATACCCGAAATAACAATTCAAGAAACAATTATCGAAGAAATAATGATAACAACAATAATAATCAGGGAAACGAAATGGCCGGGCAACATAAACTGTCACCCAAAGAGGTGAAAACTAATTTACAAAGCTTCAAGAAACTTAAACAATTACATATCACTAAAATGTCGCAATGAAAACTTTTTGATAGATACAGGGGCGGATGTTTCCATTTGTAAAATTAGAAGTTTACAAGATATAAATACACAAAATATATCACATATATCAGGTATAACCAATGAGATAATAGAATGAATTGGTACAACAAAATTAAACTTAATATTTGAAGACTGCCACATTCAACACCATTTCCATATCGTTCATAACGATTTTCCAATCGCAACCGATGTAATCATAGGGCGCGACATTTTAGAAAAATAAATGTCAAAAATTTATTTTGAGACATTTAATATAACTTTCACAATAAATGAGAAAGAATTTACTCTGCCAATCATGTCAAAAAACACAAATCGAATGAATATTATTATACCAGCACGATCTGAATCTATCGTACCTGTTAATATTAAAGTTAATGAAGATAGCATCGTTTTAAATAAAGAAATAGCTGATGGAATATTTTTAGGAAATACTCTAATACCAGCAAAAGGTACAATATCCCATGTTAAATTACTAAATACGACTGATAAAGATTTAGTTTTAGACAATTTACCCTGCGAGATACAACCATTGAAAAACTATAATGTCTTTACTTGGGCCGAAACCAATTCACCAAACAGACTTGAAGAACTCTTAAAGAATTTAAAAATTGGTTGCAGTGAACCGGAAGCACAAGAGTCACTTATAGAAATAATAAAAATTTTCGAAGATATTTTTCACCTCCCGGGAGAACAACTAAGTGTCAACCACTTCTATACACAACAAATTCAAACGACAGACTCAACACCTGTTTCTATAAAAAACTATAGATTACCGGAAACACAAATTGAAGAAATGAACAAGGTGGAAAACTACTAAATGACAATATTATTGAAAATTCAGTCAGCCCCTACAATGCACCATTATTAGTAGTTCCAAAAAAGTCAACCAATGATAAAAAAAAATGGCGTCTAGTCATTGATTTCAGAAAATTGAATGAAAAAATAATAAATGACGAAATTCCCCTGACAAAAATCGAAGACGTTTTAGACAAATTGGGAAGATCCAAAAAATACTTTTCGACATTGGACATGACTAGCTCTTTTCACCAAATAGACTTAGATGAAAACTCACGACCATTGAGAGCTTTTTCAACAGGAACAGGACACTTTCAGTTCACACGACTACCCTTTGCACTAAAAATATCATCCAATAGTTTTCAAAGAATGCTGACAATTGCATTGTTTTTGGTTGCAGTATAAAACATCACAACGACAATTTAGTAAAGGTATTTGAAAGGCTACGGAAATATAATTTGAAATTGAACTCGGAAAAATTTTGTTTTTTGAAACCAGAGGTGGTATACCTTGGTCATCTTATAACGGCCTTGTAGTGTTCCGCCACTGTGTTTTCTAGTATTATCAAAGAATATCGTTTCAAATCAACTAAAGCTTTTATCCAAGCCAACAACCAAAAATTTGAATTTTGATGCTATCATCAAACTGTTTTCGCGGCTTAATAAAGTTATGTTGGTAGCTCTGGAAATTATTTATTTTTTAATCACAAATGATGGATTGGCGCTCTTTTCACCAACGATTTTTGGAGATCAACATCAAAGGGATCATCGTTTTAATCAGCAATCAATTGCCCCAAACAGTCTTCATTTGACAACAAGACATCAACGCTGCTGTCGGCAGTAAAAAGACAGAAAAACAAAACTGGCAAAAATAGTTGTCCGTTGTGTTTGCCTGGTTTTAGAAAGCGTTTTGAAAATATCAAAAAAATCGACAGTGAGAAATTTTGAAAACCCCCGAAAAAACATTTTAAATTTAAAGTTAAAAAAAAAAAAAAATAGAAAAATCGGAAAAAGTTAGAACAGAAAGTAAAATCATTCATTGCTAGAAATTACTTTTTTTTCATTTAATTGAATTTATGAATCTAAGAGTGGATTGATTACGTTGTTGTGCAAAAATAAAAATACGGTAAATTATGTCGTAATTGCCTAATTAAAATAATTCAAAAAGCAAATATCAAAGTCAGTGGCGTTTCGTGGCGTTTTCAGCTGGGTGTTCAACGTGTATAAGTTGTTTAAAATGTTGTTATGAATGCCTATTCTTAGTTTTTTCCAGGACCACGACGGGGACGTGATAGACTGAGATCCCATTTTAGTTTTTTTTTTTATATTTTTTTTAATAATTTCTTAAAATTCTTTCTTAAGTTTATTATTTCTTTTTTATTCCAAACAATTTTACCGGTATGTCAATTAAATACGGCGTTTTTTTTTCAAGAAAATTTCCAGAACCTCATCATAAAAGCTATTTTTGCTTCTGATTTTCTTAAGAAATACTTTTTCTATGGAAATCAAAGTCAGTTCCGACAATCTCTGTTCGCACATAGTATTTCTCGAAAAAGGTTTATCCGCTTAAGTGCAGAGAATGATCTTTCAACTGAGCTACTTGAAGTTGGGATTATCAAAATTAAGGAACTTAGCTTAAAAATTTCTGAAAACGTATCTTTCAAGTCCAAATTTAAAAGAGTTTCAGGTATATCTTTGATGAAAATGCTACGAAACTGTTTACATGAGAAAAATACACTCAACTCATTCCTTAGCTTAACAAATTCGAAGAAGAGGGCATATGAAATTTTAAGGCTTTCAAAAGCATCATCTGGAAAACTTCTTTCGGAATTGAGAAACTTTTTTGAATTCAACAATTCCAAAAACTTTGATCTTTTTAACGACTTAAATCTTATATCCATTTGTATTGACAAAGTATCAATTATTTTAAAAAATACACGTTTGTAACGCATTTCAAAACATTGTAAGTCTTCGCTACTTCGTTTTGGAATTGGGTTAGTCGCATTTTTTGCAGCAACAACAAATGTTTCAAACTGCGGCCTGGTGTTTGAAATTTTATCTTTTGTCACTTCAATTTGGTCACAACAATATTGAATATCTAAGTATTTTGCTTGTAGAATATTAAATAATACATCAGTAAATGAAAATATATCATTAAATACATTAAGCATGAAAACTGTATTGAATGAAGTAAAGAATTGAAGAAATCCTCTCGCCTGCACTGCATCGGCACGCCAAGTATTTGGATCGTCAATCATTTCTTCAAATAATATAATCAGATCAGCGATATTTGCATGAACAACATTATCAAGTCTAGAGGAATAGTTCCATCTTGTTGGTGCCACTGTAGGAAGTCTTCTTTTAGCTACTTGGTCTAAAAAACTAGTTCTCTTCGTTGATTGAGAGAAAACACCTGATAGCCCGGACAAGATAATAAAAAAAATTTTAGTTTCTAGAATAAAATTAACGGGCTGTGATAGAGCAAGATTCAATACATGAGCATTACAGTGGATAAAAATAGCACTTGAAAATTTTTCCCTAACCTTGGCTAGTGTTCCATTTAAATCACTAGACATAACTGCTGCACCATCATATGTTTGAGCTACTAACTTCCTACCCCAATTTTTAGATCTAATCAAATCTATTAATTATTTTGCAATAGCAATAGCCGTTCGATCATCGCTTACATCCCAAAATTGATAAAATCGTTCTTTTGCAAAGCCTTTTGCATTGACATATCGGAAAACGGCGGACAGTTGAGACTTTTTAGTGACATCAGTTATTTCGTCGAGCATTAAGGAAAGAAACAAAATATCATTTATTTCTTTGTCAATATTATTCGAAATTGCAGCTGCAACCGAATTAATTAAATCATTTTGTATAGTATTCGAAGTACCCTTAAAACAGTTACAGTATTTAAATGCCGCTTTAATGTGTCATCATATTTAGCAATCAAGTGAATGAGCTCAACATAATTGCCTTTATTGTCTGAAGATTCTGCTTCATCATGGCCTCGAAAAGATAGCTCTTGAGAACCAAGAAAGCAGACAGAATCCACAAGTCGTTCCAAAAAAAAAATCAAAAATTTTTCCTGTTAAATTTTTTGTTCAATAAATTCAGAGCAAACATCGCAGTTTTCTCAGTCAAACATTTTTAAACAGCGCTGCGCTGCATTGTCGAAGTGCGAATTTTTTGACAAACGTACATTTGTTTTTTTTTCTGTTGGATGGCAGAGATTCTCTGCCACGACTCGTGTTGTTATGTGTGCTAATGTTCTACGAACACAGTTTACTGTTTATCATGCGCATTTCGTTAGAATATGAGTGTAGCAGTTTTTTTTTTTTATTATAGGTTTTTGCTGTGACTTGGTGCGACATCAAGAAGCGCACACCAGGGATGATATTTGGGAGCTTTTAGGGCTTTTTTGAGCCCTTTTATTTTTCAAAAGCCCCGTGGCCCTTTTTATTAATTTTTGGCCCTTTTGCAAAATTCTACCGAAAAATTATCACAATTTTTTATTTTTCAAAGGAAAGCTTACTGGGATACACGGTTCGCTTCAAGCAAGATCAAGATCGATTAAATTGTCAACCAAATCTGACAATGCACAATTATTATATGGTATCCGGAGATTCCAAATATATAATCCGCAAAATCGGAGCTGCTCATTTACTCGTTTTATGGCCATTTTAAGATTAGCACTATGGCCGACACGGTTTGTTTTAAGCAAGATCAAAATCGGTAAAAATTTTCAACCAAATCTGACAATGCACAATTAGTATTTAGTGTTCGGAGATTCCAAAAACAAGATCTGTAAAATCGTGGTTTTGGTGCCGAGAAGCTGTACTTTTATTTTAACTAAGGACCTTTTATTGAATACATTAATAGCAAAACTTTTGATATCCTATGTGTAGTTTTCTAGATTTTACATGAAAAACAACTTGCATAATTTAAAAAAGAACTTTTTTCGCGACTTTCGTGAATGAATGCATCCACCCGCAATATTCAGCCATCATATGGCGATCCCATCGGCCTTGGTATCTTTCTTCCATAGTTTTTAGGTCTTGGTGAAACCGCTCCCCTTGTTCTTCGCTATAGGGTCCAAGATTTTCTGGGAATTGGTCAAGATGACTGTGAAGGTAGTGCACTTTGATGGACATATTGCATCCTAAGTTATTAAAGTGCTCTCGCATGTCATTTACAATTTCAGAGCAGTTATTTGACTTGTAATTTCCCAGAAAGTTTTTAGTAACTTCAACAAACGACTTCGCTTAGAGCTGTCTATGAAAAGACGCCAATCATTTGGATGGTATTTTGAAAGACCCATTTCGAGAATAAGGCATTGCACATCAAAAAAAAAAAACAATATCATTTTCCGATTGAAAAAAATGGTAGCAAGTCATGCTCTCTTGTTCTTTTGTACCTTACTCCAACAAGTTTTTTTCTTTTAATCTAAAAGCCAAAATCTCTCTCAGATTCTTTAGAAAGTTCAAGATCCCTTATCAAATCATTTAATTCTTCTTCGATGTCGCTACTCATTTCATTAATGACTTCTTCAAATGATGATTCACGAATGGAACAAAATTTTGGAACATGTACTTCCTCTGAATGTGGTGAGGGTCTTCTAGCAGAATCTGGATAAATCATTATTTTAACATTATTCCGAACCTCATATGGTTTCTTTTACCACTAATACACTGTCTCAAATGTTCATAACACATTTTACAAACAATTTATGGTATTGTCGGGTAGTATTTATCCACAATTTTCGACTTAAAGCAAGCAAAATAAGCACTTTTTATAAAATCTGTTATAGGTTTTCTGAACTTTTTCACTGTGTATTCACAACAAATGTAACAAAACACACTTGGATCACTGAGACAACTTCTTCCCGATGAAGACATGATATAAAAATCTAGTTAAATAATCAAAACTGACGGTTAGTCAAAAATGACACGTGGGGAAAAAAAATTAAAAATATTTGTAATGTTGACAGTACATACTTAATACAAAACCACTAACTATATCTCGGCACCAACATTTTTTTTCGATTTGTTGACCTAAGTAATAGGTCTCAAACACTGTCTCAAATGTTCATAACACATTTTACAAACAATTTATGGTATTGTCGGGTAGTATTTATCCACAATTTTCGACTTAAAGCAAGCAAAATAAGCACTTTTTATAAAATCTGTTATAGGTTTTCTGAACTTTTTCACTGTGTATTCACCACAAATGTAACAAAACACACTTGGATCACTGAGACAACTTCTTCCCGATGAAGACATGATATAAAAATCTAGTTCAATAATCAAAACTGACGGTTAGTCAAAAATGACACGTGGGGAAAAAAAATTAAAAATATTTGTAATGTTGACAGTACATACTTAATACAAAACCACTAACTATATCTCGGCACCAACATTTTTTTTCGATTTGTTGACCTAAGTAATAGGTTAAATTTGATGTGCTAAATCTGCAAATATATCAATTGTTTCTGCATTTCCTTTTGAAGAAGTATCTAAAAATCGTCTTTAATATATCGCTCAGTTTCTTCAATAACGTCATAACTCAAAAAATCAGATATTTCGGGGCAAGCATTTTAACTGAATTTTTACGTTTTTGGGTTATAACGTTATTGAAGAAAATTAGCGATATATACAAAAAAATCGTTAACGCTTAAATGTTCCTAAGTAAAATTTATGTTTAAAATTAAATTTAAACAACAAAACAAATTTCGTAAAAAGAAAACATTTGGTTATAATATAAATGGTTATATACGATTTGATTTACAGAAGCCCTATTTATTTTAAAAAAGCCCTATTTTAGTTCGAACTTTGGCCCTTTTACAAGTATGCCAATATCATCCCTGGCGCACACTCAAGTCGGTTGTATGGAATATAACATCGTCCAATAATGTTGCGTTTGAGAAGCGGCCGTTGGTCGATGATACAACACGACTCTAGTTGTATCAAAGAGTATCCAAAGAGATGAAGCTCTTCTCTGCCCAAAAATTCTGCTCACACGTATTGCTTGTCAGAGAATACGTGTGACTCGTTTCAAACAATGCTGCCGTGTGTTGTGAAATAGAGTTGTAGGAAATTTTCTCTTGATTTGGGATATTTTCAGGCAATTGGGGGAATCACTTGGGAATGTATTCATAATGCTGTTATATAAATGAAAAGTTACATAGCTTTATACTGTTATAACAAAAAAGTTTTCAAAATCGTTATTTATTTCATATCTGAAATTTCAGTTTCTTACAAAACTATGTAACTTTAATTATAATATGAACAAATGTTTTTGTAAGCAACGCGTAGCAATAGCAAGTTATTGCTTAACTGTCATCAGTTACTGTCAGTTTTCCTTTGAAGAAAACATGTTACAGAATTCCAAACTTGAAAAAAGTTGAAATATGCCCATATATTCGGCATGAAAACTTATGAACTAATAGTAAGCAGGCTAAAAGGAGATCACTAAGTAGAAAACAAGTTCATATGAATTGAATAAAAACGAGCTTCACGAATGAGAAATAGTACAACTTGATAAGGAGCTGCTCATAAGTCTTTAAGGCAAGGGAAGCGGGGTCAAAAACAGCATTTCGTAATATATGAACAGCCTCTAACGTGATTATTTTCTAGACATAAAATAGCTTTGTCCATACATTTGTAAAATAATATAGCTATTAATAAAAAATTTGTTAATTCAATACAATTCCCTAGTAGCATAAAAAGGTCTTATAGCTTCTTTTACAGGCCTTTTAAAGACAAGTAGAAAGATGACATATTATATACTATATAAATTCTTTATAGGGGCTTGTAGTGTCCACATTATAACATGCAGACATACACTACAACACATATGAAATACTGTACACAAAGTAAATGATTTTGTTACTTTCAAATTTGTTAAATTTTCAATTGATAATTTTGTTTGTATTCAAAAATTTTTATTCATTAAAAATTATTATAAAAACAAGATTGAAATATAAAAAATCAAAATAAATATATTACAAAATAAAAAGGAAATATTTATTAATATATACGAATCCTGTGCATCACCACAATTGGCGTTCCTGCCAGGAGCATCAGCGAGGGAACTAAATATAAAAAAAAAACTATTTAAGTGAAGATTAGATAGAAATGCAGCATCTGTTCCATCCTCCATCTTCCATTCAACAAAATCAACACGTACTGAATATTGTCGATTAAGACTTCCGTGCTATTCATCACCTCCAAGATAGCACTCACCACTACATCATTTCCATACGCATCCACAAATAACGCAAATTGAAACAATTCCTTCACAAAGTTCACAACAACATCATCATCAGCATCAACAACAGCAGCAATACCATCAGCAACAATATTCTTATCGTTATAATAGGAATAATTCCATTCAACAAAATCAACGCCATCGTATAGCTGACCCTGCAACCAGACAGCATATGAAATTTCATTCCGATTTTGAATGCCATAATCAACAGTTGGAACAAAAGTCTCATTTTCATCAGCAATCAGCAGTAGGATATCAACAACATCCTCAACGCATCAACAGATCACGGATCACGTAAGTATAATCACACACACATACTTTAGTTTTTCAACGAATGCAAACGATAGGGAGGGAAGAAACTTACCGTTTGCATCTCGTAGGCACTCCACTTCACGTAGATACACGTAAATAGGAACACTTGTGTTATAATTATAAATATACATTTATTACTTTAAAAAAAAATAAAAATGAATCTCACACACACACCCACACGCTCCCCACACCCCTCTAACCTTCTCACACAGCAGGGAGAAAGAGATGCGAACAGACCCTTAATTAATTTAGAATTAGAAAACCCGTTCGAAACGTCTGTCCGTACGGAAATACATGCAACTTCCATAAAATTACCTCTGTTTTGGACTAGTTGCCCTGAAGCGTGGTTCGTCCACGCTGAATTACAATTTCAGGCAAAGTCCATAACTGTTGAAAAAACGAAATACGAGTACATAGTTACCGCTCTTCCACAAGAAGTCATTATGACGGTACTAGACGTCATACAAAATCCCTCGATAAACAATCAGTATAAAAATTTGAAGAAGGTTTTAATTGAGCGCCATTCTCTACGCGAGAACAAGAGGCTAGACAAAATACTGTCCGATTCTGAGATTGGAGACCGTAAGCCATCGCAGTTTTACAGAACCTTATTACTGCTAGCTGGTTCTTCAATAGAACCAGACCTTCTTCTAAAATTGTGGGTGAGAAAACTCCCAAAAACATTAAGCATAGCACTAACAGGTTCAGGTCACACAGAACTGGCTGAACTTCTGAAGCTAGCCGACAATTTATGGGAAGTTATTAACGAAAACGAAATTTCAGCCTTCCAAAATACCAGTCCTTCTAATACCAATGAATTAACAAAGATGGTACAGACCTTAGCAGAATCTACCAGCAAAATATTGAATTCATTCAATAAATTGGCTTTAGAAGTTGAGACCCTCAGATCCGAACAAAATTTCCGATCACGCTCACCGATACGACGTAGATCGAACTCTAGACAGTCATCTCATACACGTAGACCTAACTGGATATGCCGATATCATTTTAAGTTTGGAAAAGAGGCACGTAGATGTGCACAACCGTGTGCATATGTTCAAACGACTAACACAACACAACACAATACAACACAAATCAACAATATTCAACAAACTAAGAAAATCCATTATCGCGACGACTGATGATGGACCGACTATATTAACACGTCGTCTTTTCGTTTATGACCCAACAAACAAATTACATTTCCTAGTGGACAGTGGAGCGGAAGTATCTGTTCTTCCATCCTCCAAATTCAAAAGTTGCAAACAAAAATCCGATCTAACTTTGACAGCTGCCAATGGCACTTCTATTTCAACTTTTGGAAAAAGACTTCTCACACTTAACTTGAAATTACGACGTGACTTACCGTTCACATTTGGGTCAGAATACGCGATACCGACATGTCTGAAATGTTTTTCAAAGTTTTTTATATAAATCAGTAGCTGCAAGTGGTAGAAATTAGTGTACGGAAAAATTTTTAAAAAAAAATTAAAAATTATTGTTGCAATAATTATTGCCAGTCAAAGTTTTCATTAACCTTTTTTTTAAAATGCTATAAGTTTTAAACTTCTTGACTGATTGTGACGAAATTTCTTAATTTCTGTAGATAATAAGTTGAACTTATGTATTAAAAAAAAAAGAATAACCTTTTATTTTTAATTCTAAAAATATGGAAAAAAAAAATTTTTCATTCAAATGGAGCAGTTGAAAATTAGTGATTTTTAAAAAAGTCAGTTTTTTTGAAATTTGGGCGCTTGTAACTTCATTAAATCTTATTCGATTCAAGGAAACAGCATATCGTTAGAAAAGGAATAAAAATATCTTTGGAGTGCTGAAAACCGTTTTTGAGTCGAAAAAAAATTAATCGAGATATAGCCAAATAAATGAAAAAGGTGCCGAAAAAGGGCTTTTTTGGGGATATCTCGAAAACAATTCTTAAGAAAAAAAAAAAATGGTTGCCATTTTTGGAAACAACGCCCCAAAATACATGGAAAAAAGTCTATGAGAAACCCGATCCTTTTTCTTGTAAACTAGTGTTATTGATTTTTTTGAAAAACAACAAAATTTTTATGCATTTTTCGTCCGCCCGGTACCACTATTATATTTATACCGTAAAAACTAATTGAGGCTCCACGATTTTTTTGACGAATTCTAGTTTGGAAGGGTTCCATGCATCTCTGTAATTTTTTTTCAGATTTTTTCGAGGCGGAGCAAGTCATTAAAATTCAATTGTTGATAGAAAAATTGCTAATTAACAACAAAAATTCAAAATTTTTACAACTTTTTTTTTTAATACATAAGTTCAACTTATTATCTACAGAAATTAAGAAATTTCGTCACAATCAGTCAAGCAGTTCAAAACTTATAGCACTTTAAAAAAAAGGTTAATGAAAAATTTGACTGGCAATAATTATTGCAACAAGAATTTTTTTAAAAAATTTTCCGCACACTAATTTCTACAACTTGCAGCTACTGATTTATATAAAAAACTTTGAAAAACATTTCAGACATGTCGGTTTCGCGTATTCTGACCCATTTATCATTGCAGACATATCTAAACCTATTTTAGATGCAGATTTTTTATCAAAATACGGACTTCTTATCGACATTAAACACAAACGCCTCATTGATCCACTGACGAACATATCGATCAATGCTTTCTCCGTATTGACTGATACAACACTTACTAAACTGTTCTCACTTGATAACAAATATACACAGTTACTTAAGCAATTCCCTTCACTATTTACAGAACCCGATTACACTACACCCGTCAAACACCAAACTGTACATCATATAGTTACCGAAGGACAATTACCATTTACAAGACCATGACGTCTAGATTTACCAAAATTAAAAATAGCTAAACAAGAATTCGACTTTTTAGTTAAATCTGGCATTTGTAGACCATCAGATTCGAAAACATCATCTCCACTACACTTAGTACCGAAACGTGAACCGAACGACTGGAGACCATGTGGTGATTACAGACGCCTTAACACAATAACAGTACCTGACCGCTACCCGTTACCACACATACACAATTTTTCGATGAACTTACACAACACACAAATTTACTCAAAATTAGATCTTGTCAGAGCATACCACCAAATACCTATGGCTCCTGACGACATACATAAGACTGCTATCACAACACCTTTTGGAATGTTTGAATTTCTCCGAATGCCTTTCGGTTTGAGAAACTCAGCAAAAACATTCCAAAGGTTCATTCATGAAGCCCTACACGGATTAGATTTCATCTTCGTGTATTTAGATGATATCCTAATAGCTAGTGAATCAGAAGAACAACACTTCGAACACTTAACAGAGGTTTTCCAACGACTCGACAGTTACGGCTTAAACATCAAACCCAACAAATGCATTTTCGGCGTAAACTAAATAGATTTTCTCAGTTACACCATTTCTAAACATGGTATACAACCATCAGAAGAACGAATACAATGCATACGAGACTATCCACAACCCATCACAGTTAAACACATGCAAAAATTTATTGGTATGACTAACTACTATCATAGATGCATCGCTAAGCTCGCACACATGCTAGGTCCCATTTACGACATGGTCACAAACGCCTCAAAAACTAAGAATAAACATTTACAATGGACAGAAACTACATTACATGCATTACAACAATAAAAGATAGCTTCGCCAAGGAAACACTTATTAACCATGTTAATAGTAAAGCAAAACTGTCAATTGCTGTAGATGCATCTAATACTGCAGACGGCGGAGTATTACAACAAGAACACAACGGAACACTCGAACCATTAGCATTTTTTTCTAAAAAACTATCACAAACAGAAACAAAATATAGTACATTCGACCGCGAATTACTTGCTATATACTTGACAATAAAACATTTCAGACATTACTTAGAAGGCAATACATTTACAGTTTACACAGATCACAAACCATTAACGAATGCACTTTACTCCGAAACAGAACGCAGTCCTAGACAAACACGACACCCTGAATACATTGCACAATTCACCAACAAGATAATACACATCAAAGGTACAGACAACATAGTAGCCGACGCACTATCGAGATGTGAAATAGAAGAGCTCAAAACACCTGATATCGACCTGAAACGGCTATACAAAGAACAGTGTGTTGATCCAGAACTAAAGAACACCATAGACAACAATATATACAAATTCACACAGATAGACATTCCATTTTTAAACATTAAGATCTGGTGCGAAAACTCCACAGACAATACACGCCCATACATTCCACAGACATTACGTAAAAAGATTTTTGAACAGCTACACAACATTTCACATCCTGGAACAAGAGCTTCCAGACGTCTGATCACACAACGTTACTTTTGGCCCAAAATGAATACGCACATTAACAAATGGGCGTTGGAATGCTTAAATTGTCAGAGAGCAAAAGTACATAGACACACCAAGACACAACCCCACAAAATACACGTCCCACATGGTCGGTTTGAACACATACATATCGATTTAGTTGGTCCACTACCCATATCAAATGGTTATAGGTACTTATTAACCGCCATTGATAGAAATACACGCTGGCCAGAAGCCTATCCACTTAAAAATACGGAAACGACCACAATAGTAGAGACCCTCAAACACAAATTCATCTCACGTTTCGGTGTTCCACTCGAAATTACTTCGGATAGAGGACCTCAATTTACTTCTAACACATTTAAAGAATTTATTAAAGAAATCGGTAGCCATCACATAATGACATCTCCTTACCATTCACAAGCTAATGGTATAATAGAAAGGTTCCATAGGCAATTAAAAGCTTCATTAATAGCAAGCAATAACCAAAAAAACTGGTATTCAGAAGTTCCACTAGTTCTGTTAGGCCTCAGATCAACCATTAAAGAAGACATAAAAGCGTCTCCGGCTGAAATGGTTTACGGTCAGAATTTGTAATTGCCACAACAATTAATAGTACGTAACAATCAATCTCGAACCTCAGAATCAGATATTTTGTCGGCAGTCAAAGAAAAAGTTCAAAACTCACAGTCCAAAATTTCCCATCATAATACATCTAGTCGACAATATATACCGCACACATTGGAAAGCTGTAAATATGTATTCGTACGTAATGATTCCATCCGACGTGCACTTCAAAATCCGTATGAAGGACCTTACAAAGTTTTAGATAAAACACCAAAGAATTTCACAATAATAAGAAATAACATCCCTACTATAGTAAATATAGATCGAATCAAACCAGCTTTCATTAACACAGACAAAACACAGACATTTTCTCCCACACACAAATTTGTTAAAAAAGTACACTTCAATCTATTTACAAACACTATAAAATTCTATGGGGGGGGAATAATGTAGTGTCCACATTATAACATGCAGACATACACTACAACACATATGAAATACTGTACACAAAGTAAATGATTTTGTTACTTTCGAATTTGTTAAATTTTCAATTGATAATTTTGTTTGTATTCAAAAATTGTTATTCATTAAAAATTATTATAAAAACAAGATTGAAATATAAAAAATCAAAATAAATATATTACAAAATAAAAAGGAAATATTTATTAATATATACGAATCCTGTGCATCACCACAGGCTTATAAGAGCCATTTGGCGTATGAGGTATAAAGACACTTTCCCCTCAATGTTATCTTTACAGAGACACGGTAAAGTATCTTTCTGAGCTGTTTTAAAGACACCTTAAAAACATTTTAAAAAAAATATCCCTGTCTTGTAAAACTTTGTTGTACATGATTTTATTTTATTATTTAATTAATATGCAAATTGTAGAAACTTTATTATACTTATTAGTTTGATTTAATCATCAAATTTAATTTTTACTTACGATTTACAAATTTGCAAAGTCAGTCTCGAGCCCATGTCCCAGCGATTCATAGTCCTGCACGCTACCTACTAGGCTACCTGACATATTTTATATTACATGTCAAAGGCGAATCATATTTTTCTCTCATATGTTTTGGTAAAGCGACAAAAAAATTGGCAATAATATGCCCTATCTCGTGTGTTTTTAAAAACATGAAACGTCATGTTTTTCAAATGACTTATATGGCTACAGTATTAAGACATAAGAGACATGCGGTCTCTATATCATGATTTTATATCTTGTTCTAGCAAGATATTATAAAAGCAAATTCACTACAAAGGCGAAATATCTTATTAATTTTGATACACATCTATTTAAAAGACATCACTGTTTTGTAAGCTAGATTTTTGTCTTCATAACTTCCCCTGATGCTAATAGGGTTGTTCATTCATTAAAAGAAAATATTCTAACACAGTTTTAATGAGTTTCTCATCAATTCGTTCAATTTTTTATTAGTCGAACTAGCATTAATTTTAACCCATTTCAAGTTTTTTGAAAAAAAAATTAGCTAAGGAATGATTTATTGTTGTTATTTTGCAAAAAAAAATATTATTTTTGTGAATTTATGTAATTCAATCACACTTTATTTAAATTTATTTCCATGAAAGCATTGTCATCATATTTGTAATTAAAAATTGTCTAAAAAAATATTTACAGTTAATAGAGCATGAATATAGGTGATGTTTTTGTAAAAATATGTAAGCCAGACAGATTCTTTAATAAGCTTATGTCTTTAGTGACATTTAGTTTGTTTTTCCTTAAATACTTTCTATATAATAAAATTTGTAATTGAGTTTTAGATTTATAAGAAACAAACGACAGGCGCGATTATTAGTGTTTCGACTAAAATCAATGATAAAATTAAAATTTTTCAATAATAAACGTTTTTAAACAATAAACGTTAGTGCATTTTCCTAAGTTATTATGTTTAGTAATAGACCGGCAGCTAGCGACAGAAATTTGGTGTTGATCGAACCACGTATGCCTTTCAGGATTCTAAGCATATTACACTTACTGAATAATAATTTTGTAATATAAGGGTTGGCATCTGGGGCATTTCGAAGAATAGCGAATTTGAAATTGCAATAAAAATAGACATTTTTAACCAATCGAACCACGTATGCTATGTGTATTACATGAAATTTTAAGGCAAAATAATCCATCAGAAACACTTGGCATACGTGTTGAGCTGGGTCTAAGGGCCAATGCCCACTCTTACACATACAAAAAAAATTAGCATTTTAAGTCAATCGAACCATGTCTGCCATATATATTACGTTAATATTTATGGAGATATTTTTATCGGAAAACCATCGGCATACGTGTAAAGCAGGGACTAAGGACTCTTGAAGACATGTGGATGTGCAAAAGAAATACCCATTTTGGAACAATCGAACCACGAATAAAATTTATTGCAGATTAAAGTTCTAACCTTAAAATGTGTATATGCAAAAGGGCATACGATGACTGTGGTGCATACCTCTATAAAAACAGTGAAAATACGACAAAATTTTGCAATAATTTGGAACAATCGAACCACGTATGCCCTTTGGAGTTTCAAGAAATAATCATTGACTTAAGTAATTTTTACAAACGGCATACAAATCGACCGGGGCAATCGCATTAATAATTAAATATTTTAACTGAGCCCTGCGAACTTTTTAAATTTTATCTGTAACGTAGAAGCTATGAAGGCGGAAGCAGTCTCAACAAATCACAAGTTGCTGTTTTCAATGTTATTTGAGAATAAGAGTGAGTAAAACAAATCTGTTTGATAGCATCACTTATTGGCCAGTCGACAAGTAATACAATACTATGAAAAAACATATTAATTGGAAAAATTTTTTTTCTGATATTGGTTTGATATCTTCCCAGAAAGCCCTTCAATTATTTCCATTAGGGAAGGCCGGAATCATCCTAAAATTGTCGATGAATATGGGTTTTCGCCAATTTCAATGGAATCTGTCTTAAAAAATTTGCTTAAATATATTCAATTGAATTTTTTATTAAGTAGGTGATACTATATTTACGTAAAGTGTTTTTTGTTAACGAAAATATTTAATAGAAAATTGTTGAAATTATAATATCATCCGCAGCTTTGTATCTGAAAGTTTGGCTCTGATTTAATCATTCTCTCAATTTACTCATTTACTCAAAACGATTTATTGGCATTGAGCGACCTCTATGCATTCGAATTCGGAAATTTCCCTGTATAAAGTATTGTTCACATTTGCATAGTTTCTAATTTCCAAGCTTTTTTTTTACAAAGAGAATTTCAATACTTACTCCAAACATTTTCATAAGGAGAAAATAATCTTAGTTAGTTACATACTTAGTAACTAAGTGTTAATATACAAATTTATTTAAAAAAAATTAACAGAAACACTAATTTTAGATGGGTTGAAAAAAATTGGATATTGTTGACTACGTTTGCATGATTTAGACAAGAGTTTCACCGCCTTACTACGGATTTTTTGGATTTTGACGATATTCGAAATTGATATATTATTTCATTTTGCCCAAGACATTAATACATTCGAAAATGATATCGCCTCTTTGTGCGAAACTGTTTTTCGCTCAACGTCTTCTTCCGAATCAGATCCACTGTTACTGCTGGAATCATTTTGACTTTAGAGAGAGGAATGCAAAAATTTGCTCAGAAATTAGAATCTCTGTTTTAATTTGAACTTTGCCTGTACCTATTTTAAATACTATATCAATTCCTACTTCATTCACTGATTTCTTTCAATGCATCCACACAAGTGAATTTATATTTATTAGTATCGCCTGAGGTCGAAATTCGACCGTTAGTACTAAATTTTAATCTTGGAAAAATTTTGTCGGCCTATTAATATCAAAACGTTTTTGTTCATTGACTACGATCTTATTTAGTTTCACTAATCACATCACTTCACCACACCTTTGAAATTACATTCAATGGACATTTAAAAGCAAAACATAGAATTATCAATTTCTTGGAACTACATAATTTCTATTACTTTGTCTATTTGATTTTGACTCAAAAATAAGGAGCTCTTTACCGTTCAGTCCGACCCGTTATCGTTCTTCTTCAAAGTATAACACAACTATGTTTTTCGTTTATTTTATAACAATAATTTTAAAAAGTAAGCGAAATCGCAATTGTAACTCAAAATAAATCAGTTGAACTTCGATTATACGTGATTGTTGGAACCGATCTCATCCCGAATAATGGAAAATGTCAGATAATAGAATCACTATTTTATTTTATTACTTATCAATTTTCAAAGTTGAAAATACATAATATGTATGCATATTATTTCATTGTTTACAGCACCGTTTTACGAAAGTATTTAGTTATAATACTCATTTAATAAAGGTCAGCTAGCTCAAAGTATAAAGATATGTATGTTCTAATGAAGCGCAAATAAAGTAACAAAAAATACTTATTAGTATTAAAAAACTTAACTGGAAAGAGCTATTTTTTGTCATCGATCCGAAAAATTAAAATCAGGGTATCATGTTGTTTTATTCCCCACTCTATCTCTTCTTTAGGGTACAATCTATCTCTATATCAAATTTCATCAAAATCGGACCATTACTTTAACTGTGAAAACATATTTTCATATTGGGGGCGTGGCACCATCCACTTTAAACCGAATACTTTTCCTGAAGATTCATTCCATCTCTGTACCAAATTCCATCAAAATCGGTCCATTAGCTTAGCAGTGAAAACGATTTTCCTTTTAAAAGCGATGTCATGCCCACCAAAAGGAACTCAGTGTTTTTAGAAATCATGTTTAGGATTTAATCTGTATCCAAACTAAATTTAATCAAAATCGGTCCATTAGTTTAGCCGTAAAGACGTTTTTTCTTGTTAGAGGCGTGGCACCGTCCACTATAAACAAATATCTTTACTTAAAATTCAATCTATCTTTACATCAAATTTCATCAAAATCGGTCAAACATTTTTTTATATATTTTTTTATATCGATAAAAAGTTTACATACTCGGTAACGCAAAGAGTCATACACTACTTTTTCTATGACATCGCCGTGCTAAAAATCATGCATTCTAGAGGCGATAAAAAGTTTATGAGATAGATGAAAGTTAAGATTACTATCGATGAACAAAATCTACTGGGAAGTTTCGATGTTCACGTATTAATATATAGATAAAAAGCTGGTCACGAAACACATCGCAAAATTACCAACAAAAAGCAAAGCATAGTGGTGCAGCTGCGCCTGTGAGCGATTCGGCGAATTACAATAATACGAAGTTGTGGTAAAAGAGTGGAAAGAGTTAGGCGCTGGGGATCGCTGGTTCACATATGTAATTGAAAAAATTTACTTGTTGCGAACGTATCAATGCTTTTTATTTGGATATCTTTTTCATATTTTTTATTGTTTAACGCGATTGCCCCGGCGGATTCGTATGTCATTTCGAAAATCACTTAATTACATAACTATTGAATGAAAACTTTAAGGGCATACATGGTTCGATTGGTCTTAAATTACCTAAAATATGACATTGGTTTTTTTATTGTTTAACGCGATTGCCCCGGCGGATTCGTATGTCATTTAAAAAATCACTTATTAATATGATTATTTAATGAAAGCCTTAAGGGCATACGTGGTTCGATTGTTTCAAAATTTGGTCAAACTTTACCGTGTTTAAAACGTATGCCGTTAGTTATGTCCCATTGAAGACGTATGCCCTTATGTTTATCTTGTAAATGACATTGTCACTTGAATTATCTTACGAAGGCATGTACGGTTCGATTGTTCCAAAATGGGTATTTCTTTTGCACATCCACATGTCTTCAAGAGTCCTTAGTCCCTGCTCTACACGTATGCCGATGGTTTTCCGATAAAAATATCTCCATAAATATTAACGTAATATATATGGCAGACATGGTTCGATTGACTTAAAATGCTAATTTTTTTTGTATGTGTAAGAGTGGGCATTGGCCCTTAGACCCAGCTCAACACGTATGCCAAGTGTTTCTGATGGATTATTTTGCCTTAAAATTTCATGTAATACACATAGCATACGTGGTTCGATTGGTTAAAAATGTCTATTTTTATTGCAATTTCAAATTCGATATTCTTCGAAATGCCCCAGACGCCAACCCTTATATTACAAAAATATTACTCAGCAAGTGTAATATGCTTAGAATCGTGAAAGGCATACGTGGTTCGATGAACACCAAATTTCTGTCGCTAGCTGCCGGTCTATAAGGTTGTGGTCAATACATTTACATTACTGAATAATTATTTGCTTTATATGAAAAAATAAGTTAACTCGTTGAAAGCCTTCATAATAACGTGCTTTTTGGGAAAACTTTGCCAATCTCAAACATTTTGCGGCGTGTCGTTTAAATTTTGTCCGTAGGGGCTACATCTTAACGTCGTGGTGAAAAAAATATTTTACTGAAAAATATGCTGAAATATGAAAATTTCAAAACACAATTGCAATCATTTTTAGACCTTGCCAAACAAGATATATAATTTTTTGATTCATAAAACTCGTTATTATTATTTGGGTGGGCATAATAATGTTCTTTTAATTCCGTTTCCTTCATAAAGAAACTGAGAAAAAGAAGAAGAATACTGAAAAAATTTGTAGAAAGTGTGAGGTTAAATTCCTATTGGACCCATGTAAGTTTGAATTGTATTCGTATGTATTAGTGAAAAGACCCGATTTTAACAACCGTGCAGGAGGGGAAATATTTTTAATTTGGTGAAAAACCCGACAGCTGATTTTGAGGTACTACTAATTAGTGAAAAAAACTGATTTTTACAACCATGCAGGAGGGGAAATATTTATTTTTATTTTTAATTTGGTGAACAAACTGACATTTCAATGGAAATGAAAAAATGAGTGGTGAAGTATAATATGACATTTGCCCAATGCGTAGGTTGCCATATGTTAAGATGTTGAACTAAAAAAAGCTTGTAAGTTATTTTTGCATATTTAAAGGACAGAAAACTCGCAAACTATATTATTTATTACTTTATTTCATTACTTTATTTAGAATTTAGTCCTTATATGTCCCTAATTTGGACCAAAATGTCCTGAGTGGTAAGGTCAAGAATTTTATTAGTCACCATGGGTTAGTGAGTTTTTAATTGCAGCGACGCGACTGAATTTTTTTGCGTTAGTAGTAGAATTCTGTCGAGAGCTTCATCTCTTTGGATCCTCTTTAATCAAGAAGTTCACACTCAAGTCGGTTGGATGGAATTCAACATCATGAAATAATGTTGCGTTTGATCTGCTACGATGAGCTAGAACAATTGTAGTCGTATTACGTACATACGCATGTATATTATACGCTTAGAGGAGGAAACTATGATATGATAGATATGGCATATTGCAGCGTGCCAGTAGGAACAGTAACCAGGGTTGCCAGATTTGGCGACTTGTCGCCAAATTGGCGATTTGAGGAGGTGTTTTGGCGTTGGAAAATAGCCCTAGGCGACTAGTCGCCAAACGGCGATTTCAAATTTTGCTAGATGCAATGCAAAAGGAGACAGAATGTTCCCAGATTTGGCAGCATTCGCCCGAAAAATTTTATCGTTGCCTAAAAGCAACGCGATCTTTACTTAAATGAATATTGTGAAAAGCAAACTTAGAAACCGAATTCGGATTCATTTTCCCATTCGTAACATTTTTTGCACAAATTTTTTACCTTCGGACAACATGCTCAAGATGGTTAATTCTGAAATCTACGAAAAGACCTCAGAAAATAACAATAATCTAGATTGCGAGTCCTGCGAGTTCAGTTTAGAAGACGCTTTCAACTTTTTTGATGATGGCAATTTCGAAAAAAACAGTTTTAATTTCGTGTAGATGCATTCCGCATTACATATTTGATTTACTGGAATAAAATTTCTAATGTATTTAACGCCTTTAATTTCTTTTTTCCTCTCAAAAAATGTTGTTTCTTTTATTTCAGTTATTATTGACTAGGTATTGTCAATTAATTTGCAGAAGCCGGACACACACAAGTGTATTTTCATAATTTCAAAAATCGAACTTACCAAACCTGAAGTTTTTTTATTTTGAACTTAGAAATTGAAATTTAACTAGTGATCTATCCTATGTTAACCCGTGTTAAATTGTTTGCTAGGTTTGAATTTAAAAATTGGAAAGGTAACACCCCAGGTTCGGTACGTTAGGTTAATAAATGCTAGTTTTGAATTTGAGGATTGGGAATTTATTTTCAAATCTTTAGGTTCACTACTTTACATCAATTGCTAGGTTTTAATTCGCTAATTCGAAATAAAAAACTGGTGTTTGTCTTATTTTTCTATAAATTTTTATTTGGCGACTTCAAATTTAAGCCTGTCGATTTGTGGCGATTTTTGTCGACTTTAACGCAACATATTGGCGACTTCGCGTCCAAGTCATCTGGCAAGCCTGTCAGTAACAGTGTCAAATTATTGATTTAATATGTTTCACAAATATGAGAACGTATAATAGGGGGACAAATGCATCGGATTTTGGTTGGGTGTGCGGAGAACACCTGCGCACCTTAGAGTAAACGCTACTGATCAAAGTAAATAATTTTTTTTATATCTATATAATGTTAATGAAATAACTGAGCTTAGCTGATTTTTCTCGTTATTTTTTTTTTGTATTATTCTAAATTTTTATAAAAGTAAGATAAAATTTCGGAAAAGTGTTGCTTTTGGAATTGGAAACGATGAATTCGAAAAAGAAACGAAGAATGTAAGTCTAAGAGATATTTTTTTATCCTAATAATTGCATAAATTAATTCCTATTCCAATGCTCAACACTACGATATGTATAAGCAAACTCTCAGTAAAATCTACAGCTTGACAAGCAGCAGCATCTATGGAAGGCCTTTCATCAGAAGCAGTGTTGTTGGTAAGTGAGTTGTACTCTTTTATCTTTATTTAGTTTCTTTTCCAATGATAACGTCAAAATAAAAAAGAAAAAAAAAAAAATTACATATTTGTAACATAAAATGTTAAGGTTAACATTTTGTTAACAGCGAGCTTGCCTTGCTCTCATAAATAGTTCTTTGGCGTTTACATCTGGAATTTTTTTTTATATATATTATCCCGCTGCTCTCTATTGTTTACGAAAGTAAACATAAAGTTGAATAATGAAAAATAATAATTTTTATAGACCGTAGTTTTCTGTGTGGGAAAGCGTATTAATTTATCTAATACTAATTTATGAAAATCTCTATTTTTTTATGAATAAGTTAATTTAAAAATTAATTAAATGCAGCAATAAAAAGTTCAGAATTCATAACATGATCGTACTATAAAATTAGCTAAGTTCAAATAAGAAATTAGATTGAAAACGTAATTTTGAAAACAAAAATGATTAATCATTCACATATTTTTTGTACGCAAAACTTATTTCTTTTCACTCGTTACTAATTCGGTAGTGACAGTGTTATTGCTAGGTTTACGTTGATATTACTATATACATAAGTACATCTACGTAGGTTGCTATTTATATTTCGGGATCGGGCAATACTAATGTCAAATTCAGCAATCTGACACTTCCATTGGAAAGTTTGAGATTTTATAGCCTAAACGTACTCAGAACGTTTTGACGTATCATTGCAATTGGTATTGTTTACATTCATTTGAAAATTGTGCTTCAGTAAAAAAATGGAATTAAATCGTGAACATTTTCGTGCTATTATTTATCACAACTTTCGGCGTAAATTATCACAACAAGAGTGCGTCGATGAATTAATTGCTTTGTATGGTGACGAAGCACCATCGAGGACTATTGTGTTTCGGTGGTACTCAGAATTTAATCGTGGCCGTAGTTCGCTCAGTGATGAATATCGTGAAGGTCGCCCAAAATCAGTGGTTGTGGCAGAAAACATCGATGCTGTGAAAAATCTAATAATACTAGACCGTCATGTGACATACCGTGAGATAGAGGCAACATTGGGCATTAGTATGACTAGCATCAACAAGATTTTGCATGAACATTTGGCCGTAAAAAAAATCTGTTCACGTTGGATTCCACATAAATTAACAATTACTAAAAAAAGGCTCGCATCGATTGGTGCAAAGAAATGTTAGAAAAATACAATTGTGGTACATCAAAAGCTGTGTATAACATCTACACAGGTGACGAATCGTGGATATATGCATATGAGCCCGAAACAAAGCAGCAATCGACTGTTTGGGTGTTTCAAGATGAGCAAAGCCCTTCAAAACACACGTTTCTGAGATACCAACTTCAAAGTGGCATGATTGCTTTTCAAATTGGTTTAAACGGATGCAAAAGTGTATCGATCTTAATGGAGAGTATTTTGAAAAACAATAAAGCCAATATCAACCGAATATAATATCCGAATATAATAATATCCCGAAATATAAATAGCGCCCCTATATAATTATGCAAATTTTAAAATGGGCAAATATTTAGTGAAATTTTATATCCGGTGTTAAAAGTTTGCTTTATACTTTAAAATTTTAAAATGAATTTAAAGAGTAATGGTTAAGAATTTAAAATAAATACCATGTCGAATCATTAAGTTTGTGTGTGTTTTCCTTGGTACGAAGGGCAACAGGTAAATTTTCATCTGGGATCTTAGGCATACAGTTGCTCAAGCTTAAGATCATGGTGGGGTGGGCATATGAGCTATCTGCAGAAACGTCTTGCAGATTATTCGTGTGGTTAAAGAGTTAGGATTAAATTGGTGCATAGTATTTCTGGCCTTTACGGTTTTACAGGCTATGTTTATAGAAACAGTAGGTTAGAATTTTTCTTTATGATAAAAATTATTTTCTTTAGGGACTCTGTAATAAGAGTAATCTATGTGTGGGTGCTGGAAGGGAACTAGGCACGCTTTCCCCCAGACTGTTAGCTAGCGGCTAAGACGGGTCCCGCCCGCCTTACGTCTCCCCAGCCCAACTACCCTTCACTTTGTGAAGTGGCCTTAAACCACCTAAGACATGCATGGTACATTACAGCATTACAATGGGATTAAAACAGACCCATCTAAACATAAAGTATTAAAAACTACCGAATTCTAACAAACGCGGACGAAGTAAGAAGGTTTGTAGCCTTCTGTAACTATTATCGCCGGTTCATACCAAACTTTGCAGAAATAGCGAAAAATCTAAACTCACTCTTAAAAAAAAACACAAAGTTTCAATGGGGAACACTTTAAAAACCAAACTCATGAACCCGCCCATTTTGCAACATCCAGATTTTAAAAAAGAATTTGTTTTAACCACTGATGCGTCAAACTATGCAATTGCGGCAGTTTTGTCGCAAGGCGAAATTGGCGCAGACTTACCCATTTCTTACGCTAGCAAATCACTTTCTAAACATGATTTGAATAAACCAGTGATAGAGAAAGAATTACTAGCCATTCACTGGGCCATCAATTTTTTTAGGCCATATCTTTATGGTAGAAAATTCATTGTCATAACCGACCATAGACCGATAGTGTCCGATAAGAATCCGTCATCGAAGATGACTCGTATCAGGCTGGACCTATGCAACTATAATTTTAAAATAATAATTAAGAAGGAAAAATGAATACGAATGCGGACGCGTTGTCAAGAATAGTTCTAAATGGTGAATTATTGAAAGCAATAATTCCAACAGGAATTGAGCAGAATATGAAAAATATCCTAGCTATCACTAGAAGCAAAAGCAGATTTACCGAAAACCGCAAGAATGATAACAATGAATGCCCTTCTGGCAAAAATACTTGTTCAAGTCGCATTCCTTATTCTTATATTATATTCTACTTAACTTAAACTTTGAATTCTATTCGCATTCATTATTCTTATATTATATTCTAACTTAAACTTTGAATTTTATTCTAAATTCATTAATCTTATATTATCTTTTGAAAATACAAGCATTCAGACTCTATTGTGAATTTACATACCACTCAAAACACCTTCACATTTTGAGTGGTATTGTAAATGTTGGTATTTCACCTATGTTGGTATTTCCGAATAATTATTTTAAATATAAGAAATCTAGGTGATCTCTAGAATCGAATATGGTAGATCTTTCTCTTTTTGCTTGTACATCTCAACTGGTAAGACCAACCACACGAAAATAATGAATTCAAGTTTTCCCAGAAACTTATATCTTTTAATTTTTTCATATCCCGTATCAATGCCCAATTGATACTATTTTGAATAATCTCGTCTCTTGAGATTATTCAAAAGAAGGGTACTAAACGCAAGTACACAATTAATTAAACAAACAAACAATTAAACAATACTGATGAACCTTTTGTTTGGGAATGTACTTCCATTTCGGATGTAAATAAAATGAAAAAATAAGGTTCTTTCCTCATAAAAATTTTGTAAGAATACTGAATAAAATTTTAATTTGTTTTAGTCGACTGAATGTTATTAATTAATTTGAAATTTTTTTAATCGAACTTTACAGTCAATTGCAGTAACCAATATTCTTGTGAAATTTCACAAATCGGTTAATGCTTTATAAACAAACATGACAAAGACAACAAATGGAACAATTTAACCTGGTAATTGGTGACATATGTTTCGGCTATTACCACATATATACACATATTCATATGTATACACATAGCCTCATCAGACCAGTTTTGGTTAATTTGTAATGTGATTCGAACCCCCGACCACTCCATGAATTATGTGTGGACGGCCGCTCTAACACTTGAGCCACGGAGGTTGTGCTGAACGACATACACAAAGTGCAATTTATATTATGCGATTGCGCCATCTGTTGTAATTTTATTGTCATTTCTCGTTTGCTGCATAGCTTTGTTAAACCATCGGTTTAAGGACTTGCTATATGATGTAGCTTTATTATTTCGAAACATATGTCACCAATTGCCAGGTTAAATTGTTCCATTTGTTGTCTTTGTCATGTTTGCTTATAAAGCATTAACCGATTTGTGAAATTTCACAAGAACATTGGTTACTGCAATTGACTGTAAAGTTCGATTAAAAATTTCAAATTAATTAATAACATTCAGTCGACTAAAACAAATTAAAAATTTCTAAAACCGGAAGAATACGTCCAACAATTATTCGGAGAATAAGTGGCGGAAGCCCGAAATTCGAAATAATAAAGCTACATCATATAGCAAGTCCTTAAACCGATGGTTTAACAAAGCTATGCAGCAAACGAGAAATGACAATAAAATTACAACAGATGGCGCAATCGCATAATATAAAATTTGCACTTTGTACATGTCGTTCAGCACAACCTCCGTGGCTCAAGTGTTTGAGCGGCCGTCCACATATAATTTATGGAATGATCGGGGGTTCGAATCACATTACAAATTAACCAAAACTGGTCTGATGAGGCTATGTGTATACATATGAATATGTGTATATATGTGGTAATAGCCGAAACATATGTCACCAATTACCAGGTTAAATTCTTCCATTTGTTGTCTTTGTCATGTTTGTTTATAAAGCATTAACCGATTTGTGAAATTTCACAAGAATATTGGTTACTGCAATTGACTGTAAAGTTCGATTAAAAAAAAAAAAAAATTTCAATACTGAATAAAGATACGCAACATGAACTTATTCATGAATACCACAATTTGACACACGGAGGTCATATGGGTATAAGAAAAACAATTTTGAAACTTAAACAGAAATACGTATGGAAAAATATGAGTAGAATGATTAAAGAATACATATCGAACTGCAAGCAATGCAAAATAAATAAACAAACAAAACATACAAGAGAAAACTTAACCAAGGCAGACACACCAGGAACTAGTTTCGAGGTAGTATCAATAGACACGGTAGGCCCTCTGCGTATATCAAATAACTATCGATACGTATTAACGATACAGTGCGAGCTAACAAAATATGTAGTAGCATGTCCGATGGAAACAAAGGATGCTAAGACTGTAGCGAAGACGTTAGTAGAATATTTCATTCTGACCTACGGACATTTGAAGAGTCTAAAATCGGATAAGGGTACAGAGTTTACTAATCAATTAATGTCTGAGATATGTAGCTTATTGAAAATCAAACATTTTTTTAGCACTCCATATCACCATGAAACTTTGGGCTTTGTAGAGCGAAATCATAGAGTACTTAATGAATTCTTATTAAACTTTTGTAAAGACGATGAATGGGATTATTGGATTCCATACTTTTCCTTTGCATATAATACAACGCCGCATGTCGATACAATATAGAGCTAAAAAATTAATTGAAACTGTTAAAAAAAAACAGAACACAGCAAAATGTCAAATAAATTCCATAAATTTAAAAATTGGAAATTTAGTTTTATTAAAAAATATGAATAGAAGAAAAAATCAACCGCCATATCTTGGCCCATATAAAGTCATAGAAACAAAAGCTGTCAACACCGTTTTAGATTTAGGGAACAAAATCAAAGAATATCATAATAATATGTTAAAAAAAATTAATTAATCAGATTTATATCTATTAACATTAAAATATTATTGTATTACAAAATTATTTGTATTAAAATAAAAATAATTTTTATCTTAAGGATAAGGGTGTAGTGTATTTTTATCAATAAGTAATATTAAGTACTACTTTACTACTACATATTACTTTAAACTATTGTGAATATCAATAATCTATTACTAAGTTTAAGCCACTGTAAATATACACTAAGTCACCATATAAAGAAGGATACCGTTATTCCTGTATAAAAGCAGAAAGCGGTTTCAATAAAGTGATCAGTTGATTCATTAGCCTTAAACTGACGGTTTTATTTCCAACTATCTAGCCTTAAATTGGCTGATCACATCTTACTAAAAAAGAACACTCTCGAAGCGCTTTACTGTTTTTTTTATTAGATTGTCCGTGGCGTTTTTAAGCGCCGGCAAAACCATTAGGCAGGTCCTAAAAGTAACTACCAAACCAGCATACCTTACATGGGTCTTTAACCGCACAATATATGTTATTAACATAAGTAACATATTTCACATACTTTAAGGATGATTCTAAACATCATTCGTTAACATATTTGTAAGCATAATTATTTTGCTATTGAATAATAAATAACGTTGCAAAAGTGCAGAATACTCGCGGTCTGTTGTCGTTTTGTTGATAATTTATGTTACCATGGGCAAATTCTAAAGAACCTAAAAAGACAGTCTCACAGTCCAAATTTCAGCTCCCTAGATATTCGGGGTCTTGGGTACTGTTAGGTCAAATTTCAAAAAAACGCAATTTTTGCGAAAATAGCCAAATTCAATGTTTGATATCTCTGGGCCTGGTCAACCATTTTCACTATATGGTATCTCACTTAAAAGCGAATAAATAGATAAAAATAATAAGATCGGTCGTTTTTAAAATTTTCGTATTCGTATCCTTCGTTTATTATATGTAGAGCGTAATTTGATGTTATTTTATCTAAGTTGTTCGTGTTTGCCGTTGGAAGATGTTCTTTGTATCTCCTTATGAAACTCCTGCCTGTTTGTCCGATGTAAAATTTATTACAACTTTTGCATTTTATTTTGTATACCCCGCTTTCATCTTCGATTTTAGTTTTGTTTTTATCATAGGTTTTTATTCTATTTGTCAAGTTATTGTTGGTTTTATACGATATTTTATAATCGTATTTTTTAATTATATTTTGAATGTTATTTGGCATGAACTTGGAGTACTCTGCTGAAATGTATTTCGTATTTACGTCATTATTTGTATTATTCCATATTTCTTTATTATTCCGTTTTTTACATCTTCCAACGGCAAACACGAACAACTTAGATAAAATAACATCAAATTACGCTCTACATATAATAAACGAAGGACACGAATACGAAAATTTTAAAAACGACATGAAAATATTACATAGATGCCCAAAAGGCAACAAATTAAACACCCTAGAAGAATTCGAAATTTATAAAGAAATAAAATATAATTACAATAATGTCCTAAATGATAAATTAACCATAAAAGAAAATACGCTATTTAATACTGCAATCACATACATAGAAAATAAGAAAGAAAACATTTAGCACATAAATTTAAAATAAAAATAAAGTTCGAAAACGATAAACCTATTCTATATAAAATAAATAAAATGTTCTGTAATTTTCGTATTTATTGTCAGTAAAACTCTGTTACACAGTATAAATTAAGAATACCGTTGCACATAATAAGAATAACTAAATCAATGTTCAATACTAGTTAGTCATAGTTAACTGATGATGACAGCAAGTACTGTCGAAACATATGTATTAAAATATAAAACTAAACGTTCACTTGACGGAATTAAATAAAAGTTTTTTAATTGTAAAATTTAAAATTCTTATTTGTTGTTAATTAATGTGACGTGGACAAAATGCATAATAATATATGTGAAAACATGATCTATTTTATTTTTTATGTATAAAAGATGACATAACAAAAAGAAATTGATATCCACAACTTTAAATTTAGATTTGAGGGCTCTTAGAACAAATATTTTTAAACCGGACTAAACACGACTATTTTCAGGTCTAAATATGGTTCTATCTCTAGACCTCGACCACCTAGGAAGCTGAAATTTAGACTTTATTAAAGTATTTTGACGTGTCAAAATTTGAATAACTCGAATAACTTTTAAATTTCATACGTATGTTATGCATATGTATGTAATATCATTAAAAAACAGTAAATATGGAATTAAAAAAAAAAACCTATAAGGATTTCTTATATTTTTCATATGTCGACTCTAAATCAGACCTTGAAACTTTTATACTTTTATTCAAAAAGTTTTCAAAATAAAAGTTTCTTAAAACTTTTTTGTTATAAAAGTTTTTATAAACTTTCTTCAAAAACTTTTATAGAATAAAAGTTTTTCCAAAAAACTTTTTCAAAAAGTTTATACATAAAAGTTTTTTTCAAAAAACTTTTATGAAAAACTTTTTCATAAGAGTTTTTCTGAAAAACTTTTAAAAAAAACTTTTATTAATAAAAGTTTTTTATGAAAGTTTTTTTTGACTTTTATTAATAAAAGTTTTTTTTAAAAGTTTTTTTAACTTATATTTTTAACAGGTTTTTTGGACCTATTTTTGGAAAAAAATTTTAGTGCAAGAGTAAAATTTTTTTCCAAAAATAGGTCCAAAAAAACCCATTTAGGAGGGTCGGGGACCTCACTTGTCACTTCCAAAATCCATTTTCGAACTTTTCTCATCGATTCGTGCAATAAAATTTTTTTCGAAAAATGGGTTTAAAAATCCCATTTAGGAGGGTCGGGGACCTCACTTGTCACTTCCAAAATCCATTTTCGAACTTTTCTCATCGATTCGTGTAACCAAATTTTTTTCGACAAATGGGTCCAAAAATCTTATTAAGGAGGGTCGGGGACCTCACTTGTCACTTCCAAAATCCATTTTCGGCCTTTTCCCATCGATTCGTGCAATAAAATTTTTTTCGAAAAAAGGGTCCAAAAATCCCATTTAGGAGGGTCGGGGACCTCACTTGTCACTTCCAAAATCCATTTTCGGCCTTTTCCCATCGATTCGTGCAATAAAATTTTTTTCGAAAAATGGGTCCAAAAATCCCATTTAGGAGGGTCGGGGACCTCACTTGTCACTTCCAAAATCCATTTTCGGCCTTTTCCCATCGATTCGTGCAATAAAATTTTTTTCGAAAAATGGGTCCAAAAATCCCATTTAGGAGGGTCGGGGATCTCACTTGTCACTTCCAAAATCCATTTTCGGCCTTTTCCCATCGATTCGTGCAATAAAATTTTTTCGAAAAATGGGTCCAAAACACCTCTTGGAGGGTCAGGAACCTCCCCTGTACTCCCAAAATCCATTTTCGGCCTTTTCCCATTGATGCGTTAAGCACAATTTTTCTAAAAATTATAAGTGCATAATTAACATAAATTTCTTTCTTTTCAGAAACATCTTAAGTATGTATTTTCCTTTGGACTTTATTATCAATAATCCTAAGTTTTCTCCTTTGAAATTTTTTGCTTAGTGATCCAAGATATTATTTTTGTTTTTTCCTCGTTCTTTCATACAAAAAAAACTTTTATTTTCGCATTTTGAAAAATAAAAGTCAAAAAAAACTCTTCTCATGTGACTGTTAAAAATATAAGTTAAAAAAAACTTTTAAAAAAAACTTTTATTAATAAAAGTTTTTTTCGACTTTTTGAAATAAAAGTTAAAAAAACTTTTACTTTTATTTTCGGATATAAAAGTTTTAAGGAAACTTTTACTTTTATTTCACAAAAATAAAAGTTTAAAGTTTACTTTTACCTAAAAAAAAACTTTTATAAAAGTTTATTTCAAGCTCTGCTCTAAATTACATCCCAAATAATCCCCAATTAAAGTTCTTGTTGTAACTCACACTTTTATTAAAAGTTGGTTAAGGCCCACCGTGGTTCCTTATTATATTTAATAATCCACAATACTTATCTATACTATTATATAAAGAGGTAAGGTTTTTTTGATTGTTTGTATGTTCAAGGTAATCTCTGGAACTACAGAACCGATTCCAAAAATTCTTCTACTAATAGAAAGCTACACTATTCCTGGGTAACATGGACTATATTTTATTTTGATAAAAGTAAGGGGAGTGGCACTTTACATGCAATTAAAACCTTTAACTCGCTATATCTTGGTTCATATGAAAGCAAGAGTCTTAAAATTCGGTGTCAGGATGCACATAGCCTATGTTAAGCACTTCACCAAATATGAACGGGACTAGACACCAGGGGCGTGGTGGCTATAAAACTTTAATTTAGGGTGTCCCACATAAGCAAATATTTTTAAAATAGAATTTTTACAAAGACCACTCAATCGATTCACATGGAATCTACACCACATGTTTCTTATATTAAGACGCATAGCTAAGACGATGAAACTTTCAATTAGGGTGCATATTTAGGGTGGCCCTCACACACAAATATTTCAAAAATAGCGATTTCTCAAAGACTGGTAAATCGATTCTCATGAAACTTACACAGTATGGCTTTTATATTAAGGGACACAGATTATATTGTAAAAATTTTATTTAGGGTGTATGCTTAGGGTGGCCCTCATATATATATATTTTTAAATATCATTTTCACGAAGACAGGTTAATCGATTCACACCGAATTTACACCACGTATTTCTTATGTTAAGAAGCATAGCTTAGGCTACAAAGCTTTTATTTAGGGTGGCCCTCGCACAAAAATATTTTTTAAATATTATTTTGTCGAAGACCGCTAAATCGGCTCTTATGGAACTTACACTGCATGACTTTTATATTAGAAGCACAGATTAGATAGTAAAAATTTTACTTACGGTTCATACTTAGGGTGGTCCTGTTGCAAAAATTTTTATAAATATTATTTTCTCAAAGACCGTTTAATCGATTCTCATAGTCTTAACACCACAGGCCCGTGCGCAAGGGGGAGGGAGGGGGGTTTTGGGAGTTCAAACCCCCCATTGAAAATTTTCGAACATAGGTTTTTATTCACATTTGAATGAAAAATCAAAAAGACACAACTCATTTTTTTTTAAATGAAAGAACTAAAATGCCAATAGGTCGTCGGAGCCCGAGTTTTTCATTATTGATAAGATTTGCGCTCTCTAAATATTTTTGAACCAAAAAACACTATTTGGGACTACTGCGCGTCGCTAAGGCTAAGTGAAACGAGTGTTTTTTTCAATACGCGCTTAAGCATAGCTCCGGCATCAATAAAATCAGCTTCAATGAAAATTCATGCAGAAATCTATTCGCACCATATATTTAAATTTTACATGATAGTTCACGTGACATGTGGATAAATGAAGTTCAACTTTGGCGTCAACGCATTTCCGGGAAAGACATCAAAAATGCTTCGTGTTATGGCAACTTTGCCTGTGACAACAGCAACAAATGAACGCTCCTTTTCAGTGCTACTTCGTCAAAAGACATACCTCATATCAACTATGTCCGAAGATCGGCTAAATAGCTTAGCCTCGCTAAATATACATCGCAATATCAAAATCAATGTGGATAGAGTTTTGGACGAGTTTTTCTCGCAGAATTAGCTACTTACGCTACTTACTCGCAGAATTAGCTACTTACGTAATGATAACTATATGTATATCGAATCATAACGTAAGCACATTTACATATGCATGTACATAGTTATTTGATTATAATTAAACAGGGACATAACTATTATAAGTTTTATATCAAAAAATTGGGTTATAATTATTACGAATAAGAAATATTTTATTAGTTGTCAATAACTATTATTTTTCAATGGATTTTTTTTACGTTGAGTCATAACTATTATGAATAAGAAATATTTTATTAGTTGTCAATAACTATTATTTTTCAATGGATTTTTTTTTACGTTGAGTCATAACTATTATGAATAAGAAATATTTTATTAGTTGTCAATAACTATTATTTTTCAATGGATTTTTTTTACGTTGAGTCATAACTATTATGAATAATAGATATTTTATTAGTTGTTAATAACTATTAATTTGGAAAAAATATTTTTTTACGTTGTTTTGGTTGACAATAGGCTTTGGCCATCACCAGAGTTGGTCCCAACTAAAAAAGTGTTCGATTTTGGTCTGTTTTGAAAAAAAAATTTTGTACCAATCGTTGGAAAGAGGTCGAAGTCGAAAAAAAGGGTACCAAAAAGTGCCTGATTTTGGTCCATTTTCGAAATTTTGTTTGCACCAATCTTTGGAAAGAGGTCGAAGTCGAAAAAAAAGGTACCAAAAAGTGCCTGATTTTGGTCCATTTTCAAAATTTTGTTTGCACCAATCTTTGGAAAGAGATCGAAGTCGAAAAAAAAGGTCCCAAAATGTGCCCGATTTTGGTCCATTTTCGAAATTTTGTTTGCACCAATCTTTGGAAAGAGGTCAAATTCGAAAAAAAAGGTACCAAAAAGTGCCCGATTTTGGTCCATTTTCTAAATTTATTTTATGCACCGGTCGTTGGATACAGGTCGAAAATAGATTTTGGTCATCATCAAAGGTAGTTCCGAGTCCCAAAATGTGCCCGATTTTGGTCCAATCAACACACGCGAACATAAGAGCAGATGACAACGCACGGCATTTCGAAAATAGCCAACATCAATGATTGGTGAAAAAATTTCGGGCACTTTTTGGTACCTTTTTTTTCGAATTCGACCTCTTTCCAAAGATTGGTGCAAACAAAATTTCGAAAATGGACCAAAATCAGGCACTTTTAGGTACCCTTTTTTTCGACTTCGACCTCTTTCCAAAGATTGGTGCAAACAAAATTTCGAAAATGAACCAAAATAGGGCAATTTTTGGTTCCTTTATTTTCGACTTCAACCTCTCTCCAAAGGTTGGTGCAACCGAAATTTCGAAAATGGACCAAATTCAGGCACTTTTTGGTACCCTTTTTTTCGACATCGACCTCTTTCCAAAGATTGGTGCAAACAAAATTACGAAAATGGACCAAAATCGAGCACATTTTGGGACCTTTTTTTTCGACTTCGACTTTTTTCCAAAGATTGGTGCAAACAAAATTTCGAAAATGGACCAAAATCAGGCACTTTTTGGTACCTTTTTTTCGACTTCGACCTCTTTCCAAAGATTGGTGCAAACAAAATTTCGAAAATGGACCAAATTCGGGCATTTTCTGGTACTTTTTTTCGACTCGACCTCTTTCCAAAGATTGGTGCAAACAAAATTTCGAAATTGGACCAAAATCGGGCACATTTTGGGACCTTTTTTTTCGACTTCGACCTCTTTCCAAAGATTGGTGCAAACAAAATTTCGAAAATGGACCAAAATCAGGCACTTTTTGGTACCTTTTTTTCGACTTCGACCTCTTTCCAAAGATTGGTGCAAACAAAATTTCGAAAATGGACCAAATTCGGGCATTTTCTGGTACTTTTTTTCGACTCGACCTCTTTCCAACGATTGGTACAAAATTTTTTTTTTCAAAATAGACCAAAATCGACCACTTTTTTAGTTGGGACCAACTCTGGTGATGGCCAAAGCCCATTGTCAACCTCTTTCCATCGATTTTTTGCAAAAAAAAATTTGAAAATGGACCTAAATAGAGCACTTTTAAGGATCGGTACCACTTCTAGTGATGGCCAATATCCTTTTTAGACCTCTTTTCATTGATTGAAGCAAAGTTTTTATGACCACCTCTGGTGATGTCATAAAAACCACCTCCCCATCGATTGGTGCAAAAAGATTCACAAAAATTAAAATCTGTTGAACACTTTTTTTCAAAACAACGTAAAAAAATATTTTTTCCAAATTAATAGTTATTGACAACTAATAAAATATCTCTTATGCATAATAGTTATGACTCAACGTAAAAAAGAATCAATTGAAAAATAATAGTTATTGACAACTAATAAAATATTTCTTATTCATAATAGTTATGACTCAACGTAAAAAAAATCCATTGAAAAATAATAGTTATTGACAACTAATAAAATATTTCTTATTCATAATAATTATAAATCAATTTTTTAAAATAATTATTAAAATTGGGCAATTTTTTCAATCTGAAAAAAGAAAATAATAGTTATTTTGGGTCCCTGTAATTAAATGTCTATTAGGCCGGGTCAAAATTTAGATTCATCCAGACACCGACTCAAAAGTTAGAAAGACCCTTAAAAACGATAACTGCGCCATTTTTTTTTTCGTTCCGAGAAAAACCAATGGAGCATTTCTAATTCTCCTGAAGGTCCTTTTTGGCCAAGAAAACGTGTTTTTTGCTCGTAACTTTTATTCCTTCACAGAATGGATACCCGAGCTTAGTCGAAAAATAAAGATTGCGTTCTTGCAAAAAATTTGACGTTAAGAAATTTTAAATTATTTTTCTATTATAGATAATATTAAGTCCCAAAATTCCATTTTTTTTAACGTCAAATTTTTTGCAATAACGCAATTTTTATTTTTCAAGCAAATTCAGGTATCCATTCTGTTAAGAAATAAAAGTTATAAGCAAAAAAAACTTGCGTTTTTTAGCCATAAGGGACCTTCAGGAGAATCAAACGTGATCCATTGGTTTTTCTCGGAACGAAGACAAAATGACGCAGATCTATTATTATTATTAGATATCGTTTTTAAAGATCCTTCTAACTTTTGAGTCGGTGTCTGGCTGACTTTATTTTGCTTCATACAAATTGACACGGTGCAATGTCTATATTAAAAGTAAACATTTTTTGACGTTTTTTATGAACATAACCTAACATGAAATGTCCAAATTAAAAAACTCCCCTCCATAGATGATTCCTGCGCACGGGCCTGTAACACCATATGGCTTTTATATGAAGGGACACAGATTAGATAGTAAAATTTTACTTAGGGTTCACACTTTGGGTGGTCCTCATACAAAAATATTTTTAAATATCTTTTTCACGAAGACAGGTTAATCGATTCATACCAAATTTACACCAAGTAGCTTTTATATTAAGAGTCGTAGCTAAGGCTTCAATACTTTAATTTAGAGAGCATATTTAGGGTGGCCTTCATACAAATATATTTTTTAAACATAATTTTCTCAAATATAGCTTAATCGGTTCTCATGGAATTCACACCACGTGGCTTTTATATAAACAGGCACAGCTTAGAATAGAATGGGTGATGCCACGCCCCCTTATCTTAAAGAAAATAAGATTCATCATATCTTATCATTTATTTGATGCAGATAAATGAAACTTGGTACGTATATAAAAGGTAGAGAAAGAAGTAAGATTCAATGCAAAAATGGGCGATACCACGCTTCCATATGAGAAAAAATCAACTTTTTTATGTGTCAACAACTATTTGACGCAGATGGATAAGATTTGGTACATATGTTTCTTATAATTAGTAAAAATTTCTTAACATACTTTTTTTTGGAAAAAATGAGCAAAAAAGAAAAAAAGTAAGATTCAATGAAAAAATGGGTAGTGCCATGCCTCCAAAATAAGAAAAGACTATGACTATGAGACTCGGTACATACATATATAGAAGACAAGGACTATAACCAAATTAAACTCATTCAAAGGTGCTGATTCTACGCATTCCAATGATTCCCGCCAAATCAATTGTTCATTTATGAGCCAAATAGAAAAACCAACAACGTTTTTATTTATTTAATCCAACTAAAATAAAAACACATTATATTTTATTTGTTGAGGCGTAGCAACGCGCTCCGGGTTTCGCTAGTACTATATACTTTTGTTAAGTTTGTTATCATTTGAAAATAAATACATTGAATACTTCTGTTGATTTAAAGACATTTTTACTTTTTTACTAAGCTTATTTATATATTATTTCGTAAAAGAGCAACAGAAAAAAAAATGTCTTGATGCAAAAAATGTGTCCCGTGCGACACGTGCCGTACGACCGTGCTTATAATTAAATTAAAAAAAAGTATAAATCATTTTTGGGTGAAATTAAAACAATTTTTAAGAGACATCAATGCACAACATTCTAAAATTAGACTCATTGAAATATTGCCTCAAGTATCACTGAAATCGGCGTTTGAATTGTTGGCTTCGAAAACCAGTTCTGTTTTTTTCCCGTGCGAACGCCTTGGTTTTTTTGCAATTATCTTGAAAAAGAAAAATTGCCCAAAATAAACCTAAGCACCAATTATAGGGCGAATTGAGAGTTATAAGTTAAACCTATTTTCAAAATAAAAATCCGTTCTATTTTGACTTTTTTTTACTTTAAATGTGTTTGACGATCTCGTTTGACACCATGGAAATGCCCATATAGTCATGGGTCATGGGTCATAATTTGTCAACCGTTCCATGCCAAAAAAAAAAATTTGTCCGATGAAGCTAAAAATTAAAGCAATTTTTGTCTGATGGTGCTTCTTATAATAAAAATGTATATATTTAGACAAATGTGGACTATGGTGTAGGAGGTATAGTTTTTGAACTTTTCTTGCAATACCTTATTTTTAAACGTTTGTAACTTTTTTCTTTTTTGAGGTCCACTTTTGAAAACCAAAAAATTGATTTAATATTTTTTCAAATTTGGATACTTTTTTTAAAATAATTTTAGAAGAAAGGTTGTTTTTTTTTTCTACGAAATCACCAATTTTTAATATGTTTGAACAATTAGAGTTCATCAGATTTTGAACAAATGACCGAAAAGCAACGAAATGCGCAATGATTAAAGAGTTCCTAAAATTGGTCAAAATATTCAGAAAAATATTTTTTTTTGTTATTATAAAAAAATTATTTGACTCCATGAAGTTTTTTTAACATTTTGCATGAAAGCTATGTATGTCTTAAGTTAAAGCAATTAATTACTAATTTTTGGTCTCATACATGTTCATATATTTCGCTCACCAACTTATATAAAAACATATGTATTTAGATATATAAATACAAACATGTATGTACATATGTATATCTACATTTCAAGGAATAAGTTTTTATAAAAATTCAATAGGCTCTTGAAAAAATAAACAAAAATAATTGCGCAAATATGACAAAACCCAATAGTTTTATACATTGATGCAGCCAATATAATCTGAAAAATATAAGAAAAATTTTAATTCAAATTCAAATATAAAAAATAAGATCAAAAACTTTTGAGTACCTATTCCAACGCACCAACGCCTGTGGTATTGTTTCCAATGGATCGCGCAATAAGTATTGTCGTATTCCACGAAAATATTGCTGCAAAAACAAATCCCAATCTAGCTGACTCATATCAAAGAAGAATATTTCCTTATCTTGCTCGGACAAACGGTGCCACAAGCTGCGTACATTATCAATTTGAAAGTCCCATTGACGCATCGAAAAGTACTCAATGACATGCATAAAGCGATGAATTTTTTTATATGTGTTGAGCAACCTGTAAATTTCAATCTATATAAATAAAATTATAGCTGTTTTTGATGTTCGCGCATCACGCAAAGGCTACTGGATAAATTTTGATCAAATATATTTAGTTTTATTCTTTAGACGCTTGGTCTCAATCTCCAATAAAAATTGTCCCCTTTCCATTGCGGAAAAGCTGGGTTTTCGTATTAACCTTCCTTTTGTGTTCCTAAACAAAGTCCCAGAAGTCCCCATTGATACGTGTGCCGCTACAAATGTTACACGGGATATCAATGGGGACAAAACCACAAAAGGAAGATTAAATCTCTTAGTTTTTCCGAAGTCCAATGCTTTACTGGACTATAAAAGAAACAAATATGCAAGCATAACATATTGTTTAATGAAAAGTTAATGTGCTTGTGTGTGGGCGATTTTTTTTTTAAGGCAATGAAGTGAAATGAAAATTTTTTCGTTTTTATATTTTTGGATACTAAAATGAAAGACTATTTTTTTGCAAATATTTTAAGTATGATTTTGCGGAAATCGGACAAAAAATGTAGAAGTTATTCGAGAAAACAGTAAAAAACTTGCAATAAAATTGAACGAAAACACATTTAAAAAGAAACGGAGAATAAAAGTAAAGAACCACACACATACACAATCCTATGACGGCGTCAAAACTTTTTAATTATTGCAGTAGGAAAAATACAGTAATTTGGTTTAAGATATTGATATGACATTTTTGTGTAATAGTGTTTTCACCGTTAAATGATCTTACATTAAAGGGTTTTTCGACAGGTGTGGATTTTGAAAAAAATATACCAGCATTTATGTAGCTTTTAGCTGTTCCTGTATCTAAAAGAATTTTTAGTTCTTTACCGCTTTTAGTCCTTTTTACTATAAAGGGCAAGAGCGAAGTTATTCTAAAAAACAGGCCTCTTCTTCGTAGTTTGGCTGTAACTCTGCTTCATAAAAGTCAGTTGCTGTTGAGGTAAGCTAACATTATATTAGGAATCTGCTTCTAGCTCATAGTCGTAAAAGTTTTGTTGTTGCTGTTGCAGTAGGGGTAGATCGAACGGTACTTGTAGATCGCGTGCATCCCGCTTTCCGTGAGGTAGGTCAATAAAATTAAGTCGTTGGATTTTCTGTTGTGGTAGGAATGTTCTACGGGATGATTTTAATTGCACGTAAGGGCGTTTGGCTACCTGCGGTTGTTTTGGAGACTGCTGCTGTGGCATAGGAAATTTTTGCTGTTGAGCCTGGTTTTGTTGAACGGCAGTGGATTGTCTTACGACCGATGATCTAGGATCGATGCTCATTGGGGTATGCCTATCTGTCTGTTTCCTAAAGAACAAAGGATGTGCAAAATTACGACTTTAGTTTGTTTGGGGTTGGGTACAATGTTGGTTTCTGTTCAGTTGACCTATTGCGTAAGATCTGGCGAAATCAAGTCGAAGGTGATTCATTTCCAATTCTTGGGCAGTTGCCAAAGCAGTGGGAAGGTCTACTGGTTTTGTAGAGAATAGTATATCATATAAGGTCTGTCTCAAACCTGATATGAAGACGCGAAGTGCATTTTCTCTTGCTCGCTGATTCATTGCGGCAATAACCATTTCGTTGCTATTGTTGCTCATTAAATTTTTATTAACGATCAAGGTGAGTTGTTTATCTACCCTATCGTAATATTCCGTTATAGTTTGGTTACCCTGTCGTAATATACATAATTCATTCTCGAGGACATGTAAGGGACGTTTATCAGAATAGTATTGGTCTAGTCTGGATATAATAGCCTTAAAATTCAGAGGGGTGCTAAATAACGATAAAATTGAGTTTGCTGGACCAGTTATCTTATTTCTAAGAATTCCCGTGGCAATGTAAGCATTTTCTGATCCCGTTGGATAATACTATATTGTAAAATATGCTGTTTCTCTCCAAGCAGGATATGCGGTTGCCTCGCCTTTAAATTCTGGCACTGACTTTATTAAGTCTAACGTTGTTGTGCCATTAAGGACATTTGCCGTTATCGTTACTAGTGAAAAGCTTTCAACCGATGGGGGCTCTAGCTGTTGTAACCGATCTGTGAGCGACCGTATTTGGCCTGTGAGGTTTTCTGAATTCACCTCAATAGCAGCTTGTTTTAGTGATAATACTTGAATTCTATCCATTTTTTTTCATTCATGTAACGGAATTTAGTAAGAGGAAAAAGGAAAAAACAATAGATAAACGAAAAACATATAGTTTATCGCAAAAAATGAATTTTTAATGTTAATTGTTAGTTTATCGAGTAACAGTGTTACGATTTGCAATGTCCTATTTATTTTTTAGCGATTAAAGTGGTTAGAACACTTTGGTGTTTTTTTTTTTTTTTTTTAATTTTTGTATAACTTTACTTTAAATAACCAACACTAAGCATTTACAGCTCCGTGCAACTAATTAGGAACATATAAAGACATATGCAATTTGAGATACGTAACAATTTCCTCAGTATCAATACTTTTTTAAAAGTTGAACTTAGATACTTTAAAAATAAACATAGACAGTTCCTTTTAAAGCCAAAATATATTGAATTCTATGTTTTCCTGTTCAGGTCCCTGTGAACAGGTGTTTCATGCCTCTTGTGTAAACTTAGCAAAATCTATTACTGATTTATTATGCTCTGTCCATTCGGGCCTGCAATGGTACTGTCCATCTTACAGACCCCTTTCCCCGTCGGTCTTTTACGAAAAAATTAAGCAATTTGGGGAAAATCTTAACAATCTGAATAATAATTTCAGAGATATTCTTAACTATTATCCCCAAATTGAAAAAAGCCTTAATGAGGCTATTTCACCGGATGTTAGTTTGCAAAATAAAACTATTACCGAGGCTACTATGGTTTTTGCTTCCACTCCTTCGATCTCCACTTTATCTAAACAAGCTATTTCCTTGGGAAAGAAAAGAAAGTCTAATAAGAAATTAAATAAAAAATTAAATAAAAATCTGGGTAATGTGGGGAGGGTGGGCGGTGCGGCCGTCAGACAAAACTCCCGTGGATTGCTCTCGAAATACCTCTTCACCCACTCCCAATTTTCCCGCTATAATCTCTAGTAGCAATCTTCCATCTCCTTCCTCCACTATAAATAATCCTCTGTCAATTTTGGCTAATCCGCGGGTTGATGTTGCGATTGATAGCTCTGTGCCACCGGTTTCCCTGCAGGCATTACCAAGGTTAAAATCGATTTTTATTTCAAGACTTCATTCCAACACTACCTCTGACAGCGTTAAAAATTTTATCAGACAAAATCAAATTATTTCTGCCGACGCCTTCGTTTCTTGCAGGAAACTCGGTAATAAACCAACTCATGCGTCTTTTAAAATAACAGTGGCATCTTCTCAGGTTTCTGCCATTCTTAAATCTAAAGCATGGGTGGATAATATATATATTTCAGAATTTAAATCGAAAAAAAATGATAAAACTGCACTTTCCAATTCAAAAAACTGAAACGGCTATCCCTTTACTATCAAAATGTAAGGGGTTTGCGTTCCAAGACGCAAGATATCTTTTTATCAACTCAGAATTTCTCTGAGGATATTATCGTGTTTACCGAAACTTGGTTAAACAACAGCTTTCTCAATATGGAACTTTTTGATAATAGTTTCCATGTTTTTAGAAGAGACAGACACTTGGAAGATCTTTCTTCTGTTGGTGGAGGCGTCTTAATAGCTATAAAAAATCATTTAACCAGTTCATTAGTTGAAATTGCCTGTGCATCTAATATTGAACTGTTATGTGTTAAGGTTACACATTGTAACTCTAATTTATACATTCTTAACACTTATGTTCCTCCAAATAGTAGCGCAGATGTCTACGAATGTCTTTCGATGGCCGTAGAATATATTATTAATGAACTAGACACTAATGACGACATTTTGTTGTTAGGTGACTTTAATCTGCCTGACTTAAAATGGACTCCTTCGGACGATGGTACATATTTTTATGCATCTTGTCCAAAAACTCGACAACAACAAATTTTTGTTGACGAAATACTTTCAAATTTACAACAAGTAAGTTGTATAACTAACTGCCATGGACGACAACTTGACTTAGTCTTGGCTACAAATAGTAGCAATGTTGTTGTAAGAAATGCTATCCATGCTCTGTCTACGGTAGATTCCTATCATCCACCTTTGAGTATTGTGTACCAATCTGACAATGAAAATTTGACTAATGCATGTTCATCCATTAATATTTACGAATTCAATTTTAAGAAAGCTGACTTTTTAAAATTAAATGAAAATTTAAGAAATAAATTAGACGACTTACTCATTTTTTTAATAACAATACATTTGATGATTGCATTAAATTTTTCTATGGTGAACTTTTTTCTGCCATAGCATTGTCGGTTCCATATACAAGGAGGTACGTTAATAATTCCTCGTACCCCTGGTATACAAAGGATTTGAAAAAAGTTCGCAATGGCCGTAATAGGGCATGGAATAAATACGTTTGTAGCCAGGACCGTAATGACCTTGTTGCTTATCAGCGACTGTTTCTTGAATTTAAAGATATGTCAGCTTTGGTTTATTCTGAATATTTGAATAAAATTAGGCTGAATATTCTTCATGACCCCAAGAATTTTTGGGGTTTTATTAATTCTAAAAAAAAATCTGACGGGTTTCCATCTGAGTTTAAAACAGTTGATGGGCTCACTAGCGACCCACAAATTATAGCCGGGTTGTTTGCTAATTTGTTTAATGAATCGTTTTCTACGAATTTATTTAGCCCTGAAATCATCTATTTTGAATATATGGATAACGACCCTTTAGTTTCGGTTAATGAGATATCTTTCTCTCCTGACCTCATAGAGAAATATATTTCATCTGTTGATGATGACTTCAACTCCGGGCCGGATGGTATTCCTGCGCCAGTTTAGGAAACTGCAGCTCTGTGCTGAGTCAACCCCTCAGTATTTTATTTAATAGATCAATTCAAGAAAGCTATTTTCCTAAGTTTTGGAAAAATGCATACATTAGCCCCATTTTCAAGAAAGGGTGTAAAAATGATGTTTCAAACTACAGGCCCGTGGCTAAGTTATCATCAATACCGAAAATTTTTGAACATATTATATACGATCAGGTTAAGGTGTGCTGTGGTGAAGTCATAACAACTCGTCAGCATGGTTTTGTTAATGGCAGATCTACAGTTTCTAACCTCCTTGATTTCACTTCTTTTGCATTAAGCTCTTTAGACTCTGGTGGGCAAGTTGACTGCATCTACACTGACTTCAGTAAAGCATTTGACAAATTACCACATAATTTGATTTTGTTTATGTTAAAGAAGCTTGGATTTCCCTTAAGTTTTGTCAGCTGGATTGAATCTTATTTATCTGATCGCACGTATCAAATAAAATTTAGTAGAGTGTTTTCCTCCCCATTTAGTGCGACATCAGGTGTTCCACAAGGAAGCCACCTGGGGTCGCTCCTGTTCATTTTAGCAATTAATGACGTTACACATGTTATTAAAAACTCCCATCTGTTAGTATATGCAGATGACATGAAAATTTACAGGAACGTAAAGGGGGTTGGTGACACTATTCCACTTCAGTCCGACTTGAAATCCTTTGAAGTTTGGTGTTCTAAGAATAACTTACATCTTAATCCTGATAAATGCCAAGCTATGATTTTTACCAGGAAGAAAACTATTGTGGAATTTGATTATAAATTAAAAGATAAAAATATTTGCCGTGTCGATGTAGTCAAAGACCTAGGTATACATTTTGATACTAAGTTGACTTTTAATGAGCATATTAATCAAATTTGTAAAAAATCCTCATCTCTGCTTGGCTTTATTAAGAGGTGGGCAAAAGAATTTAATAGCCCTTTAGTAACGGTGACTTTATATAATACAATAGTGCGCCCTCACTTAGAGTACGCTAGCCAAGTATGGTCACCATTTTATAATATTCATATAAATAGAATTGAAAGAATTCAAAAAAATTTTATTCGTTTTGCTCTCAATGGCTTAAATTGGATTGACCCTTTAAGCCTTCCTCCTTATGAGGATCGTTTAAAGTTATTACATATGCAGTCTTTGAGCTCGCGTAGAAATATTGCGGATATACTTTATCTGCATCAACTTGTAACTGGGTCTCTTGCTGCACCAGAGCTTCTTAATTATATACATTTTAATAGTAATCGGAGGAGTACTCGTAACTCTTATCAGTTATTTTATCAACCAGTTAGTAGAACTAATTATATGGCTACAGCTCCTTTTAATCGCATGACAACTCTTATTAATAATTGCGAAGTTTATAACATTAGCTTGTCAAAAGGTCAACTCAAGCTTAGACTGAAAACTAACTGTAGCTAAATTTGTAGCTTAATGGTGGTGTGAATTTTTTTGTTTGTGTTGTCCGAGCCCCACAGCATGCTGGGTAAATTTTTTCTAACATTTATGCCTTGGACCACGTAAATTTATACATATAATTATTTTAATATCTATATGTCTATTTTTACATGGTGTGAGTGGGTATGTTGAGAAAGTGCGATAAAGCTAAGAAAAAATTATAAAATAAATAACAAATTAATGTGCATGATAATTTTTTCTATTCCATTTTTTATTGAATAAGCTTTTTACTTGGTATAAAGCTTCAATGCTAAATAGCTAAGAAGGCTATAATAGCTGTAGTAGCTAAACTCTATTATTATTATTATTATACCGTTATTCTTGTGAAATGAAGACATTCGACATTTTGTTAAGGAGTAGATCGTACAACTAATTAGGGACAGTGGCAAAATATATATTTTATTAATTCAAAAAACTAAGCAGAGGTTTGTTCCATATTGTTTAAGGTTACTAGTAACTATAAAAGTTATTTGTGGTAGTTAAAAATGGTTAGAAAAAAATTTTGTGACGTCAGCACACGAAAAATCATGTTATAGATGGATCAAGATGGAAGCTCTTGTTGACAAATCGCAGATGCCTTAGAAGTTTACAAAACATTGGTGGTCAGCCGACTGCACTGATTAGCGGAACAAAGCAATATACATGATTAACAGTTAGTACATGCTTGTCGTGCCGCAATTAGTGTCAGTCGCTAGTGTAGCTATGACCTCCAAGCTGGTGGCCACTGGAAACAGCTCTCCAGGAAGTTAAGTCTTGACTGAAGGGCTGGCTAGCATAGCTAGGCTAGGGGTCGGTTAGCTCCTCAAATACCTGAGGTATCTTCGGGACAGCGCATATCGGCTCTCACCGCTAAATCATGAGTGTCTGGTGCCGATGGGTGTATGTCCTTAAGGTATTTCAGGTTGAAATTCCCCCAATCCAAGGTGGAACAGCATATGCCGATGGATGAATGGCTAGTGGGTTATCTAGTTGATAATATGCGGACTCGGGACGTTTGGCGAACTCCTGTTTTAATCTAGCCTTATCCACACATGCAGGCTCTGTGGGGATGGATCAAGGTGTTATGCGATCCGTGCTGAGGATCTTTCAGGTTGGGAGCCCAGTTTCAAAAAAAATTGCCCAATCGCTAACGGAGCATACCGGATACCTGGCGCCCTCCGGTATTAACCAGCCTTACCCACGCACCTGGACCTCTGTGTGGGTGGATATATGCGTCCTGTACTCGTGGGAATCATATGGATCTTTCAACTTCAAAAACAAAATCAAAAACAAAAACAAACAAAAATTCTGAGTCCGGAGCTCGCAAAAATCCGAAAAATGGCGATAACGCCGGCACCTCATCAGGTGAGACCAGCGCTGGCCTTCGGGTGGCTGGACCTGCACTGATGGTGGGAGGGAAAAAGAGGGCTCTGGACTTCACGTCCAACCCTACAAATAAAAAATCTGGGGAACCTTCACTGCTTACCCCAGAGACAACTAGTTCGGCAACGATCACGGCCTCACAGCCAGATCAGTCTAAGACGGCTGGGAGATCAGGGGTTGAGCAGGATTCAAATGGGGGAGTTTTGTTGTCCGGTCTTGGACAAACCAGTTCGGCATCGACCATAGCCTCAGGGCAGGTTCAGTCAAAGTCGGCTGGGGAGTCCAGGCAGGAGCAGCACTCTGTCGGGGAGCAAACTAAGCTCTATCGACCCTCTAAGAAGAAATATATGGTCAAGCAGGCGGCGATTAGAATTCACCGACGCTTGGAAGCTGCCGATCCCAGCGCCATGTCCAGGGAGGATAGGGACTCCCTTAATTGGGCGAAGAAGGTTGATGTAGGGACTGAAGGCCATTCAAAAAAGGTCGTAATAAAAAAGCTACCTAAGAGACAGAGGTCACAAGACGAGACGTCTGATGCCAAGCGGCAAAAGACAACCGGAAAACCTCTGTCTTTTAGTGAGGTTGTTAAAGGAAGTAAGGGGAGAATTTTGGCAGTCCTTGACAGAGCGGCGGAGGACGGGGCAATTCCTCGTGATAAATGGAAATGGGTAGATGCTGCCTTGGCAAACACTCTTTTCCAGATATTGGAGGAGTTTCCTGGTTCTGTGCCGTCCTGTGAAGAGGCAGGCTGGCATCAGGGCCTTTATAAATTGATCTCCTGCAAGGATGAGCGGTCTGCTATGCTCTACAAGGTAGCCGTGAGTAGGTTAAGGGAGGTGTATCCGGGCGCGAGACTGGAAGCTGTTGAGAAGGAAGAAATTCTTTCCAGGCCCCGGGCTCGCGTCTGGTTACCTAGTACCCCGTCGGGAGAGGACGCAGTACTGCGGATGCTCCGACTTTGCAATCCCAATCTACCAACTCACAATTGGAAGATTGGGAAGCTAGAAACTCCTGTCGGACCAATCATGCAGGCTATGGTCCTACTTAATAAAGAGTCCGTGGAAGCTTTAGCGGAATCCAAAGGGATCATAAAGTACGGTTTAAATAATATGACGCTTAGGGTTTACCGCAAAGACGAGGAGCTTGCCTCCAAAGGGACTGTCTCTGCCTCCACAAAAGCCGTAGCCACTGCACAACCAGTGCCAGGGGATATGGATGTTGGGGAGGGGGAGGTGGAACCAGAGGGGGGAGCTGTTCTCCAGGCGGTCAACCTGAGGCGTCTCTTGTGGAAAACTCCACGGACTCTGATGGGTTATCAGAGGTAAGAAATCTCCTTGAAGAAGCTCTGCTACTCGAGGAGGTTGAAGATGATGAAGCGGACATAACAGTGGTGGAGGGGGGTGATTTGGAATCCGATGAGGGTACTCCAAATTAACCTCCACCACTCTAAAGCGGCGTCCGCGGGCTTACTGATCCGGTTAAGTAAAAGCAGAGATGATGTAGTCCTCATACAGGAACCCTGGGTTCATGCTGGGAGAGTCTGTGGGCTGAGGATGTTAGGATATAAGCTACTGGTGGCAAATGATGAAGGTAACCACAGGGTGTGTATTTTGGCAAAGACCAACCTTAACTTGTTTTTGCTTTTTAATTATAGTGACCGAGATACGGCCGTTGCCAGCCTTGAGTTTGAAGCTGGATGCTTCTGGCTAGCTTCGACCTACATGGCTCACGACATGACAGGTGCCCTACCACCGACTGTACTTAAGGCTGCTATAGAGCAGGCCTTTTTCAACAAAACTAGGCTAGTCATAGGCAGTGACGCAAATGCACACCACACTGTCTGGGGTAGCACAGATGAAAATGAACGAGGTGAGTTACTTTTTGATTATATTTTGAATACTAACCTCCTTATCTGCAACAAAGGCTGCGAACCAACCTTTATAATAAAGAATAGAGAAGAAGTCCAGGACATAACACTTGTCTCGGACTTCGCTTTCGATTTCATTGTTGACTGGTGAGTCTCAGCCGAGCACTCTTTCTCAGATCATCGTTACATAGAATTTACTCTCACTGTTAACTCCCCAGTTCCTATTGCTCTTCGGAACGTTAAAAGGACAAAATGGGGTTTATATAACAGGAATCTTGCGGCACATCTGCCTATTTCAACCTCCGTAGTGCCACCAACTGTCCACGAGATTGAAAAATTGGTTCAACAATTAACAGGAGGATTAAATAAATCTTTGGAGATATCTTGCCCAATAGGCAAGCCCAGGGGAAAGAAAAAACCCCCATGGTGGTCAACAGATATTCAAGTCCTTAGACGTAGTAGTAGAACCTTATTTAATAAAGCCAAAAAATCAGGTTTAGAAAATGACTGGAATGAATATAAATCTAGTCTTAAATTATACAAGAGTTCGTTGAGGAAAGCTAAACGCAACTCGTGGCGGAACTTCTGTGAGAACATAGAAGAGACTTCAGAAGCATCTAGATTGAGGAAGATTCTATCTACCTCACCCACTACGCTAGGTTTCTTAAAAAAGCCTGATGGCTGCTGGACAACTTCTAGCAAAGAGACCTTAAACCTCTTACTAGACTCACACTTCCCTGGTAACTCTTTGCAGCAACCAGTGGATTTAAGTGTTCAAAATCAGATATCTTCAAATATTCTTGGGGACATTGTTTCGGAAACCAAAGTTCGATGGGCGATTAGTAGCTCCAAACCCTACAAATCACCAGGACCTGATGGTGTAACACCAGTTGAACTGCAACTATCTGTTCGTTTAATTGTACCATGGTTGGTAGCTATTTTCAAAGGCTGCCTTAACCTTTCCTACATTCCTCTAGCTTGGAGGATGACCAAAGTCATCTTCATTCCAAAGGCCGGGAAGAGCTCTTACATAAATCCAAAGGATTTTAGGCCAATAAGTCTTTCCTCCTTTCTTCTAAAAACTTTGGAAAGGCTCATAGAAATCTATATTCGAAGTAGTATCAAACCTGATCTACTGTCTAATTCTCAGCATGCCTATACGAAAGGAAAAGGAAAGAAACAGCACTCCACACTATAGTAGGTAGTATTGAGAAATCCTTTGAATATAAGGAATTCGCCCTGACGGCGTTCTTAGACATTGAAGGAGCATTTAATAATGTTAACCCAAATATGATCATATCAGAGCTTCATAAACTGGGCATTAATTGTTCACAAAAAGCTACTGACAAACAGAAGTATTACATCAAATCTTGGCAAATCCAAGGCAAATAGGTTCGTTTGCAGAGGAACGCCGCAGGGGGGTGTACTATCTCCTCTACTGTGGAATCTGGCAGTAAATAAGATGCTCATGTCACTAAAAGGGCACGGCTGTAAGGCTGTTGCCTATGCAGATGATGTCGCATTAATTGCATGTGGCAAATTTCGAAACACACTGTGTGAAATTCTTCAGGATGCCTTAAATATACTCGTCTCATGGGCAGATGAGGCTGGCTTAGGTGTAAATCCGAACAAAACTGAACTAGTACTCTACACTAGGAATAACAAACTTCCAATTTTAGTACCACCTTCGCTAAATGGCACTAGATTAACGTTTAATTATAGTGCAAGGTATCTTGGTCTGGTATTGGATAGGAAATTAAGTTGGAAAATTAACATTGAAGAAAGAGTTAGGAAAGCAACTGTAGCGCTATACTCTTGTAAAAAAGCGGTAGGTGGAATATGGGGGCTATTACCTCGTATTGTTCACTGGCTTTACACAGCGGTCATTCAACCGATTCTTTTATACGGCATTGTGGTATGGTGGCCTGTCTTAGACAAGGTTACCTATTACAAAAAATTGCAAAGAGTTCAAAGGGCAGCTTCCATGTGCATCAGTGGTGCACTGAGGACTACACCGACTGACGCCTTGGAGGTCCTCTTTAATCTCGTTTCTCTTGACCTGCTAGGTAAACGGATGGCAGCCTGTGCTGCCATCAGACTCAGGGAAACTATCTGCTGGTCCGAGGGTAGAACAGGCCACTCAACTATTCTTAATAGCTTGCTGTCTGTACCCTCTAATTTGGACTATATTGTTCCAGTAATCTCATTCAATAAGGATTACGTAACTCACATTCCATCTAGGGATGACTGGAAGGGAGGAATCCCGGGGAGAAGGGGCCATATTAATTTCTACACAGATGGTTCCAAGCTAAATAACCAGGTCAGTTATGGTATTTACTCTAAGGAACTGAAAATTAGTATCGCTGCGAGGTTACCAGACCACTGTAGCGTTTTTCAGGCAGAGGTTGTAGCTATAGAAGAAGTAGAATCCTGGCTGAGGATGAATGTCGTATCCAGAAAGGATATAACCATTTATTCAGACAGTCAGGCTGCTATAAAATCTCTAGAGTCAGTCTTCCTTAATTCACTAGTGGCCCAACAATGTCGCTCATCTCTGAATGAGATGGCCCAGCATTTTAATATTCACCTCATCTGGGTGCCAGGGCATAGGAACATTGATGGCAACTGCAAAGCTGATGAACTTGCTAGGCAAGGGACTACTGCACAAATTCCTCAAGATAAGGAAGGTGTTGGCATGCCACTTGCTACCTGCAAGTTATTGCTTAAAGAAGAAATAGTAAAAAATGCTAACAAAAGGTGGACTCAAGGGTCAACTTGTAATATAACTAGGCAGATTTGGCCGAAATGGGATGCTAAGCGTTCGTCAGAACTGATTTCTCGCACTAGACATAGTGTCTCAACAGTTGTTGCAGTCATAACTGGACATTGCCTCATTGGCAAACATGCGGAGAGATTAGGTGTTAGGTCTTTTGACTTTTGCAGAAGTTGCGGAGATGTGGAAGAGGAAGAAAACATATAACATTTTCTCTGCTCCTGCCCTGCACTTGCTAGGAAACGCCACAAAACACTCGGTTCGTTTCTATTTGATGACCTGGATGACCTGAAGCATGTTGGTATAGGTCAGCTATCAACTTTTATTAAGAGATCTGGTTGGTTCAACGAGAGGGTATAGTGAGACACCCTGTGGTATCACAATGGATCATTTTTGGTCTAAGTGAGTCAGTTCGCAACTGACTGCCACTCCTACCTAACCTAACCTATGGTAGGCAGTGTGCTAAAATATTTAAAAAAATATTCGACTACAGTAAATCCCGCTTAAGTACCAAAATGTCAGCTTTTTGAGGTACTTAAGCGGGTTAGGCACTTATGCGGGTCTCGCCTAAGTACCTCAAAGCACTTACCATACATAAAACTTCTGGTCCAATTGGAAATATTGCAGAACAAGTTTCAATCTTAAATAATTTTATTTATTTAGTACTTATGCGTTGGACGTAGCGGTATGCATTTATGTACCTACATATCGTTACCAGCTGCTGCTGCAGCGAATATTTTAGATTAATAATTTCATTTTGTTGGTTTTTGTAACTTTTCGGTTTTAATTACATTTTTTTTTTTATCTTTTGTTTTGTTTGTAAAGAATTTTATGTTGTTTTTTCATAAAAACTTTATTTTTATTTAAATATCACTTTTGGACTTATCTGCCTCTTTTTTAGTTTTGTTATATCAATATTGTTTTAAAACGTCAACCATTTTTTTGTTTCTACCGTGTTTTTCCTTTTTATGCGTTTTATTTTTTTGTGTGTGCAGAGTGGAGCGCTGGTGCTTCGCTACTCACATTTCCGCGAACACGGTTTTCATTTAGTTTGATAAATTTCAGTTTTATTTTTTTTAGCTAGATTTTATTTTTATAGTTTTTGATTTGCTTTTTTGTTTGTTTTTCTCTACACTAGGCAGTTTTACTGAAGTTTCATGACGACAATAAAATACTTTATATTATATAGCGCAACTAAAATCAAGTACATTTATTGTAACTTTGATCCGCGCTTTCTTCACTTTGCAAGTCTAATTGCGTGTGGCTATAAGCTTTAAATGAAAACTACTCAGCACTTTCTTTTGTGGTTTATGTAAATTATGTGTTTTATTCAAATAATGCATTAAAAGTGTGAGGAAGAAAGTCGGCTCTCGTTTTCTTCCTCAAAACAAAGGCATCAAGGCGGGTGACTGACGCGTCGCCGCATCACATTATACTCAGACTTACGTTACATTTTTCTTATTTTTTATTACTTATTGGTGAAAATCCCTATTTATTTTCAATTATTGTAAGTTACAAGTGGAAAAATTTAACTAAATGAATTTTATACAATATATTTTAAGTAATCATAAACAAACGCGCATGTGAACAACTAGATATTGAAGTTGGCATAAGGTTGCAAAATCGTAGCTAAGACACTAGGTTAAGTTAGCAAACTATCTGGCACCACCGACCGAAACAGCTGTTGTGACAGATAATAAAGAACCAGCTGATGTAATCGGCACCAGCAAAGGGTTAGGTGTTAAACAAAAATCAGAATTTTAGTCAATCAACTGGGGACCACCAGAGCCAGCAGTCGCAGTTCGCAGCCTACAGTGGTAATATATAATAACTAATCAAATTCTCTTTCCAGCAGTGAGCTAGCTTGACGGTAGTCGTGCATTCGAACACACAAGTGCGGTTTTGGGTTTTCCCGAAGTACTTGTGAGTAAGAACTCCGAGCAATCGTCAAGCCGATAGCATAGCGTAGGAATCGCGTGCGGGGGGGTTGTGGTTAGGTTCGAACGCATGAGTGTGTATTTGGGTTTTCCCGAGATGCTCATGCGCTAGAACGCGACAGATTCAGCATCGGTCACAGCGACAGAGATTAGTTTATTTGGCTGTCGGTGGCGTGGTCAACCAATTAAGTGCGCTTTTGGGTTTTCCCGAGGTACTTAGTTGCGAGAGCTCAGCATCGGTCACAGCGGCGGAGAGTAGTTTTTTTGTTTAGGCGGTCAGCGTCGTGTTCAACCAAATAAGTGCGCTTTTGGGTTTCCCCGAGGTACTTAGTTGCGAGAACTCAACATCGGTCACAGCGGCAGAGTTTAGTTTCTTTCAGTCTGGCGGTTGCTGACGCGTTCAACCAAACAAATACGCTTTCGGGTCTCCCCGAGGTATTTGATTGCGAGAGCTCGGCATCATCGCCCTACCGAAGCGTTATTTTCAAGGCTAGGAGTTCGCGTAAGGGGTAAAGTTAGATCCAAACGCATGAGTATGTTTTTGGGTTTTCCCGAGGTACCCATGCGCTAGAACGTAGTGAGAACAAAGACTAGATGCCAGCAGAAGTCAAGTCAGGCGCATGAGTGAGGAGAAAGGAGAATCCCCGGTTGATGCCAGAGGCGTAACAGGAACATTTCGCAGCGCTAGAGTAGCAATAAGTATTTTTATTATTTACTGAAAATTTAATCCGTTTCTTTCTTAGCTAATTAAGAGTAAACTTCAATTCAAATGAATTTATAAGAAATAAAATTAATTTAAATTGGAAAAAACTCCGCTCGCGTTTTCTTTAATAAAAGAAAGAAATATTAGCCAGCCTGCGAATACAAATTTTCTGTAGCCGAACCTTGGACACCGGCGAGCCAAAACCCCGGCCGGAAGGTTCGTCACAGTGGCGCCCGAGCAGGGACCTTGGCTATATGAGAAACATTTAAATACCAATAAAACGCGGCGGAACGGGTTTTTTCTGTAAAGCGGATAAAAAAAAAATATAAATTTTTGTGTATAAAATTCAAAATAAAAAATATACCAACCAATACGCAAGTGATCATAAGCAAACGTAGCCCCGTGCACCGGTAGAAAATTATTTAGCAAGCGGACTCGTTATATATAAAAAAAAAAAAAAACATTTGAACATAACTTGAAGGAAAAATAAATATCGCTCGGATAGACAGTAAACGGTTTTTTTTTGAAATAGAATAAATAAAGACGAATAACGCCGCAAGTGATTCTGCGCAAACGGTTCCGAAATAAAATAACGGAAAGAAAAAAAAAACAAGAACAAATTTCAATATCGCGGAAACAGACAGTGAACTATTTTTTTTTAAAAAAAAGGGGTTATATAATAGTAATATTTTTTTAAAAAAAAAGAGAAAAAAAATAATATAGTAAATAGTGCTCGGACAGTGAACCGTTTTTCTTTTGAACATAAATAATTAAATATCGCTCGAATCCACAGCGCAGCGGGGTTTTTAGTAAAGAAATAATTACACAGATCAACGGGAAAATTTATTACTCCGCGAACAGAACTAATTTAATAAATTTATTCTAATCCTATACAGTGTGTGTAGAAAATAAAAAACCCGCGTACCAAAATGTTAAGCGTCTCGTGGGCACATGGTCTTAAAAAGGAGGAGTTGGTGGCCTATTGTGACGAATTTGGCCTCGAGTCACAGGGTACCCTTGATGATTTACGGAAACGGTTCCGGGCATATCTGGCGGAAGAAGAGCCTCCCGAAGAAAGAAAACAGCGGTTGTTAGAACTGCAGACCCGACACAAGCGAGCGCCATCACCAGGCCCAGGGCTGGCAAAAACTAAAAATACGTCCACTGAAGAATTTCAAGTGGCCGAGAACAAGTCAGAAACTCATGCCGACACGATGCAAGTTCTTCAGGGAGCCGTCGGCCATGACCCGATCATAATACAACAACGTGGGCCATATGCTACGTCCCACGGGCTCTTGAGCTATAACCCAATGATCATGGAGCAGGTTCGGAAATGGGCCGTTAAATACGACGGGGGCAGAGATCCGCTGATGTTTATTGAGCGGGTAGAAGAGCTGACCCAAGTCTATGGATTAGACATAGATCACCTACCACGAACGATGCCAGAATTATTACGGGATAAAGCCCTAACTTGGTTCCGTAATAATAATCAGCAATGGACCACCTGGACAGCATTTAAGTCGAGTTTCCTGAATTTTTTCTTGCCGCCACGATATTTTGAGACACTTGACGACGAAATCAGGAAAAGATGCCAGCAGCCACGAGAAAAATTTAAAGACTATATCCTGGTTCTACAAACAATGATGCGTCACGCGCGCTATACGGAAACCCAGCGACTCGAGCGTATTTTCCGTAATTCGTTACCAGAATATCAGTGGTACATCAAGCGCAGAGAATTTTCTACCCTAACAGAACTAATCACTTTAACGGAAGAGCTTGAGTGCATTCAGGAGAGAGAGCCTGTACGTTCATCAGCAGCAGCAGCGAGAAACCGCTCTGAGCAGCATCGCTTGATGGAACCAACCAGAGTCGAGCGAATCAACGTCCAAACGGCTTGCCGGCGCTGCGGCCAAGATGGTCACATCGCGAGGGAGTGTCGGGGCCGACAAAGACTGTTCTGCTGGATTTGTGGCAAAGTAGGGGTCCGCACCATAGGTTGCTGTCGTCCACCGGGAAACGAAGAAGGAGGCCGCCCAGAGCTAGGGGGAGGCAGCGCTCCAAAAGATTCCCCCCAGCAACTGTAGATCGTACCGAACTTTACTGCAGGCGAGTTTACGCCAACATTATTGTTGGCGGAAAGGAGGTGTCAGCAACAATCGACACGGGAGCAACGGCGAGTTTCATCCGAGAAGCATTTGTAAACTTAATCGGTAGCAGAGCAACGCGAGTGGCATATGAAGGCGAGGTCATATTGGCGGATGGGTCGGCCCGACAATTGAACTATGCGATACAAACAAGAGTTCAATATGGTAACCGCAATGATAATTTCCAATTTATCATCATGCCTGACGCTACGGATGACGTGGTTCTAGGACTCGATTTTCTAACTCAAAGTGGTTTCACGATCACAATGGGAGAAGAATTAATCACCTTGGTAAAAACCGCACCAGCTCAACCCGAAAGAAACATGGTCAGCAACGTGCACCCTACCACAAGTCGATTGACAAACCATTTTCCACAGCAAGCACAAGAAGCCCACAAAAAGTTACAAAAGAATTCGCTACCAGACCCACCATCACACCAACTGAAGCCGCGGCGGTACCGCCAGCGAAAAATTCATCAAAAGTACCAAAGTAGTCTACAGAGATCACATCAGAGTCATAATAAAACACAACAGCAGAGCCAACAATGGAGTCCACTACGAGAAGTAAAATCACCACCATCGGCAGAGCTTCCGGTCTTACTAACACCAGAGCCCACCACCGCACCAACGGCAGAGCCCCCCACCGTACCAACGGCAGAGCCCACCACCTCACGAACGGCAGAGCCCACCACCGCAGTAACAGCAGAGTCCACAGTGTCATCAGCAGAAAACCCAGCAGAGCCACAGAGTAGTAACACCCAACAGGTAATTAACAATTTTTTAGCTGAGGAACTCCCAAAATTCGACGGATTACAAGGGGTAACACAAATAACGGCGCACCGCATAGTTATGAGGGACGACCGCCCCGTTAAGCAGAGATACATACCGCGAAATCCTGCTATGCAAGCGCTCATCGACGAAGAAATAAATAAGTTACTAGCCAAAGGATGCATTGAGCCGTCGCATAGCCCATACAGCGCACCCATCGTACTAGTGCGCAAGAAAACAGGCACCTGGCGTCTTTGCATAGACTATCGCCAACTGAACAGCAGATCCGTCCCGGATGCGTATCCGCTACCCCGGATCACACATATTCTAGATAGGCTAAGGAACGCAAAATACGTTAGTAGCCTGGATTTGAAGGACGGCTACTGGCAAATACCGATGGAAGCTGCCAGCAAAGAATTTACGGCATTTACAGTCCCCGGCCGAGGCCTGTTTCAATGGCGGGTCATGCCATTTGGGCTACACTCAGCTCCCGCTACTTTCCAGCGTGCCCTCGACCGAGTCATTGGGGCAGAAATGGAGCCATTTGCGTTCGCCTACCTAGACGATATTGTGGTAACAGGATCAACATTAGAGGAACATCTAGAAAATTTGCGAGAAGTATTGAGACGATTAAGGGCAGCGAATCTCAGGATTAATCCCGAGAAATGCGAATTTTTCAAAACCAGCATCAAATACTTGGGCCACGTCGTCAGTGGAGAAGGAATCCACACAGACCCGGAGAAGGTTGCTGCCATCCGTGACTTAGAGCCTCCACAAAATATTCGTGGGGTAAGGCGGTTTTTAGGAATAGCCTCTTGGTATCGTCGCTTTATGCCTGAGTTCGCTGCGATAGTCCAACCGCTGACATCACTATTGCGAAAGGGCAAACATTGGAAATGGGGAGAGAGCCAGCAAAAGGCATTCGAGATATTGAAACAGAAACTGACCGAGGCCCCAGTATTAGCATGTCCGGATTTCAATCAGACCTTCACATTGCAAACTGACGCCAGCGATGCGGGCCTTGGAGCTGTTCTCACCCAAGCCACCGATGAGGGGGAGCGGGTGATCGCTTACGCCAGTCGAAGCTTGAATAACGCCGAGAGAAACTATTCCCCAACCGAAAAGGAATGCTTAGCCATTGTTTGGGGCATCCGAAAAATGAGGCCGTACCTAGAAGGTTATCGATTCATTGTAATCACCGACCATCTCTCCTTAAAATGGCTGAACTCCATAGAAAGCCCCGCAGGACGAATAGCCCGTTGGGCTTTGGAGCTCCAACAATACCAATTTACCATTCAATATCGGAAAGGGAAAAGTAATGTGGTGGCTGACGCATTGTCACGACAGCCTCAGGAGATCTGTCAGATAGCAACTGTAAGCAACAACATTAGCATAGAATGCGCTTGGCTACAGAAGAAAAAGGCGGAAATTCGGAACCAACCAGAGAAGTTTCCAGATTTTGCGGAGGTCGGCGGTCAATTATATCGTCATTTACCAAGCATCCCAGGCGACGAAGATTGCGATCAGTGGAAATTATGTGTTGCTACACCGCTCCGGCAGCGAGTTATGACGGAAAATCACGACAGCCCCAGTGCAGGCCATCTCGGCATCCGCAAAACCATTGCCCGGATAGCCAACCGCTATTATTGGCCGGGCATGTTTCGTGACATAAGTCGCTATGTTAGGCGTTGCGAGTCCTGTCAACAATATAAGGTTAGCCAGCAAGCACCCGCAGGCGAAATGTTGATTACAATCCCAGACGAACCCTGGTCAACAGTGTGCGCCGATTTCATTGGGCCACTTCCGCGGTCAAAACATGGACATACGATGCTGCTGGTGTTTTTTGATCGGTTTTCAAAATGGACCAAATTAGTGCCGCTAAGAAAAGCCACCGCAGACAGCGTAGTGAAAGGTTTCCGCGAAAGAATACTTGCTAGATACGGAATTCCAAAGTGTCTCATCATGGATAATGGTACACAGTTCACTAGCCGAATCGTCAAAGGATACTTACAGCAGATCGGAGTTCAGCATCGCTTTACCGCTCCCTATACGCCGCAAGAAAACCCTACAGAAAGGATGAATCGGACCATAAAGACAATGATAGCCCAATTGGCCAACAATGAACAGAAAACTTGGGACGAGCATCTACCAGAAGTAACGTTAGCCATAAACACTAGCACATCGGAAACAACCGGTTACAGCGCAGCATTCCTTACACAAGGACGCGAGCCACGATTACCTCAGGCGCTTTATGATGAGGTCACACCAGGTACAGGAAGAACCCAAAAAACTCCAGAGTCTCGAGCAATACAATTACAAGAAATATTTGATATCGTGAGGCACAACTTGGCGAAAGCGGCTCAGGATCAAGGGAGACACTATAATCTCAGAAGACGACAATGGAAACCAAAGGTCGGGGAGTCAGTGTTGGTCAGACAACACCCTCTCTCTAAGGCTATTGACAGCTTTGCGGCTAAGCTCGCCCCTAAATACGCCGGGCCCTACACAGTGTTGAGTTTTGTCTCGCCAGTTATACTGAAATTAAAGAAAAGCGGTGACAAAATCATTCGAACGGCTCACCTGAGCGAAATAAAATCTTTCTACTCATAGTCATTTTCTCAAATTCATGTTTTGCTTTCATTACATTGACTTATTTCCCTCTCTTTTGAAATAATAATTAGAACAAGACTAATCTGTAATTTTTCTTCAACAGTCTCAAGGAAAACAACCAAGAGAAACACCGCAGTAAGAAGACAAAAATAGCACACCAGAAACTTCCGAGCTTTGACGAATTCCTCACCCAAATTGGTAAGCCACAGTCACGCTGGCAGAGGGATCCGGTTATCCTGAATCCACCCCAATGACAGAATACGCCCCAGATAGACTGGCGGAAAACAACTTGGGTCAGTTTGACACCGCCATCATCACTAAGCTACGAGCATTCATCAATACGTTACGTACTGGTCTATATTTGAAGCTGTCATGGACAATCGAAGGTCAAAAATTCAATATAAGGGATCCACGAAAATAATACTACCGCCCGGAAAGTAAGAGGGGAGTGTGAGGAAGAAAGTCGGCACTCGTTTTCTTCCTCAAAACAAAGGCATCAAGGCGGGTGACTGACGCGTCGCCGCATCACATTATACTCAGACTTACGTTACATTTTTCTTATTTTTTATTACTTATTGGTGAAAATCCCTATTTATTTTCAATTATTGTAAGTTACAAGTGGAAAAATTTAACTAAATGAATTTTATACAATATATTTTAAGTAATCATAAACAAACGCGCATGTGAACAACTAGATATTGAAGTTGGCATAAGGTTGCAAAATCGTAGCTAAGACACTAGGTTAAGTTAGCAAACTATCTGGCACCACCGACCGAAACAGCTGTTGTGACAGATAATAAAGAACCAGCTGATGTAATCGGCACCAGCAAAGGGTTAGGTGTTAAACAAAAATCAGAATTTTAGTCAATCAACTGGGGACCACCAGAGCCAGCAGTCGCAGTTCGCAGCCTACAGTGGTAATATATAATAACTAATCAAATTCTCTTTCCAGCAGTGAGCTAGCTTGACGGTAGTCGTGCATTCGAACACACAAGTGCGGTTTTGGGTTTTCCCGAAGTACTTGTGAGTAAGAACTCCGAGCAATCGTCAAGCCGATAGCATAGCGTAGGAATCGCGTGCGGGGGGGTTGTGGTTAGGTTCGAACGCATGAGTGTGTATTTGGGTTTTCCCGAGATGCTCATGCGCTAGAACGCGACAGATTCAGCATCGGTCACAGCGACAGAGATTAGTTTATTTGGCTGTCGGTGGCGTGGTCAACCAATTAAGTGCGCTTTTGGGTTTTCCCGAGGTACTTAGTTGCGAGAGCTCAGCATCGGTCACAGCGGCGGAGAGTAGTTTTTTTGTTTAGGCGGTCAGCGTCGTGTTCAACCAAATAAGTGCGCTTTTGGGTTTCCCCGAGGTACTTAGTTGCGAGAACTCAACATCGGTCACAGCGGCAGAGTTTAGTTTCTTTCAGTCTGGCGGTTGCTGACGCGTTCAACCAAACAAATACGCTTTCGGGTCTCCCCGAGGTATTTGATTGCGAGAGCTCGGCATCATCGCCCTACCGAAGCGTTATTTTCAAGGCTAGGAGTTCGCGTAAGGGGTAAAGTTAGATCCAAACGCATGAGTATGTTTTTGGGTTTTCCCGAGGTACCCATGCGCTAGAACGTAGTGAGAACAAAGACTAGATGCCAGCAGAAGTCAAGTCAGGCGCATGAGTGAGGAGAAAGGAGAATCCCCGGTTGATGCCAGAGGCGTAACAGGAACATTTCGCAGCGCTAGAGTAGCAATAAGTATTTTTATTATTTACTGAAAATTTAATCCGTTTCTTTCTTAGCTAATTAAGAGTAAACTTCAATTCAAATGAATTTATAAGAAATAAAATTAATTTAAATTGGAAAAAACTCCGCTCGCGTTTTCTTTAATAAAAGAAAGAAATATTAGCCAGCCTGCGAATACAAATTTTCTGTAGCCGAACCTTGGACACCGGCGAGCCAAAACCCCGGCCGGAAGGTTCGTCACAAAAGGTTCGTTATATTCGGAAAATTTTATAGCATGCAATTTGACATTTTAACTGTACGTATTGAGCTATTAATATGCGCAAGCATTTCTTTTTTTTCCTAACCACGACGTTCCGCCACTTCTGCAACCAACGCGTTTAAAAATTTTTCAGCAACTGATGCTTTACCATGCACACATCAACTGTTTCTCTTTCTTCTCGCCTGATGCCGCTTGTTCGTCCGTCCGCTAACCACGCCAAACAAACATGCAGAAAAAAAACCTGATGGCATCATTGGCCCTTTAATGCCTACTTTTAAGTTCTTGGCCTATTTGTTCAACCAAGATAAACTTAATTAATTAATTTTTTTTTTTAGTAATAGATCTTTTGAGCTAGACATAATTAAAGGCTATAATGTATTTTTTTTTTAATTTTCTCTAATTTGAATAAGGGTACTATGAATTAGAATTAAAATCAAAGCAAAATGTTCTTAAGCTTGAAAAAAAAAAGAATTCAAGTGTTAATAAGGACGCCTGAGTGGCTGTTCTTATTGGATGAACTGTCAGAAGCAGGTGTCAGTTTGCAATTGGGCGATTTTATCGGATAATTTTTAACTATTTTCATATCTCAATTGAAGTTGGTATTGCATCCGATAGATGACTGAAAATTAAATTTGACATTTACACTTCAATTGAGGTATGTTCCCGCATCTTTCGCAAACCGCAATCGCGCTGACAAGTGAAATGAAATCCGTAACAAATATATTATTAGAGCACGAACAATTATAATAAAAATCACATTGTTAAACCACAATAAACAGAAATAATATATATCAATTAACATTTAAATAAATCAATTAAATAAAATAAAAACAACCAAAATTATTTCACATAAAGCGAAAAACTATACCGAGAACCGAGAGTAAGTCAAACAGTGAAACGTGATTAAAAATCATTTTAACAAATACAATGTCCTAAAATAAAAAGTCGGCAACTTAATTCGCAAGCTGAATCGTAAACCTTCTACGCGGATTGTGATCCTGATTCAAAACCTTCAGTAGCTGAAATTCTTTGACACAATTAATAGATGATTCCGTGAAGTTGGACTTTTTGGACGGATTTCTCGGAAGAAGCCCGTATTATTTGAACGCAACCGTAAGAAGAGGATTGAGTTTGCCAAAAAGTGTCGTCATTGGAATTCAAAGGAACGGAAAAATGTTGTTTTCCTACCGGGTGAAACTCTATTTATTTTAATTTCGTCAGAAAACAACATTTTTCCGTTTCTTTGCATTCCAATAACGACACTTTTTGGCAAACACAATTCTCTTCTTACAGTTGCGTTCAAATAATAGGGGCCAAAAGTTCAACTTCACGGAAACATCTATTAATTGTGTCTACGGATGGGGCTGCTTCATTTTCGCCATTGATAGCCATCCCATCTTCGTTTGCGGATTTATACGGATTTTTTTTAGACTCCCAGACAGGATATCTTCTTGAGCAGTTTTGCAGCTTTTTTGATTGCGTTTCTCGTTTCCTATACAGTGGATCCCGCTTAAGTGCCTCCCCGCTTAAGTGCACATCCCGCTTAAGTACCCACTTTTTTTTGGACTCTATGTTTTCACACCTAATCTCATACAAATTTCTCCTTTTAAGTACCTCCCGCTTAAGTACCCTAACTTTTTGTGTCTCAATTATGATTTTACCCATGTTTTTTCCCTTTTAAGTGCCTTTTATTTAAAAGGGGGAAAAAATTTCAAAATGTGCAAAAAAAAAATCTCTGATTTTTTCATACATTAAGATATGTACTTCTTCATTTAATTTATTGTTCCTTTTTTCGAATGATCTCATAGACATATGTACATATTGTTACCTTAATATAGAAAGGCCCTAACTAACATTTTTTCAAAATCGATTTTTTTGAATATTTTGGTAGGTTACCCATTGATCCAACATTAATAAAATTATATGTGATACGATTGAAAATAATGCAATTACAATCAAATAAAAAAACCGATAACTCACTTTAATACTTTTATTAATAATTTTTATTAGTTATTTGGTTCTCCTGTAAAGTGGATAGGTCTGCACACACAAAAAAATAAAACGCATAAAAAGGAAAAACACGGTAGAAACAAAAAAATGGTTGACGTTTTAAAAAAAAATTGACATAACAAAACTAAAAAAGCGGCAGATAAGTCCAAAAGTGATATTTAAATAAAAATAAAGTTTTTATGAAAAAACAACATAAAATTCTTTACAAACAAAACAAAAGATAAAAAAAAAATGTAATTAAAACCGAAAAGTTACAAAAACCAACAATTAAACCTACAAAATGAAATTATTAATCTAAAATATTCGCTGCAGCAGCAGCAAGCTCCGGCAAGGAAACAACAACATCAACAAGCAACGGGGTAACCCAAAAAGGATAAAGAAATAATGTCAGGAAAGTTGGCCCAGCCTTTCTTGAAATTCAAAAAAATTAAAGTTGTGCTAGATTGTGCTAGACTTGTGCTGCGTTGTGCCGCAAATTTAAAAAAAAAATTTCCGATAACAAAAGTTTTATGAGCAAAACAAATTTTCAGATGCAATTTGGCCCAACCATTATTGATTTCAAGAAATACAGCCAAACTATTTCAAAATTCAAAAAAATTAATGTTGTGCCAAATTGTGCTAGAGTTGTGCTATATTGTGCCGTAAACTGAAAAAATATATCTCCAAAAATAAACTTTTTTCTTTGGAAAAGTATCATTTCAAGTACAAGTTGGCCCAACCATTATTGGTTTCAGAAAACTGAGGCCAGCATGAAAAAAAATAAAGTTGTGCTAGATTGTGCTAGACTTGTGCTGCGTTGTGCCGCAAATCTAAAAAAAAAAAATTTCCAATAATAAAAGTTTTATGAGGAAAACAAATTTTCAGATGCAATTTGGCCCAACCATTATTGATTTCAAGAAATACAGCCAAACTATTTCAAAATTCAAAAAAATTAATATTGTGCCAAATTGTGCTAGAGTTGTGCTATATTGTGCCGTAAACTGAAAAAATATATCTCCATAAATTAACTTTTTTCTTTGGAAAAGTACCCATTTCAAGTGCAAGTTGGCCCAGCCATTTCGGAATTTTGAAAAAATTAAAATTGCACCAGATTGTGCTAGAGTTGTGCTGCATTGTGCCGTAGCTTTTTTTGTTTTAAATTCTTTATTTAAGTTTTTATAAGCCAAACAAGATTAAATTGTTTATACCAACCGTGGTAATTTTTAACTAGGGCTGCTGGTTCGATTCGAACCACATGTGGACATGCAACAAGTTTTATGTCAGAAAAGTTGGCCCAGCCTTTTTTGAAATTCAAAAAAATTAAAGTTGTGCTAGATTGTGCTAGACTTGTGCTGCGTTGTGCCGCAAATTTTAAAAAAAAATTTCCAATAACAAAAGTTTTTTTTTATTTAATAAGAAATTTTTATTAATTAATGAAGAAAAAAGACTTGGCTTAGTAGAGTTTAAGTATATTTTTTTGGGCAAACGAAAACGCTCTAAGGACTTGTCTTTATGTGTCTCCACAGAGCATCCTACAAAACTTTCCTGCATGTCCGCACGGACTTGAATCGAACGTGCAGTCCTAATTAAATATTACCACAGTTGGTTTAAACAATTAGATCTTGCTTAGCTTATAAAAGTTTATATAAAGAATTCAAAAACGGTAAAAAGGTTTATTAATTTTAAAATTGTTTTTAAATATTTGTGAAGGGACGTGTGAAATATCACATATTCACACTAATTTCGAATATGTTAGAAACAAAAAAATATTTGACATACTTCGATAAATGATGGCTTCGTTGACTCATAAAACCATCGGGAACAATTACAGGTTAGTTCTCCTAAATTTGTTACTTAATTAACTCAACTTGGTTAAATTTTTTTGTGCGAAAATAAGTTTTGATAAACGGCAACGCTATTCTTCTTTCTGCGTTCATACAGCATCATGCAAAACTTTGTTGCATGTCCACATGTGGTTCGAATCGAACCTGCAGCCCTAGTTAAAAATTACCACGGTTGGTATAAACAATTTAATCTTGTTTAGCTTATAAGAATTTAAATAAAGAATTTAAAACAAAAAAAACTACGGCACAATGCAGCACAACTCTAGCACAATCTGGTGCAATTTTAATTTTTTCAAAATTCCAAAATGGCTGGGCCAACTTGCACTTGAAATGGGTACTTTTCCAAAGAAAAAAGTTTATTTATGGAGATATATTTTTTCAGTTTACGGCACAATATAGCACAACTCTAGCACAATTTGGCACAATATTAATTTTTTTGAATTTTGAAATAGTTTGGCTGTATTTCTTGAAATCAATAATGGTTGGGCCAAATTGCATCTGAAAATTTGTTTTCCTCATAAAACTTTTATTATTGGAAATTTTTTTTTTTAGATTTGCGGCACAACGCAGCACAAGTCTAGCACAATCTAGCACAACTTTATTTTTTTTCATGCTGGCCTCAGTTTTCTGAAACCAATAATGGTTGGGCCAACTTGTACTTGAAATGATACTTTTCCAAAGAAAAAAGTTTATTTTTGGAGATATATTTTTTAAGCTTACGGCACAATATAGCACAACTCTAGCACAATTTGGCACAACATTAATTTTTTTGAATTTTGAAACAGTTTGGCTGTATTTCTTGAAATCAATAATGGTTGGGCCAAATTGCATCTGAAAATTTGTTTTGCTCATAAAACTTTTGTTATAGGAATTTTTTTTTTAAAATTTGCGGCACAACGCAGCACAAGTCTAGCACAATCTAGCACAACTTTAATTTTTTTGAATTTCAAAAAAGGCTGGGCCAACTTTCCTGACATAAAGAAATAAGTATTTTTATTTTTAAGTTTGCAATTCGAGAATAAAAAAAAATACACACGTTTTACCTGATGTGAAATTTTGTAACGTGTAATTATATTAATTCAATTACATGTATTTAAGTTTAATTTCTTTGCTTAATTTTTTTCATAATTTAGTTTTTTTTTTACTAAACATTTGTATTAATGACATACCAAACAAATATATTCATAATAATAATTTCTATTTAATTTGATATTAAAAACAATAAATTAGTGTTATGAATTTGTAAACAAAAAAAAAACAGGAAGCAAAACAATGAAATTAAAAGAAATTAAATTAAAACAAAATCAAAAATTTTTTTTTTAAATTATGAAGAGCTGCTAGGCAGTAAGTTTAGGGAAGATGTCAAGGTGGTAAGGCCGTGATGCCATCGGGAAGGATTTGAGGAAAGGGACCTGGGGTTTTTCGGCTCTCCGTTTTTAGTAAATTTTTTTGTGTGTTAAATTTAAAATTTTTCCTCTATGAGTACGCATAGAAGCGGCGTAGGGAAACCGCGCCCTAGCCGGGAGATCTCAGTTCTTGACACTAACGATCAGTGAGTTTTTTCCTCATTTCAATAGCCGCGCGTATCATGTTTTACTATAATTAATTAATCAGATAATTTTAATCAGAGTTCGGAAATATTCATTCATGATCACTCGCGAATATGAGCGTGTACATTTTAATTTTTGCTGAATCTATCATATTCATGTATGATAAGATGCAAACATTTCCAATCGATCGCACACATGAACTGTTGGAAATTTTTTTTTGTCATCTATCGTATACGAATGTATGCATCCGCTATTTTCACTATCCTATCATGAACGAGTAGATATCCAACAATTTTTCAATCTATCATTTTTTGATAGATATGATAAATGATAGATTCATATGTACAAATTTTCTGTCGCTCACAGATTGTCAAAAATTGTTTTTTGACATCATTTAGGGTGGGTCCGGACCGTGGAAGGACGGTTTTTGACCCATTTCCGGAAAACATTTTTTTTGTGTAATTAATGGGGAAATGTCGAATATGGATTTTGGACATCACTTAGGTGGATCCGGACCGAGGAAGGACCGTTTTTGACCCATTTTCAGAAATTTTTTTTTTTGTAGAATTAATGGGGAACAGTCGAAAATGGATTTTGAGCATCATTTAAAGTGGGTCCGGACCGTGGAAGGACCGTTTTTCACCCATTTGCGGAAATTTTTTTTGTGTAATTAATGGCAAAAGGTCGAAAATGGATTTTGGACATCATTTAGAGTGGGTCCGGACCGTGGAAGGGCCGTTTTTCACCCATTTTCGGAATTTTTTTTTTTTGTGTTATTAATGGGGAAAGGTCGAAAATGGATTTTGGACATCATTTAGAGTGGGTCCGGACAGTGGAAGGACCGTTTTCACCCATTTTCGGAAATTTTTTTTTTTTTTGTGGAGCACTCAAATGTCGCATTCAAGATTTTATGAATGAATTTTCTTAAAATTTTTTTCATTGGCCCATTCTCATGAACCCAACATTGAAACTCGTTCTTTTTTGCACCGCAATCGTATGTGAGTATCTGTTTTTTTTTTCAACAACGAGTAGCATTCCTATATGATATGTGAGAAAGCGAGATAAGTGATCGTACATGTACAAATTTTCTGTCTCTCATAAGCATTGGTGCCCACTACCAGAAGCATCGATAAGCATGTGTTGATGATTCTGTATACGTGCACGTTTTCTTACGCTTATTAAACCTTTTTAATGCTCTTTAAGCATCTTCTCGTTCTCATTTTTACGCTCATAAGTGTGTGCGTAAAGAAAATAATCTCTATATCGAAATGAATTCTAATACGAAATCAATTCACGTGATCAGTGTTTGTATTTGCAGGTACAGCTCACTATTTTACTTAACTCTAAATAATTTTCAGTTTGCTTTTTGACAAGTAAGGTGTTAAAAAATATATTGCAATGGGAAAAAGAAGTTTTAAATTAGAAAAATATGTGCTGTACAATGCAGAGACTAATAAGAGCACTTGTCTTATTGAAACGTGCAAAAGAAACTAAGTGGAAAATTGCCGGCAAATATAAGAAGACATTACAAATTAATTCACAAAGAGGATATTAAAACTGATGAAAGTGATGGTGACAAAACTGATTATTCAAAAAAACAAAAAACTTTCATGAAATTAAACACTAATTTGGATAGAAATGATTTTCTGAAATGTTGCGTGGGCTTGGTGACGAAAAAAAATATTCCTTTCCGGATATTGGACGATACGGAATGTTTTAAGAAACTAATAGCGCCATACGAAGAAAAATTTAAGCTAAATTTGAGTTCGAAAAATATTTGCACAATTTTGGAGAAAGCAAGTGAGCATATAAAATCTGATATAGCTGCAATAGTAAGAAATAAAATGGTTTGCCTAAAGATTGACATTGCCAGCCGTATGGAAAGAAGTGTTGTCGGTATCAATATACAATACATTGAGAATTACAAAGTATGCATTAATACAATAGGTAAATTGATAATTATCATGGGTTGTAAGCTCTTTAAATTGAATCTATCTCAAATCATTTGGTGCCCACACTTTCAGGTTTTCAGTCTATAATAATGAGTCAATTTGTTAAAACCTTTTAAAATAGTAGCACCTATGTTATTATTTTTTAGGAATGATGCAAACAATGAAACGGCATACTGCTGTAAATTTGAAAGAAGACATTATTAAATGTCTCAGCGAATACAATATAGGCATTCATCAGATTTACTCCAATACTACTGACAATGGAGCGAATGTGATAAAACTTTCGAGATTACTGCTAGAAATGCAGCAAGAAAGTCAAATAAATGAAGAGACTGATAATGATATCGCAGGCTCAAATCAGAGATTGCAGGCGTTTTTTCAGTTGTACGTTGTGCAGCACATACAGTGCAATTAGCGGCTTTCGATGTTACAAAAACACTTGAAAGTGATATTGAAGAGTGCAGGAAAACGACAAAGAAATTGCGGGCTTCAGTCAGATCGGGAAGCAACGATATCAATTTGCCATGCCTTGACGTCATAACTAGATGGCACTCCACATACAATATGATAAACACCATCCTTTCTCTAAAAGAATACATAGAAAATATGGACAGTGCAAACAATTTTGATATCAACTGGACGTTTGTTAAGAATTTCGTAACAGCATTTCAGCCATTAGCAAAATGTACTTTAAAACTTCAATACGAGCAGTACATAATAAGCGACTTCTTCCGAGATTGGTTAACATGTGAGTTGGAGTTGGAGGAATTGGTACCCATGAATTCATATGCAGAGGCTCTTCTCTTGGCAATGAGGGCAAGAAAAGAAGCACTTTTAAAGCACAACGCCTTTGCGGCCGCAATATATTTAGATCCTTGGTTCAATTTCGATGGATCGCCTTTCCTCAGTGATGACCTAAAGCAAGTTGCAATAGTAAGAAATACTTAAAGATTTTTCTTGCATTGTTTTTATAACAACTTTTTGTTTAGAATCACTTGATAAAAGTATCTGAAAAGATTCACAAATTGAGAAATCAGCCGATTGGCCAAACAAATCCTGGCGATTTTGCTACATCTTTGATCTCAAGTCCTCAAGATGATTGTCCCAGTACGTCAGCGGCCGCTTACAAAAAATTAACGCTTCATGTTCTGTCACATAGGAACGCACAAAACTCGTCACCGCAAAGTGTTGGAGCAAACCTTAAACGTAAATTAATGTAGCTTTGTGAGGGAGAAATAGTGCCGTTTGATACCAATGTATTAGAATATTGGAGAAAATTATATAGCTGCGATGATGAAATGACACAACTTGCTGAGGTCGTTCTAGCCGTACCCGCTACACAGGTTTCTGTGGAACGTGCCTTCAGTGCACTTTTAACAATACTGACGAAGCTTTGTTCAAAACTTTCGAAAAAGTCTTTATCGAATATACTTATAACGAAACTAAATTATGAACTTTTACATTTTTCAAAATTTGAAATTGAAGATGCTACTGAAATAGAGAGTTGTGTTAACAATTTTTAATAAGTTTTGAAAAGTACATCCTCATCAGCCAATTTGTGAAATGAACAATTCTAGATGAAATACCAAGTCATAAATGAAAATGTTACTTATGTACATAAATCTTTATTTTTAATTAACTTATTATTAGAAAAATTTGTAATGATTTGAAACTTTTACTCAATAAAAAAACAGTTTCATATGGAAATTCAAGTTTTTTTGTTTTAACAGACATCTTTAAAAATAGCGATTTATTTTTCTTTGCTGGTAGGTAGGACGAAAATGCTCTTCAAAAGATTAAAAATCTCCGAAAATGTAAATTTTTTATTAGTTGTTTTTCTTTTTTTTTAATGGTTTGAAAATCACCTACCTAAAATTTTATTTCCTCAAGTCTTAATATTCCTCAAATACGCATTCTTTATGAGTCGTTTTCCTTTATTCGATACATTGGTTGTTTTTTTGAATAAACTTGAATAATATTAGCATTTTTAAATGCCTCAAATATGCCTCGCCATATTCAAATAACTACCTGCTTGCACAGGTAAAAATTCGCTAATAATCTAGTGCCCAACCTTTCAAGCACACGGGACAATAAATGAATTATACTGCACGTATTTAGGTACATGCATACACAAAACGCTGATCATAACGCACAACACGAAGAATATTTCAATCATCTCACATCATAAAATGAACGAAGGTTAACATCGCAGAGTTCATGTATGTATGATAGATAAAAAAAATTTTGAATATAGGCTAGTGAATAAAAACGGCTACACACATTCGTATACGATAGATGACAAAAAAAATTTCCAACAGTTCATGTGTGCGATCGAATGCAAATGTTTGCATCTTATCATACATGAATATGATAGATTCAGCAAAAACTAAAATGTACACGTTCATATTCGCGACCGATCATGAATAAATATTTCCGAACTATGCTGGAAAGAACCGCTTTCGACTATTTCGGTTGCTTTCAAATTCCGGAGCCACCCTGAGTGATGTTCAAAATTAATTTTTGACCTATCCCGAGAATTGGTCAAAAACGGTCCTTTCCGGGGTCCCGAGTCACCGTAAATTTTTTTTTTTTTTTTTTTAAATTTCATTTTCTTTTATTGTATCTTCTCTTAAGAGACTAACAATAAGTTTTAAAATCTTAAACTAGGTAACATTATTATACATTATTATTGTGAATAATGAATATATAATTTAATAATGAACTTGTCTCCAAAAACAAAAGTTAGCAGAGACTTATACTTCTTGTGTAGTAGGTGCAGCTTGTGTATGGCTCAGCACAGCGAGTGCACAAGATCGAATAACTCATTGGAGCATAGGTGTGGATGCAGCTGACGATCGCTTCTCCCCATATTATTTGCCACCTGAGACGACCGAGGTCCCGGTCTTGGCTGGTAGCTGAGACCGAACTAGGCCTCAGTCTACCCGAATGGAGGTTTTTGAGTACCACAAAAACGATTGTCTTCGTGGTCGCCCGAGACGAACTTGGTCCCGGTCGACCACTTTGGGAGTGATTAGTGCCTCCAGGACGTTCTTGAGGTGGTAGCCGAGACAAACTAAGTCCCGGTTTAGCACCCAAAAAAGACCGAGAGAACACTGTTTCAACTCTCTTCTTCCTGCTACTCTCTCCAATTCACCGGAAAGTGGCCGAAACGAACTAGGTCCCGGTCTTACACCCTCATCGGAAGGGGAGCTGGCGGCGATAGTTGCCAAGTGTGCCCAAGACGAGCTAGGTCCCGGTACAAAGTCCTCATATGATTCTTGATGATTACGTGTAGTGCCTCGGGGAAGGGTAAACGTTTGAGCTGTTTAGTTTGGTTCGGGTGTAAGTGACTTGCATAGGGCGATCCTTTCTTTTTAATCTGGAGCGACTCTCTATGTTTGTTAAATTACGAGCCAATGGGTTCGGATGATTCAGCAACCTTATGGCGTAGGTTTGTTTGATTCTGTTAATTTCATCTTTTACCATGGGGATGCATAGATCTCTGTAAATGTTTTCATTCCGTATATACCATGGGGCACCTGTAAATATTCTTAAGATTTTGGACTGAGCCCGTTGTATTAGTTCAAAGTTTGAGGAACTGGCGTTACCCCATATTGGATACCATATAACCAAATTGGCTTAATGATTGTTTTGTACAAAAGGATTTTATATTCAAGCTTCAAATGGGAACGATGATTAATTAACCAGTGAAGACTGGTGGTTTTAACTTTAACTGCGTTTTTTTTGGCTTCAATATGGTTACGTCATGTTAATCGTCGATCTAATTGAATACCTAGATATGTAATAATTTCACCCTGTGGGACTGAAATATTATATAGTACAATTGCAGGGCATTCATCACGTCTAAGATTAAAAGTAACTTGCTTGCATTTTTGCTCATTTATTTTTATGCGCCATAGCGATAACCATTTTTCTATTGATTTCAAATGAAAACTGGAGGTTTCGAGAAGCTTCCAAAGGGCAACGGTTACAACTTAAGACTGCGGTATCATCTGCGAAAGTTGAGATGGTAGTGTTGGCACTGATTGGTAAGTCTGAGGTATACAATACATATAGAAACGGTCCTAGTACGCTACCTTGAGGGACACCTGCTTTTATATTGAAGTGAGTTGAAATAAAATTCTTGTATTTTTATTTTAAAAAGCCTGCTTTCGAGGTAAGAAGTAAATATTTTATGAACATTAAGAGGCAATAGGTGTTAAATTTTTTTGATAAGGCCTTCATGCCATACTTTATCAAAACGCCTGTGCGACATCGAGAAATATTGCAGTGCAGTATTCACTGCGCTCATAAGCCTTTCTTATTTCATTTGTGATCCTATTAACCTGTTCGATTGTGCCGTGTTGTATTCGGAAGCCGAATTGGTGAGGCGAGGTAATAAGTTTTTTATCAGTAATATATGGCATTAATTTTGCTAGAATTAATTTTTCAAATGATTTTGACAAGCAAGGTAAAAGGCTTATGGGTCTATACGATGACGGTAGTGTACGATCTTTCCCATGTTTTGGTATCATGGTTATCAACGAGTTTTTCCATTCTTTTGGGTAATATCCGTAATGAATTATAGCATTAAAAAGCCTGGTCAGAAACATGACACCTGAGTGAGGCAGTTCTTTAATCATTTTGGGAGTGATGTTATCACACCCAGGGGCTTTTTGAAGACACATTTCTTGAATTAAACTGATTAAATTACTGTTATGGAAAACTCATTTGGATAGTATCGGTGTTTATTGGCAGTTGGGAAGGCATGAAACCTTGAATACGCGGATTTGGTTGAAAAACTGTACTTAAGTGATTGGCAAAAGCCTCAGCTTTTTCTGCATCACTTCTAGCCCAATTTCCATGTAGGTCTCTTATCGGAGATTCACTTTCAGTGGGTGCTCTAATTTTTTTGGTGGCTTTCCACAAGGATTTTAGTCCATTAGCATTTGGGGCAAGTTTTGAGACATATTTTTGCTGTTCCACGTCTTCCTTGTTTTTTAACGCAGACCTAAGTTTGTATGTAGCAATTTTTAGGTTTGCTTTAGAAGTTGGGGATCTATGGACCTGCCACTCTCGCCTTAACCTACGCTTATCTGCTACAAGAATTTCAATTTCTCTGTTAGTAAGGAAACGGGTTTTTGTATTTTTCTCAGCCTGATCAGGTGTTGAGTGCTCAGCAGCTGAATACAGTATTGTATTAAAAACGGCAACAGCATCGTCAATATGGTCGTTGTGTTCTATCGAATAGGTTGAGTGGATGTGTGAGCTTATGTATTTTTTATACTTTAGCCAGTCAGTCTTATGCGATGTTAGTCTCATAGGGGGCTTAAGGTCAACTGATTTTTCTATAAGGCAAAAAATGATTGGAGAATGATCTGAAGAGAGTTCAAAGTTTGTTTCAGCTGTTAATAAGATTCTATCAATACCTCTTGTGATGGCAAAAACAATGAGGTCTGGGATTTTCCTTGGGTCGGCTGGAAAATATGTTGGTTGACCAGAAGAAGCATAGTCAAACGTGGTGCGATGTTTCATTAACATATTATATAATTGTTTGTCTTTAGGGCTTATGAGACGAGATCCAAAGTATGTATGTTTGGAGTTAGGGGCCGTTCATAAATTACGTAAGACAATTTCATGAATTTTTGACCCCCCCCCCCCCCCTCCCCCGAGTAAGATTTAGTAAGATTCTCACTACCTCCCCCGCCCCCCCTTCCGAAATCTTACGTAAGATTCATAATTAAGGTGAAACTAGTCAAAAAATGTATTTTTTCATGTGATGTACTATATTACTATGTATATTTAATTTTAATATACATATGGTACATATTAAATAAATATTACGAAATTGCAAACTACACATTTGTTTTTCAAGATGAATAAAAAAAGTCATCGTTAGTCCATGCGCTTTTCAACCAGTCTGATAGTGAACCTACAATTGGCACACCCGATTCGTCTGTTGAATTTTCTGATTCACATTCAAACTCTGTAACATCAATATCCTCGTCGTCATGCCACTCTGCAACTTGACAAATCTCCGATTGTTTTAAAATGCAAAGGCTTTTCCCCTTTCCATGTTTCAAAATTGAAACTGGTTGAATCATGTGAGTGCGACTACAGTCCTTTTCATGTAGTTTTTTGTGCATTACAGTAGCTTTTTTCGAGGCAAAGTACTGGTCACAAATATTACAAACTCAATCAGCTAAGACGTTTGCAAGCGAAGGACAAAAAAAATCGTAAGGCATGATTTTGAACTGTGGATGTACTTTTGACCAATCGTAATTTAACGATAAGCGAAGAAATAGAGGACAAAACTGATTGCTGTTTTGGTCTCCTGTTGAAGAAGGAATCGAAAGCGAATCTTCTTGTTGAAGACGACAAGTGCAAGCGGGTGGTAAAGAACCGGGACAACATCAACAAAATTTCAAAGTCGACGTATCTGCGTGTAAATGCCTGAATAATAGCAAACTTGTGAGACGGTGTTACAAGTCGACCCTGCGTGTAAACAACATACATATATTTCATTACATAAACAGAAGAGAAGTTGTCCCGTTCAGAGTCGATTACTTAAATCGATTGTAATCGATATTTCGTGACTGTCGAAAATTCAAATATATTTCATTATTGTCACAAATCCGCCAACCCCCCCCCCCCCCCCTAAACGTCTTACGTAATTTATGAACGGCCCCTTATATTCTCCAGCAGCTAAAAATCTAGTTCCCAAGGTATCGAAAAATTCTTTGAATTTTTCCTCACTGAATCGAGGTGGGCAATAGACTGCCGAAACAGTAAGGTTTTTGGAAGGCAAATAGAGGTAGCCTGAAGATAATTTTTAGAAAAGGTTTCTAAGCAGTAGTGTTTAAGGCAATTTCGAATTAAAATTTTCTGAGCCCCGTGAGCTTTGCCATCAGGATGATTGTCAGATGAGTTTCTCAAAACAAGCATTAAATCAATTTTTGTACGGGTTACATAATGAAAAATTTCATTTTTATTTTGGCTGATGCCGTTTGCATTCCAAGCACAAATTTTTAGCTGACTTATTTTTGCGCAATCAAAACTTGAAGTAGCTGGTTTTGCGTTTTAACTAGATCTTGTAGAGTTGATTGCATTGAAACCATAAATTGATTCAGGTTTTGAGTTAAGTTTGTGATCTGTTTTTCCAAGCTACTTTGTTGAGGGTTCGTTGCTCCTGATTTGAGCGCATTTGCATATGAAATAGCTGAATTAACTGGATGCGCAGTGCTTTGTTGCTGGACAAAGTTATGGGTTGGGAATATATTTTGAGTTGGGTTTCGGTTTACTTACCTTTTTTCAGAGATTCTAGCTTTTAGCTCTTTATAAATAGGACAACCCCTGTAGTTTGCAGTGTGATCCCCTTGGCAGTTAGCGCACTTCTTTAAATTTATATCTTTTTTCAACTTGTTTGAACACTTAGAATGTGGTGAAGTTCTCCACAAGCGACACAGACAGATTGAAGGGAACAGTATGTTTTTGTATGCCCATACTCTTGGCAGTTAGTACACTGTACCGGACCGTTTCTTTTATGAGGTTCCTCTACCACCACACGACGGTGAAGCAAATATTCAAGTTTATAAATTGGGTGGACCTCATTCTTTTTTAATTTAGTAGAATCAGGATAAAGATCAACCTTAAACATAGGTTGTGGAACCTTATCCTTGTTTACTATATTTATTACAGCTTTAGCATCGAAATGCGTTGCTTTCGTTCGTCAAGAGTAGACGTGTTTTATTTTCGCTAGTGATATCTTTATTTTACTTTTCTAAATGGATGATTTTTGTGGCAAGTGCAATAGAAGTTTTGCTAGAGCTGACATTCAAATTGTGCCGTGCAGTGGATACTGTAAAAAAGTATTTCACCGTGGATGCTGTGAGGGTCAGCTTACTGAATATGACCTCAGATTATTGAAGCAGAATCGCAATCTGAGTTATTTTTGTAGCGATTGTATTGGTGTTCCTGCGAAATTAGTTAGAGGCCATGAATCTTTGTTGGAAGCGTATAATTTGAGCTTGGAAAAAATAACCTATGTCTTTGAGGTGCAGATTAAAGCTCTGACTGAGCAATTAAAAGATACAAGAAAGTGTTTAGTCGAAAAAATAAATAATCACGAAATTGACTTTGCATTAAAATTTGGTAATCTCTCTGCTGATATTTCTGCTCTTAAACACTCAATTTGTGTAAACAACAATTTTGGCGCGGTTGATGCTGCTAATCATTCTCTTGGTGACTCATCAGTAATTTCAACAATTTCTAATTTAACGAGTGAAGTTCGTGAGCTGAAAACTGCATTAACGCCTAATAATAGCAACAAAAAAAGCAATAATAATAATAAAAAGTTACAAAATAAAATCATTGCTTCTGATACTGTTGGATCTGTTTCTATTTCCACTGATGCTTCTTCTTCTGCTAAAAAAATTTCTAATTTAACGAGTGAAGTTCTTGAGTTGAACAATGCATTAACGCCTAATAATAGCAACAAAAAAAGCAATAATAATAATAAAAAGTCACAAAATAAAAACATTGCTTCTGATGCTGTTGGAGTTTTTTCATCTGTTTCTATTTCCACTGATGCTTCTTCTTCTGCTAAAACTGGTTTTGCGTATAATAAGGCATTGAACTCAGTTTATGGTGAACATGTGTTGGTGGGTGGTGAGCAAGTCGCTCCCTCTGGATCTTCGTCGGATCAAACATTGGGTACTATCTCTTCGGTTGCAGAATCTGGTGTCTCTCTCGCCGCTGCGCTTACGACGTCACCTGTTTCACAGTATGTTGATGTGACTGTGTCTGACGCTGAGTTGGAGTGTGTGTTCGATGTTGCGACTGCTGCTGTTCTACTGCACCAACAACTGAATGGATGACCGTTCGAAATATGAAAAAACAAAATAAAACAAAAAATAATAAAATTGTCGTTGGAAATTGTTCTAATGCTGAGCTTGATGTGGCTTTTCCGAAAAAAACTCTGCACATCTCCTCTTTTAAGCCATCTGTATCTCCTGATAATATTATTGATTATGTTTCAACACACGCTAAAATTGATAAACAACACATAGCCTGCTATAGCTTGGTAAAGAAGGATGTTGATGTTTCTGGCTTAAAACGAATAAATTTTAAGTTGATTATTCCTACATGTTGCTACAATAAGGTTTTCAATACTGCGTTTTGGCCTTCTGCAGTTGTGGTACGTCCGTTTTCTTTTTTCGCAGTGGAGGGGACTACTCTGACCAAAAGTTAACCAACTTAAGCACTAATTGTAATGCTTTGAAATTTTACTACCAAAATCTCTCTGGTATGCGAACAAAATTGGTTGCTGTGCATAATTTTATTTTAAATGCTGATTATGATGTGTATGTATTTACTGAAACGTGGCTGAACGATGATTTTCGTGATGAAGAAATTGCTGATACTTCTCTGTTTCAAGTCTATCGTAAAGATCGGAGTGCTATTAAAACTGGTTGCTCGAGAGGTGGAGGAGTACTAGTTGCTGTTAGAAGGGATATATGTACATATGTACATAGTATAGATAGTCTAGATGGTTTGTTGGATCAATTGTGTATTACTTTACATCATCAAAGAGGTAATATTATTTTGTGTGCGTCTTACATTCCACCAAATAGTTCTCCTGAACTGTACTGCAAACATGTTGATAATATTATTTCTTTATCATCCACCGCCAGCATCGATGACTATTTTTGCGTTGTTGGTGATTTTAATTTCTCGAATTTAACTTGGGCTCCTGCTCCTGATGATGACTTGGTTTTTATTCCATTAAATGTCAATAAATTGTTTGAAATTTATTTAATAGATAGTTTTCTAAGTATGGATCTTGCCCAAATTAATTTTGTGCTCAATAAATTATCCAAAGTTCTTGATTTAATTTTTGTGACTAAAACTTTAAAATTTAAATTATTTGAGTGCGCTTGTCCTATATCTGTAGCAACTATACATCATTCAGCATTATGTTTTGAAATTGAATTTTATACTTTCTTGAAAGCTAATAACCCTGATTCATATATTTATGACTATAAGAAATGTAATTTTGATTTGCTAAATGAACTCATTGATGGGGTAGAATGGCATCAACACTTTAATGGGCTGAATACTCAGGATTGTTTTGAAGTTTTTCTTAAAGTTTTGTTAGACAATGTCCTAACTCATATACCTTTAAAAAAGAAAATCCATAAACTTCCGTGGTATACTAATGGATTGAAAAAGCTTAAAAATCTTCGTAATAAATTTTGTTTAAAATTCAACTCAACGGGTCTTATTGAGTTTAAAGAGAAATTTGTTCATTATAAACGTGAATTTGATTTTCTAAACAAATTCCTTTATAAACAATATATTTTAACGCTTGAAAGTCGTATGAAATCTGATTCGAAATCCTTCTGGAGATATGTCCAGTCCAAAAAAGGTTCTTCATTCATTCCTTCATCCATGTTTTATAATGATAATGTTTCTAACTCGTTAACTGAAACTGTTGATTTATTTGCAAAGTTTTTTGTTTCTAATTTTGATAGTCATTTTGTACATAACAACCAACTACAGCTTAATAATGATGCCTCATTATTAAGTTTTGGTGCCCTTTGCCTGACATTAGAAGATATTGAGAATGGTATTCGTAGTTTAAATAATTCCTTTAAAAGTGACCTTGATGGACTTAGTTCTTACTTGCTGTTAAAATGTGTCAAATCAATCTCCGTTCCACTTTTGTTGATTTTCAACAAATCTCTTTTGTGTGGTGTTTTTATAGATAAATGGAAAATATCTGTTATTTCTCCTATCTTTGAATCAGGAAATAAAAACAATATTCAAAACTATAGGCCTATCTCAAAACTCACTAACATATCCAAACTTTTTGAAAAAATTGTAAAGGAAAAAATTTTCTTTGCTGTTAGAAATTTAATCTGCCCTCAACAACATGGCTTTGTTTCTGGTAGGTCTGCTATTACGAATCTTAGCATCTTCACTAGATACTGTATCAATTCATTTGAAGATGGCAGTCAAGTCGATGTTATATATTCTGATATCTCGAAAGCCTTTGATAAAGTTTCACATTATCTTCTGATTTTGAAACTTTCAAAAATTGGATTTCATTCGACTTTTCTGTCATGGCTTAGTTCTTATCTTGCCAATAGGGTCTCTTTTGTATCCATAGAAAATGTTCAGTCTCAACCTTTTTTAGTCACTTCTGGTGTGCCACAAGGCAGTATCCTTGGACCATTACTTTTTATTCTTTTTATTAATGATATTTCAACTTGTTTTTCCTCTGTCCATTTCTTATTGTATGCTGATGATTCAAAAATTTATTTCAAAGTGAACAATTATTTAGATTGTATTACTTTGCAATCTGAATTAAATAATGTCTTTACTTGGTTCCAAATTAATAATTTAGCCCTGAATTTCCGAAATGCTTCCATGTAACTTTCTCTAAGTGTAGTTCACCTATTTCGTTTTCATACTGCTTTAATGGTATGGCTTTGATTAAAGTTATGGAAATTCGTGACCTTGGTGTTTTCTTTGACTCTCGTTTTAGTCTAACTAGTCATGTAAACCGTATTATACCGAAAGCATACTCTTTACTTGCCTTTATTAAAAGAAATAGTTCTGCTTTTCAAGATCCATTTACTTTAAAACAGCTTTATACCTCCTTTGTAAGATCAAACCTTGAATATGCTTCTTTCATTTGGAACCCTTATTATGGGATACATATTACTCGTTTGGAGCGTATTCAAAAAAAATTTCTTAAGTTTGCTTTACGCTTGATACCATTCACTGAACCATTTCCTTCCTATAATGCTCGCTGTTTGCTTATAAATCTTGATAGTCTCGAAAATCGGCGTCTTGTAAATAGTATTATGTTTATATATGATGTAATTAATGGTAATATTGACTGTCCTATTCTTCTTGAGTTGATTGTTTTTAACGTTCCTTCCAGAAATTTACGCTCTTCTGAATATTTTCATGTTAAGTGTCATAGATCCAACTATGCCATTAATGAGCCTATTAATAGAACTCTCTTAATATTAAATAAATTATATAAAGATAGCTCAATTGATTTCAGTATGTCTAAATTTAATTTTAAATCTGTTTTGTTGAGGCTATTACATTAATTTAACTAATTATAAGTTATTCAAGCTCTTTATATTCTAAAAAATATTATATATTATTTAAGTACCTTTTAAAAAATATTATATATTATTTAAGTACCTTTTATTGTAAATCAAATTGTTCTAGTCTGTAAGGTTTTTCCAAAGACTCAATAAATACTAAATACTAAATACTAAATTTTTCAGACCTAAAGCTTCTTTGATTTCAGCAGGGTCAACAGAGGATTCAATACCCTTAATAACAACTGTAATACCTTTACTGCTTTTAAGCTGGTATGTGTAATAAGATTTATTACTGTCGTTAAAGTTTTTCGCAATAATGCGGAAATATTCCTCGCTTTTTAATTGAATCTTCGTTTCATGAAGATTACCTCTAGTTAAGGGAACAATAAAAAAGGTATCTTTCCCTATAAGCTGTGTTAGCTTTGCTACTAAAGCGTTTGAGCTTCGCTCACGCAAATAAATTGGAGGCGGCTTAAAAGTTTTGGGTGGTTCACTAGCATTGTTTTCGTCAAGTTCACTTAATGGTGCAAATCGATTGCCAGATAGAACATTTGAAGGTATAACTAAATTGTTAGTTTTATTTATCTTTGAATTTCCTACATTGCCTTTTTGAGGGCTGAGCTTTCGCTTTGAATTCAAAGTTATGTAACGATCTATACCTGTTTGAACTTTATTTTTTACTTCAGTTGATCGTGCCTTAGGAATAGTACCGGTAGAGGTTGATTGTGATGTTGAATCATTATTTACAGCCACCTGGGTCGAATAGCTATTTTTTTTTCATAGCAGGAGAGCTAGATTTTTCAGCTTTTTGCCTGCTCTGTTGCTCCTCTTCTTGTAGAAACTGTTGTTGTTGTAACAACTGTTGTTGTAGTAACTGTTGTTGTTGTAGCAAGTGTTGTTGTGGTAACTGTTGTTGTTGAAGCAACTGTTGCGGTTGTTGTTGTTGTTGCTGTTGTTGACTCCCTCCAGATGGAGGAGAGCGGCTCAACGTCATCTATATCTATGGGGTAAAACACGCGCAAACGCCAGCGAAAAAATTTTTTGGCTCCGATTTGGCTGAAATTTGGCATTAATGTAATATTGATCTCCAGCAATAGAACTGCGTTCAGGAATTTGCCCTAGTATTATTTGTTGTTGAGACACGCGGGTATGAAATTCTCGATTTTTGAACTTTTTCAGAATAAGTGTTTTTTTTTCGAAAATTCATAGCTTACAGCAAACTCTATCAATTATTAATTGGTATACGTACGATTTTAGGTTTTTCCTTGTACTTTTCGAAAAAAAATATTGTTTTTGAAAAAAAAATTTTTTCGCAAAAATTTTGCGAATTTAAAATTATTTTTGCATTTTTTTTAAAAAACCATTTTTAAAAAATTTTTTTTTTATTTGTAAAAAAATCCTTGATTTATTCTGCGCTTAATGCCGTAAAAATTTTTACGGGGAAAAAATTATTTATATTTTTTTTTTAATTTTAGAAAAAATTAAAGAGCTAAGATTTTGAAAATTGAAATAAATTTTTGAATTTTTTTTGAAAAATGCATTTCTGAATATTTTTTTGTTTTTACATTTTTAGGTTTTTACTTGTATTTTTCGAAAAAAAAATACTATTTTTGAAAAAAAAATTTTTTCTCAAAAATTTGGCGAATTGAAAAATATTTTTGCATTTTTTTTTAAAAACCCATATTTAAAATTTTTTTTTTTTTTAAAAAAAAAAACTTTGATTTATTCTTCATTGAATGACGTAAAAATTTTTGCGGGGAAAAAAGTATTTATATTTTTTTTTAATTTTAACAAAAATTAAATAGCTAAAATTTTGTAAATTGAAATGAATTTTTGAATTTTTTTTGAAAAATCCATTTCTGAATATTTTTTTGATGAACTTTAGATTACAGCTTGATCTGCAAGCTTCAAAATGATATGCCATAACATGAGGGCAAGTAGTTAATTAAAATGCTTAAGCCACTAAACGCGCGCTGTACTACGCGTTGAAAGGCTACTGCACTCATTTTAAATTTCAGTTTTAGTTTTCAGGTTAACGGCTCAAACATTTTAATTGATTACTTGCCCTCATGTTATGGCATATCATTTTGAAGCTTGCAGATCAAGCTGTAATCCGAGGTTCATCAAAAAAATATTCAGAAATGGATTTTTCAAAAAAAATTCAAAAATTCATTTCAATTTACAATATTTTAGCTATTTAATTTTTGTTAAAATTAAAAAAAAAATATAAATACTTTTTTCTCCGCAAAAAATTTTTACGTCATTTAACGCAAAATAAATCAAAGTTTTTTTAAAAAAAAAAAAAAAATTTTAAATATGGGTTTTTAAAAAAAATGCAAACAATTTTTTCAATTCGCAAAATTTTTGAGAAAAAATTTTTTTTTTCAAAAACAGTATTTTTTTTTCGAAAAGTACAAATAAAAACCTAAAAATGTAAAAACAAAAAAATATTCAGAAATGCATTTTGCAAAAAAAGTTCAAAAATTCATTTCAATTTTCAAAATCTTAGCTCTTTAATTTTTTTTTAAATTAAAAAAAAAATATAAATAATTTTTTCCCCATAAAAAATTTTACGGCATTAAGCGCAGAATAAATCAAGGTTTTTTCTAAAAATAAAAAAAAAAATTTTAAAAAATGGTTTTTTTTAAAAAAAATGCAAAAATAATTTTAAATTCGCAAAATTTTTGCGAAAAATTTTTTTTTTTCGAAAAGTACAAGGAAAAACCTAAAATCGTAGGTATACTAATTATTAATTGATAGAGTTTGCTGTTAGCTATGAATTTTCGAAAAAAACACTTATTCTGAAAAAGTTCAAAAATCGTGAATTTCATACCCGCGTATCTCAACAACAAATAATACTAGGGCAAATTCCTGAACGCAGTTCTATTGCTGGACATCGATATTACAATAATGCCAAATTTCAGCCAAATCGGAGCCAAAAAATTTTTTCGCTTGCGCTTTCGCGTGTTTTACCCCCTATACTATTACACTAGTTTACAAGAAAAAAGATCTGGTTTCTCATACACTTTTTTCGATGTATTTTGGGGCGTAGATTCCAAAAATGGCAACCATTTTTTTTTCTTAAGAATCGTTTTCCAGATATCCCCAAAAAACCCCATTTTCGGCACTTTTTTCATTTATTTGACTATATCTCCATGAATTTTTTTTTCGAATCAACAACGACTTTCAGCTTTCGAAAGATATTTGTATTTCCTTTCTAACGATATGCTTTTTGTTTGAATCGAATAATATTTGATGGAGTTACAAGCGCTCAAAGTTCAAAAAAACTGACTTTTTTGTTCTTTTTTAAAAATCTCTAAATTTCAATTGCTCCATTTGAATGAAAACTTCCTTCTTTTTCATATTTTTAAAATTTTAAATGATAGACTATCCTTTTACAAATATTTTAAGTATAGTTTGGCCGAAATCGGACAAAAAATGTAGAAGTTATTCGAGAAAACAGTAAAACACTTGCAATAAAATTGAACGAAAATACATACGTTTTTTATCTAAAAAAAAAAAAGAGAATAAAAGTAAAGAACTTCACAAACACAAAATCGTATGTATTTTCGTTCAATTTTATTGCAAGTGTTTTACTGTTTTCTCGAATAACTTCTACATTTTTTGTCCGATTTCCGCCAAACTATACTTAAAATATTTATAAAAAGATAGTCTATCATTTAAAATTTTAAAAATATGAAAAAAAAGGAATTTTCCATTCAAATGGAGCAATTGAAATTCAGTGTTTTTCAAAAAAGACCAAAAAAGTAAGTTTTTTTAGACTTTGAACGCTTGTAACTCCATCAAATCTTATCCGATTCAAACAAAAAGAATATCGTTAGAATGGAAACACAAATATCTTTCGAAAGGTGAAAGTCGTTTTTGAGTCGAAAAAAAATTCATAGAGATATAGTGAAATAAATGAAAAAAGTGCCGAAAAAGGGGTTTTTTGGGGATATCTCGAAAACGATTCTTAAGAAAAAAAAATGGTTGCCATTTTTGGAATCTACGCCCCAAAATACATCGAAAAAAATCTATGAGAAACCAGATCTCGAGATCAAACCCAAATTTGTAAACTAGTGTTATAAGTATAAAGAGGTAAGGTTTGTTTGTTTGTTTGTTTGTTTGTATGTTCCGGGTAATCTCTGGAACTACAGAACCGATTCCAAAAATTTTTCTACTAATAGAAAGCTACACTATTCCTGAGTAACATGGGCTATATTTTATTTTGATAAAAGCAAGGGGCGTGGCACTTTACGTGCAATTAAAACCTTTAACTCGCTATATCTTAGTTCATATGATAGCAAGAGTCTTAAAATTCGGTGTCAGGATGCACATAGCCTATTTTAAGCACAAAATATGATCGGGATTAGACGCTAGGGGCGTGGTGGCTATAGGGCTTTAATTTAGGGTGGCCCTCATTCGCAAATATTTTTAAAATAGCATTTTTACAAAGACCACTTAACCGATTCACATGGAATTTACACCACATGTCTTTTATATTAAGACGCATAGCTAAGACGATGAAACTTTTATTTAGGGTGGCCCTCATACACAAATATTTTAAAAATAGCGATTTCTCAAATACAGGTTAATCGATTCTCATGAAACTTACACAGTATGACTTTTATATTAAAGGGCATAGATTAGATTGTAAAAATTTTATTTAGGGTGCATACTTAGGGTGGCCCTCATACAAATATATTTTTAAGTATCATTTTCACGAAGACAGGTGTATCGATTCAAACTGAATTTACACCACGTTTTTCTTATGTTAAGAAGCATAGATTAGGCTACAAAACTTCAATTTAGGGTGGCCCTCACACTAAAATATTTTTTAAATATCATTTTCTCGATACCGCTAAATCGGTTCTTATGTAATTTACACCACACGACTTTTATATTAAAAAGCACAGATCAGATAGTAAAAATTTTACTTACGGTTCATACTTAGGGTGGTCTGATACAAAAATATTTATAAATATCATTTTGTCGAAGACCGCTCAATCGATTCTCATGGAATTTACTCCACATGGCTTTTATATTAAGAGGCAAAGATAAGGTAGTAAACCTTTTATTAAGGGTGCATACTTAGGGTGACCCTCATACAAAAATAGTTTTAAAAATAATTTTCACGAAGACAGGTTAGACGATTCACACCGAATTTACGCCACGTATCTCTGATGTTAAGAAGCATAGCTTACGCTACACAACTTTTATTTAGGGTGGCCCTCATACAAAAATATTTTTTAAACATCATTTTCTCAAAGACCGTTTAATCGATTCTCATGGTCTTAACACCACATGACTTTTATATGAAGGGGCACAGATTAGATAGTAAAAATTTTACTTAGGGTTCACACTTTGGGTGGTCCTCACACAAAATATTTTTAAATATCTTTTTCACGAAGACAGGTTAATCGATTCATACCGAATTTACACCAAGTAACTTTTATATTAAGAGGCGTAGCTAAGGCTTCAATACTTTTATTTAGGGAGCATATTTAGGGTCGGCCACTTTCCGGTGAATTGGAGAGAGTAGCAGGAAGAGAGTTGAAACAGTGTCTTCTCGGTCTTTTTTGGGTGCTAAACCGGGACCTAGTTCGTCTCGGCTACCACCTCAAGAACGTCCTAGAGGCACTAATCACTCCCAAAGTGGTCGACCGGGACCAAGTTCGTCTCGGCGACCACGAAGACAATCGTTTTTGTGGTACTCAAAACCTCCATTCGGGTAGACTGAGGCCTAGTTCGTCTCAGCTACCAAGCCAAGACCGGGACCTCGGTCGTCTCGGGTGGCAAAGAATATGGGGAGAAGCGATCGTCAGCTGCATCCACACCTATGCTCCAATGAGTTATTCGATCTTGTGCACTCGCTGTGCTGAGCCATACACAAGCTGCACCTACTACACAAGAAGTATAAGTCCCTGCTAACTTTTGTTTCTGGAGACAAGTTCATTATTAAATTATATATTCATTATTCACAATAATAATGTATAATAATGTTTTCTAGTTTAAGATTTTAAAACTTATTGTTAGTCTCTTAAGAGAAGATACAATAAAAGAAAATGAAGTTTAAAAAAAAAAAAAAAAAAAAATATTTAGGGTGGCCTTCATACAAATATATTTTTTGAACATAGTTTTCTCGAAGATCGCTTAATCGGTTCTAACGGAATTCACACTACGAGGCTTTTATATAAACAGGCACAGCTTAGAATAGAATGGGTGATGCCACGCCCCCTTATCTAAAAGAAAATAAGATTCATCATATCTTATCAACTATTTGATGCAGATAAATGAAACTTGGTACATATATAAAGAGTAGAGAAAGAAGTAAGATTCCATGCAAAAATTGGCGGTACCACGCTTCCATATGAGGAAAAATCAACTTTTTATGTATCAACAACTATTTGACGCAGATGGATAAGATTTGGTACATATGTTTCTTATAGTTTGCAAAAATTTCTTAGCATAGTTTGGTTTGGAAAAAATGAGCCAAAAAGAAAGAACGTAAGATTCAATGAAAAAATGGGTTGTGCCATTCCTCCAAAATAAGAAAAAACTACGACTATGAGACTCGGTACATATATAGAAGACAAGGACTGTAACCAAATTAAACTCATGCAAAGGTGCTGATTCTACGTATTCCAATCATTCCCGCCAATTCAATTGTTCATTTATGAGACAAATAGAAAAACCACTCTTTATCCACTGTTTATCCACTTGCAATAAATAAATATCAATAAAAATAGTTTTTACTTATTTAATCCAACTAAAATAAAAACACATTATGTTTGATTTGTTGAGGCGTAGCAATGCGCGCCGGATTTTGCTAGTAATGTAATAAAAACAATATTACTATTAGGATTTTTTTTTTTTAAAAAGTTCCAGTACCCAATATTATGTGAATAAACAGAAGCAACTTTTTTCTTAGCCACTTCTGTCATCCACTTAATTTGTTGCAGACTTTTAGGATCTGTCAAAAAAAAAAAAAATGGTTTCCCTGGTTTCTTAAAAGCGTAGCCTGGAGCTTTTTTTTCACGAACAGCTGTTTTTGGCGGAGCGCCAATTCTCAACACTTAGTTAAATTTGTTGTTGCAGTTTAAATGCAAAAGTTACCTGCTTGTTTGCAATAAGAGCACCACAAAAAACAGCTAACTTTCAGCTTGCCTGCCAATCGCTGAGCTTTAGCAGTCAATAAAGCTGCGAAAACGCGTATTTTAATATGAATTTATTACCGAAATTAAATTAGAAAAATAAACTTCGCACAAAGAACTGTCACCACTTATGTATGTCACCGTAAATGATGTCTAAAATTCATATTCGACCTTTCCCCATTAATTCCACAAAAAAAAAAAAATTTCTGAAAATGGGTCAAAAACGGTCCTTCCACGGTCCGGACCCACTCTAAATGATGTCCAAAATCCATTTTCGACCATTCCCCATTAATTCCACAAAAAAAATTTTTCCGAAAATGGGTGAAAAACGGTCCTTCCACGGTCCGGATCCACTCTAAATGATGTCAAAAATCCATTTTCGACCTTTCCCCATTAATTACACAAAAAATAAATTTCCGCCAATGGGTGAAAAACGGTCCTTCCACGGTCCGGATCAACTCTAAATGATGTCCAAAATCCATTTTCGACCTTTCCCCATTAATAACACAAAAAAAAAATTTCCGCAAATGGGTGAAAAACGGTCCTTCCACGGTCCGAACCCACTTTAAATGATGTCCAAAATCCATTTTCGACCTTTCCCCATTAATTACACAACAAAAATTTTTTCCGAAAATGGGTCGTAAACGGTCCTTCCACGGTTTGCACCCACCCTAAGTGATATCAAAAATCCATTTTCGACCTTTCCCCATTAATTCCACAAAAAAAAAAAAAATTTCCGAAAATGGGTCCAAAATGGCCCTTAAACGGTCCGGACCCACCCTAAGTGATGTTCAAAATCCATTTTCGACCTTTCCCCATTAATTCCACAATAAAAAAAAATTTTTTTCTGAAAATGGGTCAAAAACCGTCCTTCCACGGTCCGGACCCACCCTAAGTGATGTCAAAAATCCATTTTCGACCTTTCCCCATTAATTCCACAAAAAAAAAAAATTTTCCGAAAATGGGTGAAAACGGTCCTTCCACGGTCCGGACCCACTCTAAGTGATGTCCAAAATCCATTTTCGACCTTTCCCATTAATAACACAAAAAAAAAAATGTCCGAAAATAGGTGAAAAACGGTCCTTCCACGGTCCGGACCCACTCTAAATGATGTCCAAAATCCATTTTCGACCTTTCCCCATTAATTACACAAAAAAAAATTTCCGCAAATGGGTGAAAAACGGTCCTTCCACGGTCCGGACCCACTCTAAATGATGTTCAAAATCCATTTTCGACCTTTTCCCATTAATAACACAAAAAAAAAATTTCCGAAAATGGGTGAAAACGGTCCTTCCACGGTCCGGACCCACTCTAAATTATGTCCAAAATCCATTTTCGACCTTTCCCCATTAATTACACAAAAAAAAAAATTTCCGCAAATGGGTGAAAAACGGTCCTTCCACGGTCCGGACCCACTTTAAATGATGTCCAAAATCCATTTTCGACCTTTCCCCATTAATTACACAACAAAAATTTTTTCCGAAAATGGGTCGAAAACGGTCCTTCCACGGTTTGCACCCACTCTAAGTGATGTCAAAAATCCATTTTCGACCTTTCCCCATTAATTCCACAAAAAAAAAAAAAATTTCCGAAAATGGGTCCAAAATGGTCCTTAAACGGTCCGGACCCACCCTAAGTGATGTTCAAAATCCATTTTCGACCTTTCCCCATTAATTCCACAAAAAAAAAAAAATTTTTCTGAAAATGGGTCAAAAACCGTCCTTCCACGGTCCGGACCCACCCTAAGTGATGTCAAAAAACAATTTTCGACCTTTCCCCATATTTTTGAAAACTTCCCAAAATGTTCCACGCGAGTATCACAAACTTTTTTGATACAATCTATGAGCGACAGAAAATTTGTACATATGAATCTATCATGTATCTATCCTGAATCTATCATTTATCATATCTATCAAAAAATGATAGATTGAAAAATTGTTAGCTCGCATTCTATCATTTAGGTATGCTACTCGTTGTTGAAAAAAATCAGATACTCACTTACGATTGCGGTGCAAAAATTAACGAGTTTCAAGATTGCATTCATGAAAATGCGCGAATGAAAAAAATTTTAAGAAAATTCATACATGAATAAAATCATGAATGCGACATTTTTAGTGCTCAAACATGAATATTTCCGAACTCTGGTTTTAATCATTAAGTTTTATTTATTGAAGTTGTTGCTTCAGTTAACTTTTTATATGTCACCGTTAATTTTTTTACCTTAAGCTTTTGCGACCATATTCGAGAGGATTGTTGTTGTTGTTATCTATAATTTTGAGCAACGCGCAAAATCAGCAGAAGTTGAGCTTGGCACGTTAATACCAACGTGCAGTTGGGTCGTTAATCGTTACCTTTCTCAACGTGATACGTTAAATAATCAGGAAGGAAATTAGATATCATTTATATTTCTCAACGTGGTACGTTAACTTACACAGCGGTGTACTCCACATTAACAAACACCAGTTTTGGAGCAGACCCGAAGGTTCCTGAAGAACACCCGAAGACTAAAAGGAATGGGAATAGGGAGAAAAAGAAGGTGCTTGTGTCTTGTGTTTGTTTATAGCATCACGCATTGTGCATTTGCTTGTGGTTTTGATTTTTAAAATTTATTTTGCTTGAACGCACCGTGTGCATTTATTGGAAGAAGCAGGGTGATCACCAGAGCAGTATGCGCAAAAAGAGCGCGTGCAAATTTCAGGAACATGAGGAGGAAGATTGCAGTTGACGCAGGCAGGGGATCGCTTACAAAATTTCAATGTGTGGCCCAAGAGCTGACAGTTTTTACAGCGCATAGGATTAGAAATGTACTGTCTAACAAAAACATTTTTCCATGATATGTTAATTTTTTCAGAGAGATTATATAAGTCAAATGTCAATAATACGACTCCACTCGGGAACATTTTGCCGTCGTTATTTTTTTAAGAATTTGTACACTGAAGTAACACCTTGTGCACTTAACTCTTTCACAATTTCGTTTTCAAGTGCATTGTTTAAGCATGGAGCATAAACAGTGCCCTTACAATAGTTTAAGTTTTCGTGGTATTTGGCTTTAATGGAACATATGCCGTGAAGCTACTTAGAAGCTATGAACTTTTCAGCAGCTTTTTTATTCTTCACGAGTAAAAGAAGACTGCCATCGCGGAGTTCAGAGATGGACTCAATCTCTTTGCTAACCAAATGTATTGATTTTTGGACAGCGAAACAAGAATATTTTGTTAAAGGTTTATCCTTTTCTGCTGACTCTAATACCACAAACTTAGGATTTTCTTTTTGAAGTGTTGGTAGTTCAGGGAAAATATTTGGTTTTGTATTAGCTGTTTTTCTCCGTTTATTTGTGGAGCTTTTGGCAAGCAGCGCAAATCGATTAGCTCCAATATTGGGGAGCCCAGAGGGCACTTTTAGCACAAAATTTTTTAATTGGTAATTTTTTTTAACGGCTAGAATATCAAAAGGTTAATAATCAATTTACCAAGTGCACACCACTGGGTTTGTCCAACTGTTAAGCGCGAATCAAATCAGATTCAAAAAGAAAAATCGAATTTATTTGAAATGAAAGAAATTTTTTATTTTTTTTTAATTTTTTGTTTTTTGTCAGATAAAATTTTTGAAATAAACCATAAAGCGAAAAAAAAATTATCCTCACGTTAAGAGAGATAGACGACGACTGCAATAAAATATTAAACATTGTGGTTTCAATAGAAAATTTACTGCTCTTTTTAATTATGAAATCAGATTAGAAATTTGATTTTTTTTCGTTGTGGAAAATCGGAAGTGAACATTTCATCTCAGAATTTAAATAAATTCAACATTTAGCTAAAGAGGCACAACTCAAAATTTTGGAATTTTCAGAAAACGCAAAAAACCGTTTTGAGCTTGTAAACTATTTTTCATAAATAAAGCGTGGATTATTTAGATGAAGGTACTAACAGAATATGGTTGGAAACCACGTCGCGATCACAACAGCATGAACTCTCCGACACTAAAACACTTTTGCTTATTGTAGCCTAATTTTCATTGCAACATGAAGAGAGGCATAACTGTTTTTTGATACCAAAGTACAGCAAAAAATGAACTAATCTCTTTTGTGCTGATAGATATGTGTAAGATGAACAGTTTTAACAAGTAACCTCGAAAATTGCAAATTTTGAGTTGTGCCTCTTTAGCTAAATGTGTGCGGTAACACTCTAAAAATTTTTAAACGTGATCTACTTTAGCTTACGAGACATATGAATTGAAGTGCATGTGTGCCGCACTTTGTATGGGACGTGGCAATTTCTTAAGTACTTTAATTTACATACAGTGAGTCAAAAAAAATTTAGAAACAGTAATATATTGTTACGAAATTTCTGTCTCTTTGACGATAATTTCGATCTCTCACACTTTTCTGAGTTCGATCACTGGATTGTGTAACAATTAAAAACACACAAACTTATTTAGTTATAAAATGGTTTATTTTATTAACGTTCAAATTCTAATATTAATTTAACACTGTATAGAAAACTGTTTTGTTCTACTACGGATCACACTGTATTCACTTTATTGCTTACTGCTTCGCTGGTTTAATTCTACTGTGTGCTCAGCTCAGATGACAACCCTTTTTATAAGTGGCGTATATTCTACCATTATCTACAACCCACCAGTGCTACTTTGTAGCGTGCATTCTACTACTATCCACAATTCACCACGTTGACGTTGAGCTAGCTATTATGCTAGATGTTAGATGGCGTTGTACGTTGTACGACGGCGATAATTTCTCTCGGTTGTTGACTTTTTATTGTTTACTGCAGCGTCTGTTCGGTTTATTATTTTTAGCATTTTGCGCTAGATGGTGCTAATATCGTTTAGTTTCTTTCGTTGGTATTTATTTCAAGAGTCTTCTAGCATAAACCAAATTTCGCTACACTGCCCTCCGCTTAAACTTGTTCGTCCCGAACAAGAGTCTCTCCGTCCCTAGTATAAGGTGCCAGCCTCTCGATGTGGACTACCTTTAATTTACTTTTGTTCCCGGGGTATTTTTGGATTCGATACACAACATCATTAATCCTTGTGACGATCCGGTAAGGTCCCTCCCAATGAGTCTGTAATTTAGGAGACAAGCCTCGTTTCCGTTGTGGGTTATGTAGCAGCACTAGTTGACCTTCTTTGAACCCTTCAGTATTTGCTCGCAGGTCATACCGAGCTTTCATCTTGTCGCTAGCCAATTGAGTACGTCTCCTGATAAGCTCGTGTATATCTGCTAATTCTTCTCTTTTCCGCGACATGTAATCGTCAGCATGTGTCGTTTCTGGGACAACGCTTACTCCGTACTTCAAATCTGCTGGAAGCCTTAAGTCCGTACCAAAAATGGCTTTTGCTGGCGTGACTGTAGTGGTATCGTGTATTGCCGACCGATAAGCCATCAGAAACATTGGTAGATGATCATCCCAATCTTTTTGTCCTTTATCAACAACCTTTTTTAAATGCTCCTCTAGAGTACGGTTGAACCTTTCGACCATGCCATCGGACTGAGGATGCAAAGCTGTGGTGCGTGTCTTCTGTATTCCAAGCATGTCACAAACCTCCTTAAAAAGTGTCGACTCAAAATTTCGTCCTTGGTCGGAATGCAACTCAAGTGGAGCTCCATATCGGCAAATCCAATTTTTGATGAAAATGTCTGCCACTGTTTTTGCTTCCTGATTGGGAATGGGATATACTTCTGGCCACTTACTGAAATAATCAATTACCACAAGGATGTATTTATTTCCTGCATTGCTGATTGGAAAAGGTCCCGCTATATCCATGGCTATCCTCTCAAAGGGAGCTCCAACGTTATACTGATGCATTTTTCCCCGAGTGCGTTGCCTTGGTCCTTTAGCAATTGCACATTGGTCACAACGGCGGATCCAGTCAGCAACTGATTCTTGGCATCCTACCCAATAAAACCGTTTCTTTATTTTCTCTGTGGTTTTCGTAATGCCCAGATGTCCACCACTCGATCCATTGTGATAATCCTCGATTATTTCCTTAAATTTGGCCTTTGGAATAACCAGCAGTTTTGAGCGAGTTTTACCATCCTCGCTTTCCCAGATTCGGTAGAGACAACCGTCATGCAACTTCAAACTTTGCCATTGCGCCCAGTATGCTTTACAGATTTGGCTTTCATTTGAAATTTCTTGCCACGCCGGTTTCCTACCCAGCTCCTTATACTTAATTATAGTTGCCAAATCTGTATCATTGCGCTGGTCCCGTTTTACCTCCTCTTTTGTCCACTTTTCTTCAGGCAAAACGTTCAAAAGGCGCACATCAATTGTTCCAGCTTTATTTTCTGTTCGCGAACAATGACCGCACTCAATTTTACATGGACGACGGGAAAGTGCATCCGCATTTCCATGCTGGCTTCCTTTGCGATGCTCTATGGTGAAATCATAGCTCTGCAAGCGTTCTATCCACCGTGCGATTTGACCTTCAGGATCCTTGAATTGAAGTAGCCACCTTAATGCTGCATGGTCTGTCCTCAGGAGAAAGTGCTGTCCATATAAGTACTTATGGAAGTGTTTCACGCATTCCATTACTGCCAGTAACTCTCTCCGAGTTACGCAATAATTCCTCTCAGGTTTCGACAGAATTTTGCTGAAATATGCGACGACTTTTTCTTGACCATTGATGATTTGGGACAAAACTCCTCCAATACCATGGCCACTCGCATCGGTGTCCAATACAAATTCTTTGCCGGGTATTGGGTACGCGAGTATTGGCGCTGTGGACAGTAATTCTTTCAGTTTTTGGAATGCAGTTTCCTGTGCCCCACTCCATTCGAATTTTCGATTTTTCTGTGTCAGCTCATGTAGACTGCCTGCAACATTTGCGAAACCAGGAACAAAGCGTCTGTAATAAGTGCATAGACCCAGAAAACTTCGCAACTTATGAAGATTAGATGGACGTGGCCAATTTTTCACAGCTTTTATTTTATCTTCATCTGTGTGTATTCCTTCTGACGTAACCTTGTGCCCCAGATATTTGACTTCACGCTGGAAAAGTGAGCACTTTTTCGCACTTAATTTTAGTCCAGCTGTCTCCAAGCGCTCAAACACTTCCTCCAGATTTTTCAAGTGGTCATCAAAATCTTTACCCATGATGATTATGTCATCGAGATACACTAGACAAGTCTTCCAATGTAGTCCTTTGAGAACTCGTTCCATTAACCGTTCAAACGTAGCTGGAGCGTTACAAAGACCAAACGGCATGACGTTGAACTGCCATAGACCATTCCCAATACTAAAGGCAGTTTTCTCTTTGTCTTTTTCATCTATTTCCACCTGCCAATATCCACTTTGTAAGTCCAGGGTGGAAAACCATGTTGCTCCAGATAACGTATCCAGTGTATCATCGATTCTGGGTAACGGGTAGCTGTCTTTTTTAGTGACGTCATTCAATTTTCTATAATCCACACAGAATCGCATACTTCCATCCTTTTTCTTCACAAGTACGACCGGTGAACTCCATGGGCTTTCTGATGGTGCAATGACATTTTCTCGCGCCATATCTTCTATAAGGCCCGTCACTTCTTCTCTCTTAGCGAGTGCTAGCCTCCTTGGAGGTTGACGAATCGGCTGAAAATCACCTGTATCAATGCGATGTTTGACAACTGATGTTCGGCCATTATTTTCTCCTTTGGACGCAAATATCCGCCAATGTTTTTGCAGAAACCTTTTTGCTTTGTTTTTGTTCTGAGCAGACAACTCCTTCGTCCATTCTTTCGTCAATACATCCAAGGCCGACGATTTTGTTAAAGTTGTACCTTGTGTGTTCTGCTGGTCATTTTCACAATTTATCACAGCTGTAACTTTCTCACATTGCGCTATAAGTTCACCTTTTTGCATCCATTTTGGCTTATTTGTTGGATTCAAAATTCGCACCGGTATTTTTCTGTCTGTTCTTGTGTTTACTAGGGTCTTTCCAATAATCAGGTCTTTCTTAAAATTTTTCTTATCTGCTTCCACTACCCACAGATGGCTTGTCCCACAGTCTTCATTTGTTGTGGCCCAAATAATTTCTTCGGTATTGGGTTCAATTCGACAGCGCTCACTTATGTAGACTCTTGCAATTGCCAATTTTTGTCCACAGCCAATGTCTAAAGGCAACTCTACATTGGCATACCTTAACGTTTTTTTCTTAAGATCCAAAGTGAACCCGTGTCGAATCATGAAGTCCACGCCAATGATAACCTCATCGGTGATGTTTGCAACAATAAAATCATGTTCCACAGTTTTGTTGCCGATGAGAATACTCGCTGTAACTTTTCCTACTATTTGCGCAATTTCTCCTGTCGCTGTTCTCAATTGGATCCCATTTAACGGCGTTACTCGTCGTCTTTCAAATAAGTCTTTCCTCACAATTGAATGCGATGCGCCTGTATCCAAAGTAAGCTCACATGGTCTTCCGTTGATTTTTCCACCGATGGTAAGGCTGTTGGAATTTCGGCAGAGCTTCGAAACCAAGACTATGGGGCAATCATCTGTAAGAGTCAGCTCACGCCCCGCTGTACTGACTCTCTTTAGTTTAACGACTGCTGATCGCTAACATTTTCGCCATCGTTCACCCTATTTCCAATTCTTCTTTTTGGTGAACGTGATGCAGATCGTTTACGACGTGATTTGCAGTCACGTGCCATGTGTCCCTGCTTACCACAATTGTAGCATTTTCCGCTGAAGCTACCGCTGGCGAACGATGAATTTTTCTTTTCAGCCTCCACCTCCATCCGACGAGTTTTCAGTGATGGGCGGCATGTCAACGCAATCGTCTCCTGCGTGAGGGCAACCGTTACTGTTTCATTAAATGTCGTCTTCGGGCTCCTCATTGTCTCGCGTTTTGTTTCTGAGTCACGTATGCCGTCAATAAACGCCTCTATTTTGAATTTTTCTGCTACGACACTTAACTCGTCAGGATAGGAAAGGTGTGCCAATCGCTCAATATCCGCAGCATACTCCTGCAAGGACTCACCAGATTTTTGGATACGACTTTTCAACTCCAATCTGTGAATCTGCTTCATGTGGTCACTGCCATATTTTCGCTGTAAGGCATCCATCACCGCCTTGTAATTTTTCTGCTCCGCCACTGGAACCGTTTGCAATACTTCTGCAGCTGCGCCTTTTAATGCCACAATTAGCGCTGCAGCTGCGCTTTCGTTATCCCAACGGTTGTGACCAGATGTTGTTTCGAACTGGAGCTTGAAAACACTGAATGGCGTTGTTCCATCGAATGAGGGTGCCTTAAGCCTCTCTGCGCTGATTTCTCTTATAACTTGAGTGGCTGGTTCACTTATTTCCAACTGTTGAATCCTTTTATTAACGTCTTCAAAATTATTTTGAACTTTTTCAAGATTATTTTGAACTTCTTCCTTGAATGATTCAACGTCATCTCGTAACTCAGTCATTTTTGCATCGAGGCCATCTACCATTTTGGCAACCTCCGTTCGAACAGCCTCGTGGATCTGCGTCGCGTTCTGATTTAACTTTTGGTCTATTTGCAGTGCATTTTGACTTAAGCTCTGATCAATTTCTTCACGAACCGTCTGGATCTGTAGCGCGTTCTGACTTAACTTCTGGTCCATTTGCAGTGCATTTTGACTTAAGCTCTGACCAATTTCTTCTCGAATGGTCTGGATATTGCTATTCATCTGTAGTGTATTTTGACTTAAGCTCTGACCAATTTCTTCTCGAATGGCCTGGATATTGCTATTCATCTGTAGTGTATTTTGGCTCATTGCCTGCGTCATCGCCATTAACATTTTCTCGAACTTTGACATATCTACAACTTCACCACTTGCCGCTGATCCAGAAGCTTCTTCCACTTTCGCTGCTGATTCTGATACATCACTATAAAATTCATGCTCTTCCAGGTTTACACCTTGAGCCTCAAGAGCTTGCCGTAAGCGTTTCTGTAACTCCACCTTTCCGCCAGTAGATTGCAGACTCAGCTGCTGCAACTCCTTCTTCAGTTGATCCACTTTTAGTTCGTCAAACTTAACCATTTTTATTTATTTTTTTTTTTTTTTTTTTTTTTTTATTTAATTGATTGTTAATTCTTTTTACACAATCCCACTTCTGACACCAATTGTTACGAAATTTCTGTCTCTTTGACGATAATTTCGATCTCTCACACTTTTCTGAGTTCGATCACTGGATTGTGTAACAATTAAAAACACACAAACTTATTTAGTTATAAAATGGTTTATTTTATTAACGTTCAAATTCTAATATTAATTTAACACTGTATAGAAAACTGTTTTGTTCTACTACGGATCACACTGTATTCACTTTATTGCTTTCTGCTTCGCTGGTTTAATTCTACTGTGTGCTCAGCTCAGATGACAACCCTTTTTATAAGTGGCGTATATTCTACCATTATCTACAACCCACCAGTGCTACTTTGTAGCGTGCATTCTACTACTATCCACAATTCACCACGTTGACGTTGAGCTAGCTATTATGCTAGATGTTAGATGGCGTTGTACGTTGTACGACGGCGATAATTTCTCTCGGTTGTTGACTTTTTATTGTTTACTGCAGCGTCTGTTCGGTTTATTATTTTTAGCATTTTGCGCTAGATGGTGCTAATATCGTTTAGTTTCTTTCGTTGGTATTTATTTCAAGAGTCTTCTAGCATAAACCAAATTTCGCTACAATATATTTTTAATAATAAACAAAAAATGCACTTTAAAAGTTGTTAATGTTCAGTCATTTATTTATTTATTCATTGAAATGCTTAATACTAATTAATACGTAAGCAACCGAATTAATACGTAAGCAACTTGGTTGAACAGTGATCAGACCATCGTATATATGTACATAGCTGTATTTACTTACTGCATTTGCTTTAGGTATGTATTTACATGCCGCTAGAGACAATATCTAAACAAGTTATGTATTACACTTCTAAACTTTACTTTACATCATAACAAAATCCCCCTTTGTTAGGTTGCTTAATAGTATGTACAAAATGTGTAAGATAATGTAACGATACAATATTCACAAAAATTCAGATAACATAATGAAAATTACTCTTCATTTAGAATCATTTTATATATGTAAGTAGGGTAAGAAATACAAAATTCATATCTTAATTACAAGAAGACTTTGACCTAGCAGCGTGTCCTCCCTGGAAGTAAACTGGGTTGTGCGCAGGGTTTGGTACCCGCCACGTAAAAAAAACACTCCAATGAAGACTAAAAAAGCCTCGGATAGGGAACCCCTCAACGTTGACGACCACTGCAAACGAAAAAAGGACTATGATTTAAGGATATGCACCTGGAATATCCGGACCCTCAATAGGGAAGGTGCCTCTATCGAATTGGCAAATGCCCTCGGAAAAATTAAGGCTGACATCACCGCCATCCAGGAAATAAGATGGATAGGACAAGGTTGCTCTAAGCAAGCAAGTTGCGATATCTACTATAGCTGCCATGCAGAGAGGCGCGAATTTGGATGCGGATTCGTAGTAAGCAAGAGACTTCGCCACCATATCTCCAGGTTCACACCTGTGAGCGAAAGGTTGGCTACGATCCGCGTCAAAGCTCGATTTTTTAACATCAGCTTGATTTGCGCGCACGTCCCGACGGAGGAAAAGGACGATGCTCTCAAAGATGACTTCTATGCGAGACTCGAGGAAGTATACGACCGCTGCCTGGCCCATGACGTTAAAATTGTACTCGGGGATTTCAACGGAAAGGTCGGAAGAGAAGATATATTTGGCCACACTGTCGGTCAGTTCAGCCTTCACGAGACCACCTCAAACAACGGTCTACGGCTGATCGACTTCGCTGCGGCGCGAAACATGGTAGTAAGTAGCACCAGATTTCAACACCTCGATATCCACATGGCCACCTGGCTGTCCCCTAATCAGAAAACACGCAACCAAATCGATCATGTTGTGATCGACGGAAGGCATGCTAGATGTTCGTACATTCCGGGGAGTCAATATTGACTCCGATCATTATCTTGTTGCAGCCAAGATACGCATGCGGCTGTGCAATGCAAAGGATGCACGCTCTGGTACGCAACAAAAGCTGGACGTCGCTAAGCTGCAATCACATCGGACGGCCGAAACCTATTCCGCTCGCCTCTCAGAACTGCTGCTTCAACCTGACTCTCTACCCGATGATGCCGGTGGACTTTGGGCGCATATATCCCGCTCCATGCGCTCTGCCGCTGAGGAACTCATTGGTTTCCGACGCCCACTTCCGCGAAATCAATGGTATGACCAGGAGTGTCGCGAAGCTACTGCAGTGAAAAACGCCGCCTACAAAAGAACCCTGCAGTCAGCAGCAACGCGAGCCGTGCACGAAAACTACCGGGAAAAGAGAAAGGAAGAGAGGCGCCTTTTCAGACGCAAGAAAATAGAGCAGAAAAGGCACGAGCGTGAGAAACTAGAAGTGTTACGGGGCAGGAATGATGCTCGAAAATTTTACCAACATGTCAAGCGTCTGACCAAATGTTTCAAGCCCGGACCATCTACCTTTAAAGATGAACATGGAAATCTGGTTACGGATACGCAGGGTACACTGAGATTATGGAGGGAACACTTTTCCAAGCTGCTTGCTGGCGATGACTGCACCAATCCCGCCTTTGGAGAAACCAACCCGATGCCACCAATCAACGACGATGGTGTGGACGTACCACCACCTAGCCATGACGCGGTACGAGTTGTGATCCAACGACTTAAGAACAACAAAGCGGCTGGTGCCGATGGCCTGCCTGCTGAATTGTTCAAGACCGGCGGTGATGAGCTGATAGGGTGTATGCATCAACTCATTTGCAAAATATGGCTAGTAGAAAGCATGCCCGACGATTGGAATCTCAGCGTGCTTTGTCCTGTAATAAAGAAAGAAGACCCGACAATCTGCGCCAAATACAGGGGTATCAGTCTTATTTCCATCGCATATAAGATCCTCTCGAGCGTATTGTGTGAAAGATTGAAGCCGTATACAGAAACGCTGATCGGATCCTATCAGTGTGGCTTTAGACCTGGTAAGTCTACCATAGACTAGATTTTTACACTACGCCAAATTTTTTTTTTCATTTAATTTTATTTTAATCATAGATTAGTACATTAAGAATTATATTCTTTTACTGTACAACAAACATTTATCATCAAATCAAATACAAAATCATTTAATAATATTTAGCTGCCTATAGATGAAAATTAATACAAATTTAAATTTGATTTCAATTAACTTAATACATACATATGAATTTCAATAGGTATAATTATATCTTATATTAATTAAACAATAGCATATTAAGAGATGCAGGGTAAATAATTTAATTGAATAGTTGAGAGGTAGAAAAAGTTAATGAGAAAAGTAGAGAGAGATATTAGATGCTTGAAGTTTTTCCTGTTGGGCACACATTTTATATCTCTTGGCAGAGTATTCCACAGTCGAATAGCATTAATGAAAAACAGTCTGGATGAATTAAGGTATTTAAACATTGGCAAATTTATACTCATTGTGCGTGATGAGTTAGAAAAATTTAGTTTCTCGTATAAATACTGAGGCTTTCTTGTATAAATGATATTGTGTAAGAAAACACAATTTCTTATAATAAGATAATTTTGAAGACTACAGTTGAGTATCCTATAACTAAAAGCTGAAATGTGTTCGAATCTGTTGACACCATATATATAGCGAGCAGCATTATTGTAAGCTACTTGTAATTTGTGCAATGAGCGTGAGTCTAACTTGCTATACACCACTTCGGAGTAGGTGATTATTGGGACAATAAGCTGTACTACTAAGCGTCTTTTTGTGTCGGTTGGTACAAATAACGCAGTCATTCTGAGGTTACGTAAAATACTGTAAATTTTACCTACCACAGAATTTATGTGGTCTTCACAGCTCAGGACAGAATTTACTCGAAATCCTAGATTGGTAGCTTTGTTCACAAACTTCAACTCAGCATGATTTAAGACAATAGTCGGAAGACTATTAACAAGGACTATTGCTTTTGAAATTGGAAGCACATAAGACTTAGATGGATTTAAATTTAGTTTGTTTTGTATTGTCCAATTGCTAAGTCTATGGAGATCCTCATTAACACGATAGCATAAGTCTTCCATTAGACCTACTGGACGCGAGAAGTCCAGTTGCAGATCATCGGCATATGCATGCATGGAAACATTATGGCAAATATAAAATACATCGTTGATAAAAAGAGTGAACAAAAGCGGACCCAATATGGATCCCTGCGGTACCCCGCAAATCACAGCTTGTATACCTGAGATTTTATTCCCTACTTTTACTCTATGCGTTCACCCATGAAGGTAACTTTTCAGTAAGTTCACTGCAGTATCTGAGAGTCCAAAAAATATTTTTAGTTTGCGACATAATAAAGCATGATTCACACTGTCAAAGGCTTTAGAAAAGTCTAACAGACAGAGCAGAGTTATCATTTCATTATCATATGCAACTCTTATATCGTCAAGTATTTTCACCAAAGCAGTTGAAGAACTATGGCCAGGACGGAAACTAGATTGCAAAGGTGAAACAAGTTTATGCAAGTCAATATGAATACGTATCTGATCAGCTATTAATGATTCACAGACTTTAGAGACACACGAAAGAATACTTATGGGTCTATAGTCGCTGGGTTGTGATGCAGTTTGCTTCTTAGCAATTGGCAAAATTGTTGGCTTAGGAAATGTTGAGGTAGTCAAACAGTGGTTTATTTGTGTTTAAGGGAACTGAGAGCAAAAGGAAGTACAAGTTTTAGAAATTTAATGCAAATACCATCCTCACCTGTAGCATTTGACTTAATACTATTGACACTTTTGTCAACTTCAGGTTCACTTACATTATTGAACTGAAATGAATTTGTAATATACATAGCTCTCAATTCTTCTTCAACGGTTTGTGCATCAGAGGCAGGGTGGGAAACAAAAAATTCATTAAGAATATCAGGGTTAATATTACATAAGGAAGTGTTCTTATTACAAATACCAATATTTTTTAAATTCCTCCAAAGAAGTTTGTCAATAGGATTCCTTTTCCAAGCAGTGTAACATTTATTTCGATTTTTTATCGCAGTTTTCACGCTCATTGTAAACCATGGACAAGATACATTCAATATTCTCGCAGTGCGAATTGGTACATGTACATCGAAAGACCTATTAATTGTACTATTGAAAAACTCTAACTTTTCGTCAACAATGCCTAGGTACCAGCAAGTATTCCACTCTATCAGAGCCAAATCACCATAGAGGGAATCTAGATTAATGGACTTGAAGTCCCGATATAACAAAGTAACAGAACAAGAGACCTTGTTTAGTTGTACATTTAACGTGCAGAAAATTAGATCATGGTCAGAAACAAATGAAATTTGATCAAAAAATAAAACAGATGAAGGGTTGGATACAATAAACATATCAAGTAAACTAGGAAACACAGAACTTGCAAAACGTGTTGGCATTGTAGTGTTAAAAATTTCTAGTCCAAGTTGAGCCAAATCTTCACAAAACTTATAGGAACAGCTATCATTTAAAAACAAATTAACATTGAAATCACCACAAAAAATGTGATAATCATAATTTATTAGATATTCAGACAACGATGAAAAAAAAGGATCAAGACTACAAGTACGATTAAGATTGTAAACACAGGAAACAAATACTTTCGTTACATTATCAAAGATTTCAACATTTAAGAATTCGACACCTGACATCACAGACTTACTTACTAATTTAACGTTTAGATTGTTCCTACAATATATTGCAACACCCCCACCTTTTTTCCAAGTCTATCATTTCGAAAGATTTTGAAGTTATTCAAATTGAAATAAAAATCTGACACATCATTGCTGAACCACGTTTCCGAAACACATATTACATCGACCAAAGACTCTTCAAAAATAAATTTGATATAGTCCAATTTAACGCCATTTAAACTTCTAGAGTTGAAGTGAACAATGTGAAGGCCTGAGTATCGCTTACAAAAAATATTGATCATCGTTTTATGATTTTCATTAACGCTATAACTATTATTATTTAACATAGGCATAGAGTGAATAAGATGAAAAACCTAAAGCATCAAGATAAAAAAGAAGCATAGTGTTAAAGAAGTTATAAAATAGCAAATAGTTCGATAAGTAAGACCTAATTAGAAACATTTGCACTAGCGTTATCAGATTCAACATTTTCGTTATTGAGTCGAAATTTCTGCAGTTCGCATTTGCTATCAATACGAAACGCATCAGACGTCCGTTGCTGTCTGACATATACACAGCCACGTATAGTAAATGCACCAAAAATTAATTTCTCTCGTTTGAAACGTACAGCAGCTTGAAGCAGTTTTCTGTTTTCGACACTTAGGCTTTCGTGTATAAATACATTGCCATCCAAGTCAAAGCCAGACATTCTCAGGCTTACTCACGATTTAGTCCTCGTACGAAAATCTCCAAATACTTTTAATACAAGATTTCTTTCATATAGGGAGTAAAATTTTATGATTATGACCGATTTCGGGTTATCTATTTTTGGTTTAATTCGAAAAATATCCCAAATTTGCGGAGGCGAGAAATCAATGGACCGACATATGTTATCAAATATATTTTTCAAATTTTCAGTGGCTGAATATGGTACACCAAACATAACTGCATCTGATGATACGTGGGCAAACTTCTTTTCATTGCCGCTGTTGGTTGTGCAGTCGAACTCAGTTATCATCTTAAGCAACTCATCGCAACGCTTATCTAAAACACTAAGCTGCTCTTCAAATAAGAGTATTTGCTTATCAATTTCGATGTGCTTAGTTTTAGTTGTGCTTATTTCGTCTTGTATTTTGGTTTCAAGCTTCGTTTCACTACAATAAATCTCCTTCGAAAGACGCTCAAACAGGTTATTAGATTGTGATAAAAGCCTTTCTTTCATCAGCTGTATATCATCTTTTATTTTTTTGCTCAAACGCTCCTCTAATTCTTTTAATTGCAAAAGAAATGAATTTATTTCAAACTTCGATGTGACAGAACAGGGAGAACTTGTACTTTTTGCTGTTCTACCGAGTTGAATGGTCTGCAGTTGTTGTTGTTGGAAGCGCGTAGTTCTTTTTGGCGAAACTGACATTTTTTTGTAGTAAAATTAATCCACGTGTAAAAAGGGGCTCAAATGCAAAAATTACTTAACAGTTAAGAAAGCACTGCAATTTCAAGCTTTCTAATTTCAAAAACAGGTGTCGATGGATTTGACGTCCGAACAGCTGATTATGACAAATGTTTACTTGTTTACTGTTGGTTAACTGCGTACTGATGAGTTTTAGTTTTTGGTTGGTTTGGTTGTTGCCTTCGCTAAACTAGAGCTTTTTTTTGTATGTTAAAGCTATTCTCTGTAAAAGCTGGCCACTGTCACTCACTCGTTGTTGTTCGTAAGATCAAAGTCCAACTCTCGCCCGTCACCGTAGCGCCAACCAACAGAGACTCACTTGCTGCAAACCAAATACCTTTATCAACGCCGCCGGAGCAAAACCTTCAACGTCCATTCGCTAAGCAGCACCAGATATACTTAAGAGTCAGCTTTCAGTACTAATTTTGCACTTTTTATCACACTTTAGAATAATTTTGACAGAGAGCACTTATTTTGTTTATTATATCGAACAGAGTTGCCGACGATTTTTCCTGGAGAAAACCCATGAATATCAAATCGACACTCACCATCTCTTCGTCGATTATAAAGCTGCGTTCGATAGCCCAGTGCGGGATTGCCTATACGCAACAATGTATGAGTTCGGTATACCTGCAAAGTTGATAAGACTCTGCAGGATGACGTTGAGCAATACGTGTAGCTCCGTCAAGGTAGGGAATGACCTCTCCGGAACTTTTAATACCGAGCGAGGTATCAGACAAGGCGACCCGCTCTCGTGCGATCTCTTCAATTTCATTATGGAGGGGATCGTACGAAAAGCCGGTGTGCATCATAATGGCACCATTTTCTTCAAAGGTGTTCAGCTCCTTGCGTACGCTGATGATATTGATATTATCGGTCGGAGTAAGAGAGATGTTACTGCTGATTTCACTGCTATTGAAAAGGAATCAGCCAAAGTGGGTTTGACTGTAAACGAGGGCAAGACGAAACACATGATGTCTACTAACAACAACAAGAGAGCACGGGATCTAGACTCTCATGTTACAGCAGGCAACTTAAAATTAGAAGTTGTCAAGGAATTCATTTACCTTGGCACTGCCGTAACCAGCAACAATGATGTCAGTCTGGAGATTAGGCGGAGAACAACAATTGCTAATAGGTGCTACTACGGTCTCAGTAAGCAATTACGTTGCAGAGCTCTCTCTCGATCGACAAAGCTAACACTCTACAAGACGCTCATTCTACCTGTGCTTCTTTATGGCGCTGAGGCATGGGTGGTTTCGACAACAGACGCAGCCGCTCTTGGGGTGTTCGAGAGGAAAGTTCTCCGCAGAATCTTTGGTCCTGTTCGAGTTGGCGACGACTATCGCATTCGAATGAACCACGAGCTGTATGAGCTCTACGCCGACATTGACATAGTTAAGCGTATAACAATACAGCGACTACGCTGGCTGGGTCATGTCCATCGTATGGATAAAGAAGCTCCAGCGAAAAAGGTATTCGAAGGGAAGGTCCCCGGTCAACGACGAAGAGGGAGACCATGCCTCCGGTGGATAGACCAAGCTGAGGAAGCCCTAACCGCGCTTGGCATTAACGATTGGAGAAGGCGCGCGCAAAACAGAGGCGCCTGGCGAGAGCTAATGAGGTCGGCCGTAACCTGACAACGGGTTGTTATGGCCATCTAAGTAAGTAAGTATTTACTTTAACTTTAACCATATAATACTGTCTACCAATTTTTTTTATAATAACACCGTTAATCCATTTGACTTTACCTGCTCCTGAATAGTCTTTAACAATAACCATATCTCCCCTCTCAAATTTGCGTTTACATTTACGCTTATAAAATTTCCGTTGTTTATATTGGTTTTCTTTTACACTGTTCTACTTTGCATATATTAATATCTTTTTTTCTAACATATGGATTTAGCAAATCAACTCCGGTTCTTAAATTTCTATTTAGCATTAACTATGCTGGTGTAACATCAAGTCCATCAAGAAATTGGCAAGTCTATTATTCAAATCTTTTATGCCACCTTTGTGAAATGTCTTTTTTAACGCAAGTTTAACCATCTTGACTCCATTTTCTGCCAATCCATTGGCTGATGGATGACCTACAGGGATTGTTACATGCTTAATGCCATTTTGTTTAAGGAAATGTTCAAATTCACCAGAAATAAATGATTTCCCGTTGTCAGTGACAACTTCAGTAGGCAAACCGAATCTAGCAAATATATGACGTAATACATAAATGGTATGACCGTTAGTAATATCACTACCCATATCACAACATTCCAGCCATTTGCTATGAGCGTCAACTATTATAAAAAATCTTCTATTAAAAATAGGATCCATGAAGTCCAAATGAATTCTGCTCCATGGTGATTTTGGCCAATTCCATGTGACTAATTCATTCTTAGACGGATTACTCTTGAATGGCAAGCAATCAGTGCAAATTTTTGCTATATTTTCTAAATCGTTATTTAGACTAGACCACCAACAGTATCCTCTTGAAATGTTTTTCATTTTTACCAAAACCATGTGATACTTGTGAATTTCTCCCAACACTTGTTTTCGGAAATTTTCCGGAACGACAATCCTATGAGACCAGATGATACAATCCTCTTCCAACTCTGACAACTCATTTCTTCTCACAAAGTAGGCTTTTAAGAAGGAGTCCATCAGCTTGCTAGGCCAACCATTTTTGATAAATTCACAAACTTTAAATAATGTTTCATCTTTATGGGTTTCAACTTTGATCATATCAAATGTAATAGGTAAATCTGATACCTGATTAACATAATTAAGGCAAACATTGCCTACATCATGGACTATTTTACTCTTATCTTCACTATTTGTAGCAGCTCTCGAAAAATAATCCGCTACATTGTTTTTGGTGTTTACGTACTCTATATCAAATGTATAACCCGATAGGAAAAGTGTATGTCGCTGGAGGCGATTTGCAGACATGGCTGGAATACCTTTTCGTGGCCCGAATATCGAAACCAGTGGTTTGTTATCTGATACGAAAGTAAATTTTCGCCGAAACAAATATTGGTGAAATTTCCGAACACCATACACAATAGCTAATGCTTCTCGCTTTATTTGTGAGTATCTTTGCTCTGTCTCAGTAAGCTATTTAGAAGCATAACAAATTAGTTTTTCAGAGCCATTTTCGTATATGTGCGAAAACACCGCACCCACACGTACAGGGCTAGCATAAACAATAAGTTTAACTGCCAGCTGTGGATCGTAATGAGCGAGTATCTGATTAGACATTAGCAACTCTTTAATGTATAAAAATGCTTTTTGATGTTTTTCACCCCAATAAAATTTCATATCCTTTTTAAGAAGCTCATATAGAGGAGAACAAACAGTTGCTACTTGTGGATCAAATTTTCTGTATTAGTTTAAAACTCCTAAAAACGCCTGAAGCTTTTGTACGTTATTTGGAACTGGAGTATTAACTATAGCATCTACTTCATCTTTACATGTACATGTAGACCCTTTTCATCTATTATATAACCTAAGTAGCTTATAGACTTCGAGAAAAATGTGCATTTTTCTTTAGAAACCTTGAGTCCAGCATTACTTATTCTTGACAAAATCTTATCCAGTCTCTTTAGATGCTCTTTACGATTGCTTGCTGTTACCAAAACATCATCCATAAAAGCAATGACTCCTTCTAAGCCTTGAAAAAGCTCGTCATAACTTTTTAAAATATACCTGGTGCTGAAGCAACTCCATAAATAAGTCGAGTGTACCGAAAAAGACCCTTTGTGGTAGAAATCGTTGTAAGATTCTTAGATTTTTCATCCAAAATTAGCTGTTGATATGCCATTGACAAGTCAATTTTGGATAACTCCTTTCCCCCACACAATTTAGCAAAAAGTTCCTCTATTTTAGGAAGAGGATACTTGTCAATGTGCAATTCACTGTTCAGTGTAATTTGTAGTCCCCACAAATCTTAATCTTTCCATTCTTTTTGATTATCGGAACTATCGCTGTTCCACAATCACTGTGGTTCACTGGCTCTAATACACCTAACGACACTAAATTCGAAATTTCATCTTCCACTCGTTATGTAATAGCCAGTGGCAATTTATGGTTTAAAAAATGTTGGTTTTGCGTCATCTTTCAATTTTAATGATACAGTGTATTTGTTGAAGGCTCCCAGATTTCCATCGAAAACATTTGAATATTTTCTTAAAATTTCATTTGTACTTTGATCACTTTCACTTTGAGAAATGAAATTCAATTCTTTGATCCCTAAGTTAAATGCGTGTAACCAATTTCGCCAGGGTAATGGCGGACCACCATTTTGAATTACATATGCGTCAATTATTTTGCATTGATTATTAAATTCAATTTTCATACTACATATTCCTAATGGCTTGATTAAATCACCGTTATAAGCTGTCAACACCCGCTGTGCGTCGCTCAATTTAGAATTCGGAAACCACTTCTTATAATCCGAAAACCACTTTTTATATAACCGAATATGCAGCACCACTGTCAATTTCCATTTGCAAAGTAACACCATTCACTCGAACCTGCACAGATATTGGTTTCAATGATGCATTTGTTCTAAAATGAAATATAGATAAACTATCGTCAATATCACCCAAATAATAACAATTAATATTTCTATTGTTTAATGAACCGATATTACTCCCTTTGTTAGAACTCAATTTGCACATCTTCTGAAGGCGACCTCTCTGCTTGCAGTTTTTACAACGGTAGCTCTTGAGCCTGCACTGCTCAGACGTATGGTTGTTGTAGCCGAAAATTGTACATTCCCGTTTTGACACTGATGACGATGACGTTGGATGATTTTCTTGGCTTTGTTGTTTTTTAAATGCCCATTAAGACCACTTACGATAGTTTTCAAGAGCATGCTCTTTCTTTACCGGTGAAAAGCAATACTGATTTCGCACGCATTCAATAGATTGCGCGATTTCCACTGCCTTCTCTAAAGTTAGAGATGTTTTTTTCAGCGCATTTTGGCAGGCCCATAACAAACTTATCTCTAAGTGCTATCTTGAGGTAATTGCCAAAGTCGCAGTTTGTTGACAAAGACCTCACTCTTGCCGCCCATTGCTGCATTGACTCATCTCTTTCTTTTACAGCTTCATAAGACTTATGTCTTTCCGCAAATTTTGATACGGACTGCTTAAAATGAATATCCATAACATTGACCATGTCAACATAATTAGAATTTATTGTTGGAGATTTTGTTTGACTTTTTTCTTTAAAATTGTTGTATGTGGAAAATGGGCTCAAGTCAAAAGGAAAGTATATTTAAAATTGTCCCAACGTTGCGCGAGAAGTTCCTCGCTTCATCAGGGGAGTCTTTATTTAAATAACAATCATTTTGCTATTTGCACCAACATTTTTTTAAAATTATAAAAGACGTTAAATCACAATGCAAAAATGCGAAAGTAAATTAAAATAAAAATAAATAAATAAACCATGGGCACAAACATTGAACATTAATATTGCACGTATTCCAATTGCAGCTACCCAAGAACTGGTATATTATTTTTATTTTAATTTATTTTCGCATTTTTGCATTGTGTTTTAACGTCTTTTATAATATTAAAAAAATTTTGGTGCAAATAGAAAAATGATTGTTATTTAAATAAAGACTCCCCTGATGAAGCGAGGAACTTCTCGCGAAACGTTGGGGCAATTTTAAATATATGTATTTTCCTTTTGCCTTGAGCCCATTTTCCACACACAACATAATTAGAATTTATTGGTACAGATAGATGCATTAAATTTTTTAAAAGCAGAAATGAATTTTCATTTAACGCATTAATTAATATAGCGTGTTGCTTCTCCTGCATGGTAGAACTTATGGAATTAGCTATGAAAAACTGCTCAAGACGTACTTTAAATACACTCCAGTCATTTAAAGCATAATCAAAGCTTGGAATATTGCCGATTAAACTAGACGACACCAAAAATGTTCCATGACATTTCTTAATTTTTTATGATGAAATTAGGTCCCCTAAGTTCAAAAAAATTTTTGATAGATTTTTCTCACGGTTAATTTTTTTAAAAATTTTTTTTAGTGTATTTTCAGTATATTTTCTTCAAATAAATTTCAAAAAAAGGTAATAAAATTCCCCACAACTTTTGTAACGACAGGTTTTGGTTTGAGTATACAAGTTAAGAGATTCGTCGTGAACCTTTGCACGGTGCGGACGTGTTTTTATCGTAGTCCAATAGTTTTATTACTAAGTCTTTAGTCTTTCGTCTTAAAGTTATTATTATGCCTTGTCTTTGTGGGCTAAAGGTTGACCGTGGTCAGCAATCAATCCAGTGTGGCAAGTGCAAGAATCTTTTTCACTTAGTTTGTGTGAACATTTTACCAGTTGATCTGGAATATATGCAAAAATCAAACAATTGTTTCTTTTGTAAAAATTGCATGTCAGTGCGTCGTAATTCTCTGCGTTCTCCCCCTCCAACGCAGTTTCGCGATAATTCGGTCTCTTTGTCATCGTCATCTAATGCTGAAATAGTGCAACAACAACATAAACCGGTTTCAACACACCAACAAAGCTGCAATAGCCGCGAAATTACTCTGCAAATTGTGTTTAGTGAAATTTGTTCTCTTCGATCTGAAAATGCGCGCGCTCTATCCATGATTAACTCTTTACATGACGATAAAAAGCTACTCTTTAAAAAAATTGATGAGTTGCAAACTGAGGTTCTCTCTTTACAATCTAAACTGTGCTACAAAAATCTAACCTCTGCTATCGCTCTTCTAATTGAAGATGTTAATCTGTTAAAAAACAATGTTGCGGATCTCGATAAGCATGATAAAAACTCTGCTCTTAATGAAATTTCGCAGTCATTGGCATTGGTTGATGTCTCTCACACTGATGATGAGGTTGTAGCTGTTAATAATATTGTGAATGCTTCTGCGTTATATGCTGCTGCAAGTGAAGATACAAATCTCTTCAAAAACAATGTTGCTGATCTCTTGAATGATAAGAGTGATAAGAATTTAGCTCTTCATGGTACTTTGCCGTCATCGGTTGACGTGACTCACTCTGATGATGTTGTAATTGTTAACAATAATGCGAATGCTTCTACGTCATATGCTGCTGCGGCCGCTGCTCCAAAAACATATGCTTCTGCTGCTGCTACTGCTGTCACTGCTGCAAAATCTCTAACCAATACTAATATGAATTCGATTAATGTGAAGAAAAAAAACAACAAAAAACCTATACTTGTTGTTGGTTCCAATGCTACTCGCAATTCAGAACTTGAGGTCGCTGATCGTATGAAATGGTTACATTTATCTTCATTTGCTCCATCTGTTACTTCTGAAAATATTATTGAATTTGTTGGTAACCATGCAGGTATCGATAGAATTCATCTATCTTGTTATAATTTGCTTAAGAAGGGCGTTTCTTTGGACACTATTAAGAGTGTTAATTTCAAATTGGGAGTTTCTGAAGGCTTCTACGAAAAGTTGATAATTCCTGACCTCTGGCCTGCTAATGTTAATGTGCGACCTTTTGAGTTTTTTCAAAAACCAGGAAAACAACAGTCCAAACCCTAATCAATTTAAATAGCTCCAACAACAATAGTAGACGGATTAAAATCTATTTTCATAACGTTTCTGGACTTAGAACTAAATCTAAATCACTTCTCGCTATGAGTTCACAGTTGGATTATGATATTTTTGTCATCATTGAGACATGGCTAAATGTGAATTTTTATGATAATGAATTTTTTGACGCGAACCTGTACAATGTATTTCGTAATGATAGAGATGCTACAAAAACTGGCTGTGCAAGAGGAGGCGGTGTTCTGATTGCGGTACAACGAAAACTTTTGGCTTCTATGCATGCTCTTGATAATCAAGATTCCTTACTTGACCAGATCTGTGTGCGCGTTCAAAGTATGTCTGGCTCATTGTTTCTATGCGCCTCTTATATTCCTCCAAATAGTGCTGAAAGCCTTTATAAGGCGCATGTAGATAATATTTTATCTTTAGTTTTTAATAAAGTAGGGGATAACCATCTTTGTGTGCTTGGAGATTTTAATTTACCCAATGTATCTTGGTCGCATGTTGCTAATAGTTCTGCACTTATTCCTAGTAATATCAATAGTACCTCTGAAGTATATGTGGTTGATAGTTTTTTAAGCATTGATCTCTTGCAAATTAATGGTTTTTTAAATAAACTTAATCGAATTTTGGATTTAATATTTTTAAGCAATAATATTAATTATAATTTGTCGGAATGTTTTTTTCCTCTATCTACATCGAGCCTGCATCATGTTCCATTAATAATTGAACTTGATTTTTATGAATTCTTTAATATTAAAAGTGATAATCGTAAGTTTTCTTTTAATTATAATTTATGTAATTTTCTTAATCTGAATAACTTATTTCAAAGCTTGGATTGGGATGCAATGCTACTCGATTTAGATGTATCAACTTGCTTTGATATTTTTAGATCAAAAATCATTGAAATATGTCAGAGCAATATTCCAGTTGTTGTAAAAAAAAAGTATAAATTACCATGGCACACTAGAGCTCTTAAGAAGTTAAAGAATTTAAGGAACAAATTCTATCGTAAATTCAAAAAAACTAATGATATTAAATATTTCGAATCATATAAAAAGTATTCAAAGGATTTTAATTGCCTTGATAAATTTCTGTATAAGAATTACATCTTAAAATTTGAAGCCAACATAAAAACAAACTCCAAGGCTTTTTGGTGTTATATTAAATTGAAAAGAACTAGCTCAAGTATTCCTGCAACACTATTTTTTAGTGATAAATTTGCTAACTCTGCCGCTGATGCATCTAACCTTTTTGCTGACTTTTTTAGTTCTAATTTTACATCTGAGGCTGATGCTGCAAATTATTCTTGTAATTTGGAATCGTCAATTGATTTTGGGTCTTTAATACTGTCTTATAATGATGTAGTTAGGGGTATTGAACAACTAAAGTCTTCTACCCAAACTGATGTTGATGGGCTTTCTGCGGTTTTGCTAAAAAAATGCACATCACTTGCATACCCTTTGTTGGTTATTTTTAACAAATCTTTGTCTTCGGGTGTATTTATTGATGCTTGGAAATTTACACTTATTACTCCCATTTTTAAGAGTGGCAACAAAAATGATGTTAGTAATTATAGGCCCATTTCAAAACTTACGACCATTTCTAAGCTCTTTGAATGCATTATCAAGGATAAACTATTTTTTTCTGTTAAAAGTCTGATTATTCCCAATCAACATGGTTTTGTGCCTGGGCGATCAACAATTTCCAATCTTGCAGTTTTCACCGAAGATTGTATTCTAGCTTTCCAACAAAGTCTTCAGATAGATGCAGTTTACACTGACTTGTCCAAAGCTTTTGATAAGGTTTCTCATGTAATCCTAACAAAAAAGTTAGCTTATATGGGTTTTCATTCCGTGTTTTTGGATTGGATTAAATCTTACCTAAGCAATCGTAGGTGTGTTGTTGTGGTGGATAATGTGCAGTCTCATTTTTTTGTTGCATCATCCGGCGTACCACAGGGTAGTATTCTGGGGCCCTTGTTCTTTGTATTGTTTGTTAATGATATTGGCAACTGTTTTTCTTTTGCTAAATATTTGTTGTATGCAGACGATCTGAAAATTTATTCTGTAATAAAAAGCCCACAGGATGCTCTAATGCTTCAGGCAGAACTTGATAATGTTTATTCTTGGTGTTCTGCTAATTGCCTTTCATTAAATATTAATAAATGCTTTCACATTACATTTTCGAAATGTCATAATGTTGTTCAAACCACTTATCGCATTTCTGATTGTTTTTTGCAGTCAGTCAATGAAATAAAGGACTTGGGTGTTATTTTTGATTCCAAGTTTACTTTCTCCAGCCACATTAACTTTACTATATCTAAGTCATATGCCATGTTAGCTTTTATTAGACGTAACAGCTCTGAGTTCTCTAATCCATACACTCTTAAGCTCCTTTTTACCTCATTTGTCCGTTCTAGGCTTGAATATGCCTCTTTTATTTGGAGGCCATATCATGCGTGTCATATTCAACGAATTGAACGCATTCAGAAAGTTTTTATTAGGTATGCTCTGAGATCTCTGCACTTTGCTGATCCAGTTCCTACTTACAATTCTCGATGTATGCTAATAAATTTAAAAACATTGCAAAATAGAAGAGCAATACTATCATTAACCTTTGTTTTTGATGTCATTAGGGGTGTAATTGACTCTCCTTCCCTCTTAGAGAGAATATCTTTCAATGTTCCTGCTAGAGTTCTTCGACATTTCGATACTTTTTACGTTGGCTTCAATAGAACAAATTATGCACTCAATGCTCCTCTTACTAGAGCATTAATTGAATTCAATAATATCTCGCACTTAATTTCAATAGATTTCTCCTCTTCTAAAAACTCTTTTTTGAATTTACTCAATTTAGCTTTTAATTAATATTTTAGTTTTAATTTTATAACCTTATAATTTTATTGTTATAATTACTTTATTTTGTTATTAGTCTGTAAGAATACTTCTGTTCATTGACTAGCAATTTGAAAATAAAATAAATAAAAGCTGACACATTTGAAAAAGTTGGTTTTTTTCAAATTTGTATCCAATTAAAAATAACTTTAAATATATAAACATTTAAAGATACATCAATTTAGCTCTTTAACTACAAAGAAGAAAATCTTAAAAAGGAAATAATACCAAGTTTTTGAAAATCCGTTCATTAATACCGAATTCATTTTACCAATTTTTCAGTTTTTTCTTATTTATAGGCTATTAAGTCCAGTAAAATTAGTTGTGAAAATGAAAAAAAAAAAAAATAATTCGTTACAGCACTCTGGCAGCTGAATATTGTTGAACAAGCTTTTGTAAAAGAGGACAAAAGAAATCGAACCGACTCACACTGGGGTAATTCGTGACAATATTGCGGATTAATTCAAAAATTAAAACTCAAGGTACATATTTGTTTTTGACACCGGGTTAAAATATATAAAATTCTGCATCACTGGTTGAAAAAATTGTTGCAAAATAATTTACCGTATTTACGCAATGTACTCTGAAAGTTTGCATTTCTTTTCATTTTGTGTGCGCACAGCGATAAACGTAATATTTTCATTACTTTAAAACGATTTTTCTTTGTGAATTGGCAAATAAAGTTTAAAATGATGATGGAGCCTTCTTGTTCAGGTATTTTAGTAATATAGTGTGAATTTTGTTTTGTTAAAAAATGTTTACAAATATTTTATTTTGGTTTTTTTTTTTTCTGAAAGCTTAAAAATTATCATATTTTGGCCCTATTCATGGACATATAGTTGTGAGTCCTCTGGGGTCGAGCAAAACTGTTTTCATTAACGTAATATATAGATGTTCTAGTAACATTCTATGAAAAAAAAGTTGCGCGAATGTTGCGCACTTTTCCAGCATTTTGATTTTAACAATGATTACCGGAAAAGTATGTAATCATGACACGAAATTAATACAAAAATGCTACTTGTGTGAGGCCACTTCTAAAGATTTCAATAAAATTTAGGATATGGTCAATAGAGTTGTAAACACCGAAAATCTACAATTTGGGCTGTCTGTGCTTCATGGCTGGATTAAATTTTTTGAGTGCCTGCTGCACATAGCATACAAACTGCCAATAAAGAAGTGGCAGGCTCGTTCAGAAAGATAAATTTTTAATAGCTCAAACTAAGTCCCGCATACAAAAAGAATGCAGGGATAAAATTGGGCTTATTGTGAACATACTAAAGCCCGGATTCGGTAACTCGAATGATGGCAACACTGCAAGGCGTTTCTTCCAAAATGCCAATGTGTCAGCGGCCATTACCAAAATCGACATCAATTTGATAAAAAATATGCACAATATTCTAATTGTTGTACCTAGTGGCCATCGAATCGATATGGAAAAGTTTCGCAATTTTGCTTTAAATTGTGCAAAATCTTTTGTCAAGCGTTATCCTTGGTATAATATGCCAACAACACTGCATAAATATTTTATTCACGGTCCAGATGTCATTGCCCACGCATTATTGCCAATCGGTCAATTATCTGAAGAAGCTCAGGAAGCCAGAAATAAAGATTTTAAGGCGTTCAGGGAACATTTTTCCCGAAAATGCAGCAGAGAAAAAACAATTTAAGATATTTTGAATAGGCTTCTTATCAGTTCTGATCCTATTGTACCCAGTAAAACTAAATTGCCGCAGAAAAAAGTCAAGCACATGCCAACAGAAGCATTGGAGTTGTTAATAATAGCGAAAGAAGGTGATGATTTAAATGATTATAATGTTGGCAATGATAATGATGTAAGCGAAAGTGATGGTGAAGGTGATGATAATTAATTTGCAATAGAAGGAAATTACCAATTTTAGGGAATTTTTAAGATTAAATAAATATTGAAATTTGTATAAGAATCCTCAGTGCGTATTTTGTATTTGTGGTCAAAAAAAAAATAAATGTACTGAAGTATTCTAAATTGCAATAGTTTTTTACCACTTTATATATAATTAAATAAAATACATAGTTATAACATTACTAGATACTCTGTGTGAATTAAGCGCACAAATCGATACCAATTACCCCAGTGTGCGACAGCAGCTATCCGGGGTAGAATGGGGTGCATTTTTAGAGGTCGAACACAGTTTCTGACGATTTCTGGCTAAATTGTGCATCCTATCAAAAAAAGTTTAAGGGAAAAGTTGTAGTAAATAAAAAGATCTAAGACTTTTGCATTCATTATTCTCACCTTAACCTTAAAATTTTTCGAAAAAATGGCTGAAAACCGGTTTTTCGGTTTTTCATTTTTTTTAGTTAGTTGGGGAAAAAAGTTACAAGTGATTGAGTGTATTTTTGATCGTTGCTGTAATTTTACACTTCTGGTAAGTAAGCAATTTTTTTGTTAAGTTTTGTCTTTTAAAAGTGAGATTTTGTGAAAAGTGCTATTGAACATTACACCCTTGTGCAAATTAATGTGGACGAAACAATTTTTCTACGGTTTTTTACAAATTTGATTCTGAAAACACTATTTAAAGCTAATGTATTGGGCACATTGTTATTCTAAGCTTAAAACGTACCCGTGGTTGTATGTTTCGGTTAGTATTGTATGTATATGTGAGTATTTTGCTTGTTTCATGTTTGATATAACGTTTTGACTAGTTTTGTTGAATCTTAAGTCACAGGTTGAATGCGTTCCAAAAAATGACATCGCAATAGAGATACGTTTTAAGGTAATTTCGCTGTCTGAACAGTCTTATTTGACACAAAGACAGATTGCTAAAGAACGTAGCATTTCTAGGAGTGCAGTAAACAGGCTTATTAAGGTCTACCGGGAAACTGACTCAATTTCACCTCAGAGGGAGGGAAAATATCGCCGTAAAAGAAAAACCAATACGAAAGAAGATACTCTATTGTTGAGGAATAGTAAAATTAACCCCACAAGGATCAGTGACAACTTACAGAAAGATCTAGCTATAGCCGGAACGATAGTTCAACAACATGGCGTCGATTGTTAGAAGTTGGCTGAAAGGCACGGAGACCCGTAAAGAAACAAGTTTTGACCGTCGCAATGAAGAAAAAGAGAATGGCTTGGGCTGAGAAGCACAAGAATTAGACTATGGAGGATTGGAAAAAAGTGTTGTTTTCCGATGAAAGTCATTTTTTCGTTCAGGGTATGTGCACCAGTTCGTTCGACGGTCTGAAACGGAACCCATTTCACAAGCTCACATTTAGCAGTCAGTCAAATATCCTGTAAAACAAATGTTTTGGGGATGCTTCTCATTTTTTGATCCAGGATCATTAATACCCATAACAGGGATGATGAGTGGTCAAAAATATATGACGAGGTTACAGCATAGACAGCATACAGCATAGGCTGCTGAGTTGTCAAAGTTAAATTTGGAAACTCCTATTTTTCAGCATGATTTAGCAACTCGCCAAAAATCAAAAATAGTAAAAAAATTTTCCACTGATAATAGAATTACAGTGTTGGATTAGTTTGGTGAATATTTTACTTCAATCCAATTGAGAATTTATTGTCTAAATGCAAAACGAGGTTCAGAAAAATGTATTGCACAACCAAACTTAACCTGATTGAGTCAGTTATTAAAGTATGGTACTTTGATCCCAAAATCCTTAATGACTGCAAATAATTTATAAATTCCATGTCGAAACGAATTAAAATGGTGCTTTAAGAAACGGTGGACATATTGAATATTAATTTGTATAGTTTTGTATCTTTTTTTTTTATTTTTCATGAAGAAAACACATTTTTTTTAGTAACAACTGGTTTGTCCACATTAATTTGCACAAGGGTGTAAATTTAAAGTTGAGGAATTCAAACCTGCTCCAATTTCATAAATTTTACTGAAATATATTGAATAAGATTATAAGCTACATTGGGGATCATTCGGCATTTGTGGAAGGGGCGCATTTGGCAGGTGCCGAATGTTCCCCTAAGTCTATCGATCAGAAGCAAGCTATCAACATAAGCTGCTTTTGTTTTTTTTTTGAGGCTTTGATATGGTTCGCAGCTATAAGAAAAAGACCGAAAGAGTCAATATTAATGAAACTGCCATAAAAAATGCCATATCCGATGTAAAACATGGGCGAGCAACTTTCTTCCTTAAAGAACGGCATTAAACGGACAACATTGCAGGCCAGAATCAAGAAACGTGACCCTTTGGGATCCAGTACGGACTCAGCCTCCGATGTGGAAAGACTTTTTCATTCGAAATACATAGCACGACAAGAGCTTCTAATTACTTTTCATATGGTTCAGCCTTTCTCCAAACCAAATTTTATTAAAATCGGTACATCAGTTTAGCCGTGGCAACGTATTTTCCGTTAGGGGCGTGGCACCACCTACTATTGAAAAAAAGTATACACTGCACTCCTTCTCTTCACAGCCCTCCTACAAAATAAAAAAATTAAGCGATTATGATTATGGCTGTTTACCAACTGCCTATTTATACATAAATATCTATATGTAGCAAAGAAGCAGATAGAAAAGAACGAGACATTACATTAGTTAGGGTAACTTATTTAAAAAATAAAAATTTCGCATTGACCATTTCAAATTATAATGTTTTGAGCAAAGAAGTAGATAGAAAAAAACGAGAATCCGAGCTTTTTCCCTGTATTAAACTTTGGCGAGCCGAATTAAAGCTGGAACCAATGAGAATTAAGAACCAAAATCCTATTGGATTTTATTTCTGATTTTGTTCGGCTCTTGCAACGATCCGAACGAATTCACAATGTTAAATTCAGGCCATTTTGTATTTTCTTATTTATTTATTTTCTTAAATTCATAAAAAAGTTATTTGAATATTAGAAAATGAAAATAAATAAATTGAAATTCAAAAATAAGGAAAACTTGTTGAGAAAATTATTCAATTACGATGACTTACATTTAAACCTGCATTTGAGAAAATCAATTTTTATATCTACCAGGCAACCAGCAAATGCAATAGCATGATTTTTATTTTGACTCCTTCAAACTTGCAAATTTGCAAGTGATCCAGCGTAAGTTTTGTTGTTGGTTTTTCTTCAGAAAAATTCAGTCTAAAAAATCCTAAAAAAAATGCCTGCTTTTGTTGTTGCGTTTTTGTAGTTTACAACCGATGCCGTTAGTTGCAATTTTGTTGGTATTTTTTCGGCAGAAAAATTGAGTTGAAAATAACAAAAATTATATTCATGTTGTTTGCTTGTATGTGTGCTCAAATTATGCTATTTTTCGCAACTAGGATTTTTGCTTTGGGGCTATAAATATATAGAAATTATGAACTTATATTTTTCAATTTTCTTGTTTTACTTGAAACGAATCATTAGTTGAAACAAGTTAATAAAAAATAGGTTCTATAAAAATAGCTTAGTCACTAGAACTGATTCTGCATTTAAAAAAACACGAAAATCATATTTTGAAAGATAAAAAATGGAGATTTCTTTAAAATTGACACGGAAACTAAGTCAATGTGTCAAAATACACTACTACTATCGAAGTATTATCTTAATTTGGGCTTAAACCTTTCCGAATCCAAAAATATTCATGTAAGGTGCTTAGCACCCTTGATCCCTTGATCAAGTACGTACATTTTTCGGTTCAAACTGAAAAATAAAAATGATATTCATGTTGTTTTATTTGCTGAGCGCCTGCTTCAAACAAAATTTCATTTTTCTTACGAATTGAATCGAAATTATTTTACAAAACTCAAAATATTTCTATAATTTCTATATTTTTCAACATTATCATGGAAATAAAAATAAAGGTTGTATTAAATTATTGTATTAAAATTTGACAGCAAAATGTGGTTTCATAGTTGTCAAAAAATGGTTCAACTCAATTTTTTTTTGTTTACATTTTGCATTGGATTTTAGGAAAATCCCAGACCTCATTGATTTCGCCATCACAAGAGGTATCGATAGAACCTTATTAACAGCCGAGACAAATTTTGAACTCTCTTCAGATCATTCTCCAATCATTTTTTGCCTTTTAGAGAAATCAGTTGACCTTAAGCCCCCTATGAGACTAACATCGCATAAGATTGACTGGCTAAAGTACAAAAAATACATAAGCTCACACATCCACTCAACCTATTCGATAGAACACAACGACCATATTGACGATGCTGTTGCCGTTTTTAATACAATACTGTATTCAGCTGCTGAGCACTCAACACCTGATCAGGCTGAGAAAAATACAAAAACCTTACCTTATCCTTACTAACAGTGAAATTAAAATTTTTGTAGCAGATAAGTGTAGGTTAAGGCGAGAGTGGCAGGTCCATAGATCCCCAACTTCTAAAGCAAACCTAAAAATTGCTACATACAAACTTAGGTCTGCGTTAAAAAACAAAGAAGGAGTGGAACAGCAAAAATATGTCTCAAAACTTGCCCCAAATGCTAATGGACTAAAATCCTTGTGGAAAGCCACCAAAAAAATTAGAGCACCCACTGAAAGTGAATCTCCGATAAGAGACCTACATGGAAATTGGGCTAGAAGTGATGCAGAAAAAGCTGAAGCTTTTGCCAATCACTTAAGTACAGTTTTTCAAGCAAATCCGTACATTCAAGGTTTCATGCCTTCCCAAATGCCAATAAACACCGATACTATCCAAATGAGTTTCCATAACAGTAATTTAATCAGTTTAATTCAAGAAATGGGCTCCAAAGCCTCTAATAAATATTGATTTTTTTTTATTTATTCAAACTAGTGTTTCACCGAGGCCGAGGCGAGGCGAGGCGAGGTTCTAGTTGATCTCGGTCTCGCCTCGTTTTATAAATTTAAGTCTCGCCTCGCCTCGGCCTCGGACGAGGTCTTGCCATCACATGCATCGCCTCGCCTCGCCTCGCTCTCGGCCGAGGCACCTCGGTAAAAAAGCGAGGTTTTTATTAAAATAAATAAAAAATTATACATGTATCCAGGCTGACAGGCTCATCAAGCCTCAAGAAATAAAATAAAATATCTGTTTTTATTTTTGGTGAATTGGATGAGATGTGATGAATTTAATTCTTTTCTTATATGGGAAGGAGAGGCATTGCCTATTTTTCCAAACCAAACTAAGCTATGAACGTTTTACAAACTATAAGCAAAATATGTACCAAATCTTATTTATCTACGTCAAATAGATATTGAGATATGATAAAGTTAATTTTTTTCTTATATTGAAGGCATGGTACCGCCCATTTTATTAATTGAATCTTAGTTATGCCTCTACCTTTTATAAATATACCAAGTTTTATTAATCTGCATCAAGTAGTTGATAATATATGATGAATTCTGTTTTTCTGTTATGTGGGGGTGGCATCACCCATTTATCGTAAGCTATGTTACGGAGCATCCCAAATCTTAATAAACATATATGTAAGTATGTCAAATCTTTCGTCGGTCGGTTGAACGGTTTAGGAGTCCATTAGCAACGAACATACATATACTGAACTTTATTTATATACTAGCATTACCCTGTGCGTTTTGCTTCACCTTACCGGTTCTTAGAAAATCTGTTAGAATAAATCAATTTCAATGCAGTGCTGTCAATCATGCAGTTTTGCTTATAGCCATACATAGCCTTACATGCTTCCCTAATCGATCAATCGAGGCGAAGTCGCATAAAATCTGATGCAATCCAAGGATTTCTGTGCATTAGCGCTTGGACCAAATCTGAACTCGTAAGAAGCACATGCGGGTTAAAAATAAAACAAAGTAGTTTGCTCAAAATTAAATACTAAAATATTAATATTTGATTATTAGTCAAAAACTAACAAATAGGACAATACCGCAAAGCAAAAAGTATCCAAATGTGAAAATTTACCGCCTTTCTTAACTTCGCCTTTTTGTGTAAAGAAAGGCGGTAAATTTTCGTAAGACCCATATGCAGATTCAAAATATGAATGTAATTTTTATATTAAAATCTATATTTAACTAATATTTTAGTATCCAAATGTGAAAATTTACCGCCTTTCTTTACACAAAAAGGCGAAGTAAAGAAAGGCGGTAAATTTTCACATTTGGATACTAAAATATTAGTTAAATATAGATTTTAATATAAAAATTACATTCATATTTTGAATCTGCATATGGGTCTTACGAGTTCAGATTTGGTCAAAACGCGCCTCGCTCTTGGTTTCCAAAACGAGGCTAGGACGAGGCGAGCCCGAGGCGAGGCCGAGGCGAGGTGCCGTGTGATCTCGCCTCGCCTCGGTCAAGCGAGGAAAATTTATTTTTCCATCTCGCCTCGTTCTCGCCTCGGTCTCGCCTCGTTCTCGTAGTCAAAAACGAGGCTGCCTCGTAGCCTCGGTGAAACACTAATTCAAACAGGACATAGTTCAACTTTTTAATCTGTTACACTGTTACTCACCAAAAAATTATACGAACTACGGTAAACAGTTCTAGCCTACTAAAAACTTACATACATATATTGGATAAGCCATATGCATCCAGTTCTCAAAAATGGTAGGTTTTTTAATATTTATGTATAGCAATTTAAGAAAAATGTTTCCTTAATCTATAATAACGAAACCGCGTTAGTTAAGTATGTATCGCGTATTATAAGGCTTTACAGTACATAATTGAAACCGTGTAGCACATGTTTTGATACGAAGTAAGCCGACAAGAAAAAATCGATCATGCTCAGTGTTGTCATAAAATCTTTTTGTTATTTTCTTCCTTTCTTACAATTTTCGCTTGCACAGAACCTTCACGAAGGTTGCTTTTTCAATCGATGACAACACGGATCTTGTCGTGTGCGTTTTCTTGTATGTACATTACGGTGATTCAAATTTTTTTTTTTTGTTTTTTTTTAAGGTGCTGTTGCTTAAAAAGTTTGTTTATGATATGAAGAAAAAGTTCACGAAAATTCAGCTCTGTAACTCAATTTTATAAGGTGGCGACGGAGCCTGTTACTTTTACATGTAAATTGTATGGAAAAATTATTTTTTACAAAAAATGTATCTAAATTAATAAGTGATTAGTGTTGTTGAGCTGAAAAGGGTCGTTTTTCGAATCGACCCATCATGTCGGAATCCTGAAATATTTGAGGCTAAGTACCTAAAACATGATATTTTTGTCTACTTTCGAGGCCATGCATAGGATTCAAAGAAAGTTGATCAGCTTATTTTTAACAAAAGCATCATTTAGTACCACTTTTGCCCTTTAAAATGAGCTTTCAAGTGGTGATCAACAACACTAACCACCTATTCATTTAGATACATTTTTTGTAAAAAATAAATTTTCCATAAAATTTACATGTAAAACTAACAGGCTCCGGCGCCACCTTATAAAATTGAGTTACAGAGCAGAATTTTCGTGAACTTTTTCTTCATATCATAAACTTACTTTTTAAGCAACAGCACCTTAAAAAAAACTAAAAAAAAAAAGAATTGAATCACCCTAATGTACATATATACGTAATATTACGCGTTTACAATGACAAATGTGCAGCAATCTGCAGTCACATTTTTTAGGCCAGTTTCGCAGCATTTCAGAAAATACTTTTGTGCAGCATGCTGTCAAAAAAGCAATTAGCATTTTGCAGCACAGTATTTTACAGCATAACTTTTTTGCTGCAATGATCAGCATTAAACAAAGTATTAGAAATTGAAGAGCTGAGATGCAAAACCCGCCAAGTCCATATTTTGCGTTTTTGAGAAAAACGAAAAAACTGTATTCCACTGAAATTTAACTTAAGTAAAAAAGTAGAATGATCCATTGTAATAGTTGTCAAAAGTTATTAAAATTCCGATTTTTCATTACATTTTATGACATAATCTATAAGGACTATAATAAAAAAACGTTTGGACTTGGCGAGTTTTGAAACAAAAACTGTGGACTTGGCGGGTTTTGATACAAAAACTGTGGACTTGGCTGGTTTTGAAAGTGAAACCTCGGGACTTGGCGGATTTTGAAAAATAATAATAGTAAAAGGCTTCGAAATCATTTTTTTAAAAATGGCTTAGTTTAAATTAATTTCAAAACATTTGAATAAATGTAGATTGAAATTTTAATTACACAATATAATTTCCATTTTAAAATAACACAAAACTATTTGTATTTATGAAAGCCGCATCTTTTTTGATGAAAAATTGGACTTGGCGGGTTTTGATTTTCAGAAATGTGCACTTGACGAGTTTTGATAAAAATAATTTATCAGAAATTTTTGCAATCAAAAGTTTATGAAGGGAAAAATATTTTTTAACAATTTGGAGTATATAGGCTTGTATACAAATATTTTTTCTGCCCCCTCCTACAATATCTCTTATTTTCATGTTTTTGGACTTGGCGGGTTTTGCATCTCAGCTCTTCAATTACTTCAGCAATTTAAACCCTGATATTTACTTCTTTGCTTCGTGTTTCACTTTAGTATATCCAACGCCGATGTAATAGCAAAGCCCGTGTTGGACGTAGTATAGTGCACCTCGGCCGAAGCCGGCTTTGCTTATATTGGAGGATATAAACACTTACCGTAACATACTGAAATTTCAAAAAAATCGAGAGTGAGGGCGTTAAAGTAAATAATAACCCTAATTTATCCTAGGTTAAACTGGTTCATCCTAACACGCTTCGGATGAACTGGTTTGGTCTAGGAAAAACTAGTTTATGCTAAAATCTAGTTTGGCCGGTAACATGTACAATACTATCTTTCATGTAAATTTCATCCATAAGACTTACAGACGCCACTTTTGTACACGTAATGACATCTAACCATTCGATATTGTTCGGATTATTTTATTTATGTTTGAAAATACCTGGGTTGTTTGCCGAGACACATGCAAAGTGCATCAAATATAGTTGCAGGTACATAGTGCAGGAAGAATATTGACAGCATATGCACTACTTTATTAGGCGTATTACCGTAGCATAAATACCAGAAAGCTTTTAGAGTTGGATACATAAGCCCGTATTTGGTTGTTTTCGTTGTAAAATCACCCCAAGTCAGTTGGTTTTCTTTGGATGTACAAAAATTGTAAACCGGTATTTCCTTCTTCAATTGTATCGAGCTGCATTTGAAAGATGTTTGACAATAGAAAAATCAAATAGTAAATCGGGCAGTTCATGTGAAGAGGACAAAAAAAAAAAGAGATTCTAAAATTTGTTCATATTTGGTCTGATTGTAGTAATTCTAAAAGGTATAAGCCCAAATTTTTGCTGTATTAGGCAAGGCAAGCCCTACCATAGTCAATTTCGGATCTAGCTAGGAATGTCGGACCCTATTAAAGGCAGCCATATGTGAATCTCATCAGTATCTAAAAGGTGAAAACCTATTAAGGAACTCCGGATCAGGTAAGGGAAAGATTTTCCATATTGCAGCCCTATTATCCATATTGCAGCCTCCTGGCGAAGCTGGCTAGCCTCATTTATGCTTTTCTTATGGAAAGCCCTATAAAAACCTATACTGCTTAGCTAAATCAAGAAAAATGCTACCCAAATTAGGTGAAGATGGGGTTAAACTTAATTTCGCCTTAAAGATACTTATAAGGCCCTGATCATCATAGCCAGATCAGATGTTTTGGTAAAATTAGAGTCAAAAATAAGGATTTGTATATTTTTGTCTAACCTGCATCAGGTAACATTTAAACCATATTGTTATGTGTCCCTTAATTTATCGCACCCAACGCGGAATCGCTCCGGCTAACTAGCGGTTTCAGGCTAACAATAAAGGAGTTAACAATAAATTTCAGGAATAAACCAGAAACTGCCTTGCCAAACTACACATTCATCTTCACCAGAAACTTAAAAGAAATCAAAACAAAAACCCGAATCAATATTGAACTAAATAATTTTCTCAAAGTGTTCATTCCTTGGATAGTCGTTAATAACACAAAAAAAACTTACACCACACAAACGCGGAGTTCGAAGTAATTTCCCGGCGCCCCACCCATCCTGCACCAAACTTATTCGGACCTAGTCCGATTACCCAAGTCCGTACCGAGCTCTAATAGGGGTAACCGTACGCAATCCGGATAAAATTTTCTACTCGGGTACATTCAGTACTTACGGTGGTACCCCTGGCATTTTCTGTTCTGATGCCAGAGACAATTTTTCTCTTAATTTTCAGGCTTATTAAGTCTATATAAGGTATTTTGTAAATTTTTAGCTTTCTAGACTAATCTGGTCACTAGATAATTAGAAGTTGCTTAAAAGCAAAAGAAAATTATAGAAGCGTAATAACGCAATAATTCTAAAATATTTTAAATTGTATATTTAATTTCACCTTTTTTACGTGAAACTGCGTACTTTGATTTTTGAAAAATGTATTATAAATATTTTTATTTAGTTTTTATATTTTGCACTGAAATTACTGCACATGTGACTTTTTTGACTTCATCTTAATAAATGCGTCGTAATTTTGTTGATCACAACATAACGGTTGTTTTTTTTAAGTTTTTTTATTCTGAGAATTGCAGTCAATCAATAAGGTGTGTAATTTGCAAAATTTATTGCGATAATTTTAATTTAAACAAGGCTTAGTATTGAAGTTGCTTATAAGCAACTCTGGACGTGAAAGGGATAAGTATTTCATTTATCTCCTAAGATAATGTAGATCCCATATTAAAATTTTAAGTGTATTATCTCTATGCTTTAAGCTATATTTTAAAATTAAAACAAAAAAAAAAATTAAAGACCGAAACTGTTGCAATTCTGATTTGGAATATTTACTTCCAGTTTTCTCCGAGAAATAAAATTAATATTATGAATCTGATTTCATAATTGAAAATATCAGTAAATTTCCCTTAAAAAGCACTATGTTTTATATTTTATTATAAGTTTGTTTAATTCGAAAAATTGGTTCTCATAACTTGACAACTAAGCCTCATACAAAATAAAAACTGTGAGTTTTCTTTCATACTTTCTAGAAGTACAATTGCAGAATGTCACATTTTTTCTCTTTGTCCGCTTCAAATGCAATGCCCGAAACATTAAATTGATAAAGGTCTTGACAAGTAGTCATCTTTTTGTTTTAAATTTCACATAAAAAAACAGCAAGTGTGAAATTTCAAGACTACGTGTGAAGAGCCCTAATATCATCTAAGAGTATATGCTCGTATTGTAATATACTTGTGCTTCTGTGATATATCCCACGATGCAGCAATTATACTATTTACACATAAGTCTACTGGAACCATGTTTGCAACAGCATTTGGATCGCAACGTAGTGTTCGTATAACTCCTGTACCAGCGCCAGCAATAGCACCGGTTGGCCCATAAAAATTATCAATCCAACCACAAACAGGATCGCGATATGTTGATATAACTGAAATTATTTGTACAAAATTTTAGGACTTGAGCACGAAATTGCATATCTTAACTCATTATGCTCATACTGCAACGATTTCATAAATCTCAGAACCCACGAATTAATAATTTTTTAATTTTCCATAATGAAATAAAATGTTACAAACATTCTTCAATTCCTTGTCCTCCATGCCTCTTCAACGATATATGTACTCGTATGTACTATATAAGAGCGGTTCAAAATAAAATCTTTTTGATTTTTTCACGATGTGTCAGCGTATTACAGTAGCCTTATATGTCCGGACAAAGCCCATTACTAGGATTAAGGTAAATATTGAAAACTGGAATAGCACCCTCTGTTTTCAGTAATATTGTTTCCAAAATATTGATTTAAAAAATGGTGCAAGTTACAGACGTTATAAAATTTTCCAACAAAGTGTGTATGGTTTTCGAGAAACTATCGATCGGGAAAGTCAAATCCGTGATTTGTTTTTCTTCTTCTTTCTTTCTTAAAAAAAAAAATTGACAACTGACCGGACAAGACTAAAGAAGTACCTATTTTCCACTTTTTAGCTGCAACACCTTAAATATTATGTTACCACCGATCCCATGGTACATAATTTTTTATGTACTGTTATTTGCTTAAAAGAATGACAAACCGCATATCACTATCTTATTTTAAAACCAAAATATCTGCATTTTTCTAAATTAACAGACCTGATTTTTTCGAATTGGAGTCGACAAAGTTGCATATTAAGGTGATTAAAATTTTTTTTTATTTCAAACAGTTACTATCAATCGGGGAATTTGAATCCGTGATTAATTTTTCTTCTTTTTCTTTTTTTCTCACAAAAAAATTGAAAATTAATACAAAAAAAATAAAAAATTTCGATATTGTACTTTAAAGCAAAGAAGTAGATAGAAAAGAACGAGAATCCGAGCTTTTTCCCTGTATTAAATTTTGGCGAGCCGAATGAAAGCTGGAACCAATGAGAATTACGAACCAAAATCCTATTGGATTTTATTTCTGATTTTGTTTGGCTTTTGCAACGAACCTAACGAATTCACAATGTTAAATTCAGACCATTTTGTATTTTTTAATTTATTTGTTTTCTTAAATTCATAAAAAGTTATTTGAATATTAGAAAATGAAAATAAATAAATTGAAATTCAAAAATAAGGAAAACTTGTTGAGACAATTATTCAATTACGATGACTTACATTTAAACCTGCATTTGAGAAAATCAATTTTTATATCTACCAGGCAACCAGCAAATGCAATAGCATGATTTTTATTTTGACTCCTTCAAACTTGCAAATATGCAAGTGATCCAGCGTAAATTTTGTTATTGGTTTTTCTTCAGAAAAATGCAGTCGAAAAAATCCTAAAAAAAATGCGTGTATCTGTAATTGCGTTTTTGTAGTTTACAACCGATGCCGTTAATTTCAACTGTTGGTATTTTTTCGGCAGAAAAATTGAGTTGAAAATAACAACAATTATATTCATATTGGTATTTTTTCGGCAGAAAAATTGAGTTGAAAATAACAAAAATTATATTCATGTTGTTTGCTTGTATGTGTGCTCAAATTATGCTATTTTTCGGAACTAGGATTTTTGCTTTGGGGGCTATAAATATATAGAATTTATGAACTTATATTCTTCAATTTTCTTGTTTTATTTGAAACGAATCATTAGTTGAAACAAGTTAATAATAAATAAGTTCAATAAGAATAGCTCAGTCACTAGAACTGATTCTGCATTTAAAAAATGTAAACAATGTGACAATTTAGTATAACCTTTATTTTTATTTCCATGATAATATTGAAAAATATAGAAATTGTAGAAATATTTTGAGTTTTGTAAAATAATTTCGATTCAATCCGTAAGACAAATAAAATTTTGTTTGAAGCAGGCGCTCAGCAAATAAAACAACATGAATATCATTTTTATTTTTCAGTTGGAAACGAAAAATGTACGTACTTGATCAAGGGATCAAGGGTGCTAAGCACCTTACATGAATATTTTTGGATTCGGAAAGGTTTAAGCCCAAATTAAGATAACACTTCGATAGTAGTGGTGTATTTTTATACATTGACTTAGTTTCCGTGTCAATTTTAAAGAAATCTCCATTTTTTATCTTTCAAAATATGATTTTCGTTTTTTTTTAAATGCAGAATCAGTTCTAGTGACTAAGCTATTTTTATTGAACCTATTTATTATTAACTTGTTTCAACTAATAATTCGTTTCAAGTAAAACAAGAAAATTGAAAAATATAAGTTCATAATTTCTATATATTTATAGCCCCAAAGCAAAAATCCTAGTTACGAAAAATAGCATAATTTGAGCACACATACAAGAAAACAACATGAATATAACTTTTGTTATTTTCAACTCAATTTTTCTGCCGAAAAAATACCAACAAAATTGCAACTAACGGCATCGGTTGTAAACTACAAAAACGCAACAACAAATACACGCATTTTTTTAGGATTTTGTCGACTGAATTTTTCTAAAGAAAACCAACAACAAAATTTACGCGTGATCACTTGCAAATTTGCAAGTTTGAAGGAGTCAAAATAAAAATCATGCTATTGCATTTGTTGGTTGCCTGGTAGATATAAAAATTGATTTTCTCAAATGCAGGTTTAAATGTAAGTCATCGTAATTGAATAATTGTCTCAACAAGTTTTCCTTATTTTTGAATTTCAATTTATTTATTTTCATTTTCTAATATTCAAATAACTTTTTATGAATTTAAGAAAACAAATAAATTAAAAAATACAAAATGGTCTGAATTTAACATTGTGAATTCGTTCGTCCAATAGGATTTTGGTTCGTAATTCTCATTGGTTCCAGCTTTCATTCAGCTCGCCAAAATTTAATACAGGGAAAAATCTCGGATTCTCGTTCTTTTCTATCTACTCCTTTGTTTAAAGTTGCAAAATCATCCCATATTTTTTTGTCGCCGATCCCGTGTTACATAATTTTTTATGTATGTACTGTTATTTGCTTAAAAGAATGCCAGACATATAAGGCTACTGTAATCCGCTGACACATCGTGAAAAAATTAAAAAGTTTTTATTTTGAACCAGTCTAATGTACATATATGTATGTAACTCAGACTAGCGCTTCAGGGCGTTAAAAACTATAGTACCCAGCACATTTTCTTGTTTTAAGACAAAATGGGTTAAGTGCAGGCCTGAATTAACATTACAGGCAGAGTAGGCAAGTATCTAGGGCAGCAAGATTTAAAGGGGTGCAAATATTGTCGCAAACTTTGTAAGCCTTGTGAAATATTTTGTGAATGTAAGTAGAATGTTGAATTTTGCTAGTGTTTTTCGTTCATTTGCTCATCAAAAATAAGTAATTTTTTGTAATAAATGAAGTTTTGAGGAGGGGGCCGGCAATTTTTGCAACTGCCTAGGGGCGGAAAATTTCTTAATCCGGGCCTGGCTGATCTATTTGAGCGCATGTTTAAGCGTAGATGCAGAGGTGTAATGGAACAAAAATGTAACATACGGCTTAGGGGCTGTACACTAATTACGTAAGACTTTTAGGAAGGGCGTTAAGCACTTACTGTATCATTAATTATCAAAAACTCTTACGTAATTAATGTACAGCTCTTAACATATCGACATATGTACATTAGACTATATCAAAAAAAAAAATCACCGTATACCATCGAATCTGAAGCATTTTTGCAAGGATATTTCGAAAAAATTTGTTTTTTTTGTTTGTTTTACCGAAAATAGAGGTCGTGCATTTACATTTTGCGTCATATAATCGGTATTTACAGCCCGACCTTAAAGTTTGACACATCAATGTTTTTGTATCGAGTAGACCAGTATTTGCTTTAAAGGTCATTGACGTCAACTACCCCGTACTAGCTCTTACCTTCTTAATGTACCACTCTAGTGTCAAAAAATTAAAGCTTGCAAAAACTCATTATGCTTTTCCAACTGAAGTATTTCGATTATTCCATTAGAGCTATTTAAAAAAATGTATCTTATTTCTTTGCCGAACGCAGGAGTTCTCTTATTAAATTGTTCTTCATGTCTCCGTTATTTACAGTCGGATCTTAAGACATGATGTGTCTATGTTTTTTGTCTCGAGTAGACCAATTATTTTTTTGTTCCAAAGGCTGGCTGTATTTCTGGCGGCTCTCGAGTTTAGAAAAAATATGGCCCAAGCATTGTTAATCGGTGACCGCCATGGCAGATTCATGTACTACTTGAACAAAACGCTCGGTGTTTTGAGAATTGCATGTATTAGCTATCAAAATAATTAAGTTTAGCAAAGAACGCTATCAATTATGATGACATACTTTAGTAGCAAATGTACTACTTTTAAAAGCAAAACTACTTTACTTTTCACTTGAAATGCACTTCGATGTTTGCATTGTAAAATAAAGTTTATTTTATTATTATTATTTTATTTCAAATATTGTTTTAATTTTGCTGATCTTTTTCGTAGAAAACGAGGACGTTTTTTTTTTTTTTTGCTCATCAAAAATATTTTTGTGGAAATCAAGAAATAATTAGAAAATTGGAATTTTTTCACATGCACTACTTTTGTAGGTGGGGTATATGGTAAGCCTAATCAAATTAAGTTTTTTTTTATTGTGCTAACCTGGTAATTTGATTATTTTTTTTGAAGAATATTTTAATGCTTCCAGTTGGTCTTGCGTGAAGAACTTCAAGCACGACAACTCAGTCACTTCGAGTTTGAGCTAGTTGATCATATTGAAGTATGAGTCACTCTGGAAATTTATGAAATGATCTACCTGTGAATCGAACATTTGAAGCGCTGTGCTAATAGCATCGTGCTTAGTGCTGGCTAATATCTCCTGTATGAATTTAATTGTGCCATATAGTAAGGTCATTCGAGATGCTGGGCAACGGCTCGAAGACACTTTGTTTGATTTTATTTTTAACTTATTTAATTCATGCTGTAGAAGTTGAGATCTGGTGGATGATACTTGAGGTCAATGGCCTTTGGAGCAAAAAAAAACAATTGTCTCCTCAAGAAAAAAAAAAATCGAAACTTCATGTTTTAAGATCCGACTATAAGTACCGGAGATGTGACGAAAATTTTAATAAGAGCGGCAAAAAATCAAAAAAGTTCCTTTGGAATAGTTTAATGAATTTTTTGAAAGCTTTAATTTTCTGACAATAGAGTGGCACATTAAGATGGTAAGGATTGAGATCTGGTGCTTGTACTTGATGTCAATGACCTTAAGAGCAAAAAATTGGTCTACTCGAGACAAAAACATTGATGTATCAAACTTTAAGATCGGACCGATGATATGGCGAAAAATGTGCGACTTCTATTTCCGAAAAAATTTTTCGGATTTGTTGGTGTATTTTTTTTTATACATGTAAGGTGGTACGGTCTACTGAACATATTCGAACCGATACGTATAGTATGATATACATTTCTAGTGGTTCTAGAAAACTTTAAAATGTACTAAAATATATGACGATTCCGTTGAAGGTGGAAAAAATTCTAAAGTGAACCTTGTCCCCTTTATATTTTGCTAAAACTCATTTTTTTTATACCAATTCCTGGTCGAAACATTCCAGCTGGTAATAATTGTCCATAATGATACACCACATCTTCTGCGACTGCTTTTGTGAAGGTATACGTATTTGGCCATTTTCCCAGTAGACTGCTGAAAAAATTTGTGTAATTTTATTTAAAAAAGCTACAAATTTATACATAGAGACATTATAAATATGGTATGTCAAAACGATAGAAACTGGACCTTGGGGTGTGCGTGTATTTTGATATTTCGGCATGTTATTTTGTACGAGAATTTAATTTCAATTGTTATGCAATAAGACTCAGTCCAAAGAAGTAGATAGAAAAGAACGAAACACCGAGCTTTATCCCTGTATTAAATTTTGACTAGCCGAATGAAAGCTGGAACCAATGAGAATTACGAACTAAAATCCTATTGAATTTTATTTCTGATATTGTTCGGCTTTTGCAACGAGCCAAACGAATTCACAATGTTAAATTCAGACCATTTTGTATTTTTTAATTTATTTATTTTCTTAAATTCATAAAAGAGTTATTTGAATATTAGAAAATGAAAATAAATAAATTGAAATTCAAAAATAAGGAAAACTTGTTGAGAAATTTATTCAATTACGATGACTTACATTTAAACCTGCATTTGAGAAAATCAATTTTTATATTACCAGGCAACCAGCAAATCCAACAACATGATTTATTTTGACTTCTTCAAACTTGCAAATTTGCAATCGATCTCGCGTAGATTTTGTTTTTGGTATTTCTTCAGAAAAATTCAGTTGCAAAAATCCTAAAAAAATACGTGTATTTGTTGTTGCTTTTCTGTAGTTTACAACCGATGCCGTTACTTGCAATTTTGTTGGTATTTCTTAGGCGGAAAAATTGAGTTGAAAACGAAAAAAATGATATTCATGTTGTTTGCTTGTATGTGTGCTCAAATTATGCTATTTTTCGCAACTAGGATTTTTCCCTTGGGGCTATAAATATATAGAAATTATGAAATTATATTTTTCAATTTTCTTGTTTTACTTGAAACGAAACATTAGTTGAAACAAGTTAATAATAAATAAGTTCAATAAGAATAGCTCAGTCACTAGAACTGATTCTGCATTTAAAAAACACGAAAATCATATTTTCAACGATAAAAAAAAAAGATTTCTTTAAAATTAACACGGAAACTAAATCAATGTGTCAAAATACACTACTACTATCGCCGTGTTATTTTAATTTGGCTTTAAACCCATCCAAATCCAGAAATATTCATATAAGGGGCTTAGCACCCTTGATCCCTTGATCGAGTACGTACATTTTTCGATTCAAACTGAAAAATTAAAATGATGCTCATGTTGGCTTATTTGCTGAGCGCCTGCTTCAAAAAAACTTTCATTTGTCTTACGGATTGAATTGAAATTATTTTACAAAAATCAAAATATTTCTATAATTTCTATATTTTTCAATATTATCATGGAAATAAAAATAAAGGTTATACTAAATTGTCACATTGCAAAACGTGGTTTCATAGTTGTCAAAATCCAATGCAAAATGTAAACAAAAGAAATTGAGTTGAACAATTTTTTGACAGTTACGAAGATGCCACATTTTGCTGTCAAATTTTAATACAATAATTTAATACAACCTTTATTTTTATTTCCATGATAATGTTGAAAAATATAGAAATTATAGAAATATTTTGAGTTTTGTAAAATAATTTCGATTCAATTCGTAAGAAAAATGAAATTTTGTTTGAAGCAGGCGCTCAGCAAATAAAACAACATGAATATCATTTTTATTTTTCAGTTTGAACCGAAAAATGTACGTACTTGATCAAGGGATCAAGGGTGCTAAGCACCTTACATGAATATTTTTGGATTCGGAAAGGTTTAAGCCCAAATTAAGATAACACTTCGATAGTAGTGGTGTATTTTTATACATTGACTTAGTTTCCGTGTCAATTTTAAAGAAATCTCCATTTTTTATCTTTCAAAATATGATTTTCGTGTTTTTTTAAATGCAGAATCAGTTCTAGTGACTAAGCTATTTTTATTGAACCTATTTATTATTAACTTGTTTCAACTAATGATTCGTTTCAAGTAAAACAAGAAAATTGAAAAATATAAGTTCATAAATTCAATATATTTATAGCCCCAAAGCAAAAATCCTAGTTGCGAAAAATAGCATAATTTGAGCACACATACAAGCAAACAACATGAATATAATTTTTGTTATTTTCAACTCAATTTTTCTGCCGAAAAAATACCAACAAAATTGCAACTAACGGCATCGGTTGTAAACTACAAAAACGCAACAACAAATACACGCATTTTTTTAGGATTTTTTCGACTGAATTTTTCTGAAGAAAACCAACAACAAAATTTACGCGTGATCACTTGCAAATTTGCAAGTTTGAAGGAGTCAAAATAAAAATCATGCTATTGCATTTGCTGGTTGCCTGGTAGATATAAAAATTGATTTTCTCAAATGCAGGTTTAAATGTAAGTCATCGTAATTGAATAATTGTCTCAACAAGTTTTCCTTATTTTTGAATTTCAATTTATTTATTTTCATTTTCTAATATTCAAATAACTTTTTATGAATTTAAGAAAACAAATAAATTAAAAAATACAAAATGGTCTGAATTTAACATTGTGAATTCGTTCGGTTCGTTGCAAAAGCCAAACAAAATCAGAAATAAAATCCAATAGGATTTTGGTTCGTAATTCTCATTGGTTCCAGCTTTCAATCGGCTCGCCAAAATTTAATGCAGGGAAAAAGCTCGGATTCTCGTTCTTTTCTATCTACTTCTTTGCTCGTTGCCCATTTTAATGCATTTTGCGCTTGTAATTTTTTTGTAGTTTTTTGCACTAGAAGTACTGAACATAAAAACTCTGTACAAAAACAAATTAAATTTTTTTATTTGTTTTTTTTTTGGCTTTGTAATTAAAAAAAAGTTTTAAAACCCATAAAACAAAAATAAATAAAAATAAGTTTTCATTAGTTTTGACCCAAAAGAATTTTTTAATTTTTTTGTGCTAAAAAACGCTGAATAACAACAAATACAAAAGATTTTTTATTTGTTTTTTGTGAGCTTTGTAGTCAAAAATACCTCAAAAGTCCATAAAAGAAAATTATAATTTAAATTATTTTTCACCTGTTTTAAGGCCTAATAGAATTTTTTTTTAATATTTCTAATTATTTTCCATGGAAAATGATGAATAGTATGTATAACATATGTATGTATATAAACATTTTTTCCTCTTTTGTTTTCTTTGTTGGCTTTTTAGTCAAAAATACTTCTTAAATGGTGAATAAGACAAAAACATTTGCTTATTTGCAAAAATTAGTGACTTCATCGTGTTTAGCGACTCAAAATACATAAAAAACAATTATCATAGCATATTTTAAAATTTCACTTGATCTTAAAAGAATCAAAAACTGCACACGGTTCGCTTCACAATTTTATTAAAATTATCGGTAAAAGATGATTTTACGAATCTTGTTTTTGGAATCTCCGAACACTAAATAATAATTGTGCATTGTCAGATTTGGTTAACAATTTTTACCGATCTTGATCTTGCTTGAAACGAACCGCGTCGGCCAAAGTGGTTAACTTAAAATGGCCATAAAACGAGTAAATGAGCAGCTCCGATTTTGCGGATTATGTATTTGGAACCTCCGGACTCTATATAATAATTAGGCATTTTCAGACTTGGTTGACAATTTAATCGAGATCTTGATCTTACTTGATGCGAACCGTGTAAGTAAGAAATTTTATAAGCTTTTATGTAGGAAATACGTTTTATTTTTTCAATGAACATAGATGAATATAAATGTTTTGCGTTGTTTTTCCAAAAGTATGAAAACGGGACCTGGCCGGCTTAGCAACTGGGCGCCTCAATTTGTCTAAATAATAGCTAAGTACCAGGGGGCCGACCAAAGTTCGGTTTTTCGTTTTCAGGTTGAAAAAGTCGAAAAAATGTATTGCAATTGAATGAGAAGTCGGAAAAATTTAAAAAATATTGAATATGGTTGTAAAGCCGAAAACAAGCTTAAAAAAATTTAAAGAAGTTGATTATACATACTTATGTGGAAAATGTTGAAAAACGTTGAGAGAGGTAGAAGCAGGTGAAAAAGGTTGATTAACTTGATAATATATGAAAATGTTGAAAAAGTTGAAAGAGATTGAATAACTCGAAAAAGTTCAATACGGTTGGGAAATTCGAAAAAAAAGGTAATTTTAAAAAAAAATTAAAGAGATTGAAAAATGTTGAATGAGGAGGTTGAAAAAGTCGAAAAAAATTGAAAGAGATTGAAATTTTCCAACACTTGAATGAGGTTGATGAAGTTGAAAAGTCAAAAAATATGGAAGATGTTGAAAACAGTTGAAAGAGGTTGAACCAGGTGAAGAAGGCTGATAAAGTTGATATTATATGAGCAGTGTTAAGCTAAGAAGTTAAAAAGTCCAAAAAAAAGTTGAATGAGGGAGAAAAATGTTGAAAAAGTTGAAAGAGTTTGAATAACTCGAAAAAAGTTGAACAAGGTTGAAAAATTCGAAAAAATATGGAAAATGTCGAGCAAATTTGAAAGAGGCTGAAACAGTTGAAAGAGGTTGAAGAACTGGAAAAAATATGAAAAATGTTGAAAGAGGTTGAAAAAATCAGACAAATTTGGGAAATCTAGAGAAAAGTTGAAAGAGGTTGAAAAATGTTGAAACAGTTGAAAGACTCGAACTAAGTTGAATGAGGCTAAATATATATCACTCCTTTAGTTCGCTAAATATGGCATTAACGTTATAAGTTTGTATGGGAGGTGCCACGCCCACTAAAGAAATCCCGTCAAAATTCATATAGTTTCAAAGCTTATAGTAACCGACACCTCTACACCAAATTTCAAAAATATTACTCCAATAGCACACTAAATATAAGATTTAACTGTTTTTGCTAATATGGAAAGTGCCACACCCACTGATGCAATCTCGTCGATTTTCATTTGATTTCAAAGTTTATAGTAACAGACACCTATACACCAAATTTTATTGAAATTACTACCACAGCACACTAAATATAACTATAAACGTTTTTTGATTGTATGGGAGGTGCCACGCCCACTGATGTAATCCCATCGAAATCCAATTAAATTAAAAGGTTATAGTAACAAACATCTCTGTACCAAATTTTATTAGGAACACTCTTATAGTGCAGTAAATATAACATCAAACGGTTTTAGCTTGTATGGTAGGTACCACGCCCACTGATGTAATCTCATCGAAACGTATTTAGTTTCAAAGCTCATGGTAACAGACACCATTGCACCAAATTTTAAAAAAATTACTAACATAGCACGGTAAATATAACAGTTACAATTTTTTGGATGTATGGGAGGTGCCACACCCACTGATTCAATCCCATCGAAATCTATTTAGTTTCTAAGCTCATAGTAAGCGACATCTCTATGCCAAATTTAAAAATATTACTCCCATAGCACACTAAATATTACATATAACAATTTTTGCTTGTATGGAAGGTGCCACGCCCACACACACCATTGTGCCCACTTTTGGTGATAAGATACCTTGTAGCCAGTATATCTAATATATTAAATTTCATAACAATTGCGTTGTTCGATCTCTTATTATATCATTTATAAATATTGTGGGCTGTGCCACTCCCTTCAACGAGTTTTTCCAGTACAGTAGCTACTGTAGAATGTAGTTTTACATTCTCTTCAATGAAAAAAGACAGTTTTCTGTTTATATCATCCAGTTTTTCATCGTGATTGCAAGGCCTTATTCAATCATTTAAGGTAACTGTTTGAAAATCACTAGCCTCAGGTGCTTCAACATTATCTTCAAGGATTTTATTGTTTATACTATCCGGTGCTGTTTCTCCTGGCTCATTGACATTCATTGTTGTTGTGCCTGTATTTGTGAACATTTTAAAATACTTTAAGTTGCAATTTTCGACACTGATGTAACTTAAAATTGATGATTTTATTCTTACCTATATCAGGTGATGGTGATTCGAAAATATCAGAATGTCCTGGTGTTTGTTTTTTTGTTGCAAATAAGTGGTCGTGATTTGTGATCTGCGCCTGTTCTTGTTGTATCCTGGTCGACTTCTTTTTAATATTTTTTCCTCTCTATAAGAATCTTCTGCCTCGGTATCTTGGAACTCCGAAAGTAACGCTTCAATTTTACAAGCAGCCAAGAAACTATCCACAGTGGCTTTTACTTTGCAGAATTGTGTTTGCCATGATTTTGCTGGCCGAGAAAACGGATCTCGTCTTAATTTTTTGACTAAGTTTAGCTGGTCCGGCCAATACAAAATTCCATTGCACTCCCAGTTACTTGGAACTGCAACAACTGACGTAGTATTATCCTTTTCAACCGTTGTAATCACTTTAAAACTTCAGTCTTCTTGTGATTGCCTTCTTATTCGGTCGACTATGAGATCGCGTTGTGCAATTTGTTCGAATACTACGTCTAAAGAAAATTCCCTAAAGTGCACAATTTGCAAAAATGACTTTCACAAGTTATGCGCAAAAATTACTGACACCAATGTGTTTGAAATTCAAAAAAATAATCCGAACATGTGATAATTGCATAAACTCAGACGCAAACTTACTGTCTGTTGTTGTTAGTTTAGTTGCAGAGGTGAAAGAACTTAAAGAAAAAATTACAGAACTTTTACCGAGGAGTGTTGTTGCTTCGAGTGGCAATTTCTCGCCAGAAAAATCTAATTCTGCTGTGGTTTCTCCAAATTTTGCAGTATATGACTCATCCGTTGGCTCTGCTAATACTCAAGTTCTTTCTCATAAGAATAAAGAGAACGTTGTTCCAATTATTACTGTGACCGCTGCTTCTCCAATATCATTTGCTACTATTGCTGCTGTGCCTGCTGTTTCTAACAACATTACAAATAACAACAACAATAACAATGTTTATTCTTCTGCTTTGCTTTCGCAAGCACTAACAGTGGTGTCTACTGCTTCATCACATGCCACTATTGAATCGACTACTATTGCTAACAGCAATAATAACATCAATGTGCACTCTTCTGCATCATCTTTGAATTCTACAGATATACCGACAGTGGCTGACCCATCACAGCATTCTCAGTAGAATACTGTGAAAAAAAGTAAGAGAAAAGATCGTGCTTTGGTTGTCGGAGTTAACTCTTCTTCTGAACTTGGAGTTGCCGAACGCAATAAGTGGTTACATTTATCATAATTTTTACCTTCGGTTTCGGAAGAAAATATTTTAAACTACGTCTCTCAACATGCTAAAATCGACAAAATAAATTTATCATGTTATAAATTGGTGAAGAAAGATGTGGAGTCAGTGTTGCCACTGAGAAATTTATTTTCCTACCAAAATTTTCTCGAAAACCTACCAAAATCGTTTGTAGCCTACCAAAACTTTACACATTAAAAAAAACCTTTTGCAGCATTGAATTCGTTTATTAACATTTAATGCTGTTTAAAATAGGGTTGTAACGGAGCTCCGCATCCGCAAGTGCGGAACTTCCGCTTGATATTGTGCCTCCGCCTCCGCTTCCGCAAATTTTAATGAGGTAAATCGGAGGTATAACGGAAGTTATAAAATCAACATTAGAGCTTACAAAGTGGAAAATTCTGTGTTTAAGCTAATTTACATTTTATTGTTTTGTGATAGGATAGATTCGTAAGATATGGTTATGGGTACAACCTAGTATAAATTTCGTTTACACAGATTTCGAAAGTAGTCCATTTCAAAAACATCGTTCTGAAACATCGCTCTCTAAGTATATTTTTGCAACTTTATTTGAGCGCACTCTCCGGTTCAATAAACAAATATTGAACGCTTTTCTCTCGAATTCACTTTTTCCATACGGTGCTATTAGTCTTTTCTCCAAAATTACTGAGCCGATCCTTATGAAATTTTATCAACATTTTCGTCACATTCATGGTTATCGTATGAACTGATTGATTTTTTTTTTTCAAACAGAAACTACCCATAAAATCCTTATTTTTCCAACATTTTTTTTTTTATTTAAAAAAAAATTTATGGAAATATGACCAAATAAATGAAAAAAGCTCAAAAAACTGGTTTTTGGGGAATAATTCGAAAACCATTCTTAAGAGAAAAAAATGGTGGGCATTTCTAGAATTTATGACTCAAAATACATTAATAATGTATGTGAGAAACTATATCTTCTTTTGTTTAAACTATTGATATATAATATTTCATCATAAAAACAAATATAAAATTTTCAAAATTCAAAAAAAATTAAAAAAATTGTCAGAATATCTTGAACTACAGCTTAAAATTTGCGTAATATAGAGTAGAATTTGGAGAAAGTTTTTAAGAAAAATCAAAGGTGTCGCACTTTTCGAAAATGCCGATTTTAATCTTCAAACGTTAATAACTAACTGATTATTACTACGATTAATTTTTTATTCAGAAACTACATTAAAATACGAAAAAATGATATCCTACTTTTTATTGATATCAATATTTATAACTAGTCTATCGTTTTTTGTTTTAAAATTTAAGAAACCGATTCGAATAAAAGACTGGAAATTGGTGTGCTTGTTGCTTTTAATACGCACTAAAACATATCAAAAAATTAGCGAAATCGAAAAGAGTCGGGCCAAAACCTCAGTGATTTGGCATGGTATGCCCCATATATATTATTTTAAATATATTAAAAAAAACATTGTTCGTGTATTTCAAAAGTGTATTTATTGATCCTGAAAAGAATTAAAATACGAGTAATATCTACTACTGAGAGTTGCATAATAAATTCTGAGAAATAGCTTCTTCAGCTGGAAATCTAGGATGCTTACTAATGTTCATTTAATATTAATACTAAATTTTAAATATTTTCAAACTGTTTTTCCACCTCCGCTTCCGTTAAAACTCCGCATCCGCGGAGATCAATTTCTGAACTCCGCATCTGCCTCCGCATAGATGACTTCCGTTACAACCCTAGTTTAAAATACATATTCTTGTATGTCGTCGCTTAAAATGCTTAACCGCATATAGCACAAATTTTCTGTTGCAAAATCGTGTAGAATGGTTCACATCAAAAGTCGGGCAAGTGTGCGCAAAAAGTTACCACATGACACATGCAGCGTACAATAAGCGATGAACGTTAGAAGAAAGAAAAATAGTATTTAAAAATAATTTTGAAGGCAAAACCGATCGCAAAGTTACAAATTTTTTAAAAAAATGAAAGCCAGCAATTCACGGTATTATTAAATGATATAAAGAGGACAAAAGGATTTCAAATAAACAACGAACGGTGGCAAAAAAAAAAAACGTTTAGCTCGAGAGACGAAAAATGTACCATCCGAGAAATTTTTAAAAATCCATTCATATCAACTCAAAAACTTACTGTAATGGTAAAACTAATTTTCATTAAGAAGTCCATGCCGTTCGAAAAGTTCTCCGGAAAAATAATTTTAATTGCTGAGTAACACAGGATAAGCCATGCATCAACAAAACAATTTCGCAAAAGAGCACATTTTAAAATATTCTTCTGAAAAAGAGTCATATTTTAGCCTGGCAATAACCGTATACATAAAATCCGTTTTTAAAATGCTATTTATTAAAGCCCACAAATTCAAATTTATTATTACGGAAATATTTTTTTTTTATTATGTCATCTTATGTACATATAAAAATTTTAGTTCTTAGAACTTAAGACCTTTTTTAGCGACCCGATTTTGATCACAGCTGCGATCAAAAAAATTATGTTATTAATAGCGCTAGTAACTTTTGTTTCTAATACGCCGGGTCTGAGCACACATGCAACAATTTAGATGTGCGATCAGTCGCAAAACTATTTCGTCACATTGTACATACATATGCGTATTCCCTAAACGTAATTTGTATGCAAGAAAACAGAGATCATACCCACTTGTTGAAGATAGGGTTGGCAAAAGCTTATTTCACGAAAAAATTTCAATTTTCGATTTTCATAAAAATTTATCTTAAATCCTACCAAAATCAGATTTAACCTACCAACCTACCAAAAGGAAAAAAACCTACCCGATTTGGTAGGAAACTACCAAAAACGGCAACGCTGTGTGGAGTTGACTTCTCTTAAGCGAATAAATTTTAAATTGGGAGTCTCTTCGCTGCAATATGATAAATTACTTAATCCATCTCTGTGGCCAGCCGATGTTAGAATACAGCCTTTTCGTTTTTTTCCAAAAACAAAAGAAAAACAGAACATCACATAGTTAATGCTGCTAATGAAAATGAAACCAGCGTAAAATCAATTAAAATATATTTCCAAAATATGTCTGGAATGCGTACAAAAATAAATGATGTCCGTGCTGCTATAATGCAATGTCATTATGATGTCTACGTTTTTGTTGAAACATGGCTCAATATTGATTTTTTTAAAAATGAAATATTTGACTTAAATGATTTTATTGTATATCGTAAAGATAGAGACTATATAAAAACTGGTTGCTCTAGAGGTGGTGGAGTGTTAATAGCCACTAATCACTCTCTGCGTTCAAATTTTGTTACACTTTCAAACTCTGATTCTTGTCTTGATCAGCTTTGCATAAGTATTCAAAGCAAAAACAATTTAATGTTCTTATGTGCATCTTATATTCCGCCGAATAGTAGTTATGATTTATACATGGCTGACATTAATAATATTACGAGTTTGCTAATTGAGAAAAATGATAATCATTTATGTATGTTAGGTGATTTTAACCTCCCTGATGTAACTTGGTGTTTTGCTAATAATGATGAACATTACCTTATCCCCAATAATGTTAACCAGCTACATGAGATTTCTGTCATTGATGGTTTATTTAGCCTGGACTTAATTCAGATAAATTTTTGCCTAAATAAGTTGAGTAGAATCTTAGACCTAATTTTTATTAGTAGCAATATTAAATATAAGTTACAAGAATGCCCTTTCCCATTATCTCAAACTGATATGCATCATGTTCCTCTGGTTATTGAACTAGAATATTATAAGTTTTGCAGTTTTATTCCCGACTTGGGATCTAAAACCTTCAATTTCACCTTATGCGATTTTAATGTTTTGAATAATGAAATTGGGGATATTGATTGGTCCTATTTTTCGCAATGTAAAATCTTGATTTATGTTTTGATTATTTTAAATCGAATTTTTCGTTAATTTGCTTAAAAAATATCCCGGTTGTAGAGAAAAGGTCCCACAAATTACCGTGGTATACAAAAGGTTTAAAGAAGCTTAAAACCTTCGAAATAAATCTTACAATTTATACAAAGCATTTAAAACTGAAACTAATAAAGTAAAATATCTTCAATGCATGAAAGAATTCAATTTCTTGAATAAATTTTTATATAAGCAGTATATGTTGCGTTTTGAGAAAAATATCAAAAATAATCCTAAATCGTTTTGGAATTTTATAAGTTCAAAGAAAACATGTTCTACAATTCCGTCGCATATGTCATTTAATGGAAATGTGTCAAGTTCTTTGCATGAATCAGTTAACCTTTTTGTTGACTTCTTTAAATCGAATTTTGAGTCAAATATTGCTTGTTATAATACTGAGTTATTGGAGCAGATTGACACTGTAATTGATTTTGGCTCGCTTCAACTTACAGTAGAAGATGTTATGAATGGCATTTACAGTTTAAAAAACTCTCAAAAACCTGACATTGATGGTATTCCTCCATTTCTTCTTAAAAGATGTATCACAACAATATCTGAGCCATTATGCTTCTTGTTTAATTTATCCTTATCCTTGGGTTATTTTCTTGATGGTTGGAAAATTGCCTTTGTTAATCCCGTTTTCAAAAGTGGTAATAAAAATTATGTCTCAAACTACAGACCCATTTCAAAACTCTCCACAGTTTCAAAATTATTTGAGAGTATAGTAAAGAATAAGGTATTTTTTGCTGTTAAAAATATTATCACTCCAATGCAACATGGTTTCTTTGCTGGACGTTCTACAGTGACTAATTTGACAGTTTTTTCTGATCACTGTATCTCTGCTTTTTCAGATGGATTACAAATTGACACAATTTATACGGACTTCGCTAAGGCATTTGATAAAGTTCCTCTTGCAATTCTTGTTGCTAAATTATCCAAGTTGGGACTTCATTCTAAATTTTTAGAATGGATAGCCTCCTATCTAAATAATAGGCTAAATTATGTACTAATTGATTAACTTAAATCCAAGCCATTTGTTGCCAGTTCTGGTGTTCCACAAGGAAGCATTTTAGGGCCACTCCTTTTCATTTTATTTGTCAATGACATTGGTAAATGTTTTAAGAAAGCTAGCTTTCTACTTTACGCTGATGATCTGAAGCTATTCCTTAATATCCGAAATCAATTGGATGTTATGTCTCTTCAAAATGACTTAAATAATTTATTTGTTTGGTGTACTAAAAACCGATTATTTTTAAATATATCAAAATGTTATCATGTTACGTTTTGCAAGGCTGTTGTACCTCTTACATCGTCTTATTGTTTGAATAACTCTACTCTAAGTTCAGTGAAATATTGGACCTTGGAGTCGTATTTGATTCAAAATTCACTTTTGTAAGTCATATAAATTTTTTAATTCCAAAATGCTATTCGATGTTGGCTTTTGTTAGACGCAATAGTTCTGATTTTGATGATCCATATACGCGTAAAGTTTTGTATACTGCTTATGTTCGTTCAAAATTGGAGTATGCATCAGTAGTATGGTATCCCTCTTATTCGGTTCACTCTAATAGATTGGAAAGAGTCCAAAAACGTTTTCTTAAATTTGCACTTTGTTCTATAAGCTTCGTGGAACCTTTTCCATCTTATAGTTCACGTTGTCTTTTGATTAATCTAAAGTCTCTTCAGGCAAGGAGGATGATAGCTTCTTTAATGTTTGTATATGACATTATTTCGGGCCATATTAATTGTTCATATTTGCTTGAACTTGTAAAATTTAAAGTTCCTTGCAGATCGTTACGTCATACAAATTTATTTGCCCTACCAATTTGCAGGACAAATTACGCATTGAATGCACCTATTACGAGAGCACTTATTGAATTTAATAATTTAAGTGCAACTCAGGTCATAGATTTTTCTATTCCTAGAAATTTATTTAAGAAAATGTTAATAAACTTATATTCATAATTTTAGTTTTCTATTATTGTTAAATTATGAGTTCTGTTATAATTTTGTATTTAATTTTATTTGTTATTTCTTATTTTATCCATAAGTCTGTAAGAATTGTTTCATAGACTGAATTAATAAAAATGAAAACTCATTATTGTGTGAAGTTCGCGCTCGATGTGCAAGAGTATTTTTATGTAGCTTTAGAATTACACTATCTACTTTGTGTAGTTAAAAACACATTTCGGTTACATTTGTTTACATAACGGAACAATAGACACATTTCGGTCACATTTGTGTGCATAACGTAACAATAACCGAATTTTTTACTTTCGAGTAACACTAGGCACTTGGTGTAGTTAGAGACACATTTTGGTAACATTTGTGTACATATCGTAACATATACATTAGAGCGGTTCGAAAAAAATTTGTTTTTAATATTCCTTTGGAGTTGCATACAACGCTCCTCCAAGGATTTTCTTGAATATTGAATCAGCTAGAGGTGGGTAAAATCGTTAAGAAAAAATATCGATATGCATCGATAGTTTCTCCAAATTTATCGATTTCAATCGATAGTACATCGATAAGACCAAGAATATGTTTTTATATTTCTATTTGAAAAAAGTATGCCAATTCTTCGAATTCGATATCCTAGAGTTTTCACGACAATATTCGCGATTTTGCCGCGCTTTTGAGGTTGTAGATGTGACAATAAAATTTTGTATTTTATTTCTCTTGACAAGTTTTTTGATTGCAGGTATAATTAGGTATGATGGCCGAACAAATTAAGGAGCAGATATCTTAGCAGCAGACAACGGGACGTTTTTCGTTTTTACACAAATATCGGACAACGAGTGTCCCTACGACGATCCCTGGAACTTCGCAGGCAATTGTCAATTTCAATACATATATGGAGGAACCACTGGTTGATGAAAATACGGACATCATCAAATACTGGATGAATTATTCGTCATGCAAAGCTTTGCAAACAATTGCGTTAAAATATTTAATTGTGCCATCGTCTTCTGTCTCCTCCGAAAGAGTTAACTCTACTGCCGGCAACATAATTTCTGAACGAAGATCCCAATTGTCAGCTGATTTGGCAGAACGACTTGTATTTTTAAAACAAAATTATGAGCATGTCTTATTTTAATTTCACTAATTTTACGTTTGATTCGAGCACCATTCAAGTACCATATCATATAGTGATTCGCACAAAGCGTTTATTGATCTCACATAACGTAGTTATTTATCCAATACGTTATTGTCCATTGTTTATGAAAAATTTATTATTTTAAAATATATTATGCATATATTATATTTCAAAATAAATCAGTTCTTATCGATGTCGATGTTTCGCAAAGAGAAATCGATAGTTATCGATGCTTGACTCACATCGATGTCTATCGATAGTTAACGATTTTACCCACCTCTAGAATCAGCGCCGCACAGTGAATGGGTTTGTATGGAACGGCGGCCATAAATAGTAATAATTGCACTAGACTCTTGAAATTTTGTACAAATGTAAACACTGGAAAAATACGGATTTCTATTTAAAAATTGCAAAATCCCCTTCACCGCCGCACAGTGGCGCCTTTTGCGATTTCGCGTTACTAAAATCATAACTTCTGAACGGGTAAAGATATTTGAGTAAAGTTTTTTGATTTCGGTTGGAAATTTCTGTAGATATGATTCAGGTTTGAGGCTTAGCTATAACCGTTTTTAAAAGAGTTGAAAGTCCAAATTTCGAAATTTTTGGTTTTCAGTGGTATGAATTCATAAGAAAAAAATTTGTTTTGTATAAATTTTAGTGCGCTTTATTCAATTAATGATTTTTAAATAATTTAAAAATTTTTTAAATACTTTTTTAAAAAAAAAAAATTTTTAATTTTTACTAATTCATTCATATGCATTTATTTTTTTTATCTCTTAACATAATTTATAAACAGTCTTTCTCAAAGGCTAGCAAAGTTTTAAAAAAAGGGTTACAGTAATAAATAAGGTAATTTCCTTAAAAAATCAACAACAATCTACAATTCTATAAAAATATCATCATTATTTTGGATATCTAAGAAACTTAAAGCAGTACTACAGAATTTATCAGTCAGTTCTTTTCGTGACCTAACGTGCCTAAGTGATGAAATCAAAGGATCTGAAGATGCTGAAAGTATATTGAACAAGTCCTCATTCTGTCGAATACGTGAAATTTTACACGTACTGGGTGTTTTTTTTAGAGGTTTGTTTTTCGAATAGAGATAAAACTGGCATTTTATGGTCAAATCTGGCAATTCTAATGTCATTTATGTTCAGTTTGGTTTGCCATTTTATCATGAACAGGTTGACAAAAGAACAACGCTTGCAAATCGTGCAAATTTATTTCGAAAATAATGGTTCAGTTCGCGAAGTTTACCGCAAGCTCCGTCCATTTTATGGTCGACATAATCGTCCATCAGAGCAATTAATTCGGTTAACCATGGGTCGTTTTCGCACTACGTTTACTCTATGTGATAATACGCATCCGCATAGACGTCGAACAGTGCGCACCGAAGAAACAATTGCCGCTGTAGAGCAAAATGTTGAAGAGGACCCGAATGAATCGATTCGCCACCGTGCACAGCAATTGGAGCTTTGTCCATCAACTTTATGGAAGATTTTGCGCAAAGATCTTGGCTTGCGACCTTACAAGATCCAGCTTGTGCAAGAATTAAAGCCGCGAGACCATGCAATGCGTCGTGATTTTGGTGTCTCGATGCTGATTTTCATCGCAAAATTTTGTTCAGTGATGAGGCTCATTTTTGGTTGTATGGCTACGTCAACAAGCAAAATTGCCACATTTGGAGTGAAGAGAGTCCACATGAGACCCTTGAGACGCCATTACATCCACAAAAACTGACTGTTTGGTGTGCTCTATGGGCTGGTGGAGTCATTGGGCCATACTTCTTCCGAAATAATGCTGGAGAGTCAGTTACCGTTAATGGAGACCGGAATAGAGCCATGATAACCGACTATTTTGTTCCCGAATTGGATGGCATGAATGTGGATGAGTTGTGGTTCCAACAAGACGGCGCTACATGCCACACAGCGCACGTCACAATCAATTTATTGAAGGAAACATTCGATGAGCGCATAATTTCGCGGAATGCACCTGTCAATTGTCCACCAAGATCGTGTGATTTGACACCATTGGATTATTTTCTTTGGGGATATGTGAAGTCGCTCGTCTACGCCAACAAACCAGAAACGTTAGGGGACTTGGAAGCCAACATTCGTGGCGTTATTGCCGACATACGGCCCCATATGCTCGAAAAAGTGGTTCAAAATTGGACCTGTAGAATTGGCTTTATTCGAGCCAGCCGCGGCGGCCACATGCCCGAAATCATATTTAAACACTAATGGCATAAAATTATCCTTCCAATAAAGCCAAATTGATGGACATTAAAACGATTTTCTTGTGTTTTATTTCAATTCGAAGCTCTATACCTCTAAAAAAACACCCTGTATTACTATATCTGTACTTCTTATAATTTTTGTTTTTAGACTCTTGGGCTTCTTCTCATAATTCTCCTATGGGTAAGGCTTGATAATTGATAATTTGTCCACTATGAGCTAAGGGATCGTTCAAGTATTACGTAACGCAATTTGTATAACGATACGATGCGGTACAGGGGCGGGAGGAGGTGTCGAACAACGGGTGTTTTGAAATTAGGTGTGCATAATGAAACTGTTTCTAGATTAGCTACAGCAATAAATATTATATTTATTATATAAGTAAATAACAGCGCATTACTTTCAAAGATCTTCAAGAATTGCGTTACGTAATACTTGAACGCTCCCTAAGGTATTATGGACAGAGGGGGCCAGTAATTTTTGACTGTGTTTATATTCTAATATAGTATGTCTGCAGTTTCCTTGGCATACTTTTCAAAGTTTTCTACTTTAACGGGTTCTCTATATGATAGTACGTTTAAAATAACTTGTAATCTTTTTATCACGTCCTCATCGACTCCCGTTATTTCTGAAGTTATTTCTGGTTTCTCAAAAAATCGCCTTGCTTCGTTTCCGTCATATCTACTATAATACCCTATTTTTCTCGAAATTGATCTTGTATTATTTTTTTTCTTAACTTTTGGACTGAGTTATTGAGCCTTAAAGTTTGACTTTTATACAAATACAGGTACAAAATATTGTGCTACAAGCCTCAAACATAATACTTGTTCAGCGAAAAAATTTAACTACCTAATAAGCTAAGTTCCTTGTATGATATCTACCGTAATAAAACAGGTGTCTATAAAGTTGGCCTGCACTAGAGTTACATACAGCTTTATTATATTTGACATTACGAGTACTAGATATTTTTAAATTGCATTAAAAACTTAGATATAAATATCTGAGGCAAGTATTACTATTTCGCTATACAAAAGCGAATTTTCTTAAAAAGAGTGAAATGATTTGGAAAAAGTGACAAATCAAGCGTTTTGGAGGTGGGGTAAAGCCCATATTATATGGACAGAAGTTTTCTAGGTACTCTTTACATATGCATCTATTTGCGTCAAATAGTTTTGGAAATAGGAAGAGTAAATTAAGAAAGGGGCGTGGTAACGTCCATATTTACAATTTTTAATTTATTTTGAGTGATGTCTATATTCGCTAAAAACATTCTATCAAATTCAGATTAACAATTTCCAAGTCAAAATATAATAGACTGAAATCGTCATCACACAACAAATTCAGTTTTATGCATATCATGTCACATAAGTAGCTATAACTTCTTACCTGGCAAATATTGGCAGGTAAGACCCATATGAATTTTGTTGGCAGATATGTCAACTATAATTTCTCATTCACCAATCCTTGATTGACATTAATTTGTGGATTATAGGCGAAGGTAAATTTGAAAAACTATGCTAAAAACGATCTTTTTTGAAAAGTTCATGAAAATTACTAACTAAAATTTTTTTTCTACATCTTGTGAAAATTAATAATTTTAAAATACCATAAATTCAGAGAGCGTACTTCAAATTCCCATGTTTTTTCAAACTTTTGAAGTTTTCCATTTTTAATATTGCGAAAAATGTAAAAAAATGCTATTTTAATGAACGATAAAAAGTTATCCAACTTTGAGCACCCATAAAAACCAAAATACTTGTCATAAATCAAAAAAGTTTTCGGTTTTAGAACCTTTGGTCAATTATCTTTTAAATACAAAAAAAAAAGTTTCGAAAATCAGAAATCGAAAATTTGATTTTAGCAATCACTTTTTGAAAAAGGAGCCACTGTGCGCCGTAAACCGCATGTATAGTAATAATCTTATTTCACAGCCAAGTTATCTGCCTTTCTTTTAAATTACCAGACATGTTAGGGTGATTCAGATTTTATGCAGCTTACGGCATTCCGCTTAAATATCGTAAAAAACACAAAAAAATTTTTTGAACCACTCTAATTAATAATGAATTACGTTGAAATTTTTAAGATTACACAGCTTTGCCCTTAAAGTGGGGGGGGGGTAAGGTTTTGCCAAATTTTGTTTTTCCGATTTTTTTTGTTGTTTTATTTAATAGTATAACTCTTCAAAAGTATCCTGTTGAAATTTGAGGTCGATTGGAGTAAAACTGACGAAGATACAGTGTCTTGAGTCTCGATGATTCTGTGTAAGTATGTATATGAAAAAAAAGACAGTGCTAAAACTTTAAACGTGATTTTCTCGAAACTATCTTTTCAAAGTCGGTGGACACTTTTTCTCGAAAACTACGAGACCGATTTTCTTGAAATTTGACACACTTCTTTAATACCTATAAAACCAGGTAATGACGAGGGCTTTTTTCTTGTTTTTTCATTACAACCAGTTCTGCAATAATAAACGTGCTGATTTTTGCCTTTTTTTCCAAAAAAATTCGTTTTTTGACATAAAAATTATGCCAAAATTTTAAAAATCGTCAAAGAAAAAAAACCCTTCGTCAATACCTTAAAAAACTTATAAGCTAAAGAAAGTATTATTTTTTTTGAGTTCAGATGATAAAGTGATGAGATATCTTGTCCACCGCAAACCACCTTTTTTTTGAGGCGTCCGCGGAAACTTGCTGCCAATGGCTTATTTTCCAATATTTTTTAATTAAATTTTTACAGAATACTCTTTAAAAATTTTACTTTTATATGCTTTTTAAATAAATAAATTTACTTTTACCGTTTCACTAAAAAACATTTTTAAGCTTATGCCTAAAATTTAGCGTCAAAACCCTACCCCCTCCTTAAAGGTACACACGAACTACTTTGTGTAGTTATTTTTATATTTTTGAACACATTTGTGTTAATAAAGTCATGTTAACCACACTGTGTAGGTACCAGAACATAAGTTTTTTACTGAATGGTTACAGTGTAGACACAATCGGTCACAACATATGATAAGGTCACAAATAAGCCTGACGCCATTTTTCATGTGGCATCCATTTTGGTTTATAATTGTAAATAATTTCTAAAAAAGTTATTAAGCAAATTTAAAGCTCAAATTATCTCAATAAGGTTATAATCATACATTTAAAACACCTAGTAAACGTTATAAGATCATTCCATTCATAATGTTTAATTATAATCATTCCAGCATTTTAAAAAGCATTTAATTAAAAAAAATTTTTTTTAATATTTTTAATTTATTACTAAATATTGGATATTTATTGAGCGCATAAGTTTTTTGTTCAACAGAATTTCAACATTTACAATAAAAATGAGTTTCGTTTTAATTTTTGCGCATAAAATGCGGAATTACATTCATATAGAAAGTTGGGGAATAAAATTTATAAGATGTAGAAATAGTATAAGTCATAATATTACACATACATATTGATGCTTCTTATTGTATTAATTTATATTAAGAACACTACTACAGTGATAAAAGTTACTTAAAAGTAAAAAAATTATTACACAAAACAGTTAAGGTGTGGGTCGCTCTAACTACAAATTGTAGTTACAAAACAGTAACATAATAAGTAACACAGTAGTCACAAAAACGTCTGCGTGTGGGTCACAAAGTAGTAACAAAATCAGTAACACTAACTACACATATTCCAATATCCTCCATATCCCCACTTGGTAACGGTTAAGTGCCATTTTCGAGATATAGCGGGGTTTGAGTAGTTATCTACACAAATACTAAACCGAAACAAACCGAATGTGTGGTCACAGTGACGGAACGCTGACTAAAATTTCTACTTGGGAGCATAGCTTGTTATGATGGCTGCTTCTAGCAGTATTGTCGTCAAAATTTTTATGAAAATCGTATGCGCCGTTTTTGAGTAATATTGAATCAAAATTTTCAAATGATGAAAGATGCCACGCCCTCTGCTCCAATTCCGCCCACTTGGTTCCATTGAAGATTTTTATTATTTGCATCAGTCTACAAAATTTCGTCAAATATCTTAAGTAGTTTCCGAGTTATCACGTTATAAAAATTAACGTTTAGGGCTGTGCCACGCCCCTGTTAGAGTCCTTATGAACTTTAAACTTATCTCAATCTTCATTTTGTTTTCATATGCATAAAATCTGTAAGTTTCATCAAAATCACAGCAGCCGTTTTCGAAATAAAGTTCAGTCATATACATATTTATTTATACTAGTATCGCCTGAGGTCGAAATTCGACCGTTAGCACCAAATTTTAATCTTAAAAGAACTTTGCCGGCCTATTAATAACAAAACGTTTTTGTTCATTGATTATGATCTTATTTAGTTTCACTAATCACCTCACCTCCCCTCACTTCATCTCACCTTTGGAATTACATTTAATTTACATTTTAGCGCAAAACAACATTCTATTAGTGCTACATAATTTCTATTACGCGGTCTATTTGATTTTGACTCATAAATTGTCCCATTATCCCTTTACCGTTTAGTCCGACCCGATATCGTTCTTATGCAAGGCACAACACAACTATATTTTTCGTTTATTTTTAAACAAAAATAAGTTAAATCGCAACTGTAACTCAAAATAAATCAGTTGAACTTCGATTATCCGTGATAGTTGGGACCGAGCGCATCCCGGATAATGGAATAACTATTTTATTTTATTCCTTATAAGTTTTCAAAGTTGTAAATACATAATATGTATTCAAAATTAATGGACGGCCCTTTACAGCACCGTTTTACAAAAGTATTTAGTTATAATACTCATTTAATGAAGATCAGCTAAATCTAATTATAAAGATATTTTCTAATGATGAGGGCATAAAAGTAACAAAAAATACTTTTCAGTATTGAAAAACTAAATTGGAAAGAGCTATTTTTTGTATCATGTTGTTTATCCCTACCTCTTACTCTTCCTTAGGGTGCAATCTATCTCCATATCGAATTTCACCAAAATCAGTCCATTAGTTTAGCTGTGAAAACATATTTTCCTATTGGGGGCGTGGAACCGTCCACTTTAGACCGAATACCTTTTCTCAAGATTCAATGTATGGGGTTAATGCGTTTTGTAGTTATGGGGGAATCATGTAAATATATTCACTTTATTTTACCTGCCTTAACGGCAACTTATACACCTGATTTTTTTTTTCTGCACATCTATGGAACAGTACCTTTCCAATGATATAAGTTTCATTCCCCTCTCATTATAGTAAATACTAAATAAGTGTACCACAAGATTCGATGTTTACGTATTAATATATAGATTTATAATGATTATTTAAAGTAAAGATAAAAATTTTATTTATTAATTATTTTAAATGGAATTTTTAAATTTATAATGATTATTCTTAATTATAAAAAGTTATTTTAATAGTTTAATTATCTTATGTTATTTTCTATATAGTAAAATAAGTGATTACAGTATGTATATTTTATTTACATATGTATTCTTTTTTATTTTACAAATTTTTTCAACATATTGTTGTGAAAAGCTTTTAATTGCTTATTAATTTCTATTATTGAATTAACTCCTTGTCTTTCTTTTATTTCGTATGGACCTTTGTATGGACTTTGAGATTTCTTTCTGTTTTCTAATTTTACAAATACAAGGTCTCCTATTTTAAAATCTGAAGGATTTACATCTAAGTCGTATGTAGTTTTTCTATTGTTTTTCACTACTTCTATAAGATTTCTTGCCTTTTCTATTGAAGTCTTTAACCTGATTTTTAGTTCATTGGAATAATCTTCTAAATTATAGTGTTTTGTTTCTTCGTTTGTCAAATCAGTCGGAAGTGATGGTAATTTACCAAAAATAAGTTCAAATGGTGTGTAGTATTGTCTACGTGTGGGGTAGAATTTTACGCGAAAATATAGTATGGTATCCATTTGTCCCATTCGAAGTCATCGGCAAAGGATAAACGGTATTCATTTAACGTCCTATGGTTTTTCTTAATTAAACCAAGTGTTTCATGGTGGTAGGGGGTAGGAAATTGTTGCTCTATTTTTAATAGTTTACATACGTTGTTCAATATCTCATTGACAAATTCTGTGCCTCGGTCGAATTTTAATTTTTTAAAATAACAATATTTTAAAATCAATTGTTCTACGAGTGTTTGTGCAATTGACCTAGCGTCTTTGCATTCAATAGGGTGTGCAATAACATACTTTGTCAGTTCGCACTGCATCGTAAGTATGTAGCGGTATCCATTTGAAATCTGTGGTCCTACTGTGTCGATGGATATTGTTTGTAAACTTGTGGTTGGTGTGTCCGTTATGGTCATACTTTCTTTAAGGGGGGGGGGGGTAGGGTTTTGCCAAATTTTGTTTTTCCGATTTTTTATTGTCGTTTTATTTAATAGTATAACTCTTCAAAAGTATCCTGTTGAAATTTGAGGTCGATTGGAGTAAAACTGACGAAGATACAGTGTCTTGAGTCTCGATGATTCTGTGTAAGTATATGAAAAAAAAAGACAGTGCTAAAACGTGATTTTCTCGAAACTAACTTTTCAAAGTCGGTGGACACTTTTTCTCGAAAACTACGAGACCGATTTTCTTGAAATTTGACACACTTCTTCAATACATATAAAACCAGATAATGTCGAGGGGCTTTTTTTTCATTACAACCAGTTCTGCAATAATAAATACACTGATTTTTGCCTTTTTTAAAAAAAAAAATCGTTTTTTGGCTTAAAAATTATGCCAAAATCTTAAAAATCGTCAGAGAAAAAAAACCTCTCGACAATACCTTGAAAAACTTATAAGCTAAAGGAAGTTTTTTTTCTTCTTTGATTTCAGATGATAACGTGATGAGATATCTTGTCCACCGCAAAACACCTTTTTTTTTAGGCGTCCGCGGAAACTTGCTGCCAATGGCTTATTTTGCATAATTTTTTAATTAAATTTTCACAGAATACTCTTTGAATATTGTACTTTTATATGCTTTTTAAATAAATAAATTTACTTTTACCGTATCGCTAAAAAACATTTTTAAACTTATGCCAAAAATGTAGCGCCAAAACCCTACCACCTCCTTAATGTGTCTCGTTTGTTTATTTTGGGTACACTTTTCACATCTGTTTACATGGTTTTTGACCATTTGCCGCATGTTTTTCCATGTGTAGCGCTGTTTCAACTTTAGTACTGATTTACGAATTCCTAAGTGTCCATCCTGGCGTGTGTCATGAAATTCTTGTATTAATTTTTGTTGCATGGTTTTATTTGTTATATTCTTTGGGGGTTCATATATTAATATACTTAGAGATGTATTACTCTTTATTTTCTTCTTTTGCTGCAGCTTATTAAATTTTTTCTTGAATTCATTTTCATCAAGAATCTCATTTGCTTTTAGGCCTAGGTCTTTAATATTCTTATCATACATAAGAGATGATAGCTTCTCCAAAGTCGAATCTAGATTCGTTGGATTATCGCCACATCGTACTTGTACGATATCATCTGTAATTTCAACACGTGTCTTGTTTAAATTATTTATAATTATATAATGAATTCTAATTTCTTCATATTTCTGACGTCAGTTATGGATGTGCAATCCCATGTGAAAAGTTGATCAGACTCGTTCTGAGATTTGCATTTCTCTTGTTCATTATCTTTTGCTAGCTTTTTTTTAATTCCCCTTGTTATAAGCAATGCTTTATTTATTTTTTTATCTTCTTCATTTTTACCAATATTTCTGTATTTAATTGTACTAGTATCGCCTGAGGTCGAAATTCGACCGTTAACACTAAATTTTAATCTTAGAAGAATTTTGGTGAACTATTAATAACAAAACGTTTTTGTTCATTGATTCTAATCTTATTTAGTTTCACTAATCACCTCACTCACCTTACCACACCTCACCTCGCCTCACCTCACCTCGCCTCACCTCACCTCACCTCACCTCACCTCACCTCACCTCACCTCACCTCACCTCACCTCACCTCACCTCACCTCACCTCACCTCACCTCACCTCACCTCACCTCACCTCACCTCACCTCACCTCACCTCACCTCACCTCACCTCACCTCACCTCACCTCACCTCACCTCACCTCACCTCACCTCACCTCACCTCACCTCACCTCACCTCACCTCACCTCACCTCACCTCACCTCACCTCACCTCACCTCACCTCACCTCACCTCACCTCACCTCACCTCACCTCACCTCACCTCACCTCACCTCACCTCACCTCACCTCACCTCACCTCACCTCACCACACCTCACCTCACCTCACCTCACCTCACCTCGACTCATCTCACCTTTGGAATTACATTTAATTTACATTTGAGCGCAAAACAACATTCTATTAGTGCTACATAATTTCTATTACGCGGTCTATTTGATTTTGACTCATAAATTGTCCCCTTATCCCTTTGCCGTTCAGTCCGACCCGATATCGTTCTAATGCAAGGCACAACACAACTATATTTTTCGTTTATTTTTAAGCAAAAATAAGTTAAATCGCAACTGTAACTCAAAATAAATCAGTTGAACTTCGATTATCCGTGATAGTTGAGACCGAGCGCATCCTGGATAATGGAACCACTATTTTATTTTATTCCTTATAAATTTTCAAAGTTGTAAATACATAATATGTATGCGAAATTAATGGACGGCCCTTTACAGCACCGTTTTACAAAAGTATTTAGTTATAATACTCATTTAATGAAGATCAGCTAAATCTAATTATAAAGATATTTTCTAATGATGCGGGCATAAAATTAACACAAAATACTTTTCAGTATTGAAAAACTAAATTGGAAAGAGCTATTTTTTGTATCATGTTGTTTATCCCTACCTCTTACTCTTCCTTAGGGTGCAATTTATCTCCATATCGAATTTCACCAAAATCGGTCCATTAGTTTAGCTGTGAAAACATATTTTCCTATTGTGGGAGTGGCACCGTCCACTTCAGACCGAATACCTTTTCTCAAGATTCAATCTACCTCTGTACCAAATTCCATAAAAATCGGTCCATTAGCTTAACAATAAAAACGATTTTCCTGTTCGGAGCAGTACGACGCCCACCAAAAGAACATAGAATTTTCAGAAACAAATATCTTTACTCAAGGTTCAATCTATCTCCATATCAAATTTCATAAAAATCGGTGAGGCATTTCAGCCGTGACATCGTTTTTTTTTTCCAATAGTGGTTAATGCGTTTTGTATGGGGGAATCATGTAAATATGTTCACTTTATTTTACCTGCCTTAACGGCAACTTATACACCTGATTTTTTTTTTTTTGCACATCTATGGAACAATGATATAAGTTTCATTCCCCTCTCTTTATAGTAAATACTAAAAAAGTGTACCACAAGATTCGATGTTCACGTATTAATATATAGATTCTAATATATAAAATTCTCGTGTCACAGTGTTTGTTACCGAAGTCCTCCCAAACGGCTTGACCGATTCTTATAAAATTTTTTTGGGTATATTTGGTAGATCTGAGAATAGATAGTAGGCTATAAGACTTTCATTTAGGTTGCATATTTAGGGTGGCCCTTATACAAATTTTTTTTTATAACATCATTTTCACTAACACCAATGCATCGATTCACCTGGAATTTACACCACCTAGCTTTTATATTAAGAGACATAGTAAGGTCTATAAAATTTCTATTTAGGGTGCATATTTAGAGTGGCCCTCATACAAATTTTTTTTATAATAGCATTTTCACAAACACCACTGCATCGATTCACATGGAATTTACACCACGTGTCTTTTATATTAAGAGACATAGTTTAGTCTATGAGACTTTTATTTAGGCTGCATATTTAGGGTGGCACTCATCCAAAAATATTTTTGCATTTTCCCTAAGACCACTGCATCGATTCACATGGAATTTAAACCACATAGCTTTTATATTAAGAGACATGGTTTATTTATTTAAGTATTTACGTCTATGGATAATTATCCTTACAGACTTAGCACTTAACAGTTATAAATTATAATTTAACAGTAAGAAGAAAACAAATTAACCAATATTCAGCAAAGATATAATAGTGCTTTTAAAAACATCCTTAGGCATACAAAAATCTAATTCATTTTTACAATATATTTTATTTAAAGCTAAAATAACTCTATTTAATGGCTTATTAATAGCATAGTTTGTTCTATGAATATTTATATAGAAATAATCAAAGTTTCGAAGCGACCTTGATGGAACATAAAACAATAATAATTCAAGTAATTTATCACAGATAATGTTACCATTGATCAGATCATATATGATCATAATACTATGTAGTAATCTTCTAGTTTCAAGAGTCTATACATTAATGAGAATACAACGGGCTTTGTATGGCGGAATAGGCTCTAAAAAATTTAAAGAGCGCAAAGCTTTAAATGCACCGAGTAAAATGGGTTCCAAATAAAAGATGCATATTCGAGATTGGATCTAACGAATGAGGTGTATAGCTGTTTTAAAGTGAATCGATTAGAAAACCCAGCACTATTTCGCTTAACGAATGCTAACAGGGAGTATGCTTTGGGAACAATGCCGTTCAAGAGTATATTAAATTTAAGCCCCGAATCAAATATGACACCCAAATCTCGTATTTCGTTAACACGGACTAATTTCGTGTTATCAAAGTAGTAGTCAGCAGGAAAAGGAGAATTTATTTTAGAGTAAATAACTAGAAAACACTTATTCAGATTCAAAGATAGATTATTGTGATTAAACCTTATAAAACTTCTATTTAGGGTACATATTTAGGGTGGCCCTCATACAAAAATATTTTTAAAATAGCATTTTTACAAAGACCTCTGAATCTATTCACATGGAATTTACACCACGTATCTGTTATATTAAGAGGCACAGATATGACCGTGCAGTGCCACGTCTTCCATATAAGAAAATACCAAAATTTGTGATGCAGATGAATGAGACTAGATACATATGTTTATAAAAAGTACGGGCAAAAAGAAGTTTCAATGAGAAAATGGGTGGTGCCACACCTTCCATATGCGAATAAAACAACATTTTGTCTATATATTAGAGGTCTGCACGGATACCAAAAATGTACTCGTTTCAGTACTCGTTCACTTTTCTGTTACTCCAATTACAAGTACACATTTCCTATGAGTACCATAGCGTAAAGTAAAAAAAGTTGAATAAGCTTCGTGTATGTATACGCACAACAAAACTGAAGGTAATGAATCGAACTGAATGACGTGCTTTATTGTTTTATTTATTCGATGAAAGTGAGGAAGAGAGAATTCATTTGTACACCAAGGCGTTGCCAGAAGATTTACATGCGCAACTTTTTTATTTATTTATCTGAAAACTAAAATAAAACGAATGTCCGGAATTATATTAATTTTTTAACATCATTGTGGATCTGTTTAAAATACTTTTTGGTAGTTTTATCTTTAGAATAATGCCAGAAAAATTACTATAACTACTGCCCTATATTTACATTTACAAAGTCCAAAGTTTTTTTAGTATAATTTATTAATCACAACGATAAATTAAAAATGTTAGTTCAGTCCATATAAAATAAATAACAAAATATATAAATAAACATAATTCATAAATAAGTCACATACGCATATTGATATCGGTCAATTTAGTTAAAATAACTCCACATTTTTTTTTTTGAGTTATTTGAAATTTTTTTTTAACGAAATATCTCAAAAACTATAGGAAATAGAATAAAAAAACCCGGCATCTTTTTCGTTTTCAAAAACTGTTTTCATAATATAACATAAATTTATTTAGAAAACAAAGACCTCACTCGCCTGCATACATCAAATTATCACTGATCCTCACTAAACATTCTTACGCTTGTTAAAGTGCATTACTGCGTAGTACAAAATATCAAATGCGTAGTAAGGGGCCGTTCATAAATTACGTAAGACGTTTAGGGGGGGGGGGGGGGGTCGGCGGATTCTTACTGCATCTTACGAGAGGGGGGGGGGGGGGTGAATGATAATCTTACGTAAGATTTAAAATGCGTATTCATACATTAAAGTTGTATTAACGCATCGTCATTTGTGACAGTAATGAAATATATTTGAATTTTCGACAGTCACGAAAGATTCAGAAATATCGATTACAATCGATTTAAGTAATCGACTCTGAACGTGACAACTTCTCTTCTGTTTATGTAATGAAATATATGTATGTTGTTTACACGCAGGGTCGACTTGTAACACCGTCTCACAAGTTTGCTATTATTCAGGCATTTACACGCAGATACGTCGACTTTGAAATTTTGTTGATGTTTTCCCGGTTTTTTACCACCCCCTTGCACTTGTCGTCTTCAACAAGAAGATTCGCTTTCGATTCCTTCTTCAACAGGAGACCAAAACAGCAATCAGTTTTGTCCTCTATTTCTTCGCTTAGCGTTAAATTACGATTAGTCAAAAGTACATCCACAGTTCAAAATCATGCCTTACGATTTTTTTTTGTCGTTCGCTTGCAAACGTCTTAGCTGATCGAGTTTGTAATATTTGTGACCAGTACTTTGCCTCGAAAAAAGCTACTGTAATGCACAAAAAACTACATGGAAAAGACTGTAGTCGCACTCACATGATTCAACCAGTTTCAATTTTGAAACGTGGACAGGGGAAAAGCCTTTGCATTTTAAAACAATCAGAGATTTGTCAAGTTGCAGAGTGGCATGACGACGAGAATATTGATGTTACAGGGTTTGAATGTGAATCAGAAAATTCAACAGACGAATCGGGTGTGCCAATTGTAGGTTCACTATCAGACTGGTTGAAAAGCGCATGGACTAACGATGACTTTTTTATTCATCTTGAAAAACAAATGTGTAGTTTGTAATTTCGTAATATTTATTTAATATGTAACATATGTATATTAAAACTAAATATAAATAGTAATATAGTACATCACATGAAAAATACATTTTTTGACTAGTTTCACCTTAATTATGAATCTTACGTAAGATTTCGGAAGGGGGGGGGGGGGGTAGTGAGAATCTTACTAAATCTTACTCGGGGGAGGGGGGGGGGTCAAAAAGTCATGAAATTGTCTTACGTAATTTATGAACGGCCCCTAATCGCGGCACTCGTTGTACTCGCAGCATACATGCATATTATCCATACACATGACGCATTCATCTACGTACAGTTAGTAACGAGTAAGAAGAGAAATTTATAATGATGGTAACAGTAACACAAGCAAACGCTATGTATACGCATTCAAATCAATAAAATTGACTTCGGTAACAGTTTCGTAAGTTAATGATTATACTTATGCAGACCTCTACTATATATCAGCAATTATTTGATGCAGATGATTGAGACTTGGTAATTATGTAAAACACAAAAGCTATAATAAATTAAACTCACCGCACAGAACAACTCAGAACATCTGTCAAGTCTGCTATACTATTTGATTTTGTTGATTTCACTTTAAAAATGGGCTGATTCCGGAAAGGGTAGAACAACGTCTGCCGAGACAGCTAGTATTTATATATTTATTTATTTATTTATATATATATAAACAAACAATTTTAGCTCGTTTAATAATAGTAGATATGCCGTGCATTTGTAAACAAAATGTTGGTCGCCAGGAACCTAATACAAAATATTTATGTTGTAACGATTGCTTTCATTGTAATTGCGTGAGAATTAAACTAAGAGATAAAGAATTTCTTGAAAAAAGTGGTTCGTTTTATAAATGCAATGCTTGCTTGAGTGCGCGATGCTCATCGGCAAATTTTCGATCTCCGCCTGTCTCTTCTGCTACCGTGTTATCGGCTACAACTTATATTTCTAAGCCGGAGTTGCCAGGCGCAGCTGCACCTCAAGAACAACACCATCAGTAGAATAAACAGCATCAACAACAATGTGAGAAACGAGGGAACATTGACAAATAAATCAAAGTCAATAAGTGCAAAGTTCAAACAAAGAAGTGCCGTTGCCGCCTAAAATCAAGAATGATATTTGGAGGCTTTTAGGGCTTTTTTGAGCCCTTTTAATTTTCAAAAGCCCCGTGGCCCTTTTTATTCATTTTTGGCCCTTTTCCAAAATTCTACCGAAAAATAATCACAATTTTTTACTTTTCAAAGGAAAGCTTACTGGGATAAGTGATTGTCGACTGGGATAAAATTAAAGAGTTTTTTTTTCCAAAAAATTTTAGTGGACCTTTAAGTAATACGATGGCTTTCAACTTTTTAAACTTCAAATTAAAATTATTTCAAATCAGATCTCTGGAGATTTTTTTATATGAAAAAAGTTTTATTTGATTTATAACACTGGTTAACACTAGTTTTGGTGCCGTGTAGCTCTACTTTTATTTTAACTAAGGACCTTTTATTGAATACATTATTCGTTTTCCATTTTATTATCTTTAACTTTATACCAAGAAACATGAAATTGGACATTTCTAGCACAAGATATGAACTTTAAAGTGAAAGGTCGTAACAGTAAAAAAAACACAATGTCTCAAAAACTGTACCATTTTCATTTTCGAACTCAGCAGGAAAAAGTGATCAATGGAACATTTTGAGTGTAAACTAGTGTTATTTGCGAAAGTTTTGATATCCTACGTGTAGTTTTCTAGGTTTTGCCTTGTAAAAAAAAAGTTTACATGAAAGACCAGCAATAGTCAGCCATCATATGGCGATCCCATCGGCCTTGGTAACTTTCTTCCATAGTTTTTAGATCCTGGTGAAACCGCTCCCCATGTTCTTCGCTATAAGGATCCAAAATTTTCTGGGAATAGGTGAAGGCATATCACATCCTAAGTTATTAAATTGCTCTAGCATGTCATTTACAATTTCAGAGCAGTTGACTTGTAATTTCCGAGAAAGTTTTTAGTAACTTGGATGGAAAGTAATTTGGATGGTATCTTGAAAGATCCATTTCGAGAATAAGGCCTTGCACATCCAAAAATAAAAAATAATATCATTTTCTGATTGAAAAAATGGTAGCTCTCTTGTTCGATAGAACGTCACTTTTGTACCTGACGCCAACAAGTTTTTTTTCTTTTTATCTAAAAGCCAATACCTCTGCAGATTCTTAAGAAAGTCCTTTTCAAATCATTTAATTCTTCTTGCGCAAAAGGTTTTGCCTCAGTAGATGGTATTCCTTCGAAATCGCGAGAATTTAAGTCTGGATAAGTCATTATTTCAACGTTTACACCACGCAAATCAATACAGCAGAAGTAACAGTCATCGAAGTGATTTTTTGTTTTACCCATGTCATTGGCATTCTAAGCCTCATACGGTTTCTTTTACCACTAATACACTGTCTCAAGTGTTCATAGCACATTTTAAAAACAATTTGAGGTATCCGCAGCTTGTATTCATCCACAATTTTCGACTTAAAGTAAGGAAAATAAGCACTTTTTATAAAATCAGTTATAGGTTTTCTGAACTTTTTCACTGTGTATTCAACACAAATGTAACATAACACATTTGGATCATTGAAACAACTTCTTCGCGATGAAGACATAATATAAAAATCAATTTACTTATAGAAATCTGTCGATTACAGCGAATATTTAAAGCTGACGGTTATTCAAAAATGACACGTAGGAAAAAAAAAATTAAAAATATTTTTGATGTTGTCAGTACATACTTAATACAAAACCACTAACTATATCTCGGCACCAATATTTTTTTTTTTTCAGTTTGCAGACCTGATTAATAGGTTAAATTTGATGTGCTAAATCTGCAAAAACAAGTCGTTCGATTAATTTGTAAGAAAAATCGCTATGAAGCTAGTCTACCACTCTTTATAAAATTGAGCATTTTGCCTTTAAGACATCTTTATTACTACTAAGTTTTAAAGATTTTTTTGTAAGGTCAGGTTGCAATATAAATAGCCGAATTCACTTAGGTTACAATCTAAGGACAAGTGGGCTTAGCTTAGCCGCTGTTCCACATCATAATCTGAACATGTTTTTACGTTACTATAGCTCGGTTGCTCCAAGATTACTAAATAAGCTACCATATAGCATCAGATGTCTCCGAAATGAACCTGTCTTCCTCAGACAGGTGAAGTCTTGGCTTTTCACGTATTCATTTCATGATATACATAAATACTGACATATTATCATAAAATATTTTTAATAAATCATATCTCATGTATATATGTACTTAGCTCTATAAAAACGGTTTAAAATATAAATTAAATATGATAAAATATGTAATTCAATTATCAATTATTATTTATTTTGAAATTCGTTATTTTTATTTTTTTCTTTTTTTATTTAAAGAACTTTTATTTTTCAATTAGTAAAATTTTTAGACCCCACGATTCAATTAAGATTTAATTTAAAGATGTATTATATAAAAAAAAAATCATTATTTATATATCTGCATCCGCCACTAGTTCTATCAAACTACAGGATGTAGAGTTACTACTAATTCTTTTTAAGTGTATTGAAGTTTTTACTTGAATGATTGAAATGAATTGTAATTATTATGAGCTGTGTATAATGAATGAATGAAGTAACAACCCAGTGTGCAAAACGAATTCGTTTCGAATTCGAAACGAACTCGTTTCTTCGTACTATTCATCCGAAACGGATTTCGTTACGAACTCGTTTCGAATTCGTTTTCGTATGAAATTCCTCTCGAAAAAACGGAAGAATTTTGTTCATAAAACGAATTTTTTTGTTCATAAAAAAATTAATTTTATTTAAAAAAAAATGTTTTATTATTTAATATGCAAATTTCAAGACTTTATTGCATATAATTTTATTTTATTATCAAATTAAATTTTACTTACGATTTACAAATTTCCAAAGTCAGGCTCGAACCCATGTCCCAGCGATTCATAGTCATGCGCGCTACTTACTAGGCTACCTTTCATATATTAAAATATATGTTAAAGGCGAATGATATCTTCTCTCATTTGATACGCTTTATTTACAAAAAACGAATTCGTTTCGAATTCGTTACGGACTTCAAATACGAATTCGTTTCGAATTCGTTTTTTTGTTCATAAGCGGCATCAGTTTCGAACTCGTTTTTTGTTCATAAAAAAAACTTTTATAAGTCCCGGAAAAGTTTTCAAAGAAAAATTTTTAAAAAAATTTTGTTTCTTAATCGACTTAGAAATGTTTAAAAAGTCGAAAAAACAAAAATTTTTTTGAATATTTTTCTTTGAAAATTTTTCCGGACTTAGAAAAATTTTACAAAATTTGAGAAAAAATTTTATAAGTTTTTTTAACCTTTTTTAACAATTCGAAACGAATTCGTATTTGCAGTTTGTTACGAATTCGAAACGAATTCGTTTTTATTACAAAAAACGAAATGCTCACAAACGCTTCCGTTTTTGTGCACATTGGGAAAATACAAAAATACATACATACATACATACATAGGTACATTTCCTTTTGAAGAAGTTTCTAAAAATCCATCTCACCGTAGCTAGTTCTTTAATATATCGCTCATTTTCTTCAAAAACGTCATAGCTCAAAAAATTAGATATTTCAGGGTAAGCATTTAACTGAATTTTTACGTTTTTGGGTTATAACGTTATTGAAGAAAATGAGCGCTATATACAAAAAATCTTAAACGCTTAGATGTTCATTAGAGCGGTTCAAAATAAAAACTTTTTGATTTTTTCACGATGTGTCAGCGGATTACAGTAGCCTTATATGTCTGGATTAAGCCCATTACTAGGATTTAGGTTAATATTGAAAACTAGATTGGCGCCCTCTGTTTTAAGTAAACAACCCATTTTCAAAAATATTGATTTAAAAAATGGTGCAAGTTACAGACGTTATAAAATTTTCCAACAAAATGGGTGTGGTTTTCGGGAAACTATTGATTGGGAAATTCAAATCCGTGATTTGTTTTTCTTCTTCTTCTTTCTTTCTTATAAAAAAAAATTGACAGTTAATATCAAGAAGCATAGCTTAGGCCACAAAACTTTTATTTAGGGTGGCCCTCACACAAAAATATTTTTTAAATACAGTAGACGTCCAATAAAACGAACTAATTAATGCACGGGTCAGTCGTAAAATAGAAAAATTCGTTATATAGAAGTGTTTTTTTTATTGAAGAAACTGGCTTTTATTTACAACACATATATTTGCGTTGGAAAAATAGTTATTCCTAGGAAGAAAAAAAACACTCGTTGAATTAAACAGCGTTCGTTATTTAGAATAGTGAAAATTTCTTGCGTTCTTAATTTAGAGACACCAATGGAAAAAAGTGCAATTTGAAAAACCGTTCATTAAAATGGAAATTCGTTATATCGTTATACGTTATATTGGACTTCTACTATACTATGATTTTCTTGAAGTTCGCTAAATCGATTCTCATGTAATTTACACCACATGGCTTTTATGTGAAGTGACACAGATTTGATTGTAAAAATGTTATTTATGGTGCATACTTAGGGCAGCCCTTATACAAAAATATTTTTAAATATCATTTTCACGAAGACAGGTTAATCGATTCAGGCCCGTGCGCAGGAATCATCCATAGGGGGGGCTTTCACTTGTTAGATTATGTTCATAAAAAAGTAAAAAAACTGTATACTTTTAATATAGATCGGTCATTCTTTTAATAACTGCACACTTTGTTTTTTTTTTTTTTTTGACGTTTTTGAACATTTTTTGAAACAAAATATCTCAAAAACTGTAGTAGATAGGATAAAAAATTATTTAATCATACATAAAAACAAATAATTTAAGAAACAGTGATAACAAAGGCGAACTACGGTTTAATCCACTCACGTGGCGTCTCGCTTTAATGATGTAAACAAAACAAAGAAAAGGGTACAGCTAATTGAGAAAAAATTCAACGCAATGGTGTGATCTTAAAAATTCACTTAAAATATAACCACATTTGCTTGAAATTAAAAATTACCTTTTCGATTGTTCTTCATTAATATGGCGGGTGCAATTTGAGTGCTGACGTAGACATCAACCAAAAATATACTGATGAGATTTTAAGAATCGAAACATGTGTCTATATTCTAGAGTTGTTGTTGTTTTTTTTTTCCTTTGTTATCAAAGTTTGTTTAATACATAATGCATTGTATCAACTTGTAAAATTTTACATAAAAAAAAAATGTTGATCGCTGCGAAAAATGGCTAAAGTTCAATAATCATTTAATTATTAATATTTATTAAGAAAGCCAATAAAACAAACCAAAAATTTCTAAATAACGGAGAACACGCCGAAACCTCAAAATCTGCGATGCACCAGGATCGCATAATTTTGAACATGTAATGTCTCACAGCCAATGGATGTGCATTACAACATAAAAACAAATAATTTAAGAAACTGTGATAACAAAGGAGAACTACGGTTTAATCCACTCACGTGGCGTCTCGCTTTAATGATGTAAACAAAACAAAGAAAAGGGTACAGCTAATTGAGAAAAAATTCAACGCAATGGTATGATCTTAAAAATTCACTTAAAATATAACCACATTTGCTTGAAATTAAAAATTACCTTTTCGATTGTTCTTCATTAATATGGCGGGTGCAATTTGAGTGCTGACGTAGACATCAACCAAAAATATACTGATGAGATTTTAAGAATCGAAACATATGTCTATATTCTAGAGTTGTTGTTGTTTTTTTCCTTTGTTATCAAAGTTTGTTTAATACATAATGCATTGTATCAACTTGTAAAATTTTACATAAAAAAAAAAAAAATTGTTGATCGCTGCGAAAAATGGCTAAAGTTCAATAATCATTTAATTATTAATATTTAATCATATTTGTTAAGAAAGACTATAACTTTATGAAAAAAGTTAAAAGAATTTAAGTAAATTTGTTAAAACATTAATTTTTTTATGTAACAAAATTTTTCTCAACATATTTTCAATACATCTTCCGTTTTTTTTTTATTTTTTTATATGTCATTCCTCAATCAATCCTAAGAATGCACGTGCCTTCATATCGAAATTCCCGCCATAACTTTGGAAACTACGAATTTTTTACTGATGACACACACCATGTTTTATCAACACAAAATTCAACATAACATTTTTTTTTGTAATGTTATTTTTAATCAATCCTAATAATGTATCCGCATTCAAATCGAAATTCCCGATATAACTTTTTTAATTAAAAAAATCAGTGTTTAAACAAATTTATTCAAATTTTTTGAACATTTTTTATAAAGTTATTGTCTCTGGAGGATGGAGCTGCTTGTAGAAGTCCACGTAAGAGGGCAAAGTTCCTGATTGCCACTCACTTGGGAGTGGCCAGGGATGATTCTTTTGCAAGCAGTTCAAGCAGCTCACAAACTTCGGCCTTTTTGGCCAAGTATCCTCTGGAGATCCCTTGAACACCCGTCCGGGGGTGAGCTAGTTGTGAGAAGGCGAGTCTCTCCTAGACTTAAAACTTGGAATGTGTGCGTAGGGTTTGGGTCCCACCACACATTATCATCATTTCCAATGAAAACCAAATCAGCCTCGGATATTAGCCCCCACTACGATGACGACCACTGCAAACGAAAAACGGACAATGATTTACGGATATGCACCTGGAATGTCCGGACCCTACATAGGGAAGGTGCAACTATCCAACTGGCGGAAGCCCTCGTAAAAATAAAGGCTGACATCACCGCCATCCAGGAGATGCGATGGAAAGGACAAGGCTGCTCTAAACGGACGAACTGTAATATCTACTACAGCGGCCATGCGGAGAGACTCGAATTTGGTTGCGGATTCGTTGTAAGTCGAAAATTAAGCCACCTAGTTTCTCGGTTCACGCCAATAAAAGAAAGGTTGGCTACGATCCGTATCAAGGCAAAATTCTTCAACATAAGCCTAATTTGCGCGAGTTAGATATGTATTTATATATATTTAAGTTAGGGAGCAAAAGACTGTGGTTATTTTTATTGAAACGTTTATTATCTGAACTGCAAACTTCAACTGAACTTACTTAAATTCTAGATGTAGACAATTGGCACATATTGTCCCATCATATGAACAACTTGATTGTTTCATATTTGTTGAGGCAGCATTTTATTATCTGCGTCGTACAATGAAACGAGCAAGTTGTTTATTTTATATTATATTACAATATGGTACTCTTAATGCCACTGTTTGTAGCTGTATGTTTGGGTGATATAACTCCTCCACCGCTAGTTCTTGAATTCTCCTGAATTCTTTTTTCATGTATTTTAACTTTTACATTATTCTTTTTAAATTGACAACTCATAAATACCACAATAATAATCAAAATTATAATAAAAGTTAGATTTATACCCGAGGATACATTTCGGCTAAATTTCAATTCTTTTATTTCTTCAAAATTTTTTTCATTAACAAATTTTATCTCTTCAAACGTTATTTTTTCTGTAAAATTATTTTCAACTTTTGACTTAGGATAAATAAATCTTTCTTTATAAGTTGCTTTGGAGTTTTGAAAAAAATGCTCAAGTATCTTTATAGAACAGTTTCTATATTGAATCATATAGTTTCCTGATAATACCATATTCTTAAATTGACATGTACTATTTATCTGAACATTTCTTATATTTTTTAGTATTATTGTTTCTTTGTCTAGTTCAATAATTTCAACGGCCTTGTTTGTTACAAGCTTACAATTTTTTCTTATACTACAATGCTTTGATATTCTACATTCATTAAGTATATGTTTATTTTCAAATTTGTATGTTTGGTTCTCATATTCAAATTGTACTTCTATTTCCGAATCTATCTCTTTACATTTAGACTTTGTTATGGGAATAATTGATTTTAACCTAACTGTTACAAATTCTTTCGGTACTTTTATTATAAACAATAATTCTTGCCCATTATATTCTATCAAACATGTTCGAATATATTTTAATTTATTTAAATCTATATCATAATCGTTTATTTCGTCTTTAATGAGAATATTCGGACTTATAATTCCAAATTGTGCACTACTTATACTATTCTGTATATGATCTATCTTATTTCTTAGTATAGTAAGCATTAAATATTGTTCTTGATATAAATTTTGTAGCATAACTTTTTTTATAGTAGTATCTAATTTGTCTAAGTACTGTACTAGATTTTTTCTGTCTTGATTTATCGCATCTTTTATTCCCTCTAATGATTTATTAAAATAGTCATTTATTTTGACCTGCTGATTAAGAGCTGTTATCGAATTGTGTAAGTTTAGGTCTACTGTGTTCAAATGTAATTCTATATCCTCCCTGTCTGTATTATCCATAGTACCAAAAAGAAATTTATAAACGTTTCCAACTGCATTGATCAGGCCTCTCTTGCTTCTATTCTGCTTTGGTATTAAAGTTTTTACTTTGCTCCTCAAAATTTCTATTTCCTTTAGTATGATCATTTTATGGTTCTGTCGCAATGGCTCTAAGTTAAGACTCATTAAATTCAGTATTCCTAATATTTCGGAAGGGTTTATTTTGTGTACTATTAATAATAATAATAATACATTATCATAATAATACATTATCATAATTAGTAATATTTTCCACATAACCTGAAAGATGATTGGAGATTAGGTTTCTTGTTGGCTATTTATTCTTAACATTCTTTGAGGTCTTTTAATATTGGCTGGATGTACGTTTCTTAGTTTGGTTATTCTGAAGTAGGGTTCGTCTTTGTGCCTATCTCGTTTATAGTTTTTAATAGGGCCTTCTTCCCTTTCTTCTATATAATTCTCCCGGTTTCTATTTCGGTTTCCTATCACTTTTCTTTTTTTGTTTTCTAATCTATCATATAGTGTAGATGGTTGCTCAACCTCTTTTGCATACTTTGGAGTACATTTTAGCGATGTATGATATCTATTATTGTAGATTCCGATTGCCTTTTGGATCTTTACTTCTATTGAATCATCTTCGTCAATTCCATTTACTATTTCTATCAAAGTCGAGTGCAGTCTCTCGATGTCGGCGTTGCCAGTGTGTGAATTAGGTGTAGTAAAATGTATATCAATGCCTTCTGAGTTTAGGTATGAAATTACTTGCTCTGCTTTAAATTCATTATCTAAAATTATTTTGTTCGGTTTGCCAAATTTAACAAGGTGTTCTGTTATTATACGTTTTTTTGTTCTCCAGTTCCTATCCTCTATATTATAAGCCACAGCAAATTTTGTTAACCTATCAATCACTGTGACAAAAGATCTTTTTTTCATATGAAATATATCAAGATGAATTACTTCATTTTTCTCTTTGGGAGTTTCTGTCAATTTAAACTTGGGTGTTAGAGGCTTCCTATCGTATTTTATCTCTTGACACCTTTTACAATTAGTAATGATAAGTTGTATATGATTTCTCAGTTTCGGGAAATATATTTTATTTTTAAGAGAATAGTAACATTCGTTCATTCCACTATGTAATGACTCGTTAGTGTGGTACAAAGAAATTTGCTTATGGAGTTCCTCCTCTGATTCTATTTCGTTTGCTCTCATTGTACATTTTATGAACTTGATGTCAGATTTGTACGAAAAAATTGCAGTTATTATTAACTGTATCTTATAATAATCTCTATCTGATGCTTCGGAAAAAATTCCAACATTTCCCTTTTCGACATTTTCTATGAGTTTTTGTTGAATGGATTCTTCTCGATCTGCCGGATTTATTTCAATGATTTTCCTTCCATGAGATGTGAAAATATTATCTTGAGCTGCAAAGGTAACTATTATTTGCGTTCTGTATTTATTAACTATTTCGTTTTTTATACAGACGCAAAAAGCATCTTCTTCTTCAGCTGAATGCACAGTTTCAGATAAATTAAAATTCGATTCGTTTTCATTCTTTGCATTTATTAATGGGGCATTTTCCTGCCTACTTAAAAAATCGGCAACTTGGTTTTCCTTGCCTTGCCTATAAGTTATATTGTAATCAAATTCTTGAAGTTGTAATATCCATCTTTGGTGTCTAGCACCTAATTGTTTCGGGGCGTGATCGGTAATTATTTCAAACTTGTTACCACAAAGAAAATGTCTAAAGTAATTTACAGCATATATTATTGAAAGAAACTCTTTATCTATTGTACTGTAGTTTCTCTCATGCTTATTGAAAGTCCTTGATGCATAGCAGATTGGTTGCCCTTGCTGCGATAAAACCGCACCAATCGCAAAGTCACTGGCATCTGTAGTCACTACAAAAGGTTTATCAAATTCTGGATATTTCAGAATGGGATGAGTGGAAATTAAAGTTTTCAAGTGTTCAAAAGCACTTATATACTGAGGATCATTCTGGTTTACTTTATTTCCTTTTTGTAAATATCTTATCATGGGGTGCGCTATTCGAGAATAATCTTTTACAAACTTCCGGTAGAACCCCGTCATGCCTAAAAACCCTTTCAATTGTTTTTCTGTTTTAGGAAGGGGAATTCCTCTTATAGCCTGTATCTTTTCAGGATTAGGTTTAATACCTTCCTTTGTAAGTATATGACCCAAAAAAGGTGTATTTCGTTTCATGAATGAGCATTTATCTGGCTGAATTTTCAAATTATGCTCCTGCAATTTACTAAGTATTTTTTTAAGGAATTTTTATGCTCTTCTAGTGTAGTGGAAAATATGAGAATATCATCCAAATACACAACGCATATTTTGTTAATGTAGTCTCGTAAGATTTCATTCATGAGACGCTGGAACGTCGCCGGAGCGTTTTTTAGCCCGAACGGCATTCGAATGAACTCATAAAGACCACAGGGTGCAATGAATGCGGTTTTTTCCCTATCCTCTTTTGCCATCAGAATCTGATGGTAGCCTTTAGCTAAGTCTATGGTACTAAAAACCTGAGCACGACCCAGCTTATCTAGAATTGAATCTATAATTGGCATTGGGTATTTGTCAGAGACGGTCACTTGATTAAGACGCCTATAGTCTACCACAATTCTAAATTTTTGTTCACCGGTTTGATCTTTTTTCTTTGGAACTACAATGATTGGCGAGCTGTATTTACTTCTACTTTTTTGTATAATACCACTCCTCTCCATTTCTTCCATTTGTTTGCGAACCTCCTCTTCATATTTTGGAGGGTATCTGTACAACTTGGAATTGATTGGTCGGTCAGTAGTTGTTTTGATATTATGTACTACAGTAGTAGTATTTGTTAATGCATCTCTTTCATTATAGAACAATTTACTGTATTTTTTCTTTAAATCTTCAACAATCTTTGTTTCTTCATCACTTAGTTCATTAAAATTGAAATCATTCAATCCACTTACTTCAAGTACACACACATCTTCTGAGTATTGTGATATGAAAGGAATGACGATATCATTTTTCAACTTTATGGTTTTCTTTTCTACACTAATTTCTTTGATGTTTTTATGTATAAAATCCATACCTAGCAAAAAGTTGTACGGTTTGTTTATTGGCATTGCTACCCATTTTATTCTGCTGTTATCTGCGAATTGAAACTCTATAGGAGGTTTTGTCATGGCAAGTACATTTTTTGTTTTGACTTCGCCACTTATTGTGTAAATATTTTTTGAATAGTCGCTTAAAATTTCATATTTTGATGAATGTACATTATTTTGGTTTAATATGCTTATCGTAGATCCCGTATTCACTAATATTAAAAATGGTTCGTCTTCTACAGTCCCCTTTATAAATATTTTATGTGGGTCCGAGGCTAATTGAGAAAAAAAAACATCTATATTATTATTTTCATTATTGCCTTGGCTCATGTTGTCCACACTCATTGCTTCAGGTTGCTGTACGTTTTGATTTCTACTTTGTCTGCTCCCTTGCATTTGGTCATTGTTACGATTGTATTTATTTGTCTCGTATTTCCTGATCGTCTATAATTTTGTTGTTGGTTAGAGTTGTTTTGCCTTTGTCCACTACCACCATCGTTTGTGCTATCTAGTTGTTGCCCTTTTCCATTCTTATTATGACTTGACTGTTGCCTATTGTTAAATGCATTACTATCCAATCTCTCATTTTTCTTTAGAATTAAACGCAAATTTAGGTTTCCATAATCTAATCCAATAAATTGTGAGATACTTTCCCTTATTTGGGGCACTGCCATTTTCTTCATGATTTCGAAAGCGAAAGTCCCTGCCGATAATTCCTTAATTCTTTGAATTAACATGCCCCCAAAAATATCCGTCAATTGAGCACTGTCTTCAAATGTCGCAATCTCACTTATGTCTTCCACTAATTCCCTTACCTGATCATCTAAATCTTTTATACTACTCACTCTTAAGTTGTTTATCTTCCTAGTCAATGTTAGCTGGTCCTGTTTTGGGCGATAATGTTGTCTGAGTTTGGCCTTGCATTCTGCCCAATTTTGTGGTATATTCACATTCAGGATCATCCTCGCTTGCCCTTGTATTTTTGTATTCAGCACTACACTATATACCTCTTCTTGATTTTGGTATTCCTCCATAACAACATCAACTGCTGCGATGAATCCATGTAACGTTCCTTCCTGTCCAGTGAAAGTTGGTAAAAATCGCGTTTCTCTTTCAATTCTCGATCTCGTTGAGATAACTTGCTGCTGCTGTTTTTGTACCATCAAGTTTGTCAACGCCACGATGCACTGCTGCATATTTGCTACATCAGCTGGATTTGCCATTTTAAATAGTTTTATTACTATATATTTTTTTTTTTTTTTTTTTTTGAGTAAAGTTGGTTCAGCTTCACGTTTTTTCTTTTTTTTTTTCACAGCTTCCTTTTAGTTCATATGTAAATGTTTGTGTTCTCTGGTTCTTTTTTCTTTGATATACGTATATATTTTAATATATTAAATACGTATTTATTTCAAAAAAAAAAATTTTTCACCACTTCCGCCGACTGCGCCAGTTAGATATGTATTTATATATATTTAAGTTAGGGAGCGAAAGACTGTGGTTATTTTTATTGAAACGTTTATTATCTGAACTGCAAACTTCAACTGAACTTACTTAAATTCTAGATGTAGACAATTGGCACATATTGTCCCATCATATGAACAACTTGATTGTTTCATATTTGTTGAGGCAGCATTTTATTATCTGCGTCGTACAATGAAACGAGCAAGTTGTTTATTTTATATTATATTACAATATGGTACTCTTAATGCCACTGTTTGTAGCTGTATGTTTGGGTGATATAACTCGCGCACGCCCCGACGGAGGAAAAAGACGATGCCACCAAGGAAGATTACTACGCGAGCCTGGAGGACGTGTATGACCGTTGTCCTACCCACGATGTAAAAATAGTCCTCTGCGATTTTAACGCGAAGGTCGGAAGAGAAGGCATCTTTGGCGCTACAGTCGGTCAGTTCAGTCTCCACGAGACCACTTCAAACAACTGTCTGAGACTGATCGACTTCGCCGCGGCGCAAAACATGGTAGTTAGTAGTACCAGATTTCAACACCTCGACATTCTCAAGGCCACCTGGCTATCCCCGGATCAAAAAACGAAAAAACAAATTGATCATGTTGTGATCGACGGAAGTCACGCTTCAAGCGTTCTGGATGTGCGTATATTTCGGGGGGTCAACACTGACTCCGACCACTATCTTGTTGCAGCTAAGATCCACATGCGGCTATGCAATGCGAAGAATGTACGCACGGGCATGCAACGAAAGCTGGACGTTACCAAGCAGCAATCACAACGGACTGCCGAGGCGTACTCCGCTCAACTCTCGGTTAAGCTCAACCAACCAACCTCTGGAACAAACGACGCCGGTGGACTTTGGACACACATCTCCCACTCCATGCGCGCTGCTGCCGAGGAAGTCAATGGTTTTCGACGCCCACAACCTCGAAACCAATGGTATGACCAGGAGTGTCGCGATGCGACTGCTGAAAAAAACGCCGCATACAAGAAGATGCTGCAGTCAGCCGCAACGCGAGCCGTGCGAGAAAACTACCGCGAAAAGAGGAAGGAAGAGAGGCGCATTTTCAGACGTAAAATAAGAGAGCAGGAAAAGCGTGAGCGTGAGGAACTTGAGATGTACCAGGGCAAGAAGGATGCACGAAAATTCTATCAACAAGTTAAGCGTCTAACACAAGGTTTCAAGCCCAGAGCATCCACTTGTAGAGACGAAAATGGAAATCTGGTTACAGATACACAGAGTGTGCTGAGGTTATGGAGGCAGCATTTCTCCAACTTGCTTACGGGCGATGATTCCACCAATTCCGCCCAGATAGAATGCAGTACGATACCACCAATCGATGATAACGCAGTGGAAGTACCATCACCTAGCCATGAAGAGGTTCGAATTGCTATCCAGCGACTCAAAAACAACAAAGCAGCGGGTGCTGACAGCCTGCCAGCTGAGTTATTTATAGCTGGTGGCGATGAATTGATAAGGTGCATGCATCAACTCATCAGCAAAATATGGCTAGCGGAAAGCATGCCCGACGATTGGAATCTCAGCGTACTTTGTCCTATAATAAAGAAAGGAGACCCGACAATCTGCGCCAACTACAGGGGTATCAGTCTTATTTCCATCGCATATAAGATACTCTCGCGCGTATTGTGTGAAAGATTGAAGCCGTATACAGAAACGCTGATCCGATCCTATTAGTGTGGCTTTAGACCTGGTAAGTCCATCATAGACCAGATTTTTACTCTACGCCAAATCCTGGAGAAAACCCATGAATATCAAATCGACACTCACCATCTCTTCGTCGATTATAAAGCTGCGTTCGATAGCCCAGTGCGGGATTGCCTATACGCAACAATGTCTGAGTTCGGTATACCTGCAAAGTTGATAAGGCTCTTCAGGATGACGTTGAGCAATACGTGTAGCTCCGTCAAGGTAGGGAATGACCTCTCCGGAACTTTTAATACCGAGCGAGGTTTCAGACAAGGCGATCCGCTCTCGTGCGATCTCTTCAATTTCATTATGGAGGGGATCGTACGAAAAGCCGGTGTGCGTCATAATGGCACCATTTTCTTCAAAGGTGTTCAGCTCCTTGCGTACGCTGATGATATTGATATTATCGGTCGGAGTAAGAGAGATGTTACTGCTGCTTTCACTGCTATTGCAAAGGAATCAGCCAAAGTGGGTTTGACGGTAAACGAGGGCAAGACGAAATACATGATGTCTGCTAACAACAACAAGAGAGCACGGGATCTAGACTCTCATGTTACAGCAGGCAACTGTAAATTAGAAGTTGTCAAGGAATTCATTTACCTTGGCACTGCCGTAACCAGCAATAACGATGTCAGTCTGGAGATTAAGCGGAGAATACCAATTGCTAATAGGTGCTACTACGGTCTCAGTAAGCAATTACGTTGCAGAGCTCTCTCTCGATCGACAAAGCTAACACTCTACAAGACGCTCATTCTACCTGTGCTTCTTTATGGCGCTGAGGCATGGGTGGTTTCGACAAAAGACGCAGCCGCTCTTGGGGTGTTCGAGAGGAAAGTTCTCCGCAGAATCTTTGGTCCTGTTCGAGTTGGCGACGACTATCGCATTCGAATGAACCACGAGCTGTATGAGCTCTACGCCGACATTGACATAGTTAAGCGTATAACAATACAGCGACTACGCTGGCTGGGTCATGTCCATCGTATAGATAAAGAAGCTCCAGCGAAAAAGGTATTCGAAGGGAAGGTCCCCGGTCAACGACGAAGAGGGAGACCATGCCTCCCGTGGATAGACCAAGCTGAGGAAGCCCTAACCGCGCTTGGCATCAACGATTGGAGAAGGCGCGCGCAAAACAGAGGTGCCTGGCGAGAGCTAATGAGGTCGGCCGTAACCTGACAACGGGTTGTCATCTAAGTAAGTAAGTAATTGTCTTTCTTAACAAATATGATTAAATGAGTAGATACTCTATTTTTTGAGATATTTCGTTCCAAAAAATGTTCAAAAACGTCAAAAAAACAAAGGGTGTAGTTATTAAAAGAATGGCCGACACATTTAATTATAATTAAATACATACATATATACTTTGCAAGCGGCCATTCCAAGTACCCGTGCGCAAAGTACGATCTCTTTGTGGTACGTATTTTTTTTTTTTTAACAATGGAACTCGTCGTTGATTTTGGGCACTCCAATTGAGTTCCCTGAGTTTCTTTCAACAGTTTCTACACTCGCTGCTTTATTAAGCACTTTCTTTATTTCCGGAACAGGCAAAAACGGATTTTGTATCGAAAGCCGTATCGAACAATTCACGTCCCGAGGGGACATTGAAGGCATTCGGTCTCGTGTTTTTCGTTTATTTGTGTATTTTATCCGTATTCGAAACCATTTTTGCAGAACATCCGATAAAATTTTAAATTTCCATAAAAGTTATACCTTGCGAAATGGAATTTTTAATAATTGTACTTTGCTTTATCGTAGAATGCTTTCCACGGCTCACTTAAATGCAAAATCTTAAAAAAATCATTGGAGTATTATAGAAAAATAATGGAACTTACTTGTTAGATCAAATTATTTTAATAAAAGTAAATACCTAGTCTTGAGAAGAAAAGGAGTTGAGCACTACTATTATTTTGTCCGCTCGAAAGTACAAATTACTCAATACAATAGTAAACTTAGAAAGTACCATTATTTTTTTGGAACTTAATGTTTTGTGCTTATTTTTTGCACTTATCAAGTAATTACTTAGAAGAAATATAACATCATTTATTCGAAATATTTTCTTTCAATTCAAAAAATTACACCGCACAGCTATTATTTTGACCACTGCTGTACATGTGTTTATGTTATGATTCGATATTCAGTTATCAATACGTAAGAAGCTGATTCTGCGAGGTACTTCAAAAAACTCGTCCAAAACTCTTTCCACATTGATTTCGATATCACGATTTATATTTAGCGAGGCTAAGCCATTCAGCAGGATCTTCGGACATAGTTAATCTGAGGCATGTCTTTAGGTGACGTAGCGCTGAAAAGGAGCGTTATTTTGTTGCTGTTGCCACAGGCAAAGTTGCCATAACACGAAGCATTTGATGGACATTTGGAAACACGTCTTCATTGTAAACGCTGATTTTATTGATGCCGGAGCTATGTTTAAACGCGCATTAAAAAAACGCTCCTGGTACTCAGCCTTAGCGACGCTCAGCGGTCAAATCATGTTTTTTGCGTTCAAAAATAGCTAGTTAGCACAAATCTCGTCGAAAATTAAAAACTCGGGCTCTGACGATTTATAGGCATTTTAGTTATCTTTCATTTAAAAAAAAAATTGTTGTGTCTTTTTGATTTTTCATTCAAATGTCAATAAAAACCTATGTGCGAAAATTTCCAATGGGGGGTTTGAACCCCCAAACTCCCTCCTTGCGCACGGGCCTGAGTCGATTCACTCCGAATTTACACCACGTAGCTCTTATGTTGAGAGGCATAGCTTAGGCTACAAAACTTTTATATAGGGTGCAAATTTAGGGTGGCCCTCATGCACAAATATTTTAAAAATAGCGATTTCTCAAAGACAGCCGAATCGATCCACATGAAATTTACACAGTATGGCTTTTATGTTAAGGGGCACAGATTATTATTATTTTTTATTTATTTTTTATTTATTTCATAAATTAGCACAATAAGCATATAATTCTTTTGCTGTACAACAAACAACAGTGGTTAATTAAATAAGAGTCTTCACAAATCAAGAAATCTTAAAATTTATAATCAAAGGATGTAAATCAAAAATTAAATAATAGTTTTAAGAATAATTTCACAGTAAATAAATTACTGAACACAAAAATAAGATTACAATGTCATAATAATAATAAAGAATTGAGGTGAAACCCCAGACAGGTAGATTTATTTACTAATTTAAGTTGAGAGGCCCTAATAAAAAGAGGTGGGATACCACAAACATCAATCTTGGCTCGTGAGAACGGTAAAACGAGTGATTTATCAGGATTCAAGCAAAGGCCATTTTGAGTTGCCCATTTGCTAATAGCCGCCAAGTCTTCATTGAGCCTATAACTCAAATCATCAATGAGGCCCATGCGACTAAGCAAATATAACTGCATATCGTCAGCATAAGCATGCATTTTTACATTACTACATACAGAAAAAAGTCGTTTATGAACATGCTGAACAAAAGGGGGCCTAAAATAGAGCCCTAAGGAACACCTGAATGACACAATTTGTAGTCGGAGAAGGAATCACCTACTTTAACTTTCTGAAGCCTATTCTCTAGATAGCTATTCATTAGATGCAAAGAGCTATCACAAACACTAAAATATAACTTCAGGTTAGAACACAAAATTGTGTGACTGACACTGTCAAATGCCTTTGAGAAATCTAGGAGGCAAAGTAAAGTCATAAGATCAAGATCATAGCAAATACGAATATCGTCAAGCAATTTTAACATAGCAGTATTGCTACTATGACCAGCACGGAAGCTAGATTGTAGAGGAGACAGAAGTTTATGGGCATTTAAATGTTGAGTTATCTGTTCAGACAATAGTGCCTCACATACTTTAGACAACGACGACGAAATGTTTATTGGTCTAAAATCATTAGCTACGGAGGCAGATGGTTTCTTTGAAACAGGTATAATAACAGCTACTTTCCACATTTTTGGATAGCAAGATGTTGTTATACAATGATTTATTATATGTGTTAGAGGCCTAAGCACATAAGGCAAAATTAGTTAAATATTCTTTAAAAAATTTCATCTTCTCCTATAGAATTGGACTTGATATTCATTACATCTTTAAGTACATGAAATTCATCAACTACCTGAAATTCAAAAGAGCTCAAAGGTGTACAAAAATTTTTCGATCACTAAGATGAGGGTTTTTATTAATGAAAAAATCATTCAATGAATTTGGGTCAACCATACACTCTACTTTTTCATTCTTATTCACAACTAGCTGCCCAAGATTTTTCCACAATTTCTTAGTCGGAAGTGATGTGTTAAGCTTAGAACAAAAATATTTTTTTTTTGCTTGCCTTACAGTAGTGACAGCTGCATTACGAGCTAGCTTATATGCCTCCCAGTTTTGAGTAGTAGGCCTTTTCTTCCATTCTGAATGCAATTTATTCCGTTTTTTAATCTGCTGTTTAGTATTCTCAGTAAACCAAGGGCAGACATTTTTATACCCTACACCGAGGGTATATTCACTTTGTCCATCCGTTTGTAACACATAGAAGGAGGCGTGGCAGGTATGGAAAAGTATATATATTCTTGATCAGCGTCACCACCTGAGTTGATTTAGCAATGGAATGAAACTTTTACACACAGGTCACATCTTCTTGCAGGCATCTTGCTACTGAAAATGGGCGAAATCGGTTGACGGACACGCCTACCGCCCATACTCTATGTAAATTTACCCAGGCCAATTTTGAAAAAAATTGCAGCGATTTTGATGAAACTTGGTGATTTGGTGCACATATGAACCAAATTAGGATAAGGCTAGGTTTCAAGTTTCCAAAACGTCGTAAAGGGGCGTGGCACAGCCCTAAATTTTATCATTTAAACTACCATATCTTGTAAGCCGTTCAAGATATTGCGATGAAATTTGGTATACGGATACATATCAAATATATCTTGAATTGAGATGAAAGTGGGCGGAATCGAGAAAATGGGCGTGGTAATTTTCAACTGTTAAAAATTTTGATTCCGTATATCTCAGAATTGGCACAAACGATTTTCATAAAAATTTTGGGGATGATGCCGCTGAAAGCAGTCATCAATACAATCCCAGCTACTTTACTGAAAAACTCGCTCAAGGGCGTGGCACCGCCCACAATATTTATAAACGTTATATAAAGAGAACTAACAACGTAATCGATATGAAATTAAATGAGGTAGATATACTTCCTATAAGGTCTCTTATAACAAAAATTTGGTTCAATTGTATCTGTGGACGTGGCACCTCCCATATAATAAAAAAAAGTTAATTGTTATAGACAGTGTGCTATGAGAGTAATCTTCATAAAATTTGGTCCATAGATGTCAGTTACTATAAGCTTTAAAAATAAATGAATTTTGACAGGATTGCATCAGTGGACGTGGCACCTTCCATATAAACATAAATTTGTAAGCGCTGTTTTAAGTGAACTATTGCAGCAATTGCTATGAAATTTAATGTAAGTGGTTCAGTTGCTATAGAGTATATCTGAATAAAAATTGGCTGAAATAGCACCAGTGGGCGTGGCACCTCCCATACAAGTAAAATACGGTAAGTGGCATATTTATCGAAATATGTGAGCAATCATACTAAAAGAGGTTTGCTTATGGAAAGCTATTTTTGGATCAAAACCGGGCTGGATTGTACCAGTGGGTGTGTCACCGCCCTAAATTTTAAACTTAACTGCTGCACATATCGCAAACTATACAAGCTATTGTGCTGAAATTTAATATGAGGATGTCGATCACGAATATAGTTTATTGAACCAAAATAGGGCGGAATTGGACAAGTGGGCATGGCATAATTATAATTTTTCATTTTTATTCGATCTTTTCCAACATTTTCCTTATTCTTTCGACTTTTTCAACCCTGTAACTTTTTCCAATATATCCTATATGTATTTGTTGGACTTTTTCAACTTTCTTCATAAGTTTCTTTATTTTTTCGACTTTTTCGTCCATTTTAAATTGTTTCAAGTTGTTTGAACTTTTTTAGAGCTTTTCAACCTCTCTCAACTTTTTTCAACATTTTGCATATATTTTCGACTTTTTCACATTTTTCAACCTCTGTCAACCTTTCTAACATTTCACATTTTTTTCAACTCATTCAACCTCTTCAACGCCTTTTTAACATTTATTTAAAAGGTACTTTCAACGCAGTGTAGGGTATGTGAGTTTCGGCATGGCCGAAGATAACACCTTAACTTGTTTTTTATTCTTAAGGTTCGAACAGGAACATGAGTGTTATAAAGTGATCAGTGATCTTCTCAACTGTAGTGAACCCACTTACTCACCATGACCACCACTAACACCTACTTTAAATTCCGTTAATAAGGGAACCAAATAAACCAAACGTTCCCACCAATTTCCACTTGATTTTTTCACAGTAAAACTAATCCACTCAAATTTAAATTTATTTATTTTTGATTTACGGAAATCAAAAATAAACAAATTCATATTACACTTTTTCGGTCAAGTCATAAAAAGTAAAATTTACGATTTACATCTGCAAAACAATATTCATTTTTCCTTTGCCTTTTTTTGTGCTCGTGCCGCTAACGCCACTCGCACAAACAAAAGCAACAACAAATGAATGCAGATTCATATTTTACCCACACGTCATTGACTTAGTGCATTCAAGGCAACGTCTTTGACTACCTCAACTGACCACACAGAACAAGAATAATAAACTCAAATGCATATTGCAAGAAAACACCCTTATGTCATATTTTCAAGGCTGGGAACAACTGATTGAAGTCAATTAGCATTACTCTTTCACACTTACCAAATACTGCATATTGAGTATGGAAATCCTGATGCAACCGAAAATTGCATGATCAGCGGGGAAATTGAATAGAGGAGGAGTCAGGGTAAAAATAACGGCAAATAGTGTTAAGAAAATACTAGTTTATTAAGTATAAATAGTTCAACAATTTGTAAATAAAATTAATTATCATTCAGAAGGCAAAACTGCCAGAAGCAAATTAAAACGTTTTATTTTAAAAGATAGCCTTTGTGGCTTTTACAAGTTAATACAGCCTTTGCGGCTTATTTCATGAACAAAGCCTTGCGGCTGACTTAAAACGGCGTTTGAGCCTTAATAATACATAACCAATAGGCCAATCCCTGAATATCCTATTAGGCCATCATCATTCACCGATTACAGACTTTGAACCTTAAACTCCACATAGCGATCCTGCGGACATCGACACTAGAATTTTCTGATCTTGAAAACAATTGAAATACAACATCAAACCATCCTAATCAGAATTTGCAAGCTGTTCCAACATTGAAATGAATTTAGAAGAATTCCACAGAAAATTTGAGGAAATTTTGAGACACATACACCAGAGATATGCACGAATGCATTCATACACAGTTGTGAAACACTCACAAAAAGCGAATTGTGAATCAGCAATATGCACCAAACGTGTAAAACGAATGGAAACACTGCTCACTCAAAGCGAATGCGAATGCTGACGTGCAGTACTTTTTTATCGCATTGCCGTTGCTTGCCTTTGTTTTCTTTGAACACACTACAAAAGACAAGCACTATTCACTCACAGCTCAATCATTCGTTTTTACTTTCATGCAACGAATTCTATGGCTATGCAACGAATGCTACGGCAATGCAACGAATGTTAGTGCGCAGCATCGAATACCTCATATGATTTGCTCATGCATTCGTTGCTTCGTATGCAATGAATAATTTAGGCTCGGGCTTCCGTTGCTATTGCTCGCATGTAGTGTAGTACTTTTCTTGATATTGTTTGCATTATAGAGACGTAGTGAAACTAAAATTAATTTGGTTTAAAATATTCACATTTTATTAATTTAGCTTTAACAAAAGTAACAAAAACAATTATTAGTTCTTATCGGCAGTGCACAAACAAAAAAAAAAATTACTCTGAAATACACTTATTCAAACTACTATGCATGCATATCAATAAAAAAAATGATCATACATAACTCTTCTGGTAGAATGGTAAAACTTAAATTAATTTAATATAAAAAAAATCACATTTTTACTAATTTTACTAAAAAAATATGATAGCAAAACCAATTATTAATTCTCATGTGAAAAGCACAAGCAAATAGGAAAATAACTTAAATATGCATTTATTCATACTAAGTACTATGTATAACAAAACAAAAAAAAACTTATAAGCAATTTTACTAGTAACACTAAATAATGCTAAATAATCCAATTTTCACTAAGTAAATTACTATCGTATTTTAAATATGAATTTAAAAACAATACATTATTAACCGTATGTGGTCCCAAACGATTTCTTTTTTCAGTAATTATATTACCTGCAGTAGAAAATACCCTTTCAGATGCTGCACTGCTGGCCGGAATCTATAATTTTTTTTGCCAACTTGGAAAGTTTTGGATACTCTGAAGCATGATTTTCCCACCATTTTAAAGAATCAAACTCTACATCAACACTAACTTTTATTGTGCTGTAACGTTCTAATTCATTGGGTGAATTTTCTACGGAATGGTTTGATCCTATCAATGAGGAAAAAAACAATTCAATATCTTTAGGCATTGTTTCCGTCCCGTCCGAGCTATTAGTGCAGTTTCCAAGAGCGACACTTGCACTTACTGTATTTTCATATTCCAGGATTCGAGATTTACAGAACTCTTTAACGTCACTTAAATTTTCGTCATTTAGAAATGTATTAGTCGGAGGATACAAAAAACATGCCGCTTTGTGGTAAATACTTAAATTTGGAATCCATTTACTATCAATTTGATACATAATATTTAATTTCAAATTTTTCATTATTTGACTATCCAAATTTGTATTTTCACAAATTTTTTTCACTGCGCTTATAGCTAAATATACGCAATTTATTGTTACATAGTGCACACCCTGCAATTTTTTACTAATTATGTCAAATTTTTCAAGAATTATCACCAAATTGTTCAAAACAGTAATATTTATATTACTAACTCTATGGAGCTCGTTTTTTTCAGATAATATCTCACATATCTTTGGCCAGTTACTTGATATGGAATTAAACAAATTGAAATACGAGCTCCAACGAGTTACGCAATAATTTTTTTATGAAGTTGTAAGTCTTTGTTGTAAATTAGATTTCTTAAAATACTTGACTAGTTTCTTACAGCTTTCAAACATTGGTGCTAAGTCTAAGGTACTTTCAAAAAAGGCGTCTAATATATTGTTGAACAGGTGGTTTGTACAATTAATTCGCTCAAAATTTTTCAATTCCTTAACAATGTTTGAACCTCTGTCTGTTACGAACACTAAATTACTTAAATCGATTATACCAAAATCTCCCAACAAATCGTGCAATTTTTGGAGAACATTTTCCCCAGTGGACTTTTGAAAATCCATAGACTTAACACCAAGAACATACTCTTTTAAATATATTCCTTTTGAAAAATGAAAGGTTGCACATAAAAAGTTTCTTTGGATGTAACTATCCGTCCAAAGATCACATGTTACAGAAGCGTTCCCATAAAGGACTTCTAATTTTAGTTCTTCTTTTAAAATCTGTCGTTTATCTTCCGCCATCGTGTGTACACATCGGGAGACAGTTCTAGAATCTGCAATCATATCATCAATGTCAATGTGGCTACCATATTTGGCACCAATATTGATTATTGTTTGTATGAGTTGCTTAAGACCAGGACCGTCAACTATAGAGAAAGGACGACAGTCCCTTGTGACCCACTGTGCGCAAGAATCCATTACACATTCTTTGTCGATGTTTTTGATCTTAATCATTTCAACTTTTTCCAGTTTTTTAGTATAGCACTTGTGACGGACAAGATTTGACGTTTGCTTTCCATTATATTTAAAAACATTGTTGCAGTTTCGACAATACACAAAACCTGTGATAAAGACATAATTTCGGATTAAAATTGTTAAAAAAAGTTTTGCTAAAAAGGTCTATTACACAATTTTAATTTCTTTTATGCATTATTTGCGTCAAAAAAGCTTAAGCCTTCCTTGGTGCAAGGTGTCAGACTACTTACCTTCCAAAATATTTTTTTTTCATCTTCGATTAAACAAAATGTCTCCCATATTATGCTTCGTGACTTTTTTTTAGAGATCACGCTATAAACTTTTTTTATTATATTTTCCTTGATTTGTGTATTGTCCATGATTTAAAATAAGAAATTATTTCGTCTTTTAGAAGCACTCAACTATCACAAACAATGGCAAGCAAAGTACTACACTACAATAGCATGAGGTATTCGATGCTGCGCAGTAACAATCGATGCAGCATAGCAATAGCACTCGTTGCATAGCCATAGAACTCGTTGCACAAAAATAGAAACGAATGATTGTGAATAGTGCTTGTCTTTCGAGTATGTTCAAAGAAAGCAGAGGCAAGCAATGGCAGTGAAATTAAAAGGCAATGCACTGCAGCACTCGTTTCATATGTTGTCGAATAAAAGCACGCAATAGCAATGAATAAGCGAATGGTAAATAAAAACGAGCCACTCATTGCACATCTCTGACATACACCACGTCCAGACAGAAATAAACGAATTAGAAGAAGGAAATAAAGAGACTAACAAACAACAACCACAACCGCTCACAATTGAAGAATACAAAGCCAGGCAAAAAAGGGCAACGCAACAAAAAGAGCCTAAAAGACGAACCAGAGCAGGAAAGCAGGTTAAAGATAAACGAGAACTCAACGACTTGTATCGTTTAATCTCAATAACTAGTGGCAAAGAAAAGTACAAGTACATTCAGCAACTGAAGGACCTAAAAACAAGGATAGCTACAAGGAAATTATGCCACAATACTGCTTCGTCTGTGAGCAAGAAGTAAAAAATATTGAAGAACATCTGCACACCCATAACTGGATATTCAAGAAAGCAGCTAACATCATAAAAAAGATTGACGAAGACGAGAGGAAAGAGTACTGGTGGAAGACACCCGAAGAGTTAAAAGCACACCAAATTAGGAGTAAATGTACCCAATACCTCTAGATGCGATCTGGACCATAACAATGCTTAACAATAAGAACGATGGCAGCGTCACCATAAACGAAAACATTAAAAACAATGTCGGGTCAGCGGTAACCACTAAAGATGTCCAATACATCTCTACAACAGCGATAGTAAAAAAAATTAGCAATTATTATAAAAGCTATGTGCTAAAACATGTGAATAGAGCACAAAACATTTAAATAAAAATCAAAATTTGTACTTTATTTTTAAATTTATTTATTCTTTCTCATATGCAGATACTTAGAGAAATATTTACAAAAACTAACCAAATATATACAAATTTAAAAAAGACAGTAAATAGAAAATATACAAAAGAGACAATAAAACACAAATTAGATGAACTAAATACGTACGTACAAGATTTTAACAAGCATAAAATCACAATAAAAAAGAATTACGAAGTACTTAAATTAACAGAAGATTTTTATAAATTAATAACTGCATCAAGATCAATTTTAAAACAAATGACAGAAGATAGCACCACTCAGACAGAAAATAGTATAGGAGATAATATTATAGAAACAAACATGGACAAATTCAATTTAGAAACCATAATTAAAGTAATTCCATTTTTTTCAGGCAAATATAAAGAACTAGATGGATTCCTCAAACTTATTGAGATAATCCATGAAAATTACTATGAAACAGACAAGAAAAAACTAATTAACTTAATAGTAAATATAAAACTAGACTCAAACGTTAAAACAGCTTTAGGTTATACAGCCCACATCAAAACTATTACTGACCTTGAAACATCCTTAAGAAGTACCTATAAAAGCAACCTAACCACAGCTCAAATACATACCCAACTCTCTACGTTGACACAGAGAAATAACACTATAACTCAATACAAAGATAAGCTATTAAACCTCGTATCAGAGCTAAATAACTTCCAAATTACAGAATCAATAAATGACGAAAATCAGAGGAACATTTTTACAAAAATGAACGATAATTATGATTTAACCATATTCAAAAATGGTTTGAATGATGATTTTAAGCAAACAATATTCGCATCGCAACCGAAAACTTTATCGGAAGCCACAAACCTAGCACTTGAGCTAGAGAAAAGTCAAAAATCAAACAACCAAGTACTCTATTTCAAAAACAAAGAAATAACAATGGTTATAACAACAACCAACGCTACAACAATTTCAATAACAATCAAAGAAATAACAACAACAACAATAACAATTAAAACCGTAGTTTTTCCAACAATTACAACCGCAATAATTCAAATTACAACAATAATTTCAATAAAAACCGCGGATATCAAAATAATAACAATAATACAAATAGAAATTCAAACAACAATTCCATACGAAGAAATGATAATTCCAACAACAATAGGTTTACGCAAAGGAATGCGAATAATAATAACAATGGAAGAAGAAATTTCAACAACCTACGTAACAATAATAGAGTATACGTTACAAAAGCTAACAACCAGGAAAACGAAGATCGCTCGGAGATCGAACTTCAAGATCATCCGGCACAGCAAAATTAAAAGTCTTCAACATTTCGGATAACACAACAAATTATATAAATATAAGATGCAAAAATGCAAACAGAAATTTAAAATTTCCTATAGATACAGGAGCAGACATATCGATCTGCAAACTCGAAAACTTAAGTAGCACAGAATTGATGACGGAAAATCAATGCAAATTAAGAGGAATAACTAACGATGTAACTTCCACTCTAGGAACAATAAGACTAGAACTCGAGTTCCAATATCGTATAGAACCCCATGTATTTCATGCAGTAGAAGATAATTTTCCTATCCCCACAGATGGCATATTAGGCAGAGATTTCTTCTCAAAACACATGTGCAAAATAGACTACGAAACACAAACATTGACAACAGTGTTAGACGACACAGACGTTATAATGTCTTTACACTTTAACAAACACGCATACGACATCATAAGAATACCACCAAGAACAGAAATAGTACATCCCATCAATATAGATATAAACGAGGACAGCATGGTATTAAATGAAGAAATTCAGGAAGGTGTATTTTTAGCTAACAGCATAATTCCTGCAATCGGAAAATACCACGTCAAAACATTAAATACGAACGACAAAGAAGTAAAAATACTAAAACTTAATCCAAAATTAGAGTCACTATCAAATTACATACAATTTAAAAATAACAATAAACAACATGACGAACGATTCAAGAAACTACAAAAAGAATTAAATATTGATGCAAATCACCCTCTAACTGAAATTTTTAGAAAATATCAAAACATTTTTCACTTAGAAAATGAACAACTCACAGTTAACAATTTTTACACTCAAACGCTATCTACAACTGATAACACAGCAACATACATACAAAATTACAGACCCAAGCTCATGACGAAGAAATACACAGACAAATAGGAGATTTACTACAAAACGACATCATAGAACATTCAACTAGCCCATATAACGCACCATTATTACTAGTACCGAAAAAAGCCAGTGATGACACTAAAAAATGGCGATTAGTCGTCGATTTTAGAAAATTAAACGAAAAATTAGTGAACGACAAATTTCCACTGACTAGAATAGACGATGTTTTAGATAAATTAAGACTTGCAAAGTATTTTTTTACTCTAGACATAACTAGTTCATTTCACCAAATACCATTAAACAAACAGTCAAGACCACTTACAGCATTTTCAACAAACGACGGTCACTACCAATTTAAAAGACTACCATTTGGATTGAAAATATCCTCCAACAGTTTCCTACGCATGCTCACAATAGCATTAACAGGTTTAAGTTCAGAAGCTTTCCTATACGTAGACGATATTATAATTTTCGGATGCAGCCTACAGCATCATAATCAAAATCTCGTTTAAGTTTTCGACAGGCTGTCAAAATATAATTTAAAGCTAAACGCTAGTAAATGCAAATTTTTGAGACCCGAAGTAGTTTACCTAGGACACCTAATAACACAAGAAGGCATCAAAACAGACCCTTCAAAATATGACACAGTAAGAAATTACCCCGTACCAAAAAACGCAGACGACGTTAGACGATTTGTAGCCTTTTGCAACTACTACAGACGATTTATAAAAGACTTCGCGACAATTGCACAATGCCTAAATACACTGCTCAAACAGAATCAACCATTTATATGGTCAGATAAATGCCAATCAGCCTTTGAAACACTAAAACAAAAATTGATTGAACCTCCAGTCTTACAATATCCAGATTTCACAAAACCTTTTATTGTAACGACTGATGCTTCAAATTTTGCTTTAGGAGCTATCCTATCTCAATGCGAAATTGGACAAGACTTGTCAATATCCTACGCAAGCAATACCCTTCAAAAGCATGATATAAACAAACCCGTAATCGAAAAAGAATTACTTGCGATACACTGGGGAATAAATTTTTTCAAACCCTATCTATATGGAAGAAAATTTATCGTCGTGACTGATCATAGACCCTTAGTATCGTTATTCAGTCACAAAAATCCATCATCCAAGATGACAAGGATAAGATTAGACCTTGCAGATTACGATTTCGAAATAAAATTTAAACAAAGAAAGATAAACACAAATTCCTACGCGCTATCCAGAATTCAAATAAATACAGAAATATTGGTAAAAATGATACCAACTGAAGAAGATAAAAAAATAACTAAAGCATTGGTTATAACAAGGGGAATTACAAAGAAGCTAGCACAAAATAATGAACAAGAGAAATGCAAATCTCAGAACGAGTCTGATCAACTTTTCACATGGGATTGCACATCTTTAACTGACGTCAGAAATATGAAAAAATTAGAATTTATTATAAATAACTTAAATAATACGCGTATTGAAATTACAGATGATATCGTACAAGTACGATGTGGCGAAAATCCAACGAATCTAGATTCAACTTTGAAGAAGCTATCATCTCTTATGTATAAAAAGAATATTAAAGACTTAGGCCTAAAGTCAAATGTTGATATATTTGAAATTCTTGATAAAAAAGAATTCAAGAAAAAATTTAATAAGCTGCAGCAGAAGAAGAAAATAAAGAGTAATAAATCTCCAAATATATTAATATATGAACCCCTAAAGAATATAACAAGTAAAACCATGCAACAAAAACTAATAAAAGAATTCCATGATTCACCCCAGGGAGGACACTTAGGAATCAGAAAAACAGTACTTAAATTAAAACAGCGCTATACATTGAAAAACATGCGGCAAATGGTAAAAAACTATGTCAACAAATGTGACAAATGTGCTCGCAATAAATATACGAGGCACACGAAGGAAATTATGACCGTAACGGACACACCAAGTACAAGTTTCCAAACAATATCTATCGACACAGTAGGTCCACTTAAAATATCAAACGGATACCGATACATGCGAACTCACAAAATTCGTTATTGTACATCCAATTGTAAACACAGACGCGAGATCAGCCGCACAAACAATAGTAGAACAATTTATTTTAAAATTTGGCTTATTTAAAAAATTAAAATCCGACCGTGGAACTGAGTTCACAAATGAACTACTGAAAAACATATGCGAATTATTAAATATAGAACAAATATTTTCAACCCCCTACCATCACCAAACGATTGGTGCACTTGAGAAAAACCATAGAACCCTCAATGAGTACTTACTATCTTTCGCCGATGACTTCGAATGGGACAAATGGATTCCATATTATACTTTCGCTTATAACTCAACACCACATGTAGATAATTACTACACACCCTTTGAACTAATTTTCGGAAAACTACCTTCACTACCTAGCGATTTGACTAGCGACAAAACAAAACATTACAATTTAGAGGACTATAGAAATGAACTTCAAATAAGATTAAGAACAGCAATAAATAAAGCAAAAGACCTAATAGACATCGTAAAAAACAAACGAAAACTTAATTATAACAAAAAGGTAAACACGTCAGACTTTAAGATAGGAGATCTCGTATTTGTAAAGATAGAGAATAGAAGAAAATCTCAAAGTTCATATAAAGGTCCATAATTACATATTATGTAATAAAAGAAAGAAACAGTGTTAATTCCGTAATTGAAATAAATAATAATTTAAAATCCTTTCATAACAACATGTTAAAAAAATATACAAAATGAAACAAATATTAATGTAATAAGTAAATACACAAATTTAATGTGTTTAAAGCTATTAAAATAATCAATATGTTTAAAAATTTGTAAAACAAAACAATATAAATGTATAAATAAAATATACTTACTGTAATCACTTATATTACTATTTAGAAAATACCATAAAAAAATTAAACTTTTAAATTTATATTTCAATTTCATATCCTATGTTAACATATTGTAGCGAAAATTGATTTATGCTAGAAAATTCTTGAAATAAAACCAACAAAAGAAACTAAACGATACTAGCACCACCTAGCGGCAAACAATAAACCGAACAGACGCTGCAGTACAATATAAAAGTCAATAACCGAGAGACATCTAGATTGTGAATTCAACGTCGTACAACGCCATCTAGATTCTGGATAATTGTGAACTCAACGTCAATACGCCATACTGATAAAATTATGGATTATGGTAGAATACACACCACTTAGAAGCACTGGTAAATTATGGATTATGGTAGAATATACGCCAATTAGAAGGTACTGGACTATTCGAGAGAGTGATAACTGCAGTATAAAAGGGTTGTCATCTGAGTTGAGTGACACAGTTGAGTAAGAACAGTGAAGCAGAACAGTTGTATTTAAACAGTGAAGTAGAACACTTGAATTTAAGCAATAAAGTGAATACAGTGTGATCCGTAGTAAAGTAAAACAGTTTTCTATACAGTGTTAAATTAATATTAGAATTTGAATGTTAATGAGATAAACAATTGTACTGTGTAAAAACTAACTATTGTGATTTAAATAAACCATTTTATAACTTAATAAGTTGGTGTGTTTTTAATTATTACACAATCCAGTGATCGAACTCAGAAAAGTGTAAGAGATCGAATTTATCGTCAAAGAGACAGAAATTTCGTAATAATATATATAATTTATTTTAAAGAAACATATTTAATCAATCTTATAATAAAATTATATTGTAACTTCTAAACCTTATTTACTTTTCATAATTAACTTTTTTCAAATTTAACTAATTCATGTAAGAAAATTTATACATTAGAATATAGTTTTAACACATAATCAATTAAATGCTTTTTAATCATTAATTAAATCTTATATACAGTCTGTCAAGAAAGTGTTTTCACAAGCAAAAATAATATTAAAAACCGTGTTTTTTTGGAAAATTAAGGCATTTATTTTGTTATTTTACTAATTTATTTTAACATTTCATAGGCATTGTAGAGTAAGTGAACATATCTCATGAAAAAATATTTTCATTTAGTAGAAACACATAAAAAAACCACTAAAACTTTAAATGTTCTCAGAATTTTGTTGTCAAGAAAGTGTTTTCAAATTTTATTTCCAGGAATAATGGCCACATGGTTGCTAAACAATATTTGAGCATTTTAAAGTCCCACTTACTTACCAGTGCTCGTAAATTTGGATTTGATGGTGGCGACAACAACGCAAAACCAAGTTTTAAGTTTTATCAGGATAACGATCCGAAACATAAAGAGCTAACTGTTAAAACGTGGCTTCTCTATAACTGCAAAAAAGTTTTTAACGCACCTGCCCAAAGCCCAGACCTCAACCCTATTGAGAATTTGTGGGCACACTTGAAGAAAAAAGTTGGCAAAAGAAGTCCTAAAAATCGTAACCAACTGGTGAAATACATTCAAGAGGAATGGGCCAAAATTCCAGGAAATTATGATCTACCCAAATTAATTCGTTCAATGCAAACGAGGCTCCAGAAGGTTGTTATCGTTGGAGGTCATCATATCGACTATTAGTCAGGTTATTGCATATGAAATATTCTTGAAAATGAAATGTGAAAACACTTTCTTGACACTAAAATTTTACGAACATTTTAAGTTTTTAATATTTTTTTATGTTTTTCTACTAAATGAAAAATTTTTTTTATGAGATGTTGTCACTTTTTGTACAATGCTAATGAACTGTTAAAAAAAATTAAAAAAATAAGAAAATAAATGCCTTAATTTTCCAAAAAACACTGTTTTTAATATTATTATTGCTTACGAAAACACTTTCTTGACAGACTGTACATATCTAGAAATTAATTTCTTATATTAAAACTAAAATTTATCAATTTTAATGTAACTTATATTATTTTTGCCAATACTCCACCATATTAAAAAATTATCTCCAGACAGAATTTTTCGCTTAAGGGTTAGGGTGTAGTGAACCCACTTAATCACCATGACCACCACTAACACCTACTTTAAATTCCGGTTATAAGGGAACCAAATAAACCAAACGTTCCCACCAATTTCCACTTGATTTTTTCACAGTAAAACTAATCCACTCAAATTTAAATTTATTTATTTTTGATTTACGGAAATCAAAAATAAACAAATTCATATGACACTTTTTCGGTCAAGTCATAAAAAGTAAAATTTACGATTTACATCTGCAAACCATATTCATTTTTCCTTTGCCTTTTTTTGTGCTCGTGCCGCTAACGCCACTCGCACAATGCAGATTCATATTTCACCCACACGTCATTGACTTAGTGCATTCAAGGCAACGTCTTTGACTACCTCAACTGACCACACAGAACAAGAATAATAAACTCAAATGCATATTGCAAGAAAACACCCTTATGTCATATTTTCAAGGCTGGGAACAACTGATTGAAGTCAATTAGCATTACTCTTTCACACTTACCAAATACTGCATATTGAGTATGGAAATCCTGATGCAACCGAAAATTGCATGATCAGCGGGGAAATTGAATAGAGGAGGAGTCAGGGTAAAAATAACGGCAAATAGTGTTAAGAAAATACTAGTTTATTAAGTATAAATAGTTCAACAATTTGTAAATAAAATTAATTATCATTCAGAAGGCAAAACTGCCAGAAGCAAATTAAAACGTTTTATTTTAAAAGATAGCCATTGTGGCTTTTACAAGTTAATACAGCCTTTGCGACTTATTTCATGAACAAAGCCTTGCGGCTGACTTAAAACGGCGTTTGAGCCTTAATAATACATAACCAATAGGCCAATCCCTGAATTTCCTATTAGGCCATCATCATTCACCGATTACAGACTTTGAACCTCAAACTCCACACAACATAAAAATCAAGTTTTAGATCTACAAAACTACATATAAGACCAACATTCATTCCAGTTTGTTTAAACGACATCATTATAAAGAGAGCTTGGATGAATTGAACTGAAATCTCGGTAGGATACGTATATGGTTGTTGCCTCATTATTACGACAAAGATTTACATCTAAGGTGCAAAGTATTAAGTCGTGGTCTGATATAAAAGATATTTGATCATAAATAAGCAGTGCTGAAGTATTCGATACTACAAAAAGGTCCAGTAGACTAGGACGATCATTGCCAGAAAATCTTGTAGGTATTTCAGAATTGACAACTGAGAGTCCAACCGCACTCACTTGATCATGAAATCTGTTTGTGGGATTGTCATTTACTAATAAATTGACACTAAAATCGCCACAAATCATATAATGTTCATAATCAATAAGTCTTAAATTTAAATATGAAAAAAAAAGATTCAAGGCTGTGGGATTTATTGGGATTATAGAAACAAGATACCATTATTTTTCCACTACTATTCTGAAACTCTAAATTAATATATTCAACAATTTCATTGGTGGATTTACTAACAATTTTTGCAATGAGATTTGATTTGCATATTTGGGATATTATTTAATTTCGAACTAAATTTGAAATAAAAAACTCCTTAGTTTTTTTTTTAATTCCATATTTACTGTTATTTAGTAATAGTTATTATCTAATATGTGTATAAAGTACGTATGAAATTTAAAAAACATCCGATTGTGTTAAAATTTTGACACGTTAAAGAACCTAAAAAGACAGTCTCACAGGCCAAATTTCAGCTCTCTAGGTATTCGGAATATTGAGCATTGTTTGGTCAAACTTCGAAAAAAACGGAATTTTTGCGAAAATAGCCAAATTCAATAATTGATATTTTTGGGCCTGGTCAACCATTATTACTATGTGATTTAAAAGCGAATACATAGACAAACAAAATAAACTGGGTCTTTACTATTACGAATAAAACAACGATTTAGGACACCATTTTAAAAACTGTAATTTTTACAATGGCTTATTTCACTTAATTGAGTCGCAAAAATAGGTCTTAAAGTCAAGAATCTTAAATTTTTTTTAAAAGCATATGAGATGACATAATAAAAAAAAATTCATGACCAGAACTTTAAATTTGGATTTGTTGGCTTTTAGAACTATAGTTTTTAAAATGGGCTAAAATATGAATATTTCTCAGTACATCGACCCCCTAGGGAACTGAAATTTGGGCTGTCGTGCCATCTATTTAGATTTTTTGACGTATCAAAATTTGAACAAAATTGGATGTTTTTTTAAATTTCATACGTATGTTATGCATATCATTAAACAACAGTAAATATGAAATTAAAAAAAAGCTCTAAGGATTTCTTTTGTCTTAGCATATATAGACTCTAACTTACATCCTTAACAATCTCCAATAAAAAATTTTGTTGTAACTCACGCTTTTATTAAAAGTTGGTTGAAGCCCACCGTGCCCTTTTTTTGATCCTTAACATCCTTAACAATCTCCAATTAAAGTTTTTGTTGTAACTCACACTTTTATTAAAAGTTGGTTAAGGCCAACCGTGCCCTTTTTTTGATCTCTATTATTTCTATACAGCTTGTAACTTGGTACGTTAAAATAGAAATCACTTATTTCCTTACTAAACCAAGTTTCAGAAATGCATATCACATCAATAGATGCATTTTTAAAAATATATCTTACGAAATTCATTTTAGCTGCATTCAAACTTCGGGCATTGAAATGCACAATTTTCAAACCACAGTGCTGCTTACACAACACTTCTATTAAAATTTTATGATTCCCCAGTGTGCCAAACGAATTCGTTTCGAATTCCGGATGAATAGTACGAAGAAACGAATTCGTTTCGAATTCCGGATGAATAGTACGAAGAAACGAATTCGTTTCGAATGTCCCAGCGATTCATAGTCATGCGCGCTACCTACTAGGCTACCTGTCATATATTAAAATATATGTCAAAGGCGAATGATATCGTCTCTCATTTGATACGCTTCATTTACAAAAAACGGATTCATTTCGAATTTGTTACGGACTTCAAATACGAATTCGTTTCGAATTCGTTTTTTGTTCATAATGTTTTAAGCGACTTAAAATTGCTTAAAAGTTCAAAAAAACTTATAAAATTTTTTGCTCAAATTTTTTTGGAAAAACTAAAAAATTTTGGAGAAAAAAATATTAATTTTTTTCGACTTTTTAAATATTTCTAATTCGATTAAGAATAGCTTTTTTTTTAAAAAATTTTTCTTTGAAAATTTTTCCGGGACTTCGAAAAATTTTCCAAAATATTTGCAAAAAAATTTGATCTGTTTTATGAACAAAAAACGAATTCGAAACGGATTCGTTTTGTGAATCGTTTCGAATTCGTAACGGACTTCAAATACGAATTGGTGTCGAATTCGTTTTTGTGTTCATAAAACGAATCCGTTTTGAATTAGTTTTTTGTTTTTATGAAAAAATTTAAAAATTTTGTAAAGTTTTTCTGAGTCCCGGAAAATTTTTCAAAAAAAATTGTATTCTTAATCGAATTAGAAATGTTTGAAAAGTCGAAAAAACTAATATTTTTTTCCAAAATTTTCAAGTTTTTCCAAAATAATTTGAGTTAAAAATTTTATAAGTTTTTTTCAACTTTTAAGCAATTTTAAGACCTGGTAAATCCACCATAGACCAGATTTTTACACTACGCCAAATTCTGGAGAAAACCCATGAATATCAAATCGACACTCACCATCTCTTCGTCGATTATAAAGCTGCGTTCGATAGCCCAGTGCGGGAATTGCCTATACGCAACAATGTCTGAGTTCGGTATACTTGCAAAGTTGATAAGGCTCTGCAGGATGACGTTGAGCAATACGTGTAGCTCCGTCAAGGTAGGGAATGACCTCTCCGGAACTTTTAATACCGAGCGAGGTTTCAGACAAGGCGACCCACTCTCGTGCGATCTCTTCAATTTCATTGTGGAGGGGATCGTACGAAAAGCCGGTGTGAATCATAATGGCACCATTTTCTTCAAAGGTGCTCAGCTCCTTGCGTACGCTGATGATATTGATATTATCGGTCGGAGTAAGAGAGATGTTACTGCTGCTTTCACTGCTATTGAAAAGGAATCAGCCAAAGTGGGTTTGACGGTAAACGAGGGCAAGACGAAATACATGATGTCTCCTAACAACAACAAGAGAGCACGGGATCTAGACTCTCATGTTACAGCGGGCAACTGTAAATTAGAAGTTGTCGAGGAATTCATTTACCTTGGCACTGCCGTAACCAGCAACAATGATGTAGGTCTGGATATTAACCCTAACCGACGAGGTACCTGGGTACCCACGGCAACTTTAATTGAATGTATCTCTGAAAGTTGTGATCGTAGCACTTTGAAACTTCAAATTATGAAACTAGAATAGTCAAACTATGTATAAAACGTGTTTTTAACTTCAAATGTGTTTTAAATTTCGATTAATAAGCCTTTGAAAATTCAATCCGAGATTCGGACGGACGTGGGTACCTGGGTTACCCAATATTTTGTAGTGCAAAATGTATGGGAAAAATCAAAACAACAATTTTGTTTGGGGCTTTTCTAATATAATTTTATTGTTGCTGCTTGAAATAATATAAAAATTTCACAACTTTTCAAGCGGTATTCATAGCAGGCACTCGAAATCCGAACATACATTTGTAGAGTGCTCGGCACACATTGGCTTGAAGCAAGACGAACACTGAGTATGAGTTTCGCGTCGTTTTTAGGTTTTGACCGAGACACTTGCAGTAATGGCACACACCTTTCACAATTTTCCTCGCGTTGGTCTGCAGGCTGATGTTGTTAGTCTGCTGGTGGAGAGCACAACCAATACTTCAGTTCCGTTTCTATGGCCAGTCGATTGGAAAAATGCTGGGCTATCCGAGGTATTCTGGACCAGGCCACAATATGTAGGCAGCTGAATTTACTCGAGAGATCCTCCAGAAAATTGTGCAAAAATTTAGTAACATTTTTTTTATCGTGGAGTTCTAGATAAATGATGTAGGAAACCAGGGCAGCAACATCCAACATGTTATAGAAAAAAGCGAGAGGCCATTTATATATTTGTCTTCTTTTCTGGTTGTGCAGTTACGTAGCATCCTATCCATAATTTTCACTCCTCCATAGGTGCTATTATAGTGGTTATTGATATTTTCCGTGCCATATATTTGTTAAAACATGGCAGTACATGCTGCTGAGCATGTACACGGATTACTTCTTCTTCACGACACAACAACGACGAACAATCTTGCCGTTAAACTCAGCAAACACAACCGACGTCATCGGTAGGGGTAGGATGCGGCTTCAATTCCTATAGAATGTAGAGCTTATTCTGGCACAACCGTTCGCCACCACCGTTAGACCCATCCATAGAAGAGAGCTCTTCAAACAAAAAAACGTGGAGTAATTGTCCATTGTATCGTTCCTGTTTGAATTCTCATACATTTTGACTAAATCAATGACAAAGCTCTCGCCTAAGTTCGTTTGGCGTTGAGCATTAGGCAGCTTTCTCTGATAGATATAACAGCCAGTGGCCGCCTTATAGAGCCAAAACTGTCGAAATAAGTGTTAAGGAGCACTCTAGCAAATTAAAAGCTGTAACAAAAATCTCATTTCATGTAATCAGAACGATTCTCGATGAGCGCTTGAGTAAAACTGAGAGCTGTAACGAAAATTCCATTTCGTATCATCGCTCCGAGTGACGAATTTGATACAATACACTTACACAAATAAAAAATAAGCTCTAACGCTTATTAGCAGAACTCGTTTATGAAAATGAACTCACAAAACGAAAAAATTTTACTTTCACCAGCACTCATGCCATACGTATGAAAACAAAAGTGGGTACCCAGGTACCTCGTCCGTCCGAATGTGTATAGAAAGTTCGTCAGTACGGTTAGGGTTAAGCGGAGAATAACAGTTGCTAATAGGTGCTACTACGGTCTCAGTAAGCAATTACGTTGCAGAGCTCTCTCTCGGTCGACAAAGCTAACACTCTACAAGACGCTCATTCTACCTGTGCTTCTTTATGGCGCTGAGGCATGGGTGGTTTCGACAATAGACGCAGCCGCTCTTGGGGTATTCGAGAGGAAAGTTCTCCGCAAAATCTTTGGTCCTGTCGGAGTTGGCGACGACTATCGCATTCGAATGAACCACGAGCTGTATGAGCTCTACGCCGACATTGACATAGTTAAGCGTATAACAATACAGCGACTACGCTGGCTGGGTCATGTCCATCGTATGGATAAAGAAGCTCCAGCGAAAAAGGTATTCGAAGGGAAGGTCCCCGGTCAACGACGAAGAGGGAGACCATGCCTCCGGTGGATAGACCAAGCTGAGGAAGCCCTAACCACGCTTGGCATTAATGATTGGAGAAGGCGCGCGCAAAACAGAGGCGCCTAGCGAGAGCTAATGAGGTCGGCCGTAACCTGACAACGGGTTGTTATGGACATCTAAGTAAGTAAGCAATTTTAATTCGTTTCGAATTCGAAACGAATTCGTTTGGCACACTAGGAAACCAAAGTTACAACAACAAAAAGCATTTTTGATATGGACAAAATGAAAGAGAATATCCTGACATCTTCACAACAAATTTAAGATAGAATAAGGAGTAATAAGATTGGATGGTAAAAATTTTATTTATTTTTATTTTTAATTTTATTTATTATTTTTCCAAAAAAAATTGATCTGTTTTATTAACATAAAAATGATTCGAAACGGATCCGTTTTATGAACAAAAAACGAATTCGAAACGAATTCGTATTTGATGTCCGTTACGAATTCGTATCGATTTCGTTTTACTTACAAAAAACGGAATGCGCACAAACGAATTCGTTTCGAATTTGAAACGAATTCGCGTCCGTTTTTGTGCACATTGGGTTGGGTCCAAGCAACACCATTACTAACACTTAAATTTAAAATCATAACACAATGTGCACAAAAACGGACGCGAATTCGTTTCGAAAAATTTAAAAGTTTTGTAAAAGGAAAAATTTTCAAAAAAAATTGTATTACATACATACTATATATTGTTTATGAAGAAAAACGAATTCGTTTTATGAACAAAAAACGAAGTCGAAACGGATTCTAATTTCAGTGTTAACAAAAATATTAGTTTCTTTGACTTTTTAAATATATCTAAGTCGATTAAGAATAAAATTTTTTTTAAAAACTTTTCTTTGAAAATTTTTCCGCGACTTTTCCAAAATTTTTTAGTTTTTCCAAAATAATTTGAGTAAAAAACTTTATAAGTTTTTTTGAACTTTTAAGCAATTTTAAGTCGCTTAAAACATTAAATTTTTTTTTTATGAACAAAAAACGAATTCGAAACTGATCCAGTTTATAAACAAAAAACCAATTCGAAACGAATTCGTATTTGAAGTCCGTAACGAAAACGAGTTCGTTTTTTGTAAATAAAGCGTATCATATGAGAGAAGATATCATTCGCCTTTGACATATACTTTAATATATGACAGGTAGCCCGCATGACTATAAATCGCTGGGGCATGGGTTCGAGCCTGACTTTAGAAATTTGTAAATCGTAAGAAAAATTTAATTTGATAATAAAATAAAATTACATGCAATTAAGTCTTACGATTTGCATATTAAATGATTTGATAATTAAATAAAATTAATTTTTTTATGAACAAAAAAAAAATCCTTGTTTTTATGAACAAAAAACGAATTCGTTACGAATTCGAAACGAATTCGTATTTAAAATTCGTTACGAATTCGAAACGAAATCGTTAATGCGGATGATCCTTCCGTTTTATCGAGAGGAATTTCATACGAAAACGAGTTCGAGACGAATTCGTAACGGAATCCGTTTCGGATGAATAGTACGAAGAAACGAATTCGTTTCGAATTCGAAACGAATTTTTTTGGCACACTGGGAAACCAAAGTCACAATTTTTGATATGGATAAAATGAAAAAGAATATCCTGACATCTTAACAACAAATTTAAGATAGAATAAGAAGTAATAAGATTGGATGGTAAAAATTTTATCAAGGGTGCATACTTAGGGTGGCCCTCATACAAATATATTTTTAAATATTACTTTCACGAAGACAAACAAATCGATGCACACCGAATTATCTTCAATTATTATCACTACTTGTCTCTTATATTAAGAAGCATAGCTTAGGCCACAAAATTTTTATTTAGGGTGTCCCTCATACAAAAATATTTTTTAAATACTAACATTTTCTCGAATGCCGCTAAATCTATTCTCATGAAATTTACGCCACATGGGTTTTGTATTAAGAAGCACAGATAAGGTCGTAAAAAATTTATTTATGGTGCATACTTAGTGTGACCCTCATACAAAAATAATTTTAATGAATCATTATCACGATGACAAGTTAGTCGATTCACACCGAATTTACACCACGTAGCTCTTATGTTAATAGGCATAGCTTAGGCTACAAAGCTTTTATTTAGGGTGGCCCTCACAAAAAATTATTTTTAAATATCATTTTCTCGAAGACCGCTTAATCGATTCCCATGGAATTTACATGACGTGGTTTTTATTTTAAAAGGCTCTGCTTAGGTTGTAAACATTTTATTTTGGGTGCATACTAAGGGTGGTCCTCATGCAAAAGTATTTTTTAAATAAAATTTTCACTCAGACCGCACATCGAATCTACACCACGGTTGAGGTGAAGTGATGAAGACAGGGTAATGCTAACCTTAAATATTATCTATTATATAAAATTAATTTTTTGTCTGTCTGTCTGTCCGTCTGTCCTTTATTGACGCGGAAACTATCCAGCCGATCGTGATGAAATTTCTACAGTATGTTAGTATTAAACAGGCGGGTGTGACAGGCTATAAAACTTTTATTTAGGGTGCATATTTAGGGTAGCCCTCATAAAAAATATTTTATAAATAGCATTTTCTCAAAGACAGGTAAATCGATTCTTATGAAATTTACACAGTATGGCTTTTATGTTAAGGGGCACAGATAAAATGGTAAACATTTTATTTAGAGTGCATACTTAAGGTGGCCCTCACACAAAAATATTTTTTAAATATCATTTTCTCGAAGAAAGCTGAATCGATTCTCATATAATTTACACCATATTGCTTTTATGTGAAGAGACACAGATAAGGTCATTAAAATTCTATTTAGAATGCATTTTAAGGGTGGCCCTCACACAAAAATATTTTTAAGTATTATTTCACAAAGACAGATTAGTCGATTCACACCGAATTTACACCACAAAGCTCTTATGTTAAGAGGCATAGCTAGATATTTATAAAAATAACAAGTTATTTTTATGAATATTAACTGATTCGACTCAGGTTTCAGCATTGCAATGCATATACATAGCTCCAAAACGGCTAAGCGGACCACTATCAAACTTAGCACGAAGTATAATCATAATATAAGCTTTTTTTTAATGCACTTAAAAAACATTTTCTTAGGCGAACATTGAAAAAAAAAGATAAATAAAAAATATTTCTCATTTTTTTCAGTGTTTTTTTTTTATTTTTAAAATCCAATTAAGCCTTTTTAACGGCCAATAAATGAAGTATAAAATCCAGTGGTTATTCATTTTACCAGACTTTTTTTAAGCTGAATAATGGCATTTGAAGAAGTAAATACCTTACGATTTCTCAAATTTTCAAAGACCCATATTATGTAAACTGGTATTGCTATTATAAAAATATTTTGTTTCTGTGTCGAGGACATATACAGGTATAACATATTCAAATATATCTGAAATTGGAAACATGAACCCCATTTCCCCTGTCCGCTTCGCGTGAAATGGCCGATAACCTAAATCTATTACTAAATTACACAAAATATTTCCCCTACTTATTCTTGCCTGTTCAGCAAATCTTCACATTTGGCCCACATACATATGTTTTGCACATGACACCATGTGAATTGCACATGACACCATATCAAATCATTTTGAAAGCAATGCATTGACCACCTAGCAGCATGGCACAATTCATAAGTGCTCTTTAATTGTAAGCAATTGTTTACAAATAAATTGACCGCTTTACTATTTGGCTTAACCCGATCGGTCGTGGTAAGAACGAATTTAGTGTGAAGGCAAACAACTGATTTAGATATTTAATTGTACGCTACACAAAAGTCATACATATCGACCCCTATGCGCGAAATTATCGTATGTGCCAAAAACCAAATTTTACAGGAGAAGGTTTTTTCTACTTTTCTGTGCTTTGGTTGGCAATATCAATACCAAATTTTCCATGTGCTTTGATAATTAACCGTTATAACAAAACTCAGAATTTTTCCCGCGGAAAAGTGTACATTTTCCGAGAAGAACATATTTTTTGGCACATACGATAGTTTCGCTCACAACGTTTCGTAGGTGTGCTTGCAGGAAATGGCACTTACGATAACATGAAAAACAGTTTAAATTGGAAATAAATTGAAACGCAAAGTTATTTGTGATCTTAAATCTTTGTGAAAATATGTGGAAAAATTAAGGTTTTATTTATTTAATTTTTTTTATTATGTTAAGTGGTATAAAATAACATTAAGCAAAAGTTACACATAACACAAGCATGTTTTTAATTTCAAAAATAATTAAATTTAAGTAATTCAATCTTCATCGTCGCTTTCATTTAACGATTCTTTTATTCTTGAGGAATGTTTTAAATTTAAATGCTCATTGTGATATTTTGATGGAATACTATTTTTTAAACATAGATTTTGCAAATTATTAATTTTTATCGAGGAGATACACAAAGGCTTATGGTACAACAGTAGCTTAAAGTAAAATTAAAGTTGTTTATGGTTTTTTTAGTGGAATTTTCAGAACATTGATAGATATGTTCAATTGATTTTGATTTTTTTTGAATGAAGCTATGCGAAGTTTATTTGAGTCTAGTTTAATTTTGTTCGGTAGTAGGGAATCTGCAAGTGACTTCCAGTTCTTGAGCTCAGAGTGACTTATTTTAATGCAGTCGTATCCCTATGGGTTAGTGCGTGCATTGCAAATAATTGTGGGCCATTCACTGGGCGCCCAAATCGTACGATTTCGTACAAAAGATTCAATTGTTCTATACACAGAATCAACTGGTATGACCGGGAAGTAAATATGTAATTTTAATTTTTTCAATGAAGTTTGAAGAATTTGAAAAATGTGCCAGCATAGCTAATACGGTCTTGTTGCGGTTTTGACCAACATAACTGTCGTAATATAGACTTATGTCATTAGCTGTCTGTGTTTGGTCTACGATTCTTAGATATTTATATAGGGCAGTGCAAATTTCATTGCATCCTCGCTTAACATCCCGCTCACCCCACAAAAAACAATAGCTATTTCTACTGCCATTTTCATAAACGCTAAAATTATAATAGGCGTACTCACAAAAACTGCTTATCTGTACATAAGTAACGGTAAAGCATGATACGAAAGGCTACATAACTCGAGCAATAGTTACGCATCACATTCTACTTCTAATTTAAAAAAGTAGTCAATATAATAACAACAATTAAGCACAATATATTTTTGTATGGCACATACGATAATTTCGCGCACAAGCAAAAGATCTAGTGTGACATACGATAAAATATACTGTCAATTTTTGGCGTAACTATAAGAATTTCAGCTACAATATTTTACCAGATGATGCGTAGTGGGGTATAGATTAAATTTGCATCAAAAAGTCAATTTCGAAAAAATGGCACATACGATATTTTCGCGCACAGGGGTCGATATGTATTATTGTTAGCTTACACATTTGGCAAGATGAGCAGTAGTGGTGATACTAGAGGTAGACTTCAATCATATTAAAGTTAAAATAAATCGGAGAAGTCAAGTTTCAGTTCCTTTAGCTTTAACATACATATGATGCACATAATGACCAATATATAGTTAACGTTCATTAAAACGAATTCGCGGTCCTAAGAATTTCCAATACAACAGGTTTTTTGATCTATTATGCAACATTTTAAGACTGATGCCATTTTAGTTCTAAAACTGGAAAAAAAAAAGTTGGAAAACAAGTCAAGTTCGCCATGTTTGAGAATTTCGCAGTAAGAAGTTGTTATACCTAAAATAAATTTGTAGGTTTTTAGAAAAATAACAAATAGTATTGAAACCAAGTGATATAATTTTTTGAAAAATAAATTAAAAAACTTCGTAAAGACACCGAATCCATTTCAAATAATGCAGTCTGACTGACTTCAAATTGCAAAATTGGTTTACCATTATTTTCATAGAAACATTTTATCACGATAAATATTTTAGTAAGTACAAACCTCAGTAAAATTGATATTTAAGCAATATATTTCTTTAAATTTAATTTAAGGACTAAGATTTTTTCTTATGAGTTATTTTTTTTAAAGGCTTTAGTAAGTAAAACATAACAAAACATAGATATATTTAATTCATTACATTTTAATATCTAAAAAAATTAATATAAATTTATTTCATAGAAAATTGATAATTGTGCAATCTAATTTTAAGTGAAAGTTTAACTTCAATCTTCGAAAAAAATTTAATTTAAGGTCATTTTAGTATGAGATGGTGTTGTTCTTTTCTTTATCAAGTAACTTCAACCATCGGTCATTGAATTCACCAAGTTTTGTAGCTTATTTTAGCTGTTTCAAAAATTCCTACTGATTTGTAGCACCAAACATTTTAGAAGATAGTATGCCCCATAAGTCCTCAATTGGATTTAAGTCCGGACTTAAAGCCGACCACTGCAACAACGAAATATTTCTAGACTTAAAAATCGGCATCATATGCCGTGCAACGTGTATCGGAGCGTTATCTCGCTGAAATGTCTGACTGTCCCATGGAACTCTTCTGCAAATGGTATAAGTTTACTTTCCAGCAATTCAACATACCTTTTTGCATTAATACGACTGGGCATAAAATAAATTGGTGACTTTCCTTTAGCACTAAAACCAGCCCAAGCCATCAGAGATCCACCAGCATAATTGCGCCTGTAGCAGGTCTACCTAAAATGGCACATATCCCTCCAATATTTATTATGTTCGTCTAGGCCGTCTACGTTGAACTTTTTTTCGTCAATAAATATCACACTTTTGAACTCATCATCCCAAAACTTGTATTATTCGTAAAAGGTCATGCGCGCATTTTTGTGATGTTTTTTAGGCTCGGTTTGGGCACTTTCGATTGATACTAAAGATCTAACTCCTTTCTTCCAATATGTTGTATGAGTTGTCTGACAGACCTAGTTCTGCCTTAATATCTGCGCAGCTCATCATTTCGCTCGTGGATAGAGTCCGAATGTGTCGTTTGGTTTGTTTTGAACTCCATACATGTCCTCAAAAGTAGACGAAAAACCTAATTTTTAGGTAAGTACTTATTCTCAAATATTTCAGAATTCTGATGTGATGGGTCAATTTTGAGGCCGAATTCGGATTCACCGCAAAAAAAATACTTCAGAAAACCATCTCTAAAAATTAATTACCCAAGTACTTATATCTCATTTAAGCTTGAGTTAAGCTTGATTTTTGGCCTTTTTACGAGTGTTTTTAATTTTTCTAACACTCTGGTCTTCTGATAAAAAATACTGGAACATCAAGACATTAGACCAAAAAAAAATTATTCCTCAAGTTTACCTCACTTGAACCCAAATTTGGGCTATTTTTTCGCTTTTTTCTGGAAGTTTTTTGATGCTACCAAGATACTCAGCCACTGTATAACAAAACAACTATCACCATCGTGTTCAGCAGACCCGAAAATATAAGAATCGATACCAACAGCCCGTATCTCATGCGGAAAAAAATTTTGAGAAGAGTTATCATCACTCGGAAATAAATTGAATGAAATTTATTCATAAATCGGACATTAGCGACCTCTAAATATCAATATTTTTTAATAAAATTTGAAATGCCTTATTTTTTTGCATAAGACTAACCACTTTTCATATTTGCAGCATCAAAATCGAAAACTCAATTTTTTTTTGGTCACTCTAATGTGCATATCCGCCAAAAAAAGGCCTTTTAGCTGGTCTCGTTTTTTTTGTTATTATTTTGTAGCACATCCTTCAGCCATAGTTTTTCTTGAAGCTAAGGCTGTCTTGAATTAATATACAAGGTTGTTCAATTAAAATTCAGATAGCTATTTTTTTATTTAACTTTATATGTAACTTTTCGTGTTTTTTTTTTTAGCTTAAATGCAATTTTAACTATGTCTCCCTTTGAATTTCAATTGTTCCTCCTTGAATATTAATTCAAGATAGTCTTTACTTCAAGAAAAACTTTGTTTGAAGAGTCTGCTCCAAAAAAAAAAATAAAATCGAAATTGTCATCTTGGCTCAACCATGGCTTCGATTTTTTTTTTGGAGCACACTCTTCAAACATGGTTTTTCTTGAAGTTAAGACTATCTTGAAGTAATATTCAAGAAGGAACATTGCATTTAATTTAAAAAAAACACGAACAGTTACATATAAACTCAGATAAAAAAAATAGCTATCTGAATTTTAATTGAACAACCTTGTATATTAGTTCAAGACAGCCTTAGCTTCAAGAAAAACTATGGCTGAAGGATGTGCTACAAAAAAAAAACGAGGCAAGCTAACAGTCTTTTTTGACGGATATGCACATATGAGATGTTCTTTTACGAACCGAACACTTTTAGACCGACACTTTACGAATCGCTCAAAATTTTTGTTTACATATTCTATGCATTATACCGGGAATTAATTTTTTTTTTCGAAGATATCGAGTTGTGAAGTTCGAAGGTTTTTATATTCAAATTGTCATATCTCTGGTAAATTTTAACGAAAAAATATTTTTTATATCTTTTTAAAGCTAAAAAGTTACAAAATTTTTTTCTATGGAATTAGATGAAAAATTAATATTTCTTTTAACAAATCAATTTTTTAAAGACCAAACGCCATTCGATGCGAAATTAAGAAAAAAGCACTGCATTCCTCGTCAAATTTCCTTTAAAAAACCTAATCTTTCCGAATGATAGCAAAATACGGACTATCCCAAATCAATGAATTCTTGATCGCGCCGTGGTGCCAAATCGAGTTTTGGCTTAGAAATCGGTAGAGAGCGCAAATCTTGTCGGAAATTAACAATTTTTTATTATTATTATGATGATGATGGGCCGAAGTTGTCAGAAAGAACCAGACCTCAAACTTAAAAGAGTTCTGAGATATATAATCTCAAATATTAAGAGGTACACCTGTACCACCATCCGTCCCACTAGAGTTAAATAAAAGCCTATTAAAATGCTAACAACTTTCTGAGGCCCAAATTCAGAAAAATGATTTCGTCTTATATTATTAGTGATGCCCATTTCAGCACATATGGCAAAAGAGCACGCATGATTTCTGGTGAGCACGGCGGGGTTTGACGAGGGGAATTTTTGTGTGCAGAGGAAAAGAGTATGAAGTCTTTAATGTGTCTTATATGCATGTATGTTAGAGCACCTATGAAATGTATGAAATGTGAAAAAGTCTTATATGTTTCGCTCCACACGCCTTTTCTAATAGATTGGGGTTAAAAAAGAAGATCTGCAAAAAAATTTAGTGTTTCTATTGGAAACAGGCCAGTCGCTTTTGACCCAAAGGCTGAAAAATTAGCTTAAAATTAGTTTTTTTATTCATCGATCTACAACTATAAAACAAAAGATTGTTTGTGATAACGACCCAGAATATTTCTATGTAAAATTAAATGACTAATACATCTTTCATACACTATTTGGATCTATATGTGTGCGTTCATGGTCTTAAATGATGTTAAACACAAATTTTATGAACAATTTTTCCATTTTTTTTTAAACGGTCCCCATTTAATATTCGAAGAAGATAAACTTGTTCCCGTAATCTTATTTAGTAGAGTATCTCATGTAGTTTCAGAAAAATTTTTGTTGTTTTAAAAAATATTAATTTTTGATGCTAAAACAAAGCTATTAAAATTAATTTTAAAATTTTTTTTAACTTATCTACAACAGGGTCAGAATACGCGAAACCGACATGTCTGAAATGTTTTTCAAAGTTTTTTATATAAATCAGTAGCTGCAAGTGGTAGAAATTAGTGTACGGAAAAATTTTTTAAAAAAAATTGTTGTTGCAATAATTATTGCCAGTCAAAGTTTTCATTAACCTTTTTTTTAAAATGCTATAAGTTTTGAACTGCTTGACTGATTGTGACGAAATTTCTTAATTTCTGTAGATAATAAGTTGAACTTATGTATTAAAAAAAAAAGTTGCAAAAATTTGGCATTTGTACATTTGTTTTTTATATAATTTTATTGCAAGTTTTTCACTGTTTTCTCAAATAACTTCTACATTTTTTGTCTGATATCCACAAAATTATGCTTAAAATAATTGCAAAACAATAGCCTTTTATTTTTAATTCTAAAAATATGGAAACAAAAAAATTTTTCATTCAAATGGAGCAGTTGAAATTTAGTGATTTTTAAAAAAGTCAGTTTTTTTGAACTTTGAGCGCTTGTAACTCCATCAAATGTTGTACAATTCAAGGAAACAGTATATCGTTAGAAAAGGAATAAAAATATCTTTGGAGCGCTGAAAACCGTTTTTGAGTCGAAAAAATATTAATCGAGATATAGCCAAATAAATGAAAAAGGTGCCGAAAAAGGGGTTTTTCGGGGATATCTCGAAAACGATTCGTAAGAAAAAAAAATGGTTGCCATTTTTGGAAACTACGCCCCAAAATACATGGAAAAAAGTCTATGAGAAACCCGATCCTTTTTCTTGTAAACTAGTGTTATTGATTTTTTTGAAAAACAACAAAATTTTTATGCATTTTTCGTCCGCCCAGTACCACTATAATATTTAATTCCTAAATCGGACACTTGCGACCTCTAAATACCAACATTTTTTAATTAAATTTTTTCAGGGCTTCATTTTTTTACATAACACTAACTAATATTCATAAAAGCAATGCATAAATCGCAAACTCGATTTTTCTTTGGTCACCCTAATGTAGATAAGCTAAAAAAAAATTTTAAATTAATTTTAATAGCTTTTTTTAGCCTCAAAAATTAATATTTTTTAAAAAAACAAAAATTTTTCTTAGACAATATGAGATACTCTATTAAATAAGATAACGGGAACAATTTTATTTTCTTAAAATATTTAATGGGGACCGTTTAAAAAAAAATGGAAAAATTGTTCATGAAATTTGTGTTTAACATCATTTAAGACCATGAACGCACACATATAGATCCAAATAGTGTATGAAAGATGTATTAGTCATTTAATTTTACATAGAAACATTCTGGGTCGTTATCTCGAAAAATCTTTTGTTTTACAGTTGTAGATCGATGAATAAAAAAACTCATTTTAAGCTCATTTTTCAGCCTTTGGGTCAAAAGCGACTGGCCTGTACCCAATAGAAAAACTAAACTTTTTTGCAGATCTTCTTTTTTATCGTGTGGAGCGAAACAAATCACACTTTTTTCTATTAATCTGGTCTACTAAGAAAAAATACTGGAACATCGAGACTATGCAGAATCTTTTCGTCTGTTTTCGGACTGCAATGCTGAAGAATGTTAGACTAAGAAAAAAATTTATTCCTCGAGTTTACCTCACTTAAACCCAAATTTGCGCTGTTTTTCGCTGTTTTCAGAGAGTTTTTCGATGCTTCTAAGATACCCAGCCACTGTATAGCAAAACAACTATCACCATCGTGTTCAGCAGACCCGAAAATATAAAAATCAATACCAACAGCCCGTATCTCAAGCAGAATTGTCTTTTGGGAAGAGTTATAATCACTCGCAAATAAAAAGAATGAATTTCATTCCTAAATCGGACACTTGCGACCTCTAAATATCAACATTTTTTAATTAAATTTTTTCAGGGCTTCATTTTTTTACATAACACTAACTAATATTCATAAAAGCAATGCATAAATCGCAAACTCGATTTTTCTTTGGTCACCCTAATGTAGACAAGTTAAAAAAAATTTTTAAATTAATTTTAATAGCTTTTTTTAGCCTCAAAAATTAATATTTTTTAAAAAAACAAAAACTTTTCTGAAACTACATGAGATACTCTACTAAATAAGATAACGGGAACAAATTTATTTTCTTAAAATATTTAATGGGGACCGTTTAAAAAAAATGGAAAAATTGTTCATAAAATTTGTGTTTAACATCATTTAAGACCATGAACGCACAAATATAGATCCAAATAGTGTATGAAAGATGTATTAGTCATTTAATTTTACATAGAAATATTCTGGGTCGTTATCACGAAAAATCTTTTGTTTTACAGTTGTAGATCGATGAATAAAAAAACTCATTTTAAGCTCATTTTTCAGCCTTTGGGTCAAAAGCGACTGGCCTGTTCCCAATAGAAAAACTAAACTTTTTTGCAGATCTTCTTTTTTATCGTGTGGAGCGAAACAAATCACACTTTTGCACATATGGGTGCTCTAATGTATGTGTTCGATTTTGAAACGAAAATAAATGCCAAACCGGAAAAAAGTACAAGTGTATATATTTTTGTTTTAGATTTTATCAATAAATTTTAATGAATTTTTGTTAAATATTTATTTTTCACAAAAAAATTACAATCGCATAAAAACGTTATCACTTTTTGTTGTGGTTGATCAATTCTGACATTAAACCAACTATGGAAGAAGCAGCATTTGACTTTTGCATAAACCTGTATTATTCAATCATGATTCACAGCATTTGTGCGGATGACTTGTTTATTTTTGAGAGATGTTTATTATAAATTTGTTTGAACATTCATTTGCTACACAGATAAGGTTTTCTTCTCTCATATTAAGTTCACGTTCTCAATTTTTTGTTTGTGTTGTGTAAGTGTACTATGATAGCAGCCTCTCTCACGTTTTATTTGAAAATATCCCTCGCCTTACACTGTTTGGCTCCCAAGTATCATTTTGTGCCGTTGAGCTGGACATCACTAATTTAAAGTTAAGTCCCGAAAAAAATGTTTTTTTAAATTTTTTTTTGTTCAAAAATGGCTAGACATCGCATTCCTTGTCAGAAATTAACTTTTCTTTTTTAATTAATGCTTACCAAAATTCCAACAAATGATCGGAGCCCGAATTTTGAAATATAAATATTTTTTTTTGGAAAAAGTCAAAAAAAAAATATTTAAATATTTTTTGTTTCCAAAATATTAATTGGAAATTTTGTCGGAAACGAACAATTTTCGTTTTTAAATTAAATTTAACTTGAGCGCCAAAAGGTTGTCGAACACCAATTTTGAAAAAATAAATTCGTTTTTGTTACTTTAAGTTAAAGGCCAAAAAAGGTTTTTTTCAAAATATTTTTGGTTTCAAAATATGCAAGTTTTATCGGAACTGAAATTTTTTTGTTTTTATAAAAGCTAACAAAAACGCCAATAAATTGTGGAGCCTGACTTTAAAAAATAAGTTTTTTCGTGTTCTAACTTAAAATAATAAAAAAGGTAAATTTGTTTTTGAACTTTGGGCTCTGACGATTTGTTGGTATTTTGATAAGCTTTTATTTAAAAAAAAATTTGTTCATTTCCGACAAAATTTCGGGACTCTAGGAATTGTTAAACCAAAAAATTTTTTAAAATTTTTTTTTGGATTTTTCCGAAAAACGATAAACGATTTCGAGAATTTGTTTGAATTTTATGGAGCTATAATTAAAACAAAAAATTGTTAATTTCTGACAAGATTTGCTGTCTAGCCATTTTTAAAACAAAAAAAAAACATTTTTTCGGCATTTAACTTAAAATAATAAAAAAAAAAATCGAAATGCAGGCTCTGACGATTTATTGGTGTTTTTTTAGCTTTTATTAAAAACAAATGCTCATTTCTGATAAAACTTACACCCTCAAACATTTTTTGAGCCCAAAAATACATTGAAAAAATTTTTCTTTGGCTTTTGACTTAAAATAATAAAAGACCAATTTATTGGGGTCCAACAATTTGTTGGCGTTGATGTTAGCTTTCATTAAAAAGCTTATCTCGACTGTCGTTTGCTCCGGTCATGCACTATGCGTTCTCGGTGTTTGATATGTAATAAAACAATCTCTAACGAGGATTCGTTTCCTTGTCATATCTGTAATGGTCGGTGCCATAAATCGTGTTTAAAAGTTGATATCAACTCGTTTGAATTTTTAAACAAAAGCCATAATTTTGTTTTTAATTGTGACAAGTGTCTAAATGGCTCATTGAACTTAATCGAAATTATTATGAAATTGGTTGAAGAAGTCAAAGAGCTTAAATTGCTGTTAAAACAATCTTTACTCTTTAATAATGGTAAGAGCATGCGAAAGAGTGGGTCGGACCCTTCGGATGATGCTAAAATAGTTGCTGGTTTGAATATTCGCCCTTCATCGACCTCAGCTCTCACTGCTTCTGCTTCTGTTGGTCAAGTTCGTATTGATTGCTCTTCGTCATCGGGTTCATCGAACTTCACTTATAGCCAGCGTTGCCGTTTTTGGTAGTTTCCTACCAAATCGGGTAGGTTTTTTTCCTCTTGGTAGGTTGGTAGGTTAAATCTGATTTTGGTAGGATTTAGGATAAATTTTTATGAAAATCGAAAATTGAAATTTCTTCGTGAAGTTTTTCGAATCAGGAAGCAAATATTTACATCTGGAAATAAGCTTTTACCAACCCTATCTTCAACAAGTGGGTATGGTCTCTGTTTTCTTGCATACAAATTACGTTTAGGGAATACGCATATGCATGTACAATGTGACGAAATAGTGTTGCGACTGATCGCACATCTAAATTGTTGCATGTGTGCTCAGACCCGGCGTATTAGAAACAAAAGTTACTAGCGCTATTTATAACATAATTTTTTTGATCGCAGCTGTGATCAAAATCGGGCCGCTAAAAAAGGTCTTAAGTTCTAAGAACTAAACTTTTTTTATGTACATAATTAGAAAAAATATTTCCGAAATAATAAATTTGAATTTGTGGGCTTTAATAAATAGCATTTCAAAAACGACTGTAAGTATACGGTTATTGTCAGGCTAAGATATGGCTCTTTTTCAGAACCCCTTTAGGGTGTGTTTACCATGCTCCAAAAGGAGAATATTTTAAAATGTGCTCTTTTGCGAAATTCAAGCGAAATTGTTTTGTTGATGCATGGCTTATCTTGTGCGACTCAGCCATTGAAATTATTTTTCCGGAGAACTTTTCGAACGGCATGGACTTCTTAATGAATATTAGTTTTACCATTACAGCAAGTTTTTGAGTAGATGATATGAATGGATTTTTAAAAATTTCTCGGATGGTACATTTTTCGTCTCTCGAGCTAAACGTTTTTTTTTGCCACCGTTCGTTGTTTATTTGAAATCCTTTTGTCCTCTTTATATCATTTAATAATACCGTGAACCGCTGGCAAAATTTGTAACTTTGCGATCGGTTTTGCCTTCAAAATGATTTTTAATTACTATTTTTCTTTCTTCTAACGTTCATCGCTTAATTATACGCTGCATGTGTCATGTGGTAACTTTTTGCGCACACTTGCCCGACTTTTGATGTGAACGATTTAGCAACAGAAAATTTGTGCTATATGCGGTTAAGCATTTTAAACGACGACATACAAGAATATGTATTTTAAACAGCACTAAATGTTAAAAAACGAATTCAATGCTGCAAAAAGATTTTTTTTTTAATTTGTAAAGTTTTGGTAGGTTACAAACGACTTTGGTAGGTTTTCGAGAAAATTTTGGTAGGAAAACAAATTTCTCAGTGGCAACACTGCTTATAGCGCTGCTGCTGGTAGTTTGCTTAAAACTGTAACACCTAGTAATGTTATTGCGTCTGCCGCTAAACACATTACGAATATTGCATGCAATGTTACGAACGAAGATTTAATTGAATTACAATCTCCCTACGATGCTCAATTACGTGTGGATGCTGTTTCTCTTGTTCCTACTGCTGATGATTCTCTTTGTTCTCTGCATAATAACACGGCTGCTGTAAATGTTGATGTTGCTTCGCGTTCATCTTTTCTCATTTTTCTAACGCGCCTGCTGCTGTATCAAAGTCTCGTCGCTTATCGGTTTCTTATGCTGATGTTACGGCTGCTGTTGATAATGTTGTTGGTGATATCGATGCTCTTCTAGCTTCCCCTGTGCCTTCCGTTTCCACTAATGTGTGCAGTTCGATGCGTTTGAAAAAACAAAAAAACAAAAGAAAAACACTCAGAATAGCGATAATGATATTGTTGGTAGAAATACTGTGTGCGTGGGTGACAATGTTACTGATGTTGCTCGTGTATACTCGCGATCATTGTCTGATAAATCTCATGTTTCTCCGGAAAATCTCTCTTCGATTGAGAATGATCATGTTTCGGCAGTTACTAAGAATGTAATAAATCCGTGGAATGAGGTTAGAAGAAAAAAACATAAAAAACGCACAACAATAATTGGGCAAAATTGTAGTGATGAGCTTGAAGTTGTTGAAAGAAAGAGATGGGCTCATCTCTCTTCTTTTAAGCCTTCTGTTTCTGCAGATAATATTATTGAATATGTGGTGAAGCACACAAAAATTGCAAGACATGATTTAGCTTGTTTTAAGCTAATTAAAAAAGATTTCCAGCATGATACACTTAAACGTGTGAATTTTAAACTTGGAGTATCGTCGTCTCATTACAATACTATTACTGATTCTGAGCTTTGGCCGGTGGATGTATATGTTAAAGATTTTAAGTTTTTTCGAAAAGTGGAAGAACTAGCAACAAAACAATAATAAATGCTAAGCCTTCATCATCTCATGAAGATAATATTTGTATTTATTATCAAAATGTTGGTGGTATGAGATCTAAAACATTAAATTTTTTTACTGCTGCCTCATGTTGTCACTATGATGCCATTGCGTTAACTGAGACATGGCTAAATGACTCTATATTTTCTGCAGAGTTGTTTAATGATGATTTTCATGTCTATAGGAGAGATAGATCTGCCGCTGACACTGGTCTTTCCAGAGGAGGGGGTGTTTTATTAGCTGTTAAGACTAACATAATAAGTAGGCGTATTATATTAGAAAATAATATGGTTGAGCAAATTTGTGTTGAAATAATGTCTCCATGCAAGAATTTAACAATTTATATTTTTGTCTCATATATTCCACCAAATAGTGATGCGAGTGTTTATGCAGCTCATGTCAAAAACATTTCCAATATTTTTGAATTATGTAATTCTTATGTACATTTAATAGTTCTTGGTGATTTTAACTTAGGTCATATTAATTGGCAATTCATGCCGAGTGAGAAATGTTTGTTACCATTTAATGCTAAACAGGACAGAGATTATGAAAGATTGGATGCATTACTGTCAATGAACTTAAATCAAATTAATTATGTTCTAAATTCTTTAGAACGCATTCTTGATTTGGTTTTTGTGGATAACGATATAAATGCAATCTTAAGGGTTTCAGACATCCCAATGTTAAATAATAGTTTTCATCACTTAGCGCTTGAAATAAAACTAAATTTCTTAAATTATTCCAAGCTTAATTTCTGCAGTGTTCATAGAAAATCTGAGTATAACTTTGCAAAAGCTGACTTTTTTTCACTTAACTTATTTTTTTCTAACACAAATTGGGAAGAAATTATGGTCCCTAATGACTTAAAGAAAAGCTATGACTCTTTTATGGCAAAACTTGAAGAAGCTTACGAAAAATTTGTTCCATTGAAAAGGGTGATCCGAGGGAATAAGCCCATTGGGTTTAACAGGCGTTTATGTAAATTAAAAAACAGGCTTAGTAAACTACGCAAGAGATATAGTGAAAACCGTAATTTTCGAGTCGAATATATATCTTGCAGAAATAGTTATGAAACGTTAAAAAAAGTACTCTACAAGCAATTTTTACTGTCCATTGAATCAAATATAAAAACTGATTCTAAGTCTTTCTGGAAATTTATTAATGCTAAAAAACACTCTTTTGGTTTTCCGTCCAACATGACTTACAATAATTGTTCGTCAAGTGATGAAAAAGAAATCTGCGATATGTTTGCTTCTTTCTTTCAGTCAAACTTCGTTGCTGATAATAAATTTACAGTAATTAGTGATATTTTACCTGAAATAACTAATATGGGTCATTTGAACTTAGAAATGAATGAAGTATTACTTGAACTGGCTTCGTTAAAGAGCTCGTACAAGTCGTCCCCAGATAACACGCCACCAATATTATTGAAATATTGCTGCGAGAGCTTAGCAAAACCTCTAACATTCATTTTTAATCTTTCGCTTTCCACAGGTAATTTTTTGGATACTTGGAAGGATTCTTATATTACTCCGATTCATAAATCAGGTTCGAAGCAAGAGGTTATTAATTACAGACCCATTTCAAAACTGAAGTTGATACCTAAGGTTTTCGAAGCGATTGTGAAGAAGAGGATATATTGGAATATAAAAAATAATATTTCCCAAGCTCAACATGGTTTTGTAAGTGGCAGGTCCACTATTTCCAACTTGGCTATATTTGCGAATTTTTGTTTAAAAGGCATTGAGCGTGGTAATCAAGTTGATGCTATTTATACAGATTTTGCAAAAGCATTTGATAGGGTTTCACATACGGTCCTGATAAATAAACTTAACTGTATGGGTTTTCACTCTCAGATTCTAAGTTGGCTCAGGGATTATCTTTCCAATCGCAGACAATTTGTCAAGATTGGTTCAACAGTATCTAAAGAAATTTTTAACTATTCTGGAGTTCCACAAGGTAGTCACCTAGGACCTCTTCTCTTCATTATATTTATTAATGACCTCCCTAACAGAGTAAGATACTCTAATTGTCTGTTATATGCGGATGATTTGAAAATATTTAGGCCTATTAGAACGTATATAGATTCAGTTCTATTACAAATGGACCTAGACAGTGTAGCACAGTGGTGTGAGGATAATTACTTGTATTTAAACATATCTAAGTGTAAGTGTATTAGTTTCACTAGATCATCTTCACCCGTAAGTCATGATTATAAAATTTTAGATTGTTCCCTTGTTAAAGAGGATTGTCAGAAAGATTTAGGTGTAATGTTTGACACTAAGCTAAGCTTTAATTAACTCACATTATGATTATATCATTTCTAAGGCTAATAAATTGCTAGGATTTTTGATACGGAATACAAAAGAATTTTCAGACCCATACACATTGAAATCAATTTATGTTTCTTTAATTAGATCGATTCTGGAGTATGCTTCTTGTATATGGAGTCCTTCATACGCAATTAGTATAAATCGAATTAAGGCTGTGCAAAGGAAATTTTCAAGATATGCATTAAGAAAGATGAATTGGAATCTAAATATTTTGCCCACTTATAAAAGTCGTTGCTTATTGATTGACCTCAAATCGCTTCAAGCAAGAAGAACATATTTTAGTGTTATGCTAGCTAGAGATACGTTGTGCAATCATATTGACTGTCCGATTCTCCTTTCTCTTTTCCCAATATATGCTCCTTCAAGGCCATTGAGAGGAAGGCATTTTCTTTTTTGGATCCCACGTGCTTTCACGAATTACGGTTTGTCTAATCCAATTACAAAGTCTTGCTCAGATTATAATAAATTTCATAATGATTTGGATTTATCATTAAGTAGAAATAGTTTTAAGTTTCATTTACTTTCCTTACTTTGATCTATTTATGGTATGATGTTAATTAAATTCATTTGTTTTTGTAAGTAATATTTAATCTCTTATATATATATTTTATTGTAATAATAATAACTCAATGTGTCCAATAGAGTTTAACTCGATAGACATTTGTAAATAAATAAATAAAAAGGAAAATTGTTCATTTTCGACAAAAGTTCCGGTATCCAGCAATTTTCGAAACTAAAAATATTCAAAATTTTTTTTGACTTTTTCCAAAAACATTATTAATATTTAAAAATTCGGGCTCCGAGCATTTGTTGGAACTTTGGTAAAAAAAATGTTAATTTCTGAAAAAATTTGCGCTGTCTAGCCATTTCTGAACAAAAAAAAAATTCGTAAATGGGGTTTATGTCCGTGGGGGTTATGTCAAGGCACCTTTAAGTTTTGGTGTCAAAAATTAAAAAACCGCCAAAATTTTTTTCAAAAATGCGCCATTTCCATCCAAATCAAAATAATTAACTTTTGTCTTTTGATTCTAATATAACTTCTTATTCTCTGCCAGAATCTTTAATAAAATTTCAAAATGGTTCCAAATTTTTTTATTTTATTTATTTATTTATATATAGTCTATGAACATAAATTCTTACAGACTAGAGTAACAATAATAAAAGTTCAATAAATTCAAAAATATTCAAAAAATACTATGTAATAATAACCTCATCGAATTTTTGGAAATTGAAAAATCTAGGTTACATAACGGATTAATATCATTTAACAATTTTAGATTTCTGAAAATAGGTGCATTTGCCGCATAGTTCGTGCGAACAGTATTTAAATAAAACGGATCAAAATTTCTGAGATTCCTAGTTGGGACATTAAACTGTATCATACTGAGAAGTGCAGGACAATCAACTACACCAGATACAATATCAAATAATAACATTAAAGATAAAATTTGTCTTCTATTTTCTAAAGTTTTTAAGCCAATCAGAAGGCAACGGGAATTATATGGCGGAAGAGCACCTTCAAAATTAATAGTGCGTAAAGCAAACCTGGTGAAAGACCTCTGAACTCTTTCCAAACGCACTTTATGCAATTCATAAAAAGGATTCCATATAATTGCGGCATATTCTAGTCTTGAGCGAACAAGACTAGTAAATAAAGTTTTAAGGGTATATGGATCCCTAAATGAGGACCCATTACGTCTTATAAAAGCTAGCATCGCATAAGCCTTAGGTATAATATAATCCAAGTGAGCACGAAAGGTAAAGTTAGAATCAAAAACAACCCCAAGGTCTTTATACTGAGAGACATACAATAGAGAAGCATTTGAGATATAATATGAGGAAGAAAGAGGACTAACAGACTTAGAAAAAGACATGAAAACACATTTATTAAGATTGAGATGGAGATAATTTTGGTTACACCAATTATACAGTTTATTAACTTCACTCTGAAGAAGAACAATATCCGACTCATTTCTTATTTTAAGGAAAATCTTTAGATCATCAGCGTACAGCAGGCATTTACAGTGCACAAACAGAGATGCAATATCATTAATAAAGATGATAAACAAAAGTGGACCCAGAATGCTCCCTTGTGGAACACCTGATGTTGCACAAAAAGGAAACGACTTCACATTATCAAAAGCTACAAAACATTGACGATTTAATAAATAAGATTTAAGCCAATTCAAAAAGTTAGAATGAAAACCTAACAATTCAAGTTTTTTGATTAAAAGGGGGTGCGATATTTTATCGAAAGCTTTTGAGAAATCCGTATAAACAACATCAACCTGACAACCTTTCTGAAACGCTGATAAACAGTATTCAGAAAATAAAAGTAAATTAGAAATTGTTGAACGACCCGAGACAAAACCATGTTGGCAAGGAGAAATTATATTTTTCACTGCAAAAAAAAGTTTGTCTTAGATATAACATTAATTTTAGAAATAGGCCTATAGTTGACTACATTATTTTTACAACCAGATTTATGAATCGGAGTTATAAGAGAAACTTTCCAGCAATCGAGAAATACACCAGACCGCAACGAACTATTGAAAATTATTTTTAGAGGATACAGTAAGCTTTCAGCACAATTTTTTATAAAAAAAGCACAAATGCCATCAGCGTCAACAAAGGTTGATGCCTTAAGCTTATGAATACCCTTTAAAATATCAATATCACTTAAAGAGAGTGATCCAAAATCTAACGCATGAACTACATCGTCGGGAACTTCACGATCACAATTACTTGGTAGTTCATAGTTTGACATGAAAAAATCTGCAAAAAGATTAGCTGTACTAGCAGCATTATTAGAAAATTTGTCACCATAGTACATTGATGAGGGTATGCTAGAACATCCTTTTTTAGATTTGACAAATCGCCAAAAAGATTTAGGATTTATCTTTATATTCTTTTCAAATTTATTCAAATATTGTCTATAGAGATATTTATCTAGAAAATTGAACTCGCGCATATAATGTCTGTATTTTGAAAAATAAAAACTTTGATTCGTACTCAAAAACTTTCTATAGAATCTAGAACGTAGGTTTTTTAGTTTTTTAAGGCCACAAGTATACCAGGGCAACTTATGAATACGTTCCCTTACTTTAGGAATGTGTTCATTGCAAACTATAGAGATTACATATTTAAAAGTATTAAAACAAGACAAATCCAATAATCTATTAAGAACATTAAAACACTTATTGATTTGAATAAGACCAAGCTCTAGCAAATTATCAATAACATACATTTCAATTGTACTAGACACATTAGTTGCAGAGAGATAGTTAGCGCCGTACAGATTAGACCAAGAAACTCCACTTAAATTAAAGTCACCGAAAACCATCAATTGACTTCTTTCAGCAAAGAGCGAAGTACCTAATGCAGAAATATTATCTACATGACTTTTATACAAATCATACGTACTATTAGGCGGTACATAAGAAACAGTGATGTATACAGATTGTGACAAGCCTTTAATCACCACACATAATTGATCCAAAAGCAAATCAGTATTTTTTAGCAAAACAGAAGATGATAAAAGCGCACGATTAATCGCAATTAACACCCCACCGCCACGATAACAACCAGTAGCATTAACATCACGATCTTTCCGGTAAATATTGTAGTGCCGAGAATCAAAAAACTCCTCACTATAAAATGTGTTGTTAAGCCAAGTTTCAGTTAAAATGAAGACATCATACTCATACTGGGAAGTAGCAGCAAAAATTGAGCTAGACTTAGTTCTCATACCGGATACATTTTGATAATATATTTTTAACGCATTATCACCCACATTAAAAAGAGACTTCGCTACAGTACTTTCTTTTGCTTTGTTACTTTTTGAAAAAACTCAAAATCTTTTACTCGAACATCCACTGGCCACAGAGCTGGACTTAAAATCAATTTATAGAGTGACGAGGGTACTCCAAGCTTAAAATTGATACGTTTCAATGTTTCACAAAGCACATCTTTTTTTATCAACTTATAACAAAAAATATTATTTCTTGCAATTTTCGTATGTTTAGTAACATATTCAATTATCTCTTCTTCAGAGACAGTAGGTTGAAAAGAAGAGAGATGAACCCATCTCATTCGATCAGCAACCGCAAGCTCAGCATTAGAATTTTTTCCAACAACAAATGCAGGCTTTCTATGTTTTATATTCGTTATTTTATTCCACTGAGGCTCATTATTCTCAGCAGAAAGACCAACAGCACCAGCACCTGCACCACCGCATAACGAAGAATGGGAGACAGCAGAATCAGCAGCAGACGTACAAGAAGAAATAGAATTTTGCACATTAGAAGGAATATCAGCGACGGCAGCATGAATTGGAGTAGCAGAAACGACAGCAGCGGCAGCAGCAGCATGAATTGGAGTAGCAGAGACGGCAGCAGCGGCAGCAGCAGCATATGATGAAGTTGCATTACAAGGAATAGCAGCGACGGCAGCATGAATTGGAGAAGTAGAGACGGCAGCAGCAGTTGCATTTGCACAAGTAGACAAATTACAAGAAGCCATAGAGTTAGGTAACTCAGCAGCAGTGGTAGCAGTAGAAGCAGCGTCAACATGAGCTACATTTGCTAACATCAAAGTAACATCGGTATCAATTTGTTTTTCATTTTTCTCCTTACTTGTGTTCGTAAATTCACGAAAGTTATTTTGCAGGTCTTTGACCTCATTAGATAAAAGAGTTATTAAAGAGAGTAAATGCACATTATCAGATCTAAGAGCGATAATTTCATTGTACACAGCTTGCAATGTCACTTCTTTCTTGTTACACTTTTGTTGCTGTGACAGAGACGAAACCGGTTTACGTTGTTGTAGTTGTTGCTCTTTAGGAAAGTTCAAAGATTCTGATTCTCTTACTGGTGGAGTATTAGAACGCGGGGGAGAACGGATGGAATTACGACGCACATCGCGCAAACTTTACAATAAAAAGGCGAATTAGATTTTTGCATAAATTCAAAATCGTCAGGCAAAATATTTATGCAGTTTAAATGAAATAATTCACTGCATTTACAACACTGTATTCCAGGCCGACTACGATCAACCTTTTGACCACAAGAGCAAGGCATTATAAATAAAATTTAGAGACGTTTCAAGAGAAAGTGTCCAAGTAGCAACGACCGAGAACGATATCGCCACACTCTCGCACATACAAATCAAAAAATATATTATTAGAAATTAGAGCTTAGACAAAGCAGGAATTAACACGTCCGCACAGTACGAGCTGAAATCACGGAGTGAAATTGGTAGAGTTATAGCGCTTTTCTTGAAATTGATTCAGCTAGAATTAAATAAAATTATGTCCGTTCACCTCAAAGGCAATTTCACAATGAATTTTATTCAATAAAGAAAGAGAATAATAAAGAAGAAATAAAAGTTGACATTTTAAATGTGAGTGTATGTGTGGTAGCATAGAGCTCAATTTACAATACCCTCACTTGTTGAATTTTTAAATTAAATTTTATCAAACACACTTAATTAATTTAGATTTCAATTTTATATAAATAAAATGTTCAAATACTTTTAAGTTGTTGAATTTTTTTTATAAGTTTATATAAAGAAAAAATATTCAAATACTTTTAAATTGTTGAATTTCTTATAGGATTATTTAACCTACGCTAGTGCTAATCAATAAAAAAAAAACAATAGTGCTTATAAAAAAAATTGCTTGAATTCAGGAACTCAAAATAAATGAATTTAAGATTCAACACAATCCCATTTCGCTGACACAATACAAATTCTTGTTTTTAGAAACAGCCTTTGTCATTTCATTGGTGTTAATAAAACTAAGTTGTATAGTACCATTTTCTGTATACTCACGTAAAAAATGGTGACGAATGTCGATATGTTTGGTTCTTGGTCGAAATCCTTCTGATTGTGCCAACTTGATTGCACCTCGATTATCGCAAAAAAGTTTGATGGTTGAGAGTTTCTCTATGTCTAGTTCGTCTGATAACTGTTTCAGCCATAATGCCTCTTGAACAGCTGATGACATTGCCATATACTCGGCTTCAGTGCTTGATAATGCTATAGTTGGTTGCCGTTTACTCGACCAAGCTATTGCTGCATTTGACATCTTGAACAAATAGCCAGAACATGAACGTCTTTTGTCTATATCTGACGCCCAATCAGGATCAGTAAAACCATGTAAATAGGTGAACCACCCTTAGAATACTTCAATTTAAGACCAATTGTCCCCTTGAGATATCGCATAATCCGCTTCACAGCTTTCCAGTGTGCCATACCATAATTGGTGTTAAAACGACTTACATCATTGACCGCAAATGCAACATCTGGTCGTGTGCATTGAGCTAAATATAGCAAACTTCCAACAGCAGCTTGGTATGGCACCTTTTCCAAATTATCATCATCATTTTCTTCGGATACCATGTTAATGGATAGTTTTTGGTTGTTGTCACTCGGCGTTGAAACAGGTTTACAATCTTGCATATTAAATCGTATAAGGATCTCGTTGATGTATTTAATTTGATCTAATTCCACACCATTAGGTTTGTTCGAGCCAGAAAAAATAGGTAAATATTCATAAATATTTATAAAGTTTTACCACAAAAAGCGCTCGAGCCAGAAAAAATGAGAGTAAGATACAGTTGATCACTTCCCCTCCCAAAAATAAGTTCAATTTTCATCCAGATAAATTTCTTGTGGCTAAAAATTGAAGACTGTCAAAATCGTAGGCAACCAGACTGGTGACTCACTTTTTGCATGCGAGGGAAATGAAATTTCCTGTCTGAATTATAACTGTCAAATACTTTCCATATAAAATAATTTTCAGCGTTGATTTTTTTTCACTTCTTATAAGGTTGTGTTAAGAAGGAGCAACATAACAAAAAGCTTGAAATCAAAACATTTCTTGGTAAATGCTCATTTATTTAATTAAATAGCTTAGCGATTTTTTATTGAAAAGAAATCGTAACGTTGAATGTTACCTGAATGGTTGTACGGTAGTCAACCAGATAATTATTTTAAAGATACTGTTTTTCGAAGTGCGAGGTTTTAACATAAGGAATTGGAAGTGTTGCTAAATAAAAGTTGCTCCATTTTTTTTTGTTTTTACAATTCCATCGAACATAACTCTTTGTTTGAACAAAAAAAATTTAGTGCACAACTTTTCTGGACTAACATCCTAAGCATTGTTTTCAAATGCATTTTATGCATTTAAAATAAATCAAAGTTCAAGACAATTTATGAAGCTATAAAAATCAGGCAGAAAACTTTAAAATCGAACATTTACTTTATAAGTTATTTCAATAATATTCTCGAAAATGCTTCACTCGCCTTGCATTCAGAATGTCTTAACCAAACGGTTATGCAACTATGATGCTGGTTTTAGCTCCTAAACTCTGCCATTGGTTGTTTACTAAAATACGCGTAACTTTTTGACAGTCTTCAATTTTTACATATATTTTACGTTCTAGCCAGAATTGTGATAACACTAGTTTACAAGAAAAAAGATCTGGTTTCTCATACACTTTTTTCGATGTATTTTGGGGCGTAGATTCCAAAAATGGCAACCATTTTTTTTTCTTAAGAATTGTTTTCGAGATATCCCCAAAAAACCCCTTTTTCGGCACTTTTTTCATTTATTTGACTATATCTCCATGATTTTTTTTTCGACTCAAAAACGACTTTCAGCTTTCGAAAGATATTTGTATTTCCTTTCTAACGATATGCTTTTTGTTTGAATCGGATAATATTTGATGGAGTTACAAGAGCTCAAAGTTCAAAAAAACTGAGTTTTTTGGTCTTTTTTAAAAATAACTAAATTTCAATTGCTCCATTTGAATGAAAAATTTTTTCTTTTTCATGTTTTTAAAATTTTTAATGAAAGACTATTCTTTTGCAAATATTTTAAGTATAATTTTGCGAAAATCGGACAAAAAATGTAGAAGTTATTCGAAAAAACACTTAAAAACATGCAATAAAATTAAGCAAAAATTCATACGTTTTTTACTTAAAAAGAAACGGAGAATAAAGAAAATCACCACACACAAACACAATCGTATGTATTTTCGTTTAATTTTATTGCAAGTTGCTTACTGTTTTTTCGAATAACTTCTACAGTTTTTGTCCGATTTTCGCAAAATTATACTTAAAATATTTGCAAAAGAATAGTCTTTCATTAAAAATTTTAAAAATATGAAAAAGAAAAAATTTTTCATTCAAATGGAGCAATTGAAATTTAGTGATTTTTAAAAAAGACCAAAAAACTCAGTTTTTTTGAACTTTGAGCGCTTGTAACGCCATTAAATATTATCCGATTTAAACAAAAAGCATATCGTTAGAAAGGAAATACAAATATCTTTCGAAAACTGAAAGTCGTTTTTGAGTCGAAAAAAAATTCATGGAGATATAGTCAAATAAATGAAAAAAGTGCCGAAAAAGGGGTTTTTTGGGGATATCTCGAAAACTATTCTTAAGAAAAAAAAATGGTTGCCATTTTTGGAATCTACGCCCCGAAATACATCAAAAAAAATCTATGAGAAACCAGATCTCGAGATCAAGCCCAAATTTGTAAACTAGTGTAATTCGAGTAGTCAGAGAAATTTTAGCTTTTACTCTCTCGAAAATCGCGATTTGACACTTTTCAATTTTTACCACAAAATCTGGTTCGAACAAACCTATTATCAGTTTGGCTTACTCGGATTCCAATACAGCTCTTGATTGGTCCCGTGTTCTTCATTTTAAATTAAATATTCAATAATTCTTTGATTTTACTTAAAACATGCGGATCTTTCCAAAAAATCAAAATTTCATCAACATAAATTGCTAGAATAACTGACAAGTCGTGATTATAGTAAACACAAGGATCTAGCTTTGATTTTATCAAGTTAAACGATTTAAGTGCTGACTCCAACGTCAGGTTCCACTGCCTGCTAGCTTGTTTCAACCCATACATTGCACGGTTTAATTTACATACTTTATCTGTTCCATCTTTGAAACCATCCGGTTGTTCAATGTAAGTTTCTTCATGCAACTCACCTTGAAGAAATGCCGTAATATCATACATTTGATCAATTTTCATTCTATTTCTTACAGCCAACGAAATTAAAAAACGAATCGTCTGATAACGCACAACTGGTGAAAAAGTTTCATTGTAGTCTAATCCATAAATTTGACTACAACCTTTGGCAACCAAAAGTGCCTTATGTCGTATGATGTTGCCATCCATGTCTCGTTTTGTAGTGAAGACCCATTTTGTTTTAAGCGCTTTACGATTCTTAGGCAGCTGCATCAAAGTCCAAGTATTATTTCGTCCAGCGATCCCATTTCGCTTTCCATAGCATTTTTCCAAAGTTCTCGATCGTTTCGATCCAATGCTTCATAGACTGTAATCGGATCAAATTCTTCATTACTTTTGTATGAGAAATAAGTCACATATTCTTGATATTGACGATGTTTTGGTTTTCGTTGGGATCGTATTGGTCTTGCCAACGTGTCAACAACAACTGTTTTATACATTGAAACTTCATTCAGGGCCGGTTTCACAGTGCTTAGTTAACCAATTAGTTAACTTAACAAACGGCTGTTAGTTAACTACCGATTCAGTTTCACAGTCCATTAGTTAACTAATGATAATTTTTTGTACAAAATATGGCATCACTGCACAAAACATATGTTTTTTATTTTGACATTTCATAGTTTGCGAAATGGAGTCAAGCACAAGAACCACAAATTTTTCAACAAACGAAATAAATTGTTTATTGGAACTGGTCGATGGCCATAAGAACATTGTCGAGTGCAAAACGACGCTTTCCGATGCGGACACTACGGCAATACGTCTGAAATTTTTCCAGCAAAAACCGGCGGTGCCGCAGCTATGTGCGCAGAAATGAAAGTTCAATATTTGGGCTCACTACCTCTGGACCCTGAAATTGCAAAGGCTTGCAATACGGGGGTTGATATTACTGGATTAAAGAATGTAATGACCGAAGCGTTGGCAAGCATTTATTTGTCAGAAAATTGCAAACGCACTGTGAGAAGTGAAAATTTTTACGACTTTGTGTTTTTATTTATTGCATTCTTTTTCGCTTTGACAGCAATCACTTATGTTTTTTTTTTCGTTTTGACAAGTTGTTTGTTTTGCGTTGCCAACTTTTTTTGTGAGCTAAACAGCAATCAGCTGTTAGTTAACTATTAATTAACCTGCCAAATTTGGTTGGTTAACTAATTACTATGAAACTGAAATTGGATAGTTAACTTCTAATCTCGAGTTAACTAAGCACTGTGAAACCGGCCCTCAGTGTATTATCAATTGTGTCACTAATTGAACTTTTCTCGACATTGATTTCTACATCATATTGTTGGCGTGTGCCATTAACATTTGCATTGACTTCAGCAATTTGTTGATTTGTATCTGGAGATGTCGTATCCCTCACTGGTTCTGAGCTCGTAGTACACTCATCCAAGTCACCTCTAAGGACATATTTATTAACTGGCTCGTGAAATAAAACATCACGACTTACTACCAACTTTTTGTAGATATATCAATACAACGATAGCCTTTTTTATTGCTATCAAAACCTACAAAAACCAGTTTTTGTGATTTCTTATCCAATTTTTTACGACGTTGTTTTGGCACATGTACCATAACTGGAAAACCAAAAATGCGTAAATGTGATACATCAACTTTACTACGAGTCCAAATTTTCTCTGGTGTCTTGTTCTTCAAAGATGCGCACACAGAACGATTGATAAGATACGATGCCATGTTCACAGCTTCACCCCAAAATTCGTTGTTCAACTTTGCATCGTACAGCATGCACCTTGCACGCTCAATTATCGTGCGATTCATTCTTTCAGCCGTACCATTTTGTTGCGGTGTGTAAACATTTGTTAGCTGGTGATTAATTCCGCTTTTTCGGCATAAAATATCAAATTGACATGAGCAGTACTCCGTCTCATTATCTGTGCGAAAAATCTTTATATATTTGCCAGTTTGATTTTCTACGAATGCTTTAAAATCGATGAACGTATTGAGTACTTCTCTTTCGAAAGATAAACAAAAATTTTTTTTGAAAAATCTTCAATAAATGTTAAAAAATACCTGGCTCCTCCAACTGATTTTGTTTCCATTGGACCTACCAAGTCAGAATGTACGATTTCTAATAATTGCGTTGATTGAGTTTCTCTTAATTTGAATGGCTCTTGTGCTTGTTTTCCTTCGGCACACACTTCACAATTATTCAAACCAATGTCTTGACTCTTGAAGCTCATTCCCGTGACACCACCATCACGCATTTTGCACAGACTTCCATAATTTAAATGTCCAAATCTGTGATGCCATGTGGCTACATTTAATTCAACAGATTTTGATAAAAAGCATGTACTATCTTCCATTTTCAATTTATAAACACCGTTTTCTGGTTTGCAAAATGCAAATTCTACATCATTTTTATCGTAAACGGTACAACCACTTTTATCAAAAAACAATTTATTTCCAGGTTGGACATCTTTATAAACCTATAGCAAATTGACTGTAACATCGGGCAGATGTAAAACATTCGATACTTCGACTTCTGCACCATTTAAAATCAAACTGGATCTTCCGACACATTTAACTAACATTTTAGAGTTATTTGCCGTTACTATTTCTTTGATATTTGTTGTTGTTTATGCAAATAGCAATTCTTCATTACGTGTCATGTGATTTGAAGCACCGCTATCAATAATCCACTCATTTGGTTCGCTTTTTGTTGAAAGTAAAGCTGTAAAACCACACTTTGCTTCATTGCCCGAGTTGTCTTTGTAATTGTGGCTTTTGTTCTTTTTCTTACATTCAGAACTTAAATGATTAAATCCATTTCGGCCTTTTCCCATCGATTCGTGCAATAAAATTTTTTTCGAAAAATTGGTCTAAAAAACCCTTTTAAGAGGGTCGGGGACCTCACTTGTCACCTTCAAAATCCATTTTCGGCCTTTTCGCATCGATTTGAGCAATAAAAATTTTTTCGAAAAATGGGTCCAAAAAACCCTTTTAAGAGGGTCGGGGACCTCACTTGTCACCTTCAAAATCCATTTTCGGCCTTTTCGCATCGATTCGAGCAATAAAAATTTTTTCGAAAAATGGGTCCAAAAAACCCTTTTAGGAGGGTCGCGGACCTCAATTGTCACCTTCAAAATTCATTTTCGGCTTTTTCCCATCGATTCGTGCAATAAAATTTTTTTCAAAAAATGGGTCCAAAACACCTCTTTCAGTGGGTCGGGAACCTCCCCTGTCACTCCCAAAAACCATTTTCGGCCTTTACCCATTAATGCGTTGAGCACAAATTTTTGAAAAATATAAGTGCATAATTATCATGAATTTTTTCCTTTTCAAAAAAATGTTAAGTATTTTCCTTTGGATTTTATTGTCAATAATCCTAAGTGTTCTCCTTTGAAATTTTTTGCTTAGTGATCCAAGATATTATTTTAGGATTTTCCTCGTTTTTTCATACAAAAAAAAACTTTTATTTTCGCCTTTTGAAAAATAAAAGTCAAAAAAAACTCTTTGCATGTGACTGTTAAAAATATATGTTAAAAAAAACTTTTAAAAGAAACTTTTATTAATAAAAGTCAAAAAAAGCTTTTATTAATAAAAGTTTTTTTTAAAAGTTTTTTTTGACTTTTTGAAATATAAGTTTAAAAAAACTTTTAACTTTTATCTTCGGATATAAAAGTTTTAAGGAAACTTTTACTTCTATTTCACATATATAAACGTATAAAGTTTACTTTTACCTAAAAAAAATTTTTATAAAAGTTTATTTCAAGCTCTGCCTACAATACACAAAGTGTTAATTCACTCAAAATAAATCATTGAGAATACTATACTGCCGGTAGGCTGCTTCGGAGAAGACGCTGCTGACTCCCGCAACAAACTACATAAGTCCGATAGACTGCATCATGCACGCAAAAATAGCCGCAAAAACAATCGTTCGGATGTTTTTAATAGGGCTTTGGACATGCCTGATCTCATTTCATCAATACGTTTGAAGAGACGAGTGGAACAGAGAAAACGCGTGAAACTTCCATGAGAAGTTCTTGACATGCTGTATACTCCAGAAATATGTATCTGAGGAACTGAACAAGAGCGCCGATGAATATGAAGATAGTTTGGACACACTGTTGAGCTACACATATCAAAATGAATTAAATGAAATCACTTTAGAGAATGAATTGTAAAACTTAATTTAAAAAAGTTCTTATTAAAAAATAAAAAAAAAAAAATTTAAAAAATGTTTCACTTGATACTCGTGGCAGACAAAGGTTAAATTTTTAAAAATGTTCTCCCATCTTTTCTAATAGCTAATTTTTTCATAAAACGAACATTTTTTATGTAATAATCCTATCAGCTTGTCTGTTATTAATTTTTGCCACAAAAATGGGTCAAATTACAGTACATTGCCAAGCAATCTGTGATACTACCTTCAGCTTATTTTTAATAATCACATCATTTAGTACCTTTCTTTCTCTTTAAAACAGGGTTTCCAACCCGAACTGAACCCGAACCCTGAACCCGCTCCGGAACCATGTTTTTTTTTTTACATTATGTGAACCCGAACCCAAACCTATTCAAAAATTCGGTTCAGGTTCAAATTTTTATTGCGCTTAGAAAATAAAAGTACATATTTTACAGAAGTTTTCAAAATTTCAAATTCCATATTTAAAAAATTTTTTTGCTCCAAGCAAGATTATTATTTGTTTTTGTTTTTGGATTTTTTTACTTTGACAATTTTCACTGAACTCCTAAGAAATGAATGTGAATTTCTTGATTTTGAAGAAGTTGAAGATGAAGAAGAAAAATTAAATGCAAATGAAGAAGGATTAGAACTCTTGTCTTGTTTATATGAATAACGTTATAATTCACTTTAGGTGCATATCTCATATTTACTTCCCCGTTGGCAGTTTATGACACAATATCTACAGTTAATATTAATGTTATTAAGTGCAGAAATTTTTCTAAGAAGCCTGGAGCTCCTATTAACTAAAGCTTCTGTGGCAAAAAGATTAGTCTTAAAAAAAGCAAAGCTTGATTGTCCAACTCGCTGGAGTTCCACTTTTTATATGCTCTAACGCTCATTAGATTACAAAACTTTATATGTAACTTTTCATGTTTTTTTTACTTTGCAATTTAAACTATGTCTCCCTCTGAATTTTAATTTAGGACCGTCTTAACTTCAAGGAAAACTGTCATTTCAGCCCGGCCATGTTTCTTTCAAATCATCGTTTCTCTTGAAGTTAAGACTTCTTGAATTAATATTAAAGGAGCCCTAGTAGCATAAAAAGATCTTATAGCTTCTTTTACAGGCCTTTTAAAGACAAGTAGGAAGACAACATATTATATATACATATAAACTCTTTATAGGAGCTTATAAGAGCCATTTTGCGTATGAGGTACAAAGACACTTTCCCCTCAATGTTATCTTTCAAGAGACTCGGTAAAGTATCTTTCTGAGCTGTTTTAAAGACACCTTAAAAACATTTTAAAAAAAATATCCCTGTCTTGTAAAACTTTGTTGTACATAATTTTATTTTATTATCAAATTATTTAATTAATATGCAAATCGTAGAAACTATATATATACTTATACTTATTTGATTTTATCATCAAATTTAATTTTTGCTTACGATTTACAAATTTGCTAAGTCAGTCTCGAACCCATGTCCCAGCGATTCATAGTCCTGCACGCTGCCTACTAGGCTACCTGTCATATATTATATTACATGTCAAAGGCGAATCATGTCTTTCTCTCGTATGTTTTGGTAAAGCGATAAAAAAATTGCAATAATATGCCCTATCGCGTGTGTCTCTAAAAATATCAAACGTCATGTTTTTCAAATGACTTATATGGATACAGTATTAAGACATAAGAAACATGCGGTCTCTATATCATGATTTTATATATTGTTCTAGCAAGATATTATAAAAGCAAATTTCACTACAAAGGCGAAATATCTTATTAATTTTGATACACATCTATTTAAAAGACATCACTGCTTTGTAAGCTAGATTTTTGTCTTCATAACTTCCCCTGATGCTGATAGGGAGGAACAATTTAAATTCAGATGAAGACATAGTTAAAATAGCATTCAAAGTAAAAAAACATCAAAAGTAACTTATAAAGTTACATAAAAAAATAGGTCTTTGAAATTTAATTTCTTCACTTTAATATAAATTCAAGAAAAATTATGCTTGAAGAGTGTGGTCCAAAAAATTAACAAAGTGGCCAGCTTAAATGACAATTTTGGTGGAAATGCACACATACGTATAGAGTCAGAAACCGTATCACAAACTAGTATAGAACTTACAGCTGAAAATATTAACGACACAATCTTCTTATTCCGAAGATGAAAGAGCAGACATGCTAGAAGAGCTGCTAAAGAACAAGAAAAACAATTCAACATCAAAGAATTCAAAAATTATCAGAAAAAATAGATTTTAGAATTCTGGTAACAAAAATAAATTGATACACCTCTATTGTGTGGAGCTGCTCAGGTCATATTAGCTGTTCCAGCAACTCAAGTCAGTGTCGAGAGGGCTTTTTCTGCGTTGGAGTTTTTTTTATCTTCGCAAAGAGTACATCTTAACGAAGATTCACTAGAGAATGTTCTACTTGTGCGCTTAAATGAACATTTTTTCCAAAAATAAATAAAATAACATTCTAAAATAAAAATTAAATGATATTATTTAATTTTTTTATTTTTTTTTTCGGAAAAAATTGAACCTGAACCGAACTCGGACCCACTAAATTTAAATGCATTGAAGCCGAACCCGTACCCGCACCAAAAATTTACAGGGTTCGAAAGTCTGCTTTAAAATGAGTGGTAATCTGTGATGTTTCCTCGCAAAGTTACAGCCATTTGAAAAATAAATGAATTTGATCCCCTACGACCAAACAATATTGTGTACGGGCCCCTAGGCTGAGCATTTGGCGCCCAAAAATAGGGCATTAATATGACTTTGGACTATGGGTTATGAATTTTTAGTAATTTTTATATACTACTCTTTTACTCTAACCTATCTTAAGAACGAAAGTATAAAAGGCGTCCACTGCTACATTCTAACACCACCACACACACACAAGTTCCTAGCAAGTAGTTGATGAAAGATAGTTTGTGTGACCTCTTCCACAGTTTCTCTACAATAAGCTCGAGTAATCCCAGATAGTTGTAGTTTTTCGGTGACCCTAATGTCTGATTTTCCCCTCTATATGTGCATTTCCATCAGATTTGGCCTTTTAGCTGGCCTCGTTTTTTTTTTTTTTTTTGGAGTGCATCTTTCAGCCATAGTTTTTCTTGAAGCTAAGGCCGTCTTGAATTAATATTCAAGGTTGTTCAATTAAAATTCAGATAGCTATTTTTTTATTTAACTTTATATGTAACTGTTCGTGTTTTTTTTTTAACTTAAATGCAATTTAAACTATGTCTCCCTTTGAATTTTAATTGTTTCTCCTTGAATATTAATTCAGGATAGTCTTAACTTCTAGAAAAATTATGTGTGAAGAGTCTGCTCCAAAAAAAAACAAAAAAAAAATCGAAGCCATGGTCGAGCTAAGATGACAATTTTAATTTTTTTTTTTTTTTTTTTTTTGGAGCAGACTCTTCACACATAATTTTTCTAGAAGTTTAGACTATCCTGAATTAATATTCAAGGAGAAACAATTAAAATTCAAAGGGAGACATAGTTTAAATTGCATTTAAGTTAAAAAAAACATGAAATGTTACATATAAAGTTAAATAAAAACAAGTTAAGTTAACTCACATACCCTACCCTAAATGTGAATTGTTAGAAAGGTTGACAGAGGTTAAAAAATGTTGGAAAAATCCAAACTATATGCAAAATGTTGAAAAAAGTTGAGAGAGGTTGAAAAATTCTAAAAAAATTGAAAGAGCTTGAAACAATTTAAAATTGATGAAAAAGTCGAAAAAATAAAGAAACTTATGAAGAAAGTTGAAAGAGGTTGAAAAAGTCGAACAAATACATAAAGGATATATTGGAAAAAGTTAAAGAGTTGAAAAAGTCGAAAGAATATGGAAAATGTTGAAAAAAATAGAATAGAAATGAAAAATTTTAAATATACCACGCCCACTTCTCCAGTTCCGCCCACTTTTGGTACAATAAATTATATTCGTGATCGACATCCTCATATTAAATTTTAGCATAATAGCTTATATAGTTTGCGATATATGCTGCAGTTAAGTTTAAAATTTAGGGCGGTGACACACCCACTGTTACAATCCAGGCCGATTTTGATCTAGAAATAGCTTTCCATAAGCAAACCCCTCGCTCCAAATTTTAGTATGATTGCTCACATATTTCGATAAATATGGCACTTACCGTATTTAATTTGTATGGGAGGTGCCACACCAACTGGCGCTATTTCAGCCACTTTTGATGCAGATATACCTTATAGCAACTGAACCACTTAGACTAAATTTCATAGCAATTTCTGCAATAGTTCACCTAAAACAGCGGTTACAAATTTATGTTAATATGGGAAGTGCCACGACCAATAATGCAATCGCGTCAAAATTCATTTATTTTTAGAGCTTATAGTAACTGACATCTATACACCAAATTTTATGAAGATTACTATCAAAGCACACTATCAATAACAATAAACGTTTTTTGCTTATATGGGAGGTGCCACGCCCACAGGTACTATTTGACAAAGTTTTGTAATAAGAAACCTAATAGCAAGTATATCTACCTCATTAAATTTCATAACGATTACGTTGTTAGTTCTTTTAATATAATGTTTTTAAATATTGTGGGCGGTGCCACGCCTTTCAACGAGTTTTTTCAGTAAATTGGCTGAGCTTGTATTGATGACTGCTTTTAGCGGCATAATCTATAAAATTTTTATGAAAGTCATTTTTGGCAATTTTGAGATATACGGAATCAAAATTTTTAACAGTTGAAAAGTGCCACGCCCACTTTTTCGATTCCGTCCACTTTTATCGCAGCTTAAGATATATTTGATATGTATCTGTTTACCAAATTTCATCACAATATCTTCAACGGCTTGCAAGATATGGTTGAATAAATGATAAAACTTAGGGCTGTGCCACGCCCCTATACGATCCTTTGGAAACTTGAAACCTAGCCTTATCCTAATTTGGTTCACATGTGCACCAAATTACGAAGTTTCATAAAAATCGGTAAAACTTTTTTCAAAATTGGCCTGGGTAAATATACATAGAGTATTGACGGTAGGCGTGTCCGTTAACCGATTTCACCCATTTTCAATAGCAAGATGCCTGCAAAAAGGTGTGACCTGTGTGAATATTAATTCAAGACAGCCTTAGCTTCAAGAAAAACTATGCCTGAAAGATGTTTTCCAAAGAAAAAAAAAACGAGTCCAGCTAAAAGGCCAAATCTGATGGAAATGCACATAAGCCAAACCTATTTCACTGATAAAGCTACCGCACTAATTTATCTCCTGAGAACTTCTTGCCAGTGTTTTGCTTTATCTTCTGCTTGTTGTGTCAGTGCTTGATCAATGCGCCCAACTTCTTCAGAGAGTGCTACAAAATCAATTACAGCACTTATGTGGTATTCTGAAATTTCGTGTTCAATCAAAAATATCGTAGCCTTTTTTCAATCGCAATCAGAGATCTGCAACGAGTCGCTTTTTTGCTACTCAAATTCACTTGCTAAAGAAAACGTACGAGTGCGTATAAATCGTTGATGATCAACTACTCATACGCGACTCATAGTCGCTGGCTTTTTATCAAGTGAGTCAGCGTATTAATAAGATTCTTGCCCTTTAAGCACAAATCATCGTAAATACGAACATGCTTTTGACTCTGCTCGGTTCTCACATTGCTGCATAGTCACACATCATTCACAAAAATACTTGATTACTGCGATTGATTTGAATGACGCGAGTTTATTTTTTACAAAAATCATCCCCTATTATGCAATGTTTAATATGGAATGCAAGAGAGAAGAATATCATTGCCGCTGCACAGAGAGCTACATGAGCCAAAGAGTATAATAATAATAATAATAATAGAGTTTAGCTACTACAGCTATTATAGCCTTCTTAGCTATTTAGCATTGAAGCTTTATACCAAGTAAAAAGCTTATTCAATAAAAAATGGAATAGAAAAAATTATCATGCACATTAATTTGTTATTTATTTTATAATTTTTTCTTAGCTTTATCGCACTTTCTCAACATACCCACTCACACCATGTAAAAATAGACATATATATATTAAAATAATTATATGTATAAATTCACGTGGTCCAAGGCATAAATGTTAGAAAAAATTTACCCAGCATGCTGTGGGGCTCGAACAACACAAACAAAAAATTCACACCACCATTAAGCTACAAATTTAGCTACAGTTAGTTTTCAGTCTAAGCTTGAGTTGACCTTTTGACAAGCTAATGTTATAAACTTCGCAATTATTAATAAGAGTTGTCATGCGATTAAAAGGAGCTGTAGCCATATAATTAGTTCTACTAACCGGTTGATAAAATAACTGATAGGAGTTACGAGTACTCCTCCGATTACTATTAAAATGTATATAGTTAAGAAGCTCTGGTGCAGCAAGAGACCCAGTTACAAGTTGATGCAGATAAAGTATATCCGCAATATTTCTACGCGAGCTCAAAGACTGCATATGTAATAGCTTTAAACGATCCTCATAAGGAGGAAGGCTTAAAGGGTCAACCCAATTTAAGCCATTGAGAGCAAAACGAATAAAATTTTTTTGAATTCTTTCAATTCTATTTATATGAATATTATAAAATGGTGACCATACTTGGCTGGCGTACTCTAAGTGAGGGCGCACTATTGTATTATATAAAGTCACCGTTACTAAAGGGCTATTAAATTCTTTTGCCCACCTCTTAATAAAGCCAAGGAGAGATGAGGATTTTTTACAAATTTGATTAATATGCTCATTGAAAGTCAACTTAGTATCAAAATGTATACCTAGGTCTTTGACTACATCGACACGACAAATATTTTTATCTTTTAATTTATAATCAAATTCCACAATAGTTTTCTTCCTGGTAAAAATCATAGCTTGGCATTTATCAGGATTAAGATGTAAGTTATTCTTAGAACACCAAACTTCAAAGGATTTCAAGTCAGACTGAAGTGGAATAGTGTCACCAACCCCCTTTACGTTCCTGTAAATTTTCATGTCATCTGCATATACTAACAGATGGGAGTTTTTAATAACATGTGTAACGTCATTAATTGCTTCCTGTGGAACACCTGATGTCGCGCTAAATGGGGAGGAAAACACTCTCCTAAATTTTATTTGATACGAGCGATCAGATAAATAAGATTCAATCCAGCTGACAAAACTTAAGGGAAATCCAAGCTTCTTTAGCTTAAACAAAATCAAATTATGTGGTAATTTGTCAAATGCTTTACTGAAGTCAGTGTAGATGCAGTCAACTTGCCCACCAGAGTCTAAAGAGCTTAATGCAAAAGAAGTGAAATCAAGGAGGTTAGAAACTGTAGATCTGCCATTAACAAAACCATGCTGACGAGTTGTTATGACTTCACCACAGCACACCTTAACCTGATCGTATATAATATGTTCAAAAATTTTCGGTATTGATGATAACTTAGCCACGGGCCTGTAGTTTGAAACATCATTTTTACACCCTTTCTTGAAAATGGGGCTAATGTATGCATTTTTCCAAAACATAGGAAAATAGCTTTCTTGAATTGATCTATTAAATAAAATACTGAGGGGTTGACTCAGCACAGAGCTGCAGTTTACTAAAACTGTCGCAGGAATACCATCCGGCCCGGAGTTGAAGTCATCATCAACTGATGAAATATATTTCTCTATGAGGTCAGGAGAGAAAGATATCTCATTAACCGAAACTGAAGGGTCGTTATCCATATATTCAAAATAGTTGATTTCAGGGCTAAATAAATCCGTAGAAAACGATTCATTAAACAAATTAGCAAACAACCCGGCTATAACTTGTGGGTCGCTAGTGAGCCCATCAACTGTTTTAAACTCAGATGGAAACCCGTCAGATTTTTTTTTAGAATTAATAAAACCCCAAAAATTTTTGGGGTCATGAAGAATATTCAGCCTTATTTTATTCAAATATTCAGAATAAACCAAAGCTGACATATCTTTAAGTTCAAGAAACAGTCGCTGATAAGCAACAAGGTCATTACGGTCCTGGCTACAAACGTATTTATTCCATGCCCTATTACGGCCATTGCGAACTTTTTTCAAATCCTTTGTATACCAGGAGTACGAGGAATTATTGACGTACTTTTTTGTATATGGAACCGACAATGCTATGGCAGAAAAAAGTTCACCATAGAAAAATTTAATGCAATCATCAAATGCATTGTTATTAAAAAAAAATGAGTAAGTCGTCTAATTTATTTCTTAAGTTTTCATTCAATTTTAAAAAGTCAGCTTTCTTAAAATTGAATTCGTAAATATTAATGGATGAACATGCATTAGTCAAATTTTCATTGTCAGATTGGTACACAATACTCAAAGGTGGATGATAGGAATCTACCGTAGACAGAGCATGGATAGCATTTCTTACAATAACATTGCTACTATTTGTAGCCAAGACTAAGTCAAGTTGTCGTCCATGGCAATTAGTTATACAACTTACTTGTTGTAAATTTGAAAGTATTTCGTCAACAAAAATTTGTTGTTGTCGAGTTTTTGGACAAGATGCATAAAAATATGTACCATCGTCCGAAGGAGTCCATTTTAGGTCAGGCAGATTAAAGTCACCTAACAACAAAATGTCGTCATTAGTGTCTAGTTCATTAATAATATATTCTACGGCCATCGAAAGACATTCGTAGACATCTGCGCTACTATTTGGAGGAACATAAGTGTTAAGAATGTATAAATTAGAGTTACAATGTGTGACCTTAACACATAACAGTTCAATATTAGATGCACAGGCAATTTCAACTAATGAACTGGTTAAATGATTTTTTATAGCTATTAAGACGCCTCCACCAACAGAAGAAAGATCTTCCAAGTGTCTGTCTCTTCTAAAAACATGGAAACTATTATCAAAAAGTTCCATATTGAGAAAACTGTTGTTTAACCAAGTTTCGGTAAACACGATAATATCCTCAGAGAAATTCTGAGTTGATAAAAAGATATCTTGCGTCTTGGAACGCAAACCCCTTACATTTTGATAGTAAAGGGATAGCCGTTTCAGTTTTTTGAATTGGAACGTGCAGTTTTATCATTTTTTTTCGATTTAAATTCTGAAATATAGATATTATCCACCCATGCTTTAGATTTAAGAATGGCAGAAACATGAGAAGATGCCACTGTTATTTTAAAAGACGCATGAGTTGGTTTATTACCGAGTTTCCTGCAAGAAACGAAGGCGTCGGCAGGAATAATTTGATTTTGTCTGATAAAATTTTTAACGCTGTCAGAGGTAGTATTGGAATGCAGTCGTGAAATAAAAATCGATTTTAACCTTGGTAATGCCTGCAGGGAAACCGGAGGCACAGAGCTATCAATCGCAACATCCACCCGCGGATTAGCCGAAATTGACAGAGGATTATTTATAGTGGAGGAAGGAGATGAAAGATTGCTACTAGAGATTATAGCGGGAAAATTGGGAGTGGGTGAAGAGGTATTTAGAGAGCAATCCACGGGAGTTTTGTCACGACTGACGGCCGCACCGCCCACCCTCCCCACATTACCCAGATTTTTATTTAATTTCTTATTTAATTTCTTATTAGACTTTCTTTTCTTTTTTAAGGAAATAGCTTGTTTAGGTAAAGTGGAGATCGAAGGAGTGGAAGCAAAAACCATAGTAGCCTCGGTAATAGTTTTATTTTGCAAACTAACATCCGGTGAAATAGCCTCATTAAGGCTTTTTTCAATTTGGGGATAATAGTTAAGAATATCTCTGAAATTATTATTCAGATTGTTAAGATTTTCCCCAAATTGCTTAATTTTTTCGTAAAAGACCGACGGGGAAAGGGGTCTGCAAGATGGACAGTACCATTGCAGGCCCGAATGGACAGAGCATAATAAATCAGTAACAGATTTTGCTAAGTTTACACAAGAGGCATGAAACACCTGTTCACAGGGACCTGAACAGGAAAACATAGAATTCAATATATGGTATTTTGGCTTTTGCACTGATCTCTTAGAGAGCAAGCTAACAAATTTTCAGAGGAAAAATAATCCATCTTGAAATTTAAAAAAAAAAAGAAAGCAATTTAAAATATTTTTAGAGCAGTGCAAAAAGGGTTAAAAATCAAGCAAAAAATTCACCCGCTAAGCAGCAACAACAAACACAACAGAGTTTAAAGTCTAGCTTTGTATACGAACAAAGCACAAAAGCGAATCAAAAACAAAAATGTTGCACTGCTTACACTGATTTATTTTGCTTGCAGAAAGTAAGTTAATATTAACATGAATGTATGTTTGTGTGTAACGCAAAATAAACAAAACACAAAATTAAAGCAAAATTATTAATATAATCATGCAATTTTTCAGAAACGACACTAAATTAAACACAAAATTTATTAATTATTAATTGAGTAAAAATTATTAGAAAATAATAACAAAATCACAATACACTTAAAAACACTACCGACACTGACAAAGAGACGAAGTCAACTGACTGTATAAATAAGTAAAGAGATGTCATCGCGCTCTTACGAACATTTCTTTGCAGAATCGTGGGTCAACTTTTCTAGATTCGCCGTGAAACTGAAATGAAAAAATATGACGAAATACGAGCGAAACTCAAATAGGAGAAATGACAACACGCTTGTTCGCCTTTATTTTTGTTCGTATTGTAATTTCTACTATATTTCATATGCTGCATAGAAATTCCATTTTATATGCAATTCATATTGAAAATTTGTGTTTCATTTTATTTTATTATTCATGTTAAAAATTTGTATTCAATTAATCGAAAATGAATAAATTATAAAAATGAAAAAAATATAAAATAAAATATGAAAAATAAAAAGTAAGGAATACCTAAACTGGGATTTGAACATTGATCTTTTTGGACTTTTGTTCAAATTGGCTGAAATTTTCTCATATGAAAAGCAGCATTGATCATTTTATTATTAATATAGAGATAGAATAAATTATAAAATGTAAAAATTAATAATAGAGATTGAATAAATTATATAAAATAAAAAAAAAATATTTACTTTACTTGCGTGGGTCAGTTATAAAAAAATTAAAAAAACATTGCATGAACTGGGATTCGAACATCGATCCACTGCGTGTGAGTCAAGTGCATAAGCCACTAGGATATCTTGCTAATAATGAATTACTCGTTTATTTCACATATAATGGGTATGCAAATAAGGATCTACTTTCTATTCGTATTCAATGAGCAAATCTTCCGTTAGATTTTCAGGGTTATTAGAAGAATTTAGCAATAATTCCAATAGCAAAAGGAAAAACTTTAATCCTTTCGTACCAATTGTCCAATTTTGTCCTTAGTTATTGAAAATCAACTAGATTCTGAGAAAAAATAACTTTGATTGAAAGGGCTAAGGACATTGCATGTACCAATGCACTTTATATTACAATTTAAGTTCAATCTATTGTTGATTTGCGGGTGTAGTGAACGGTAGTGTTTTTTAAGCAGTCTTCAATAGTTTTTCCGACAAAAAAGTGAAAACAAAAAAAAGTTTCAAGTGACCAATACTAATTTATAAATTGATCCATTTGTAAATTATATTGATAAAGTGATAAATTGATAAGTTTGCCGAGTTGTTTTTAATTAAAGGATATATAAAGTTACATAAGTGAAAAAAACACTTAAAATCAAAAAAAAAAAAAAAAACGATGTGTGCATACAGTGTTAATAGTGTAGTGTGATTTGCATTTAATTGTAAAGTATAGAATATGCGTAAGGGGCCGTTCATAAATTACGTAAGACGTTTAGGGGGGGGGGGGGGGGGGGGTCGGCGGATTCTTACTACATCTTACGAGAGGGGGGGGAGGGAGAATGATCATCTTACGTAAGATTTAAAGTGCGTACATTAAAGTTGTATTAACGCATCGTCATTTGTGGCAGTAATGAAATAAATATATTTGAATTTTCGACAGTCACGAAAGATTCAGAAATATCGATTACAATCGATTTAAGTAATCGACTCTGAACGTGACAACTTCTCTTCTGTTTATGTAATGAAATATATGTATGTTGTTTACACGCAGGGTCGACTTGTAACACCGTCTCACAAGTTTGCTATTATTCAGGCATTTACACGCAGATACGTCGACTTTGAAATTTTGTTGATGTTGTCCCGGTTCTTTACCACCCCCTTGCACTTGTCGTTTTCAACAAGAAGATTCGCTTTCGATTCCTTCTTCAACAGGAGACCAAAACAGCAATCAGTTTTGTCCTCTATTTCTTCGCTTAGCGTTAAATTACGATTGGTCAAAAGTACATCCACAGTTCAAAATCATGCCTTACGATTTTTTTTGTCTTTCGCTTGCAAACGTCTTAGCTGATCGAGTTTGTAATATTTGTGACCAGTACTTTGCCTCGAAAAAAGCTACTGTAATGCACAAAAAACTACATGGAAAAGACTGTAGTCGCACTCACATGATTCAACCAGTTTCAATTTTGAAACGTGGAAAGGGGAAAAGCCTTTGCATTGCAGAGTGGCATGACGACGAGGATATTGATGTTACAGAGTTTGAATCTGAATCAGAAAATTCAACAGACGAATCGGGTGTGCCAATTGTAGGTTCACTATCAGACTGGTTGAAAAGCGCATGGACTAACGATGACTTACGATGACTTTTTTTATTCATCTTGAAAAACAAATGTGTAGTTTGTAATTTCGTAATATTTATTTAATATGTACCATATGTATATTAAAATTAAATATATATAGTAATATAGTACATCACATGAAAAATACATTTTTTGACTAGTTTCACCTTAACCCTTTCGTTGTTTTTGTACAATATATTGTACAAAAAAAATTATCACATTTCTATTCTTCTCCTTTTAAAACTTTCGCAAATTTTGAAAAAAGACATTTAATTTTTGAATCAAGCATGTTTTTTCTTTTCAAAATTCAAATTTGAGTAACAGAGGTAGCATAGTTAGTTTTTTATTTGAATTTGAAAAACAGTCTATGTTACATCTGTGTGTTATAAGGCAATGCGCAAACAAATTTTAGGTTTTTGAGAAGGTAGTGAACATTCTTTTTTTAATTATATGAGCTTAAATCAAAGTTAAAGAACCAATTCTTAGAAGAACATCAATATTTTTTAAAAAATATGTGGAAAAAAAATTGTTTTAATAGCTTAAAAAAAGTGTACAATATATTGTACAAATTCCAACAACGGTAATGTACAACATAAATAATTTGGTCAATATATTGTACAAAATACAAGAAAGGTTGTTATTTTTTTCAAATAAGCATACGAAATTAATGACATCTTGGACAGGATCGCCGTGGGATTAAATCAAGGAAAGAAAACTCCCATTGACTCAGAAAACTTGGTAAAGAACGGGTTCTCAACAGCAATAGCTTTGCAGTTGAGTAAAAAATTGACAAATTTTGGTCATATTCTGTACTTCGACAACTTATTTGACTCTAACAACTTGCTTTTAAACCTTCCATAAATTTTCTGAATCTAAAATTTGAGTTTTTATGCTTTTCAGGCTACGCTACTAGACTTTTAAAGAATTGTAATATTTATATTTTCGTTTTTCAATAAAAAAAAAGTATTATAAATAAAAAAAGATTTTCTTAAATTTTACTCCATTGATGCACTTTGGTCAATATATTGTACAAATTTTCCTAAGGTCTATAGCCTTTCCCAAAAACTTTTTGCTATATTTTTTTGTGTTTTATTATTAATAAAACTTATATCTGTGATAATAAGACAAAAAAAAATTTTTCTGGCCCGATATGAGAAAGTTGATAAGAAAGGGTTAATTATGAATCTTACGTAAGATTTCGGAAGGGGGGGGGGCGTAGTGAGAATCTTACTAAATCTTACTCGGGGGAGGGGGGGGGGGGGTCAAAAAGTCATGAAATTGTCTTACGTAATTTATGAACGGCCCCTAACGTGATCAATCTTACATACACACTTATTTTGGAAGTGCATAACTTTTCTTTAAATTGTTTTGTGTTTATTTTTATGGTAAAATGTCAGTTATTTTCAGTACATCTTTTCATTTCGGTTTGCACTTCTTTTTGCTGAGAAATAGTTGATCACGTTAGGCATGCATAACTTATGGGTAATAAAGCTTATTAACTTTGCACTACAAGTGGCCATGTGTGCACAAAAGACTGTGTACAATTTTCTTCTCCATTTTTGACATTTTTTTTTGAAAAAATGTACATTAAAAGCAGCATATTTTAAAAGGATTAAAATTTAGATTATGATTTTCGGTTCTACATAACAAAATGTCGATTTTGTATGATAATGTGAGCATCCACCATTTCTTTATACATATGTATATTATGTTATTGAATTTAAAATTTATATATGTGTATAGATCGAGTTACAATGAACCGTCCGTGCATTGTAGATGGGTGCATAGTCCCGATTCCACCGATGTACAAATTTTCAAGTTTCCTCAGGCTAATCCTGAGTTTTTTGATAAATGGGTGGAAAATCTTCGGATTTCTGCTTATAAAATTAAGCCTACTTCGAAGATCTGCAGCCAGCACTTCGATCCGTCATGCAAAGGCAATAAGCGGTTATTGAAGGGAGCCATTCCGACCCTGAATTTAGGTAATTTATTAAGCATACGCTTAGCCTTTTAAAAATTCAATATATGTTTATATATTACCCATGTTAGTATACACATGACATACATACATACAACTGTTTTATTGAATAGGTCATTCTGATGAAAATATAAATCTTCCTCGCATTCATTACGATGTGATTGAAAGGTTTAGGAAATGCTCAGTGCGCAATTGCAAGAGCACTTCTGCGGACTTTGTGCTCCACAAATTCCCGAGTGACCAATCACGAAAAAGGACCTGGCTTGAAGCTTGTGGTGGTTTGGAGGACACCTCCACTTTGCGCATTTGCAACATTCATTTCAAGCCATCTGAAGTAGATAGGTACAAAAAGCTCTCGCTCACGGCATTCCCTGAGTTTAAAATCAATGAAGAGCGCGATGAATTTGACGATATTGAAGTCAGTCAGGAATTACAAGAACGTAAATCGCAGTCTTGCGAGAATTGCGAAAAATATTGTAAACTGGCTGACTACAACCAAAAACAATGTCGCTTGCGCGAAAAGCAGCTTGCCGAAGAGCGGACCAAAAATCAAGATTTTCAAGACAAAATTGCAAATTTGCAACAAAAACTTGATGCCTTGGAAACTCAGTTTCAGGATTTGAGAGAGGCAAGCTACACAAGCAACATAACTCCGTCTGAGAATGCAAGTTCTTCGGCAATTGAGTTTGCCAGAATAATAACGAGTGACAAGCGGTCCGTCTACTCGGATGCCCAGAAAGAAATTTTTCAAGCTATAAACCTACAGTCGTCCCGATCATATAGATTTATGAGGGACCAGCTGAAATTTCATCTCCCTAGTGCCTCTTCCCTTTACAGATGGCAGCCAATAAAGACCATAACTCCTGGAACAGACTGCGGTGGAGCGACGCGCACGGCTGACATTGCCGACACTTGCCTAGTGTTTATGTTAAAGGGAGTGGTACATAGCTGGAAGATGGTTCACAGCTTATATTTCACGAAAAATGGCATTGGTTCAGAAATGCTTAAAAACATTTTTCATGGAGTTATTGACTCAGTCCAAAAATCGGGCTTTATATTGAAAGTAGTAATTGCTGATCAGGGTAACGCGAACCGAGTATTGTTCAGTACATTAACTTTAAATTTCACCAAAACCATTTCATGGCAAATGGTCATAAAATTTATGTCATGTATGACTATTGCCATTTATATAAGAGCATGAGGAATACTTTGCTTGCTGGTAATGTTACCACTAAAGATGGAGTTGCAAGTTGGCAGGTATTGGAAGAAGTATACAATATCAATAGATCAAAGTATCTGCGAATGTTGCCAAAAATTACTGACAAGCATATTTATCCAAAATTGTTTGATAAAATGCGCGTTTGTTTGACTACACAGGTACTTAGTAATGCCTTTTTTGTAGCAGTTAAGTTTTGTTCGGAGAACGATCTCTTGATCAATCCCCAAAACAAAGCAAATGCTGCTGCAACGATGGTATTTTTAAAGAAGTTAAATGACGGCTTCGATATTTGTGACAGCAAAAATTTGTATGATAAAAACTTCAACAAACGTCCAGTTACAAGGACTTGCGGTAAGGTTAGCAAAATTATAGAATTGCGAGACTATTTGGCAGGGTTATCGCTACCAAAAGAAAGAAACACGAATACCCTAAACTCTATGATATGTTATATCAATGATATGTTTGAAAACCCAAATATATCATTCGTTATGCTAGGAAGATTAAATCAAGACTCACTTGAAAATTTGTTTTCAATAATAAGGGGACAATTAGGTAATTGTACAAATCCTTCGGCAAAAGAAATTGAATCTTTTACAGCTAGGTTAATTTCCATGAAATTGTTAATGCAAGATTTTCGATGTCGTAACAGTAATTGTGAGAATGACGATGAAGATTTGATGCTAGACTGGAACTTCGCAGTTGAAAGTGAGGAACTTCCGCAAAATGATTTGTGCCAATCGAAAGATTGCGCAATGTCGTTATGTGACGTTCCAGAAGAAGATGCACCTAGCACAATTCCGCTGACAGAAGTGGAAAAGGGCGTCGCACGATATGTCGTGGGATATGCGTTGAGGGCAAAGCTAACGAAAAGAATTAAATGTGCTTTGTGTAAAGAAAACCTTCGGAAATTGGATGGCTTGTCATTGGATTCCGAAGGTTTTATTAACATGAAGAACTATAGTGACAATCGTGTCTGTCTTCATAATCCTTCGGACATATTTTTTGAAATATGTGAAAAACATATTTCAATATATAAACATATGTTTGACACCATGTGTCATGAAAGATGTGTCAAAGAAAGGATTATGAATGCATGCATCGCACAAACTAATCTGGATTATCCAAGTTGGTTTGACAGGTCCGACCCATGTTATGAACATCGGTGCGTCATCTTGAACCACTTGATTTCGGTATTGCTGTACCGAAATTCAAGATGGTTATTAGAGAAGAAGAAGACCGAAACAGCGGAAATCAGACGCAAAAAAATACACAATAAAAAAATGAAAAGGCTTTGCAAAAAATTAAGCCTTTTTATTTTTTTAGCGTTGTTCAGTACTTTGTACAGAACTAATAACGTTACACAAATGAAGTCTTCATTTTTTTAACGTTAGTTTATATATTGTAGGAACATGGACCGAAACGTTCGATTGTCTCTTAGCTTTGATTCTTTTGGTGCATTGACTAGGCATATTCTTTTGGTCTAGTTATCAAACCATAATTATTTCTGCAACTTTTACGAACTCGAGTTTTTTGCGTGTACAATTTCATAGACATTTGTATTGATGAAAGAACTTCAATTTTTGTGTCGAAAACTTTGCATTTTTGCATAACTGTCATCTTAAAAAAGACTTGCATTTAGTTTATCTGTTTTCTTAAATAGCATAAAAAATCATTATTTGGCTCTATTTCATATCAATATGGCATATCAGGGATTTTATTTGGTAAATAAACCTTGCTGCAACTATTCTGTTTTTTTTTTGGCTCCAAATTAGCTAATTATGCTAACTCCTACAAGTTCGAAACTTTGACGTATTGAGTTTTTGTCGTATTCATTTACCGCTACCACGTTGTCGATACCTGATTTGTACTTCTTTTAACTGCCTGTTAGTTAAATGTGCCGTGTCGTTATATCGAACAGTATGAGATACATATGTTTTTTGTACTTTGTCAACTTTGATAGTTTTTGTTGATTTTGTCTGCTTCTATCAATACTGCTCTGCTCAATTTCTATCTGTAGCAAATATACTTCAAGTTTTTCGCAAATGACTGTGGTAATACAAAATATAAATTTTATGTCGGTTTTCGTTGCCCATTTCAAATCAGCTTACACCCTTTTTTCGTTTATTTATAATACTTTTGGATGAGTTGGTACTTTTGCTGTGATCGTTGTCCGCAGATTTTTGGCATGATCCAAAAACTCACTCGTTATTCGCATCACATCAAAGTCACCATTGTGCTGGAAGGTAATTTCCACCAATGGCTGGCAATAGCATTCTGAAATGCTTCGTCATCGCATCACCAAAGTCACCATTGTGCAACTCACGTTTTTCGCTCAAGTCTACATTGTGCTGGAAGGTAATTTCCACCAATGATTGACTTTTTCTGACGTCGAAGTTGTTGTTCGTAAGTTTCAATTAAAAAAAATAAATAATATTCCATCTCATGTTTTTTTTTTTCAGATCAATGACTGTTACAATAGCATTTCTCAATGCTAACAAAATTCGTTCGCTACAAAACGAATCATTACTTTCATCACTTCTCTCAGAAGTACCATTTTTCGCTAAAGTCAACATTGTGCTGGAAGGTAATTTCCACCAATGATTGACTTTTTCTAACTCCAAAGTCGTAGTCCGTAAGTTAAAAAAAAAAATAAAAAATATTTATCCATCGCATTATAATGTTATATACTTACTTTCAGATCTATGACAACTAGCATTTTTAAATGCAAATTAACTTTTTCATCACATCTTTAAAAAGTCAATATTGTGCTGAAAGGGAATTTTCACCAATAATTGACTTTTTTCAGCAATGCAGTCATTGGTCGTAAGTCACAATAAAATCATTTTTCTAACACATAAGACCTAACAATGTATTTTCAGATCAATGACACATCAATAGCATCCTTCAATGCTATAAAAAAGGCGTAGAATTGTCCTTGCTTGTCACCATAATTTAACAAAATTTATATTGAATTTGTCATAATTTTAAATTAATTAATTTAAAAAGAAATCAATAACTATTTACAATACATATAATAATATTATTGCCAAATTCAGAAAACGACTTCGCATATGCAACGAAGCTTTTCGCTCAAAATAAGGGATTATTTTCTAGTATGCACAAAAAGATCAACAGCCAAGCACATACATACATATGTGTGTGCGAAGGTCTCTGCTTCGTTTATGCTACAATAGAAAATCGTAGTTAAGTAAAATGATTGTGAAATTTTATGTTTTTTAGTTTTTTTTACATTTTTGGTTCAATGTAAAATTAGTTACAATAAAATTAGCTAAAGAAAGCAAGCAAAAATAAATGAACATACCTACAAACAAATGTATGTAAATCTAATCTTTTTTTTTTTGCTTTTAATATCAAAAATTTACAGCCAATTTGAACAAAAATCCAAAAAGATCAATGTTCAAATCCCAGTTTAGGTATTCCTTTTTTTTTATTTTTCATATTTTATTTTATATTTTTTCATTTTTATAATTTATTCAATTTCGATTAATTGAATACAAATTTTTAACATGAATAATAAAATAAAATGAAATACAAATTTTCAATATGAATTGCATATAAAATGGAATTTCTATGCAGCATATGAAATATAGTAGAAATTACAATACGAACAAAAATAAAGGCGAACAAGCGTGTTGTCATTTCTCCTATTTGAGTTTCGCTCGTATTTCGTCATATTTTTTCATTTCAGTTTCACGGCGAATCTAGAAAAGTTGACCCACGATTCTGCAAAGAAATGTTCGTAAGAGCGCGATGACATCTCTTTACTTATTTATACTCTTTGCATGAGCAAGCTAGCTGGTGAACAATTTTGAAAAACAATATTGAGTAGAAAAGGAACACTCTGCGCTGGATATGCGTATAAACTAACAACAAATTTAATTTTTTTTTATTTTTATTTGATAACGAAACATTTAAAAAAACTTAAAAATCAAAAATTTTTAAAATTTACACTACATAGTCAAGGTTTACACGAGGAAATTCGATGAAACAAATTCTTGTCCATTCCCTTTTGTGAATTTGTTTTGCGTTTACACACGAAAACTAGAATTTATTTCTGCTTGCAAATATCAAAGCAGTTACTGCGTCGATCCACCACAACAAACGTAGAGTCAAAGCATAATATCGACCCTTGTGCGCGAAATTATCGTATGTGCCAAAAACCAAATTTTACAGGAGAGGGTTTTTTCTACTTTTCTGTGCTTTGGTTGGGGGCCGTTCATAAATTACGTAAGACAATTTCATGACTTTTTGACCCCCCCCCTCCCCCGAGTAAGATTTAGTAAGATTCTCACTACCCCCCCTCCCCCCCTTCCGAAATCTTACGTAAGATTCATAATTAAGGTGAAACTAGTCAAAAAATGGATTTTTAATGTGATGTACTATATTACTATATTTAATTTTAATATAAGTACATATGTTACATATTAAATAAATATTACGAAATTGCAAACTACACATTTGTTTTTCAATATGAATAAAAAAGGTCATCGTAAGTCATCGTTAGTTCATGCGCTTTTCAACCAGTCTGATAGTGAACCTACAATTGGCACACCCGATTCGTCTGTTGAATTTCCTGATTCACATTCAAACCCTGTAACATCAATATACATCAATATCCTCGTCGTCATGCCACTCTGCAACTTGACAAATCTCCGATTGTTTTAAAATGCAAAGGCTTTTCCCCTGTCCACGTTTCAAAATTGAAACTGGTTGAATCATGTGAGTGCGACTACAGTCTTTTCCATGTAGTTTTTTGTGCATTACAGTAGCTTTTTTCGAGGCAAAGTACTGGTCACAAATATTACAAACTCGATCAGCTAAGACGTTTGCAAGGGAAGGACAAAAAAAATCGTAAGGCATGATTTTGAACTGTGGATGTACTTTTGACCAATCGTAATTTAACGCTAAGCGAAGAAATAGAGGACAAAACTGATTGCTGTTTTGGTCTCCTGTTGAAGAAGGAATCGAAAGCGAATCTTCTTGTTGAAGAGGACAAGTGCAAGGGGGTGGTAAAGAACCGGGACAACATCAACAAAATTTCAAAGTCGACGTATCTGCGTGTAAATACCTGAATAATAGCAAACTTGTGAGACGGTGTTACAAGTCGACCCTGCGTGTAAACAACATACATATATTTCATTACATAAACAGAAGAGAAGTTAGAGTCGATTACTTAAATCGATTGTAATCGATATTTCTGAATCTTTCGTGACTGTCGAAAATTCAAATATATTTCATTACTGCCACAAATGACGATGCGTTAATACCACTTTAATGTATGAATACGCATTTTAAATCTTACGTAAGATGATCATTCACCCCCTCCCCCCCCTCTCGTAAGATGTAGTAAGAATCCGCCGACCCCCCCCCCCCCCCCCCCCTAAACGTCTTACGTAATTTATGAACGGCCCCTTGGCAATATCAATACCAAATTTTCCATGTGCTTAGATAATTAACTATTATAACAAAACTCAGAATTTTTCCGATAGTTTCGCTCACAACGTTTCGTAGGTGTGCTTGCAGCAAATGGCACTTACGATAACATGAAAAACAGTTTAAATTGGAAATAAATTGAAACGCAAAGTTATTTGTGATCTTAAATCTTTGTGAAAATATGTGGAAAAATTAAGGTTTTATTTATTTAATTTTTTTTTATTATTTTAAATGGTATAAAATAACATTAAACAAAAGTTACACATAACAAAAGCATGTTGTTAATTTCAAAAGTAATTAAATTTAAGTAATTCAATCTTCATCGTCGCTTTCATTTAACGATTCTTTTATTTTTGAGGAATGTTTTAAATTTAAATATTGTAGTGTAGTACTTTGCTTGCCATTGTTTGTGATAGTTGAGTGCTTCTAAAAGACGAAATAATTTCTTATTTTAAATCATGGACAATACACAAATCAAGGAAAATATAATAAAAAAAGTTTATAGCGTGATCTCTAAAAAAAAGTCAAGAAGCATAATATGGGAGACATTTTGTTTAATCGAAGATGAAAAAAAAAATATTTTGGAAGGTAAGTAGTCTGACACCTTGCACCAAGGAAGGCTTAAGCTTTTTTGACGCAAATAATGCATAAAAGAAATTAAAATTGTGTAATAGACCTTTTTAGCAAAACTTTTTTTAACAATTTTAATCCGAAATTATGTCTTTATCACAGGTTTTGTGTATTGTCGAAACTGCAACAATGTTTTTAAATATAATGGAAAGCAAACGTCAAATCTTGTCCGTCACAAGTGCTATACTAAAAAACTGAAAAAAGTTGAAAGTCAAAAACATCGACAAAGAATGTGTAATGGATTCTTGCGCACAGTGGGTCACAAGGGACTGTCGTCCTTTCTCTATAGTTGACGGTCCTGGTCTTAAGCAACTCATACAAACAATAATCAATATTGGTGCCAAATATGGTAGCCACATTGACATTGATGATATGATTGCAGATTCTAGAACTGTCTCCCGATGTGTACACACGATGGCGGAAGATAAACGACAGATTTTAAAAGAAGAACTAAAATTAGAAGTCCTTTATGGGAACGCTTCTGTAACATGTGATCTTTGGACGGATAGTTACATCCAAAGAAACTTTTTATGTGCAACCTTTCATTTTTCAAAAGGAATATATTTAAAAGAGTATGTTCTTGGTGTTAAGTCTATGGATTTTCAAAAGTCCACTGGGGAAAATGTTCTCCAAAAATTGCACGATTTGTTGGGAGATTTTGGTATAATCGATTTAAGTAATTTAGTGTTCGTAACAGACAGAGGTTCAAACATTGTTAAGGAATTGAAAAATTTTGAGCGAATTAATTGTACAAACCACCTGTTCAACAATATATTAGACGCCTTTTTTGAAAGTACCTTAGACTTAGCACCAATGTTTGAAAGCTGTAAGAAACTAGTCAAGTATTTTAAGAAATCTAATTTACAACAAAGACTTACAACTTCATAAAAAAATTATTGCGTAACTCGTTGGAGCTCGTATTTCAATTTGTTTAATTCCATATCAAGTAACTGGCCAAAGATATGTGAGATATTATCTGAAAAAAACGAGCTCCATAGAGTTAGTAATATAAATATTACTGTTTTGAACAATTTGGTGATAATTCTTGAAAAATTTGACATAATTAGTAAAAAATTGCAGGGTGTGCACTATGTAACAATAAATTACGTATATTTAGCTATAAGCGCAGTGAAAAAAATTTGTGAAAATACAAATTTGGATAGTCAAATAATGAAAAATTTGAAATTAAATATTATTTATCAAATTGATAGTAAATGGATTCCAAATTTAAGTATTTACCACAAAGCGGCATGTTATTTGTATCCTCCGACTAATACATTTCTAAATGACGAAAATTTAAGTGACGTTAAAGAGTTCTGTAAATCTCGAATCCTGGAATATGAAAATACAGTAAGTGCAAGTGTCGCTCTTGGAAACTGCACTAATAGCTCGGACGGGACGGAAACAATGCCTAAAGATATTGAATTGTTTTTTTCCTCATTGATAGGATCAAACCATTTCGTAGAAAATTCACCCAATGAATTAGAACGTTACAGCACAATAAAAGTTAGTGTTGATGTAGAGTTTGATTCTTTAAAATGGTGGGAAAATCATGCTTCAGAGTACCCAAAACTTTCCAAGTTGGCAAAAAAAATTATAGATTCCGGCCAGCAGTGCAGCATCTGAAAGGGTATTTTCTACTGCAGGTAATATAATTACTGAAAAAAGAAATCGTTTGGGACCACATACGGTTAATAATGTATTGTTTTTAAATTCATATTTAAAATACGATAGTAATTTACTTAGTGAAAATTGGATTATTTAGCATTATTTAGTGTTACTAGTAAAATTGCTTATAAGTTTTTTTTTGTTTTGTTATACATAGTACTTAGTATGAATAAATGCATATTTTAGTTATTTTCCTATTTGCTTGTGCTTTTCACATGAGAATTAATAATTGGTTTTGCTATCATATTTTTTTAGTAAAATTAGTAAAAATGTGATTTTTTTTATATTAAATTAATTTAAGTTTTACCATTCTACCAGAAGAGTTATGTATGATCATTTTTTTTATTGATATGCATGCATAGTAGTTTGAATAAGTGTATTTCAGAGTAATTTTTTTTTTTGTTTGTGCACTGCCCATAAGAACTAATAATTGTTTTTGTTACTTTTGTTAAAGCTAAATTAATAAAATGTGAATATTTTAAACCAAATTAATTTTAGTTTCACTACGTCTCTATAATGCAAACAATACCAAGAAAAGTACTACACTACATGCGAGCAATAGCAACGGAAGCCCGAGCCTAAATTATTCATTGCATACGAAGCAACGAATGCATGAGCAAATCATATGAGGTATTCGATGCTGCGCACTAACATTCGTTGCATTGCCGTAGCATTCGTTGCATAGCCATAGAATTCGTTGCATGAAAGTAAAAACGAATGATTGAGCTGTGAGTGAATAGTGCTTGTCTTTTGTAGTGTGTTCAAAGAAAACAAAGGCAAGCAACGGCAATGCGATAAAAAAGTACTGCACGTCAGCATTCGCATTCGCTTTGAGTGAGCAGTGTTTCCATTCGTTTCACACGTTTGGTGCATATTGCTGATTCACAATTCGCTTTTTGTGAGTGTTTCACAACTGTGTATGAATGCATTCGTGCACATCTCTGATGGGCACTGCGTAGCTATGAATCAGTGCTAGACTCATAAATAATGACTCATGATTTGAGTATACGCTATTTTTAGCTACTCATTGCAGATCTCTGATCGCAATCACCTCTATGAGTAAATTGTGAGCGTATTCGAGAAAAAAGTTTGCGTATATAGCAGTAGATGTATCCATTCCTAGGAGAAAAACAGAGCCATGAACATTTTAGGGTTTCACAGCATCGTGTTTTTCGCTCAAAAAAACTTATTTGTCACTTTCTTGTAAGACCACAATATTGTAGAGCTGTACCGCCCATTTTTATAAAGTAAACTATATTGTCGAGTATCATAAGCTCCGGCCACAATCCACTGTCATTTTCCAAGCTAAATTTTTCACTTAGAACAGGTAGGGGAAAGTGGGGTACCTTTGACACTGGGGCACATTTGACTTTGCCAATTTCAGTATGAAAACGACTAAGCCGCCAAAAAGTTTAAATGCAGAAAGCAACCTACTTTGACATAAAAAACGTTATGAACTTTGACAGTTCTTCTTCAACTCCCTTCGGAGTAGCACGAGTTTTTCTGTTTTCGCGATCCCTGATGTAATTTTCGATACCAAGTACGTAAGCGTTTTGTGAATTATATGTGGTTGTTTTTGTAAATTGAGTGGCAAAATATGTTAGCATTACGTTTAAGTAACAACACAAGAAAAGTGTGCTTTGTGAAAATAAAACAGTAATAATAAAAAAAAAAATAGGAAATTGCCTCTTGAACGTTTGGGGCACATTTGACTTCTGCCAAAGGGGTACATTTGACATCTGAATATACACCACCATACAGAGAATTTAGTTGAATATGTCAAAAAGTGTGATTTAAGTGAACTGACAGTTGAAATGCTTTAAAATTAACTGATAGCTTTTATGTTTTGAACTCATTTATGTTAAGACCAAATCCATCTCAATAAATGAGCTTTCAAGTGGTAATCTGCGATGTTTCCTCGCAAAGTTACAGCCATTTGAAAAAGACATGAATTTGATCCCCTACGATCAAGATGAAATAAATTTGTAGCCGGTTGGCTAATATTGTTTGGTCGTAGGGGATCAAATTCATGCCTTTTTCAAATGGCTGTAACTTTGCGAGGAAACATCGCAGATTACCACTTGAAAGGTCATTTTAAAGAGTAGTAGCATCACAGATGGCTGACAAGGTTGAAACAAAAATTGTAATATTTTTTCTTGGAAAAAACTCTCCTCATATCATCTCATTCTTGTATTAGTAAAAGTCCAAAATAAAATTTTAGGTGAAAAAAGGGAGGGTTTTTCAGAAAATTAGGTTTGTTTTCTTTTCATAAAAAGCGCTATAACTCTGCCAATTTTCAACCATTTTAAAATTTTTTTAAAGATTCTATTAGAAAATTAGAAGTTCTCTAAGAATAAAAAAACAAAAGTTAACTATTTTGATTTGGATGGAAATGCCGCTTTTGTGAAACAATTTTCAGCCTTAAATGGGCATAGCATATGGGCCATAATTTCGTAAAAAAAAACTTTAATCAAATTCGGGGAAATATGGGTCTCCTTATATCCTTTGAAAAACTACATATTTAATCGGCAACTAATTCCGTAACATGAAATAATCCGCGTGCATGGTTTTAGATGGATTTGATCTTAAGTTTCTTAATTAAATTGAACGAATTAATATGTATTTTTCGTTATTTCTTTTGTAATAAATCGTTTTAAAAAAAGTTAACTAAGTAGTTTCCAATTTAACCAATAGTAAATTCTATAGCCCCATATTTTTTGAATAAAACGAATTTGCTTGTAAGACCGAATATGAATTGTAAAAAGTGCCCATTGCAAAGTCAAAAGTGCCCCGTGCCGGGGTACTTTTGAAAAAAACGACTTTTTTTGAAAAAGTTTAAAAAAATACGGTGACGTAGTTTTTTTTAAAATCTTTTTCGAGGTTTGATGCCAAATAGTCAATGTATAAAAAACAGCAACAATTTTTAAAATCCATTATTTTTTTAAGGAAATATAGGCCTTTGAAAATTAAGTGTCAAAGGTACCCCACTTTCCCCTACATGAGAATCTACTGGTGCTGGTGATATGGCGAAAACCTCTGCTGGAATTTTTGAAAGCTGAAAAATATATAAAGCTGCATCAAACACAAAAGCATGCTTAGCGAAAAGCGTTCAATTTTTTTCTGATGGGTTTTATCCTAAGTTGTTCCATATCCATATGGCACACTCTTGCAAAATATTTTTCTTAGATTTTAGTGGTAAATTTATCTTCACTTTCACGTTTATGACTCCCGAACCACACAGAATCTAACTATGCAGTCCAGGCCCGCATTAAGAAATTCGCCGCCCCTAGGCAGTTGCAAAAATTGCCGCCCACCCTCCTCAAAACTTCTTTTTTTTCTTTTATGTTTATATTTTTGATGGAAAAAAAAGTTCCTCGTTGCTGAATGAAAAACACTAGCAAACAACAAAACAAAATTTGAAAAGTTTTTCAATCAATAAAAAGCAACCATTTTTCAAAGTTTTTGCCAAATATTTGCCGCCCTAGGCACTTGCCTACTCTGCCTGTAAGTTTAATCCAGGCTTGATGCAGTCTTCACTAAAGTACTAACCCTTAGTTGTTAGTGTTTATTTTGAAAATTTTGCAGATTTTTTTTGGCTTTGTTTTAGCATTGGACCTTAAGAAAAGCCTCCCAAAATATCTGCTGCCTAGATCAAAACTAAAGCAGATTTTTTCTATGTTTTGGTAAGTCCGTTTTTTTGACAAATTTCAATGAAATCTGGTTTGAGCTAGGAAGCTGAAATTTTGGAAGAATTACTTTTAAGCCCAATGTCAACGCATACAAAACAAATTAAAAAAAAAAACTAGAGAAATTTGTTCAGTGTTTAGTGGGATAGAAAAATTTTATGTCACTTCTAAGTATTTCCCAAATTTTTAATTTTGAAAGTGCTGATATTTTTAGACATATCTTTTAAAAATATGTATCTGAATGATGGAAAAGTTGAAAAAAGCTGAAAGACGTTGAGAAATGTTGAAACAATTCAAAATTAATGGAAAAGCCGAAAAAACAAAGAAAATAACGAATAAAGTTGAAAGAGGTTGAAAAGTAAAAACAATATAGAACATGTTGATAGCTTATAGATACGAGTATACTTAATTTCATAAGGATTAACGATTACGTTGTTTTGGGCTGTGCCACGCCCATTAACGAGTTTTGCCAGTATATTGACGACTTAGCTGTTATTGATGACTGCTTTCAGTGGTATCATCTCAAACATTTTTATGAAAATGGTTGACGACAATTTCGAGTAAGTATCTATCGCAAATCACAAAACAAAAAAAGTTTATTTTAAATTTTTTTGTGGCTAAAAAAGATATGAAATTCCTCTTATATTAAATTCCTTATGGAATCAAACTTCTTTTACAAATCAAGTCACATCTTGGAATCGAAAAATTGAAAAAAAAAAAGTTTTGAAAAGTTTTGATTAAATTCTTTTGTTAAATTCATTATAAGGAGGAACTTCTGAATGGATGTCAAAAGAAAGATAATTTAATGTGCCACAATTATGATAAGTTTATCTTTAATATATTACCTGACAGTTTTAGAGATATGACGGTTTTTCTGAAATTTTGGCCGATTTCATAATCCATCATACGCAGTGATGTACCAAATCGGGTTTTTTCATTTTCGGAGCAAAAACCCATCGATTTTGCTCAGCAAAAACAGCATTTTCACGAGCAAATTGGGTTTTTTTTCGATTTTATTGTGTGTTTATGGCTGGGAGCACTAGTAGATGATTTAAATTGCCGAATTTTGTTAAAAAAATGCATTTTATTTAATAGAAAAGGAAAGAATTAGTAATTAATACAATTTAGAAAATTATATATTCATTGTCAGAAATATCTGAAATATCTTTCCAGCACGCTCTGTAATATGTCGATTTCGTTTCTTGTTATGAATCCATCCAAATTTACTAAATGACCTTTCTACAGCCGCTGATGTTATTGGTGCCGATATTATTCGAATGGCAACTTGAGCCAGTTTACTTTCTAGTGCATATATCCTCCACCATAATAACAGATTAATTTTTTCGCCCGCTTTCCATATAAAATGTCGACCCCAAAGTCCTTCACGAGTTTGATATTTTCCGAAATCCACTATTACATCACATTCTTTCAATCCCATATTTATGGCTGTGTCTTGGAGAAATTCATTCGCGTCCATAGATTCATTTGCAAACAAGACGCATCCTTGTGAGTTTGGATCAAGCTTTCTTGCGTTCTGCTAGTTTTTCTCTCAGAGCAAACTTCTCACTTTTACTAAATACCTCTGTTTGCTCAATTTCGTTATTAAGTTCACGTTCGAGTTTAATTGAATTCCCAAAAACTTTATGAATAACAAATCCGATTGTAAGTTATTGAGGGAGTCAACGATAATATACGAATGCAACTCGGCATCCAATAGTGCTAGGGCAACACAGTCAGCTTGTTGCTTTTTAGCGCTTATTTTTATAAACACACCGCTCAATTTGACATTTACAATTCCCATGAAACAATACCATTATGATATCGTAATACGTTGTGCACACATTGCGTACATTCATATGAAATTGCGCTATTAAATCGCTGTTTCATTGAAATTAGGTAGAAACCTAAGGATTCTTAAAATCAATAGAGTGACCAATTAATTCAAATATATTTCGCTAAAAAATATTTAAGAAAAAATGAAAAAGTCCATTTTTGCACTGAGCAAAAACGATTTTAGCAAAAACCTGAGCGAATTGGGTTCTTGCTCACCGGTACATCACTGGTCATACGACGTGATTTGGTATCGGATTCTTTATCCTTCTTTTCTCTAGCTTTCACCATTTTTCGCTTGGTGCTTCCATGTTTGAAGTTCTCTTTCTTTTTATGACGGTTAGTGAAATGGCGGTGCAAAGTGAAAAAATTTAACACGCACTTACGTTGAAACTTTGTATTAATGTTTTAATTAATGTAAGTTTAATACAATTTTAGCTAGTTCAGTTTTCATTTTATTATATTTTAAGTAATTTTTAGTTCAATTTTGCAGCTGCTCAAATTAAAGTGGTAGTGGTGACGCGAACTATCAAAACAGAAAACAATGGCAGAGTTAACAGCGTATGCAAATATGAAACGATATGCAATAAAGTGCTTGTACACACCTGCGATATTGAAGAAATCGATGCAGCTTTTTGTATTCAATTAAAAATTTTAGAACAAATTTTTTTGTGGCGCGGACCCCTAGGCTGCAGCCTATGCTTAAACACGGCACTGCCTACCGGTTACAAATTTATTTCATCTTGGTCGTAGGGGATTAAATTTTTAAGCCAAAACTCGATTTGGGACCATTGTGCAGCAGCGCGCAGTATTTTCAGGGGTGAATTCATTCATTTAGGATAGTCTGTATTTTGCTACCATTCGGGAATTAGTTTTCCAAAAGAAATTTGACGAGGAATTCAGTGTTTTTTTTTTTAATTTCGTATCGATTGGCGTTTGGTCGTTTGGGTAACTGTAAACAATTGATTTGTTATAAAAAATATTAATTTATGATAAAAATTTAATAAGAAAGTTATTTTTTAAGCTTTAAAAAGATAGAATGAAATATTTTTCCGATAAAATTTACCAGAGATATGACAATTTGAATAAAACGCTATAAAACGTAAAACCTTCTAACTTCACAACTCCATATCACTCGATATATGTAGAATACAAACGTAAACAAAAATTTGGAGCGATTCAAAATTTTTCGGTCTGAAACTGTTCGGTTTGTAAAAGAACATCACATATGTATGTAAAATATACTTACTTAAATATTTATCATGATAAAATGTTTCTATGAAAACAACGGTAAAATGTTAGTATAAAGAAAGCAACAACAATTTGCAAAAGATAATTTGCAGAGTTGCTTTGTTATTTACTTTGAAAATAATACCATAGATTGCTAGCAATGTTGAAAAATAAAAAATTCAAATTACGATCAGAAAATTTACTAAAACACAAAAAAAAATCTGTTTTTCGTTGTTTTGCTTTTTCGTTTTTCATACGAACTGTACTAAAAAACAAAGTAAATGCGCGGTTCGCGGGTTTGATCTAGGAAGCTGAAATTTTGGGAGAATTTTCTTCAAACCCGATTCTATTATATAGGCATTAATGACCGCAAATTTTTAAAAAAAAATATAAAAATAGCTCCTTTGGGTGTATTTTTTCCGCATCTTTAGTCACACGAAAAATGTGGGCGTGGCTGTACAACAGTGGGTGGCGACCCCCATTCAACTAAAAAAATCAAAACACTATATCTTGGCACCTAAGGCAGATTTTTTCTACGTTTTAGTAAGTCGGTTTTTTCGTTAAATTTCAACGGAATTGGACATAAACTCTGTCCGCGCAGTTTTCAGGTTTGAGCTAGGAAGCTCAAATGTTGGGACAATTATTTTTATTCCTCAAGCTATAATATAGGAAAAAATAAATAAAATACCTCTCCAAAAGTTTGAAAAAAAAAAAAAAAAACACCCTAATGTATATGGCTTTGTAAAATCTGCTTTTCATTAAATTGTGTGAATATGTACGTGTCCTCGAATTTCCTCAGAAAAACACCATATTTAATCGGCAAACCAATTCCGCAATTTGAAGTCAGTCAGACTGTATGATTTGAAATGGATTCGGTCAAGAATTATTTTAAATGGTACGGTGACATTATGTGATTCGTTATATTGGACGTCGACTGTTCATACGTATATTGGTTTTTAAATGGACAACGGCAAAACTTAGTTTTTCTCGATGCTGACGCAACATAAGTAAGCAGACCAAACATATGTAGTAAGTATATAGTTTTTTTTTTGTATGGGAAAATTTTAAATCGGTATCGATAATTATATCATGAAGTACTTTGCACACTTTTTATGAAAGCTTATAAATACATAGTGTTATATAAAAATTACTCACACTGGTGTCATATTTTCGAGCAATTTATCCGGAGCACATTCTGTTAACAGTATTAAATTTTTCGTAGCACTTGGCGGTGAATAAAATTGCTCATCGATGCACCTCATCGGACATTGCGTATATGCTGTTGAAACATGCAGTACGCTCTTCAAATGCTTCATTTTACTGCAGAGCAACATTAAGTCTCGTGTTGCTAGTACATTTATCTGCATTGCGACCTTTATTTTTTCATCAAAACGTACTGTCGCAGCCAAATGAAACACAATATTGACGCGACACAGCAACATTTTGCGATCCTCCGAACTAAGTCCGAGACCGGGTTGCATGCAATCACCAGCAATGCCTTGAAAGTGGTGTCGAAATTTAGGTGATACCTTTTTCATCGAATTGAAAATCTACGTAAAAAAATGCAATAAGTGTAATGCAAAATATTCAATTATAATCATAAACTGAAAAGAAAAAGTCAAGGTACAATTTTTTCAGTGTGTGCCAAACTAGACACTATTATACTTTAAGAGCTCGTGTACTTTTTCGGTCAAGTTCTTAACAAAAACTTAAAGTCTATTGTATTTTCTACTTCCTGATTACGGTCTTAAAGAGCAGCCATTATGAAAAAATCAAAAAATGTTTTGGGCTAGAAATTGATGATTTTATCTTCTCAACAACGTTGATTCTTTTTCTTTTTTATTTGAGGTTTACTTTTCTAGTATTTTTATATCTAACACGCTGGCCATACTAAGCGTGAAGGTGAAAAGTTCATTCTGCTGTGAAACAGCAGACAATATTAGGTCTTGGTCTTGCTAGTACGACCCCACTTGGATGATAAAGGTCATAGGAGTCGAAGCACGACGAAAATTTATTATTTAAACTACAAAAAATAAAATCATGATCACATAAAAAATTTGTTTGATCAAATTTTAAAGTTAAAGAGCTATCAAAAACTAAACAGAACAGATTAAGTAGATAAGGATCCGAATCATTTGCGGAACGCGTGGGGAAACTTGAATTTGCATGCGCATTACGAGTAGTGAAAACGGAAATCGTCTGAACCCCTGTAATTTTTCAACAACCTTACATTAATCGCCACTTATTATGTTAGTCATAATCAACGAGTCTACTGGACAGGTCAGCAAAAAACGGCTCTATGGGAGTTAATATTACTATTTATTTAGGGAAACTGTAATTAATTTCAAGTGAACTATCTTAAAAATCTAGCTATGGCAACTAAGCCCTTAAGCTTATCAGGTAACAAATAAATACAAAATAAAGTTAACGCTATATTTTAAAAAATAGGTTTAATTTGCAAATGAATTTTATGAAGAGTTTGATATTGGCGTGATTAACATTTTGTAATTTTGCTTTAAAATTTGGGCTTCCCAATTCTTGACGGATGTCGGATGGAAGTTGTAAAGAATGTGTGTTATTGTAAGATAGTTGGAGTTTCAGAATACACAGGTAGGGAGGCTGGTATTGCATAGAAGATGTTGATGTGTGAGTCGTGTGTGTGCGAGCCGGAATCTAGTGTATGTATATGATGTGTCTTCTTGGGATAGTTACGGGAAAACGGGGGGCATTTCGATCAGGATTTATAGATTTGTAGGTGTGTGCATAGTCAGTCCAGTTACGCTTAGTAGTCTGAAGATAGAGCTGGTAGACGGTTTTTTTTATGTCTTTGATATTGTTTATGATTGTAATGGGGGTTGTACGGAAGGCTCCATGAGCCAATCTGGCAGCTGAATGGTAAATTGAAGAAAGTTTTTCAGGTTACTTATTAATGTATTACCGTGAGTTGGGAGCCCGTAATCTACTTTTTAAAGAATGGTTGATTTTACAATATTTATGAGTGAGTTAGTGTGACTATTTAGCTATCTGAATTTTAATTGAACAACCTTGAATATTAACTCAAGACAGCCTTAGCTTCAAGAAAAACTATGGCTGAAAGATAAACTTCAAAAAAAAAAAAAAAACGAGGCCAGCTAAAAGGCCAAATCTGATGGAATTGTACATATGTGATATGCGACTTAAGCTATTGAATAGATTAAAAAAACAAATGAAATGTGTTGTTGTTATTGTATTATATTTTAAGTATTTTCTTTATTTTATTTTTTTTTGATAAGAAATTACACCATATAATTTTTATTAACCCAAGAATTATGATCAGAGGAAAATCCTAACCATTTAACAAAAATTTAGTTTCCTTTAGTTTTTATAACCTTCTCGATTAAATATGTGTTTGGATAATGAGTTCGCATTAACTCGTTTTCATAAAATCCTCCAATAATTGGCTGTCCTTGGTAATCTTCCAATAAATATGTTACAGGGTTAGTGTTTACCTCTTGTGAAAATTTTAACATGATTATAAGCTCGTTTAAGTATAGAGCGCTCATTTTTAATGTTGACAGATTTGGGTGACGTTCCAATTGTTCTATGTTTATTATTGTTGTATTGATTTATAAGGTCTCTATAAATATTAATTCATTGATGATTTCCTTGCAAACTAAATTTTTTCCACATCATTTTCCATTTCATTTCGCGATTTAACAGCAACAGCCCAAGCAAATTTTGAAAATGTATCTATTACAGTTAAAATAAACCGATAATTTTTGTTGTATTTTGAATAAGCACCCATCTCAACAAGATCTGCTTGCCAAAGATCATCTATACCTTTTGTTATTACTCGACGTCGGATGAAATTTCTTCGTGCTTGTTTATGCAGTTCCTGAACTATTTGTTGCCGTTCCATCATTAGCTTCTATTATTTTCTTAAGAGTAAAATCAACACAATTTATTCTATCTTCAAAATACTCCTTATTATCTTGTATTGTTTTATTAATTCGTGTTTCCAACACAATAATTGATCTATTAAAAGTTTCTGCTGAGAACTCAATTTTATATGAGAGTAAATATTTCACCTGTCTTAGTACTTCTTCTAAATTACTTTGTAATTTATTTTGTTCTTCTATAGACTTACTAAGTATTATTTCAGTATTATTAATTTTTTCTGCTAATGATTTCTCAATATGTTTAGTTAATTCTTGAGAATTCGTTTGAAGTGTACTTTCTAAAAAAGTTTTGTTAACAGCATCTTTTCCTTATATAGGATTTGCAATATTTTTGATTCTACGCAAGTTGAAATTAAAATGTGTATCACTATCTAAGTGAAATCCGGCATTTATTTTGTGGCACCTTCCCTCACTTTGACTAATATAATGTGCAAGCTTATCGACAGGCATTTTGTGAATATACATAGATAATTGAGTACTGTACCCATTACTTATAGAATAATCCCTACTTCACTTAATTCTTCAATAATTGAAAAAATTTCATTATTATGGTTTGAGTGACCAGCTGATGATGATGAAATTAAAAGACGTAGTCTATCAAAAATAAGGATTTAGAAAATCGCCGATAAAATTTTAGCTGAAAAAGCTTTAGGGGGGAGTTAAATCAACTGACAGCAGTCTTGCTGAAAAATCATACGCTAATGCAATGAAGGCAAAAACAAAAGTTGGTATGGGAACCATTTCCAGAAAACCTTAAAAGTCATCACAAATAAATAGACACAAGTTATTTATACATGCTTTGAAAAGTGCAAGAAAGAATATAAAGAAGACAAAAAATATAAATGATGCCATACAAATATCACGAAAAGTTGTAAACAATATTTTCAAAGGAAAAAAATCTTTAGTTGAAACACCACTAGTAATACCATTGCCTAAATCTGGAGGTTTTCTTCCTCTAGCCCCAATATTTGCAGCACTGGGTGCACTTGGCGGTCTAGCTGGTGGTGCAGCAGGTATTACAAAAGCCATAAATGCAGTTAAAAATGGAAATGAGCAGCAATTGAAGCAAAACGTCATAAAAAAACATTGGAGGCCATTGCAAAGGGAAAAGGCATGTACCTGAAACCATACAAAAAAGTTCTTGGACTGTTTCTAAAACCATTTTAAAAAAACTAATAATGAAGCTACCTAAAAGGGCTCTTTCCGATGTGGATCTGAGAAAATATGGAAAATATATTCCAAATTTTAGAGGTGTATTTATGCATGATACACTTCCAAGTAAACCACGTAAGGTAGAATGTGGAATAACTAATTTGGATTCTACAAAAGGCCTGGGTAAACATTGGGTAGCTTACTGGAAAAAGGATAACGATATCGAATATTTTGACAACTTTGAAAACCTAGAACCACCAAAAGAGTTGATAAAATATTTAGCAAAAATATCAAGTATAGTTATTTAAAGCATCAAAAATTTAACACACTAAATTGTGGACATTTTTGCATTAAATTTTTGATGTCAAAATGTAATCTGAAATAAAAGTAAATAAAAAAAGTTTCTTGTTTTTTATTTTTTTTTTTGTTTATTCATTATTTACATCATTATCAGGATTTTTATAGATGTTGTAAAATATATTTTCATTTTCATTCTTCTTCTCAATTTTATCGATGTTAAGGTTAAACGCTCCATTCAAATCCTTAACTTTCAGTAAAATATGTGGGGTCCCATTTAAATAATCCATCTGGCTTTTAGTGATAATGAGGAATCTCTTAGGAAGATAAATGTGGAATCCATTATTGACAAGACATCTAACACTTTCGCCATACCTCGTTTCTACTCGTTCTATTTTGTTTACATGATATTCAACGTTTTCCTCCATATCCTTCAACGGTAAGTACTTAATATTGGGTGATTGGAACAGTTTTCTTAAGCTTGCCCTCATTGTTTTTCTCTTAAACTTTCTCAGTAATGGAAACTTTTCGACTGATTCCCGATATTGAATCTATTCCGGTTTTATAGTAAAAATTGGAAAATCCTTATCAGTTGGGGGTTAACAAGGTTCAGTGAAATATAAAATTTCTTATCAGTTGTGGTAAAACATGACTCCGAAATAAAAAAATTCTTATCAGTTGTGGTTAAATATGATTCTTAATATTATAGAGTAATCATATTGTGAATTATAATAAAAATGGTGAAACGTAGATAGTTCTTATCGATTGTGGTTCACCGTTGTATACAATATAATAGGGTTGTAACGGAGCTCCGCATCCGCAAGTGCGCAACTTCCGCTTGATATTGTGCCTCCGCCTCCGCTTCCGCATCCGCAAATTTTGATGAGGTAAATCGGAGTTATAAAATCAACATTAGAGCTTACAAAGTGGAAAATTCTGTGTTTAAGCTAATTTATATTTTATTGTTTTGTGATGGGCTAGATTCGTAAGATATGGTTATGGTTACAACCTAGTATAAATTTCGTTTACACAGATTTCGAAAGTAGTCCATTTCAAAAGCATCGCATTGAAACATCGCTCTCTAAGTATATTTTTGCAACTTTATTTGAGTGCACTCTCCGGTTAAATAAACAAATATTGAACGCTTTTCTCTCGAATTCACTTTTTCACACGGTGCTAGCAGTCTTTTCTCCAAAATTACTGAGCCGATCCTTTTGAAATTTTATCAACATATTCGTCACATTCATGGGTATCGTATGAACTTAAATTGAGTCAAAATATTGATTTTTTTTTTCAAACAGAAATTAAGCATAAAATCCTTATTTTTCCAACATTTTTTATTTAGTTAAAAAAAAATTTATGGAAATATGACCAAATAAATGAAAAAAGTTCAAAGAACTGATTTTTGGAGAATAACTCGAAAACCTTTCTTAAGAGAAAAAATGGTGGGCATTTCTAGAATTTATAACTCAAAATACATTAATAAAGTATGTGAGAAGCTATATCTTCTTTTGTTTAAACTAGTGATATACAAATATAATTCCATCATAAAAAACAAATATAAAATTTTCAAAATTCGAAAAAAAATTAAAAAAATTGTCAGCACATCTTGAACTACAGCTTGAAAGTTGCGCAGTATAGAGTAGAATTTTGAGAAAGTTTTTAAGAAAAATCAAAGGTGTCGCACTTTTCGAAAATGTCGATTTTAATCTTTAAACGTTAATAACTAACTGATTATTACTGCGATTAATTTTTCTTTATTTTTTTTTTTCCTAAACTACATTCAAATACGAAAAAATGATATCCTACTTTTTATTGATATCAATATTTATAACTAGTCTATCGTTTTTTGTTTTAAAATTTAAAAAACCGATTACTCAATAACGGTTTCGAATAAAAGACTGGAAATTGGTGTGCTTGTTGCTTTAAATACGCACTAAAACATCAAAAAATTAGCGAAATCGAAGAGGGTCGGGCCAAAACCTCGGTGATTTGGCATTGAATGCCCCATATATATTATTTTTAATAATATAAGTGAGAAAAAAACATTGTTTGTGTATTTCAAAAGTGTATTTATTGATCCTAAAAAGAATTTAAATACGAGTAATATCTCCTACTGAGGATTGCATAATAAATTCTGAAAAATAGCTTCTTCAGCTGGAAATCTAGGATGCCTACTAGTGTTCATTTAACACTAACACTAAATATTAAATATTTTCAAATTGTTTTTCCACCTCCGCTTCCGTCAAAACTCCGCATCCGCGGAGATCAATTTCTGAACTCCGCATCCGCCTCCGCATAGATGACTTCCGTTACAACCCTACAATATAATTCCATCATATTAAGAAATACAAAAACACCAAATTTTTTTATCAGTTGTGGTTAACTGAAATGAGATCAAAATGAGTATGTACCATGGAAAGGTGTAGAAGAATTAGGATCTATACATACGACACAAACACCTTTACCATCTACAGAAAATTTTGTTACTGTACGACAAGCTATAGAAGCATTTAGGCAAGATTTAATACAAAAAGAAAAAAATATTGCTGGAATCATAGAAAGTGTACAACCATTTTATAGGCACTTTCAGCTTCAATACAAGGATAATATCATGTTAAGACTTCGTTGTACATATGATGTCACTCATACTAAAAAAAGCCTAAGTATCTCCTGCTTTGAATACCGTCAAGTTGAGTCGGAACGAATTTTGAGTAATGGTGAAATTGAAATCGTAACTGAGGATGATATTACTACACGTTCAAATGTTACCCTAATCAATATTAAACAAAATAAACAGGATTTAGAAATGGAAATATCTTAATTCAACTTTTACAATATTAATCCGAAAGATACTACCAGTCAACATGTAAAGAACCTTTACTTAAGTTTTAAAAAAATGAATAATGAGATCCGTGTAAAAATTTTGAATAATTTCTTAAATGAGGAAAAACTGATATGGTCTGAACATGAAGTTATTTTAAATAATTTCAAAAAATGGTTTAGCGAATATACATACATATATACAAAAATTAAATCAAAACATGGTCATCATTATTCAAATTGTGTATGGTCAACAGATACATTCAATTCATTAATATTCAAGGTTGTTCAATTAAAATTCAGATAGCTATTTTTTTTATTTAACTTAATATGTAACTTTTCGTGCTATTTTTTTAATTTGAATGCAATTTCAACTATGTCTGCCTTTGAATTTTAATTGTTCCTCCTTGAATATTAATTCAGAATAGTCTTAACTTTAAGAAAAACCATGTTTGAAGAGTGCTGCAAAAAAAAAAATTAAAAAAAAACTCGAAGCCAAAAAAAAGTCGAGCTAAGATGACAAATTCGATTTTTTTTTTATTTTTTTTTTTGGAGCAGACTCTTCAAACATGGGTTTTCTTGAAGTTAAGACTATTTTGAATTAATATTCAAGGAGAAACAATTAAAATTCAAAGGGAGACATAGTTAAAATTGCATTTAAGTTAAAAAAAACATGAAATGTTACATATGTATAAAGTTAAATAAAAAAATAGCTATCTGAATTTTAATTGAACAACCTTAAATATTAATTCAAGACTGCCTTAGCTTCAAGAAAAACTATGACTGAAAGATGTACCCCCTTAAAAAAAAATAAAAGAAAACGAGGCCAGCTTAAAGGCCTTTTTTGGTGGTAATGTATATATACATAAATAAAAAACTCAAAACTTGATTTTTATTCTTTTTATTTTAAAAATATTATTGCTGCTTATTGAAGTACAAAAAAATTATAAACATTTTCATACAATTTACATGGATGTTAAAAATACGTTTGAAGTTAAATAATCACTTTTCAAATTTGTTGGGCCATAACTTCTTCCTTCTCTCATTATAAATAGTAAAACAAACATTCATCACTTAAAAGTTTGAAGTTTTAAGTTAAAACTCATAATGTCGATAACGTTCTCCTTAAATGGAAGTACATCAACTCTGGTTGGGGAATATTTTCCACCAATCGAACTACCAACAAGATATGTTTGTCGACTTATCGATTTTGCAGCACTTAATTCCATACCTAACGTAGATGTTAAGAACAACTTATTCCACATAGGAGAACATACTATTAAAGTACCAGTTGGATCATATGAACTAGGAGATATTGCCTTTTTCTTAAATTCGGCCACTAAAAAATTGATGAATCAATTTTTCTTCTAATTGACTCGTTAGACTCAACACCACCAACAATACTCTAAAGCCCGAAATAACGACCTCTATAGATTTTAAGCAACCGAATTGTATAGGACAGCTGTAAAAAACTCTTAAAAATAAAGTTGATTGAATTTAATGAGCCTGCTAAATCATCATCGTCAACTCTAGAAGTGACAAAAAGTATATATAATATATATACTTTTTGGCCAGAGTCATGTTGCTGGCTAACTCGTCCAAATCCCTGTACCGATACATTTGTAGTTTCAGTACCGACGCAGCAGCATTTTTGAGCAGAATAAGCTCTGCTACGAAACTGAAATAGCGCAATAGAAACAGAATGAAACGAAGTTTTTTATTGCTGTTTGTTTTCATTTTCGTTTTTCTTCAATTTCTGATTTTGTTTCTGATTTTTTATTTCGTTTTCATCAGGCTGATTTCTATGCAATTTGTAAGACTTTATTGCATATAATTTTATTTTATTATCAAATTAAATTAATTATTTTGATTATTAATTAGCGGCAAGCCTACCCACTAGGCATTTTTGCATTTATTAGGCTCTTCAAGAGTTCTATATAACCATTCTTTAAGAGCAGAACTCTTGAAAATATTCGTTAAAGAGGTTTTAAAACACAGAATAAATGCTACTTAAGACCAAAAGGGCACCTTCTATGGGGACCTTCAAGAGGTTTATGTAAGAGTTAGAAACGACGTTTTCAAAACCTATTGAAGAGGTCAATAAATGATGTGTTTTGTGCTGGTTAGAGGTCTATAAATAATTTGAGTTTTTGAAAATATTTATACACAATTTTTTTTCGAACGGAAATTTAATGAGGTTTATTTTATTTTGACGAAGCTTTAATAAAGATTTGGTTTTTGTTATACATACTTTTTGCAGTATGTACTACAAAATTAAATAGATAAAAAGAGAATAACAAGTGAAAATATAAAATGGCAAGATGGAAATGATGCAACGAATAATTATGAATTTCGGCACAATTATTGAACAAAATATACGTGCGAGCAAAGATTTATGGTGAAGTTTGTGGTTTTGCTTCGAAAAATTTAACGCGCTTCCGAAATATTGCATTTTAGAAAAATAAAATAATTGGGCAAACATTTTTTTTAATTTTTTCTTTAATATTTATGTTTCAAAATATGCTTTAATGATTTTTTAGGTAAAAGCATATCGAAATAAAAAGATTTAGTGCAGAAAAAATCATTACTTTGGCAAAAGAAAAGAAACTCATTTAATTTTGTTTAATTTGCCGACATCTTGTCGGCATGTATTTTGAAAAAGATGGCGGACGACGCCATTTTTTTAAAATTCCTCGATAAATGGCATTTAAGACTTAAGGATTATCTCAAAAGCTTCATAAGAGGTACTTTAAACTTAAGGATTATCTCTAGGGCTTAATAAAACTTGATAGTTTAAGTTTGTTTAAATTGTTTATTTAAAATGGTTTTGAGTCTATTGTTAGGGTTACCATATGATGTAAAGTAATGAAGAAGCGCTTTTGAGCTATTTTTTGCATGCAGTCTTTATAGAAATATGAATTATAACCCAAATTTGAGTGAACATACTTTGGGCCATCTTGCGTTTATTTTTTTTTCTCAAATTAGTTATGGTAATACCTTATATTTTTTAAAACAAATTTAGCATATATAATTTTTAAACGCTTAATTTTGATTAGTGATTCCAATCTACAAAATTTTGTAAAAATTTCCTAAATCAAAGATAAATTATGTTTCATTCGACAATGCTAGTGTTTTACGTAATAAAAATTGTCACCTGCCCGTAAACTGGTTCAATGCCATGACAGAAACAGAAAAATATATTAAGGCCAATGTTGTAGAGGAGATGAAAACAAATCGATCTTATAACCGAACCATTTCCGTATGGCCAGATTTGACCACCCTTTCATAGCTTTAAAATATCCATCCGCCATCGCGATTTTCGAACAATAGTAAGTATTTTGGCGAAAAATGTTTTTATGGAAAATTTTAAGGTAATATAATTTGTTTTATTCTGAAAACTGGATTTTGTGCCCAAAATAACTATTTTTGTTCGAAATTATCGCCAACAACAAAAAGTATATATTTGGATGGAAATGCCTCTAATTAATAATCAAAATAATTAACTTTTATCTTTTGATTCTAATAGAACTTCTTATTCTCTGTCAGAAACTTTAAAAAAACTAAAGAACTCAGAGCTTCTTATTACTTTTCTTATAGTTCAGTCAATCTCCAAACAGAATTTTTATTAAAATCGGTCAATTAGTTTAGTTATGGCAACGAATTTTCCGTTAGGGGCGTGGCACCACCTACTATTGAAAAAAAAGTAACCACTACACTCCCTCTCTTCACAGCCTTCCTACAAAATAAAAAAATAAGCGATTATGATTATGACTGCTTTCGAACTGCCAATTTATACATAGATATCTACAGGTAGGCGCCGTTTTATGGTCGCCATTTCCTTCGAAAACACCCGTTCTCATATGAAAGCTCTTGAGCATACGAACATTTTGACACCTTGAAAACGTTTTTCGTCTGCGCTCAATTTTGGGCAGACCACTGTCCCGGTTGACATGGAACGTCCCATATATGTTTTCCGTCCGACACAGAAACAGTATTAAAAAAGAGGTCCAAAAGTGCAAAATTACATATTATTTAAAGACAAAAAAGTCAAAAAAAATACTTACTTACTTGGGTGGCCATAACAACCCGTTACCGGGTTACGGCCGACCTCAAAAGCTCTCTCCAGGCGCCTCTGCTTCGCGCGAAACACGAGCTTGAGGCTCGATAAAAAAACAATTTTAGTCTTACTTTAAAAAACTTTTATTGAAAGCAACTGAACTTGTTGCCGCTGGTCTTAAGACTAAAATTCTAAAACTATTTTATTTTCTTCATTGCTAGTGTTGCTGCAAAAGCAATATCAAAGAACTCTTGTATACAAAAATCAATTAAAGAAGTTTTGTTTACAAAGATCGCTGACGTTGCTTCACAGAAACACACTCAGAACTAAGCCAATGAACTTTTGTTTACAAAAGGTCTTTGACTGTGTCTTTTGCTAGTAATTTGAATTCGTCATAAAGAACGGAAGTGTCAAGTTACATTATTTTATGGCGAAATAAATTAATTTTATTTTGTGTATTTTCTTATTTTTACGATATCCTCAATAAATTTTAATTTGCATATTTTTTAATGATATCATCAATGTTGTTGGGATCATCAATGTTGTTGGCATCAACAGCATTGATGATACCGATACTATTTGGAAGGTTGGTTACAGGGTATGTAACTCCTCCCCTCTTTGTCTTAAAATTCTCCTGGATTTTTGATTTGTTTTAAGACTAATAATTATTATATTAATAATTTTTGTATTGAACTTTTTAGTCATTTTTTATGCAACTAACATGACAAAGATAACAAGTGGATCAATTTAACCTGGTAAATCCTGGATTTTATTTTCTATAACAATTTTTTGTGAATTTTTCTTTATCCAGATATACATAACTATTAGACAAAAGATAAAAATGATTATTGTGTTTGTGGTAATAGTGTAATGTATATTTTTATGGTATTTTAATTCCTCTATTGCTTTAATATTTTCATAATGTCCTGTTACAATTTCTTCAAAATTAAGTTTGTGTTTGAAAGTAAGATTATAGTTTTTCTTGTCCTCGATAAACTTTTCTTTAAATATATGTTTTTTGATTTATAAAAATTTCATTTTGAATTTTTACCGTAGAATTTGAGAATGAAATAATATAATTACCAACTAAATTTTTTGTAACATTTTTGGTACATTTATAATCAATTTTTAAATTTTTTGTATTTTGTATAATTATAGTTTCTTCATCAATATATGCTATTTTAGTTTTGTTGTCATTAGGTTACATGTTTCTTTAAAGATACATCTTTTACTTAACTCTAATTCTTTTACAGTTTTACCTCTTACATAGTTAAAAGTGTTATCTCCTATTTCAGTTATTAACTGTATCTCTTCATCTATGGGTCAGAATACGTGAAACCGACACGTCTGAAATGTTTTTCAAAGTTTTTTATATAAATCAGTAGCTGCAAGTGGTAGAAATTAGTGTACGGAAAAGTTTTTTTAAAAAAATTGTTGCAATAATTATTGCGAGTCAAAGTTTTCATTAACCTTTTTTTTTAAATGTTATAAGTTTTGAACAACTTGCCTGATCGTGACGAAATGTTTTAATTTCTGTAGATAAGAAGTTGAACATTTCAATTTGTATTGGGTGTTTTGGAACTTTGCTATTAGTAATTGTTGGAATTTATTATATTCGTGGTCATTCAATTCTGCATATTTTGCAATTTTTCCTTTAGTAAAATGTTCTGAAATAAGATTCGCTACATTTTTTTGCGACAGGACATATCTATAAAAGTCCTTTTATTTTTAAATATATTTTCATGTTACTTCTGTTTTTCGTTTTGTATAATAATTTGTTGCTAGAATCTATTAACAACTGTATTTAGAATGGGGATGTGATTGTTTTGTTCTTCTTCCTGGGAGTGAATTGTTTCAACGCCCTGTTCTTCATCATCGTTCTCATTCGCATTTTCTATGTTATTATCAGGTAATTAATCGTTTAAACAATTTATTTGTTCGTGTTTATTATGTCGGTGTTTATTCGGCTTTAGAACTCTGCTATTTTATTATCTTTCCCACTTGTATAATCTATTCTAGCCTAATTGTAACAGCCATCTTTGCAATTTTGGGTTAATATCCTTCCCAGCAAACTTTGCATAAAGCCACTTGAGTTGTTGATGGTCTAAAATATATTACTGACCAAACGATGGCAAGTAACTCTTTTTCGACAGTTGAGTAATTTTGTTCATGTTTATTTAAGGTTCGCAATGCAAAGGATACCGGGTGCCCATCTTGGGTTAGAACTGCCCCAAGAGCGAAATTGCTTGCATCAGTAATTAGCTTAAATCTTTTCGTGAAGTTTGGATATCTGAGAATGGGTGTTTTTGTCACAATATCCTTTAATTTTTCGAAAGCGAGTATATAATTAGGATCGTTCCTATTGATTCGTTGATCTTTTTGTAGATATTTTATCATAGGGTTTACTACCTTAGCGTAGTCCTTGATAAATTTTCTATAAAATCCAGACATTCCCAAAAAAATTTTATGTGTTTTTGGGTGCTTGGTAGTTTCAAATTTTGGATTATTTTAACTTTTTGGGGATCTGTTTTAACTCCCTCTGACGTTAGGACATGGCCCAAAAATAGAGTTTCTTTCTTAAGAAAGTCACATTTATCGGGCTGAACTTTCAATTTGGCTTGTTTAAGTACTGTTAAAATTGACTTTATATTGTTTATGTGTTCTTCTAAGGATGTACAAAAGATGAGTATATCGTCCATGTAAACTACACAGATCTTATTGATATGCTCTCTTAGTACTGCATTTATCAAACGTTGAAATGTAGATGGGGCATTTTTCAATCCAAATGGCATTCTTACGAATTCGTAGTGCCCAAATGGTGTTGAAAAGGCAGTTTTCGCCCTATCTTCCTTCTTTACTTCGATTTGATAAAATCCCTTAGCAAGATCTAGCGTAGTGAAATACTGTGCCCTTCCCAACTTATCTAGAATGCTATTTAGATTGGGGATCGGAAACTTATCGTCTACAGTATTTTCAATAAGGAGCCTATAATCGATGACTTATCGCCATTTTTCTTGCCGGAATTATCCTTCTTTTTTGGTACAATTCATAGCAAACTATTATATGGAGAATAACTAGGTTGTATTAGTTTTTGCTCTAATATTTCGCTAAATTGCCTTTCTATCTCCCTTTCGTGAATTTGTGGGTATCTGTATATTTTTTAAAATAAAGGCCTGTCGGTTTTTGTTCTAATTTCATGTGTTATTTCGTGAGTCGAGGTTAAATTACCTCCCTCTTTGAAAAAGACATCTCTAAACTCATTCAACAGATTTGTTATTTTAGTTCTTTCTTCTTTATTTAAATGACTTAAGTCGATAGCTTCTTTTAGACTTTCTTTCCTGATGGGATCTAAAGCACAAATTTTTTCAAATGCAAATATCTGTGTATCTTCTTCGAATAATATTCGTTTGCCGAATATCTCGATGTAACGACCATCAGAGTTTATCTGGGCCTTAAATGGTATTAGAAAGTTTTGACCTATGATGACGTCGTATTTCTGGCTTGGAAAATCTAAAATTTTCCAGGAAAGTGTCCCTATTCAATTAAATTCCTGTGGAATTGGTGTAACAATTTGATGTGTTACTTCGCTCAGACCATTAATGGTACTATAATATAATTTTTCCTTTAACAATTGTGGTTGGAAACCGTAAAGCGCTGTTGGTTTGATAATGCTTGTATCTGATCCTGTGTCTATCAAACATTTCAAAACTTGTTTACCAATTTTTACTACTATTATTGGCAACTTGAGTCTGGTGGCAGAGTGAAAAAATTTACCTCTCCACTAGAATTTTGTTCGTGTTGCTGTATGTTGTCTATTTCCATGTGTTGTGACCTTTTGGTCTGGTTTAATTGGTCTACACTCATATGGAATTGACATGTCCGGTTTGAATTATAATGTTGGTTTTGTTTGTTTCTGGTATAAGAATTTCTGTTATTGCTTTCATTATATTGTTGGTTAGTATTGTAGTGATTGTTGGTTGGTTTATCTTAATTTTGAGTGTTATAGGTATTGCTGTTAGTATTATTAGTTTGATTGTGTCCATCACAGAAACTGTTTCTAAAAGAGTTATTACGACTATTATTGGGATAATTGTTATGTCTACTTGCAGTATTGTTTTCGTACCGTTTGTAATAATTTTTCCTTTATCTTGTCTGTCTTTCTGCGGTTTCTTATGTTTGCAGTTAATTGCCCTACTATCATCTAGTAAGTTCAATTTTGTGAATGATACAATTATTTCTTCTAGTTTCGTATTTTCACTTATGTGAGCCCTAACTGTGTAGTCTAGCTTTTCTAGCAAAATGTCTACTAGATTCCTTTCAACATTTACTGGGGTATATAAGAAAGATGCACTATCACTTAATTCATATACCATGTTTATTTCAGACTTAGCATCTTCAAAATATTTGAACAATTCTCTTGGGTTACTCACTTTGACGGATCTGCATCTGTTGTATATTTGTGCGAAAGTCGTTCTTTGCCTGAAATAATGTCTTAGTTTTCTGCTTACTTCGTTCCATGTTAGTTCAGTGCTGAAATCCTGTTTTATTCCGGCTGCTTCACCTCGGATTTTTCGGATTTCATTTCCTCGTTTTTTTCGCACATCCTCATAACTTGTTCTACCGCCTTTATAAATGTCACCATTAACTTTGTACCCATTAAGGGCTGGATTGATCTGAACTGGTTCGCTTGTGAATTTCTGATTTCTTCGACCCGTTGTTGTTGGATATGCTGCTGTTCTTGCTGCATCCGATGTTGCTCAATTTGTTGTTGCAGGAGCTGCTGTATTTGCTCTTCTTGCCGCTGAATTACATTTCGCATTTCTTGTAATTGTTTTTCCATTTTTGTTTGCTTTTTTTTTATTTCACTTGAATTTTTAACTTTATATTTGTTTTAACTCTTTTTGTCTTTGGACAGAGTTCTGTTGGTTTATTTTAAATAGTTTGTATGCACTTCAGCACTGGTTATTTCCAAATTAAAATTCGTTTTGAATTTATTCTTAAGAATAAATTCCCGTTGACTGCGCCAAATACGAGCTTGAGGCTCGATAAAAAAACAATTTTAGTTTTACTTTAAAAAAAACTTTTATTGAAAGCAACTGAACTTGTTGCCGCTGGTCTTAAGACTAAAATTCTAAAACTATTTTATTTTCTTCATTGTTAGTGTTGCTGCAAAAGCAATATCAAAGAATACTTGTATACAAAAATCATTTAAAGAAGTTTTGTTTACAAAGATCGCTGACGCTGCTTCACAGAAACACACTCAGAACTAAGCCAAAGAACTCTCATTAACTTCTGTTTGCAAAAGGTCTTTGACTGTGTCTTTTGCTAGTACATTGAATTCGTCATAAAGAACGGAAGTGTCAAGTTACATTATTTTATGGCGAAATCAATTAATTTTATTTTGTACTAGGTAAGTATAGACCTCACGACAGTAATTCCTAAAGTTATACTTGCAGGTACAGCTTCAACCAGTAACAAAGTGTTATCCCTCGCAAGGATAATAATAATAACAGAGTTTAGCTATTACAGCTATTATAGCCTTCTTAGCTATTTAGTATTGAAGCTTTATACCAAGTAAAAAGCTTATTCAATAAATAATGGAATAGAAAAAATTATCATGCACATTAATTTGTTATTTATTTTATAATTTTTTCTTAGCTTTATCGCACTTTCTCAACATACCCACTCACACCATGTGAACATAGACATATAGATATTAAAATAATTATATGTATAAATCTATGTAGTCCAATGCATAAATGTTAGAAAAAATTTACCCAGCATGCTGTGGGGCTCGGATAACAGAAACATAAAAATACACACCACCATTAAGCTACAAATTTAGCTACAGTTAATTTTCAGTCTAAGCTTGAGTTGACCTTTTGCCAAGCTAATGTTATAAACTTCGCAATTATTAATAAGAGTTGTCATGCGATTAAAAGGAGCTGTAGCCATATAATTAGTTCTACTAACCGGTTGGTAAAATAACTGATAAGAGTTACGAGTACTCCTCCGATTACTATTAAAATGTATATAGTTATGAAGCTCTGGTGCAGTAAGAGACCCAGCTACAAGGTGATGCAGATAAAGTGTATCCGCAATATTTCTACGCGAGCTCAAAGACTGCATATGTAGTAACTTCAGACGACTCTCATAAGGAGGAAGGTTTAAAGGGTCAATCCAATTTAAGCCTTTGAAAGCAAAGCGAATAAAGTTTTTTTGAATTCTCTCAACTCTATTCATATGAATATTATATAATGGTGACCAAACTTGGCTAGCGTACTCTAAGTGAGGGCGCACTATTGTATTATATAAAGTCACCGTTACTAAAGGGCTATTAAATTCTTTTGCCCACCTCTTAATAAAGCCAAGCAGAGATGAGGATTTTTTACAAATTTGATTAATATGCTCATTAAAAGTCATCTTAGCATCAAAATGTATACCTAGGTCTTTGACTACATCGACACGACAAATATTTTTACCTTTTAATTTATAATCAAATTCCACAATAGTTTTCTTCCTGGTAAAAATCATAGCTTGGCATTTATCAGGATTGAGATGTAAGGTATTCTTAGAACACCAAACTTCAAAGGATTTCAAGTCAGACTGAAGTGGAATAGTGTCACCAACCCCCTTTACGTTCCTGTAAACTTTCATGTCATCTGCATATACTAACAGATGGGAGGAGTTTTTAATAACATGTGTAACGTCATTAATTGCTAAAATGAACAGGAGCGGCCCCAGGTGGCTTCCTTGTGGAACACCTGATGTCGCGCTAAATGGGGAGGAAAACACTTTCCTAAATTTTATTTGATACGTGCGATCAGATAAATAAGATTCAATCCAGCTGACAAAACTTAAGGGAAATCCAAGCTTCTTTAACTTAAACAAAATCAAATTATGTGGTAAGAGCTCACCAGAGTCTAAAGAGCTTAATGCAAAAGAAGTGAAATCAAGGAGGTTAGAAACTGTAGATCTGCCATTAACAAAACCATGCTGACGAGTTGTTATGACTTCACTACAGCACACCTTAACCTGATCGTATATAATATGTTCAAAAATTTTCGGTATTGATGATAACTTAGCCACGGGTCTGTAGTTTGAAACATCATTTTTACACCCTTTCTTGAAAATGGGGCTAATGTATGTATTTTTCCAAAATTTAGGAAAATAGCTTTCTTGAATTGATCTATTAAATAAAATACTGAGGGGCTGACTCAGCACAGAGCTGCAGTTTACTAAAACTGTAGCAGGAATACCATCCGGCCCGGAGTTGAAGTCATCATCAACAGGTGAAATATATTTCTCTATGAGGTCAGGAGAGAAAGATATCTCATTAACCGAAACTAAAGGGTCGTTATCCATATATTCAAAATTGTTGATTTCAGGGCTAAGTAAATCCGTAGAAAATGATTCATTAAACAAATTAGCAAACAACTCGGCTATAATTTTTGGGTCGCTAGTGAGCGCATCAACTGTTTTAAGCTCAGATGGAAACCCGTCAGATTTTTTTTTAGAATTAGTAAAACCCCAAAAATTCTTAGGGTCATGAAGAATATTCAGCTTAATTTTATTCAAATATTCGGAATAAACCAAAGCTGACATATCTTTAAATTCAAGAAACAGTCGTTGATAAGCAACAAGGTCATTACGGTCCTGGCTACAAACGTATTTATTCCATGACCTATTACGGCCATTGCAAACTTTTTTCAAATCCTTTGTATACCAGGGATACGAGAAATTATTAACTTACTTCCTTGTATATGGAACCGACAATGCTATGGCAGAAAAAAGTTCACCATAGAAAAATTTAATGCAATCATCAAATGTACTTATTGTTATTAGAAAAAGTGAGTAAGTCGTCTAATTTATTTCTTAAATTTTCATTCAATTTTAAAAAGTCAGCTTTCTTAAAATTGAATTCGTAAATATTAATCGATGAACATGCATTAGTCAAATTTTCATTGTCAGATTGGTACACAATACTCAAAGGTGGATGATAGGAATCTACCGTAGACAGAGCATGGATAGCATTTGTCGTCCGTGGCAATTAGTTATACAACTTACTTGTTTAAAGAAATTATCTACTCGATAATTTATTAGGAGTAAACCGCCTTTCCTTTCACTTCGCCTGTTTTTTGAAGAACATATAAAGATTGTTTAATAAAAACAACTCTACATTCTTATTTTCCGAATGTACATTTCGGTGTATTTAGCACCATCATCAGCGGAATTTTTTATTGTTGAAACTAAACACAAAAATACAACATTAATTATCAGTTTTTAACATATTAAGAACTTTTATACATACAATTGTTGAAAATTAACAGCACATTATTACAGCAAGAAATTATTAAACTCAATTAAAATAAAATACTTCGCAAACATACCAAAGTGAAAAAACGAATATTTGTAAAACTTCAAAATCAAAAGCTACCATAAAGAGCTTTCATAGCAACTTTTCAAACATTTTCTAAAGTTCTTCCTAAACAATTAAAAAGAGATGACCGGATCGGAGCATCCATTGTATTCATCGCAATGTTATTGTTTTTGTGCATATAAATGCTTTCATATGCATCCAAACTTTCTTCTCTTGTGATGTGCTTTATTAATTTTAAATTATTTTTTGTTATGCTGTGTTCATTTTCTAATGCATGTAGAGCAGTGGTCGGCGCGCCATAGGCTCGCGAGCAAACGAAGAGAATAAGCGAGAGTAAGCAAACTACAAAATGAGCTTGTTATTTCGTTAATGCACTGCAAAAATGTTTGAAATCAAATGGCAAAATAAATATTTTTTCGCTGAAAAATTTTTTGTCAATGCGCAACGCTTAATATACAAGTGAGTTTTAGGGATAGTTAATAAATTTCATATAAAAAGGCATTTTATAACTAAAATTCAACCCCTGAAATAAGATATCATATGGAGCGTAAACAGCGAAACGTAGAAGCATTTTTCACAGTGATTGGAGCTTTTGTCATTTCTCTCTCATTTGAGAGTAAGAAAATATTTGATATTTGCGCTCTGCCGACCACTGATGTAGAGCGACAGCTGATTTATTTGGTCTCTCGTATTTGATGTGTGACATATGTTCGTTAAATCTCGTTTCTATGTTTCTTTTTGTCTGTCCAACATATTTTTGTTGACAATGGGTGCAACTGACCTCATATATGCCTGATTTTTTATTGTTTTCTGTTTTGTCTTTCGTTGTTCCTAGTTTGTATTTAAGCTTATTGTTTGATGCAAAAACTAAATCGATGTTGTGTTTTTTTAAAACCTTTTTTAATTTGTTTGTTATTGTAGGTGCGAAGTGTATTTTAATGCGTTTCATAGTTTCTGTTTCTTTAATTGTAGTTAAAGAAGTCAAATTTTGTTTTCTAATTTTTTTGGATTGTTTTTCAACCATCCTCGTTATCATTTCTCTGTCATAGCCATTCAGCTCAGCAACATATTTTATGTATTTTAGTTCTTCCATGTAATTTTGAACATTAAGTGGCAATTTGCACAACCTAAACACCATGCTATTGAAAGCTGCTATTTTATATTGAAATGGACAAAAAGAATCTCTTGGGATATACCGTGGGATGTTTGTAGGCTTTCTGACAACAAAAGTCAATGAAGTCTTAACGATTCTAAATTCCAAGTACCCATCAATAAAATTCACGTCGGAATTGGAGAAGGAAGGAAAATTACCGTTTTTGGATTTATTGATTACTAGATTGACATCTAATAGATTATCTTTCGAAATTTACAGAAAGCCTACAAACATCCCACGGTATATCCCAAGAGATTCTTTTTGTCCATTTCAATATAAAATAGCAGCTTTCAATAGCATGGTGTTTAGGTTGTGCAAATTGCCACTTAATGTTCAAAATTACATGGAAGAACTAAAATACATAAAATATGTTGCTGAGCTGAATGGCTATGACAGAGAAATGATAACGAGGATGGTTGAAAAACAATCCAAAAAAATTAGAAAACAAAATTTGACTTCTTTAACTACAATTAAAGAAACAGAAACTATGAAACGCATTAAAATACACTTCGCACCTACAATAACAAACAAATTAAAAAAGGTTTTAAAAAAACACAACATCGATTTAGTTTTTGCATCAAACAATAAGCTTAAATACAAACTAGGAACAACGAAAGACAAAACAGAAAACAATAAAAAATCAGGCATATATGAGGTCAGTTGCACCCATTGTCAACAAAAATATGTTGGACAGACAAAAAGAAACATAGAAACGAGATTTAACGAACATATGTCACACATCAAATACGAGAGACCAAATAAATCAGCTGTCGCTCTACATGCATTAGAAAATGAACACAGCATAACAAAAAATAATTTAAAATTAATAAAGCACATCACAAGAGAAGAAAGTTTGGATGCATATGAAAGCATTTATATGCACAAAAACAATAACATTGCGATGAATACAATGGATGCTCCGATCCGGTCATCTCTTTTTAATTGTTTAGGAAGAACTTTAGAAAATGTTTGAAAAGTTGCTATGAAAGCTCTTTATGGTAGCTTTTGATTTTGAAGTTTTACAAATATTCGTTTTTTCACTTTGGTATGTTTGCGAAGTATTTTATTTTAATTGAGTTTAATAATTTCTTGCTGTAATAATGTGCTGTTAATTTTCAACAATTGTATGTATAAAAGTTCTTAATATGTTAAAAACTGATAATTAATGTTGTATTTTTGTGTTTAGTTTCAACAATAAAAAATTCCGCTGATGATGGTGCTAAATACACCGAAATGTACATTCGGAAAATAAGAATGTAGAGTTGTTTTTATTAAACAATCTTTATATGTTCTTCAAAAAACAGGCGAAGTGAAAGGAAAGGCGGTTTACTCCTAATAAATTATCGAGTTGATAATTTCTTTATACAACCTGCTTCGCGGTACTGCCTATAATTTTTGTTAGTTTTTATTTATTAAAAAATTTTGACTAATAACCAATTAACTTACTTGTTGTAAATTTGAAAGTATTTCGTCAACAAAAATTTGTTGTTGTCGAGTTTTTGAACAAGATGCATAAAAATATGTACCATCGTCCGAAGGAGTCCATTTTAGGTCAGGCAGATTAAAGTCACCTAACAACAAAATGTCGTCATTAGTGTCTAGTTCATTAATAATATATTCTACGGCCATCGAAAGACATTCGTAGACATCTGCGCTGCTATTTGGAGGAACATGAGTGTTAAGAATGTATAAATTAGAGTTACACTGTATAACCTTAACACATAACAGTTCAATATTAGATGCACAGGCAATTTCAACTAATGAACTGGTTAAATGATTTTTTATAGCTATTACAGAAGAAAGATCTTCCAAGTGTCTGTCTCTTCTAAAAACATGGAAACTATTATCAAAAAGTTCCATATTGAGAAAACTGTTGTTTAACCAAGTTTCGGTAAACACGATAATATCCTCAGAGAAATTCTGAGTTGATAAAAAGATATACTACCTTGATCAAAAAGTTTTAGGACTTTATTTTTAAAATGAAAAATACAAGTTTATTCATCAAAATCGATATTGTCTCCTTCAAAGTACTCCCCATCGACTGCAATGCACTTATTCCAACGCTTGACCCAGTCCTCAAAAGCCTTTTTATACTCGACCGTCGGTATGGCCATCAGGGCCATCTTCGATTTTTCGATGACCTCTTCTCGGCTGCTGTAACGCGATCCGCGGAGCGGTTTCTTCAGGTGGCCGAACAGGAAAAAGTCGCAGGGAGCCAAATCAGGCGAATTCGGTGGATGTTGGACGGTATTCATGGAGTTTTTGGCCAAAAACTCACGAATAATGATCGCATTGTGCGACGGCGCGTTGTCGTGATGCAAAATCCACGAGTTGTTTGCCCACAAATCCGGTCTTTTTTGGCGAACTGCTTCACGCAAACGTCTCAAAACGCCCAAATAATATTCTTTGTTGACGGTCTGACCTTCTGGGAGGAATTCATGATGCACAACACCTCTGTAGTCCATGAAAACCGTGAGCATCGCCTTCTTTTTCGATTGAAAACGACGTGGTTTTTTCGGTCGCGGCTCATTGGGTGAACGCCATTCACTCGCTTGATGTCTGGATTGCGTGTCGTACTCGTAAATCTTTCCCAACATTTCCAACGTCTGCGCACCGTTAAATCCGTTTTTAACACAAAATTTAATGCAAACTCGTTGCTGCAAAGTTGATGACATTTTTTTTTTTGTAAAAAATCGAAACCACACACAAAAGTAGATGCACACAATACGGCGTCACTTCAAGAAATGTCAAGCTGTCAAGCTGAAAATTTGACATAACGTCCATGACACTTCTACCAACACAACAAAAAAAAGAGAATTGAAATCGGACGAACGAGAGCGCCACACGGTGACGAGTCCTAAAACTTTTTGATCAAGCTGGTATTGCTTATTGGAACGCAAACCCCTTACATTTTGATAGTAAAGGGATAGCCGGTTCAGTTTTTTGAATTGGAACGTGCAGTTTTATCATTTTTTTTCGATTTAAATTCTGAAATATAGATATTATCCACCCATGCTTTAGATTTAAGAATGGCAGAAACATGAGAAGATGCCACTGTTATTTTAAAAGACGCATGAGTTGGTTTATTACCGAGTTTCCTGCAAGAAACGAAGGCGTCGGCAGGAATAATTTATTTTGTCTGATAACATTTTTAACGCTGTCAGAGGTAGTGTTGGAATGAAGTCGTGAAATGAAAATCGATTTTAACCTTGGTAATGCCTGCAGGGAAACCGGAGGCACAGAGACATCAATCGCAACATCCACCCGCGGATTTGCAATAACCGAAACTGACAGAGGATTATTTATAGTGGAGGAAAGAGATGGAAGATTGTTACTAGAGATTATAGCGGGGAGTGGGTGAAGAGGTATTTAGAGAGCAATCCACGGGAGTTTTGTCACAACTGACGGCCGCACCACCCACCCTCCCTACATTACCCAGATTTTTATTTAATTTCTTATTTAATTTCTTTTTAGCTTGTTTAGGTAAAGTGGAGATCGAAGGAGTGGAAGTAAAAACCATAGCAGCCTCGGTAATAGTTTTATTTTGCAAACTAACATTGGTGAAGTAGCCTCATTAAGGCTTTTTTCAATTTGGGGAGTTAAGTCCAGATAATTGTTAAGTATATCTTTGAAATTATTATTCATATTGTTAAGATTTTCCCCAAATTGCTTAATTTTTTCGTAAAAGACCGACGGGAAAAGGGGTCTGCAAGATGGACAGTACCATTTCAGGCCCGAATGGACAGAGCACAATAAATCAGTAATAGATTTTGCTTAGTTTGCACAAGAGGCATGAAACACCTGTTCACAGGGACCTGAACAGGAAAACATAGAATTCAATAATTTCATTTCATATAGCAGATGTTCTATGTTTTGTTTTTAATCTAAGTATACAGTCAGGAATTTTTCCAGATTCTCTAAAAACTGCATTGATAATTCCGCTACATAAAAAGGGTGATACTAAAATGTTGAACAATTACCGTCCCATTTCTCTTCTATCAGTCTTTTCGAAGATTTTCGAGAAAGGTATAAAATATAGAATGTTGTCTTTCTTAGATGGTAGAAGATTCTTTAGTGATAGTCAGTTTGGTTTCAGAAATAGTAAGTCTACTGAAGATGCACTTTTAAAATTAACGGGTGAAATATATAATAGTTCAAATGCATCCGAAGTATCAGCTTGCTTATTTATTGACATCACAAAAGCTTTTGATATGGTTGATCATAAGTTGTTGCTAAATAAACTTTTCAAAGCAGGTTTCAGAGGTTGCATTTATGATTGGTTTGTTTCCTATTTATTAAATAGAAAACAAATAGTTAAAATTAAAAATTTTTCAAGTTTTCATACCTACAATAACATAGGTGTTCCTCAAGGTTCTGTCTTGGGACCTATCCTGTTTTTAATATACATTAATACTTTATTTATTCAACGCTTTAAAGGTAAAATTACTGCTTTTGCAGATGATACTGCTCTTGCATACTCGAGCAACAATCTTTTTAACCTTTTTTCGGATGTCAACAATGACTTAGATATCTTGAGAAGATAGTTCAATGAACATAAACTTTTAATAATTTCATAATTTTCATAATTTATTTAAATTTGGTTCTGTATAATAAGAGCTAAGTTCTTTTATAATACAATATTCTTTGATAAGAATTTAGCAAAACACATTTAAGATAAAAATTTTAAATTAAAAAAAAAAAAAATAATAAATAAATTAGTAAAATAAAGTAAAATTAAAATTAAGCTTAAGTTTGAAACAAAAAGAAAATTAAGCTTAAGATTGTAACAAAAAGAAAATTTTAAGTTTTAAATTTGAATAATATAAAAGAAAAAAAAAATTAAAGAAAATTAAACTGTAATAACTTAGGAAAAAAAGAAAAATAACAATAGATAAAAGAATAGATTCAGAGATTATTGGTTACTGAGCAAAGTAATTAAATATAGACCGTCTAAACTCACTCCCATCCCGCATAGCTCTAAAGTTATTTGGAAGAGAATTCCAAAGTCTAATGGCATTAATGAAAAATAGCCTTGCTGAATTTAAATAGGAAAATTTTGGTATAGTAAGCAAATGGCTTCTAGCTGATTGGCTGAAAGAAAGCTTTTCGAACAAGTAGTATGGGGTTTTTGTTTGCATTAGTTTCTGAAGGAAGACACAATTTCTATAGTTTAAGTAAGTGAGTATATCACAGCCAAGAATTCTTTTATTAAAATTAGATACATGATCATACTTTCTTAAACCATATACATAACGAGTAGCATGATTAAATGCAATTTGCAATTTTAGTCTCGAGCATGAATCAAGTTTACTATAAACTATCTCAGAATATGTAATAATCGGTACAATTAACTGTAGAACAAGTTTGCGTTTGGTTTCAACAGGCGTAAAGTCTGCAGACATTCTTAGGTTACGAAGTGCAGTATAAACTTTCATGACGACACTGTTGATATGGTCAATACAAGTAAGGGAAGAATTTAAACAAAAACCAAGGCTAACTGCTTTATTAGTGAATTGCAGCTTTTTATCTGCTACATACAGACTAGGAATGTTTTCAAAATAAATTGTATCCTTCGCAATTGGTAAAACAAATGATTTATTAGGATTTAGCTGAAGGCAATTATTAGCAGCCCATTCAGTAATAGACAGTAGATCCTCATTTAGTTGGCAGCACAAATTCTCTATAAGACCAATTCGACTGGATAAATGTAATTGTATGTCATCAGCATAAGCGTACATAGTTGAATATTTGCATCTCGAAACAATGTCATTTATAAAAATGGTGAATAAAAGCGGCCCAAGAACTGAACCCTGGGGTACACCACTATCAACTGATTTATATTCAGAAAATGTTTCACCTACCTTAACCCTTTGTATCCTGCCTGTTAAGTAGCTTTTCATTAAATTAACAGCATTATCACTGAAACCATATAGGAATTTTAGCTTTTTACAAAGTAACAAATGATTGACTTTGTCGAAAGCCTTTGAGAAGTCAAGCATGCATAAAAGCGTCACAAGTCCATCGTCATAAGATGACCTAACGTCCTCAAGCAGTTTTACAGTTGCAGTTGAGCAACTATGTCCTGGTCTGAAGCCCGATTGATGAGAGTGCAAGAGTTTATTCTCAAATAAGAAGTTGGATATTTGATTTGCCATAAGAGCTTCAGTAACTTAAGACAAACACGGCAATATGCTTATGGGTCTAAAGTCTTTTGGCTCATTAGGCGAGGTTTTCTTAGGCACTGGTAGAACTAAGGCAACTTTCCAAGTTTTGAGGAACGCAGATGTCGTAAAACAATGATTAATTAAGTGCGTGATAGGACTTAAAATATACGGAAGAATAAGTTTAATAAATTTCAATGAAACACCATCTTCACCTATAGAGTCAGATTTAATTTTCATTATAGATCGATAGACCTGATATTCGCTAACCGCATCAAAGTGGAAGGTTTGATTAGAAAAACTGCCTAGTGACACGTTAACATTTACATTGTTTGGTTCAGAATTAGAGAGAAAGAAATTATTTAACACATCAGCTGATACACTACAAGTAGAATTTTGTTTTTTCTTAACACCTAATTTTGTCAAATTTTTCCACAGCACTTTAGAGGGAAGAGAAGCATTTAATTTAGTAGAGCAATAATCAATTTTAGATTGCCGTGTGATTTGATTAGAGGTGTTTCTAGCTACCCTAAAAATCTCCCAGTTTTCAGGAGTTGGATTTTTTTTCCAAATATTGTGCAATTTGTTGCGCATTTTAATTGACTTCTGAACTTTTGAAGTAAACCAGGGACATGGCATATTTTTGACTGTGATGGTTCGAACTGGAACATGTTTTTCATAAATTGGGCTTAAAAAACTCATAAAAATGTTTAGTTTTTCATTAACAGTCTCACCAAACCAAATTTCATTCCATGATGTATGGCAAAGATCACTGTAAAGCTCAACATAGTCAATAGATTTAAAATCACGATAAGCAATAACATTAAACATTATATCACGACATAAATTAACATTTAACGTACAAAACAACAGATCATGATCTGACAGAAAATATATTTGGTCAAAAAATAAGACAGAGGATAGATCAGATACAATGAAAAAATCTAACAGACTTGGAACAACATTGTTTGAATAACGAGTTGGAACATTTTCATTCACTACAGACAGACCAACAGAAGCAACATTTTCACGGAGAGATTGCGATGTACTGTCACGAGACAAAAGGTTAATGTTGAAGTCACCACATATAACAAAGAAATTATAATCTACTAGAAAGTTATTAAGAAAAGAAAAGTATGAATCTAGATTATTGCACTTACTGGGGTTATATACACAAGACAGAAACACTTTTGTACTATTGTGAAAAATACAAACGTTAAGGAATTCAACACTGCTGCCTGGATTGGACTTGCTTACAATTTTTGCATTAAGATTATTACGGCAATATATAGCTACTCCACCTCCCCGTTTCCCAATACGATCATTTCGAAATAGCTTGAACTTGTTAAGGACAAAAAAGGAATCATTAACGTCATCACAAAACCACGTTTCAGATATACAAATAACGTCAACTGATGTGTCTTCGAATGCAAATCTTAAGTAGTCTAACTTACTTAAGTTGAGGCTCCTTGCATTGAAATGAACCACTTTCAAGCCGCTTTTTTGAGCACATAGTACTTTAATTAGAGTGTTGGTACTATTCTTAATGCCATTAGTTAGACTTTCAGTAGACATCATTTATGACAGAATAAATAAAGCAAGCCTAGACAGCCACATAAATACACTTGATAGAAAAAACTATCGAATAACCAATAATCTCGAAATAATTCAGTCAGAGCTGAGAGAAGAGTATGAAATAGAACAGGACAGAGAAGAGTATGAAATAGAAGTATATTAGAGAAAGTTATATAAAATCAAAATATTAACCTAATATATTTAAATACTAAAAAATTCATAATTTTATGGGGCTCGATGGCAATACTCAATAACGATTATAATTAATCATGTGCTTCAGCCGCAGCTATATCCTCAAGTTGAGTTGAGTAATCAATTGCGTAGCTTTGACTATTCTCATATTTCTTTACAAATACTTTTCCATTCTTTATAAGAGCAGAAAACAGTTGTTTGTTCTTCTTCATTTGAATCGCACTCTGGAGTAGAAGACGAGAGCGTTTTGTCAGGCTTTCATTTAGGTAAAAGCTAGCATTTGACTCAAGACCGACATCTCTAAGTGTGAGCGTCCTCTTTTTACTTTTGCGAAACACAGCAGCAGATCTGAGCAAAACACTTCTTTCATAATTGCTATTGAATTTCACGATAATAGGCGTTTTGTTTGAGTCACTTCGCTTTGCTCTAAAAATGCTTCTGAGTGGCAGAGCACGGCAACCGACTGAGTTGCATAGCTTATTAAAAATTTCGGTTAGACTCTCTTCTTTTTCCTCAGGTATACCAAACAGAACAGCATCCGCAGAGAGTTCTCTTCTTTCCATGGCAAATATATTTGCATGCATGTCAAGCACCTCATCTTTGAGTGCATTAACATCAGACTCCTCACTTTCAATTTTTTCCACTCTCTCGATCACTTGATTTATGATTGTATTTGTGTTATTTATTTCAGTTGCAGCCTTTTGAACTTGCTCAATAACACTTGTTACAGCAGCATTGACTTCACTCAACTTCGTAGCATAAGCTAGCTCAATGTCTTCAATTCTTTTATTGAACTCTTCACGTAGGCTATTGAGTTCATTTTTTATGCTATCTAGTAACTGCACACTGAATTTACTCAGACGATCGTCAAGCACTTGAGTAGTGAGAACACAAGATTTATTGCTCGAAGCTGGTGAGTCACCATGCATCAGCGACATTGCTTTTTGTTTAGACGTTTGTCTAGTTTGCACTGAGAGATTAGTTGACATCATAATTGGAAAGAGAAATCGCGCGTTTTTTGTTTTCTTTTGCTAAACCAAGGAATTAAGGGTTTTAGTTGATTTTAATTTGCATTTTTATTGTTTAAGTTTTTTTAGTTTTGGTATAATTTCACTTTTGCTGCTTAGTGAAGCCGATCATAAACAAAATAAATCGCGTTAAACTGTTGGTTGGATGCAGAAAATTAGTGTTTTAAAAGAAAATAGCCGGACAATACAAAAACACGTCTACTCGTTATAATGCATTCTGCATTGTGTGAAAAAGTGAAAAAACTAAATTTATGATTTTTAACATCAAAGGTTCAGCACGTGTTAACCTGCCTTTGCATTATCATTCGCTGACTTGTCGTAAATATTGTTTAGCTGCTTCCAGCTTAGATGTAACTTTTAATGAAAATAAAAGTTGTTGCGATAAATGTTTCGAAATCGAAACTGTTGATAATTTTAAATATTTGGGTATTATACTGGATCAAAGGCTAAGTTGGAAAAGCCATACACATTATTTAAAGCAATACGCGAACAAAGTTGTGAGACAAATGTACCATCTTAGTCTTTATTGTAATAAGAAAATTTTGAAAGTTGTTTATGATGGTCTTTTGAAGTCTAAACTTCAGTATGGCTTATCGTGTTGGGGTGGTGTATATTCTAATAAAATAGATCCTTTTATTATTAAACAGAAACAAGCAATTAGAATTATATGTAAAGCTAATAGAAGAACCCCAAGTTTTGATCTGTTTAAATCTCTTAATATTCTTCCACTGAGACATCTTTACTGCTTTAAAGTATTAAAAGTATTTTTTGAAAAATCCGGATTTTATTCTGCAAGACTTCATGAAAATTATAACCTGAGGGTAAACACTGGAAATTTTGTAACTATTCCCACTATTTTTAAAACGCATTTTTCACGTTTCTACTTCGTAACAGCTCCTAGATTGTTTAACTTACTACCAGATAGACTTAGATGCGAAAGAGTGAAAACACTTTTTCTCAATTTCGTTAAGAATTGGATTTTCACTTTTAATTACTCAACTATTGATGATGTTTTTACTCCCATGGTCTAACTTTTATATTGTTCATTGAATTTCTTTTTATTGTAATTGCATTTCTTTCTTACTTTTAACATTCTTGAATTTTTTTTTTGTTTTTTTGTCTTTGCTATTCAAATATGTAATTTCCACATCAATATTCCATTTATATAAAATAATGTATTTTAACTGCTAAGTGCATTCGCCTCTTGTCTTTTTGACAACTGTTTGCACTTAACTATTTCATACAAACTTAATCTTATAATGTATAGTTAATAATTATTGTAATTAGATTTAAGTTGCTATGAAATAAATGAATTATGAAAATAAAAAAAAATATATATATATTTTGGCTTTTGCACTGATCTCCTAGAGAGCAAGCTAACAAATTTTCAGAGGAAAAATAATCCATCTTGAAATCGTAAAAAAAAAAGCAATTTAAAATATTTTTAGAGCAGTGCAAAAAGGGTTAAAAATCAAGCAAAAATTCACCGTTAAGCAGCAACAACAATAGCACAACAGAGTTTAAAGTTAAGCTTAGTACACGTACAAAGCATAAAAGAGAATCAAAAACAAAGCTGTTGCACTGCTTACACTGTTTATGCTTGCAGAAAAAAATATTCACATATGTTATGCCTATGATGTACTATAAAAGTCTAAGACTTATTGTACAGTGAAATTAGGAAATAAATAAATAAATAAATATATGTTTGTATGTATGTTCAAGGGATTTTAGACCAATAAGTCTTTCCTCTTTTCTTTTAAAAACTTTGGAAAGACTCATAGAAATCTATGTTCGCAGCAGTATCAAACCTGATCTGCTGTCTACTTCTCAACATGCTTACACGAAAGGCAGATCTATAGAAACCGCACTTCACACACTAGTGAGCAGCATTGAAAAATCCTTTGCATGTAAGGAATTTGCCCTGGCGGCGTTCCTGGATATTGAAGGAGCTTTTAACAACGTTGGCCCAGGTATTATTATCAACGAACTGCAGAAACTGGGTATCAACAGTTCCATAGTTGAGCTGATTAAAAAGCTACTGACAAACAGAGCCATTACCTCAAATCTTGGCATTTCCGAAGCTAATAGGTTTGTCCGCAGAGGAACGCCCCAGGGTGGAGTGCTATCTCCTCTACTGTGGAATCTGGCAATAAATAAGATGCTCATGTCACTGAAAAGGCTGGGCTGTAAAGCTATTGCCTATGCCGACGATGTAGCATTAATTGCATGTGGTAAATTCCCAAACACACTGTGTGAAATTCTTCAGAATGCTTTAAACAGACTCGTCTCATGGGCAGATGAGGCTGATTTAGGCGTAAATCCGAACAAAACTGAACTAGTACTCTTTACTAGGAGTCACAAACTTCCAATTATAGTACCACCGTACAAAGCATAAAAGAGAATCAAAAACAAAGCTGTTGCACTGCTCACACTGTTTATGCTTGCAGAAAAAATATTCACATATGTTTGTATGTATGTTCAAATTAAAAAACAATATTTAATAAACAAAAGCACAAAATCAAAGCAAATTATTACTACTAGCATGCAATTTTACTAGCAACGACACTGTATTAAACACAAGTTTAGAAAATTATTATTTAGCACAATTAACTGACGAAAAATCTAGAAACAAATCACGATACACTTAACAACACAACCGACACTGACTAAAGAACGAAGTCAAATGATAAAAATTATTTTGATCCATCCCACACTTGTGGATCTAACGGTCCACACACGTCAGAATGGATTCTTTCCAATGATCGCTTCGCTCTTATGCGAGTACTATTAAATGAATCACGACTTTGCTTGCCTTCAATATACACGTCACAAAATCAAATTTTTGATTTCTTTAGTTTCACGTCATTAATTACTTCACTTTAAATTAACATTTTCATGCCTTGTTGACCAATATGACCCAGCTTCTTGTGCCACATTTCAACACCGTTTACCTCAGACAAATTTGCCTCCAGCTCACTAACTTTTATTTCACCCTCGTACAATATGCCACGAAAATATGCAGTCGCCAATAATTCATCACTGCCTTGTATCGGCAAAATTTTACTTCAGCTCCAGCATTCGCCAATTTTCGAACTGACAGTAAATTGTCTCTTAATTGCGGAATGTAGAGTACATCTTTTATTTTAATACTTATGAATACCGTTGTTGGTGGTATCACAGATCTTCCCAGCATAATCGGCAAGCAACGATTGATTATCCTTAGCAACATGAATTTCACCTGGATTCTTCAGTTTTTCTATTTCATTGAAGCACCACTTATCATTCACTAGGTGATTGCTCGCACCAGAGTCTAATTTGAAAGTCAAAGAATCTGTCACTAGCCTTTTCATTATTTCGGTCAGCCATGAAACAGAAACCTCTAGCGCTTTGTGCTACTGCGACTATACAATCACGAGCCCGTTGGCCAACTTTATTGCACTTAAAGCACTTGTCCTTCTTTCCAGTAAACGCCATTTGTTCTTGTATATTTTTGCTATTGATGTTTCTCTCCTTCAGTTTTGTTTCTTCAGCAATGAGCCTTTCTTTCGTCATGCAAAATGTTAGTTTTCCATCATCTATATTTTGAAGAGCCGTTACCAAGGGATCAAAATGCTGTGATAACGTAAGAAATAGTTGTGCAAACATATCGCTCTTATGGGTCCTTTGCTTTTTTTTTTAGGTAAGCTTCGAATCATCACCTTGCTTAAAGATCTCCCGTTGGGCATTTCCTCTTCAGCGTGAGACAACATTACGGCTTATAGTATATCTTCAACATAGAAACTGGCATCCATAGTGCCAACTATCGTAATTAGAGGTCCAACGCCATTCCACGAAAAACATTCACACAGCTTCAGTTTGAGGCCTTCATGCTGTCATGACTAGTCATCGAAATTCTTACGCACATAATGAAGCTGATAACTCAAATATCGGTAAAAAAAACAACATAAAATAGCAACAAAAAAACATTAATAACAACAATAATGTTCTCAGTTATGCAGAGCAACTAAAAAGAAGCAGCAACGATTTCTTTAATATAGATAAACTTTTTGATATTTTTGTGCTAGCCTTAAATGACCTTCAAAAATTTACATCAAAATACAACAAATAGAAGTTGTCATGTCGATGGTAAAATATACTTATGACTTTAACTAAACTTAAAGCAACTAGAATTTTTACTAGAAAAAGAAAATATTAAAAATGCGTCTTAAAATGCAACATTTTTGAAAACAAATCACAAACCATTCTTTCATAACTACTTATCTGATGTACCGAAATTAAAGAGCTAACTTAAGAGACGGAGGAGTCGTCCTATTGGTTCACAAATCCCTTGCGCATAGATTACTTCCATTGACAACGACGTACACTACAGAAAACATATCGGTTGAAATATATTTAAGCCGAATGCCACTTATTATCACATCAGCATATTCACCAAAATATGATTCTAGTTTTGCAAGTGATATTTTGAAACTCACTCCGCATAATAATGAATTTATTACTATAGGCGACTTAAATGCAAAACATACTTCTTGGAACTGTCAATCAAATAAAAGGGCTGGAAATATACTTTACAGGTTGCAGCAAACTTGTAACTTTTTTGTATATCATCCAGACAGCCCCAATTTTTATCCAAGCCAGCAAAATCGTGCTTCTTCTTTCATTGATATTACTTACTTACTTGGGTGGCCATAACAACCCGTTACCGGGTTACGGCCGACCTCAAAAGCTCTCTCCAGGCGCCTCTGCTTTGCGCACGCCTTCTCCAATCATTCACACCAAGCGTGGATAGGGTTTCCTCGGCTTGGTCTTTCCATCGGAGGCATGGTCTTCCTCTTCGTCGTCGCCCAGCGGCTTCCGCATCAAACACCTTTTTCGCCGGAGCTTCTTCGTCCATACGCACAACATGTCCCAGCCAGCGCAGACGTTGAATAGTGATGCGCTTGACTATGTCAATGTCAGCGTAGAGCTCGTACAGTTCGTGGTTCATTCGAATACGGTAGTCGTCGCCGACGTGAACAGGACCGAAGATTTTGCGAAGAATTTTTCTCTCAAACACCCCAAGCGTGGCTGCATCAGTCTGCGACACAACCCATGCTTCTGCGCCGTAAAGTAGCACGGGTAAGATGAGCGTCTTGTAGAGTGTCAGTTTTGTCGGGCGAGAGAGGTCTCTACTACTCAATTGCTTACTGAGATCATAGTAACACCTATTAGCAAGAGTTAGTCTTCGCTTTATCTCCAGGCTGACATCGTTTTGAGTGTTCACGGCGGTGCCAAGATAGGTGAATTCCTTGACAACTTCGAAAGTATAGTTGTTCGCAGTAACAAAGGATCCAATACGCCGCGTCTCCCTGTTTGTGGACAGCATATACTTTGTTTTGCCCTCGTTCACCGTCAAACCCACTTTCGCTGACTCTTTTTCGATAGCAGAGAACGCAGCAGTAACATCTCGCTTACAACGTCCAATGATATCAATATCATCGGCATATGCAAGGAGCTGGACACTTTTGTAAAAAATAGTGCCATTACGATGTACACTGGCTCTTCGCAACACCCCTTCCATCACAAAGTTGAAGAGGTTGCAGGATAATGGATCGCCCTGTCTGAAACCTCGTTCGGTATCAAATGGTTCGGAGAGGTCCCTTCCTACTCTAACGGAGCTGGCTGTGTTGCTCAACGTCATTCTGCAAAGCCGCACCAGCTTCGCAGGTATACCGAACTCAGACATGGTGGCATACAGGCAATCCCGTATCGGGCTATCGAAAGCTGCTTTAAAATCGATAAAGAGATGATGGGTATCGATCTGTTTTTCGTGGGTTTTTTCCAGGATTTGACGTAGTGTGAAGATCTGGTCTATGGTGGACTTACCAGGTCTAAAGCCGCACTGATAAGGCCCAATCAGTGTGTTGGCAAACGGCTTAAGTCTTTCACACAGTACAGTCGACAGGACCTTGTAAGAGATGGCAAGAAGACTGATTCCCCGGTAGTTAGCGCAGATTGTCGGGTCACCTTTCTTCAGTACAGGACAAAGGACACTGAGATTCCAATCGTCGGGCATGCTTTCAACTAGCCATATTTTGCAGATGAGTTGATGCATACACCCTATCAGCTCATCGCCGCCGGTCTTGAACAATTCAGCTGGCAGGCCATCGGCACCAGCCGCTTTGTTGTTCTTAAGTCGTATGATCACAACTCGTACCGCGTCATGGCTAGGTGGTGGTACGTCCACACCATCGTCGTTGATTGGTGGTATCGGGTTAATTTCTCTAAAGGCGGGATTGGTGGAGTCATCGCCAGCAAGCAGCTTGGAAAAGTGTTCCCTCCATAATCTCAGTGTACCCTGCGTATCCGTAACCAGATTTCCATGTTCATCTTTACAGGTAGATGCTCCGGGCTTGAAACCTTGGGTCAGACGCTTGACTTGTTGGTAAAATTTTCGAGCATCATTCCTGCCCCATAACACTTCGAGTTTCTCACGCTCGTGCCTTTCCTGCTCTCGTTTCTTGCGTCTGAAAAGGCGCCTCTCATCCTTTCTCTTTTCCCGGTAGTTTTCGTGCACGGCTCGCGTTGCTGCTGACTGCAGGGTTCTTTTGTAGGCGGCGTTTTTCACTGCAGTAGCTTCGCGACACTCCTGGTCATACCATTGATTTCGCGGAAGTGGGCGTCGGAAACCAATGACTTCCTCAGCGGCAGAGTGCATGGAGCGGGATATATGCGCCCACAGTCCACCGGCATCATCGGGTAGAGAGTCAGGTTGAAGGAGCAGTTCTGAGAGGCGAGCGGAATAGGCTTCGGCCGTCCGATGTGATTGCAGCTTAGCGACGTCCAGCTTTCGTTGCGTACCAGAGCGTACATCCTTTGCATTGCACAGCCGCATGCGTATCTTGGCTGCAACAAGATAATGATCGGAGTCAATATTGACTCCCCGGAACGTACGAACATCTAGCACGCTCGAAGCATGCCTTCCGTCGATCACAACATGATCGATTTGGTTGCGTGTTTTCTGATCAGGGGACAGCCAGGTGGCCTTGTGGATATCGAGGTGTTGAAATCTGGTGCTACTTACTACCATGTTTCGCGCCGCGGCGAAGTCGATCAGCCGTAGACCGTTGTTTGAGGTGGTCTCGTGAAGGCTGAACTGACCGACAGTGGGGCCAAATATACCTTCTCTTCCGACCTTTCCGTTGAAATCCCCGAGTACAATTTTAACATCATGGGCCGGGCAGCGGTCGTATACTTCCTCGAGTCTCGCATAGAAGGCATCTTTGACAGCATCGTCCTTTTCCTCCGTCGGGGCGTGCGCGCAAATCAAGCTGATGTTGAAAAATCGAGCCTTGACGCGGATCGTAGCCAACCTTTCGCTCACAGGTGTGAACCTGGAGATATGGTGGCGAAGTCTCTTGCTTACTACGAATCCGCATCCCAATTCGCGCCTCTCCGCATGGCAGCTGTAGTAGATATCGCAACTTGCTTGCTTAGAGCAACCTTGTCCTATCCATCTTATTTCCTGGATGGCAGTGATGTCAGCCTTAATTTTTCCGAGGGCATCCGTCAATTCGATAGAGGCACCTTCCCTATTGAGGGTCCGGATATTCCAGGTGCATATCCTTAAATCATAGTCCTTTTTTCGTTTGCAGTGGTCGTCAACGTTGAGGGGTTCATTGTCCGAGGCTTTTTTAGTCTTCATTGGAGTGTTTTTTTTACGTGGCGGGTACCAAACCCTGCGCACAACCCAGTTTACTTCCAGGGAGGACACGCTGCACACATTCGCTCACTATCTCAGCGGATGCGGAGATAGCTACCCAGATGGAGCCGCGGGGAGGCTGTGTGTCAACTTGCTAAAGGTTGGCTCAGAGATCGCTCTGGCAATCCCCAGGTGGAAAGCAATCAGAAACTTTACTCTGATCAACCAAAAGCCAATCCATCCTTTCATTGATATTGCTCTCAGTAATACTTCACTTAGTATGAGCCTGATAACTCTTGAATACGAAATTACATCTGACCACCGTCCAATAATATGTTCAATTGACTGCTCTTCAGTCAAAACAACTGATGTTAATCAATATAATTACGAATCTAAAAGCAAATGTTCCTAAATATCTCTGTAAGACCATAGCGGATTTTTTCAGTGAAAGAAATTTTGTAGTAGCCATATGCAACGAGTTGTCTGCTCCAAAAAATATTCCTGCTGGACTACCACAAGGTTCAATTTTGTCTCCTACACTGTATTCCATCTATACTTCGGACTTCAAGGCGCCTAATATGTTAGAAGTAGCATATTATGCAGATGACACTGCCTTGATCACATCAAGCAAAGTAACCAGTGCTCTTTTAAAAAATGGAGCGAGGTATTAGAGTTTGTAATAAATACTTCCAAAAATGGAAAATCAAAATAAATCATGACAAAACACAAGCCATAATTTTTCCATTCAACAAGTCTTCTAAGAGGTTTCCATCAAGAAGACATCGGTTTGATAATAATATCGTGGATATCAAAGACAATGTAAAATACCTCGGCGTGTATCTGGATAAAAAGCTTATTTTCCGCAAACACATCGAGATGACTTGCCAAAAAGCAACAAACGCTTTCAAAGCCCTATGGCCGTTATTAAACAGGCACTCATCTCTCAACTATAAAAATAAGAACCTAATTTACAAGTGTGTAATAGGACCTATTTTGAAGTATGCATGTTCTGTGTGACTTAAAGCTGCTAACTGCCATCTCAGAAAAATGCAAATTATTCAAAATAAATGCTTAAAAAAGGATAAACAATAAACGTTGGAGATTTCCGACAAATATTTTACATGACGACACAGGTTTCGAGCTGATAAATAACTTCATCGCTCGACTTAGTGACAACTATTTTTCCAAAAATGTGAGTTCTCTTTGTCCTCTGTTAAGAGAATGTACAGATTATTCTTAATTAAAATTATAGAACAAAGCAAATCACCAAATTGAAAAAAAATGTTAATAGTCGGCTATTTTTACAATAATCTTCTATATACATACAATTTAATTTTCTTGTAATATTTGACATTTCCTTTGTATATAAAGGTTTTTTTTCCCTATTTTTGTCTTTAGTTAATAATAATTATGTTAATTTCTTTAGATTTCAGGAACTAATTGTTGAAATATCTAATAGATAAATCTCAAAAATTTTGTATGTAATCGCACACTCTGTAAATTTGGATAAATAAATCAATTGAATTGAATTGAGGCCTTCATGCTTTTAGTCTTGGTATGGAACTTCACATAGAATTTTGCTTAGGAGGACGTTGTACGGATTGTTTTTCTCTGCCGTCGTCAAATTGAACAACTTTTGTCTCATCCGTTCATAATATGTTGCGCCAAACGGTTTGAGTTTCCTTCAAAAATAATCTGACGAGCTGAAGTCTCTCACACCTTTCAACAAAGGTACTTTCCTTGAGCTTTGTGGCTTCAGATTAAAGGCGATTCATCGTTATCTTATGGTAGAAGTGTTATTGGAAGTTTCATCACATTTGTGATTTGCGTAGAAGTTATAAATAGACGCTGTTTAACAATCCTTGCGATCAATTTATATTGTTTCTCGTTGGTTTTTTACGTCTACCTCTACTTTCGGCGTGTGATGTCAAAATTTTAACATACAGTGGCTCACAGCAAAAGTTGGGCAAGTTTTCGCAAAAAGTTGCAATACAATTTTCAATACAGTAATCCCTCGAACTGCGCGGTTTCGGACTACGCGGTTTCCCAGCAGCGCGATTTTGTTTTTACCACCGAAATTTCGCATTGCGCGGTAAAAGTTTCGCAACAGCGCAAAAAAATGTTGTGTCTTGCATTCACTGGTTAATGCAGAAGAAAATGAAACTAAAATAGACTTACAAAATTTTGACATAACGGTTGAATCTAGCCATCTAACTATTGAAAGTCAGGCAGCGAAATGATCAATTAAAGTATCGGTGAATTTACCGTTAGGTCTTAACAACGATAATGTAGGCGCCCATTTGCAAGACCGGACAAGTCCCGATTTCATACTATTGGAAAAAAAACGAAAAACGAACTTCCCATATAATGAAAAATTAAAACGTATTTCCCATATAATAGCTTAGTTCCAGGAGACCGACCAAAGTTCGGTTTTTCGTTTTCAGGTTGAAAAAGTCGAAAAAATGTAATGCAATAGAATGAGATATCGGAAATATTTAAAAAATATTGAATATGGTTGAAAAGCCGAAAATATGAAAAATGTTGAAAAACATTGAGAGAGGTTGAAGCAGGTGAAAAAGTTTGATAAACTCGATAGTATATTAAAATGTTGAAAACGTTGAAAGAGATTAAAAAGCCCGAAAAAAGTTGAAAGTCTCGGAAAAAGATGAATGAGGTTGAAAAGCCGAAAAAACTTGAATGTGGTTGAAAAAGTCCAAAAAATATGGAACGTGTTGAAAAAAGTTGAAAAGGTTGAAAAATATTGAAAAGATGGAAGAGTTTGAATAGTTTGGAAAAATTTAAATAAGGTTGAAAAATTCGAAAATATATGGAAACTGTTGAAAAAAGTTGAAAGAGGTTGAAAAATGTTGAAACAGTCGAAAAAAGTTGAATAAGGTTGAATAATTCGAAAAAATATGGAAAATGTTGAGAAAAGTTGAAAGAAACTGGAAAATGTTGAAACAGTTGAAAAAGGTTGAATAACTCGAAAAAAGTTGAATAATGTTGAAAAAATATGGAAAATGTTGAGAAAAGTTGAAAGAGGTTGAAAAAGTCAGACAAATTTGGAAAATGTTGAGAAAAGTTGAAAGAGGTTGAAAAATGTTGTAACAGTTGAAAGAAGTTGAAAAACTCGAAAAAAGTTGAATGAGGTTGAAAAAGTCAACCAAATATTGAAAGCGTTGAAAATATTTGAAAAATGTAGAAAATCGTTGAGAAAAGTTGAAAGAGATTGAAAAATAATGAAGCAGTTGAAAGAATTTGAAAAACTCGTTGAATGAGGCTGAATATATTGAGACCAAATTTTATTAGGATCACTCATTCAGTTTGCTAAATATGGCATCAACGTTATAATTTTGTATTCGAGGTGCCACGCCCACTAATGAAATCCCATCAAAATTCATATAATTTCAAAGCTTATAGTAACCGACTACACCAAATTTAAAGAATATAACTCCGATAGCACACTAAATATAACATTTAAAGTGTTTTGCTTATATAGGAGGTGCCACACCCACTGATGCAATCTCGTCGATTTTCATTTAATTTCAAAGCTTATGGTAACCGACACCTCCACACTAAATTTAAAAAATTTGACTCCAAGAGCACACTTAATGTAGCCTTAAAAATTGTTTGCTTGTATGGGAGGTGCCACGCCCACAAATGCAATCCCGTCGAAATCCATTTAGTTTCAAAGCTTATGGTAACCGACATCTCTACACCAAATTTTAAAAAAATTACGCCCATAGCACACTAAATATGACACTTAACATTTTTTGCATGTAGGGGAGGTGCCACGCCCACTGATGAAACCCCATCGAAATACATTTAGTTTCAAAGCTTATAGTAACCGACATCTCTATACCAAATTTAAAAAATATTACTCTCATAGAACAATAAATGTAGCTTTTAACTATTTTCGCTTTTATGGAAGGTGCCATGCCCACAGGTGCCGTTTCGCCCACTTTTGGTTACAAGATACCCAATAGCCAGTATATTTGACATGTCAAATTTCATAACGATTGCGTTGTTAGTTCTCTTTTTATAACGTTTATAAATATTGTGGGCTGTGCCACAGTTATAGTGGCATAGCTTGTTATAATGACCTCAGTCAGCGGTATTAACTCTAAATTTTTATGAAAATCCTCGGTGCCATTTTCGAGTAATATCGAATTAAAGTTTTCAGTTATTGAAATATGCCACGCCCACTGTTCTGATTCCGCCCACTTTTGATAGCATTTAAGATATTTATTATATGCATCCGTCTACCAAATTTCGTTGCAATACCTTGAATGGTTTGCGAGTTATCACGAAATAAAAATTAAAATTTAGGGCTGTGCAACGCCAATGTTAGAAACTTGAAAAACTTTAAACCTAGTCCAATCTTAATTTTGTTCACATATGAACGAAATCCCGAACTTTTATCAAAATCGCTGCAGCCGTTTTCGAAATAAAGTTCAGCCATATATAAATATACAATTTTAGCTCGTTTAATAATAGTAGATAAAATTTCTTACTGAAAGCACGTCAAATCACACTTTTTGGAGTTTTATTTGCGTATGTTTTTGAGAAAACAATTTTGGACTTGGGCGGTTATGATACCAATGCAATGGACTTGGCCGGTTTTAAAATAGTAATTATCAAATTTTGTTTGAAAAAAAGTGGACTTGGCCGGTTTTGATACCAATGTACTGGACTTGGCTGGTTTTGATTCCAAGGCGTTAGACCGGTTTTGAAAGCAAGCTCATGGACTTGGCCGGTTTTGAAATCCATGCATCAAAATATGTATAAAAATGTAATATTTCTGTCAAAAAACTTTTTTTTTTAAAACACCTAACCGAAATGTGGAAATAGGCACTTTAATGGAAAGTATCGAACACATATGCTTGCCATATAGAAACATTGTAATTGCAGGTGATTTTAACAGTGATTTGCTTACGGAAACCCATCTGCTTCAGAGTATGCAAACTCTTGGTCTATCTCCAGTAAATGCAACGGAGCTTACTCATTTTACCAAAAACAAAGCCACGCTATTAGATGTATTCTTTGTTAACGATAGGACGAAAATATTACTTTACGACCAAATTATTGCTCCCGCTTTCTCTAAGCATGATCTCATCTACGTCTCCCTTGACTTTCAAGCTACTCTCCCTCAACAAACCATTTCTTTTCGAGATTTCAGAAATATAAATTACGACCAACTAAATCACGAATTGAATAACGTACACTGGAATGTTATTTACAGCTTGTCTTGTGTAAATCAGAGATCTGCAACGAGTCGCTTTTTTGCTACTCAAAGTCACTTGCTAAAGAAAACGTACGAGTGCGTATAAATCGTTGATGAGCAACTACTCATACGCGACTCATAGTCGCTGGCTTTTTATCAAGTGAGTCAGCGTATTAATAAGATTCTTGCCTTTAAGCATAAATCATCGTAAATATGAACATGCTTTTGACTCTGCTCGGTGCTCACAATGCTGCATAGAGTCACAAATCATTCACAAAAATACTTGACTACTGCGATTGATTTGAATGACGCGATTTTATTGTTTACAAAAATCATCCCCTATTGTGCATTGTTTAATATGGAATGCAAGGGAGAAGAATATCATTGCCGCTGCACAGAGAAGTACATGAGCAAGCTAGCTGGTGAACAATTTTGAAAAACAATATTGAGTAGAAAAGTAACACTGTGTAACCAACAGTGCGCTGGATATGCGAGTAAAGTAACAACAAATTAAATTTTTTTTTTTATTTGATAACGAAACATTTAAAAAAACTTAGTTAACATACATACTAACATAGTTAAATTAATAAATTGGCACAAGTTGATCAGAAATGCAACACTGATCTGTCTGTCGCAACACTCTCGCTCTCTCACGGAGAGCGATACCGTTATACTTACGAGTCATACGCAGAACATACTCATACAGGGTGTTTTTTTTAGAGGTATAGAGCTTCGAATTGAAATAAAACACAAGAAAATCGTTTTAATGTCCATCAATTTGGCTTTATTGGAAGGATAATTTTATGCCATTAATGTTTAAATATGATTTCGGGCATGTGGCCGCCGCGGCTGGCTCGAATAAAGCCAATTCTACAGGTCCAATTTTGAACCACTTTTTCGAGCATATGGGGCCGTATGTCGGCAATAACGCCACGAATGTTGGCTTCCAAGTCCCCTAACGTTTCTGGTTTGTTGGCGTAGACGAGCGACTTCACATATCCTCAAAGAAAATAATCCAATGGTGTCAAATCACACGATCTTGGTGGCCAATTGACAGGTCCATTCCGCGAAATTATGCGCTCATCGAATGTTTCCTTCAATAAATTGATTGTGACGTGCGCTGTGTGGCATGTAGCGCCATCTTGTTTGAACCACAACTCATCCACATTCATGCCATCCAATTCGGGAACAAAATAGTCGGTTATCATGGCTCTAGACCGGTCTCCATTAACGGTAACTGACTCTCCAGCATTATTTCGGAAGAAGTATGGCCCAATGACTCCACCAGCCCATAGAGCACACCAAACAGTCAGTTTTTGTGGATGTAATGGCGTCTCAAGGGTCTCATGTGGATTCTCTTCACTCCAAATACGGCAATTTTGCTTGTTGACGTAGCCATTCAACCAAAAATGAGCCTCATCTCTGAACAAAATTTTGCGATGAAAATCAGCATCGAGATCAATCTCATTTTCGGCCCATACGGCTTTAATTCTTGCACAAGCTGGATCTTGTAAGGTCGCAAGCCAAGATCTTTGCGCAAAATCTTCCATAAAGTTGATGGACAAAGCTCCAATTGCTGTGCACGGTGGCGAATCGATTCATTCGGGTCCTCTTCAACATTTTGCTCTACAGCGGCAATTGTTTCTTCGGTGCGCACTGTTCGACGTCTCTGCGGATGCGTATTATCACATAGAGTAAACGTAGTGCGAAAACGACCCATGGTTAACCGAATTAATTGCTCTGATGGACGATTATGTCGACCATAAAATGGACGGAGCTTGCGGTAAACTTCGCGAACTGAACCATTATTTTCGAAATAAATTTGCACGATTTGCAAGCGTTGTTCTTTTGTCAACCTGTTCATGATGAAATGGCAAACCAAACTGAACATAAATGACATTAGAGTTGCCAGATTTGACCATAAAATGCCAGTTTTATCTCTATTCGAAAAACAAACCTCTAAAAAAAACACCCTATATTTACATTTTTTCTTGTCATACTTATTTGCTTAAATCAGAGTTAAACGCAAACACGCACCAGCCGTTAGCAACGCAATCATAGAGAGTCGGAGTAGTAAAAGTGCTTCAAGATTTTGAGTTGATAAAAGTATGAGTATGGGCACTGCGTAACTATGAATCAGTGCTAGACTCATAAATAATGACTCATGATTTGAGTATACGCTATTTTTAGCTACTCATTGCAGATCTCTGGTGTAAATGATCAAGTACTATACTTACAATCTGCTGTAAATGAATTGTACAACAATTTCGTTCCATTAAAAACTAAAATTATTTCTCGAAAGGAGCCGCCATGGTTAAATAATGCTATAAAAACAATGATAGCTGTACGTAATAATGCTTATGCTCGCTGGAAAAGATTTAAAGTTCCAAGTTTTTTCAAAACATTCCAGGAACTTAGAAACAAGGTTAATGCGAAAATTAAATCAGCATAATCAGAATTCTATGGAACTAAATTTAACAATGCGATCGGTAGTAAAAACAACTGGAAATTAATTAAAGAAATAGGTATAGACAAAAAAGAAAAAAGTCCTCACTCCCTTGACCCAGCTGAAGCCGACGAGCTCAATGAAAAGTTCGCCCACATGCCAATACCTCCGGCTGACTCCACCGCATACTGTAATCTTACTTCTGCTATAGATACCTCAATTTTTAGTTTCAATTGTGTGGATCAGTTAGAAGTCTTAAGCTGTTTAATTTCAGTCAAGTCGAACGCGGTTGGTCTTGATGGCATACACCCAACTTTTTTGAAAGCCTTATTGCCGAAGTTATTACCATATCTGACTCATGACTGTGCTTTCACTTCTTCTATTTTTCCAGACTGCTGGAAGTCTTCCAAAATTATACCTCTACCAAAGAATAGAGTAGAGTATCGACCAATTACCATTCTGCCATTTGTCTCTAAAGTTTTTGAACGAATTCTGCATAACCAAATTAATAATTATATCTCCCGGTTTTCGCTGATCAGTGAAGAGCAATCTGGATTCAGATCAAAAAGAAGAAGTTTAACTGCTCTTATAGAAGTTTCTGAAGATATCCGTTTAGCCCTTGACAATAACGATGTTACGTTCCTAACACTGTTAGACCACTCCAAGGCTTTTGACAGCGTTGATCATAACCTACTGTGTTGGAAGCTAAAACATCTATTTAATTTTTCTAATAGCGCTGTAAAACTGATAAGTTCTTACTTATCGGATCGTAAGCAGGCAGTTTGCATCGGAGCAACTCTTTCAAGTCTCCTTCCGACTTTGAGAGGTGTTCCTCAAGGCTCTATTTTGGGACCCTTACTCTTCTCATTGTACATTAACGATTTAACTAAAATCCCGGTACAATGTAAATTGCATTTGTATGCGGATGATGTACAGGTATACATCAGTACAAAACCTACTGCCTTGTCTGAAGGCATTTCAAACCTGTGTGCAGATCTCACCCTCATTGATAATTGGGCCGCTAAAAATGGGCTCCGTCTTAATCCTGCCAAGTCTAAATGTCTAGTTATACATAAGAAAAAACTTGACAATGGTTTGTTTCCACGTATTAATGTTAATGGTTCCGAAATTAATTATGTTGAGACTGCAAAAAACTTGGGCATCACTTTTAACAGGACTTTGTCGTGGAATAATCACATCAATGTCACGATTGGCAAAGTGTATAGTATGTTGCGTATTTTATGGGCAGTACATTCCTTCACGCCACTTAATACAAGATTGCTTTTAGCAAAAACGTATTTGATTCCCACACTACTATATGGCAGTGAAATTTTTGCCAATTGCGACAGTGTTTGCAAAAAAAAAAAACTTAACGTGCTGTATAACAACATCGCTAGATATATATTTGGACTCAGACGTTCCGACCATATTTCGCGATTTTCTCACCAAATATTTCATATGCCACTTAATGCGCTATTATGTTACAAAACTACTTTGCTTCTGTATAAAATCATAGCCAGTAAAACACCAGTGAAACTGTACAACAGGCTTAATTTCTTACGCTCTGTTCGAAATAACCATATAATTCCAGTTCGACATTTAACCTTAACTTCAGAACGTCAGTTTTTTATTCATGCGATAAGGCTTTGGACCGACGATTGGAATCTCAGCGTGCTTTGTTCTGTAATAAAGAAAGGAGACCCGACAATCTGCGCCAACTACAGGGGTATCAGTCTTATTTCCATCGCATATAAGATCCTCTCGAGCGTATTGTGTGAAAGATTGAAGCCGTATACAGAAACGCTGATCGGATCCTATCAGTGTGGCTTTAGACCTGGTAAGTCCATCATAGACCAGATTCTTACACTACGCCAAATCCTGGAGAAAACCCATGAATATCAAATCGACACTCACCATCTCTTCGTCGATTATAAAGCTGCGTTCGATAGCACAGTGCGGGATTGCCTATACGCAACAATGTCTGAGTTCGGTATACCTGCAAAGTTGATAAGGCTCTGCAGGATGACGTTGAGCAATACGTTTAGCTCCGTCAAGGTAGGGAATGACCTCTCCGGAACTTTTAATACCGAGCGAGGTTTCAGACAAGGCGACCCGCTCTCGTGCGATCTCTTCAATTTCATTATGGAGGGGATCGTACGAAAAGCCGGTGTGCATCATAATGGCACCATTTTCTTCAAAGGTGTTCAGCTCCTTGCGTACGCTGATGATATTGATATTATCGGTCGGAGTAAGAGAGATGTTACTGCTGCTTTCACTGCTATTGAAAAGGAATCAGCCAAAGTGGGTTTGACGGTAAACGAGGGCAAGACGAAATACATGATGTCTACTAACAACAACAAGAGAGCACGGGATCTAGACTCTCATGTTACAGCGGGCAACTGTAAATTAGAAGTTGTCAAGGAATTCATTTACCTTGGCACTGCCGTAACCAGCAAAAATGATGTCAGTCTGGAGATTAAGCGGAGAATAACAATTGCTAATAGGTGCTACTACGGTCTCAGTAAGCAATTACGTTGCAGAGCTCTCTCTCGATCGACAAAGCTAACACTCTACAAGACGCTCATTCTACCTGTGCTTCTTTATGGCGCTGAGGCATGGGTGGTTTCGACAACAGACGCAGCCGCTCTTGGTGTGTTCGAGAGGAAAGTTCTCCGCAAAATCTTTGGTCCTGTTCGAGTTGGCGACGACTATCGCATTCGAATGAACCACGAGCTGTATGAGCTCTACGCCGACATTGACATAGTTAAGAGTTTAACAATACAGCGACTACGCTGGCTGGGTCATGTCCATCGTATGGATAAAGAAGCTCCAGCGAAAAAGGTATTCGAAGGGAAGGTCCCCGGTCAACGACGTAGAGGGAGACCATGCCTCCGGTGGATAGACCAAGCTGAGGAAGCCCTAACCGCGCTTGGCATTAACGATTGGAGAAGGCGCGCGCAAAACAGAGGCGCCTGGCGAGAGCTAATGAGGTCGGCCGTAACCTGACAACGGGTTGTTATGGCCATCTAAGTAAGTAAGTAAGATAAGGCTTTGGAACTCTCTCTCACAGATCTCCAAATAATTAGCAATGCATCGCTTTTTAAAATCAAGATTTCCGCTCATCTTAGCTGAATAATATTTACTTTTTTTTTTTTTTTATGTCAGGAAAACATGTTCAATGTGAAAAGTTTCCTCAAACATATCTGAATAAGCATAATGTGATTTTTATCTATTTACTTTATATATTAACTTTATTTATTTTATTTATTATGATTTTAATTTTAGTTTAATTATGCTTCAATAAATTATTTACCTTCTGTCAGTAGTACATTAGCAATAAGAATTACGATCTTTTTGTACTATTTTAACAAATAAATAAATACAAATACAAATACAAATACACAAATTGAAAAATCAAAATTTTTTTTTTTTAATCTAAGAACGTAGTGGAAAGAGAGCATGGTCAAGATCAGGAGTCGACAGCTCCTAACTCTTTCCACTCTTTTACAACAACTTCGTATAGTTGTAATTCGCCGAATCGTTGACAAGCTCAACTGCACCAAAACAATTCAACCCTTGCTTGTTGTTGCTTTGCTTGTCATTGTTGGTAAATATGTAGCGGACTGCGTACAATTCTTGCCAAGCTTTGGTTGTTGTTGGTAATTTTGCATTGTGTTTCGTCATTGTCATGTTTTTCAATTTAAATTCACTTGTGTGGATGCATTGAAAGGTGCGCTGCCGAGTGCGCTACCGGCGTGCGCGTTGTTGCTTTTATATGTTTTTTTATGTTATTAAATCCTTATGGTACTGTATCTAACGATTTGTTGTTGTTGTTGGTTTTTTGTTGTAATTGCTTTGCACTCTTGAAATAAAATCCTTTTCGACTTTTGGTCTAGATTTTGATATATGAGAATATCTCAAAATTTGATTTTTTTGGACTTGGCCGATCTTGGAACTTAATTGGTTTTGATTTTCCACGACTCGTGCTGTCATTAGATAAAAATAGTTTTGAAATTATTTCAAAATTCAATTAAGCAATGAACGTTAGAAGAACGAAAAATCGTAGTTACCAATCACTTGAAGACAAAACCGAACGCGAAATTGCAAATTTTGTTAAAAATGTAAATGTATTGCATGATTCAAAATTGTAATGAATTATAGGACCTGCCTTATATATTTTGCCGGCGCTTAAAAACGCCACGGGCAATCAAATAAAAAAATCAAAGCACTTCAAGAGCGCTCTTTCAAAAATTTAGGATTAGCCAATTTAAGGCTAGATGGTTTTAAAATAAAAACAGCCAGTTTAAGGCTAATGAATCAACTGATCCCTTTATTGAAACCACTTCCTGCTTTCAGATAGGAATAACGGTATCCTTCTTTATGTAAGCAAAAACATATGTGTAACATAAAACATATGTTGACTTAGTGTATATTTACAGTAGCTTAAGCTTAGTAATAGATTATTGATATTCACAATAGCTTAAAGTTATAGTAGTAAAGTAGTACTTAATATTAGTTATTGATAAAATACACTACACCCTCATCCTTAAGATAGAAACTATTTTTATTTTAATACAAATAATTTTGTAATACAATAATATTTTAATGTTAATAGAAATAAAGCTAATTAATTCATTTTTTTTAGCATATTATTATATTCTTTGATTTTGATCCCTAAATCTAAAACGGTGTTGACACTTATGGCTGTAACGGAGGTCATCTATGCGGAGGCGGATGCGGATACGGAGTTCAGAAATTGATCTCCGCGGATGCGGAGTTTTAACGGAAGCGGAGGTGGAAAAACAATTTAAAAGTATTTAAAACACAAGATTTTGTAAAAATGTTAGTATTAAATAAACACTACGAGGCAACCTAGATTTCCATCCGAAGGAGCTATTTTTATGAATTGATTATTCCACCACCAGTAAAGATATGACTATAATTCTTTTCAGGATCAATAAATACCCTCTTGCAATACACGAACAATTTTTTTTTTAATTCATTTAAAATTATATATTTGCAAAATATTTCCATCTGCGTAGCCATACATAAACAATAGGTGACAAAGGAGCCAATGAAACACAAAATTTAAATTCAGCATGACAGTGGCTATTGCCTGAACCAAGATTATTATATTGTGTGCAAACATAACAAATGGCGGCTGTTTGAGCAAGTGTTCGAAAAATAAGAAGTCTGTTTAAAAAAAAAATAGAACCAATTTAAGGTGTTATTTTCGGCGAGGCCGAAACTTACATATCCTACACTGCACTGAAAGTACCTTTTCATCAAATGTTAAGAAGACGTTGAAGAGGTTGAATAAGTCGGAAATGTGTGAAATGTTAGAAAGGTTGACAGAGGTTGAAAAATGTTGAAAGATCGTAAATATATGCAAAATGTTGAAACAAGTTGAGAGAGGTTGAAAAACTCTAAAAAAAATGAAAGAGGTTGAAAAAATTTGAAACTATTAAAAATTGATGAAAAAACGAAAAAATAAAGAAACTTATGAAGAAAGTTGAAAGAGGTTGAAAAAGTCGAACAAATACTTATAGAATATATTGGAAAAAGTTAAAGGGTTGAAAAAGTCGAAAGAATATTGAAAATGTTGAAAAAATCGAATAAAAATGAAAAATTTGAAATATGCCACGCCCACTTCTCCAATTCCGCCCACATTTTGTTCAACAAATTATATTTGTGATAGACATCCTCATATTAAATTTCAGTACAATAGCTTGTATAGTTTGCTATAATTGCTGCAGTTTAATTTAAAATTTACGGCGGTGACACACCCACTGGTACAATCCAGCCCGGTTTTGATCGAGAAATAGCTTTTCATAAGCAAACCCCTAACACCAAATTTTAGTATGATTGCTCACTTATATCGATAAATATGCCACTTACCGTATATTATTTGTATGGGAGGTGCCACGCCCGATGGTGCTATTTCAGCCACTTTTGATTCAGATATACTCTATAGCAACTGAACCATTTTCATTAAATTTCATAGCAATTGCTGCAATAGTTTACTTAAAACAGCGCTTACAAGTTTATGTTAATATGGGAGGTGCCACGCCCACTGATGCAATTCTTTCAAAACTAATTTATTTTTAAAGCCTATAGTAACTGACATCTAAACACCAAATTTTATGAAGATTACTCTCTTAGTACACTATTTATAACAATAAACAGTTTTTGCTTATATGGGAAGTGCCACGCCCCCAGGTACTATTGTACCAAATTTTTGTAATAAAAGAACTTACAGCAAGTATATCTACCTCATTAAATTTCATCACGATTACGTTGTTCGTTCTCTAAATATAACGTTTATAAATATTGTGGGCAGTGCCACGCCCTTCAACGAGTTTTTTTAATAAAGAGGCTGAGCATGTATTGATGACAGCTTTCAGAGGCATCATCTCCAAGATTTTTATGAAAATCGTTTATGCCAATTTTGAGACATGGGGTAAAACACGCGAAAACGCCAGCGAAAAAATTTTTTGGCTCCGATTTGGCTGAAATTTGGCATTATTGTAATATCGATGTCCAGCAATTGAACTGCGTTCAGGAATTTGCCCTAGTATTTTTTGTTGTTGAGATACGCGGGTATGAAATTCACGATTTTCGTACTTTTTCAGAATATGTGTTTTTTTCGAAAATTCATAGCTTACAGAAAAACTCTATCAATTATAAATTCTACGATTTTAGATTTTGACTTGTACTTTTCGAAAAAAAATACTGTTTCTGAAAAAAAAAAAATTTTTCGCAAAAATTTTGCGAATTTAAAATTATTTTTTAATTTTTTTTAAGAAAAACATATTTTAAAAATTTTTTTTTTATTTTTAAAAAAAACTTTGATTTATTGTGCGCTTAACGCCGTACAATTTTTTATGGGGAAACAATTATATATATTATTTTTGTTAATTTAAAAAAAAACAATTAAAGAGCCAAAATGTTGAAAATTGAAATGAATTTTTGAATTTTTTTTGAAAAATGCATTTCTTTTTATTTTTATGTTTTTACATTTTTAGGTTTTTACTTGTACTTTTCGAAAAAAATACTGTTTTTGAAAAAAAAAAATTTTTTCTCAAAAATTTTGCGAATTGAAAAATATTTTTGCACTTTTTTTAAAAAACGCATATTTAAAATTTTTTTTTTTTTTTAAAAATAACCTTGATTTATTCTGCGTTGAATGACGTAAAAATTTTTGCGGGGCAAAAAGTATTTATATTTTTTTTTTAATTTTAACAAAAATTAAAGAGCTAAAATTTTGTAAATTGAAATGAATTTTTGAATTTTTTTTGAAAAATCAATTTCTGAAAATTTTTTGGTGAACTTCAGATTACAGCTTGATACGCAAGCTTCAAAATGATATGCCATAACATGAGGGCAAGTAGTTAATTAAAATGGTTTTTTTAAAAAAAATTAAAAAATTAAAAAATAATTTTAAATTCGCAAAATTTTTGCGAAAAATTTTTTTTTTCAGAAACAGTATTTTTTCGAAAAGTAAAAGTAAAAACCTAAAATCAAAGGTATACCAATTATTAATTGATAGAGTTTGCTGTAAGCTATGAATTTTCGAAAAAAACACTTATTCTGAAAAAGTACAAAAATCGTGAATTTCATACCCGCGTATCTCAACAACAAATAACACTAGGGCAAATTCCTGAACGCAGTTCTATTGCTGGACATCGATATTACAATAATGCCAAATTTCAGCCAAATCGGAGCCAAAAAACTTTTTCGCTGGCGTTTTCGCGTGTTTTACCCCATATATGGAATCAAAAATTTTACCAGTTGAAAAGTCCCACGCCCACTTTTTCAATTCTGCCCACTTTTATCTCAACTCAAGATATATTTGATATGTATCCGTTTACCAAATCTCATAACAATATCTTGCACGGCTTACGAGATATGGTGGTATAAAGGTTAAAATTTAGGGCTGTGCCACGCCCCTGTAGGAAGCTTTGACAACTTGAAACCTAACCTAATCCTAATCTTGTTCACATGTGCATCAAATCACCAAGTTTCATCAAAATCGCTGCAACATTTTTCAAAATTGACCAGGGTATATATACATAGGGTATGGGCGGTAGGCGTGTCAGTTAACCGATTTCGCCCATTTTCAATAGCAAGATGCCTGCAAGAAGATGTGACCTGTGTGTGATAGTTTCATTCCATTAGCTCTCTTGGTTTTCCCGTAAACCGGATTTCAACAGACAGACAGACAGACAGACGGACATCGCTAACTCAACTCAGGTGGTGACACTGATATATACTTTTCCATACCTGCCACGCCTCCTTCTATGTGTTACAAACGGATGGACAAAGTGAATATACCCTCGTGTAGGGTATAAAAATTAATATTTTGACTTAGTTTTGGTTCATGCGATACCCATACATGTGACGAGTATGAGGAAAAAATTTTCTTATGTATCGGCTCAGTAGTTTTGGAGAAAAGACTGGCACCTTATGAAAAAAGTGAATTGGATAGAAACGCGTTTAAATTTTTTAAATTGAACCGGAGAGCCGGAGAGTGCGCTCAAATAAAGTTGCAAAAATATACTTAGAGAGCTTGAATCTTTATGAAATTTCAACACGATATTTTTGAAGGGGTCTACTTTCAAAATCTGTACAAACGAAATTCATACTAGGTTGTATCCATAACCATTTCTTATGAAACTAACTAAAAAAATAACCAAGTTACTAGCTATGGTTGAGCTAATCTTATTTAAGCCACTTACCAGCACAAAACAATAAAATGTAAATTAACTTAAACACGGAATTTTCCAATTTGTAAGCTCTAAACTTGATTTTATGACTTCCGTTATACCTCCAATTTTCCGCATTAAAATTTGCGGAGGCGGAAGCGGAGATACGATATCAAGCGGAAGTTCCGCACTTGCGGATGCGGATCTCCGTTACAACCCTAGTTGACACCTTTTGTTTCTATGACTTTATATGGGCCAAGATATAGCGGTTGATTTTTTCTTCTATTCATATTTTTCAATAAAACTAAATATCCAATTTTTAAATTTATGGGATTTATTTTGACATTTTGCTGTATTCTGTTCTTTTTAACAGTTTCAATTAATTCTTTGGCTCTATTTAAAGAGAATTGTAATCTTTGCTTTAGTTCTTGTGCATAATCGTCAGTATTATAAACTGGCTTATCTGACAGAAGCGTATCATTTGGTAAAGATGGCAGTTTTCCAAAAACTAGCTCATATGGCGTGTAATTTGTATCGACATCCGATGTTGCATTATATGCAAAGGAAAGTATGGAATCCAATAATCCCATTCATCGTCTGTACAATAGTTAAATAAGAATTCATTAAGTACTCTATGATTTCGCACTACAGAGCCCAAAGTTTAATGGTGATATTTGGTTGGTGCTAAAAATTTGTTTAATTTTCAATAGGCTACATATTTCTGACATTAATTGATTGGTAAACTCTGTACCCTTATCCGATTTTAGACTCTTGAAATGTCCGTAGGTCAGAATGAAATGTTCTACCAACGTCTTCGCTACAGTCTTAGCATCCTTTGTTTCCATCGGACATGCTAATACATACATATTGTGTTAGATCGCACTGTATCGTTAATACATGTCGGTAATTATTTGATATACGTAGGGGACCTACTGTGTCTATTGATACTACCTCAAAACACGTTCCTGGTGTGTCTGTCATGGTTAAGTTTTCTTTTGAATGTTTTGTTTGCTTATTTATTTTGCATTGTTTGCAGTTCAATATACACTCTTTGATCATTTACAAAACATAACATTCTGAATTTCACTGTTCAGAAGGAGACAGTAACACATTATAATTGTTATCGTAGTAGTCGGTTGACTGTGTTAATCAATTTTTTACGGGTAAAAGTGAAGTGTCCATTAAATTTTAAAACATGACAAATTTTATAAAGGAAACTAATATATATTCGACATTGACCCACAGTGGCTGTTATCATTGTCATGCGAAATAAAATTATTTTCTTCGATTTTCGCAGAAAATGTCTTCATTGAAAGCGTTGACTTATGATCAGATTTTAGAAATTTTCGAAACTACTTCTGATGTTGGAGATGAAATCGTAGAAGAAAATTAGGTGCAGTTTGATGTGCCACAAGTGCAATCATAAGGTATTGATGTACGCGATCATGAAGCTGCACTAACAGAAAATATTGACGAAACGGATGAAGTTGAGTTCGAATTTCCTGTCATTAACTCTGCTGATCTTGCAGATTTGGGCGTTCCATATATCCTAATCTTCCAAGAGCTTGTTAGTGTATTTTATCAATAAGTTATATTAAGTACTACTTTACTACTATTACTTTAAACTATTGTGAATATCAATAATCTATTACTAAGTTCAAGCCACTGTAAATATACACTAAGTCACCATATGTCTTATGTTAAACATATGTTTTTTTTTTACATAAAGAAGGATACCGTTATTCCTGTATAAAAGCAGGAAGCGGTTTCAATAGCCTTACAGTGGCTGTTTTTATTTTAAAACCATCTAGCCTTAAATTGGCTAATCCTGAATTTTTGAAAGAGCGCTCTTGAAGTGCTTTGATTTTTTTTTATTTGATTGCCCGTGGCGTTTTTAAGCGCCGGCAAAATACATAAGGCAGGTCCTATAATTTATTACAATTTTAAATCTTGCTAAACCCTACATGGCGATCCTGCCAGTACGTGTCAACAATTTTATGCCAACCGAAATGAAAAAAAAAATAAAATACATTTAACTAATTGCCACCATTTGGATTTATACTATTTCACTTTTGACGTTTTGCAAGTGGTCAGAGTCAGAGAACAAATACTTTGCACAACTGCTTATCGTAGTTCACACGATCAAAAACTTTTGCAAACAGTTTTTGCATATAAACAATTCATAATATAAAATTTATAAAAACAATTTAATTCTTGAATTTAATCAATTAAACTGAAGATAATGATAATTTGAAAATATAAATATAATTCTAAAAGATTTGAGCTAAACACAAGAACTTAAAAATAATTTAGACTTAGACATATCTGATATTTGGTTAGAAGAAAATTCCCAAGAAATGGCTCATTTTGATATATCGGTGGTAGGGAAAAACCTATAAATATTCAAAGGAATATTTTCAGATCTAGAAGATTTTATTGTTCAGACGGAACTCCTACATGACATCTTGAGAGATGAAGTACGTCTATAATTTCAAACTGACGGCACAGGTCCGTAATGTTCTAGGTCGATCAAATAGACCTACTATTTTTACAGAATTAAAAAAATTGTTGGAAGAATCCTACCCGAATCCAAAAACTTTACAACAGGTTTTCACAGAACTAGGGTCAGTTAAACAAAACAATAATAGTATAGCGGAATTTAGAGAGAAAATTGCGGAACTTTCAGAGCAATTAGGTCAATTTGAAATTAAAACTTTACATAATCCGAGTCAAGAAACAAAAGATGCAATTTACAAAGTTAGTGAGAGCATGCCATTAAATGTTTTTATGAAAGGCATTAATCCTGAATACCAACCAATTTTAATGGCAAATCCACCGAAAACATTTAGTGAGGCTTTCGAAAGATGCACGACAGCCGAAAGAAATTTGAATCATAATGAGAACGTTTTCCAAATTCAGAATAATAGAGGCCCTAATAACCGACAATAACAGAACAGTGATTATAGAGATAACAATTTCATAAACAATAGGAATTGTGATTGCAATAATTATGAAAACAGTAATTTCAGAAATAACAATACCAGAAGCAACTCCGAAACTACCGTAATAACAATAATTTCAGAAATAATAATTTTAGAAATGATAATAATCACACCCGGAATAATAACTATAGATACATTTATCGGAGAAATAATGATAATAATAATATTTTTGTTGTTTTGAGCGGCCTTTTTACGTAATATTTGAATTAAATTTTGGGCTTTGGCCGTTATTATTAAAAAGAAAAAACTGTTTGTTTTTTGTTTCAATTTTTTTATTTTTTTCCGATATTTCGGTTAGATTTTCCAACCATCATCAGGGACTGAAAATATTATAAAACACAGAAAAAACATTTACAAAACATTATTGTTATAAATTAAAAGAAAATTACCCAATGACAATATTTTCAATTTCTTAATTGGGTAATTTTCTTTTAATTTATAACAATAATGTTTTGTAAATGTTTTTTCTGTCTTTTATAATATTTTCAGTCCCTGATGATGGTTGTAAAATCTAACCGAAATATCGGAAAACAATAAAAAAATTGAAACAAAAACAAACAGTTTTTTCTTTTTAATAATAATGGCCAAAGCCCAAAAAATTAATTCAGATAATAATAATAGCAATAATCAGGGAAACGAAGATGGCCAGGCGACAGAAACTGTTGCCTGAACAGGCCAAAATTAATTTACAAAGCTTCTAAAAATTTAAATAATTACGTCTTACTAAAATGTTGCAATAACAATCAGATATTAAATTTTTTAATAGATACAGGGGCGGACGTTTCCATTTGCAAAATTAGAAATTTACAAAACATAATTACACGAAATATATCACATTTATCTGGCATAACTAATGAAATAATAGAATGTATTGGTACAACAAAACTAAATTTAATATTTGAAGACTGTCAAATACAGCACCATTTCCATATCATCCATAACGATTTCCCAATCGCAACCGATGGAATAATAGGACGAGACATTTTAGAAAAATACATATGGGCATTTCCACAGAATGGTCCACCAGAACTGAAAATTAAAAGGTCTATAAACAAATGATTTTTTCTAATATTATAACAAAAGAATGTGTAAATTTGTATAATATAATGTATTTACAGATTATCTCAATTGTTATTATAAGAAAATTGATCTGAAAACTGAAAATATGTTTTTCTTGCTTTTTTCTACTTTTAAATGCATTTTCTCTTCAGTGTTTTTCGTTACTAAGTATATATATGTTATGGTTGCACTTATCTTAACACTTATCAATAACAAATAAATACCAAAAAACTTAAAAGAGACCAAACAAAGCTCGATTAACGTTAAATTTTTATTTTGATTTTATTGCTATTATAATGTCGCGTTCTTGTACCTGAATTTTCATTTGTTATCAGTACTTTGCGATCGTTCTAAGCAAGTGTCTGCCAATTTTAATACAAATCAAACCTACTGGGCTGAACTTACAAAAAAAAATTACTGCGTAAGATAATCATTCTAAACATTTTATTTTGGTTTTCAAAGTTTGTCGCGTTCGCTATCGTTAGTAAAAATTTTTTCAAGTACAAATTATTTTATTATTTTAACATGCATATATGTACATATACCCAATTCTGTTTTTACACGGTGTTCTTTTATACGGGTTTGGTTTAACACGGTCTAGAAATAAAAAAGGTATTCTTACACGATTTTCTTCGATTTAGCAGGGTTAAAAAAGTTATTTGATTGAAAGTTTAAAGAAAAATATTTTTACTAATCGTAATCTTTTAGAAATTTAATTAGGGAATTGGGTTAGAAGGTTAATAAGATTAAAGGATATGGAACTAATCCCCTTTTTTCTACGTATGTACATTAGGGTGATTCAAATTTTTTATTTTTTGTTTTTTTTAAGGTGCTGTTGCTTAAAAAGTAAGTTTATGATATGAAGAAAAAGTTCACGAAAATTCAGCTCTGTAACTCAATTTTATAAGGTGGCGCCGGAGCCTGTTAGTTTTACATGTAAATTGTATGGAAAAATTATTTTTTACAAAAAAGGTATCTAAATGAATAGGTGATTTGTGTTGTTGAGCTGAAAAGGATCGTTTTTCGACGTAATTTTTTACGCTGAATCCGAATCTGGCCTCAGAATTGACCCATCATGTCGGAATCTTGAAATATTTGAGGCTAAGTACCTAAAACATGATGTTTTTGTCTACTTTCGAGGCCATGTATAAGATTCAAAGAAAGTTGATCAGCTTATTTTTAACAAAAGCATCATTTAGTACCATCCTTGCCCTTTAAAATGAGCTTTCAAGTGGTGATCTGTGTTGCTTCCTTGCAAAGTTGCAGCCATTTCAAGGTGACATGAATTTGAGACCCGTTGGTTAATATTGTTGGGTTGCAACCTTTTGTAGGGGATCCAATTCATGTCACTTTAAAATGGCTATAACTTTGCAAGGAAACATCAGAGATCACCACTTGAAATTTCATTTTAAAGGGCAAGGATGGTACTAAATGATGCTTTTGTTAAAAATAAGCTGAACAACTTTCTTTGAATTCTATACATGGCCTCGAAAGTAGACAAAAAACATCATGTTTTAGGTACTTAGTCTCAAATATTTCAGGATTCCGACATGATGGGTCAATTCTGAGGCCAGATTCGGATTCAGCGTAAAAAATTACGTCGAAAAACGATCCTTTTCAGCTCAACAACACAAATCACCTATTCATTTAGATACCTTTTTTGTAAAAAATAATTTTTCCATACAATTTACATGTAAAACTAACAGGCTCCGGCGCCACCTTATAAAATTGAGTTACAGAGCTGAATTTTCGTGAACCTTTTCTTAATATCATAAACTTACTTTTTAAGCAACAGCACCTTAAAAAAAACAAAAAATAAAAAATTTGAATCACCCTAATGTACATACTTCATGTCTTTTTTACACGGTTTTTTCATAGACGGTTTTGTCTGGAACGTATCTACAGTGTAAAAACAGAATTGGGTGTACATATATTTATGTAGATGAGTAAGACATGTGCCGAAATAAGAAGGGAAGCATTAATACGGTACATCGAAAAACTTAAAAGCGTTCCGGCAAAGTTTTAAGAATATCGCGACAAAGCAGCTGAGAGGATGAAAAGTCGCCGCGCAGAGCTATTTAAATTGGCAAATATTCCAGGCATCAGAAAACTCCATTGGATCTTCTATGACGAACACTTGAAATTGAAAGCAGTTAAAACGGCATATTAATTGAAAAAGAGCATTTCATAATTTTCTCACTTACATAATTCTTATATGTCCTTATTTTTATTATTAGTATTACACATATGTACATATGTAAAATTTTCAAATAATATAAATAAACAACATTTTTGGAGGTATATGTAATCTAGAGTTGAAATTACTGCTCTAATTCTTAATACAAACGTTACGGAAAAATATGTCGCGTGATAAATGTCGCGTGCTAAATTATACTTACGCTTAAAGAAAAAAAACGAATGCAAATATTTCAACATGAAAACTATCAATATGAAGTCACATTATTCCATTTCGGTTTAAAATTAATTGCTTTGAAATATGATGTCACGTTTCGCAGATTTCTGCAGATGCAGTCGAAAACGATTTCCATTTTTTGTCGCGTGCTAGATCCCATGTTTATTGTTTATATATAGGAAACCTCAAATCGACAGGACCTACCTTTTGCACAAAACATAGTGCTACTAAAATGCTATCTTAAAATAAAAAAAAAAGTTAAGTTTTTTTGAATTTTCTATATTTTTTTGCACTTCAAAGTCGTACGAATGTCGCGTGCTCGACCATGGAAATGCCCATATCTAAAATCTATTTTGAGACTCTTACAATAACTTTCATAATAAATGAGAAAGAATTTACTTTGCCAATAATTTCAAAAAACCTACATCAAATGAATATTATCATACCAGCTCGATCTGAATCGATTGTTCCGATTAATATAAAAGTTATTGAAGATAGCATCGTTTTTAATAAAGAAATAGCAGATGGGGTATTTTTAGGAAATACAATAATACCAGCAAAAGGGATATTCCATGTCAAATTATTAAATACTACTGATAAAGATTTACTTTTAGACAGTCTATCCTGCGAAATGTGGCCACTGAAAAATTATAATGTTTTTACTTGCATCAAAGTCAATTTACCAAACGAAAACAGACTTCAAGAACTGTTAAAGAATTTTACCATCGATTGCAGTGAGCCAGAAGCAGAGCAATTACTTATAGAAATCATAAAGAACTTTGAAGATATTTTCACCTCCCAGGAGAACAACTAAGTGTCAATAACTTCTATACACAACAAATTCAAACAACAGCCTCCACGCCTGTCTACATAAAAAATTATAGATTATCGGAAACACAAATTGAAGAAATTAATGAACAAGTTGGACAACTATTAACTGACAACATTATTGAAAACTCAGTTAGTCCTTACAACTCACCATTACTCGTAGTCCCAAAAAAATCAACAAATGATACAAAATAATGGCGTTTGGTTGTGGACTTCAGAAGACTTAATGAAAAAATAATAAATGATAAATTTCCTCTGAAAAATCGAAGACGTTTTAGACAAATTGGGAAGAGCCAAGTACTTTTCGACATTAGACATGACTAGCTCCTTCCACCAAATAAACTTAGACGAAGACTCAATACCATTAACAGCTTTTTCGACAGGGAACGGACATTTTCAGTTTAAACGACTACCTTTTGGACTAAAAATATCCTCGAATAGCTTTCAACGAATGCTGACAATTGCATTAAGTGGACTAGATGCAAAAGCTTTTCTCTATGTAGACGACATAATTGTTTTTGGGTGTAGTTTAAAACATCACAACGACAATTTGTTAAACGTATTTGAAAGACTTAGAAGATATAATTTAAAATTGAACTCGGAAAAATGTTGTTTTTTGAAACTAGAGGTAGCCATCTTCTAACGGCCAATGGGATCAAAACAGACCCATCTAAACATAGAGTTATTAAAAACTACCTAATTCGAACAAACGCGGATGAAGTAAGAAGGTTTGTAGCCTTCTGTAACTATTATCGCCGGTTCATACCAAACTTTGCAGAAATAGCGAAATAACTCACTTTCAAAAAAAAAATTCCAATTTTCAATAGGGAAAAGATTGTCAAGATTCCTTTGAGACTTTAAAAAATAAATTAATGAACCCACCCATTTTACAATTCCCAGATTTTAGCAACTCATTTGTTTTGAATACTGATGCGTCAAGCTATGCTCTATGAGCAGTTTTATCGAAATGCGAAATCGGAGTAGATTTACCCATTTCTTACGCAGTAAATCACTTTCGAAACATGATTTAAATAAGCCAATGATAGAAAAAGAGCTATTAGCCATTCACTGGGCTATCAATTTTTTTAGGCCATACCTCTATGGTAGAAAATTTACTGTCATAACTGACCATAGACCATTAGTGTCACTCTTCTCACATAAGAATCCATCATCAAAGATGACTCGTATCAGATTGGATCTATGCGACTATAATTTTGAAATAATTTATAAAAAAGGAAAAATGAATTCAAATGCGGACGCATTATTAAGAATAGTTCTAAATAGTGAATCATTGAAAGCAATGATTCCAACTGGAAATGAACAGAATATAGGAAACATTCTAGCTATAACCAGAAGTAAAAGCAAATATGCTTAAAACTGTAAGAATAATAACAACACTGAATGCCTTGCTGGCAAAAATCCTGATCAACTTTTCATATCGGATATTAATAAAATGAAGAAAATTAGGTTCTTTGCTCTTAAAAAATTTTGAAGGATGTAGTGATAATCCATCGAACACATAGTTGTCTTTGGAGAAACTATCATCCGAAATTGAAGTTAAAAGTGACGAAGTATTAGTTAGATGTAGCGAAAATCCACTGGGGACACCGTTGACTTTGGAGAAACTTTCATCAAAAATGCTTTCGTTAGGAATACAGGAACTTTCATTAAAGAGCACGGATGATATATTTAAATATATGACCAAAGAAGAGTTTAAAACAATATATAGTAATTTGGATCAAAATCATGAAAATTTAAAAATTTTAATATATCGTTAGCTTAGAGTGCAAATTTTACAGGAGGGGTAAAAAACCAATTGATGGTTCTAATTGCAATTATTTTTAAAAATTTTATATGCAGGTTTTTAGTAAATGGTCCTTCTTTTAATTGCAGAAAATAGAAAATTTAAAAAAAAAACGATTCTACCCGTTTTTGAAGGGTTTTGTGACTTGACACATTTTCTGTTGATTGCTTCTTACGTGAATTGAGGACTTGGCACATTTTCCTATAACGCTCTTCAAAGTTCCTAACGTGTCGTTTTTATGAATAAGTAACAATATCAGTTGTGTTTCAAAAAGTAAAAGGAACTTTTTTATTGTAATAATAACATAATACATATAACAATAAAATACAGTCTTACTTCATTGCTGTTAAAGGGGATATTAAGAAGTTAGTAACAAACACTAGTCTTGTGTCAGTCGTGAGGTAAGTTATCATAAAATGAATTATGATCATTGGGCAAAAAAAGTTTTATATATTGCAAGTCCTCATATTTCTTATGTGTTATTTTTTTTCTTTCGTGGTGAAGTTGTTCTAATTCAATCCATGACAAGGCGACTACACTTCTGTCTATTCTTTGAGGCAAAACTTTCCATTGATCAGAAAACCTCAGTTTAAAAAATATCTCACCATCTGGTGTGTATTTAAAAACACGAATGTCTGTCACTTTAGCATCTCCTTTACTACGACCAGGACGGATGTTTTGACAAAATAGGAGACATCGTATGGCTCAGGGTTTTTTCGTGCAGCAGGAACGTTAATATTTTTGTTTTTCATAGAACGCTCTATAATGGAATGAACACTGTCCACCTCCATTTGCGTATGGCCGGTTTCAAATACTTTTTGTTCAATGACAACTTTATATTTGGTTGCTGTATTAAACAATGCATTACTCATAACACAATTACGATTTTGATAATTGCATCCATCGCTATAAAAAATAACTTTTCTTGGGTTATCACTTGTTTGAATGTTTGTAAGAAGTTTTTCTGCAATAAAGTAAGTTCATATAAGTACTTGCAAGCTCCTCAGCAGTCACTCCGCCTTCAACTTCGTTCCATAAGAAACAGTATGCTTACTTGCTCACAAAATTATAAAAAACCAAATTGTGGACCTGAAGTTTCGTACGGTAGTAAAGGCTACTGACTTGCGATCTTGGATAAAGACGTATGGTTCTACACTTTTGTCTTTATTTTTTTCCTTTCTGGCTTCTTCTTTTTTCTCTTGATGCAAAGTGTAGTCAACTTGCGAAATGCTGCCGGCAGCATTACATGCACAGAGTTCACACTGATCTTTTTTTGGTCCAAATAAGCCAAGGTTTTTAGTATCAAATGTTTCATAGAAAATCGATGTTGATAATGGACTTACTTCATGTCTTTTACACCAATCATTACCATAAAAATCGTAGATCATTTTCTTCGAACGCCACTCTGACAAAAGATATTTTTTTTGATTTGATCGAACTTTGCACATTTTCTAGTATGTTTTTGAATGTTAAGGACTTAGCACAATTGCATTTCAGTGTTTACCGACACGGAAAAATGAAACAGGTATACGATGTTTTCGCATACGATGTATTCTCACTTTCCCTTTCTAGCTCCATCAAAATCTCAATTTTCGAAAAAAGTGGACTTGGCACATTTTCACTCTAAGCCAACGATATAATGAATCCAAAAGAATATTGAGTAAAGACACGCAACATGAACTTATTCATGAATACCATAATTCGACACACGGAGGTCATATGGGCGTACGAAAAACAATTTTAAAACTTAAACAGAAATATATATTGAAAAATATGTGTAAAATGATCAAACAGTGTATATTGAACTGCAAACAATGCAAAATAAATAAGCAAACAAAACATTCAAAAGAAAACTTAACCATGACAGACACACCAGGAACGAGTTTTGAGGTAGTATCAATAGACACAGTAGGTCCCCTACGTATATCAAATAATTACCGACATGTATTAACGATACAGTGCGATCTAACAAAATATGTATGTATTAGCATGTCCGATGGAAACAAAGGATGCTAAGACTCTAGCGAATACGTTGGTAGAACATTTCATTCTGACCTACGGACATTTCAAGAGTCTAAAATCGGATAAGGGTACAGAGTTTACCAATCAATTAATGTCAGATATATGTAGCCTATTGAAAATTAAACAAATTTTTAGCACTCCATATCACCATGAAACTTTGTGCTCTGTAGTGCGAAATCATAGAGTACTTAATGAATTCTTATTTAACTATTGTAAAAACGATGAATGGGATTATTGGATTCCATACTTTTCCTTTGCATATAATACAACATCGCATGTCGATACAAATTACACGCCATATGAGCTAGTTTTTGGAAAACTGACATCTTTACCAAATGATACGCTTCTGTCAGATAAGCCAGTTTATAATACTGACGATTATGCACAAGAACTAAAGCAAAGATTACAATTCTCTTTAAATAGAGCCAAAGAATTAATTGAAACTGTTAAAAAGAACAGAACACAGCAAAATGTCAAAATAAATCCCATAAATTTAAAAATTGGATATTTAGTTTTATTAAAAAATATGAATAGAAGAAAAAATCAACCGCCATATCTTGGCCCATATAAAGTCATAGAAACAAAAGGTGTCAACTAGGGTTGTAACGGAGCTCCGCATCCGCATCCGCATCCGCAAGTGCGGAACTTCCGCTTGATATCGTATCTCCGCTTCCACCTCCGCAAATTTTAATGCGGAAAATCGGAGGTATAACGGAAGTCATAAAATCAAGTTTAGAGCTTACAAATTGGAAAATTCCGTGATTATGTTAATTTACATTTTATTGTTTTGTGCTGGTAAGTGGCTAAAATAAGATTAGCTCATCCATAGCTAGTAACTTCGTTATTTTTTAGTTAGTTTCATAAGAAATGGTTATGGATACAACCTAGTATGAATTTCGTTTGTACAGATTTTGAAAGTAGACCCCTTCAAAAATATCGTGTTGAAATTTCATAAAGATTCAAGCTCTCTAAGTATATTTTTGCAACTTTATTTGAGCGCACTCTCCGGCTCTCCGGTTCAATTTAAAAAAATTTAAACGCGTTTCTCTCCAATTCACTTTTTTCATACGGTGCCAGTCTTTTCTCCAAAATTACTGATCCGATACATAAGAAAATTTTTTCCACATACTCGTCACATGTATGGGTATCGCATGAACCAAAACTAAGTCAAAATATTCATTTTTTCTATTTTTTTTTTTTAAACAGACTTCTTATTTTTCGAACACTTGCTCAAACAGCCGCCATTGTTGTTATGTTTGCACACAATATAATAATCTTGGTTCAGGCGATAGCCACTTTCATACTGAATTTAAATTTTTTTGGTTTTTGTGTTTCATTGGCTCCTTTGACACCTATTGTTTATGTATGGCTACGCAGATGGCAATATTTTGCAAATATATAATTTTAAATGAATTAAAAAAAAAAAATTGTTCGTGTATTGCAAGAGGGTATTTATTGATCCTGAAAATAATTATAGTCATATCTTTACTGGTGGTGGAATAATCAATTCATAAAAATAGCTCCTTCGGATGGAAATCGAGGTTGCCTACATCTACATTTTTACAAAATCTTGTGTTTTAAATACTTTTAAATTGTTTTTCCACCTCCGCTTCCGTTAAAACTCCGCATCCGCAGAGATCAATTTCTGAACTCCGTATCCGCATCTGCCTCCGCATAGATGACCTCCATTAAAAACCTTAATGTCATTACCGTTTTAGATTTAGGGAACAAAATCAAAGAATATAATAATATGCTAAAAAAAATTAATTAGCTTTATTTCTATTAACATTAAAATATTATTGTATTACAAAATTATTTGTATTAAAATAAAAATAATTTCTATCTTAAGGATGAGGGTGTAGTGTATTTTATCAATAACTAATATTAAGTACTACTTTACTACTATAACTTTAAGCTATTGTGAATATCAATAATCTATTACTAAGTTTAAGCCACTGTAAATATACACTAAGTCAACTTATGTTTTATGTTACACATATGTTTTTGCTTACATAAAGAAGGATACCGTTATTCCTATCTGAAAGCAGGAAGTGGTTTCAATAAAGGGATCAGTTGATTCATTAGCCTTAAACTGGCTGTTTTTATTTTAAAACCATCTAGCCTTAAATTGGCTAATCCTGAATTTTTGAAAGAGCGCTCTTGAAGTGCTTTGATTTTTATACCCTACACCGAGGGTATATTCACTTTGTCCATCCGTTTGTAACACATAGAAGAAGGCGTGGCAGGTATGGAAAAGTATATATATTCTTGATCAGCGTCACCACCTGAGTTGATTTAGCGATGTCCGTGTGTCTGTCTGTCTGTCCGTCTGTCTGTCAGTCTGTTGAAATCAGGTTTACGGTAAAACCAAGAGAGCTAATTGAATGAAACTTTCACACACAGGTCACATCTTCTTGCAGGCATCTTGCTATTGAAAATGGGCGAAGCCGGTTAACGGACACGCCTATCGCCCATACCCTATGTATATATAACCAGGTCAATTTTGAAAAAAGTTGCAGCGATTTTAATGAAAATTGGTGATTTGATGCACATGTGAACAAGATTAGGATTAGGTTAGCTTTCAAGTTTTCAAAGCTTCCTACAGGGGCGTGGCACAGCCCTAAATTTTAACCTTTATACCATCATATCTCGTAAGCCGTGCAAGATATTGTTATGAAATTTGGTAAACGGGTACATTTCAAATATATCTTGAATTGTGATTAAAGTGGGCTGAATCGTAAAAGTGGGCGTGGCACTTTTCAACAGTTAAAAATTTTGATTCTATATATCTCAAAAATGGCTCAAACGATTTTCATAAAAATTTTGGAGATGATGCCGCTAGAAGCAGTCATCAATACAAGCTCAGCCACTTTACTGAAAAAACTAGATTAAGGGCGTGGCACAGCCCACAGTATTTATAAACGTTATATTACGAGAAATAACAACGTACTCGTTATGAAATTAAATAAGGCAGATATACTTGCTAGAAGGTATGTTTTTGCAAAAATTTGGTTCAATGCAGCATGTGGGCGTGGCACCTCCCATACAAACAAAAAACGTTTACTGCTATAGATAGTGTGCTATGAGAGTAATCTTCATAAAATTTGGCTTAGAGGTATCGGCTGCTATGGGCTTTGAAATTAAATGAAAATTGATGAGATTGCAGTAGTGGGCGTGGCACCTCCTATATGACCATAAAGTTGCAATCGCTATATTGATTGAGCTATTGCAACAATTGGTATGAAATTTGATTTAAGTGGTTTACTTGCTATAAGGTATACCTGAATCAAAAGTGGGCGAAATAGCACGAGTGGGCGTGTCACTCCCCATACAAGTAAAATACCTTAAGTAGCATATATTTCGAAATATGTGATCAATCATACTAAAATTTGGTGAAAGAGTGTTGCTTATAAAAAGCTATTTCGGGATAAGAATCGGATAACATTACACCAGTAGGTGTGTTAACGGCCTAAATTTTAAGACTAATTACGGCATATATAGCAAATTATACAACCTATTAGGCTAAGATTTGGTATGTGGATGTCAATGACGAATATGATTTAGTAACCCAAAAGTAGTCGCTAATTTTGACGCTGTGGAGATCTTACAAGAAGAGATTCATATTAGAGATGCTCCACATTATTAACACCCCCACTGACAAGAGTATAAAATTCAAGAGCGACACAGAAAATTGTGCTCATATATACAGACACTTGGTTGACAATTAGGTTAGTTTAAGTTTAGCTCGTCTATAATTTTAACGTAAGTTTTGTTTTGTTAATTTATTTAATTGTGTATTGTGTTAATTATTGTTTTAATTATTATTTCTTAGTCACCCCTGAAGATGAGAAAGGATCTTCCTCGAAATATTGGGAAAAAATTATAAATAAAAAACTGACCTAAAGCCAGAAAAGTGCTTTATTTTGTAATAAAAAAGGTCGATAAAACTCTTAAAATGTATTATATATTTTCTTTGTTTTTAAGACTTTTTCAGTGACTTTGAGCTCTTTCAACTTTTTTCAACGTTTTCATATTATTTCGACATTTTTAAGCATTTTTCAACATTTTTCATATATTTTCGACATTTTGAATTTCTTTCAACTTTCTTCAATGGTTTCCATATTCTTTCGACCTTAGAAATTTTTCAACTTCTTTAGACCTTTTTTACATTTCAAATTTTTTTCAACTTATTCAACCTCTTCAACGTCTTTTAACATTTATTTAAAAGCGACTTTCAGTGCAGTGTAGGGTATGTGAGTTTCGGCCAGGCCGAAGATAACACCTTAACTTGTTTATATTTGATTGCCCGTGGCGTTTTTAAGCGCCGGCAAAATACATAAGGCAGGTCCTATAATTCATTACAATTTTAAATCATGCAATACATTTACATTTTTAACAAAATTTACAATTTCGCGTTCGGTTTTGTCTTCAAGTGATTGGTAACTACGATTTTTCGTTCTTCTAACGTTCATTGCTTAATTGAATTTTGAAATAATTTCAAAACTATTTTTATCTAATGAATGCACGAGTCATGGAAAATCAAAACCAATTAAGTTGCAAGACCGGCCAAGTCCAAAAAAATCAAATTTTAAGATATTCTCATATATCAAAATCTAGACCAAGGGTCGAAAAGGATTTTATTTCAAGAGTGCAATAGCAATTACAACAAAAAACCAACAAAAACAACAAATCGTTTGATTCGGTACCATAAGGATTTAATAACATAAAAAAACATTTAAAAGCAACAACGCGCATGCCGGTAGCGCACTCGGCAGCGCACCTTTCAATGCATCCACACAAGTGAATTTAAATTGAAAAACATGACAATGACGAAACACAATGCAAAATTACCAACAACAACGAAAGCTTGGCAAGAATTGTACGCAGTCTGCTACATATTTACCAAGAATGACAAGCAAAGCAACAACAAGCAAGGGTTGAATTGTTTTGGTGCAGTTGAGCTTGTCAACGATTCAGCGAATTACAACTATACGAAGTTGTTGTAAAAGAGTGGAAAGAGTTAGGAGCTGTCGACCCCTGATCTTGACCATGCTCTCTTTCCATTATGTTCTTAAATTAAAAAAAAAAAATTTTTGACAGAAATATTAAATTTTTATACATATTTTGATGCATGGATTTCAAAACCGGCCAAGTCCATGAACTTGCTTTCAAAACCGGTCTAAAGCCTTGGAATCAAAACCAGCCAAGTCCAGTACATTGGTATCAAAACCGGCCAAGGCCACTTTTTTTCAAACAAAATTTGATAATTACTATTTTAAAACCGGCCAAGTCCATTGCATTGGTATCATAACCGCCCAAGTCCAAAATTGTCTTCCCAAAAACATTCGCAAATAAAACTCGAAAAAGTGTGATATGACGTGCTTTCAGTAAGAAATTTTATCTACTATTATTAAACGAGCTAAAATTGTATATTTATATATGGCTGAACTTTATTTCGAAAACGGCTGCAGCGATTTTGATAAAAGTTCGGGATTTCGTTCATATGTGAACAAAATTAAGATTGCACTAGGTTTAAAGTTTTTCAGTTTCTAACAGGGGCGTGGCACAGCCCTAAATTTTAATTTTTATTTCGTGATAACTCGCAAACCATTCAAGGTATTGCAACGAAATTTGGTAGACGGATGCATATCATAAATATCTTAAATGCTATCAAAAGTGGGTGGAATCGAAACAGTGGGCGTGACATATTTCAATAATTGAAAACTTTGATTCGATATTACTCAAAAACGGCACCGAGGATTTTCATAAAAATTTTAGAGTTAATACTGCTGAATAAGGTCATTATAACAAGCTATGCCACTATAACTGTGGCACAGCCCACAATATTTATAAACGTTATAATAAGCTTAGGCGCACATTGAGCTGTGTCACACAGGCAGCGCAGACTGCACAACGCAGGAAAAAACACTGTGTCGCACATTCGTACTCGCATATTGAGAAGCAGTTTCGTGCAGCAGGTTGATGACAAGATGTTCGTCTTGCGAGAAAAGACTTAAGTTTACTTTAGCTCCCATTCTCCAATTTTGATTAAACCAAAAGCATAAATATGAAATCAAAAAGTTTCGGTCGAATCTAGTTTCGGAGACATAGCCATCGAAAATTGCAGATATAGCTTTTGTAAAAATCCTTATAAAAAATATGGGTGTCATAAGAAAGATAATTCAGTGGCGTACTATAACTTAAACAAACTTTGGAAATTGAACATACAATTGTGGAAATATGACGATTTTTCTGAAATTTTGACCTGATATTTTTTAAAAAACTGTTATTTAAAAAAAAATATTTTTATAAGCCATACATTTTTTAGCAATTTGAAAAAGCTTAATTTATTCCCTTTAAAATGCTATATAGTTTGTTGTACAACAACAATTATTATAAGATGATTCCCATTATAAAACTTAAAATTTTTCGCCAGCGGCGATCTTTTCTTTGAAAATAACCGTACATTTTAAATAATTATTAATTTATGTAACAATCTTATAATTTTATAGTGATACACCATTTTAAAGGGAATAAGTTAAGCTTTCTGAATATGCTTTATATAAGTAATTATAGGTTACTAACATATTTTTCGAAAAAAATAAAGGTTTTTTTAAAAAAAATTGGTTTAAATTTCAGAAAAATTGTAATATCTCCAAAATTATAGATTTAATTTCAAAGTTCTGCTAACCGTTATTGTATGCTATTTAATTATCTTTCTTACTACACCCATATTTTTGATATCAATTTAGGGGTTCACAACTTATAAAGATTTTTACAAAATCTAAATCCATAACTTCCGATGGCTATATCTCCGAAACCAGATCCGAGCGCCACTTTTTTTCACTAGTTTTTTTTTCAATTTACCCCTTATTACTCAAAAAAAAATTAAGATTGGAGAATGAAAGCTAAAGTAAACCTGTTCTCGAGAAAAAAATAATGGCGGATTATTTCGATTCCGAATCAGATTGACGAGCTGGAAACGTTATTTTTGCTATATCAAAAATTCAGGAAGGTAAACAAGATTTGGAGAAGTGAATAATTATCCAAATTTCTCCTTCGTGTTTACTTTTCATATAATTGCAGTCGCTGGTGTCATGTAAAGCCGGGTATTTTCTTACAAGCTCTATTAATTTTTCCTCACACTCCATAATTTCAATTAACTTAAGCACAAAACTGTAATTATATCGAAAAACAACAAAAAAAAACAATGGAAATTCAACAACACACGAGTAAACTGCGGCCTGTGTGACACATTTTCTGTGCCATCTCCACAAGTGAACGCAGTCGACACGTGACGCAGTACTGCGCTACGCTTCAATGCGCGCGCTTTCCTTGAAAAACGTAGCTTACAAAAACTGCCCTGCCTACGCTGCGTTGCTGCGTCTTCAATGTGCGTTGGGCCTAAGAGAACTAACAACGCAATCGTTATGAAATTTGACATGTCAAGTATACTGGCTATTGGGTATCTTGTAACCAAAAGTGGGCGAAACGGCACCTGTGGGCGTGGCACCTTCCATACAAGCGAAAACAGTTAAAAGCTACATTTATTGTTCTATGAGAGTAATGTTTTTTAAATTTGGTATAGATATGTCGGTTACTATAAGCTTTGAAACTAAATGGCTTTCGATGGGGTTGCATCAGTGGGCGTGGCACCTCCCCTACATGCAAAAAATGTTAAGTGTTATATTTAGTGTGCTATGGGCGTAATTTTTTTAAAATTTGTTGTAGAGATGTCGGTTACCATAAGCTTTGAAACTAAATGGATTTCGACGGGATTGCATTTGTGGGCGTGGCACCTCCCATACAAGCAAACAATTTTTAAGGCTACATTAAGAGTGCTCTTGGAGTCAAATTTTTTAAATTTGGTGTGGAGATGTCGGTTACTATAAGCTTTGAAATTAAATGAAAATCGACGAGATTGCATCAGTGGGTGTGGCACCTCCCATATAAGCAAAACACTTAAAATGTTATATTTAGTGTGCTATCGGAGTTATTTTCTTTAAATTTGGTGTAGAGGTGTCGGTTACTATAAGCTTTGAAATTACAGTGGAACCTCGATTATCCGTCAGGCATGGAACCAGCAGCTTGATGGATAATCGAAAAGACGGATAATCGAATATATGGCAGAATTTTGTTTTGATTCTGTATGGTGATGTAGTTTTGCGCGACCATCCAATGATTCCATTTGAGAGACACACTTTTTGAACTCATCAACATTTTTCTTTATAGCATTAATTGTGGTTCGCGGAATACCAAATTGCGAAATTTCGGTGGTAAAAACAAAATCGCGCTGCTGGGAAACCGCGTAGTCCGAAACCGCGCAGTTCGAGGGATTACTGTATTTAAAATTGTATTGCAACTTTTTGCGAAAACTTGCCCAACTTTTGCTGTGAGCCACTGTATGTTAAAATTTTGACATCACACGCCGAAAGTAGAGGTAGACGTAAAAAACCAACGAGAAACAATATAAATTGATCGCAAGGATTGTTAAACAGCGTCTATTTATAACTTCTTCGCAAATCACAAATGTGTTGAAACTTCCAATAACACTTCTACCATTAGATAACGATGAATCGCCTTTAATCTGAAGCCACAAAGCTCAAGGAAAGTACCTTTGTTGAAAGGTGTGAGAGACTTCAGCTCGTCAGATTATTTTTGAAGGAAACTCAAACCGTTTGGCGCAACATATAGTATTATGAACGGATGAGACAAAAGTTGTTCAATTCGACGACGGCAGAGAAAAACAATGCGTACAACGTCCTCCTAAGCAAAAATTCAATGTGAAGTTCCATACCAAGACTAAAAGCATGAAGGCCTCAATTCAATTCAATTGATTTATTTATCCAAATTTACAGAGTGTGCGATTACATACAAAATTTTTGAGATTTATCTATTAGATATTTCAACAATTAGTTCCTGAAATCTAAAGAAATTAACATAATTATTATTAACTAAAAACAAAAATAGGGGAAAAAAACCTTTATATACAAAGGAAATGTCAAATATTACAAGAAAATTAAATTGTATGTATATAGAAGATTATTGTAAAAATAGCCGACTATTAACATTTTTTTTCAATTTGGTGATTTGCTTTGTTCTATAATTTTAATTAAGAATAATCTCTACATTCTCTTAACAGAGGACAAAGAGATCTCACATTTTTGGAAAAATAGTTGTCACTAAGTCGAGCGATGAAGTTATTTATCAGCTCGAAACCTGTGTCGTCATGTAAAATATTTGTCGGAAATCTCCAACGTTTATTGTTTATCCTTTTTTAAGCATTTATTTTGAATAATTTGCATTTTTCTGAGATGGCAGTTAGCAGCTTTAAGTCACACAGAACATGCATACTTCAAAATAGGTCCTATTACACACTTGTAAATTAGGTTCTTATTTTTATAGTTGAGAGATGAGTGCCTGTTTAATAACGGCCATAGGGCTTTGAAAGCGTTTGTTGCTTTTTGGCAAGTCATCTCGATGTGTTTGCGGAAAATAAGCTTTTTATCCAGATACACGCCGAGGTATTTTACATTGTCTTTGATATCCACGATATTATTATCAAACCGATGTCTTCTTGATGGAAACCTCTTAGAAGACTTGTTGAATGGAAAAATTATGGCTTGTGTTTTGTCATGATTTATTTTGATTTTCCATTTTTGGAAGTATTTATTACAAACTCTAATACCTCGCTCCATTTTTTAAAAGAGCACTGGTTACTTTGCTTGATGTGATCAAGGCAGTGTCATCTGCATAATATGCTACTTCTAACATATTAGGCGCCTTGAAGTCCGAAGTATAGATGGAATACAGTGTAGGAGACAAAATTGAACCTTGTGGTAGTCCAGCAGGAATATTTTTTGGAGCAGACAACTCGTTGCATATGGCTACTACAAAATTTCTTTCACTGAAAAAATCCGCTATGGTCTTACAGAGATATTTAGGAACATTTGCTTTTAGATTCGTAATTATATTGATTAACATCAGTTGTTTTGACTGAAGAGCAGTCAATTGAACATATTATTGGACGGTGGTCAGATGTAATTTCGTATTCAAGAGTTATCAGGCTCATACTAAGTGAAGTATTACTGAGAGCAATATCAATGGTAGAAGAAGCACGATTTTGCTGGCTTGGATAAAAAGTGGGGCTGTCTGGATGATATACAAAAAAGTTACAAGCTTGCTGCAACCTGTTAAGTATATTTCCAGCCCTATTATTTGATTGACAGTTCCAAGAAGTATGTTTTGCATTTAAGTCGCCTATAGTAATAAATTCATTATTATGCGGAGTGAGTTTCAAAATATCACTTGCAAAACTAGAATCATATTTTGGTGAATATGCTGATGTGATAATAAGTGGCATTCGGCTTAAATATATTTCAACCGATATGTTTTCTGTAGTGTACGTCGTTGTCAATGGAAGTAATCTATGCGCAAGGGATTTTTTGGACCAATAGGACGACTCCTCCGCCTCTTAAGTTAGCTCTTTAATTTCGGTATATCAGATAAGTAGTTATGAAAGAATGGTTTGTGATTTTTTTTTAAAAATGTTGCATTTTAAGACGCATTTTTAATATTTTCTTTTTCTAGTAAAAATTCTAGTTGCTTTAATTTTAGTTAAAGTCATAAGTATATTTTACCATCGACATGACAACTTCTATTTGTTGTATTTTGATGTAAATTTTTGAAGGTCATTTAAGGCTAGCACAAAAATATCAAAAAGTTTATCTATATTAAAGAAATCGTTGCTGCTTCTTTTTAGTTGCTCTGTATAACTGAGAACATTATTGTTGTTATTAATGTTTTTTTGTTGCTCTTTTTTGTTGTTTGTTTACCGATATTTGAGTCATCAGCTTCATTATGTGCGTAAGAATTTCGATGACTAGTCATGACAGCATGAAGGCCTCAAACTGAAGCTGTGTGAATGTTTTTCGTGGAATGGCGTTGGACCTCTAATTACGATAGTTGGCACTATGGATGCCAGTTTCTATGTTGAAGATATACTATAAGCCGTAATGTTGTCTCATGCTGAAGAGGAAATGCCCAACGGGAGATCTTTAAGCAAGGTGATGATTCGAAGCTTACCTAAAAAAAAAGCAAAGGACCCATAAGAGCGATATGTTTGCACAACTATTTCTTACGTTACCACAGCATTTTGATCCCTTGGTAACGGCTCTTCAAAATATAGATGATGGAAAACTAACATTTTGCATGACGAAAGAAAGGCTCATTGCTGAAGAAACAAAACTGAAGGAGAGAAACATCAATAGCAAAAATATACAAGAACAAATGGCGTTTACTGGAAAGAAGGACAAGTGCTTTAAGTGCAATAAAGTTGGCCAACGGGCTCGTGATTGTATAGTCGCAGTAGCACAAAGCGCTAGAGGTTTCTGTTTCATGGCTGACCGAAATAATGAAAAGGCTAGTGGCAGATTTTTTGACTTTCAAATTAGACTCTGATGCGAGCAATTACCTAGTGAATCATAAGAGCTGAAGTAAAATTTTGCCGATACAAGGCAGTGATGAATTATTGGCGACTGCATATTTTCGTGGCAACTTGTACGAGGTTGAAATAAAAGGTAGTGAGCTAGAGGCAAATTTGTCTGAGGTAAATGGTGTTGAAATGTGGCACAAGAAGCTGGGTCATATTGGTCAAAAAGGCATGGAAATGTTAATTTAAAGTGAAGTAATTAATGACGTGAATCTAAAGAAATCAAAAATTTGATTTTGTGACGTGTATATTGAAGGCAAGCAAAGTCGTGATTCTTTTAATAGTACTCGCATAAGAGCGAAGCGATCATTGGAAAGAATCCATTCTGACGTGTGTGGACCGTTAGATCCACAAGCTTGGGGTGGATCAAAATAATTTTTATAATTTGACTTCGTTCTTTAGTCAGTGTCGGTTGTGTTGTTAAGTGTATCGTGATTTGTTTCTAGATTTTTCGTCAGTTAATTGTGCTAAATAATAATTTTCTAAACTTGTGTTTAATACAGTGTCGTTGCTAGTAAAATTGCATGCTAGTAGTAATAATTTGCTTTGATTTTGTGCTTTTGTTTATTAAATATTGTTTTTTAATTTGAACATACATACAAACATATGTGAATATTTTTTCTGCAAGCATAAACAGTGTGAGCAGTGCAACAGCTTTGTTTTTGATTCTCTTTTATGCTTTGTACGTGTACTAAGCTTAACTTTAAACTCTGTTGTGCTATTGTTGTTGCTGCTTAACGGGTGAATTTTTGCTTGATTTTTAAACCTTTTGGCACTGCTCTAAAAATATTTTAAATTGCTTTCTTTTTTTTTACGATTTCAAGATGGATTATTTTTCCTCTGAAAATTTGTTAGCTTGCTCTCTAGGAGATCAGTGTAAAAGCCAAAATATATTGAATTTTATGTTTTCCTGTTCAGGTCCCTGTGAACAGGTGTTTCATGCCTCTTGTGCAAACTTAGCAAAATCTATTACTGATTTATTATGCTCTGTCCATTCGGGCCTGCAATGGTACTGTCCATCTTGCAGAGCCCTTTCCCCGTCGGTATTTTACGAAAAAATTAAGCAATTTGGGGAAAATCTTAACAATCTGAATAATAATTTAAGGCATATTCTTAACAATTATCTGGACTTCACTCCCCAAATTGAAAAAAGCCTTAATGAGGCTACTTCACCGGATGTTAGTTTGCAAAATAAAACTATTACCGAGGCTGCTATGGTTTTTGCTTCCACTCCTTCGATCTCCACTTTACCTAAACAAGCTATTTCCTTAAAAAAGAAAAGAAAGTCTAAAAAGAAATTAAATAAAAATCTGGGTCATGTGGAAGGGTGGGTGGTGCGGCCGTCAGTCGTGACAAAACTCCCGTGGATTGCTCTCTAAATACCTCTTCACCCACTCCCCGCTATAATCTCTAGTAACAATCTTCCATCTCTTTCCTCCACTATAAATAATCCTCTGTCAGTTTCGGTTATTGCAAATCCGCGGGTGGATGTTGCGATTGATGTCTCTGTGCCTCCGGTTTCCCTGCAGGCATTACCAAGGTTAAAATCGATTTTCATTTCACGACTTCATTCCAACACTACCTCTGACAGCGTTAAAAATGTTATCAGACAAAATAAATTATTCCTGCCGACGCCTTCGTTTCTTGCAGGAAACTCGGTAATAAACCAACTCATGCGTCTTTTAAAATAACAGTGGCATCTTCTCATGTTTCTGCCATTCTTAAATCTAAAGCATGGGTGGATAATATCTATATTTCAGAATTTAAATCGAAAAAAAATGATATAACTGCACGTTCCAATTCAAAAAACTGAACCGGCTATCCCTTTACTATCAAAATGTAAGGGGTTTGCGTTCCAATAGCAATATATCTTTTTATCAACTCAGAATTTCTCTGAGGATATTATCGTGTTTACCGAAACTTGGTTAAACAACAGTTTTCTCAATATGGAACTTTTTGATAATAGTTTCCATGTTTTTAGAAGAGACAGACACTTGGAAGATCTTTCTTCTGTAATAGCTATAAAAAATCATTTAACCAGTTCATTAGTTGAAATTGCCTGTGCATCTAATATTGAACTGTTATGTGTTAAGGTTACACATTGTAACTCTAATTTATACATTCTTAACACTCATGTTCCTCCAAATAGCAGCGCAGATGTCTACGAATGTTTTTCGATGGCCGTAGAATATATTATTAATGAACTAGACACTAATGACGACATTTTGTTGTTAGGTGACTTTAATCTGCCTGACCTAAAATGGACTCTTTCGGACGATGGTACATATTTTTATGCATCTTGTCCAAAAACTCGACAACAACAAATTTTTGTTGACGAAATACTTTCAAATTTACAACAAGTAAGTTGTATAACTAATTGCCACGGACGACAAATGCTATCCATGCTCTGTCTACGGTAGATTCCTATCATCCACCTTTGAGTATTGTGTACCAATCTGACAATGAAAATTTGACTAATGCATGATCATCGATTAATATTTACGAATTCAATTTTAAGAAAGCTGAAATTTTAAAATTGAATGAAAATTTAAGAAATAAATTAGACGACTTACTCACTTTTTCTAATAACAATACATTTGATGATTGCATTAAATTTTTCTATGGTGAACTTTTTTCTGCCATAGCATTGTCGGATTCATATACAAGGAAGTACGTTCATAATTTCTCGTACTCCTGATATACAAAGGATTCGAAAAAAGTTTGCAATGGCCGTAATAGGGCATGGAATAAATACGTTTGTTGCCAGGACCGTAATGACCTTGTTGCTTATCAACGACTGTTTCTTGAATTTAAAGATATGTCAGCCTTGGTTTATTCTGAATATTTGAATAAAATTAAGCTGAATATTCTTCATGACCCCAAGAATTTTTGGGGTTTTATTAATTCTAAAAAAAAATCTGACGGGTTTCCATCTGAGTTTAAAACAGTTGATGTGCTCACTAGCGACCCAAAAATTATAGCCGAGTTGTTTGCTAATTAGTTTAATGAATCATTTTCTACGGATTTACTTAGCCCTGAAATCAACTATTTTGAATATTTGGATAACGACCCTTTAGTTTCGGTTAATGAGATATCTTTCTCTCCTGACCTCATAGAGAAATATATTTCGTCTGTTGATGATGACTTCAACTCCGGGCCGGATGGTATTCCTGCGACAGTTTTAGTAAACTGCAGCTCTGTGCTGAGTCAGACCCTCAGTATTTTATTTAATAGATCAATTCAAGAAAGCTATTTTCCTAAATTTTGGAAAAATGCATACATTAGCCCCATTTTCAAGAAAGGGTGTAAAAATGATGTTTCAAACTACAGGCCCGTGGCTAAGTTACCATCAATGCCGAAAATTTTTGAACATATTATATACGATCAGGTTAAGGTGTGCTGTAGTGAATTCATAACAACTCGTCAGCATGGTTTTGTTAATGGCAGATCTACAGTTTCTAACCTCCTTGATTTCACTTCTTTTGCTTAAGCTCTTTAGACAATGGTGGGCAAGTTGACTGCATCTACACTGACTTCAGTAAAGCATTTGACAAATTACCACATAATTTGATTTTGTTTATGTTAAAGAAGCTTGGATTTCCCTTAAGTTTTGTCAGCTGGATTGAATCTTATTTATCTGATCGCACGTATCAAATAAAATTTAGTAGAGTGTTTTCCTCCCCATTTAGTGCGACATCAGGTGTTCCACAAGGAAGCCACCTGGGGTCGCTCCTGTTCATTTTAGCAATTAATGACGTTACACATGTTATTAAAAACTCCAATCTATTAGTATATGCAGATGACATGAAAATTTACAGGAACGTAAAAAGGGTTGGTGACATTTCTCCACTTCAGTCTGTCTTGAAATCCTTTGAAGTTTGGTGTTCTAAGAATAACTTACATCTTAATCCTGATAAATGCCAAGTTATGATTTTTACCAGGAAGAAAACTATTGTGGAATTTGATTATAAATTAAAAGATACAAATATTTGTCGTGTCGATATAGTCAAAGACCTAGGTATACATTTTGATACTAAGTTGACTTTTAATGAGCATATTAATCAAATTTGTAAAACATCCTCATCACTGCTTGGCTTTATTAAGAGGTGGGCAAAAGAATTTAATAGCCCTTTAGTAAAGGTGACTTTATATAATACAATAGTGCGCCCTCACTTAGAGTACGCCAGCCAAGTATGGTCACCATTTTATAGTATTCATATAAATAAAATTGAAAGAATTCAAAAAAATTTTATTCGTTTTGCTCTCAATGGCTTAAATTGGATTGACCCTTTAAACCTTCCTCCTTATGAGGATCGTTTAAAGTTATTACATATGCAGTCTTTGAGCTCGCGTAGAAATATTGCGGATATACTTTATCTGCATCAACTTGTAACTGGGTCTCTTGCTGCACCAGAGCTTCTAGCTAACTATATACATTTTAATAGTAATCGGAGGAGTACTCGTAACTCTTATCAGTTATTTTACCAACCGGTTAGTAGAACTAATTATATGGCTACAGCTCCTTTTAATCGCATGACAACTCTTATTAATAATTGCGAAGTTTATAACATTAGCTTGTCAAAAGGTCAACTCAAGCTTAGACTGAAAACTAACTGTAGCTAAATTTGTAGCTTAATGGTGGTGTGTATTTTTTTGTTTGTGTTGTCCGAGCCCCACAGCATGCTGGGTAAATTTTTTCTAACATTTATGCCTTGGACCACGTAAATTTATACATATAATTATTTTAATATCTATATGTCTATTTTTACATGGTGTGAGTGGGTATGTTGAGAAAGTGCGATAAAGCTAAGAAAAAATTATAAAATAAATATCAAATTAATGTGCATGATAATTTTTTCTATTCCATTATTTATTGAATAAGCTTTTTACTTGGTATAAAGCTTCAATACTAAATAGCTAAGATGGCTATAATAGCTGTAGTAGCTAAACTCTATTATTATTATTATAGCCACTTTGCAGTGATATTCGATATTAAAAAGATCAAGTTAAGGTGTTATTTTCGGCGAGGCCGAAACTCACATACCTTTTCATCAAATGTTAAGAAGACGTTGAAGAGGTTGAATAAGTCGAAAAAAATGTGAATGTTAGAAAGGTTGACAGAGGTTGAAAAGTCGTAAATATATGCAAAATGTTGAAAAAAGTTGAGAGAGGTTGAAAAACTCTAAAAAAAATGAAAGAGGTTGAAAAAATTTGAAACTATTCAAAATTGATGAAAAAATCGAAAAAATAAAGAAACTTATGAAGAAAGTTGAAAGAGGTTGAAAAAGTCGAACACATACATATAGAATATATTGGAAAAAGTTAAAGGGTTGAAAAAGACGAAAGAATATTGAAAATGTTGAAAAAATCGAATAAAAATGAAAAATTTGAAATATGCCACGCCCACTTCTCCAATTCCGCCCACTTTTAGTTCAACAAATTATATTTGTGATCGACATCCTCATATTAAATTTCAGAACAATAGCTTGTATAGTTTGCGATATATGCTGCAGTTTAATTTTAAATTTAGGGCGGTGACACACCCACTGGTACAATCCAGCCCGGTTTTGATCCAGAAATAGCTTTTCATAAGCAAACCTCTAACACCAAATTTTAGTATGATTGCTCACTTATTTCGATAAATATGCTACTTACCGTATTTTATTTGTATGGGAGGTGCCACGCCCACTGGTGCTATATCAGCCACTTTTGATTCAGATATACTCTATAGCAACTGAACCACTTTCATTATATTTCATAGCAATTGCTGCAATAGTTTACTTACAACAGGGCTTACAAATTTATGTTAATATGGGAGGTGCCACGCCCACTGATGCAATTCTTTCAAAACTAATTTATTTTTAAAGCCTATAGTAACTGACATCTAAACACCAAATTTTATGAAGATTACTCTTATAGCACACTGTCTATAACAATAAACGTTTTTTGCTTATATTGGAGGTGCCACGCCCACAGGTATTATTGGACTAAGTTTTTGTAATAAGAGACCTTATAGCAAGTTTATCCACCTCATAAAATTTCATAGCGATTACGTTGTTAGTTCTCTTAATATAACGTTTACAAATATTGTGGGCCACGCCCTTCAACTAGTTTTTTCAGTAAAATGGCTGATCTTTTGTTGATGACTGCTTTCAGCGGCATCATCTCCAAAATTTTTATGAATTTGTGCAAATTTCGAGATATATGGAATCAAAATTTTTAGCAGTTGAAAAGTTCCACGCCCCCTTTTTCAATTCCGCCCACTTTTATCTCAACTCAAGATATATTTGATATGTATCCGTTTACCAAATTTCATAACAATATCTTGCACGGCTTACGAGATATGTTGGTATAAAGGTTAAAATTTAGGGCTGTGCCACGCCCCTGTAGGAAGCTTTGAAAACGTGAAACCTAACCTAGTCCTAATCTTGTTCACATGTGCATCAAATCACCAATTTTCATCAAAATCGCTGCAACTTTTTTCAAAATTGACCTGGGTATATATATATACATAGGGTATGGGCGGTAGGCGTGTCAGTTAACCGATTTCGCCCATTTTTAATAGCAAGATGCCTGCAAGAAGATGTGACCTATGTGTGATAGTTTCATTCCATTAGCTCTCTTGGTTTTCCCGTAAACCTGATTTCAACAGACAGACAGACAGACGGACATCGCTAAATCAACTCAGGTGGTGACGCTGATCAAGAATATATATACTTTTCCATACCTGCCACGCCTCCTTCTATGTGTTACAAACGGATGGACAAAGTGAATATACCCTCGGTGTAGGTATAAAAATCAAGTTTTTGAAGTCTTCAAGGAATAAGAATCTACTGCTATGGTACTATGTTTGGTACCGCTATTTCGAAAATGACCATTGATCAGGGGCGCGAGTACATTTCAAAGGAACAAGAAAGCTGGTATAAACGCAAATATATTCAAGTTGAGCCCACTATTGCATACTCTCCCCAACAGAATTGTGTCGCGGAAAGATTTAATCGAACACTATGTGAAAATTTAAGGTCCACGCTGATTGAAGCTGGTATGCTGAAAAGAATGTGGAGCGAAGCTGCGTTAACTGCAACGTTCATAATATAACGTACTCCAATAAGTTAGAGTTTAAACTTCGAGTTTTCGGTTGCAAAACGTACGCCTGGATACCGAATCAATGCAGAAAGAAACTAGATCCGAAGAGTAAAAAGGCAGTAATGCCGGGTTTTGTTCCAAATTATTATAGACTTTGGGACATAGAGAAAAAGAAAGTATTCATTGCTAGAGATGTAAAATTCTATGAGTCGTGTTTTCCATTTAAAACCAATAATGAAGATTATAGCAAGCAACCCAACAATAACTCACGAGCAAGAGGGGGATGCTGACAGTATAGCTGTGGTTGCAAATGATCACGTCGTTGAAACTGTTTCTGACGAGATTGAGTCAAGAGTCGATGCAGAAACCTTAAATGGAGGAGAACCTGTAGATGAGTTTGAAGATGCTGTAAATCAAGAAAGACTCGTTGCCAAAGGGTTCTTGCAGAAGCATGGAGTGGATTATAATTAAAAAGTACCAGGAGACCGATCTAGCTCGGTTTTTCGCTTTGAGGTTGAAAAAGTCGAAAAAATTTAATGCAATTGAACGGAGTTGAAAACCCGAAAACAAGTTTAAAAAAATATGAAAGAAGTTGATTATATATGAAAAATGTTGAAAAACGTTGAGAGAGGTTGAAGCAGGTGAAAAAGTTTTATAAACTCGATAGTATATTAAAGTGTTGAAAACGTTGAAAGAGATTGAATAGTTCGGAAAAATATGAATGAGGTTGAAAAGCCGAAAAAACTTGAATGTGGTTGAAAAATTCCAAAAAATATGGAACGTGTTGAAAAAAGGTTAAAAAGTTGAAAAATATTGAAAAAGTTGAAAGAGTTTGAATAAGTCAAAAAAAGTTGAATAAGGTTGGAAAATTCGAAAAATATGAAAAGTGTTTTCAACACAAAGGTTTTCAAAGGTTGAAAAATGTTGAAAAAATTTGAGTAGTTCGGAAAAAGTTGAATAAGGTTGAAAAATTCGAAAATATATGGAAAATGTTGAAAAAAGTTGAAAGAGGTTGAAAAATGTTGAAACAGTTGAAAGAGGTTGAATAACTCGAAAAAAGTTGAATAAGGTTGAAAAATTCGAAAAAATATGGAAAATGTTGAGAAAAGTTGAAAGAAGTTGAAAAATGTTGAAACAGTTGAAAAAGGTTGAATAACTCGAAAAAAGTTGAATAAATTTGAAAAATTCGAAAAAATATTGAAAATGTTGAGAAAAGTTGGAAGAGGTTGAAAAATGTTGAAACAGTTGAAAGAGGTTGAAAAACTCGAAAAAAGTTGAATGAGGTTGAAAAAGTCAAACAAATATTGAAAGCGTTGAAAATATTTGAAAAATGTAGAAAATCGTTGAGAAAAGCTGAAGGAAGTTGAAAAATAATGAAGCAGTTGAAAGAATTTGAAAAACTCGTTGAATGAGGCTGAATATATTGAGACCAAATTTTATTAGGGTCACTCCTCTAGTTTGGTAAATATGGCATCAACGTTATAAGTTTGTATTGGAGGTGCCACGCCCACTAATGAAATCCCATCAAAATTCATATAATTTCAAAGCTTATAGTAACCGACACCTCTACACCAAATTTAAAGAATATTACTCCGATAGCACACTAAATATAACATTTAAAGTGTTTTGCTTATATGGGAGGTGCCACACCCACTGATGCAATCTCATTTAATTTCAAAGCTTATGGTAACCGACACCTCCACACCAAATTTAAAAAATTTGATTCCAAGAGCACACTAAATGTAGCCTTAAACATTTTTTGCTTGTATGAGAGGTGCCACGCCCACAAATGCAATCCCGTCGAAATCCATTTAGTTTCAAAGCTTATGGTAACCGACATCTCTACACCAAATTTTAAAGAAATTACGCCCATAGCACACTAAATTAACACTTAACATTTTTTGCATGTAGCGGAGGTGCCACGCCCACTGATGCAACCCCATCAAAAGCCATTTAGTTTCAAAGCTTATAGTAACCGACATATCTATACCAAATTTAAAAAACATTACTCTCATAGAACAATAAATGTAGCTTTTAACTGTTTTCGCTTGTATGGAAGGTGCCACGCCCACAGGTGCCGTTTCGCCCACTTTTGGTTACAAGATACCCAATAGCCAGTATATTTGACATGTCAAATTTCATAACGATTGCGTTGTTAGTTCTCTTATTATATCGTTTATAAATGTTGTGGGCTGTGCCACAGTTATAGTGGCATAGCTTGTTATAATGACCTCATTCAGCGGCATTAACTCTAAAATTTTTATGAAAATCCTCGGTGCTATTTTCGAGTAATATCGAATCAAAGTTTTCGATTATTGAAATATGCCACGCCCACTTTTAATAGCATTTAAGATATTTATGATATGCATCCGTCTACCAAATTTCGTTGCAATACCTTGAATGGTTTGCGAGTTATCACGAAATAAAAATTAAAATTTAGGGCTGTGCCACGCCCCTGTTAGAAACTTGACAAACTTTAAGCCTAGTCCAATCTTAATTTTGTTCACATATGAACGAAATCTCGAAGTTTTATCAAAATCACTGTAGCCGTTTTCGAAATAAAGCTTAGCCATATATAAATAAATAAGTATATAAATATATTGTTACGAAATTCCTGTCTCTTAGACGATAATTTCGATCTCTTACACTTTTCTGAGTTCGATCACTGGATTGTGTAACAATGAAAAACACACAAACTAAGTTAGTTATAAAATAGTTTATTTAAATCACAAAAGTTAGTTTTTACACGTTACAATTGTTTATTTCATTAACATTCAAAGTCTAATATTAATCTGACACTTTATATACAACTGTTTTACTTTTTTATATCGATGCAACTGTTCTGCTTCACTGTTTTTAATTCAACTGTGTCACTCAACTCAGATGACAACCTTTTTATACTACAGTCATCACCTTCTCGAATAATCCAGTACCTACTAAGTGGCGTGGAGTCTACCACCATCCATAATTTACCAATACCTTCTAAATGTCGTGTAATCTACCATTATCCATAATTTACCAGTACCTTCTAAATGGCGTATCGACGTTGAGTTCACAACTATCCAGAATGTTACTACTACCCTCTAGATGGCGATGTACGACGGCGATAACTTCTCTCGGTTATCGGCTTTTATTGTGTACTGCAGCGTCTTTTCGGTTTATTATTTTTAGTACAAAAACTGCACTTTGCCGCTATATGGTGTAAAAGTATTAATACAGCCAGTGATGCTAGCTATTATCGTTTAGTTTTCTTTTGTTGGTTTTTATTTCGAGAATTTTCTGGAGTAAACTAAATTTCGCTACCCTGCCCTCCGCTTAAACTTGTTCGTCCCGAACAAGAGTCTCTCCGTCTCTAGTATAAGGTGCCAGCCTTTCGATATGGACTACCTTTAATTTACTTTTGTTCCCGGGGTATTTTTGGATTCGATACACAACATCATTAATCCTTGTGACGATCCGGTAAGGTCCCTCCCAATGAGTCTGTAATTTAGGAAACAAGCCTCGTTTTCGTTGTGGATTATGTAGCAGCACTAGTTGACCTTCTTTGAACCCTTCAGTATTTGCTCGCAGGTCATACCGAGCTTTCATCTTGTCGCTAGCCAATTGAGTACGTCTCCTGATAAGCTCGTGTATATCTGCTAATTCTTCTCTTTTCCGCGACATGTAATCGTCAGCATGGGTCGTTTCTGGGACAGCGCTTACTCCGTACTTCAAATCTGCTGGAAGCCTTAAGTCCGTACCAAAAATGGCTTTTGCTGGCGTAACTGTAGTAGTATCGTGTATTGACGACCGATAAGCCATCAGAAACATTGGTAGATGCTCATCCCAATCTTTTTGTCCTTTATCGACAGCATTTTTTAAATGCTCCTCTAGAGTACGGTTGAACCTTTCGACCATGCCATCGGACTGAGGATGGAAAGCTGTGGTACGTGTCTTCTGTATTCCAAGCATGTCACAAACCTCCTTAAAAAGTTTCGACTCAAAGTTTCGTCTTTGGTCGGAATGCAACTTAAGTGGAGCTCCATATCGGCAAATACAATTTTTGATGAAAATGTCTGCCACTGTTTTTGCTTCTTGATTGGGAATGGGATATACTTCTGGCCACTTACTGAACTAATCAATTATCACAAGGATGTATTTATTTCCTGCATTGCTGATTGGAAAAGATCCCGCTATATCCATGGCTATCCTCTCAAAGGGAGCTCCAACATTATACCCCGAGTGCGTTGCCTTGGTCCTTTAGCAATTGCACATTGGTCACAACGGCGGATCCAGTCAGCAACTGATTCTTGGCATCCTACCCAATACAACCGTTTCTTTATTTTCTCTGTGGTTTTCGTTATGCCCAGATGTCCACCACTCGATCAATTGTGATAATCCTCGATTATTTCCTTAAAGTTGGCCTTTGGAATAACCAGCAGTTTTGAGCGAATTTTACCATCCTCGCTTTCCCAGATTCGGTAGAGACAACCATCATGCAACTCCAAACTTTGCCATTGCGCCCAGTATGCTTTACAGATTTGGCTTTCACTTGAGATTTCTTGCCACTCCTCTTTTGTCCACTTTTCTTCAGGCAAAACGTTCAAACGGCGCACATCAATTGTTTCAGCTTTATTTTCCGTTCGTGAACAATGACCGCATTCAATTTTACATAGATGACGGAAAGTGCATCCGCATTTCCATGCTGGCTTCCTTTGCGATGTGGTAGTCGTTTCTCAGGCTCCTTCTCCGGAATCGAACCCTGATTCCCTTTACGCGTCTGCTTCCCGCTACCATTTTCGTCATCATACACCCTATTTTCAATTCTTCTTCTTGGTGAATGTGATGCAGATCGTTTACGATGTGATTTGCAGTCCCGTGCCATGTGTTCCTGCTAACCACAGTTGTAGCATTTTCCGCTGAAGCTACTGCTGGCGAACGATGAATTTTTCTTTTCAGCCTCCACTTCCAACCGACGAGTTTTCAGTGATGGGCGGCATGTCAACGCAATCGTCTCCTGAGTGAGGGCAAGCGTTACTGTTTCGTTAAATGTTGTCTTCGGGTTCCTCATTGTCTCGCGTTTTGTATCTGAGTCACGTATGCCGTCAATAAACGCTTCTATTTTGAATTTTTCAGCTACGACACTTAACTCGTCAGGATAAGAAAGGTGTGCCAATCACTCAATATCCGCAGCATACTCCTGCAAGGACTCACCAGATTTCTGGATACGACTTTTCAACTCCAATCTGTGAATCTGCTTCATGTGGTCACTGCCATATTTTCGCTGTAAGGCATCCATCACCGCCTTGTAGTTTTTCTGCTCCGCCACTGGAACCGTTTCCAATACTTCTGCAGCTGCGCCTTTTAATCCCAACGATTGTGACCAGATGTTGTTTCGAACTGGAGCTTAAAAGCACTAAATGGCGTTGTTCCATCGTACGAGGGTGCCTTAAGCCTCTCTGCGCTGATTTCTCTTATCACTTGAGTGGTTGGTTCACTTATTTCCAACTGTTGAATCTTTTTATTAACGTCCTCAAAATTATTTTGAACTTTTTCAAGATTATTTTGAACTTCTTCCTTGAATGATTCAACGTCATCTCGTAACTCAGTAATTTTTGCATCGATGCCATATTCCATTTTGGCAATCTCCGTTCCAACAGCCTCGTGGATCTGAGTCGCGTTCTGACTTAAGCTCTGATCAATTTCTTCCCGAACCTCCTGGATCTGCAGCGCGTTCTGACTTAACTTCTGGTCCATTTGCAGTGCATTTTGACTTAAGCTCTGATTAATTTCTTCCGGAACCGCCTGGATCTGCAGCGCATTCTGACTTAACTTCTGGTCTATTCTTCCCTGAAAAGCCTGGATATTGCTATTCATCTGTAGATATATTGTCTGCGTCATCGCCATTAACATTTTTTCGAACTTTGACATATCTTCAACTTCACCACTTGCCGCCGGTCCAGAAGCTTCTTCCACTTTCGCTGCTGATTCTGATACATAAAATCCATACTCTTCTAGGTTTACACCTTGAGCCTCAAGAGCCTGCCGTAGGTGTTTCTGTAACTCCACTTTTCCGACAGATGATTGCAGAGTCAGCTGCTGCAACTCCTTCTTCAGTTGATCCACTTTTAGTTCGTCAAACTTAACCATTTTTTTTTTAATTGATTGTTAATTTTTTTTTACACAATCCCACTTCTGACACCAATTGTTACGAAATTCCTGTCTCTTAGACGATAATTTCGATCTCTTACACTTTTCTAAGTTCGATCACTGGATTGTGTAACAATCAAAAACACACAAACTTATTTAATTATAAAATGGTTTATTTAATCAAAAAAGTTATTTTTTACACGTTACAATTGTTTATTTCATTAACATTTAAAGTCTAATATTAATCTGGCACTGTATAGATAATTTACTTTCAAAATCAACTGTATCACTCAACTGTTTCACTGTTTTAATTCAACTGTTCACTTATGTTATTGTACGACAGCTCAGATGACAACCTTTTATACTACAGTCATCACTTTCTCAAATAATCGAGTACCTTCTAAGTGGCGTGGAATCCACAATTATCCATAATTTACCAGTACCTTCTAAATGGCGTATCGACGTTGAGTTCACAACTATCCAGAATGTTACTATTACCCTCTAAATGGCGTTGTATGACGGCGATAATTTCTCTTTTAATACAAAACCTGCACTTGGCCGCTAGATGGTGTAAAAGTATTTATACAGCCAATGATGCTAGCTAGTATCGTTTAGTTTTCTTTTGTTGGTTTTTATTTCGAGAATTTTCTGGCGTAAACCAAATTTCGCTACAATATATAAACATACAATTTTAGCTCGTTTAATAATAGTAGATACATATAAACATATATACATATGTATGTATGTACATATAAACATACAATTTTAGCTCGCTTAATAATAGTAGATTTGCACCTGTGGCCAAGATATCTAAAATAAGTGCAGTTCTAGCAGTTGGTGTGCACAGAATATACCATTTTCATCAATTGGATGTGAAGACGGCTTTTTTTACATGGAGACTTACTGTGCTACTGCATAGCGAGAAAAATTGGAACAATGCTATGCAGTTTCATACTTACATGGTCATAAAAGTATTAATAATAAACTGATTTGAAAAAAGTTTTCGATTTTGAAATCTTTGTTCTTTTTACTTTGATACAAAATTAATAAATAAATTACAAATATACAATAGTTCATTTTTTTTTCAAAAAACTCATGTATCCATTTTTGCACGTCTGTATTGTTTTTTGTTTAAAAGCTGTAAATTTCCCGTTATTTATTTCGTTTCATTGAACATTTTTGTGGTAAACTTCTTTTATTAACTGCAAGTTAATAATTCAGTGTTCCTTATTTAAGAAAAAAAAGAATAATCTAAAAAATATCTATTGAAACCGAAGACAATATAGTTATTTTGACTCAAAATGGTCAGTTGTCAAGGGCTACAGCAAAATCTTTAAAAATTAGTCATAGAATAATCGAATAACCGATAGTCAATCGGTGCAATAATCAGCATACAATCAACAAAAGAGGCCGACCCAGAAAGCTAACAGACAGCCAATCCCGCCGTATGGAGTAAGTAGAGCTGCGACATCGAACGGCAAACATCGATGTTCCAAACATCAATGATTTTTTTGACCGATGTTCGATGTCGATGAAACATCGGACAGAAACATCGATGTTTTTAAACATCGATTATTTTCTTTTTGAAATTTTTTTTAATTTTTCACATTTTTAACCCAATTATACTCCGATAAGTGACAAGTACGGCATCTTGAGTCTGTTTCCGAAATTAGCCGCGTCCCTTTTATCTACACTGTAATACCAAAATACCTAATTTGGCCAAACAAGTTTCAAGCGAATTCGTAATTGATAGTGATTGATAAAGACCGCAAAATCTATCTTTAAAAATTAAACTGTGATTTTAGAATCGAATATCAGAGACCAGCCGCAGCCCAAAGGACCATCTTCCAGAAAGGTTTTTGATTATTTTACAGCTTTGCAAATGATATTAAAAATGAATCAAATTTAAGAATTGTAGTGATCCCACATATTCACTATGACCGACATTAGCTCCCACCAGTTAAATAAAAATAAACAATTTTCATTTGGGTCATATTACTATTTTAGACCATAAATTCATTTAACGTAAACAAGTCAAAATTTATGGAAAATATTTTCAAGTACATTTTTTATGTGAAAATATTTTCCATGTAAAATAAAATCCATAGCCCAATAAATAATTTTTCAAATTGCATTTGCTTGTGCATTTAGAGCATCTAATTTCAAGCGCAAGTCAAACGTTGACCGCTAGTCAATAACACAAACAACAACGATCGCATGCTTGTGACTACAACAACAACAAGCGCTCGCTTGCTACGTATTTTTTTAAATAGCAACAACTAAATGCACAACCAAATGAAAGAATTATGTTTCACCCTCATGCCAATGACTTTGATTTTTCAAGGCTGAGAATTAGTGTAAACAAATTTACTAATTTGGTGACCAATTCTTGTGATTGGTTATTGCAGCAAAATTGGGTGGAGTTATGAAAAATATTGGTAAAATTTTAGTTAAGAAATACTGGTATTTTAAGTATTTAAGCTAAGGAAATTGTAAATAAAATTCAGATTTAAGTCTAAACTTAAAAGTGGCTTACTAGCCTTGTTTTCTCTTGACTCTCACTAAGTGCGGCATAACTGCCATTAAAACTGCTTGACTAGCAGAATTAAAATAAGTCAAAACCAAATTTTTTTAGTAGGAAAAAGTTTAGCCAGAAGAATAAAAATCTAGGAAACCTTTTTCCCCTACATGGCGATCCTGCCCAATTCGAACTAGCACAGAAACTTTGATAAATTAGATCCTGCCAATCTGCTAAAACAAATAAATCAAATTCTGAATTCTGATGACTGAGGCATCTGTAAATGCCATTTTTGAAAATTGGCCCAATTATAATGATGAATACGTACCACAACCGATAAACAAGAAAACATAAAAAACAAAATTAACACATATGTTCCCAAATTTACAAGAAACATTCTACCACATAGCAATGTTTGACACTAAGAAGGACGAGCAGATAACCATCGAAAACAACTTGGGTTCTGCAATAACAAAGAACGACGTGAAGTCAACAGCATTAACTTCAATTGCAACAATAGTAATTATTATAATAATTATATTCATATTTTATAAAATAAACAAACATTACAAGCAATATGTACTGAAACATATCAATAGAGTACAAAATGTTTAACTAAATAAAAAAAAAAAAAAAAAAAACAAATATTTAAATGTACACCCTATCAGAAATTTATAAAAAAATTAGAGAAATAAAAATAAACATAAGAAAGTTAGGAAACAAGAAATACACTAGTTTGACGATTAAGGAAAAACTTGCCCAAATCGATAAATACGTAGCAGAGTACGAAGAACACAACAAAAATCTAAAACAAAACTTAGAGATACTGAAATTGACAGAACAGTTTTACATAATAGTAAAAGACGCTAGAACAAGTTTAGTGTGTATGCAAACAACTACAACAGAACAGACAATGGCAGAATTCAAATTAGAATCCATTATAAAAATAATCCCCATTTTTTCGGGAAACCAAAAAGAATTAGATAGTTTTTTAACATTAGTAGAACTACTACATGACACTTATTCAAATGAAGATAAGAAAAAGTTAATAAAACTCATCTTGAGTATAAAGCTAAGTACAAGTGTGAAAACAACATTAGGGTACACTACTGACATTGACACCTTTCAGAAACTAAAAACAAACTTGCAAACCGCTTACAAAAATACTTTAACTACAGCACAGATATATACACAATTAACTTCCCTTACACAAAGAAACAATAACGTTTCACAGTTTAAAGACAAACTCTTAAATTTAATAGCCGAACTAAATAACTTACAAATTAAAGACTTAACAGACATGAACCAGAGAAATGTAATTATTAAAGTAAACGATGATTATGCATTAAATATTTTCAAAAACGGTTTAAATGATGATTTGAAAATGACAATTTTTGCAGCACAACCCAAATCTTTAATCGAAGCTATAAACTTATCTTTAGAACTGGAGAAAAATCTTAAAACAAGTAACCAACTTCTACATTACAAAAGTAATACAGATAATAACTTTCAAAACAATGGAAACAATTACAGATCCAACTATAGGAATCAATCAAGAAATAATTGCAACTGTAGTAGAAATTCTTCCCACAACAGTAGATTCACAAATAACAATACGAACTGGCAAAATAGAAACAGAAACAATAACTCTGAAAATTATTCAAAGAATAATAACTACAATAGAGGGAATAATACCTCAAGAAACCAATACAATAACAACAGAAATAGTTCATACTCAGGAAACAACAATTATAACAACAATTCAAAAGGAAGGAATTCAAATACTGGAAGCCAACGCAACTCAAATAGAGTATATTCTGTAGATAGCACTGATCAGGGAAACGATCAGCGCTCGGAGACCGCAACAGAGGATCATCCGGGACAGCAAAACTGAAGATTTACAATATATCGGATAATACGACAAATTACATTATAATAAAATGTAAAAATTCAAAGACACATTTCAAATTCTTGATAGATACAGGCGCAGACATTTCAATCTGCAAATTAGAAAATCTTATTAATGATAATAATTTGATGAAGGATAAAAAGTGTAAACTGACAGGAATAACTGACCAAGAAACTTTTACTTTAGGAACGATTACATTACTTTTAGATTTCCAAATATCAATAATAAAACATATTTTTCATGCAGTCGACAATAATTTTCCAATTAATACTGACGGCATTATAGGAAGAGACTTTTTAAATAAATACATGTGCAAAATAGATTATGAAACACAAACACTTACTACCATAGTAGACAACACAGACATTGTAACACCAATATATTTGAACGAAAAAGTTTACGACTTAATACGAATACCACCAAGAACAGAAATAATTCATCCAATTAATTTAACAGTAGAGGAAGACCACGTGGTGTTAAATGAAGAAATTCAGTCAGGCGTATTTTTGGCAAATACAATAATACCTGCAAACGGAAAATGCCACGTTAAAATATTGAACACTAATGACACAGAAGTAAAAATTAGACATCTTAAACCAAAAACAGAACCACTGACAAACTATACATACATAGATTACAGACAAAGATCGCGGAATGACGAACGATTCAAAAATATACAAAAGGAATTAAATATAACAACCAACCATCCTTTAATTAACATTTTCAAACAATACCAACATATATTCCATCTAGAAAATGAACAACTCTCAATAAATAACTTTTACACTCAAAACCTTGCAACAACAGACAGTTCACCAACGTACATAAAAAACTATAGGTTACCACACACACAGAACGAAGAAATACATAAACAGGTACAAGATTTATTAGATAACGACATAATAGAACCATCTTTTAGCCCATACAATTCACCTTTACTTTTAGTACCAAAAAAGAGCAGTGATGACACTAAAAAATGGCGTTTAGTAGTTGATTTCCGAAAACTCAATGAAAAAATTGTCAACGACAAATTCCCATTAACACGCATAGAAGACGTTTTGGATAAATTAGGCAGAGCAAATTATTTCTCAACTCTCGATATGACAAGTTCATTTCATCAAATCCCCTTAGATAAAAACTCAAAACCATTAACAGCCTTTTCGACCAATGACGGTCACTTTCAATTCAAAAGACTCCCTTTTGGACTGAAAATCTCATCAAATAGTTTTCAAAGAATGCTAACTCTAGCACTCACCGGTCTAAGTTCAGAAGCATTTTTATATGTTGATGACATAATAGTATTTGGATGCAGTCTACAGCATCACAACAATAACCTCATTAAAGTTTTTGATAGACTATCAAAATACAACTTAAAGCTAAATCCGAATAAATGTCAATTTTTAAGACCTGAAGTAATCTACTTAGGACATCTTATAACACAGCATGGAATAAAAACAGATCCTGCTAAATATGATACCATCAAAAATTACCCAACTCCAAAAAACGCAGACGAGGTACGTAGATTTGTAGCTTTTTGCAACTACTATCGACGATTCATAAAAGATTTTGCAACAATAGCACAATGTCTCAATAATTTACTAAAGAAAAACAAAACATTTGTCTGGACTGAAGAATGTCAAAAATCTTTTGAAAAGTTAAAACAAAAATTGATAGAACCACCAGTTCTTCAATATCCAGATTTTACAAAACCTTTCATATTGACTACTGACGCATCAAATTTTGCTTTAGGGGCAATACTTTCTCAAGGTGAAATTGGAAAAGACCTTCCAATTTCCTACGCAAGTAAGACATTACAAAAACATGACATTAATAAACCAATTATTGAAAAGGAACTACTAGCCATCCACTGGGGGATAAATTTTTTTAAACCTTACCTATACGGACAGAAATTCATAGTAGTAACAGACCATAGACCATTAGTTTCACTTTTTACGCACAAAAACCCATCATCTAAAATGACTAGAATCAGATTAGATTTATCTGATTACGATTTTGAAATCAAATTCAAACAAGGTAAAATAAATACAAATGCCGATGCACTGTCAAGAATTAACATAGATTCAACAATACTGAAAAATATGATACCAACACAAAAAACGAGCGATAATAAGACAATGGTTATAACTAGGGGTAATAAAAAGAAGGAAGAAAACAAAAATATGGAAGAAAAATGTGAATCTCTACAGGAGCCTGATCAACTTTTTATGTGGGATTGCACATCGATTACTGACGTCAGAAATTTAAGAAGATTAAAGTTCGAACTAAGCAATAAGAGCGATAAAAGGAATGATACTACCAGTAATATCAAATTTATAGATGAATTCGTGCACGTAAGATGTAGTGATAATCTAACGAATCTAGATTCGACATTGGAGAAACTATCATCATTAATGAATAAAGAAAATATCAAAGAGCTAGCATTAGATGAGAATGATATTATATTTGAAATCATAAATAAGGATGATTTCAAAACGAAATTTAATAAGCTGCAGCAAAAAAGAACATTGAAATATAGAAAATCGCTAAACATATTATTATTTAAACCCCCTAAGAGAATAACAAATAAAACCTTGCAAAAGAATTTGATAAAAGAATTTCACGACACACCGCAAGGAGGTCATTTAGGTATCAGAAAAACAATCCTAAAACTAAAACAACGCTATGTTTGGAAACACATGCGACAGATGGTAAAAACACATATAAACAAATGTGAAAAATGCGCTCGTAACAAGTACAATAAACACATCAAAGAAAAAATGACGATAACAAACACTCCGTCAACAAGTTTCGAAATAGTACAAATTGACACAGTAGGTCCACTAAAGATTTCAAACGGGTACAGATATATACTTACAATGCAATGTGAACTAACTAAATTTGTCATTGCACATCCCATTGAAAGTAAAGACGCAAACTCAATAGCAAGAACACTTGTCGAACAATTAATTTTGAAATACGGTTGTTTCAAAACACTAAAATCCGACCGAGGGACTGAATACACTAACGATCTACTTAAAGCAGTATGTAAACAACTTAAAATAGAACAAATTTTTTCAACGCCATATCACCATGAAACAATAGGATCACTCGAAAGAAACCACAGAGTACTTAACGAGTACCTACTTTCCTTCGCAGATGATTATGAATGGGATAAATGGATTCCTTATTACACTTTTGCATACAATACTACTCCACACATAGATACACAATATTCACCATATGAGTTAGTTTTTGGTAAATTTCCAACCTTTCCAAGTGACAGAGAACATGACAATGCGAAGGCTTACAATTTAGAAGACTATTCGAATGAATTAAAAATTAGACTGAAAATGTCCATGAACAAAGCAAAAACCTTAATTAATTTAGCAAAAGCTAAAAGAAAAATAAATTATGATAAGAGTGTGAATGAATCAGAATTAGAAATAGGAGATTTAGTATTTGTTAAACTAGAAACTAGGAAGAAATCCCAGAGTCCTTATCATGGACCATATAAAATAATAAGCAGAGATGGAGTAAACTCCACTATAGAAATAAATAATAAGCAAAAAACTTTGCACAACAATATGTTAAAGAAATTTTCAAACTAAAACATAAATTAATATTTTTTTATTATTATTAAAAACCTTATTTAAAATAAAATACAAGTATATAATATTTGCATTACTCCACACCTAAAAATGATTTTTTCTAAATAATTTTTCTCTTAAGGGTAGGGGTGTAGTGATCCCACATATTCACTATGACCGACATTAGCTCCCACCAGTTAAATAAAAATAAACAATTTTCATTTGGGTCATATTACTATTTTAGACCATAAATTCATTTAACGTAAACAAGTCAAAATTTATGGAAAATATTTTCAAGTACATTTTTTATGTGAAAATATTTTCCATGTAAAATAAAATCCATAGCCCAATAAATAATTTTTCAAATTGCATTTGCTTGTGCATTTAGAGCATCTAATTTCAAGCGCAAGTCAAACGTTGACCGCTAGTCAATAACACAAACAACAACGATCGCATGCTTGTGACTACAACAACAACAAGCGCTCGCTTGCTACGTATTTTTTTAAATAGCAACAACTAAATGCACAACCAAATGAAAGAATTATGTTTCACCCTCATGCCAATGACTTTGATTTTTCAAGGCTGAGAATTAGTGTAAACAAATTTACTAATTTGGTGACCAATTCTTGTGATTGGTTATTGCAGCAAAATTGGGTGGAGTTATGAAAAATATTGGTAAAATTTTAGTTAAGAAATACTGGTATTTTAAGTATTTAAGCTAAGGAAATTGTAAATAAAATTCAGATTTAAGTCTAAACTTAAAAGTGGCTTACTAGCCTTGTTTTCTCTTGACTCTCACTAAGTGCGGCATAACTGCCATTAAAACTGCTTGACTAGCAGAATTAAAATAAGTCAAAACCAAATTTTTTTAGTAGGAAAAAGTTTAGCCAGAAGAATAAAAATCTAGGAAACCTTTTTCCCCTACAGAATTTTTAAAAGAAAATATTTGAAATTTATCAAATCAAAAAGAAATCAATGAATTGAAAATTAATCTTGTTAATAATATGTATATTATGTTAAGTTTTATTTAAATAACGAAAATTAGTCACATTTTGTAAGTAATACATACCATATAACCATTAGAGCACCCATGAAATGTGAAAAAGTGTAAAAAAAAATGTATTCCACGAGTTTATCTTACTTTAACCCAAATTTGCGCTGTTTTTTCGCTGTATTCAGGGAGTTTTTCGATGCTACCAAGGTACCCAGCCACTGTATAGCAAAACAACTATCGCCATCGTGTTCAGCAGACCCGAAAATTTAAGAATCAATGCCAACAGCCCATATCTCATGCAGAATTGTTTTTTGGGAAGAGTTATAATCACTCGCAAATAAAAAGAATGAGTTTAATTCCTAAATCGGACAATAGCGACCTCTAAATATCAAAATTTTTTAACGACATTTTTTCAGGGCTTAATTTTTATACATAACACTAACTACTTTTCATAAAAGCAACATATAAATCGAAAACTCGATTTTTTTTTGGTCACCCTAATGTAGATAAGTCAAAAAAGCATTTTAAAATGAATTTTAAAAGCTGTTTTTTAGCATCAAAAATTAATAATTTTTTAAAAAAAAATTTTCTTAAACTACATGAGATTCTCTTTTTAATAAGATAACGAGAACAAAATTTTTCTTCAAATATTTAATGGGGACCGTTTAAAACAAAAAATGGAAAAATTGTTCATAAAATTTGTGTTTAACATCATTTAAGACCACGAACGCACTCAAATAGATCAAAATAGTGTATAAAAGATGTATTAGCCATTTAATTTTACATCCAAAATTTTTGGGTCGTTATCACCAAAAATCGTTTGTTTTGCAGTTGTAGATCGATAAATAAAAAAAAAAAACATTTTAACAATTTTAACAATTTTTCAGCATTTGGATCAAATTCGACTGGCCTGTTTCCAATAGAAACACTAAATTTTTTTGCAGATCTTCTTTTTAACCCCAATTCTATTAGAAAAGGCGTGTGGAGCGAAACAAATCACACTTTTGCACATATGGGTGCTCTAATAAACATGTTATTCAAAGTACATATTTAAAATCTAGTGTAAAATTTTACCTATACCCCAAAACTTTTTATTGACAGCTTTTTTATTGGTGACAATATTCCCAGCAGAAGAAAACACGCTCAGATGAAACAGATGTCGCCATCACCGTTAAGTACTTTATTGCGGTTTTCAGCAAGGGAGAGCTCTTATGATTTTCTTTCAGACTACACTTCTAGAGGAATATCTTTAAGTCTGAAGACAGCACTTTTTGGGTGTGCCTAGCTCATCAACAACCCTCGAACGTTTTTTTAATTTCCAAGTTTCTTGAAAAAGCTTGTGGTGGTCGCCCCATAAACTAAAGTTAGCACCTGAAATATAATTTTGAACTATTTTTATTTAGTTAAAAATTAAGTTGACTTAGGCTTTGCCACGCAATGAGCGGCAAGCGTGAAGGGGCAAAACGGGCAGCGGTAAAGCGGCAAGTGGCCATTAATGAGCGGTAATTCTAGAGCGTTAGTTGTCTTATTTCTAACAAATTAAGCTCAAATTGAAAACAAAATTAAGTCTGTCAAAAAAAAAAACAGAATTCCCAATTCATATTTTTAGTTGTGTCTGTTTACTTTCGTAGTTAAATTTGTAGTTAAATACGTAATTAAATAATTTGAGAGAAGAGCGCAATTTTCCTAAAAAAGATATTTAACTAAAAATAGTAAATAGACAGAAATTAGTTAAAAATGTAGATATATTAGCCAAGTTCAAAAACGAAAAATTTAATTTGTTACGATCGTAAAACTTTCATTCGCTACAGAGATTTTATTTTGATTTAGTTAAGCAATTTTATGTTTCTATTTTAACAATATAGTTATCAGTTGATAGGTTATTTTAAGAGCTTTAATTTAGTGTGTAGAAATTTCAAATGCATTTATAAACAAAAGGAATAGTTCAAAGATTAAATTTGCACAAAAATTAAATTTTTTTTTATTTATTGTTTTGAACAGCTGTTTTGTTTTTTTACACTTGACAAAATTTAACTACAAAAATTTTGTAGGCGATTTTAGTTAACTATTTTTCGGGGAGAGAGTGTGAACAGCTGTTTATTTCTCTGATTTTCTCGTTGAGATTTCGTTGGGCACTTTTGCTTTGAGAACGAGTGCGAGAACGTGAACGAATGATATTTATTTTATTTTGCAATTCTTTTATGTATGAATGATTTGCATTTTTTGTTTATGTTCAACAAACTGATCAAAATTGTGTTGCTTGCAGTTTTGCCTTTGGTCAATGTACTTAAAATCATTCAACTTAATAAAACTGCATAGCTTGCAGTGTGTCTTTTGGTCAATGTATTTTGGTCAATTATTTAACTTATTAAAACTGCATAGTTTGCAGGTTGCTTTTTTGACATTCATGTAAATCACTTAATTGCTTACATTTTTATTTTTTGTATTATTGTTATTGTTATTTGTAATATTAAGTTGTATAAAAGAAGGCTGAAATAAAATAATGTTGTGATTTTTAATTCAGAACTCATCAAGCCAACTGTTTTTAATTAAACTACGCGGAACCAGGTTTATGTGCCTTTGTTCCAATCAACAACTCAAAATCTCCAAAGGGAACTAGGTTTATGTGCCTGTGTTTCAAATCCACAATTCAAATCTCCAAGGGGAACTAGGTTTATGTGCCTTTGTTCCATAAAAACAATATTGTGGTGCAACACCTCGATATAACACTATCCAAGATAGATCTGGTGTAAACCAACACCCGAATTAACCGTTGGTGACCCCGACGTGATTAAAAGGACCACATACATCTCCTTCTCATCAAATAAGATAGACACCGCCGTAGCAGAGCAAAGGGACGACATTCGACTCCCTTTCAGCGATAGCTAGCAGTAATTATTTCATCTTTGAAGACGTGATCCAGATCAAGGACATCAATTGCTGATCGATATTGGGACCAATTGCCACATCCTGCTGCCAAAGAAGATAAAAGGTTGAAGCCTCTATCAGTTGAGTAGAACCTTAAAATGAGTGAGTTTGAAAATTTGATTACTGAACAACGATTGACGGGCGAGCAGATTCAGAGTTTAATTCGAAACTACAAGAAGGACTCTGCAGACCGAAAATCTTCTGTGGAGTACTTCCAGAGAAGAATTAAGCAACTTGACATTGCTTGGACTGCGTTTCACTGCACTGACAGCAAAATTAGACTGTTGAAAAATATCCCATCCGATCATGAGTACTTCGTGAAGGAGTACTACACAAAAATCATGGAACTAACAGACGCATACCAGGAAGAATTTGAAGCAGAAATGTTAAAGGTCAAATCCTCAATGAGTGCTCCTTCAACAAAGTTACCTTTGGAAAACCAAGCCGCGGCTACAAAGAATCCATCCGATCATCGCGAAGAAGGCGCTCCAGCTTGCACACAAAGTGCAACTTCAGCCTACCAAGCGGGCGCAGGCGCCATGTCAGAACTAAGCAAAAATGCACAAAAAATCCTACGAAACCAGAGATCATTGGTTAAGGCACTTAATCGAAACATCGATGAAATAATGGCAGAAAGGCAGATGAGTCATCCAGCTACATTTTATTCGGTAAAATTGGCCATTTTGGAGAAACATATGACAGATTTGGCCCGAAACAACGCAGCATTGTGGGATTCCACAACAGATGACCACATTCAGGAGTACACTCCAGAGGTCTATTATGAAATGGAATCAAGGGTAGAGTCCGTCATCATCGAACTTAAGCAACACGTTTCCCGTCAAAGTAATGAACAATCATTTCAAAATGCACAACCGATTCGTCAACCAGAAAATGATGTCCCATTACCGAAAATGTCCATTCCCATTTTTAATGGAGATCATTTGCAATGGGTAGCGTTTAAGGACTTATACACTGAAACAGTCCATAACGCTCGCATCAGTGACGCAAGGAAAATGCACTACTTAACACAAGCATTAATTGGTGAGCCAAAAAACCTGATAAAGCATCTTCCAGCAGTAGGAAATAATTATTATGCGGCTTGGGCACTGCTCACCAGTCGTTATGACAATACACGATTGTTGGTGACAACTTTACTGGATAAGTTGCTAACACAGTCAACAATTAAGATCGAGCCATCGGCAGCTGCTATAAAGAGCTTACATGACGTAACTAAGGAATGCCTACTAGCACTGAACAATTTAAAGGTAGAAACCAAGTTTTGGGATCCAATACTCTTGCATTTGTTAATAAAGAAATTGGATAAATCTACACATATCCGATACGAACAGTCAATTACAGCTCCAAAAAATCTGCAAACCATGAAGGACTTTTTGGACTTTTTGGAAAAACATTTCCACTGCTTGGAGGCAATGGGTGGTTGCAAGGACAAATATTCAATCACACCATCAGTAAGAGCATACACATCGATTGTTTCGTCTACAAAGGCCAACCCAATTATCTGCAAGCTATGCAAAACCGGAATACATCCCCTGTACGCTTGCGAAAAATTTCTACAACTTGGAATATCAGAAAGATTCCAGTTCATTCAAAATCTCAGGTTGTGCAAAAATTGTTTGAGATCGAATCATTCGACCAACCAATGTACATCTAGAAGTTGCACAAAATGCAACAAGAAACACAATACATTGCTTTATTTTGAAAGCAAAAAAAACAACTTACTTTCCACAACAAGGGCTGATGAATCATCAACTAGCAACAATTCGAAGCCAGTCAACACTGCAGAAGCGAAAAGGTTCATACTGAGAGATGAAACAGCAACACACAAAAATGCCGAAATTAAAAATTCAATATCGCTAGCAGCAGCAAATCATAATCAGCTTCAGTCATACGTAATGCTGAGCACAGCAATAATAAAACTAAGGACAAACGATGGACGTGAAATTGAATGCAGGGCTATTCTTGATTCTGGCTCACAAATCAATCTAATAAGCAAACAACTTGTGAAGAGCTTGGGAATTTCACCGAAGTCGACATACATGCAAATTCAAGGAATTGGTGACGGAAAGGCCAAATCTCAACATCGCGTTAACCTAACCCTGCAGTCAAGAATAAATGGTTTTACCACAGCATTAGAAGCATTTGTTCTGCCAACCATTGTTGCTGACCAACCATCACAGTGGCTAGATGTATCAAAATGGCAAATTCCGAAAAATATTTCATTAGCAGATCCCAATTTCAATAACCCAAGTAAAATTGATGTCCTTCTTGGAGCAGAATTTTACCATCAAATATTTTCAATTCGACAGATAAGGCTATCCGAGGATCTTCCAACTTTACAAAACACGGTGTTTGGTTGGATAATAGCTGGAAAAATCGCCAATACCAAATTAAATTCAGCTACTTGTGGAATATGCACTGAAGACGACATCAATTTAGAAGCTGCTATTGAACAATTATGGAAAATTGATGACATCAAAATCGAAAACAAGGGCTTATCATTTGCGGAACAAAAATGTGAGACACATTTCGCACAACATACAACAAAAAATCCTGAAGGGAGGTTTATTGTAAGACTACCGTTTTGCAACAGCAGCGAAGCGCTAGGTGAATCCCGTCAAATTGCATTTAATCAATTTCTGGCTTTGGAAAGGAGGTTTTCAAGAAATAAAGAGACGCAAAAGGAATATGTTAAATTTATGGAGGAATATGAAGCTATGGGACACATGAGTGTAGTAAGCATAAAAACTATCACCACTCCCAGCTACTTTATTCCTCATCATTGCGTATTGAAGCCAGACAGCAGCACTACTAAGCTAAGAGTTGTTTTTGACGCATCCGCCAAAACATCATCGGGGTACTCATTAAACGATTTAATGTTTAATGGACCCACGATTCAAAGTGACCTATTTTCGATACTTCTTCGTTTTCGGTTGCCACGTTTCGTCTTCACTACAGATATTAAAAAAAATGTATCGCCAGATATTTATTCATCCCGACGACCAGAAATATCAAATCATCATGTGGCGGGCTGACACTAATACACCAATAAAATATTATAAATTGAATACGGTAACATATGGAACAAGAGCAGCTACATATTTGGCAACCAAATGCCTTCAATAAATAGCAGAAGAGAATTGCGATAGTTTTCCAGAAATTCATTCAAGAGCTTGTAACGAACCTTTCCGCCAGGGTCTTGGCTCGACGGTGTCCAAGGTTCGTGTACAAAAATTTATATTTTGCAGGTGGCTAACAAAGGTCTTTTCCGGGAGTTTAATAAAAACGTTTGCGTGTTTTAATTTCAAAAGAATCCAATTTATTTCAATAGTCTTAATAATATAAATTCACCGGTGTATAAATTAACATTTAGCCATAAAGAAATGATACGTTCAAAAATACTTATTTTTCCTAGATTTTGCCTAGATTTGCCGTTGCCCCGTTTCCGCTGAGGTTCCTTGCTGGGCCAGCAACGTCTTATTGTACCTACGACGGCCTATTCTTTCGACTGCGCTTTATTATTGCATACAAGTACAACGCAAAGGCGACTTGCACTTGTATACGTTAATTCAACGTACCCGCCGACCTATTTTCTAGACAGCGGCGCACAAGTACCACGCAAAGGCGACAGTACACTTGCTCGACGGATGCGCTGACTGTGACGGCCTACTCTCGTGACGGTGCTTTGCTACTGTATACAAGTACAACGCATAGGCGACTTGCACTTGCATACGTTAACTTAACGTATCCGTCGGCCTACCCTCTCGACGGTGTTTTACTACTGCATACAAGTACAACGCAAAGGCGACTTGTACCTGTATACGTTAACTCAACGTAGCCGTCGGCCTATTCTCTCGACGGTGCTTTGCTACTGCATACAAGTACAAACGCAAAGGCGACTTGCACTTGCATACGTTAACTCAACGTAGCCGTCGGCCTATTCTCTCGACGTTGTTTTGCTACTGCATACAAGTACAACACATAGGCGACTTGTACCTGTATACGTTAACTCAACGTAGCCGTCGGCCTATTCTCTCGACGTTGTTTTGCTACTGCATACAAGTACAACGCAAAGGCGACTTGCACTTGCATACGTTAACCCAATGTACTCGTCGGCCTACTCTCTCGACAGCGGCGCACAAGTACCACGCAATAGCGACGATACACTTGTGTGACCGCGGCTATCTGATTGAATGGAGAACCCAAGCACCACGCAAGAGCGACTTGCACTTGTGTCCTAAATTCACTGCTGAAACCTAAGAGAGAGTTTATGGATTAGTATTTAAGGTTCTTACTACTGCTGCTAGGATGATGGTGAACTGCTCGCTGCTGTGGTCCTCCGAAGACAAGAAAATCTTAGTTGCGATCTGTCGCAAGTAACCTTTTTGCCTGTAGCTTTTTCTGTAATGAAGCTTTAACAGCTGTTCGCTGAACTTTTCCATAACAGCTTTCTGATATGAAGCTTTAACAGCTGTTCGCTGAATATTTCCATGACAGCTTGTCGAGCAGGGGTACCGCATGCTGATTCTTTTTATGTCAGTTTGACTTATGTGTACTATGACTTATGTGTACTATGACTTATGTGTACTATGACTTATGTGTACTATGACTTATGTGTACTATGACTTATGTTGTACCTAACTAATCTTATTTTTATTAATTAGTCTATGCTTAGGTTGTTATTTTTTTCCTTTTTTAGCTTAGTAATTTCTTATAAAAAAGGAAATAAATAAAAGTAAGTGACTTCAAATACTGTTGTGTTCAATAATAGGTAAATATATATGTAATAAAAATAAATCTCGTTTTTGGTGCGAATTGATGCGCTGCTATGTGACAGTTGTGGGTGGAAACGAATCTTTGATGACTTCCATCCTCACAATTCCCGCTTACTCCCGGGGAGAATGGATTGCACTTGAACGATGTCATTGCGGAGGCTCCACAATCTGAAAGACGACCTCTGCTGATGCAGATCTAGACAAAACATTTTCTCATAGGAAACTTTTCTCACAGCTCGGTGATTGTAGTCTCGTTGAATGAACTAAGACCAGTGCTTGCCAGTCGATCCCCGATCTGTTGTGTCGGGATTCCTACACCATGTTCTTTGTCATTATGTTGCCTTGTATGGCCGATGTGGTCTTCGCACTCAGGCTGCTTGCTGGAGCTAGGGCGTTTGAAACTGCAATATTACTGTGGCAACTTTTCCCCTCGATACTCAAGACGGATTCATCACAATGGTTCATCTCCGGAGACATCAACACTGTCAGAAGTGAAACTCACATCTCTCTCAGAGGAGCTGCTGCTACTACGCTGTCGATAACGTTTGAGTTGGATGCTCCTAGTATGTGCCCGTGACATTTCTGGTTATCGTTTGTTCAGGTTGGATTTTGTTTCTTTTTGAGCTTGCAACTGAAAATTAGAGAAAGGAGAAATTAGTTTAAGCAGGAACTGAGGTTTACATTTTATAAAATGAAGGGTTTAATTTCACTGAGGTGGGCTGTGCGGATAATTTTGGCTCCAACTCCTTTTTTTTCTGAAGTAAACTCTGCTGGTATTTTTGATGTTCATGTTGCTTAGATTTCTGGTTTTGACTCGTCTAGGAACTTGGTTGGGTCTCTGCTGGGAATTTTGCTGTTGATTCTGCGGCTGACTCTGCTGGGAACTCTGCTGTTGACGCTGCTGTTGATTCTACGGTTGACTCTGCTGGGAACTCTGTTGGGACTCTGCTGGGAACTCTGTCGGGACTCTGCTGGGAACTCTGTCGGGACTCTGCTGGGAACTTTGTTGTTGGTTCTGCGGTTGACTCTGCTGGGAACTCTGTTGGGACTCTGCTGGGAACTTTGCTGTTGATTCTGCGGTTGACTCTGCTGGGAACTCTGCTGTTGACGCTACTGTTGACTCTGCTGGGAACTCTGCTGTTGACGCTACTGTTGACTCTGCGGTTGACTCTGCTGGGAACTCTGTTGGGACTCTGCTGGGAACTCTGTTGGGACTCTGCTGGGTACTCTGTTGGGACTCTGCTGGGAACTCTGTTGAGACTCTGCTGGGAACGCTGTTGACCCTGCGGTTGACTCTGCTGGGAACTCTGCTGTTGACGCTTCTGTTGACTCTGCTGCGAACTCTGCTGTTGACGCTACTGTTGACTCTGCGGTTGACTCTGCTGGGAACTCTGTTGGGACTCTGCTGGGAAATCTGTTGGGACTCTGCTGGGAACGCTGTCGGGACTCTGCTGTTGATTCTGCGGTTGACTCTGCTGGGAACTCTGCTGTTGACGCTGCTGTTGACTCTGCGGTTGACTCTGCCGTTGACTCTGCCGTTGAATCTCTGTTGGGACTCTGCTGGGTACTTCGTTGTTGCCTCGTGACGAAAAGTCGTGGACGAAAATGAAGCCTTCGACGCATTCAACATTTTTTCCGCTAAAGTATGTATGTGTATTTTTTTTTCTTGCTTTTTTTCAAAAAAAAGTTTATTTCTTTTTTTATTTTCAATGTGCTTTGCTATTTTTTTTTCTAAGTTTCTTATTGTGCACTTTATTATCTATTTACACACATTTTTTTTTCACTGTTTTCATAGTGGGCTTGCACTGTTCAAGTATATTTTTTTTTTTTACCTATGTTTCTTTCTGCTCACTGTCTGATTTTCTCTGCACTGTTTGGATCTCACTGTCTGATTTTTTTTTTTAACCCAGGATTGCTCTAACTTATTTTTTTTTTTTGACTGTCAAATTCACTCCGAACACTAATTTTTGTCTCTATCGACGGATTTCACTGTTTCTTTTCATTTCACTGAGTTTTTATTTTAGCTTCACGCACTATGGATGGGATTTGTATACACTGTATGTTTCACTGGAGATGCTGTGTGCTGATGGCTGCTATGCTCATACACTAACGGCTATGTTTCACTGGAGATGCTGTGTGCTGATGGCTGCTATGCTGCTACGCTACTGGCTACTGCTGCTAATGGTACTGCTGCTAATGGCTGTAGAATTTTATATGGATAAATATTTCTATTTATCTTCATTAGTGGTTTTTTTTTGTAATTAGTATAATGTCTTTAATTTTCCTCTCTTCGAGGAATCGCGTATTCTCTTTGATATATATGCTATTTTTCTAAAGTGGATTTGTAACACACATGAGAGAAACTCCCCGCCTCGTTTTTTATTAATTTCTATATGTTTAGCCTGAGTCCCTGCTCGGGCGCCATTGTAACGAACCTTTCCGCCAGGGTCTTGGCTCGACGGTGTCCAAGGTTCGTGTACAAAAATTTATATTTTGCAGGTGGCTAACAAAGGTCTTTTCCGGGAGTTTAATAAAAACGTTTGCGTGTTTTAATTTCAAAAGAATCCAATTTATTTCAATAGTCTTAATAATATAAATTCACCGGTGTATAAATTAACATTTAGCCATAAAGAAATGATACGTTCAAAAATACTTATTTTTCCTAGATTTTGCCTAGATTTGCCGTTGCCCCGTTTCCGCTGAGGTTCCTTGCTGGGCCAGCAACGTCTTATTGTACCTACGACGGCCTATTCTTTCGACTGCGCTTTATTATTGCATACAAGTACAACGCAAAGGCGACTTGCACTTGTATACGTTAATTCAACGTACCCGCCGACCTATTTTCTAGACAGCGGCGCACAAGTACCACGCAAAGGCGACAGTACACTTGCTCGACGGATGCGCTGACTGTGACGGCCTACTCTCGTGACGGTGCTTTGCTACTGTATACAAGTACAACGCATAGGCGACTTGCACTTGCATACGTTAACTTAACGTATCCGTCGGCCTACCCTCTCGACGGTGTTTTACTACTGCATACAAGTACAACGCAAAGGCGACTTGTACCTGTATACGTTAACTCAACGTAGCCGTCGGCCTATTCTCTCGACGGTGCTTTGCTACTGCATACAAGTACAAACGCAAAGGCGACTTGCACTTGCATACGTTAACTCAACGTAGCCGTCGGCCTATTCTCTCGACGTTGTTTTGCTACTGCATACAAGTACAACACATAGGCGACTTGTACCTGTATACGTTAACTCAACGTAGCCGTCGGCCTATTCTCTCGACGTTGTTTTGCTACTGCATACAAGTACAACGCAAAGGCGACTTGCACTTGCATACGTTAACCCAACGTACTCGTCGGCCTACTCTCTCGACAGCGGCGCACAAGTACCACGCAATAGCGACGATACACTTGTGTGACCGCGGCTATCTGATTGAATGGAGAACCCAAGCACCACGCAAGAGCGACTTGCACTTGTGTCCTAAATTCACTGCTGAAACCTAAGAGAGAGTTTATGGATTAGTATTTAAGGTTCTTACTACTGCTGCTAGGATGATGGTGAACTGCTCGCTGCTGTGGTCCTCCGAAGACAAGAAAATCTTAGTTGCGATCTGTCACAAGTAACCTTTTTGCCTGTAGCTTTTTCTGTAATGAAGCTTTAACAGCTGTTCGCTGAACTTTTCCATAACAGCTTTCTGATATGAAGCTTTAACAGCTGTTCGCTGAATATTTCCATGACAGCTTGTCGAGCAGGGGTACCGCATGCTGATTCTTTTTATGTCAGTTTGACTTATGTGTACTATGACTCATGTGTACTATGACTTATGTGTACTATGACTTATGTTGTACCTAACTAATCTTATTTTTATTAATTAGTCTATGCTTAGGTTGTTATTTTTTTCCTTTTTTAGCTTAGTAATTTCTTATAAAAAAGGAAATAAATAAAAGTAAGTGACTTCAAATACTGTTGTGTTCAATAATAGGTAAATATATATGTAATAAAAATAAATCTCGTTTTTGGTGCGTATTGATGCGCTGCTATGTGACAGTTGTGGGTGGAAACGAATCTTTGATGACTTCCATCCTCACAAGCTATGGCAGCTAAAAATGGCTTGGGATGAGGCGTTACCAGCTGAACTTCATACAAGATGGATACACTTTCGTAACAGTTTACCGGAGTCAGAAAATCTTCAAATTCCTCGACATCTGTTTGGAGGGAAGATCACAGAATCATTTCAAATACATGTATTTGCAGATGCTTCATTAACAGCTTATGGGGCCGGAGCTTATATCCGCTCTGTTCTTAAAAATGGAACAGTGATCGTTAGATTATTATGCTCAAAATCACGCATTGCACCCATCAACCGACCAACATTGCCTCGATTGGAACTATGTGCAGCAGTGTTAGCGGCTCAGTTGGCAGTTCGTGTAAAAATGGATTTGAAATTTCTCAATGTTCCTGTGTTTCTTTGGTCCGATTCAGAGATCGTTTTATATTGGATTAATTCACCAGTTTCATCACTTGAAACGTTTGTAGCCAATAGAGTGGCTACTATTCAAAAACTATCATTCACAGATCAATGACGTCATGTTCGATCTGAACACAATCCAGCTGATCTCTTAACAAGAGGGTTATCACCAAGATCATTGCATAAATGCAACTTATGGTTTTATGGACCAATGTTTTTGCATGGTAGGGAATTAGGATGGCCATCGGTGTTTTCAATGAAATTAGCTGCACCAGTAGACATTGGATTGAAGCAAAAGCTTCCAGTCTTGTTGATTAACAAATTTGGTTCACACGACATGTTAATTGAGCAAATAAAACACAGAAATTCGTTTAGAAAATTACAACGAATTTTTGGGTATGTGTTGCGATTCATAGATCACGCAAGAAATCCAACCACATCACGACCTCTTCACGTAGCTTTGACATCTACCGAAATGGAAAAAGCGCTAGTCGTCATAATAAAGACAATACAAGGGTCAGAATTCAAAAATGAAATTGGTCATCTCAAAAAATATGGCACGCTGAAGGAATCCAGTCCCCTCAGCAAGCTATCACCGTTCTTCGACGAAGAAGACATTATTCGAGTTGGAGGACGATTACAGGCATCAATGCTAACATTTGATGAAAAACATCAAATGGTGCTACCATACAATCATCCCTTAACGAATCTACTGATTGAAATGATTCATAAGGATAACAACCATTGTGGAGAGCAAGCGTTGAGAGCACACATACAAGGAAGATTTTGGCCTATTAAGTGCAAATCCATGGCAAGATCAATAGTGCATCGATGCATAACGTGCACAAGGGCTCATCCTAAATTATTCAATCAAGTAATGGGAAATCTGCCAGCTGCTCGAGTAACTCCAGCACGCCCAATTATTAATTCTGGAGTTGACTTTTGTGGTCCTTTCTACGTACACTTTAAAATCAGAGGAAAAAAGCCACAAAAGGCATATTTGGCTATTTTTTGCTGCTTTGCAACCAAGGCTGTGCACTTAGAGCTCGTGACAGACTTAACAACCGAAGCCTTTATTGGGGCGTTAAAACGGTTTATTGGCCGCCGAGGTCGTTGCTTGAATCTATATTGTGACAACGCAACAAATTTTGTGGGTGCTAAGAACAAATTATCAGAAATACAAAGCGCAATCTACTCTTCCGAAGCGCAAAACACAATAGTAAGCAAATGCAGTGAAAAAGGAATAAGCTTTCATTTTATTCCCCCTAGAGCTCCTCATTTCGGAGGTCTATGGGAATCAGCAGTTAAATCCGCAAAACATCTACTAGCCAGAAGTGTAATCACAGAATCACTTACATATGAAGAATTTGAAACTGTTGTGGTAGAAGTTGAATCAATACTAAACTCCAGACCACTTTATCCAATATCAGAGGATCCCAATGACATAGCAGCCATTACTCCAGGACATTTTTTGATAGGTGAACCATTAACTGCTCAAGTTGATAACAAGGCAATCGACGAGTATAGAAGTACGTCAACAAGATGGGAGGCTGTTTCACGTATGAAACACGTGTTCTGGGGACGTTGGTCAAGGGATTATCTAAACGAGTTGCAGTATAAAAACAAATGGAAAACCAATCGTGAAAATCTGAAGCCTGGAGACATGGTAATCCTTAAGGAGGATAATGTCCCTATCATGAAATGGCCATTAGGACGAATTGTAAAAACATACAAGGGTGAAGATGGTGCTGTAAGAGTGGCAAACGTAAGGACGGCAACTGGCATCTGGAAACGTGGTATTCACTATTTAGCTCCACTGCCGACAGAAAAACCTGAAGATAAATTGAGTCAATATCAAAAGCCAGAGGAAGATTCAACAAATGCTAGAATTTCATCTCATGAAGAAGTTCTTCCAAAAAGGAAACGGCTAACTAATGCCACTAATCTGATAACTGTGCTTATTATTGTACTACTTGCGCTGCCATGTTTAGCAGCCAAGGTAGAAGTCGTTAAGTTTCGATCAAACATAGGGATGCACTTCGAAAACATCGGTACAATTAAGATTGCACAATCAGAGTGGAATATGATTATATAATACGATTTAGAACCCTACTGGAAGGAAGTAGCCACACTCCGGAATAGAACCGCTGCCATGCAACATCTCTGTGAACAACTTAAGGGAAGAAGCAGCTGCACAAATGTCGTAAGCACACTAGAACATCTCAATTTCGGATTGAAACAAGACAACAAATTACTATCTGCTAAACGAACAAAAAGAGGTGCTCTAAATGTAGTGGGAAATATGGCCAATACTTTATTTGAAGTTCTTGACTCAACCTATGCAGAAGAAATGTCAAAATAACATCGAGAAAATAAAAACCAATGAGAATCATCTCCTGCATCTATTTCAGAACCAAACGTCAATAATAGATTCAACAATAAATATATACAAACATGATCAAATAGCCATCCAACAAAAATTCAATAAGACGGACAGTCAAATAAATGAAATTATAACAAGGCTCAACGATGTGGGTGAAGTCGGCTATCAAACAAAAATATTTAAAAATTTTATTTCACTATCACTACAACTGACTATACTGGCAGTAAATTTACAAAGGATTCAATCATCGATTCTTGACGTCTTGACAGATACCCACCACGGCAAAATAAGTCCAACACTTTTAACCCCTATACAATTGGATGAAGAATTGGTAAAAATTAGAAATCATTTACCATCATCACTGCAGTTATCGGGAGATCTTCTTCAACTATACCAACTGATGACAGTAAAAGGTGGAGTTACAGAGTCACATGCAGTTTTTAAGGTCTCAGTACCCTTGTGTGACCTTAATCAAATGGACGCATACAATGTAATTCCTGTTCCAATGCTAATCAACAACAGCATGATCATCCTCCAATCATGCAGCGAAATTCTTGCAATTAATTCTCATAGGGATCAATATTTTCCAATGAACAGAGATATGTTAAGCTCGTGCATATTAACTAATAACGATTCATACGTGTGTTCAAACATCCAATCTGTATACGAAAAAGATGCTGAAACCTGTCATTGTGAAATTGAACTATTTAATAATAATCTACATCAGAGTTGCAGTCTTCAAGAAATTAAGAAAAACATGACATGGATGCAACTTCAGGATAATAAACGGCTCTACGCATTAAAAACACCAATACGAGTGACAACAATTTGCAAAAGAGATGTTCATCAATTGAATCTAAAGGAATCTGGTATCATTACTTTGGATCCTGAATGTATTATAAAACACTACTCAATTGTTATCCATGGTCGCCAAAGATCAGCAAGCAAGGTTTCACTATCGTATACCAGCCTGGGCAATATCAGCCAGATATCAAACACAACGCAGCTTATACATTTAATATCTAGGAGCTAGCAATACTTAACCCAAGTTAGCAATCTCACTGAAATTCAAAAGAGGTTGCAATTCCAAGAATCACTGAATATACCATCAAAAATTGAATTCATCAAATATCATCATTCAGCTGTGGGATATTCAGCGTTAATATTGATTATGTTTGCAGTCGTCTATCTTCGATGGAAAACGTCAAGAATTAGAGTGGCAGCAACCACAGCCACCACAATCTGCTCGGCGCCAAACCTTGTCCGAATTGGCAACATCCGTATAAAAGTAGCAACATCAGATTTGTAAAATTCACTAACGACAGCTGATCTGCAATGTTCCCATAGCAAACTTACGATTTCCTGTTCAAATAGCATCAAAACACTTGAGCACCGCTCAAGGGGGGCAGGATGGACAATTTTGAATCCAAAATTTAATTCAATTTACTTATAATATTTATTTTATTTTATTTTGCAATTCTTTTATGTATGAATGATTTGCATTTTTTGTTTATGTTCAACAAACTGATCAAAATTGTGTTGCTTGCAGTTTTGCCTTTGGTCAATGTACTTAAAATCATTCAACTTAATAAAACTGCATAGCTTGCAGTGTGTCTTTTGGTCAATGTATTTTGGTCAATTATTTAACTTATTAAAACTGCATAGTTTGCAGGTTGCTTTTTTGACATTCATGTAAATCACTTAATTGCTTACATTTTTATTTTTTGTATTATTGTTATTGTTATTTGTAATATTAAGTTGTATAAAAGAAGGCTGAAATAAAATAATGTTGTGATTTTTAATTCAGAACTCATCAAGCCAACTGTTTTTAATTAAACTACGCGGAACCAGGTTTATGTGCCTTTGTTCCAATCAACAACTCAAAATCTCCAAAGGGAACTAGGTTTATGTGCCTGTGTTTCAAATCCACAATTCAAATCTCCAAGGGGAACTAGGTTTATGTGCCTTTTTTCCATAAAAACAATATCGTGGTGCAACACCTCGATATAACACTATCCAAGATAGATCTGGTGTAAACCAACACCCGAATTAACCAGGTGGTTTTCGTTATGCCCAGATGTCCACTACTCGATCAATTGTGATAATCCTCGATTATTTCCTTAAATTTGGCCTTTGGAATAACCAGCAGTTTTGAGCGAATTTTACCATCATTGCTTTCCCAGATTCGGTAGAGACAACCATCATGCAACTCCAAACTTTGCCATTGCGCCCAGTATGCTTTACAGATTTGGCTTTCACTTGAGATTTCTTGCCACGGCGGTTTCCTACCCAGCTCCTTAAACTTAATTATAGTTGCCAAATTTGTATCACTGCGCTGGTCCTGTTTTACCTCCTCTTTTCTCCACTTTTCTTCAGGCAAAACGTTCAAACGGCGTACATCAATTGTTCCAGCTTTATCTTCCGTTCGTGAACAATGACCGCATTCAATTTTACATAGACGGCGGAAAAGTGCATCCGCATTTCCATGCTGGCTTCCTTTGCGATGTGGTAGTCGTTTCTCAGGCTCCTTCTCCGGAATCGAACCCTGATTCCCCTTACGCGCCTGCTGCCCGCTACCATTTTCGTCATCGTACACCCTATTTTCAATTCTTCTTCTTGGTGAATGTGAAGCAGATCGTTTACGATGTGATTTGCAGTCCCGTGCCATGTGTCCCTGCTAACCACAGTTGTAGCATTTTCCGCTGAAGCTACTGCTGGCGAACGATGAATTTTTCTTTTCAGCCTCCACTTCCAACCGACGAGTTTTCAGTGATGGGCGGCATGTCAACGCAATCGTCTCCTGAGTGAGGGCAAGAGTTACTGTTTCGTTAAATGTTGTCTTCGGGTTCCTCATTGTCTCGCGTTTTGTATCTGAGTCACGTATGCCGTCAATAAACGCTTCTATTTTGAATTTTTCAGCTACGACACTTAACTCGTCAGGATAAGAAAGGTGTGCCAATCACTCAATATCCGCAGCATACTCCTGCAAGGACTCACCAGATTTCTGGATACGACTTTTCAACTCCAATCTGTGAATCTGCTTCATGTGGTCACTGCCATATTTTCGCTGTAAGGCATCCATCACCGCCTTATAATTTTTCTGCTCCGCCACTGGAACCGTTTCCAATACTTCTGCAGCTGCGCCTTTTAATCCTAACGATTGTGACCAGATGTTGTTTCGAACTGGAGCTTAAAAGCACTAAATGGCGTTGTTCTATCGTACGAGGGTGCCTTAAGCCTCTCTGCGCTGATTTCTCTTATCACTTGAGTGGTTGGTTCACTTATTTCCAACTGTTGAATCTTTTTATTAACGTCCTCAAAATTATTTTGAACTTTTTCAAGATTATTTTGAACTTCTTCCTTGAATGATTCAACGTCATCTCGTAACTCAGTAATTTTTGCATCGATGCCATATACCATTTTGGCAATCTCCGTTCCAACAGCCTCGTGGATCTGAGTCGCGTTCTGACTTAAGCTCTGATCAATTTCTTCCCGAACCTCCTGGATCTGCAGCGCGTTCTGACTTAACTTCTGGTCCATTTGCAGTGCATTTTGACTTAAGCTCTGATTAATTTCTTCCGGAACCGCCTGGATCTGCAGCGCATTCTGACTTAACTTCTGGTCTATTCTTCCCTGAAAAGCCTGGATATTGCTATTCATCTGTAGATATATTGTCTGCGTCATCGCCATTAACATTTTCTCGAACTTTGACATATCTTCAACTTCACCACTTGCCGCCGGTCCAGAAGCTTCTTCCACTTTCGCTGCTGATTCTGATACATAAAATCCATACTCTTCTAGGTTTACACCTTGAGCCTCAAGAGCCTGCCGTAAGTGTTTCTGTAACTCCACTTTTCCACCAGATGATTGCAGAGTCAGCTGCTGCAACTCCTTCTTCAGTTGATCCACTTTTAGTTCGTCAAACTTAACCATTTTTTTTTTTAATTGATTGTTAATTTTTTTTACTCAATCCCACTTCTGACACCAATTGTTACGAAATTCCTGTCTCTTAGACGATAATTTCGATCTCTTACACTTTTCTAAGTTCGATCACTGGATTGTGTAACAATCAAACACACACAAACTTATTTAGTTATAAAATGGTTTATTTAATCAAAAAAGTTATTTTTTACACGCTACAATTGTTTATTTCATTAACATTCAAAGTCTAATATTAATCTGGCACTGTATAGACAATTTACTTTCAAAATCAACTGTATCACTCAACTGTTTCACTGTTTTAATTCAACTGTTCACTTATGTTGTTGTACGACAGCTCAGATGACAACCTTTTATACTACAGTCATCACTTTCTCAAATAATCGAGTACCTTCTAAGTGGCGTGGAATCCACAATTATCCATAATTTACCAGTACCTTCTAAATGGCGTATCGACGTTGAGTTCACAACTATCCAGAATGTTACTATTACCCTCTAAATGGCGTTGTATGACGGCGATAATTTCTCTTTTAATACAAAACCTGCACTTGGCCGCTAGATGGTGTAAAAGTATTTATACAGCCAATGATGCTAGCTAGTATCGTTTAGTTTTCTTTTGTTGGTTTTTATTTCGAGAATTTTCTGGCGTAAACCAAATTTCGCTACAATATATAAACATACAATTTTAGCTCGTTTAATAATAAAAGATACATATATACATATGTATGTATGTACATATAAACATACAATTTTAGCTCGCTTAATAATAGTAGATACATATAAACATATATACATATGTATGTATGTACATATAAACATACAATTTTAGCTCGCTTAATAATAGTAGATTTGCACCTGTGGCCAAGATATCTAAAATAAGTGCAGTTCTAGCAGTTGGTGTGCACAGAATATACCATTTTCATCAATTGAATGTGAAGACGGCTTTTTTTACATGGAGACTTACTGTGCTACTGCATAGCGAGAAAAATTGGAACAATGCTATGCAGTTTCATACTTACATGGTCATAAAAGTATTAATAATAAACTGATTTGAAAAAAGTTTTCGATTTTGAAATCTTTGTTCTTTTTACTTTGATACAAAATTAATAAATAAATTACAAATATACAATAGTTCATTTTTTTCAAAAAACTCATGTATCCATTTTTGCACGTCTGTATTGTTTTTTGTTTAAAAGCTGTAAGTTTCCCGTTATTTATTTCGTTTCATTGAACATTTTTGTGGCAAGCTTCTTTTATTAACTGCAAGTTAATAATTCAGTGTTCCTTATATAAGAAAAAAAAGAATAAACTAAAAAATATCTATTGAAACCGAAGACAATATAGTTATTATGACTCAAAATGGTCAGTCGTCAAGGACTACAGCAAAATCTTTAAAAATTAGTCATAGAATAATCGAATAACCGATAGTCAATCGGTGCAATAATCAGCATACAATCAACAAAAGAGGCCGACCCAGAAAGCTAACAGACAGCCAATCCCGCCGTATGGAGTAAGTAGAGCTGCGATATCGAACGGCAAACATCGATGTTCCAAACATCAATGATTTTTTTGACCGATGTTCGATGTCGATGAAACATCGGACAGAAACATCGATGTTTTTAAACATCGATTATTTTCTTTTTTTAATTTTTCACATTTTTAACCCAATTATGCTCCGATAAGTGACAAGTACGGCATCTTGAGTCTGTTTCCGAAATTAGCCGCGTCCCTTTTATCTACACTGTAATACCAAAATACCTAATTTGGCCAAACAAGTTTCAAGCGAATTCGTAATTGATAGTGATTGATAAAGACCGCAAAATCTATCTTTAAAAATTAAACATTGATTTTAGAATCGAATATCAGAGACCAGACGCAGCCCAAAGGACCATCTTCCAGAAAGGTTTTTGATTACTTAACAGCTTTGCAAATGATATTAAAAATGAATCAAATTTAAGAATTTTTAAAAGAAAATATTTGAAATTTATCAAATCAAAAAGAAATCAATGAATTAAAAATTAATCTTGTTAATAATATGTATATTATGTTAAGTTTTATTTAAATAACGAAAACTAGTCACATTTTGTAAGTAATACATATAACCATTAGAGCACCCATGAAATGTGAAAAAGTGAAAAAAAATGTATTCCTCGAGTTTATCTCACTTTAACCCAAATTTGCGTTGTTTTTTCGCTGTATTCAGGGAGTTTTTCGATGCTACCAAGGTACCCAGCCACTGTATAGCAAAACAACTATCGCCATCGTGTTCAGCAGACCCGAAAATTTAAGAATCAATGCCAACAGCACATATCTCATGCAGAATTGTTTTTAAGGAAGAGTTATGATCACTCGCAAATAAAAAGAATGAGTTTAATTCCTAAATCGGACACTAGCGACCTCTAAATATCAAAATTTTTTAATGAAATTTTTTCAGGGCTTAATTTTTATACATAACACTATCAACTTTTCATAAAAGCAACATATCAATCGAAAACTCGACTTTTTTTTGGTCACCCTAATGTAGATAAGTCAAAAAATCATTTTAAAATGAATTTTAAAAGCTGTTTTTTAGCATCAAAAATTAATAATTTTTTTAAAAAAAATTTTCTTAAACTACATGAGATTCTCTTTTTAATAAGATAACGGGAACAAAATTTTTCTTCTTCAAATATTTAATGGGGACCGTTTAAAACAAAAAATGGAAAAATTGTTCATAAAATTTGAGTTTAACATCATAACGAACGCACACAAATAGATCAAAATAGTGTATAAAAGATGTATTAGCAATTTAATTTTACATCGAAATGTTTTGGGTCGTTATCACCAAAAATCGTTTTTTTTTACAGTTGTAGATCGATAAATAAAAAAAAAACATTTTAAGTTAATTTTTCAGCATTTGGATCAAATTCGACTGGCCTGTTTCCAATAGAAACACAAAATTTTTTTGCAGATCTTCTTTTTAACCCCAATTCTATTAGAAAAGGCGTGTGGAGCGAAACAAATCACACTTTTGCACATATGGGTGCTCTAATAAACATGTTATTCAAAGTACATATTTAAAATCTAGTGTAAAATTTTACCTATACCCCAAAACTTTTTATTGACAGCTTTTTTATTGGTGACAATATTCCCAGCAGAAGAAAACACGCTCAGATGAAACAGATGTCGCCATCACCGTTAAGTACTTTATTGCGGTTTTCAGCAAGGGAGAGCTCTTATGATTTTCTTTCAGACTACACTTCTAGAGGAATATCTTTAAGTCTGAAGACAGCACTTTTTGGGTGTGCCTAGCTCATCAACAACCCTCGAACGTTTTTTTAATTTCCAAGTTTCTTGAAAAAGCTTGTGGTGGTCGCCCCATAAACTAAAGTTAGCACCTGAAATATAATTTTGAACTATTTTTATTTAGTTAAAAATTAAGTTGACTTAGGCTTTGCCACGCAATGAGCGACAAGCGTGAAGGGGCAAAACGGGCAGCGGTAAAGCGGCAAGTGGCCATTAATGAGCGGTAATTCTAGAGCGTTAGTTGTCTTATTTCTAACAAATTAAGCTCAAATTGAAAACAAAATTAAGTCTGTCAAAAAAAAAAACAGAATTCCCAATTCATATTTTTAGTTGTGTCTGTTTACTTTCGTAGTTAAATTTGTAGTTAAATACGTAATTAAATAATTTGAGAGAAGAGCGCAATTTTCCTAAAAAAGATATTTAACTAAAAATAGTAAATAGACAGAAATTAGTTAAAAATGTAGATATATCAGCCAAGTTCAAAAACGAAAAATTTAATTTATTACGATCGTCAAACTTTCATTCGCTACAGAGATTTTATTTTGATTTAGTTAAGCAATTTTATGTTTCTGTTTTAACAATATAGTTATCAGTTGATAGGTTATTTTAAGAGCTTTAATTTAGTGTGTACAAGTTTCAAATGCATTTATAAACAAAAGGAATAGTTCAAAGATTAAATTTGCACAAAAATTAAATTTTTTTTTATTTATTGTTTTGAACAGCTGTTTTGTTTTTTCACACTTGACAAAATTTAACTACAAAAATTTTGTAGGCGATTTTAGTTAACTATTTTTCGGGGAGAGAGAGTGAACAGCTGTTTATTTCTCTGATTTTCTCGTTGAGATTTCGTTGGGCACTTTTGCTTTGAGAACGAGTGCGAGAACGTGAACGATCGAATTTTTTATTTAGGTTTTCGATTTGCTTTGACAACGCAGCAATTTGAAAGCAAAATCATTGTGTTGGACACTATTGACACTTGAAAAGTGAGCCGAAGGAGAAATAGCCGAAATGGATGGCGCGTCAAATTTAATTCTGTCCTGAATCTTATCAGCAATTTCTGATTTTTGACATAAAGGTGGTTTTCGTTATGCCCAGATGTCCACCACTCGATCCATTGTGATAATCCTCGATTATTTCCTTAAATTTGGCCTTTGGAATAACCAGCAGTTTTGAGCGAATTTTACCATCCTCGCTTTCCCAGATTCGGTAGAGACAACCATCATGCAACTCCAAACTTTGCCATTGCGCCCAGTATGCTTTACAGATTTGGCTTTCACTTGAGATTTCTTGCCACGGCGGTTTCCTACCCAGCTCCTTAAACTTAATTATAGTTGCCAAATTTGTATCACTGCGCTGGTCCTGTTTTACCTCCTTTTTTGTCCACTTTTCTTCAGGCAAAACGTTCAAACGGCGTACATCAATTGTTCCAGCTTTATTTTCCGTTCGTGAACAATGACCGCATTCAATTTTACATAGACGACGGGAAAGTGCATCCGCATTTCCATGCTGGCTTCCTTTGCGATGTGGTAGTCGTTTCTCAGGCTCCTTCTCCGGAATCGAACCCTGATTCCCCTTACGCGCCTGCTGCCCGCTACCATTTTCGTCATCGTACACCCTATTTTCAATTCTTCTTCTTGGTGAATGTGATGCAGATCGTTTACGATGTGATTTGCAGTCCCGTGCCATGTGTCCCTGCTAACCACAGTTGTAGCATTTTCCGCTGAAGCTACTGCTGGCGAACGATGAATTTTTCTTTTCAGCCTCCACTTCCAACCGACGAGTTTTCAGTGATGGGCGGCATGTCAACGCAATCGTCTCCTGAGTGAGGGCAAGCGTTACTGTTTCGTTAAATGTTGTCTTCGGGTTCCTCATTGTCTCGCGTTTTGTATCTGAGTCACGTATGCCGTCAATAAACGCTTCTATTTTGAATTTTTCAGCTACGACACTTAACTCGTCAGGATAAGAAAGGTGTGCCAATCACTCAATATCCGCAGCATACTCCTGCAAGGACTCACCAGATTTCTGGATACGACTTTTCAACTCCAATCTGTGAATCTGCTTCATGTGGTCACTGCCATATTTTCGCTGTAAGGCATCCATCACCGCCTTGTAATTTTTCTGCTCCGCCACTGGAACCGTTTCCAATACTTCTACAGCTGCGCCTTTTAATCCCAACGATTGTGACCAGATGTTGTTTCGAACTGGAGCTTAAAAGCACTAAATGGCGTTGTTCCATCGTACGAGGGTGCCTTAAGCCTCTCTGCGCTGATTTCTCTTATCACTTGAGTGGTTGGTTCACTTATTTCCAACTGTTGAATCTTTTTATTAACGTCCTCAAAATTATTTTGAACTTTTTCAAGATTATTTTGAACTTCTTCCTTGAATGATTCAACGTCATCTCGTAACTCAGTAATTTTTGCATCGATGCCATATTCCATTTTGGCAATCTCCGTTCCAACAGCCTCGTGGATCTGAGTCGCGTTCTGACTTAAGCTCTGATCAATTTCTTTCCGAACCTCCTGGATCTGCAGCGCGTTCTGACTTAACTTCTGGTCCATTTGCAGTGCATTTTGACTTAAGCTCTGATCAATTTCTTCCCGAACCGCCTGGATCTGCAGCGCATTCTGACTTAACTTCTGGTCTATTCTTCCCTGAAAGGCCTGGATATTGCTATTCATCTGTAGATTTATTGTCTGCGTCATCGCCATTAACATTTTCTCGAACTTTAACATATCTTCAACTTCACCACTTGCCGCCGGTCCAGAAGCTTCTTCCACTTTCGCTGCTGATTCTGATACATAAAATCCATACTCTTCTAGGTTTACACCTTGAGCCTCAAGAGCCTGCCGTAAGTGTTTCTGTAACTCCACTTTTCCGCCAGATGGTTGCAGAGTCAGCTGCTGCAACTCCTTCTTCAGTTGATCCACTTTTAGTTCGTCAAACTTAACCATTTTTTTTTTTAATTGATTGTTAATTTTTTTTTACACAATCCCACTTCTGACACCAATTGTTACGAAATTCCTGTCTCTTAGACGATAATTTCGATCTCTTACACTTTTCTAAGTTCGATCACTGGATTGTGTAACAATCAAACACACACAAACTTATTTAATTATAAAATGGTTTATTTAATCAAAAAAGTTATTTTTTACACGTTACAATTGTTTATTTCATTAACATTCAAAGTCTAATATTAATCTGGCACTGTATAGACAATTTACTTTCAAAATCAACTGTATCACTCAACTGTTTCACTGTTTTAATTCAACTGTTCACTTATGTTGTTGTACGACAGCTCAGATGACAACCTTTTATACTATCTCAAATAATCGAGAGTACCTTCTAAGTGGCGTGGAATCCACAATTATCCATAATTTACCAGTACCTTCTAAATGGCGTATCGACGTTGAGTTCACAACTATCCAGAATGTTACTATTACCCTCTAAATGGCGTTGTATGACGGCGATAATTTCTCTTTTAATACAAAACCTGCACTTGGCCGCTAGATGGTGTAAAAGTATTTATACAGCCAATGATGCTAGCTAGTATCGTTTAGTTTTCTTTTGTTGGTTTTTATTTCGAGAATTTTCTGGCGTAAACCAAATTTCGCTACAATATATAAACATACAATTTTAGCTCGTTTAATAATAGTAGATACATATAAACATATATACATATGTATGTATGTACATATAAACATACAATTTTAGCTCGCTTAATAATAGTAGATTTGCACCTGTGGCCAAGATATCTAAAATAAGTGCAGTTCTAGCAGTTGGTGTGCACAGAATATACCATTTTCATCAATTGGATGTGAAGACGGCTTTTTTTACATGGAGACTTACTGTGCTACTGCATAGCGAAAAAAATTGGAACAATGCTATGCAGTTTCATACTTACATGGTCATAAAAGTATTAATAATAAACTGATTTGAAAAAAGTTTTCGATTTTGAAATCTTTGTTCTTTTTACTTTGATACAAAATTAATAAATAAATTACAAATATACAATAGTTCATTTTTTTCAAAAAACTCATGTATCCATTTTTGCACGTCTGTATTGTTTTTTGTTTAAAAGCTGTAAATTTCCCAAGCAAGCTTCTTTTATTAACTGCAAGTTAATAATTCAGTGTTCCTTATTTAAGAAAAAAAAGAATAATCTAAAAAATATCTATTGAAACCGAAGACAATATAGTTATTATGACTCAAAATGTTCAGTCGTCAAGGGCTACAGCAAAATCTTTAAAAATTAGTCATAGAATAATCGAATAACCGATAGTCAATCGGTGCAATAATCAGCATACAATCAACAAAAGAGGCCGACCCAGAAAGCTAACAGACAGCCAATCCCGCCGTATGGAGTAAGTAGAGCTGCGACATCGAACGGCAAACATCGATGTTCCAAACATCAATGATTTTTTTGACCGATGTTCGATGTCGATGAAACATCGGACAGAAACATCGATGTTTTTAAACATCGATTATTTTCTTTTTGAAATTTTTTTTAATTTTTCACATTTTTAATCCAATTATACTCCGAACAGTGACAAGTACGGCATCTTGAGTCTGTTTCCGAAATTAGCCGCGTCCCTTTTATCTACACTGTAATACCAAAATACCTAATTTGGCCAAACAAGTTTCAAGCGAATTCGTAATTGATAGTGATTGATAAAGACCGCAAAATCTATCTTTAAAAATTAAACTGTGATTTTAGAATCGAATATCAGAGACCAGACGCAGCCCAAAGGACCATCTTCCAGAAAGGTTTTTAATTATTTATCAGCTTTGCAAATGATATTAAAAATGAATCAAATTTAAGAATTTTTAAAAGAAAATATTTGAAATTTATCAAATCAAAAAGAAATCAATGAATTGAAAATTAATCTTGTTAATAATATGTATATTATGTTAAGTTTTATTTAAATAACGAAAACTAGTCACATTTTGTAAGTAATACATATAACCATTAGAGCACCCATGAAATGTAAAAAAGTGAAAAAAAAATGTATTCCTCGAGTTTATCTTACTTTAACCCAAATTTGCGCTATTTTTTCGCTGTATTCAGGGAGTTTTTCGATGCTACCAAGATACCCAGCCACTGTATAGCAAAACAACTATCGCCATCGTGTTCAGGAGACCCGAAAATTTAAGAATCAATGCCAACAGCCCATATCTCATGCAGAATTGTTTTTTGGGAAGAGTTATAATCACTCGCAAATAAAAAGAATGAGTTTAATTCCTAAATCGGACACTAGCGACCTCTAAATATCAAAATTTTTTTATTGAAATTTTTTCAGGGATTAATTTTTATACATAACACTAACTACTTTTCATAAAAGCAACATATAAATCGAAAACTCGATTTTTTTTTGGTCACCCTAATGTAGATAAGTCAAATAAGCATTTTAAAATGAATTTTAAAAGCTGTTTTTTAGCATCAAAAATTAGTAATTTTTTTAAAAAAAAATTTTCTTAAACTACATGAGATTCTCTTTTTAATAAGATAACGGGAACAAAATTTTTCTTCTTCAAATATTTAATGGGGACCGTTTAAAACAAAAAATGGAAAAATTGTTCATAAAATTTGTGTTTAACATCATTTAAGACCACGAACGCACACAAATAGATCAAAATAGTGTATAAAAGATGTATTAGCCATTTAATTTTACATCGAAATGTTTTGGGTCGTTATCACCAAAAATCGTTTGTTTTGCAGTTGTAGATCGATAAATAAAAAAAAAAAACATTTTAACAATTTAAACAATTTTTCAGCATTTGGATCAAATTCGACTGGCCTGTTTCCAATAGAAACAGTAAATTTTTTTGCAGATCTTCTTTTTAACCCCAATTCTATTAGAAAAGGCGTGTGGAGCGAAACAAATCACACTTTTGAACATATGGATGCTCTAATAAACATGTTATTCAAAGTACATATTTAAAATCTAGTGTAAAATTTTACCTATACCCCAAAATTTTTTATTGACAGCTTTTTTATTGGTGACAATATTCCCAGCAGAAGAAAACACGCTCAGATGAAACAGATGTCGCCATCACCGTTAAGTACTTTATTGCGGTTTTCAGCAAGGGAGAGCTCTTATGATTTTCTTTCAGACTACACTTCTAGAGGAATATCTTTAAGTCTGAAGACAGCACTTTTTGGGTGTGCCTAGCTCATCAACAACCCTCGAACGTTTTTTTAATTTCCAAGTTTCTTGAAAAAGCTTGTGGTGGTCGCCCCATAAACTAAAGTTAGCACCTGAAATATAATTTTGAACTATTTTTATTTAGTTAAAAATTAAGTTGACTTAGGCTTTGCCACGCAATGAGCGGCAAGCGTGAAGGGGCAAAACGGGCAGCGGTAAAGCGGCAAGTGGCCATTAATGAGCGGTAATTCTAGAGCGTTAGTTGTCTTATTTCTAACAAATTAAGCTCAAATTGAAAACAAAATTAAGTCTGTCAAAAAAAAAAAACAGAATTCCCAATTCATATTTTTAGTTGTGTCTGTTTACTTTCGTAGTTAAATACGTAATTATATAATTTGAGAGAAGAGCGCAATTTTCCTAAAAAAGATATTTAACTAAAAATAGTAAATAGACAGAAATTAGTTAAAAATGTAGATATATTAGCCAAGTTCAAAAACGAAAAATTTAATTTATTACGATCGTCAAACTTTCATTCGCTACAGAGATTTTATTTTGATTTAGTTAAGCAATTTTATGTTTCTGTTTTAACAATATAGTTATCAGTTGATAGGTTATTTTAAGAGCTTTAATTTAGTGTGTACAAGTTTCAAATGCATTTATAAACAAAAGGAATAGGTTCAAAGATTAAATTTGCACAAACATTAAATTTTTTTTCATTTATTGTTTTGAACAGCTGTTTTGTTTTTTCACACTTGACAAAATTTAACTACAAAAATTTTGTAGGCGATTTTAGTTAACTATTTTTCGGGGAGAGAGAGTGAACAGCTGTTTATTTCTCTGATTTTCTCGTTGAGATTTCGTTGGGCACTTTTGCTTTGAGAACGAGTGCGAGAACGTGAACGATCGAATTTTTTATTTAGGTTTTCGATTTGCTTTGACAACGCAGCAATTTGAAAGCAAAATCATTGTGTTGGACACTATTGACACTTGAAAAGTGAGCCGAAGGAGAAATAGCCGAAATGGATGGCGCGTCAAATTTAATTCTGTCCTGAATCTTATCAGCAATTTCTGATTTTTGATATAAAGGTGTATCAACACCGACAATGACCGCACTTATGGTTTGTGGCAGCTTGGCTTACCAAAGTGTTTCGAGTATTTGATCTGAGACCATGCCCTTTGAAGTTTCACGCATTTTACGCAATAAAATGGATGGCTTTTGGTCACCCAAATCCATTCCCATTTATAATTGTTTCAAACGCGACTCATCAGAATGTTGAAATTCTTTGATGAGTATACTTTTAATTGCAATGTATTTGTTTTCTTTCGGTGGATTGCGAATTATGTCTGCAACCACGTCTAAATATTTTTGATCTAATGATGAAACAACCAGATCGTATTTTGTTTGGTCACGAGTGACGCCGTTGTTACGAAATTGGGATTCGATCTGATGAAACCATAAGTCTGGCTTATCAGAATAAAAAATTGGTATCTTAGTTGATACTTTGAATGATTCATTATGTGAATTTTGAGAACGAAGATTGGAATTTATTGATTCTTGTCGATTTAATTGGTCGCGCAATTGAGAACAACTACTCATAAGATTTGCCATTTGAATCTGAAGTTGATTTATATTTTCAGTATCATTGGCATTATTTGCATCATTCGTATCATCTGCGTTACGTCCAAGGTTTGATACAGGAACTTCATTGTCCATATCAATTAATTGATTTTATTCGGTACTCATATTTGGCTGTTAAATGAAATATTGAAGGAAAGATAAAAATATTCGAATATGATATTTGAAATTGTTCAAAAGTTAGATAAAACGCGTTATAAAAATGAGAAAAGGTGCAAAATGTTTTATATTATTAAAGAGTTGAAATCGTTCTGAAATAGTATTGAAATATTACCCTACAAAAACTTGAACTATGTAACAGTGCTTTAATCGCATCAAATAATTGGAAAAAAATAAGTTCCTTATGAATCTACTTAAATTGATTCATTTTTAATATCAAGTTCATGAATTTAAATAAATGTAGCAATTTTGATAGTTATTTAAACTAATTTAAAATATATAAAGATAAATTGTTGGATGTTTTGACCTTAGGTGTTCTTGGTGTTGTTGTTCTATTGTTGGTGTTCTTTACGGTTATAATTTACTGTATTATTGATGTTGTAACTGTTGCTGTTTTTTTCCGTTGTGACAAACGATGAAATTCGCAATCGATGTTTTACTCTGGAAAAATAATCATGGCTGCTTTGCATTCACATGTACTTCAGTTTTTATATGCAAAAAATGTTAAATTGACGCCATTTTGAATTGTATGCACATATATTTATTGGTTAATTTTTAGTTTATTTTCGGGTTTAAATATTCGAGTTGTGACAAATTTGTTGCGATTTTATAGTTTTCTTGCTATTTCTTATTAATTTGTTTTGTTTAAATGTTCACTTTTTAACAAGAAAGTAGCGTGTTTCCACGGGGTCACCAATGAGGTGTCGCTGCAGGCTGGCGCTTCGCTGGCCTTGCGTAACAACCAACGTTTTTTCGTCATTCGGATAGATTTTGTTGAATGAAATTAAATGCGGTGTATTTTGTCTTAAGGCTCAAATATATGTTTATTAAACTTTTGTTCTACAAAAATTTGCTTAAAAATTATTTTACTCGCACAACCAGACAAAGAACCGAAGAGCAGCAATGACAACGAAAAAACCAAAGACAAAGGAAAAAAGTAAAAGATTGACAAATGAATATATGTAGATTGACAAATGAGTATATGTAGATTGACAAATGAATTTATGTATTGGATTTTTAGTTTAGTGTTGCCATCGATGCTTTTTTGAAAACCGCCACAACGTCACCAATTCAATTAATTCATCTTTAAAAGAACTAAGCAATTCCGTGAAAAATTTATCAAATGATATCTTAAACATACAAAACAGCTTCAAATACAAATATCTAGAATAGACACAATTTTAGAAAATTAAGATTTTGCAATGGTTGAATCAATAGTAAAAAACTTTAATGTTATCGAAATAAATAATAATTCTTTAATAAATTTAAGCAGAAGATATGATTTATATAATTTTTTTAATTAGCATAACCCAGACATAGTTCTAATTAAAGAAACAAAATTAAATGCTAAGCACAATGTTAATTTCAAGGACTACCACTTCATACGTAACGACAGAGTCGATACAATAAGAGGAGGTGGAACTGCTATCTTAATAAAAAAAAATATTAGACATAAAAGTTATACCAATAGTACAATAAGATCCTTCAAATGCTTGGAAACATGCATAGTAAAAATTCCGTTGCTAGGGAATAAAAGTTTATTCGTAGTCTCAGCATATTATCCCTCAGGCAATAATAATAGTCACTTCAAATCAGAATTGCAAAGACTCTTCCAATCTCTAAGCTTACAGAACCCTAATCATTTCTACATAGTCTCGGAAGACCTAAACAGTAAACATACTGATTGGGGTAACAAATCAAATAATGCGAAAGGAAATATTCTCAGAGAATGGTTATCATGCAATGAAATCTATTTTAGATGCTTCTGTTACACCTTCTTACCCTCGCTGTGAATCGTATCTTGATCTGTGCTTAGCAGATTCACGGTTAATTTTACACAAATTGAATGAATTAATTAATTGCCTTAAAATTCTTGATTACGATAGTGATCACAACGCTTTGCAGATTACAATATTAAACGAGGTAAATGATCACCCACTTACCAAGTTCAAAATATGATTTTAAATCAACAAATTGGAGAGATTTCAAAACCAATATATTAACTGAACGTATCAACTACGCAAGCATCACAAACTATAGAAACCTGTCAAATTCCGAAATAGATTTTTATTTAGTCCAAATAAACAATATTTTAACAATACAATAGAAAAATCTGTCCCAAAATTTAAGAATTATGATTCAGCTAAACAATTTTCAAATTCAGTTACAAAAAAACTACAAATGGAAAAAAGCAAAATTCTAACAATCATCAAAAAGCACAATAGAATTGAGTCGTCCTTAACTCCAGCTGAGTTTAATTTACTAAAAGTTAAATTAAAGCTAATTAAAAGACTTATCCAGGAAAACCTTGTTTTAGCCTTAAATAAACATTTTCAAGATAAACTTGAAAACATCAACACTAGCAATCCTTCCAACATGTTCAACGAAGTTAAAAAACAGTTTAAGACCTCACAATCTTTCAATTTAAACACTTTAAAAATGCCACAAGAGGAAATAACTTTACTTATGAATGCAGGAATAAATCTTAATGAATTAGAAAATGACCACAACAATAGTATCTTTACGGTAAAAGATCCAGAACAAATTTTGAACGTAATTGGCACTTTTCTTGAGTCAGTTCACTCTTTTAAAGAGATTGATCCGGGCAATAGATTACAAATTGCCGTTGGTAACTTCTTCAACAGGTTTTTGGAAACAAAATCTGAATATGAATTAAGTCAATCAACTTTAACGACATTTTGTACAGTAAAAAAGGCTAATGAACTGGATGAATTAACCGCAGCAAATTATTTTGTTACAAAAGATTCTATTATGTAAGTACATTTTCAAGAATTTAAGAAAAAAATTGTCCACAGGGGTAGATAACGTCCCAAATATAATTTTGAAAAACATTCCAGACCCAATTATGCTTGATTACTGCACTCTTTTCAATAACATTCTAAACAATTCTTATTTTCCTATTGCATGGAAAACCGCAAAAGTTATAATCTTGCCCAAAAAAGATAAGAATACTACAAACCCAAAAAATCTTCGTGCAATATGCTTACTAACCAACGTTACTAAGGTTTTTGAAGCTTGTGTCAATAACATCATTTTATCTTATTGTCAAAAAAAATAACTTATTTGTGATAGACAATTTGGTTTCAAATACAAACATTCTACAATACATGCCATACACATGCTTGTTTCTAACATTCACTGGAATTTAAATAAATCCTTGTGTACAAGTGCTTGTTTAATAGATTTCGAAAAAGCTTTCGACAGTATTTGGATATCAGGGTTAACATATAAACTAGCATCATATAAAGCTCCTATTCAATTAATCATACTCATTTACAATACGTTGAGTAACAAATCGTTCCTAGTCTATAACAAGGATCAAATAAGTACAAGAAAATTTATAATTGTAAACGGCTTACAGTAAATTCTCCAATCCTATTTGATCTTTTCATCTTCGACCTCCTAGTTATAATGGATAACATCATAGGCTTCGCAGATGATATTATTATCTATCATGCCGATGACAAAATACAGAAAATAAATGAAAAACTACAAAATTACTTCAACATTGTAGAAAAATATGCAATCGATTGGAAAATGAAAATAAACGTAAACAAATGTAAATCCATACTATTCCGTCCACCAGTAGGAAAATAATATCAACAATAATTGAAAAAAATTTAGTATTAAATCTAATGGAAATTTAGCAATTCCTAATGCAGAAATTGTTAAATACTTAGGCATTAACATAGAAAAATTCTTATATTTTAATAATCATGTTAATATCCAATTTAAAAGAGCCAGAAATGCCTTTTTCATGTACAAAAAGTTATTTGCGTCGATTTTTATAAAACCAAAAGTTAAAGCTATTTTATACAAATCCTTAATACGACCTATTTTAACGTACGGTTGTCAAATATGGTTTAATATTTCTCCATCTTACATGGAAAAAATTCGAAGTTTTGAAAGGAAATGCTTAAGAGCATGGTCTTTATAGATCAAGGGAGAGCGATTATATAAAATACATATCAAATGAAAGATTATATAATGTAGAAAAAGTGAACAGGATAGATAACTTTATTATTCATCTTATTAGAAATCACATCCTAAGATGCTTTGATTGCACCGAAAACAATTTGATTCTGGCTCCTTATTATGTTAGTGATGCATATATATACAAAACTCTACAAAACGGATATGTACCACCTGAGGCCTTTCTATATCAAGATAGCAAAAAATTTATACAAACTGAAACTGGCATTCCTATATTATACCACATTTGTAGGAGAGCCCATAATAAAACTGTAAGTTGCAATCAAATTACAAATGAAAATTGTAGATTTGATATGAAGCTTTTTTTTAAAAATGGAGACAGAAGTCGAAACGTAAATATTAAGAAATATTGGTGGCTTACTGACTAAATTGCTCACAAAATGTTCCTGTTTTTTTATCCATTAACCTGATCTTAATAAAATAAAAGCAATGTTTTTTGTAACTTTGTCTATGCATTAAACTCTATACATATATAGAACATGTTGTATTATCATTATTGTTAAGTTTAAAAAACGATGTATTTTGAGTAAGATTTAGTAATGTACTTGAGTGCTCGATTATGGGACAGTGTATAAATTAAGTATATTTTGAACTATTTGTTTATAGTGTAGCTATATGAATTTTGATTAAATAAACGCTTTAAAAAAAAAAAAAAACATACAACTTTTATTTCCAATATATGTATTAGCTATGGAATAGTGGAGGATTTTTTGATTTCGATATGCTGGGACCATTTATTTTGTGAGGTTTGATAAAAAAGTGCTGGAGCCAAAAAATTATGGAGATGGGAGGGGGGTAAATGGCGTCTCATCAAGGTCAAAGTTGAAAAATTTGGGAGATTTTCAGACAAATCATCCCATAGCTGCTTAGAAGTAGCCCATAGAGCGGTAGGTTGCAAGACCGACCCTCAATCATTTTTTATGCCCAACGTTTTTTCGAACAAACTTACCCCCTTTCTCCACCCGTTTGGGGGGTTCCCATACAAAACTGATGTTTTTATGAAATTTACTCCCAACGTTCCCAATGCTACCAGGGTGCCCCTAGATGATTCAAGTTTATGCCCAACCCCTATTAATTTATTCTTCCCAACATTTCTTCACAGTATACTAACCCCCTATCTTCACCCCTTAAGGGGTTCCCCATACAAATTGAATTTCTTACGGAATTTAGCTCCTACCAACCCTCCAAGGCGCTACTAAATGGTTGGATGCTATTACCAATCCCCATTAATTTTTCACACCTATAATTTTTTTAACAACTTACCCCTTTTCTGCTCCCCTTGTAGGTTTCCTAAACAAAAAAAAAACGTAAAAACCATTTTGGAACAAATTAACCTAATAAATACTTCTTCAAAACATAGCCACCATTATTTTTTAAAGAAATGAATGCTTGTTCAATAAGAAATGATTTTATTATTGTTCCTTTCGTTGAATCATATTAATTGAAAATTGTTTTTCTTTTTCATTTCGACACAGGACGTTGTTATATTCCTCTATTAATTTTATGCCTCTTCGGCAACATCATTGACTACATGTAATTTAGACACGATCTCTTCCGCTTGCTGTCTTCAAGCTCTACCCAAGTTTCTGTTTCGGTAGAAATGAAGTCGGTCGGCAATTTGAAGCGTTTAAAAAAGTTTGATGTCTCAGACGTGACGAAATAGCTTAAGTCTTTTGAGTTCAGTTCCTTATTCAATTGTTTCCAATCCAATTTTACTCTTTTAACGATTTGATGTAAGTAACTTTCAGTTTTTTTTATGAATATCTTGCCCGTTGTCCTCACTCTTTTCATTAGATGATGTCTCACTCTCCTCCTCAGAAACTATGTCTGTGCTTTCCTCTTTACCCATATCAAACTCACGAATTGCTTCAGTTATTTTCCGTTTGATGTCGTAAGAGACGCTTGGATCGAATAAAGCAAGAGCCACAGCTTCGGCACTGGGATACCAAAGATGTCCACAGAATTTCGCCATAAATGTATGTGACCTAATCTGTTCAATTGAAGCATACCCAGCAGGCTTATTCAAAAATTGAAAATCTTGATTGGGGGTTCTAAAGCTCTGCTGCTGCCAAACTAAGCTTCCACTTAAAGCATCACTTAGTTCTTTTTCAGTCAAGCAAAAATGCTTTCGAAATAAAAATATTTTTTTACAGTATATGGCCTTTGTCATCCATCGCGCATGACTGATGGCTCCTGGTGGTCTGACATGGTAATTGGGAATGTTTTCGCCAAGGAACAAGAGAACGATTTTTAAGAACTCCTTGTAATATACTCTGGGATGTTTCATTCAGTTGAGCCAAACAAAATGACTTTATTTGAAGTTGGAAATGAGCAAGTGATTTGGCAGCGACTACATCGTCCTCAATGCCAGGGCAGAAGATTTTGTTTTTTACATTGTCCCAATCATCTTTGAAACGTGAAAATATAAACACTCCTGGGCCAGAAGTTTTACCAAATTTGATTTCGAACACTTCTTTTAATACAAATGAATCCTCTTAGGACAAACTGCAAGCAAAGGAAAGGTAGGAATAGTCAGCCAAATTCCGTAAGAAATTCAGTTTTGTAAAGCGAACCCTTTAAAGGGATAGAGGGGTTAGTATGCTCTGAATAACTGTTGGGAAGAATAAATTAATAGGGGTTGGGCAAAACTTGAATCTTCTAGGTGCACCCCGGTAGCATTGGGAGTAAATTTCATAAAAACACCACCTTCGTATGGAAACGCCCCAAAGGGATGGAGAGAGGGGGTAAGTGTGTTTGAAAAAAATGTTGGGGATGACAAATTAATGTGGGTCGGTAATACGAAAGAATCCTCTTAGGACAAACTGGAAGCGGTGGAAAGGTAGAATTTCAATTTTGTATGGGGAACCCCTTAAGGGGTGGAGATAGGGGGTTAGTACTTTCTGAAGAAATGTTGGGAAGAATAAATTAATAGGGGTTGGGCATAGACTTGAATCGTCTAGGGGCACCCTGGTAACATTGGGAACGTTGGGTGTAAATTTCATAAAAACATATTTTTTGTATGGGAACCCCTAAAGGGTTGGAGAGAGGGGGTAATTTTGTTGGAAAAAAATGTTGGGCATAAAAAATGATTGAGGGTCGGTCTTACAACTTACCGCTCTATGGGCTACTTCTGAGCAGCTATGGGATGATTTGTCTGAAAATCTCCCAAATTTTTCAACATTGACCTTGATGAGACGCCATTTACCCCCCTCCCATCTCCATAATTTTTTGGCTCCAGCACTTTTTTATCAAACCTCACAAAATAAATAGTTCCAGTATATCGAAAAACAAATATTAATAATCTCCATATGTCACTATTCCATAGCTAATATGTATATGATATGTTTATTGTTTTTCGTTCGCGTTTTCACAAAAAAATTAAAAAATTTAAATTGAAAGCTGTGCGTGTAACAGAAATTGAAGCGAACATCGATGTCAACATCGATTGTGTAAAAACATCGGATACTGAACATCGATGTTAAATCACTCAGTTTTAAAAACATCGATGTCGATGCCGCAGCCCTAATACTAAGATGCAATCACTTTAAAACACCTAAGGCAGCTGCAGTTATGATAAATAAAAGCATTAGCGAGTAGACCGCGTGCAGGAAACTTCGTAGGATTGGGTTAAAATCAATAACAATAACATTGGAGAGTGGAAAACTGGAAACGAATAATTTTGTCTGACGACAAACAAAATTTATGAATGAAAAAAAAAAGAATTAATGAGTTTATGTTATCTCTTGGATTCTTGAGATCGAGACACGACTACTGCTGATATACGAAAATCGATGGTAAGAAGGAAGATGTTATGATACTAATCTTACATGTGGATGATTTATTGATTGTATGTAGCATGTTATCATCAATTGAGAAACTTAAGCAACAACTTTCTAATCTCTTTGAGATGTCTGATTGCGGAGCATTAAAGTTTTTCTTGGGAATGAAACTTGTCCATTCAAATGGTAACCTTATGATTTCTCAAAAGCAAAGTATTGAAAAAATGCTAGATAAATTTTATTTGTTGGAGTGCAATGCTGTACAAAGTCCAATGGAGAAGGGGTTGCAGCTAAAATCAGGCGAAGGTCTGTACATATGCGACAAACCTTATCGCGAGCTACTAGGAAGTCTTATGCACATAATGCTAAGTTCAAGACCAGATATTTGCTACACTGTACATATCTTATGTGAGCCGTTACCAACAGAATCCACCAAATACTCACTGGCAACATCTTAAATTAATAGCGCGTTATTTAAGAGCTGTTCCTCTTTAAAACTAAAATTCGAAGCAAAATCTAACGAGCCGGTAATTGGTTTTGCTGATGCAGACTGGGCATCAGATCTTGTGGACCGTAAGTCAAGCAAGAAGCATCAAGTGAAGCTGAATATATTGCCTTGAGTTCAGCTACTGCAGAGGCAAAATGGTTACGTGGAATAATGCAAGACTTGAAAAAAATAAAGAACGAAGCTGTTAAGATTTATGAAGATAATCGAGGATGCATTGGAATGGCCACAAATTTGGAAAGTAAGCGAGCCAAACATATAGATATCAAGCATCATTTCATACAAGATGCCGTTCCAAATGGAATTGTTCAAATTGAGGCTATAGGAACTATAAACCAGCTGGCAGATATCTTTACTAAGTCATTCGACATAACACGTTTCAAAGAGTTACGTTTTAACATCGCATTACACGATTGAGAGGGGGTGTTGAGTTACTTTTTTTATAAAGCAATCTTTGTTTTTTATTCATAGAAGAAAGTTTTACTGTCAGAAATTTTCTTTAGTTCACAAAAATTATTCAACTTAAGCAAACCGTTTTTTTTTTTTTTGTCTTAATAAAAACTAATCTGTTTTATTTCGTTATAAACCACGCCGTATAAATATAAGTACCAGGAGACCGACCAAGTTCGGTTTTTCGCTTTAAGGTTGAAAAAGTCGAAAAAATGTAATGCAATTGAATGAGAAGTCGGAAATATTTAAAAAATATTGAATAGGGTTGAAAACCCGAAAACAACGTTGAGAGAGGTTGAAGCAGGTGAAAAAGTTTGATAAACTCTATAGTATATTAAAGTGTTGAAAAAGTTGAAGGAGATTGAAAAGTTAGAAAAAAGTTCAAAGCCTCGGAAAAAGTTGAAAGAGGTTGAAAAGCCGAAAAAAGTTGAATGTGGCTTAAAAAGTGCAAAATGGAACGTGTTAAAAAAAGTTGAAAGAGTTTGAATAACTCGAAAAATGTTAAATAAGGTTGGAAAATTCGAAAAAATATGAAAAGTGTTGAAAAAAGGTTAAAAAATGTTGAAAAAGTTGAAAGAGTTTGAGTTATTCGGAAAAAGTTGAATAAGGTTGAAAAATTCGAAAAAAAAAATGAAAAAAAAGTTGAAAGAGGTTGAAAAATGTTTAAACAGTTGAAAGAGGTTGAATAACTCGAAAAAAGTTGAATTAGGTTGAAAAATTCGAAAAAACATGGAAAATGTTGAGAAAAGTTGAAAGAGGTTGAAAAATGTTGAAACAGTTTAAGAGGTTGAATAACTCGAAAAAGTTGAATAAGGTTGAAAAATTCAAAAAAATATGGAAAATGTTAAGAAAATTTGAGAGAGGTTGAAAAATGTTGAAACAGTTGAAAGGGGTTGAAAAACTCGAAAAAAGTTGAATGAGGTTGAAGATGTCGAAAAAATATGGAAAATGTTGAGAAAAGTTGAAAGATTTTGAAAAAGTTGAAAGAGTTTGAATAACTCGAAAAGTGTGTAAATAATGTTAAAAATTCGAAAAAATATGGGAAATGTTGAAATAAGTTGAAATGTGTTGAATAACTTGAAAAAATTTGAAAGAGTATGAATAACTCGAAAAAAATGAATCAGGTTGAGAAAGTCGAAAAAAAGTTGAACAGGGTTGAAAATTTCGAAAAAATATGGAAAATTTGAGAAAAGTTGAAAGAGGTTGAAAAAAGTTGAATAAAGTTGAAAAATAATGAAGCAGTTGAAAGAGGTTGAAAAACTCGAACTAAGTCGAATGAGACTAAATATATTGAGACCATATTTTGTTAGGATCACTCATAAAGTATACAAAATATTACATAAAATGTCTTAAGCTTGTATGGAAGGTGCCACGCCCACTAATGTAATCACGTCAACATTCATATAATTTCAGATATTATAATGACCGACGCCTCTACACCAAATTTAAAAAATATTACTCCAATAGTGCACTTAATATGGCATTTGAAGTATTTTGCTTATATGGGAGGTGCCACACCCACTAATGCAATCTCGTCGATTTTAATTTAATTTCAAAGCTTATAGTAACCGACACCTTTGCACCAAATATTAATGAAATTACTCCCACAGCACACTAAATATAACTGTTAATGTTTTTTGCATGTATGGGAGGTGCCCCGCCTACTGATGTAATCTTATCAAAATTCATTAAACTTAAAAGGTTATGGTAACCGACATCTCTATACCAAATTTTGTAAGGATCACTCATACAAAGCACTAAATAAACGGTTTTAGCTTGTATGGGAGGTGCCAGGCCTACTATTGCAATCCCGTCAAACTTCATTTAATTTCAAAGCTCATGGTAACCGACACCACTATACCAAATTTCAAAAAGATTACTCCCATAGCACACTAAACATAACACTTAAAATTTTTTTGCATGTAGGGGAGGTGCCACGCCCACTGATACAATCCCATCGAAATCAATTTAGTTTCATAGTTTATAGTAACTGACATCTCTACACCAAATTTCAAAAAGATAACTCTCATAGCACACTAAATATAGCATTTTACTTTTTTCGCATGTATGGGAGGTGCCACGCCCACAAGTGTCGTTGCGTCCACTTTTGTTTACAAGATACCCAGTAGCTAGTGTATCTTATATGTTAAATTTCATAACGATAGCGTAGTTAGTTCTCTTACTATGACGTTTATAAATATTGTGGGCTGTGCCACGCCCTTAAACGAGTTTTGCCAGTATAGTGGCATAACTTGTTATGACGACTGCTTTCAACGGTTTTGTCTTCAAAATTTTTATGAAAATCGTAGTTGCAGTTTTTGAGTAATATTGAATCAAAATTTTCAATTGTTGAAAGATGCCACGCCCTCTTCTCCAATTCCGCTCACTTTTGGTACCTTTGAAGATATTTATGATTTGCATCAGTCTACCAAATTTGATCAAAATATCTTAAATAGTTTGCGAGATATCACGTTATAAAAATTAACGTTTAGGGCTGTGCCAGGCCCCTGTTAGAGTCTTGAAAAACTTAAAACCTAGCCCAATCTTAATTTTGTTAACATATGAATGAAATCCTCAAGTTTCATCAAAATTGCAGCAGCCGTTTTCGAAATAAAGTTCAGTCATATACATACATATATACATATAAACATATTTATAAACATACACTCTTAGCTCGTTTAATAATAGTAGATATACTAGCATTACACTATGTAAATTTCATGAGAATCGATTGCGGTCTTCGAGAAAATGATATTTAAAAATATTTTTGTATGAGGGCAACCCTAAATAAAAGTTTTGTAGCCTAAGCTATGCCTCTTAACATAAGAGCTACGTGGTGTAACTTCGGAGTGAATCGACTAACCTGTCTTCGTGAAAATGATACTTATTTAAAAATATTTTTGTATGAGGGTCACCCTAAGTATGCACCCTGAATAAAATTTTTTTTGACCTTAATATGGAAGCCGTGTAAATTCCATGAGAATCGATTTGGCGGTCTTCGAGAAAATGATACATATTTAAAAAATATTTTTGCGTGAGGGCCAGTTTAAATAAAAGTTTTGTATCCTTAGCTATGCCTCTTAGCTACGTGGTGTAAATACGGTGTGAATAGATTAACCTGTCTTCGTGAAAATGATATTCAAAAATATTTTTGTATGAGGGCCACCCTAATTTTGCACTTTAAATAAAATTTGTACAATCTAGTCTCTGCCTCTTAATATAAAATCCATTTGGTGTAAATTCCAAGAGATTTGATTAAGCAGTCTTTGAGAAAATGCTATTTTTAAAATATTTGTGTATGAGGGCCACCCTAAATAGAAGTTTTGTGGCCTAAGCTATGCTTCTTAACATTAGAGATACGTAGTGTAAATTCGGTGTGAATCGATGTATTTGTCTTCGTGAAAATGATATTTAAAAATATATTTGTATGAGGGCCACCCTAAGTATGCACCCTAAATAAAATTTTTACCATCCAATCTGTGCCCCTTAACATTAAAGCCATACTGTGTAAATTGAGAAATCGCTTTTTTGAAAATATTTGTGTATGAGGGCCACCCTAAATAAAAGTTTTATAGCCTATGACACCCGCCCTATCGATACTAACATTCTGTAAAAATTTCATCAAAATCGGTTGGATAGTTTCCGCGTGCATAAGAGACAGACAAAAAATGAGTTTTATATAATAGTGTCTCATGGAAACAGAACTCAAAATTACCATATTTTATGAAAAAATAAATCACTTGGCGCAGAAATTATTTATGCAGAGCTTAATTTTAATACATATTTTTACTCTGCTATGTACTTTGATAATTATCATAATTATTTATTTACTAATTATTCTCACATTCCAAACAAATAAGTGTTTTCAAGGAATGTTCAGAGCATACATTCCATTTACATAAATTATAACACTGTTTAGAATTTCTAGAAATTTTCGTTATGATTTCACGTAGAAAAATGTTTCTTTGAATAAACCGTTTTCGTTGGTTCCAAGTTTTTCCATATAACTAATGCTGAAATAACAACAACGTCCAAAATTTTCTGAAAATATGCCATAGGCCACCTGTTTGTTTTACGTCGAGTTGTGTATTCATGCACTATTTGGTCTAATTTGTCTACGCCGCCTTTTGTCGAATTGTAATATAAATTTATTTCAGATTTTTTTATTTGTGTTTTTGGAACAAAATTTAATAATAACAATATTTTTGTACAGAGCTTCTTGTTCAGTACTTTTAGTGCAAAAAACAACAAAAAAATTACAAGCGCTAAATGCATCAAAATGGGCAACGAGCTGCTTATACTAGTTTCAATGACCGCTACGTCATATCATCAGTAAGCTTTGTTAGCCGAAGTATAGTAGTTCTACAAGCCTACTATGTAATGTTTCTTGCGTTGATCTGTTAAGAATCACAGCAGTAAACAAAACAAAAACTTCTACATCTTAATGCAATTGACCTTGTAATCTCTTTGATATCACACATTACTTGACGAGCGCTTCGTTGTCCGCTTTTTTGGCGATCCGAACGAAGTTGCAAGTGCTACATGTAAATATCGGTAAACAAAACAAAAACTTCTACATCTTAATGCAATTGACCTTGTAATCTCTTTGTTTTGTTTACTGCTGTGATTCTTAACAGATCAACGCAAGAAACATTACATAGTAGGCTTGTAGAACTACTATACTTCGGCTAACAAAGCTTACTGATGATATGACGTAGCGGTCATTGAAACTAGTATAAGCAGCTCGTTGCCCATTTTGATGCATTTAGCGCTTGTAATTTTTTTGTTGTTTTTTGCACTAAAAGTACTGAACAAGAAGCTCTGTACAAAAATATTGTTATTATTAAATTTTGTTCCAAAAACACAAATAAAAAAATTACCCTCGGTGAGCTCGCCGATATTTACATGTAGCACTTGCAACTTCGTTCGGATCGTCAAAAAAGCGGACAACGAAGCGCTCGTCAAGTAATGTGTGATATCAAAGAGATTACAAGGTCAATTGCATTAAGATGTAGAAGTTTTTGTTTTGTTTACTGCTGTGATTCTTAACAGATCAACGCAAGAAACATTACATAGTAGGCTTGTAGAACTACTATACTTCGGCTAACAAAGCTTACTGATGATATGACGTAGCGGTCATTGAAACTAGTATAAGCAGCTCGTTGCCCATTTTGATGCATTTAGCGCTTGTAATTTTTTTGTTGTTTTTTGCACTAAAAGTACTGAACAAGAAGCTCTGTACAAAAATATTGTTATTTCAGATTTGTTCTTATTACTGACATCTATTTCCATACTATGAGGCATAGTTGACAAAAATATAACAGCACGGTTTTTCTTTGGCACATATGATATTGGTTTTAACTTCGCGATACATGCTGGGTTGAAAATTTTGAGGAATGCAAGCCTTATTTTTTCTAATACTCCTAACTACTGTAAGACCATTTTGATATAATGATCTTGTAACATCAAGGCTCGTAAAATAGTTGTCAAAGGTAATGTTTCTGTTACTTCAAAAATATAGCTCGCATAAAGTACTGATAATTTTGTAAGCTAAATTTTTCGTCCTGTTTCGTCCCTCTTTACCAAGATAAAGAATGCCACATAGAGGGTAGCTAGTTTGACTGTCACAAATCCACCAGATTTTCATGCCGTACTTGTCAAGTTTACTGGATAAGTACTGCTTGAAAGAAACACGTCCTCTAAATGGTACGAGCTTTCATCTACTGTTAGATTTTCTCCAGGCAAATACCTCCCTTATAGGAGCCAATTTGTCTATTAATTTTCTCAGTGATCGTGTGGTTTTGTCGTCAAACCGAAAAACTCTTTGAATATCTACAAATCTGGTTTTTCCCATTGTGGCACGGTTGTGGTTCCATCTTTCCCTACGAATTCCGTTACTGAAATGTTTCCTTCCACCGGTTCATTCTCATTGTCACTACATAGTTCCTCATCCTCGACTTCTGTGGCTGACTCCATCACGTCTTCTTCATCTTCCGATACGTTATCAACAATAAAATTCTCATCTCACTATTGATTACGTTAGGGAAATCATTCTCGTCTTAATTTTCTTCTATGGCTCGTAGAAGTTCTTCTGGAGTTAATTTTGCAGTCTTCAATGCTCTGCAATGTTATATTTACAAATTTTGACAACTTGCGGCAACCTGTTTTTATTGAATCATGATGAGATGAAGGGAGTGAAAAGTAAGAGTAAACATACCTTTTTGCAATCAGTGTTTCAACGCACAGTGTTACTACATATAAAAGCAAAATTATATCAATAGTATTATAGATCTTAGCATAAAAAAGACACGGTGCCTCATAGACACTTGTGAGCAGATACGCTACTTTTTGTTTTTATTGGCAGATATCTCTAAAATAAAATTGTTCATTATATATTTAATATCGGTGTTAGATTCGCAATATATCAAAGATAGAATAGAAAGAGGCTATTTTTTATAAAAGTTTTACTGGTTTTTATGTGTGTAATTCTTACAAAATAGATATCTACAAAGCTAAGAAACCAGAAATTGTCATTGATTAAAGTTCATGCAGTATATGATGAGGCAGATAGTTTTGAAATAACTAATGATGAAAAAAATTATCCAATTTTTCACTGTAGAGACATGGATTTTGCTTCTGAGACTAAAAAACGCAACAAAATTTTACTGGATCTAGGTGAACCGCCAATCCAAAAAAAAGCATTCGACAAAATTTACAAGAAAACAGAGAGGAGAAGTTTTGATTATTGTGAATAAATTAATTAATACTGATGATATAATGGAATATGAAATCAATGTGTTAGCTCAGTAGTATATAAGCAATGTAAAAACTGCTTTACTCCAACAAAATACTCGATCTGGAAAACATCAAGTATTAACTGCGCTTTCCGATGTTTGGGCAACAACAAAAAATACGTCGGGAGTTTAAAGAATCACGACGAATGGTAATCCGTGCAAAATATTTGGAAAAAGAAACAGGATTTGCATCACAGCCTCTAAAAAAATGATAAAAAAAACTCCTTGAATCCACTCGCGAAAAAGTAATAAGCTTTTATTTACCCGACGACGTTAGTCGTATAATGCCTAGAATGAAAGACTGTGTGTCTATTAACAAGAATGGTAAAAAAGTCATGGCACAAAAGAGACTGTTACTTTCTAATCTGAAAGACGTTCATAAGCAATTTGAAGAAACTTTTCAAGAAGCAAAAATTGGATTCACAAAATTTCGATCACTTCGTCACTCGTCAATGTATTTTGGCTGGACAAAGTGGAACACGTAACGAGTGCGTATGTAAGAGTCATCAGAACGTCAAACTAAAACTACTTGGAGTGAAGCAGGAACTAAACAAAACAAGCGATCATCTTCAATGAAACGTACCATGATTTATTGAGACACTCTGTTTGCGAGTCATCAACTTCATCTTGTTTCTTTTCAACGTGCCAAAACTGTCCAGGAATAAATTATGTGATTAGAAAACTAAAATGTATTTTAGATGACCACGTCATAAGAGTATAGTCAATGGATCAGTACTGACAGGTACACAGCAAAAAAATTCTTTTAACTAATTTTTATATTGGGAAATAAATTTCATTTTTATTTACAGGTGCGAAATTGTAAATGCAACCTACGCTACCTACTGATTAGCCAGCTTTCCTTAAGCACGATTTTATAGCAAAGTCGCAAGCCGCGTACTTGACACTTTGGGGAGTTTGTTGTTTGCTCAGACTTCGCTGAAAATTATGCATTTCACGTTCAAAATAACATAATAACCCATTACCGAGTTAAGGCCGACCTCAAAACTCTCTCTAGGCGTCTCTGCTTTGCGCGCGCCTTCTCCAATCAGTCACACCAAGCGTGGATAGGGGTTTCGTACGGGCAATTGATTGATTGGGTCCAAAACTCCGACTCATGTCTTAAGTTTTGTCAATCCCAGTGCTAGACTATAAACATAACACAGATCTGGGAGGATTTGTTCTGGAAAATATTTAAAAATTCCTATGACGCTGAAAGTTTAATGTGCTATTTTCAAATAAAAAAAAAATTATTTTTTCCAAATGATCAACATATGGAATCACTTAAGTTTTTGTATTAAATATGCATATAATTTAAGCTTACAGGATCGTTAAAAATTTCCTCTGCTCTCGTGTGTACATCCTTGTTTTTTTTATTTCGTATCAAAATGTAAATATTATCAATGCCAGGGCAGGATGTTAACAATTTATTTATTAAAACTGAAAATAAATACATATAGATTTTAATAGAATGATAAAATGATCTTAAATTAAGTGGGCAGGTCTAGTCAGAATTTTCAAGAAATTGATTGTTTTTTTTTGCATTTTCTCAAAGAATAATATCTTAAAAATATATCCTGCAAATTTGAAGTCAATCCAACAATTACTTTTAGAGTCATTTAGCAATATCCACAAGGCTCTCTCTCTCATTCATGTGAGAGTAAAACTTTAAATGCGCTTTTCTTAAAACTATGTTTTCGGAACTGGTGACCACTGTAACTCGAAACCCGCTTGATAGATTTCAATGAAATTTACACAGTTTTTGAAAAACATAAAAAGCTAATGCCTGATCGCAGGATATTTTTTTTTTAATATCGATTTTTTATGAACAATTAATTGTTGGTACTTTCCCGAAAATCTGGATTTAAATCTTCGGAGGCCGTCATTTTGTTGACTTAAAAAATAAAAAAACCTTCGATCAGGCACTAGATTATTTATTTCAATAACTAATTTTTCTTATCCGATTGATTTTAGATGATTTTCCAAGGATTTGTGATGGTCACCGCAAGTCACTCTGTATGAGACAGGGTCCAACACAGCCAGCAATAACTTTTATAATTTTTAATTTTTTCTTTTTTGTAAACTTTCGTCAAGTCATGTTGAAACATGATCAAAGAAGTAGATAGAAAAAAACGAGACCCCGAGCTTTTTCCCTGTTTTAAATTTTGGCGAGCCGAATGAAAGCAGGAAACAATGAGAATTACGAACCAAAATCCTATTGAATTTTATTTCTGATTTTGTTCGGCTTTTGCAACGAAGCAAACGAATTCACAATGTTAAATTCAGACCATTTTGTATTTTTTAATTTATTTATTTACTTACATTCATAAAAAAGTTATTTGAATATTAGAAAATGAAATTAAATAAATTGAAATTCAAAAATAAAGAAAACTTGTTGAATAAATTATTCAATTACGATGACTTACATTTAAGCCTGCATTTGAGAAAATCAATTTTTATATCTACCAGGCAACCACCAAATCCAACAACGTGATTTTTATTTTGACTCCTTCAAACTTGCAAATTTGCAAGTGATCCCGCGTAAATTTTGCTGTTGGTTTTTCTTCAGAAAATTTCAGTCGAAAATATCCTAAAAAAATGCGTATATTTGTTGTTGCTTTTTTGTAGTTTACAACTGATGCCGTTACTTGCAATTTTGTTGGTATTTTTTCGGCGGAAAAAATGAGTTGAAAACGAACAAAATGATATTCATGTTGTTTGCTTGTATGTGTGCTCAAATTATGCTATTTTTCGCAACTAGGATTTTTCCCTTGGGGGCTATAAATATATAGAAATTATGAAATTGTATTTTTCAATTTTTTGTTTTACTTGAAACGAATCATTAGTTGGAACAAGTTAATAATAAATAAGTTCAATAAGAATAGCTCAGTCACTAGAACTGATTCTGCATTTAAAAAAACACGAAAATCATATTTTCAAAGATCAAAAATGAAGATTTCTTTAAAATTAACACGGAGACTAAGTCAATGTGTCAAAATACACTACTACTATCGAAGTGTTATCTTAATTTGGGCTTAAACCTTTCCGAGTCCAGAAATATTCATATAAGGGGCTTAGCACCCTTGATCCCTTGATCGAGTACGTACATTTTTCGATTCAAACTGAAAAATTAAAATGATATTCATGTTGTTTTATTTGCTGAGCGCCTGCTTCAAACAAAATTTCATTTGTCTTACGGATTGAATCGAAATTATTATACAAAACTCAAAATATTTCTATAATTTCTATATTTTTCAACATTATCATGGAAATAAAAATAAAGGTTGTATTAAATTGTCGTATTAAAACTTGACAGCAAAATGTGGCTGTCAAAAAATTGTTCAACTCAATTTTTTCTGTTTGCATTTTGCATTGGATTTTGACAACCATGAAGCCACATTTCGCTGTCAGATTTTAATACGACAATTTAATATAACCTATATTGTTATTTTCATGATCAAGTTGAAAAAAAAAATATTTTATATAAGTTCACAAGCCGTAGATGTATTTGCAGACACCGTTTGGTTGAGGCCTGTGACTTCAGCTGAGACTGCTTGAGTTTGCAGTCCAATTTTTTTCCTCAGCGTGTCTGAAATAAACGTCGCCTCGGATCCAGAGTCTATCAGTGCTCGTGCCATGTATTGAGCTCCATTTTTCTCCACATTTACAATGGCTGTACCTAGTAGAATTTTCTTCATTACTGTAGCGCAGTTCGCTACTAGGTGGTTTCGTTGTTCATCTTGCGTTGGGTGAGAAGTGGACTGTATTGTTGTTGCGAATCACTGCCGGGTCTTACTGTGTTCTAAAGACGCTGCTTCAGCTTGTGAACTCGTGCAAGGGATCGAATCTGGGTCTGTCATTCTATGGAGTAAGGAATGATGTCTTTTGTTGCAAAATCGACAAAGATATATACTTTTACATTCCTTGACTTCATACGACACAGCTAAACAATTAAAACAATATCCATGTTGTTTTACCGATTCGATCCTCTCCTCTATATTCATATTACTGAACTTGGGGCACTCGCGAAGAGTATGTTCGGATTTGCACAGCTTGCAAATTGAACCATCAACGTAATTTGTGAAGCTGTGGGTTTAGAGGCAACTTTTGGCGGCTGATGACATTCTGTAGTTCGGGGCTTCTTTGTCACATTCACATGAAAAGAACTCACACGCTTTTCTTTGGGTGAACTGGGGCCAAAATTTGCAACTTTTTGTTGACTTGGCTTTGAAATCGAAGCCTTTATGTCGCCAACAAACTCGAGGGATTTATGTTTGCGGGTCAAAAAACAATCAAATTCCTTCCAAGTTGGAACCTTGGAATTGTCCTTCAAAGACTTCTCAAAATCTTCTAGGAACACGGTGGGTAATTTCGTGGAACATAGATACACCAAGATAGGATCCCAGCTATCTGTATCTATTTCCAAATTCTGAAGCGTTGTAATGCAGTTATTGATCGTTCGTTGCAGTTTTTTCACTGAACTACCGGACTCAAAAACTTGGGGAAGATTAAAAATCATTTTAAGTTGTCTGAAAGGTCTCCCCACGCATTGAAGAAACCATCATTAGTAAGCGGGGCATTCTTTATCACAACACTAGCTTTACCACGGGTTTTTTGTCTTAAATGGAATAGTTTTTCGACATTACTTAACCTTTTATTGTTAATATATAATGCCGTAAACAAATCTCTAAAAGAGGGCCAACTGACGTAGTCTCCATAAAAGATGTCAATATCACAGGGTGGAAGATTAACTGCTGGGGACATATTAACAATGTCAACTTTTGGTTTGGGTTCTTCTTTTTTTTTTGGTTTTAAGAGCCTCAGAATGCTCATACATTGATGTAATACATCTTAGGTAGCTAGAGTACGTCGTCTTGTACTTGGCCTTCAGTTTCTCCATACTGATATCTTCCCCCTTTGGATTTTCACGGACTTCTTCATAAGCCGTTCTACATTTACTCCGAAGATATTCCAGTTGAGTCTGTTGTATTCTGAGAGAATGGAAACTGAATTCTGAAATTGGGGTTTCAGATTGAGTCTCTTCAAATTCAACGACATCGTTAGCAAAGTGCACAAAAGACTTAAGCGACATTGTATAAAGGGTCTTTAAAAGGAAAACAAATAAAATTAAAGAAATTTAACTTTAAATTTATACAATGTCACTTGAATGGCGAGTTAAATTTGATTTCGGTTCAAAATAATGAAACAAATTGAATGAAACTTGCATAATATTTCAAAAACACAAAAATTTTTAAATGTGGGGCACAATGGGTTGATAACAAATGGGTTAAGTAAACAATTTTTACAAAAAATCTTATTAAATTTCTTTTAATTACGCAAACAATTACGAAAAATTTCAAAAAATTTTGCAATGACTTGTATTTTCTGTTGGGTTACAATGGGTTAACAAATTTTCGAAAAAATTTCAACAATTGGGGTTAAGCGAAAAGGTCGTAAAATTACGAAATTTTCCAAAAAAGCGCAAAAAGCCGCGAAAAAATCGTTATTATAATAATAATTTTTGGGGCACAAAGGGTTAACGAAATTCACAATGGATTAAAAAATTTTCAATTTTAAATCAATTCCCACAATTTGGGAAAACTTTCAATAAAAATCAGGATAAAAAATTTCTGAGATTTTTTGCACCAATCTGGCAACTCAATTTGAGAACTGGTTGGAGTGGAAACAAAAACAATAGTACAAGTTATGCTTTGACACAATTAAAGCGGTGGCGGTAAAGCGGCGACAAATATACGCTGTCAAAAATTATAACATACTTTATGATGTGAAATTGAACAGAATTGCGGCGTACGATTGGTGAGCTGCCGACGGTTCGCCGTCGATTTAGATTTAATTCTATTTCACCCTCCGATCAGTGTTGCATTTCCAATCAGCTTGTGTCAATTCTTTTGTTTACGTTTGAAATGCGAACTGCGTGAAGTAATTTTAGCTTAAATAAAAGAAATAGCTAAAAATAACTCAATTGAAATAAAAAAAATATTAATAAAAATTACAAAATGAATAACAGCTGAATTTTCCGTCGTTCGTCGTACGCCGCAATTGTGTTTATTCAAACGATTTTTCGTCGCGTTTTTTTTGACAGCGTTTATTCGTCGCCGCTTTACCGCCACCGCTCTAATAGCCTAAGCACAATTAGAGCGGTGGCGGTAAAGCGGCGACGAATATATTTGTACCAACTAAAACATAAAAACTATTTTGCATATTTGCTAAAGTTATTGAGTTCATCGTGTGAAGCGACTCAAAATACATAAAAAACAATTATCATAGCATATTTTAAAATTTCAATTGATATTAAAAGCATCAAAAACTGTACACGGTTCACTTCATAATTTTATAAAATTATTCGTAAAAGCGTTTACCTTGAAATGACCATAAAACGAGTAAATGACCAGGTACGATTTTACAGATCATGTAATAATTGTGCATTGTCATATTTGGTTGAAAATTTTTACCGATTTTGATCTTGCTTAAAACGAGCCGTGTCGGCCATAATGCTAATCTTAAAATGGCCATAAAACGAGTAAATGAGCAGCTCCGATTTTGCGGATTATGTATTTGGAATCTCCGGACACTATATAATAATTGTGCACTGTCAGATTTGGTTGACCTTGATTTTGATCTTGCTTGAAGAGAACCGTGTAAAATACTTTGAAAATTTTTGAACCAAAAATCAGATATTTTTTTTCTCATATTTTTTTTTAATGTAAATTCACGGCTATTTCAAATTATAGTGTATTGAGGTGAATGCAGTGAAAACAACAGAGGACTATAGCTGTAACACAAGAAACACCAAAGCTCTACTCGCGGAGAAACCACAGTTTTATTCCTAATATGCATATAGGCTTAAAAAATAGCGGTAAACTTCTTTCGATACTTCTTTATGTGCACATAAGGAAAATCGAAAAAACAATTTAATAAAAAAATATTATAAATAAGAAAAAACTTAAATTTTCTTAATTTTTTTGTCCAAATTCGGAAAAAAAATTTTGCTGCTCTGGTACCAACCCTAGGACTATTTTTTTTTATTATTTTTTTAAATGAGGACATGCTCGAATATGAATAAATTTTCGAAAATCGAGAGATCTTGAAGTATTCTAGAACATTCCATTTGTGTGAACATGTCTAATGTACATACAGGCTACAATGAATGAATTTCAACACATACTATTCTAACTTTTATTAATAATTTCTTTTTATCATAAGAGTAGGTGTAAGAACATGTATATTAGTGTAGTACTACCCATTTTCATAAAGTACTACCCAAAAATAATAAATTGAGCACTTAAATTTTTTTCGAAACGACAGCACTGCTCCACATAGCACAATTGTGCGCTCAAATATTACACGCATTTGTATGCTCTTTCATTCCGTTGTCGAAAAACCATTAAAGCCTTTCCACACTGAAAGGCCGCGTCAGCGTCCACGTCCAATACTTCACACAGGGCGCGATATTTTTGTGTGGACGATTCAGTCTGTTCGCTTAATTCTTTGGAAAAAGTAGTGCGTTTTGAGTTTTTTTATTTGATACTGACTATGAGCTCGGAAGAAGAAGAACTTCTTTTGCTATTAGCTTTGCAAAGCAAAAAGAAGAAAAGACGATATTGGGTTCATGAAATCAATAAGAAGAGGAAATATTTAGGGGAATACCACCGCTTATGTATTGCATTGGAGTCGCATGAAGATAGGTTTTTCAAGTATTTTCGTATGTCGCGAGAATGTTTCGAGGAATTGCATGATTTGATAAAATGCAAGATTGAAAAGCGCACAACAAATTGGAGCAAACCAATTGAACCAAGGGAAAGGCTAGCCATTTGAACTATTCTATAGATTTTTCTAAGATATTCAAAAATTCAAATTATCTCAGTTCTGTTAATTTAGAAAAATACAGATATCTTGGGTTCGAAATAAGAAAATTATACATTCAAAATGATGTAACACGGGATCGGCAGCAAAATAATATGAGGTGATTTTTCAACTTTAAAGTACAATATCGGAATTTTTTCATTTTTTTCCGGTCAATTTTCAATTTTTTTGTAAGAAAAAAAGAAGAAGAAGAAAAACTAATCATGGATTCAAATTCCCCGATTGATAATAACTGATTGAAATAAAAAAAATTGAATCACCTTAATATGCAAATTTGTCAACCACGATTCGAAAAAAATCAGGTCTGCTAATTTAGAAAAATGCAGATATCTTTGTTTTAAAATAAGATAATGATATGCGGTTTCGGCATTCATTTAAGGGAATATCAGTTCATTAAAAATGATGTACCGTGGGATCGGCGGTAACATAATATTTGAGGTGTTGGAGCTAGAAAGTGGAAAATCGGTACTTTTTTACTTTCGTCCGGTCAATTGTCAATTTTTTTGTAAGAAACGAAGAAGAAGAAGAAGAAGAAAAACCAATCACGGATTTGAATTTCCCGATCGATTGTGTCCCGAAAACCATACCCACTTTGTTGAAAAATTTTATAACCTCTACAACTTGCAGCATTTTTTGAATCAAGATTTTTGAAAATGGGTTGTTTACTTAAAACAGAGGGCGCTAATCCAGTTTTCAATATTAAACTTAATCCTAGTAATGGGGCTTGTCCAGACATATAAGGCTATTGTAATCCGCTAACACATCGTGAAAAAATCAAAAAGTTTTTTTTTTGAACCGCTCTAATATACATACATGATATTCCTATAACATAACCAAATTTTTATTTTTTCGTGTACCGGCAAACAGTAATTTACCAAAACTAGCTCATGTTAAGTGGTTCATTCAGTTGTATAAGTGTAAGTATTAGATAATTAGTGTACATGATTGTGACCAACTGACACTTTCGATAATGTTAAGGAAAAATCAAAAACATTCATTAGATCGTTTTTTTTTACAAAATAACATAATAAATTCAGTAGATCACCTTCGTATGTAAATAGTTAAATCTGCATTTTTTATGGGATGTAATTTATATTTTTTCAGATACGTGATATTATAATCAAGATCTGTATAAGTATTACTTATTTCCACACCACCTATGAGGTAGAGTTTTGGTGCGTTTTTTTTGCAGTGGTTTCCTCTGTAGACATATTCTACAGCATACCCGTTGAAGAATGCATTACATGATTTGTCATTTTCCGATAACGGGGCGTGGAAACTTCCATACAACAAAAACACTTAAAACGCTATATCTTGGGATCTATGATAGCTACTGTTGTGAAACTTGATAAATGGAACAACATTGGTTCTGCCAAGCTACTCGCAAAATGTGAACGGGATTGAACATTGGGCGTGGCATCTCCCAAGCAATAAAAACACTTAAATTGCTATTCTTGGTACTTATACCGAGCTGTAACATTTGGTGCATGGACCTAATACTCTACAGTAATGACTGCGTAAAATGTGAGGTTGTACAATGAGGGAGCGGGCAAAGCAGCGAAAAATCATGTTGAAGCTATGAAAACATAATAAAAGTTATGTTTGTTTCTTTTTGCCAACATATACAGGCTATTTTGATTATTTAAAATAAATAATAAACATGCGGTCGAAAAATTTTACTTTCATTTTCAAGAAATTTTTGTGCTGTCAAAATTTCATCAAATTCATAAAAAGATATCGAATGGGACAGCAAAATTGGAAATTTTAGTCAACACAGCAAAAATTTTACTCACCAGGCTAAAATGGTTTTCACCGCGATTTGCCTAGGTAAAAAGATATCGATTGGGATAGACCCTTACACATTAATTTAAGCATTTTTGACATTCGAACGTCGACGCTCAAATCTCCATTTAGACAGCAGAAAACTTGTGCATCGACTCACCACGCCGACGTAAAAATGCCGAACTACCACTCCGACGTATGTCGCATTTACACAACAAAAAACTACTCCGAAGTCATACGTCGACGCTCAAATTCGGTGTGTGTAAATAGCATAATAGAAAGCATCTATTAAAATTTGTCACTCTCTTTTCCCATACGATTCTTTCAGCAAAAATGTATTGTTTAAAAATGTTGTTCTTGTCACTTTTTTTTTGAATTCGATTCTCTCACACAAAATCTGTCATGGCTTCGATGCCCATTTTCGTAACATATTTTGTTCGCTCATTTCCGTAACGCTCATTCGCTCATTTTCGTAACATTTTTTTGGTTCGCTCATTTCCGTAAAGCATTCACCAGTTTACCCCCATGCCAACGCGCGTATAGAAGTATATACTTCAAAAAAACATGGAAAGTTAAATAAAAAAATATCTATCTGAATTTTAATTGAACAACCTTGAATATTAATTCAAGACAGCCTTAGCTTCAAGAAAAACTATGGCTGAAAGATGTACTCAAAAAAAAAAACGAGGCTAGCTAAAACGCTAATTCTGGCGGATTTGCACACATGCATTATTCAACAGACAATTTCTATCGTATTATGAAATTCTCATGGATAGTTCCAAAAAATTATGAAATCTTTCTGGAGATACAATCGATTTTAAAAAAAAAGGTCCAGTATAGAATATAAGCGAAAAAATATTTATTTTGCCATTTGATTTCAAACATGTTTACAGTGCATTAACAAAATAACCAGCTCATTTTGTGGTTTGCTTACTCTCGCTTATTCTCTTCGTTTGCTCGCGAGCATATGGGGTGCCGACCACTGATTTAGAGCAGGGGTCGGCAAAATTAAAAGTGTGATTGTGTTGGTGAGCCAATTGCAAATTCTGAAGCATGTTGATCTGCCAAATAAAATAGACTTCGCACGGCAAGATATGGCGCAGCGGCCATCCCATACGTCACGGTGTTGAGCTGATATGTGACAATTTCTTGATCTGGCGAATTTCTCCATAAAATATATTGATACTTGCGATCATTTGTCTCGACGAGTACCTGTCTGTACATTTTAACGATGTCAGCAGCGACAGCATAGCGATAGAGACGAAAACGTAAAAGCAAAATAAATAATTCGCTCTGAAGAGTAGGACCAACAATTTGAATATCATTAAGAAATTGTTGTGAAGTGGTTCGACACGATGCGTCAAAAACAACTCTTAATTTAGTTGAAGTGCTAGTTGGTTTAAGCACACAATGATGTGGAATATAATAGTGAGGCTCTTTCAAATTTGGGTTTTTTACCAGACTCATATGGCCCAAATGCTCATATTCATTCATAAAGGCAACATATTGCGCTTTGAGTTCAGGTGAGCGTGACAAACGACGTTCTTGAGCTAAAAACCTCTGCAATGCTATAGCGTGAGAATGACCAAGATAAGTTGGATCATCTTTAAAAGGCAATTTGACGACAATCCTGCCATCAGGATTTCTTGAGACTGCTTCAGTGTACACGAGTTCACAACTGTGCTGCTCACGGGTCCACACTTCCGCAGAAGTTGAAGCTTCATCTAGTTTCCACAAACGCTCTAACTTTTCATCTATTGAGTCATGAGATGTGAGCAAACATGTTGATATTTGGGTGTTGTGTGGCCTTTGATATCGACCTGAAACCACCCAACCTAGCAATGTTTTTTGCAAAACAGGTAATTTGTCGCCAAGACGAATCTGACCAACAGAAAGAATATTGAAGAAACTTTCTGTGCCCAAAAGCAAATCGATACGTTTTGATTTGTGAAATTGTTCATCAGCGAGTTCAGCGCTCGGTGGCAAATTCCATGATGAGACATCAATTTCAGCTTCTGGCTGATATGCAATATGCGACGTTACACAAAATGAAAGTGGAATTTCAAAATTATTTAAGCGAGACTTAATAGTTGTTGAGGCTTTTTATTTTATGTTTGTAAATGAATTTCCAACGCTTTGAATTTCAATATTATGTTTGCCGCGAGGCAACTGCAATTTTTGAGAAAATTCATCGGTAATAAAATTAACCTGCGAGCAAGAATCTAACAAAGCTCTGCCTAGCTTATAGCAACCTGAAGCATCTTGAACCAACACCATAGCAGTGGCGAGAATCACATTATCTGTCGACGAATTTTCCATGTGCGTATGAGCTGCAGCCTCTCTTAAAGTACAAGGCAATGATGACGATGTTGTCGTTGATGATAACTGAGGTGCAGGTGACCGTGCTGGTGCATAGCTAGGAACAGGGATATTATCGACAGTGCTGACTGGATTAGATTTATGCAATAAACTGTTATGTTGACGCGAACAGGTTCTACATCTATGTGAAGAGGAGCAATTTGAAAGTTGATGCCCTTTGGAGAGACAGTTAATGCAAAGACCAAGCTTCTTTACATTTTCAAAACGCCGAACAACCTCAAGAGACTTAAATCGTTCACAATTATTGATTTTATGATTTGTGCTTGAGCAAAAAGAGCACACTGGATTCGAGCATGCAAACGAATAACCACGATTGTGATTTCTATTTAGTTGTGTTTTTTTAGAAAATTTATCAGTTTTAGGCTCAACGAAATTATCACACTCAATTGATTCAAGATATTGACAATGTCTTTCTAAAATCATTCTACAACTGTTCCAAGTTGGCAACTCTTTGAACTCTAACGACTGCTTCCATTTTTTTTATTAGATTCCTCATCAGCTTTCTGCAAAACTAAATAAATTAACATGGCTTGTGAAATTTCTTTTTCCGAACCTAACGACAGCAAAGAACCATATAGAGCCGATGCGTTGTCGACAAGACTTCGTAACTGACTACCACTAGGCTTGGAAATTGCAGGCAAATCAAAAAGTGACGAAATATTTTCGAGGAAAATTAAAGTTGTGTTGTCGTAGCGCTCCCTAAGTCTTTCCAAAGCTTTAGGGTAATTTTCATTTGTTATTTGGAAAGCTTTGACAGTTTCCAATGCTGGGCCCTGGAGACAATTGAGAAGATGATTAAATTTTTCTATATTAGATAAATTCAATCAATCAATAATTTGTGCAAAAGAGACAATGAAATTTTTGTAAGTAGAATATTTGCCATTAAATGTTGGCAGTTTTAACTGTGGCAATTTTGAATTTTGCATAGGCATAAAACAGGTGACATCCGACATTGAAATGTTGTATGCATCGTCTCCTAATCTCGTTTGAATGGCTAATTTTGTGGTAATGTAGAGCTCTTCAATGTCAGAACGACAAGAATCATCCGTATCAATTTTTTTAATGTTCGTTTGTATAGTAAGAATTTGCTTGAAATACGATTCAAGTATACCTAAGCGACATTTGAGTTCGGCAAAGGATAGAGCCTTCCCTTCCCCTTTACCACTGCTTTCGATGATATTTTTAATACGCGTAATACTTTTTTTTGCATTAGCTCTCTGCTGCTTAAGCTCTTCGATGATGGTCATTGTGACCGAATTTGCTAATTGTTCAAAAATACCAAAAACGAAGTGATTTCGACGATAGACGAAGCGAGGTACAATTAGCAAATTTATAAATGTGAGCGCAAGAGTAGCTGCAGCTATGATTGCAATAAACGATAGCAGCAGCAGACGAAAAGCTCACGCACGATAGGCAAGCAAATCGAAGACAAAGTAGTGAGCAGTGGTGAGACGGCAAGAGACGAAGGCGACGTCAAATGGCAAAACGCAGTAAGATGCGCCGAAAATATAAGCAGCGGCAGCGGCTTCAATTGCTGCAGGTCAAACGATGCGACGCTAGCAACGAAAATTTAGCGAATTTTAGGTGTTGCTACGCAAGCACGATAGCGGGATTTTTGGAATGGTGTGATCTTACCAGTTGGTACAGTTTACGGAACTGTATTTTACATATGGTTCAATGATTTATATGGTACTCCCTTAACATTCGATTTCACAGCCAAATTCCTCGACGAAACGAAAATAGTTATGAGTCCAACGACGAACCAGCAAATGAGACAGGAACAAAAGCTTTTATGTTAATTTTTGTACTGGAACCTTTTTGTTACGCGACGCGAATGCCACGAATTTTTCCAAAAATTTATTTTATTTTAAGAATATTTTAAAAAGTCTTTATAGTTTTTTCTTAAATTTAAACACTCGTGCCCCACGTTGGGCGCCAAAAATGTAGGATCAGGAGAGTTTTCCTAACCGCGAGAAACTTTATCGAAATAGCAAAAATAATCTACGGGCAACGAGTGTGCAAAAAAACTAAGTTTAAAAACAATTAAAAATTATCAAAGGCAACGTCTTTCTTTAAAGGTTAATCGTAGACTAATTTATTTAAGTTTCCAAAATTCTAATGCTTACAAAACTAGTTCTTACAAAATAAGAATATAGCATAAAGCATAAGAGACAAAAATGAGAGTTATGCATATGTGCAGTTGTGAGACAATTGATTAGCAGTTAATTTGTTATGTATGTATGTACTTATGCATATGATTTTACATGTTAGAAAAAACAATAATAAAATAACATGTTAGTTTATATGTATATAATAAATGAGTGCATTGAAAGCATAAAGAAATGAGTAGATCTAAACACTAAGTGCAGTGGTTCCCAATCGGTGACCCAACAATGGGTTTATATTATAAAATTGTATATGAAATAGTTTATAATATAAAATTCAAATGGACAGGGTGTAAATTCAATTATATGAATAAAATGCAATATAATACGATAAATTTCATTTATACTATACGTGAAATTATGTGTTTATGGAGATGCTGTAATTGCTGTCCAACGTTGAGTTCCTGGTTTAAATGTTGGTAATGCAAATTATGTTGAAGTTGGTGTTTGTTGGATATAAAGAAATCTGTTGGTTGTGTTTGCTGTAGATTTCTGTTGATGCTGGTGAATTTATGTTGTAAAAGTTGTTGGATGTTTGTGAATAGCTGAATGTTGTAAAAATTGTAGATTTTTGTGCACTGTTATATGTATATTAACTTTGTTGAATGTTTAATACACTGTTTATATATTATCTTTTTCACTGTTGTATATGTACAATTGTTTCACGACCTTCTGTTTTCACTATTTATTTTTATGTGATAAAAACTATTGGTTTTTTGGTACGCTGTTTTATGATTTTGTTTAATCATCATTCAATGTCGCACTAGGTAAAGTCACTGTTTTTAATGTTGTTTAATTTGTGTTAAAACCGTGAACGATTTTAAATGAATAGTGAGTGTTTGTATATTTGTGAAACCGATTGATTGTATAATTGTGAAATAGAGTTTTTATGTTATTTGTTTTGTGTTAATGGCGCGTACGCGGGAGGGTTCGCTGACTTCGTTGATCGAATGTTATTATACGATTGAACTTTGCGCTTTTTTGCTCGTTGTTGCTGTAGCTTGTTGGCTTGTGGAATTCAGCGCAGCCACAACGAGTAAACGGGCACCTTGCGGTGAATAGCAAAACGAAACAGAAATGCAGACTACACACTAGCTTACGTTGTGCGTAAACAATCAGAAATAAAATTCAATAGGATTTTGGTTCGTAATTCTCATTGACTCCAGCTTTCATTCGGCTCGGCAAAATTTAATACAGGGAAAAAGCTCGGAGTCTCGTCCTTTTCTATCTACTTCTTTGATAAAGGTTGTATTAAATTGTCGTATTAAAATTTGACAGCAAAATGTGGCATCGTAGCTGTCAAAAAATTGTTCAACTCAATTTTTTCTGTTTACATTTTGCATTGGATTTTGACAACCATGAAGCCACATTTCGCTGTCAGATTTACGACAATTTAATACAACCTATATTGTTATTTTCATGATCAAGTTGAAAAAAAAAAATATTTTATATAAGTTCACAAGCCGTAGATGTATTTGCAGACACCGTTTGGTTGAGGCCTGTGACTTCAGCTGAGACTGCTTGAGTTTGCAGTCCAATTTTTTTCCTCAGCGTGTCTGAAATAAACATCGCCTCGGATCCAGAGTCTATCAGTGCTCGTGCCATGTATTGAGCTCCATTGTTCTCCACATTTACAATGGCTGTACCTAGTAGAATTTTCTTCATTACTGTAGCGCAGTTCGCTACTAGGTGGTTTCGTTGTTCATCTTGCGTTGGGTGAGAAGTGGACTGTATTGTTGTTGCGAATCACTGCCGGGTCTTAATAATAATAATAGAGTTTAGCTACTACAGCTATTATAGCCTTCTTAGCTATTTAGCATTGAAGCTTTATACCAAGTAAAAAGCTTATTCAATAAAAAATGGAATAGAAAAAATTATCATGCACATTAATTTGTTATTTATTTTATAATTTTTTCTTAGCTTTATCGCACTTTCTCAACATACCCACTCACACCATGTAAAAATAGACATATATATATTAAAATAATTATATGTATAAATTCACGTGGTCCAAGGCATAAATGTTAGAAAAAATTTACCCAGCATGCTGTGGGGCTCGAACAACACAAACAAAAAATTCACACCACCATTAAGCTACAAATTTAGCTACAGTTAGTTTTCAGTCTAAGCTTGAGTTGACCTTTTGACAAGCTAATGTTATAAACTTCGCAATTATTAATAAGAGTTGTCATGCGATTAAAAGGAGCTGTAGCCATATAATTAGTTCTACTAACCGGTTGATAAAATAACTGATAGGAGTTACGAGTACTCCTCCGATTACTATTAAAATTTATATAGTTAAGAAGCTCTGGTGCAGCAAGAGACCCAGTTACAAGTTGATGCAGATAAAGTATATCCGCAATATTTCTACGCGAGCTCAAAGACTGCATATGTAATAGCTTTAAACGATCCTCATAAGGAGGAAGGCTTAAAGGGTCAACCCAATTTAAGCCATTGAGAGCAAAACGAATAAAATTTTTTTGAATTCTTTCAATTCTATTTATATGAATATTATAAAATGGTGACCATACTTGGCTGGCGTACTCTAAGTGAGGGCGCACTATTGTATAATATAAAGTCACCGTTACTAAAGGGCTATTAAATTCTTTTGCCCACCTCTTAATAAAGCCAAGCAGAGATGAGGATTTTTTACAAATTTGATTAATATGCTCATTAAAAGTCAACTTAGTATCAAAATGTATACCTAGGTCTTTGACTACATCGACACGACAAATATTTTTATCTTTTAATTTATAATCAAATTCCACAATAGTTTTCTTCCTGGTAAACATCATAGCTTGGCATTTATCAGGATTAAGATGTAAGTTATTCTTAGAACACCAAACTTCAAAGGATTTCAAGTCAGACTGAAGTGGAATAGTGTCACCAACCCCCTTTACGTTCCTGTAAATTTTCATGTCATCTGCATATACTAACAGATGGGAGTTTTTAATAACATGTGTAACGTCATTAATTGCTAAAATGAACAGGAGCGGCCCCAGGTGGCTTCCTTGTGGAACACCTGATGTCGCGCTAAATGGGGAGGAAAACACTCTCCTAAATTTTATTTGATACGAGCGATCAGATAAATAAGATTCAATCCAGCTGACAAAACTTAAGGGAAATCCAAGCTTCTTTAGCTTAAACAAAATCAAATTATGTGGTAATTTGTCAAATGCTTTACTGAAGTCAGTGTAGATGCAGTCAACTTGCCCACCAGAGTCTAAAGAGCTTAATGCAAAAGAAGTGAAATCAAGGAGGTTAGAAACTGTAGATCTGCCATTAACAAAACCATGCTGACGAGTTGTTATGACTTCACCACAGCACACCTTAACCTGATCGTATATAATATGTTCAAAAATTTTCGGTATTGATGATAACTTAGCCACGGGCCTGTAGTTTGAAACATCATTTTTACACCCTTTCTTGAAAATGGGGCTAATGTATGCATTTTTCCAAAACTTAGGAAAATAGCTTTCTTGAATTGATCTATTAAATAAAATACTGAGGGGTTGACTCAGCACAGAGCTGCAGTTTACTAAAACTGTCGCAGGAATACCATCCGGCCCGGAGTTGAAGTCATCATCAACAGATGAAATATATTTCTCTATGAGGTCAGGAGAGAAAGATATCTCATTAACCGAAACTAAAGGGTCGTTATCCATATATTCAAAATAGTTGATTTCAGGGCTAAATAAATCCGTAGAAAACGATTCATTAAACAAATTAGCAAACAACCCGGCTATAACTTGTGGGTCGCTAGTGAGCCCATCAACTGTTTTAAACTCAGATGGAAACCCGTCAGATTTTTTTTTAGAATTAATAAAACCCCAAAAATTTTTGGGGTCATGAAGAATATTCAGCCTTATTTTATTCAAATATTCAGAATAAACCAAAGCTGACATATCTTTAAATTCAAGAAACAGTCGCTGATAAGCAACAAGGTCATTACGGTCCTGGCTACAAACGTATTTATTCCATGCCCTATTACGGCCATTGCGAACTTTTTTCAAATCCTTTGTATACCAGGGGTACGAGGAATTATTGACGTACTTTTTTGTATATGGAACCGACAATGCTATGGCAGAAAAAAGTTCACCATAGAAAAATTTAATGCAATCATCAAATGCATTGTTATTAAAAAAAAATGAGTAAGTCGTCTAATTTATTTCTTAAGTTTTCATTCAATTTTAAAAAGTCAGCTTTCTTAAAATTGAATTCGTAAATATTAATGGATGAACATGCATTAGTCAAATTTTCATTGTCAGATTGGTACACAATACTCAAAGGTGGATGATAGGAATCTACCGTAGACAGAGCATGGATAGCATTTCTTACAATAACATTGCTACTATTTGTAGCCAAGACTAAGTCAAGTTGTCGTCCATGGCAATTAGTTATACAACTTACTTGTTGTAAATTTGAAAGTATTTCGTCAACAAAAATTTGTTGTTGTCGAGTTTTTGGACAAGATGCATAAAAATATGTACCATCGTCCGAAGGAGTCCATTTTAGGTCAGGCAGATTAAAGTCACCTAACAACAAAATGTCGTCATTAGTGTCTAGTTCATTAATAATATATTCTACGGCCATCGAAAGACATTCGTAGACATCTGCGCTACTATTTGGAGGAACATAAGTGTTAAGAATGTATAAATTAGAGTTACAATGTGTGACCTTAACACATAACAGTTCAATATTAGATGCACTGGCAATTTCAACTAATGAACTGGTGAAATGATTTTTTATAGCTATTAAGACGCCTCCACCAACAGAAGAAAGATCTTCCAAGTGTCTGTCTCTTCTAAAAACATGGAAACTATTATCAAAAAGTTCCATATTGAGAAAACTGTTGTTTAACCAAGTTTCGGTAAACACGATAATATCCTCAGAGAAATTCTGAGTTGATAAAAAGATATCTTGCGTCTTGGAACGCAAACCCCTTACATTTTGATAGTAAAGGGATAGCCGTTTCAGTTTTTTGAATTGGAACGTGCAGTTTTATCATTTTTTTTCGATTTAAATTCTGAAATATAGATATTATCCACCCATGCTTTAGATTTAAGAATGGCAGAAACATGAGAAGATGCCACTGTTATTTTAAAAGACGCATGAGTTGGTTTATTACCGAGTTTCCTGCAAGAAACGAAGGCGTCGGCAGGAATAATTTGATTTTGTCTGATAAAATTTTTAACGCTGTCAGAGGTAGTATTGGAATGCAGTCGTGAAATAAAAATCGATTTTAACCTTAGTAATGCCTGCAGGGAAACCGGAGGCACAGAGCTATCAATCGCAACATCCACCCGCGGATTAGCCGAAATTGACAGAGGATTATTTATAGTGGAGGAAGGAGATGAAAGATTGCTACTAGAGATTATAGCGGGAAAATTGGGAGTGGGTGAAGAGGTATTTAGAGAGCAATCCACGGGAGTTTTGTCACGACTGACGGCCGCACCGCCCACCCTCCCCACATTACCCAGATTTTTATTTAATTTCTTATTTAATTTCTTATTAGACTTTCTTTTCTTTTTTAAGGAAATAGCTTGTTTAGGTAAAGTGGAGATCGAAGGAGTGGAAGCAAAAACCATAGTAGCCTCGGTAATAGTTTTATTTTGCAAACTAACATCCGGTGAAATAGCCTCATTAAGGCTTTTTTCAATTTGGGGATAATAGTTAAGAATATCTCTGAAATTATTATTCAGATTGTTAAGATTTTCCCCAAATTGCTTAATTTTTTCGTAAAAGACCGACGGGGAAAGGGGTCTGCAAGATGGACAGTACCATTGCAGGCCCGAATGGACAGAGCATAATAAATCAGTAACAGATTTTGCTAAGTTTACACAAGTGGCATGAAACACCTGTTCACAGGGACCTGAACAGGAAAACATAGAATTCAATATATTTTGGCTTTTGCACTGATCTCTTAGAGAGCAAGCTAACAAATTTTCAGAGGAAAAATAATCCATCTTGAAATTTAAAAAAAAAGAAAGCAATTTAAAATATTTTTAGAGCAGTGCAAAAAGGGTTAAAAATCAAGCAAAAAATTCACCCGCTAAGCAGCAACAACAAACACAACAGAGTTTAAAGTCTAGCTTTGTATACGAACAAAGCACAAAAGCGAATCAAAAACAAAAATGTTACACTGCTTACACTGATTTATTTTGCTTGCAGAAAGTAAGTTAATATTAACATGAATGTATGTTTGTGTGTAACGCAAAATAAACAAAACGCAAAATTAAAGCAAAATTATTAATATAATCATGCAATTTTTCAGAAACGACACTAAATTAAACACAAAATTTATTAATTATTAATTGAGTAAAAATTATTAGAAAATAATAACAAAATCACAATACACTTAAAAACACTACCGACACTGACAAAGAGACGAAGTCAACTGAGTTCTTACTGTGTTCTAAAGACGCTGCTTTAGCTTGTGAACTCGTGCAAGGGATCGAATCTGGGTCTGTCATTCTATGGAGTAAGGAATGATGTCTTTTGTTGCAAAATCGACAAAGATATATACTTTTACATTCCTTGACTTCATACGACACAGCTAAACAATTTAAACAATATCCATGTTGTTTTACCGATTCGATCCTCTCCTCTATATTCATATTACTGAACTTGGGGCACTCGCGAAGAGTATGTTCGGATTTGCACAGCTTGCAAATTGAACCATCAACGTAATTTGTGAAGCTGTGGGCTTAGGGGCAACTTTTGGCGGCTGATGACATTCTGTAGTTCGGGGCTTCTTTGTCACATTCACATGAAAAGAACTCACACGCTTTTCTTTGGGTGAACTGGGGCCAAAATTTGCAACTTTTTGTTGACTTGGCTTTGAAATCGAAGCCTTTATGTCGCCAACAAACTCGAGGGATTTATGTTTGCGGGTCAAAAAACAATCAAATTCCTTCCAAGTTGGAACCTTGGAATTGTCCTTCAAAGACTTCTCAAAATCTTCTAGGAACACGGTGGGTAATTTCGTGGAACATAGATACACCAAGATAGGATCCCAGCTATCTGTATCTATTTCCAAATTCTGAAGCGTTGTAATGCAGTTATTGATCGTTCGTTGCAGTTTTTTCACTGAACTACCGGACTCAAAAACTTGGGGAAGATTAAAAATCATTTTAAGTTGTCTGAAAGGTCTCCCCACGCATTGAAGAAACCATCATTAGTAAGCGGGGCATTCTTTATCACAACACTAGCTTTACCACGGGTTTTTTGTCTTAAATGGAATAGTTTTTCGACATTACTTAACCTTTTATTGTTAATATATAATGCCGTAAACAAATCTCTAAAAGAGGGCCAACTGACGTAGTCTCCATAAAAGATGTCAATATCACAGGGTGGAAGATTAACTGCTGGGGACATATTAACAATGTCAACTTTTGGTTTGGGTTCTTCTTTTTTTTTGGTTTTAAGAGCCTCAGAATGCTCATACATTGATGTAATACATCTTAGGTAGCTAGAGTACGTCGTCTTGTACTTGGCCTTCAGTTTCTCCATACTGATATCTTCCCCCTTTGGATTTTCACGGACTTCTTCATAAGCCGTTCTACATTTACTCCAAAGATATTCCAGTTGAGTCTGTTGTATTCTGAGAGAATGGAAACTGAATTCTGAAATTGGGGTTTCAGATTGAGTCTCTTCAAATTCAATGACATCGTTAGCAAAGTGCACAAAAGACTTAAGCGACATTGTATAAAGGGTCTTTAAAAGGAAAACAAATAAAATTAAAGAAATTTAACTTTAAATTTATACAATGTCAAGTCAATTCACTTGAATGGCGAGTTAAATTTGATTTCGGTTCAAAATAATGAAACAAATTGAATGAAACTTGCATAATATTTCAAAAACACAAAAATTTTTAAATGTGGGGCACAATGGGTTGATAACAAATGGGTTAAGTAAACAATTTTTACAAAAAATCTTATTAAATTTCTTTTAATTACACAAACAATTACGAAAAATTTCAAAAAATTTTGCAATTACTTGTATTTTCTGTTGGGTTACAATGGGTTAACAAATTTTCGAAAAAATTTCAACAATTGGGGTCAAGCGAAAAAGTCGTAAAATTACGAAATTTTCCAAAAAAGCGCAAAAAGCCGCGAAAAAATCGTTATTATAATAATAATTTTTGGGGCACAAAGGGTTAACGAAATTCACAATGGATTAAAAAATTTTCAATTTTAAATCAATTCCCACAATTTGGGAAAACTTTCAATAAAAATCAGGATAAAAAATTTCTGAGATTTTTTGCACCAATCTGGCAACTCAATTTGAGAACTGGTTGGAGTGGAAACAAAAACAATAGTACAAGTTATGCTTTGACACAATTAAAGCGGTGGCGGTAAAGCGGCGACAAATATACGCTGTCAAAAATTATAACATACTTTATGATGTGAAATTGAACAGAATTGCGGCGTACGATTGGTGAGCTGCCGACGGTTCGCCGTCGATTTAGATTTAATTCTATTTCACCCTCCGATCAGTGTTGCATTTCCAATCAGCTTGTGTCAATTCTTTTGTTTACGTTTGAAATGCGAACTGCGTGAAGTAATTTTAGCTTAAATAAAAGAAATAGCTAAAAGTAACTCAATTGAAATAAAAAAAATATTAATAAAAATTAAAAAATGAATAACAGCTGAATTTTCCGTCGTTCGTCGTACGCCGCAATTGTGTTTATTCAAACGATTTTTCGTCGCGTTTTTTTGACAGCGTTTATTCGTCGCCGCTTTACCGCCACCGCTCTAATAGCCTAAACACAATTAGAGCGGTGGCGGTAAAGCGGCGACGAATATATTTGTACCAACTAAAACATAAAAACTATTTTGCATATTTGCTAAAGTTATTGAGTTCATCGTGTGAAGCGACTCAAAATACATAAAAAACAATTATCATAGCATATTTTAAAATTTCAATTGATATTAAAAGCATCAAAAACTGTACACGGTTCGCTTCATAATTTTATGAAATTATTCGTAAAAGCGTTTACCTTAAAATGACCATAAAACGAGTAAATGACCAGGTACGATTTTACAGATCATGTAATAATTGTGCATTGTCATATTTGGTTGAAAATTTTTACCGATTTTGATCTTGCTTAAAACGAGCCGTGTCGGCCATAGTGCTAATCTTAAAATGGCCATAAAACGAGTAAATGAGCAGCTCCGATTTTGCGGATTATGTATTTGGAATCTCCGGACACTATATAATAATTGTGCACTGTCAGATTTGGTTGACCTTGATTTTGATCTTGCTTGAAGAGAACCGTGTAAAATACTTTGAAAATTTTTGAACCAAAAATCAGATATTTTTTTTTTCTCATATTTTTTTTTAATGTAAATTCACGGCTATTTCAAATTATAGTGTATTGAGGTGAATGCAGTGAAAACAACAGAGGACTATAGCTGTAACACAAGAAACACCAAAGCTCTACTCGCGGAGAAACCACAGTTTTATTCCTAATATGCATATAGGCTTAAAAAATAGCGGTAAACTTCTTTCGATACTTCTTTATGTGCACATAAGGAAAATCGAAAAAACAATTTAATAAAAAAATATTATAAATAAGAAAAAAATTAAATTTTCTTAATTTTTTTGTCCAAATTCGGAAAAAAAAAATTTTGCTGCTCTGGTACCAACCCTAGGACTATTTTTTTTTATTATTTTTTTAAATGAGGACATGCTCGAATATGAATAAATTTTCGAAAATCGAGAGATCTTGAAGTATTCTAGAACATTCCATTTGTGTGAACATGTCTAATGTACATACAGGCTACAATGAATGAATTTCAACACATACTATTCTAACTTTTATTAATAATTTCTTTTTATCATAAGAGTAGGTGTAAGAACATGTATATTAGTGTAGTACTACCCATTTTCATAAAGTACTACCCAAAAATAATAAATTGAGCACTTAAATTTTTTTCGAAACGACAGCACTGCTCCACATAGCACAATTGTGCGCTCAAATATTACACGCATTTGTATGCTCTTTCATTCCGTTGTCGAAAAACCATTAAAGCCTTTCCACACTGAACGCGTCCGCGTCAGCGTCCGCGTCAGCGTCCGCGTCCAGCGTCCACGTCCAATACTTCACACAGGGCGCGATATTTTTGTGTGAACGATTCAGTCTGTTCGCTTAATTCTTTGGAAAAAGTAGTGCGTTTTGAGTTTTTTTATTTGATACTGACTATGAGCTCGGAAGAAGAAGAACTCCTTTTGCTATTAGCTTTGCAAAGCAAAAAGAAGAAAAGACGATATTGGGTTCATGAAATCAATAAGAAGAGGAAATATTTAGGGGAATACCACCGCTTATGTATTGCATTGGAGTCGCATGAAGATAGGTTTTTCAAGTATTTTCGTATGTCGCGAGAATGTTTCGAGGAATTGCATGATTTGATAAAATGCAAGATTGAAAAGCGCACAACAAATTGGAGCAAACCAATTGAACCAAGGGAAAGGCTAGCCATTTGAACTATTCTATAGATTTTTCTAAGATATTCAAAAATTCAAATTATCTCAGTTCTGTTAATTTAGAAAAATACAGATATCTTGGGTTCGAAATAAGAAAATTATATGCGGTTTACGGCATTCTGTTAAGCAAATAACAGTACATTCAAAATGATGTAACACGGGATCGGCAGCAAAATAATATGAGGTGATTTTTCAACGTTAAAGTACAATATCGGAATTTTTTCATTTTTTTCCGGTCAATTTTCACTTTTTTTGTAAGAAAAAAGAAGAAGAAGAAAAACTAATCATGGATTCAAATTCCCCGATTGATAATAACTGATTGAAATAAAAAAAAATTGAATCACCTTAATATGCAAATTTGTCAACCACGATTCGAAAAAAATCAGGTCTGCTAATTTAGAAAAATGCAGATATCTTTGTTTTAAAATAAGATAATGATATGCGGTTTCGGCATTCATTTAAGGGAATATCAGTTCATTAAAAATGATGTACCGTGGGATCGGCGGTAACATAATATTTGAGGTGTTGGAGCTAGAAAGTGGAAAATCGGTACTTTTTTACTTTCGTCCGGTCAATTGTCAATTTTTTTGTAAGAAACGAAGAAGAAGAAGAAGAAAAACCAATCACGGATTTGAATTTCCCGATCGATTGTGTCCCGAAAACCATACCCACTTTGTTGAAAAATTTTATAACCTCTACAACTTGCAGCATTTTTTGAATCAAGATTTTTGAAAATGGGTTGTTTACTTAAAACAGAGGGCGCTAATCCAGTTTTCAATATTAAACTTAATCCTAGTAATGGGGCTTGTCCAGACATATTAGGCTATTGTAATCCGCTGACACATCGTGAAAAAATCAAAAAGTTTTTTTTTTGAACCGCTCTAATCTACATACATGATATTCCTATAACATAACCAAATTTTTATTTTTTCGTGTACCGGCAAACAGTAATTTACCAAAACTAGCTCATGTTAAGTGGTTCATTCAGTTGAATAAGTGTAAGTATTAGATAATTAGTGTACATGATTGTGACCAACTGACACTTTCGATAATGTTAAGGAAGAATCAAAAACATTCATTAGATCGTTTTTTTTTACAAAATAACATAATAAATTCAGTAGATCACCTTCGTATGTAAATAGTTAAATCTGCATTTTTTATGGGATGTAATTTATATTTTTTCAGATACGTGATATTATAATCAAGATCTGTATAAGTATTACTTATTTCCACACCACCTATGAGGTAGAGTTTTGGTGCGTTTTTTTTGCAGTGGTTTCCTCTGTAGACATATTCTACAGCATACCCGTTGAAGAATGCATTACATGATTTGTCATTTTCCGATAACGGGGCGTGGAAACTTCCATACAACAAAAACACTTAAAACGCTATATCTTGGGATCTATGATAGCTACTGTTGTGAAACTTGATAAATGGAACAACATTGGTTCTGCCAAGCTACTCGCAAAATGTGAACGGGATTGAACATTGGGCGTGGCATCTCCCAAGCAATAAAAACACTTAAATTGCTATTCTTGGTACTTATACCGAGCTGTAACATTTGGTGCATGGACCTAATACTCTACAGTAATGACTGCGTAAAATGTGAGGTTGTACAATGAGGGAGCGGGCAAAGCAGCGAAAAATCATGTTGAAGCTATGAAAACATAATAAAAGTTATGTTTGTTTCTTTTTGCCAACATATACAGGCTATTTTGATTATTTAAAATAAATAATAAATATGCGGTCGAAAAATTTTACTTTCATTTTCAAGAAATTTTTGTGCTGTCAAAATTTCATCAAATTCATAAAAAGATATCGAATGGGACAGCAAAATTGGAAATTTTAGTCAACACAGCAAAAATTTTACTCACCAGGCTAAAATGGTTTTCACCGCGATTTGCCTAGGTAAAAAGATATCGATTGGGATAGACCCTTACACATTAATTTAAGCATTTTTGACATTCGAACGTCGACGCTCAAATCTCCATTTAGACAGCAGAAAACTTGTGCATCGACTCACCACACCGACGTAAAAATGCCGAACTACCACTCCGACGTATGTCGCATTTACACAACAAAAAACTACTCCGAAGTCATACGTCGACGCTCAAATTCGGTGTGTGTAAATAGCATAATAGAAAGCATCTATTAAAATTTGTCACTCTCTTTTCCCATACGATTCTTTCAGCAAAAATGTATTGTTTAAAAATGTTGTTCTTGTCACTTTTTTTTTGAATTCGATTCTCTCACACAAAATCTGTCATGGCTTCGATGCCCATTTTCGTAACATATTTTGTTCGCTCATTTCCGTAACGCTCATTCGCTCATTTTCGTAACATATTTTTGGTTCGCTCATTTCCGTAAAGCATTCACCAGTTTACCCCCATGCCAACGCGCGTATAGAAGTATATATGTACTTCAAAAAAACATGGAAAGTTAAATAAAAAAATAGCTATCTGAATTTTAATTGAACAACCTTGAATATTAATTCAAGACAGCCTTAGCTTCAAGAAAAACTATGGCTGAAAGATGTACTCAAAAAAAAAACGAGGCTAGCTAAAACGCTAATTCTGGCGGATTTGCACACATGCATTATTCAACAGACAATTTCTATCATATTATAAAATTCTCATGGATAGTTCCAAAAAATTATGAAATCTTTCTGGAGATACAATCGATTTTAAAACAAAAGGTCCAGTATAGAATATAAGCGAAAAAATATTTATTTTGCCATTTGATTTCAAACATGTTTACAGTGCATTAACAAATAACCAGCTCATTTTGTAGTTTGCTTACTCTCGCTTATTCTCTTCGTTTGCTCGCGAGCTTATGGGGTGCCGACCAGGGATTATATTCGCATATTTGTAAAAGGGCCAAAATTCGAACTAAAATAGGGCTTTTTTGACATAAATAGGGCTTCTGTAAATCAAATCGGATATATATAACCATTTATATACCAAATTTTTTCATTTTATAAAATTTATTTTGTTTAAATTTAATTGTAAACATAAATTTTACATATGAACATTTAAGCGTTTAAGATTTTTTTTGTATAAATCGTTCATTTTCTTCAATAACGTTATAACGCAAAAACGTAAAAATTCAATTAAAATGCTTACCCTGAAATATCTGATTTTTTGAATTATGACGCTTTTGAAGAAAATGAGCGATATATAAAAGAACTAACCATGGTGAGATCGATTTTTAGAATCTTCTTCAAAAGGAAATGCAGAAACAAACAATATATTTGCAGATTTACCACATAAAATTTAACCTATTATTCAGGTCAACAAATCGAAAAAAAAGAAATGTTGGTCCCGAGATATAGTTAGTGGTTTTGTATTAAGTATGTACTGGCAACATTGAAAATATTTTTAATTTTTTTATTTCCTACGTGTCATTTTTGATTAACCGTCAGTAATCGACAGATTTCTATGAATACAACATTCAGAGGAAGTACCTGTTACAGCATTTTGTTCCATTCGTGAATCATCATTTGAAGAAGTCATTAATGAAGTGAGTAGCGACAGTGATTTCGAAGGAATACCATCTAAAGAGCTAAAACCTTTTACCCAAGAAGAATTAAATGATTTGATTTGGGATCTTGAACTTTCTAAAGAGTCTGCAGAGGTTTTGGCTTTTAGATTAAAAGAAAAAAACTTGTTGGCGTCAGGTACAAGAACAAGAGAGCAAGACTTGCTACCATTTTTTCAATCGGAAAATGATATGGTTTTTTTTTTATGTGCAAGGCCTTATTCTCGAAATGGGTCTCTTTATAGAAAGTTCTAAATGATGTCGTTTGTTGGAGTTACTACAAACTTTCTCGGAAATTACAAGTTAAATAACTGCTTTGAAATTGTAAATGACATGCTAGAGCACTTTAATAACTTAGGATGTACTTAATATGTTCATGAAAGTGCACTGGCTTCACAGTCATCTTGACCAATTCCCAGATAATCTTGGATCCTATAGCGAGGAACAAGGGGAGCGGTTTCACCAGGATCTAAAAGCCATGGAAGAAAGATACTAAGGCCGATGGGATCGCCATATGATGGCTGACTATTGCTGGGGGATGCAATATGAAAGTCCCTACTACACCTCATTCACGAAAGTCGCGAAAAAGAAAGTTTCTATTTAAATAATATAAGTTTTTTTTCATGTAAACTTTTCTTTTACAAGGCAAGTTCTAGAAAACTACACGTATGATATAAACATTTTTGCTAATAATGTATTCAATGTAAGGTCCTTAGATAAAATAAAAGGTTTTAAGGTTAGGCCATACTCGTTTGACTCACTTACATTATATAGATTAAAACTCTCCTTCTTTTTGTCACTATTGCAACCTCTCTACACTTACAACTATAACCCACTTATTAACCGAATGTCGCACTTTTATACTCAATAGAAAAAATGTTTTTCCAAATTCCGATCCTTTGTCACTTCTGTCCAATCCAAACCAAGAATCTATTAAAAAAATTATCTTATTCTTAAAATCTTGTAACGTGTATCATCAAATTTAATGATCAAACATACTTATATACTCATATTCGTTTATATCCCTACACTATATTACCTATATTTAAATCATAGTCGCATATTATGTAAAATAACTAGTGTTTCACCGAGACTACGTGGCAACCTCGTTCTTGGTTACGAGAACGAGGCGAGATGGAGAAATAAATTTTCCTCGCCTCGGCCTCGCCTCGTCCTCGCCTCGTTCTTGAAAACAAGAGCGTTTGAACCAAATCTGAACTCGTAAGACCCATATGCAGATTCAAAATATGAATGTAATTTTTATATTCATATTTATATTAAACTTATATTTTCGTATTTTTTTTTTTTGATTACTATATTTTAAACTCGCATGTGGGTCTTACGAGTTCAGATTTGGTCCGAGCGCTAATGCACACAAGTGCTGGGATCGCATCAGCTTTCAAGTGACTTCGTCTTGGTTGATCGATTAGGGAAGCATGTGTAAGCATGGCCACCGATGAGGCCATGATACTGAGCATGTAAGATCATTGTTCTTTTTTTTGTTTTGCATATACATATGTTTCTTATGATTTAGAGAAGGTTCGTAGCATGGTTTGGCTTGGAAAGAATGGACAATGTTATTCCCTCCCATATAAAAAAAGAATTAAATTTATCATATCTCAACCATCATATCTTATTGAATTTACCAAAAATAAAAACACACAGCCGTATAAACCTATCAGGTCTGATGCATACATAACTTTTTTTTCATTTGAATAAAATCCTCGCTTTTTATTGAGGTGCCTTGGCCGAGAACGAGGCGACACATGCGATAGCAAGGTCTCGTCCGAGGCCGAGGCGAGACTCAAGTCTATAAAACGAGGCGTGACCGAGATCAACTAGAATCTCGCCTCGTCTCGGTCTCGGTGAAACACTAAAATCAACTTCTTCAAATATTTTGTAGTTTGTAAATCAGCTGAAGACCTCTGATGCATTGCTTTTTTATATTAGCTTATAATTTTAATTACAAGTTAATAAATGAATAAATAAAAAAATAAGAGTACAGCTTCTCGGCATAAAAACTAGTGTTGACCATATAATTATAAATCAAATAAAACTTTTTTCATATAAAAAAATCTCTGATTTGAAATAATTTCAATTTGCAGTTTAAAAAGTCGAAAGCCATTGTATAACTTAAGGGTCTCCTAAAACTTTTTAGGAGAAAAACAAAACACTTAAACTCTATCCCAGTCGAAATTTACTTATCCAATTTAGCTTTCCCATGAAAATTAAGAAATTGTGATTATTTTTCGGTAGAATTTTGCAAAAGGGCCAAAAATGAATAAAAAGGGCCACGGGGCTTTTGAAAATGAAAAGGGCTCAAAAAAGCCCTGAAAGCCCCCAAATATCATCCCTGGTGCCGACCACTGATTTAGAGCAGGGGTCGGCAAAATTAAAAAAGTGATTGTGTTGGTGAGAGGAGAGAGTCTGCACCGCAAGAAATTTTTCGCAGAAATCGTTTGCGAAATGAATGTTGCGGCAGAAGTGAAAAATAAAAAAATATTAGAAAATGTATTCAAATTATAAAATCTAGAGCACAATGCATTTCTTGCTATATGTCGCCAAAAGAAAATAACGAATTGGCGACGAAAAGGCATTTGAAATGCGTCATAATGCCTTTTCGTTGTGAATTCGTTCATTTGCCATAGCTGTAAAAAATTCTCTATGTGCATAACAGACGATAATAGCTACATTCGCGCATGATGTTGCTTTGCTAAAAGCTTCTCCACACTGAACGCGCCCGCGTCCCAAAATGACGTTTATTACACAATAGGCGTGTTTTTTTTTAGCGGGTAGCCGCGTCAAAAAAACACGCCTAATGTTGAATCATTCCCTTCACACTGAACGCGATTGAACGCCGCACAGTGGCGCCTTTTGCGATTTCGCTTTGCTAAAATCATGACTTTTGAACGGGTAAAGATATTTGAGTAAGGTTTTTTGATTTTGGTTGGTAATTTCTGTAGATATGACATATGTATATAAGATTCAGGTTTGAGGCTTAGCTATAAATACTTTTAAAAAGAGGTGAAAGTCCAAATTTCGAAATTTTTGGTTTTTAGTAGTATGAATTCATAAAAAAAAATTTTTTTTGTATTAATTTTAGTGCGCTTTATTCAATTAATGAACTTTAAATAATTTAAAAATTTTTTAAATACTTTTTTAAAAACAAAAATTTTTTTAATTTTTACTAATTCATTTATATGCATTTATTTTTTTATCTCTTAACATAATTTATAAACAGTCTTTCTCAAAGACTAGAAAAGTTTTAAAAAAAGGGTTACAGTAATAAATTAGGTAATTTCTTTAAAAAATCAACAACAATCTACAATTCTATAAAAATATCATCATTATTTTGGATATCTAAGAAACTTAAAACAGTAATGCAGAATTTATCAGTCAGTTCTTTTCGTGACATAACGTGCCTAAGTGATGAAATCAAAGGATCTGAAGATGCTGAAAGTATATTGAACAAGTCCTCATTATGTCGAATACGTGAAATTTTACATGTATTGCTATATCTGTACTTCTTATAATCTTTGTTTTTAGACTCTTGGGCTTCTTCTGATAATTCTCCTATTGGTAAGGCTTGATAATTTGTCCGCTATGAGCTAAGATCTTACGGACAGAGGGTGTCAGTAATTTTTGGCTGTATTTATGTTCTAATATGTCTGCAGTTTCCTTGGTATGCTTTTCAAATTTTTCTACTTTAACGGGTTCTCTACAGGATAGTACGTTTAAAATAACTTGAAATCTTTTTATCACGTCCTCATCGACTCCCGTTATTTCTGAAGTTGTTTCTGATTTCTCAAAAAATCGCCTTGCTATGTTTCCGTCATATCTACTATAATACCCAATTTTTCTCGAAATTGATCTTGTGTTATTTTTTTTTTTCTTAACTTTTGGACTGAGTTATTGAGCCTTAAAATTTGACTTTTATACAAATACAGGTACAAAATAATGTGCTACAAACCTCAAACATAATACTTGTTCAGCGAAAAAATTTAACTACCTAATAAGCTTGAATTTGTGGAATCTTGGGGATATGAGGTGTCGGTTGCTAGAAGAAGCCTAGTACAATAGACTGTATGAAAAACCAGCTGAAATGAGGATAAAATCTCAAGCTCGGAAAAGTTTGAGATTTTATATGAGGAAATAAAACACAATGGTTAGGATTAGAAGAAATTCTAAGTTTTATTGTGCAGAATAGCAATCTTACCAAAATTACAGTATTTGACGCGCTTAAGTGTTAGCGGTTTGAGGAACATCAGCAAAGAGTGCTTAAGTGTTAGCGGTTTGAAGAATATCAGCAAAGTGACCGAGAAATCACCTTGGCAAAACTTAGGTAGAAAATTTCGAGAATAATACGAAGTATGTTTAGTACTTAATCTATTACGATAAACGCCATCTGAAGGCGAGGGGCGAGATATTTTCAGATGAAGAAATTAGTGTTGCCATCTAGCATAAACATCGCCGCCCGCCTTGCAGTATAGCTGCAAAAAGAAAGGTTATGAATAAAGAAATATGGTGTTAGGATAAGTAATTCAATTTAATTTTTTCAATATAAATGTATATATAAAAGTTCAATATAGTTTTAGGAAATAAATTAATCTACTAGCTAATACGTTTGCATTTATTTCATTTATAATTCTTGAGAGTTCATTTAATTCTTTTTTTTGTGTAAAGACAAGAGTGTTTTGTTAGGTAGAACAGGACCCGGAAAGGACCCATCCAAAAACTGTGTTTTGGGCAACTGGAAGCCCACTCGAACTTGGAATGACTCCGGATAAAATAGTTTTTGGGTACACATCTGCACCCAAAACCAATGACACTGGAGCACACCGATCGAAATCAGGATCGGCTAAGACAATGTTGGAGAATTTTTCTTTAACCTTGGCGTCTAAGGATTTAGACGGTGTCTTTATTATAATTCGATTGGTTACGTGGAAGGTTGCTTCAATTTTTACATGAGCATCGGAATGAGCTCGAATAATTAAAGAGCAGACGCGATCGTCGCCAATTTTTGTTACTGGAACGCGCAAATGATCGACTAAGTTGCTCGAAATGCGACTTACAGCTATGCAAGGATCTAGGAGCGATCTGGCATAGTGCAGTCGGCCATTAACTTGGATTCGAACGAGCGCTGTTGGAAACAATGAAGTCACATGTTGCGCTATTATTGACTCTACTGTCACTAGCTTCCTAGCAATAGAGCTCGATGGCATCATTGAATCGTAATTTCGCGGGCGCTCATGCATATGCAGCAACGTATGGTGCTTTTGCTGGCAGTAATGGCAACCATCTTTGCTCCTGCAAGAACCTTCGGAATGTTGATGCGCTAGACAATTTGAGCAGTACTTATGGAGGAGTACTGTGCGCATTCGCTGCTCCGTGTTCATTTTTAAAAACTTTGAACAAGCGCGTAGAGGATGATGACCGCTGCAAACGCGGCATTGATAGCGCTTGATTACAGCGCTTGGATTGCGCCTGATGGAAAGACGCGCTTGAACGTTGCTAACGTTTTCATTATTTTTTACTATGCGCGGCATGATAAAGCTGAAAACGGAATTGAAGAACATAAAAAAGTGTAATGGTGAGATATCAGAACATATTATTGATTCGTGGGAAGAAGTACCAATTTAATTATTGGACGAGTTATTGAACCGCGATCGGTTATGATATCAGCAACGCGGGCTAGATTGTCTTGACCGTAGTAAACTTTTGAAACGCGACCTAAACGCCATTCGTTTGGGGGCAGATTTTCATCGCGAACTACTACGATAGAATTAATTTGTATGTTTTCTTGGGGTCTTTTCCATTGGTTGCGTTTGTGCATTTCTTTTAAGTACTCATTTTTCCAACGAGCACAAAAATGTTGGTGAAGAGCAGTGAGCCGCTGCCACCTCTTTATAATTGAAAGAGGCTGCTCTTCAATATGTGGTTCTATTGGGGCTAAAAGTGGACCTCCAATAAGGAAATGGCCAGGAGTTAGGGCCACAGAGTCCGTTGGATTTTCGGAAATTGCAGAAATCGGCCTTGAATTAAGACATGCTTCAATTCGAGACAATAAAGTTGACAGCTCTTCAAAAGTGTATTTGAAAGAACCTGCAACCTTTTTGAAATGCGTCTTAAAGCTTTTAACGCCAGCTTCCCATAGGCCACCCATATGTGGAGCACCAGGTGGAATAAAATGCCACGTTATATGAAAGTGACTAAAATTGGAAACTATTGCCGATCGAGAAACTTGGAAAAAATCTCGTTCGAATTGCTTAGATGCTCCAACAAAGGTTTTACCATTGTCGGAGTAGAGATGCAAAGGGCAGCCACGCCGTGAAATAAATCTACTGAACGCAGCTAGGAAGGCAGGAGTGGAAAGTGTGCTTGTTGCTTCCAAGTGTATGGCTTTTGTGGAAAAACACACAAAGACGCATACATAGCCCTTGGTAAGCAAACAAGCTCTGCCAGTGTAATTTTTTATTTCGAACGGCCCGGCAAAGTCTAAGCCTGTATGTACGAATGGGCGTGATAGGGCTGTCCTTTCGGGAGGCAAAGTCCCCATTAACTGAGTTCGTACACGTTTCTTATAAATAACGCAAGCCTTGCAATTATTTATCGTTGTTTTTATAAGATTTTTAACTCTCGGAATCCAAAACTGTGTACGAACTAGTCTGAGTACCAATTGGTTTCCTCCGTGAAGAGAAATTTTATGCGTGAATTGCACAAGTAATCGACTAAGTGAACAATTGTACGGTAAAATAATGGGATGCCGCTCATCATAAGATAATACAGGGGATGAACTTAGTCGACCGCAAACTCGAAGAATTTCAGATTTATCTAGAAATGGATTCAAATTTAATAGACTACTCGATGATGAAATTTGTTTCTTAGCTAATAAAGCCTTATACTCCGATGGATACGAAACTTTTTGACTAAGGACTATTAAACGGTCTCTAACGCTTCTGATTTCAGTGCTTGTAACTTCGTCAGAGCTATAATGAAAATTGTTGCTATGCACAGGATGAGTGCGATGAAAAAATCGGACTACATATGCAATTACTTTCATTGCCTTAGAAAAAGAAGAAAATCGATCTAAAATATCGTCGAATTCTTGAAAGAACGCAAAATTGGATTTAATTGCCTTTATTTCAATATCAGTTTCATGCTGAGATTGATCGTGAGAGCTTGGCCAATGTGTTGGCTCAAGTTTAAGCCATTTTGGCCCATGCCACCAGAGTTTGTTGTGTTCAAGCTCTTGCGGTAAAAGGCCTCGACTTCCAAGGTCAGCTGGATTAGCCTGAGAGTTGACATGAAACCAGTTTGCAGAGCCAACCAGCTGAACGATTTTGGAAACTCGGTTCGCAACAAATGTTTGCCATTGGCATGGCGGTTTTTGCAGCCAAGCGAGTACTATGGTGGAATCTGTCCAGAAGTAAATATTATAATTTTCAACTTCTAGAAGAGGAACTATAGCGTCTACCATTTCCGCTAGTAAGGCCGCTCCGCACAACTCAAGCCTTGGAATAGAAATTGTTTTTACTGGTGCCACCTTTGTTTTGGCCGCCAATAAATTAGAGACTATGGAACCAGATTTCGTACGGATACGAACATAAATAGTGGCTGCATACGCTTTTTCTGATGCATCACAAAATGCGTGGAATTGAACATCAGATTCAGGAGAGAAATTAACCCATCGCGGAATTTTAATTCGATTGATATGTGGGTAACTATCAAGAAATTTGTGCCACATATGTAGGCAGTTTTCAGTTAAGGTCTGGTCCCACTCAATCTTTGATAGCCAAATTTGTTGCATCAAAATTTTGGCCAAAACAATGCAGGGTGCCAGCCAACCAGCTGGATCAAAAAGCTTAGAAATTTGTGACAAAACTTCACGTTTAGTAAAGTTTGCCTTGTAGTTAAGAGCCTTGGTCGAGAAATAAAATTCATCGGACTTAGCATTCCATTTCACGCCAAGTGTTTTGGCATTGCTGCAATCGTCTAATTGAAGAAAGTCTTCGCTTAGCAGGTGTTCACGTGGAAGACCTTCGAGAATATCTTGAGAATTGGATGTCCATTTTCGCAACGAAAATCCTGCTGAAGCAAGAGCAGCGATCAGCTCATCTCGTGCGCGAACACAAGTGGATAAATCATGGCCTCCTGCCAACGCGTCATCAACGTACATTGAATTACGTAAAATGCTGCTGGCTAAAGGAAAGGATTCATGAACATCCTTTGCTAACTGTAACAATGTACGGATTGCCAAATATGGCGCGCAATTGACACCGAAAGTGACGGTGAGAAGCTCGAAGTCTTGGAGTTCATGTTGTGGTGAGTCACGAAATAGAATTCGTTGAAATGGAGTATGACTCGTATCCACAAGAATCTGCCGATACATCTTTTGGATATCGCTATTGAATACAAAGCGATAGAATCGCCATTTTAGAATTAGCAGTGTTAAGTCGGATTGCAACACTGGCCCTGTGTGTAAAATATCGTTTAAACTTACACAATTGGATGCTGGACTAGAAGCATTGAACACTACACGTATTTTTGTAGTAGTGCTCTCGGGTTTTATTACTGCATGATGTGGCATGTAATAATGGCTTGGAAAATGCGAATAAGTTGGGGGGGAAACATTTTTCATATGACCTAAATCGATGTACTCTCGGATTACATCATCATATTGATCTTTAAACTCTAAGTTTTTACTGAGACGAAATTCATTCCTGAGAAATTGTGCATTAGCGATTGCACGAGAATGACCTATTTTAATATTTTCTGGATATCCTTCCTTGAATGGGAGTGAAACTATATATCGACCATCTTTGTCTCTTTTTGTAGTTTTCACAAACAAGTCTTCGCAAAAACGCTCGGAAGGAGTAGATGCGTGTTTTTGAGGAAGATCCTCCACCTCCCAAATACGAGAAATTGCTCTATCCAGCGCAACTTCATTAAAAAATGAAACGCAAGTTGTAAAAGTGGATACTTTGGAATTTGTAACCGGACCGGTTAAAATCCATCCGAAAATTGTTTCTTGTGCAATTAATGAACCGCAAAAATTGCGTTGGATGCCGTCAAGCAGTACCAGGGGGAGTAGGTCACCACCGATCAAAATATCGACGGGTGAACTCTTATAAAACTCGATATCTGCGAGTTTTATGTTAGGAATTTTGTTCATAATTGCGGGGTCCACCGTATGCGTTGGAAGACTGCCAGTCAGATGAGGAATGACAAGAGCTGAAGTTTCAATTTGAATTGCAGAATTAGCTGGAGAGCGCAATACAAATGAGCAAATTTTTTGTGCCTTTGCCGAGACGGCATTATTTAGGCCAGAGACTTGGGCTTGTACGGATCTAAATGGAAGTTTAAGAAGATTAAAAAGTTTTTCAGAAATAAAACTTGCTTCAGATCCTGGATCAATTAATGCACGTGCAGAGTATTTTATGCCTAAGTGGCAAATCTGAACAATTGCTGTTCCCAAGAGGACACTTTTGAAACTGGATGCAAAACATGTTTGCACAGTTTCTTCAAGATTGGGGGTTTGAGTGGACTGTAGTTGTAGAGCATGAGACCTTTGATTACTAGAGTTATTGTAAAAAGGTGGAGAGTTAGGATTAAGGGGGGTCGAGTTGACCGCAAAAGTCTCATGGTGTAATAGTGTATTGTGCCTCTTGTTACACTTAAAGCAATTGTGCTTACTTTTGCATTCTTTAGCCGAATGCGAATGCGCAAAGCAATTAATACAAAGCCCAAGCTTTTTTACAGAAGACAATCGCTCAGTTGTATTCATTCGCAAAAACTGGGGACAATTGCGAATGGTATGTTGTTCTTTTGTGCATATCTTGCACTTTAAATTTGACATATTATTGAGATATATATTAATTTTTCGTATTGAATTACGATTACTAGAATTTGAAATATATTTTGAAGAAGTTGGCTTTTGAGTTTCAGATTTAGACTTTATCGAACACTTGATGTCTGAAACCGTCTCAAGGGTTTGATATCGACTAGTCAGGAAGGCATCAAGTGCGTCCCAGGATGGAAGATCTGATTTACTCTTAAGGGACTGCTCCCAAAGTGCAAGAGTTGCATCTGGCAAGCGGCTAGAGCAGAGAAAAACAAATATAGGATCCCAGTTTTCAATTTTAACATTGTAAAGCTGGAGCGCAGATATACAACCTTGTACATCGCGTTGAAGTTTCTTCAGGGCACTTCCGGATTCGATAGTCACTGGACTAAGACTAAATAGAATCCTAAGTTGGCTATTGACAAGAATTTTTTTATTCTCGAATCTGTCTTGCAAATTCTGCCAGGCTAACAGAAACCCATCGTTGGTCAAAGGAGATTTCTTAACGATGTCACGTGCTTCACCTCGCGTTTTCTGGTTCAGGTGGAATAGCTTTTCCACTGGACTTAATCTGGAATTATTTTTGGTAGATCGCCGTAAACATATCCCGAAAGGAAGGCCACGAGAGATAGTCTCCATTGAAAGCTTTTATATCACATGGTGGTAGTCGAAAATTGCTGCCTTGGTTATCTGGAGAACTGGTTTCTGTTGGTCTTGAAGCTGTCATGGCAAGCCCTTGGATAAGCTCACCGATTTTCCCACGTAACGCACATATGCATGATATGACTTGCGATACCGATTCTTGATTGAAGCAAGTTCAGCGCTAGTATCATCGTCATCGCCACCTGCTCCAGGCAAGGGCACTTCACGCAGACAAGAGTTGTAAGAAACTTTGACATTGCTCCAAATGGATTTCAGCTCCTCTCGATGAGCTTCCAAAATATGGGTGGAAAAATCCTTAGCTGGCATTTCCGAAAAATCATTTTCGAATTCGACCAAGCTATCAGTCGTTAGAATAAATGTTTCTAACTTGGACATTGTGATAACCGCAGAAAATTATCGATTTAGGAACAAATTTGTAAAAATTTTGAAAAATTCAGGATAGTCCTATTTTTCAAAACAAGGGCAATGTCCAAAAATTTCCGAAAATTTCGAGGAAATAAACCTAGTTCAGAAGTGAATGAAGCGAAAATGACGAGGAAAAAAGAAAGAAACAACCCAAAATAATTTCGAGTACGAAATTCTTAGAAAAAATGAATTTCGACAAAAGCGAACCGAAAAATTAAGAAATTTTTTACCAAATAAAATTTATTTATTGGTAAAAACCGATTTTAAAATACAAAACAATTTCAAAATATCTAAAATTGTTAAAAAGAGAAATTGAGGAATCGCAAGAATATTTCACAAATCCGAAATAAAATCGCTAAAATATTTCACGAATCGGAAGCTAAAATCGCTAGAATAAGCCACGAATTCGAAAAATAAAAAACTTTTAGATAATGTTTTTTATTTTAAAAAACAATATTGAGGAAGAAAGAAAACATATCTTATTTAGAGAAAACAAAATATTTTTTGGCTTAAAATTTTTTTTTTTTGCACAGTGTAAAATTAATGTATGCAATTTAGAATTCAGAATTTAAATATGTTTTATATTTATTTTTTCTCAGTGCACAAAATTTTAAGCTTTAATTCTTTAACATCAAAAAATATTTGCTCTCACTTTCACAAATTAAGCAATTTTTTTTTTTTTTTAACAAAAATCAGAAACAAACTTTTAACACTTATTTTTTTGAAAAACTTTTAATTTTTATTTGTTAATTCACTTTATTTTTTAATCACTTGCTCCTTACTGAAAAGCTTAAAAAAAATATAATTGCAATTTAAAATATCTAAGTGTTCAAATTGGTTTTTGATTTTTACAAAATTTTATGCATTCAAAGAAAATGCAAAACAAATTAAAAGTGTCCCATGTACATAAGTGAATATACTTTATGTAAAAAGTTCAATGAACTTAAAGATTTCAGATCAAAATGTACATAGGAATTGAAACAAAATGATATTGAAACAAATTGCTTATAGGAAAGCCAAATGTTTCTGAAAAACAAAATTGAAAGCGAAAGAAGAGACTTGTCAACAAAGTTGTCAATCAACTTTAGTAAACAAGTTGCAAAAAAAGAGTACAGGAGAGACCTTTTTTTGCAAAATGAATTTTCAAAAAAAAATGAAGAGTTGAATTCGATAACGTGGTGAAAATATGAAAGAGAAATGTTGATAAAGAACTGCTGCTAGACAAAAAGCTGCTAGCAATATCTTTCACAGCAAATGTATGTACACATATGCTTGTACGTACGTATGCATGTATGTATATATGTATGTATGCTGAAATAATGAAATGCAAGAAATGGAAGAAATATTTATGTGCACAAATGTATGTATGTATATGGATACCCGCAGAAAAAAGGCGCGAAAAAGGCAACGTTATGTACAAATTTTATGAACTTTTTAACTTAAAAAATTACACTCTGTCTTACGAATTTTCTTTTTTAGTTTTCTTTTTTAGTGAAAATTGATTTACTTTTTGCAATTCTTTAATTTTGCTAAATCTTCTTTCTTTGCTTTATTTTAAGTTTTTTTTTTTAAACTTTTAACTGTATAACGCTGCGTTTTTCGTTTTAATGACTTTTTCAACTCTATACATATGTATATTTAATTGAAATTAAATACCTTTTTTCCCTTTTTAAGCCTGATATTTTGAGTTTTTGCACATAATTACTATTTGCTATTTTCACAAGCTATGCTTTTTGGATGATTTTTTTTATTTTACTATTTTTCTTGTCTGAACACTAATTCTTTTGCACTATTTTTTGGAATCTTTTTAATCTAAATTATGGAATTTTCTTTTTTGGAGGTTTTTAGATTGATTTTTAATATATTTTTTCACAGTTTTCACACTTTTCTACCGTTTTTCGTTATATTTTATTTTTTGGCGAGTTGAAAAACGCGGGGGTAACCTACGCAGTGGTCTCTCAAGAACTACTTTGAAATGAAATAAAAAATGCAAACGTACCTTGGTATAGAGAACGATGCAATTTAGAGAGCAACTGATGTATGTAGGCTTATGCGTGTTGAAAATGGATTTTGATTGCTGAACTTTTGATAACTTCGATTATAATTGCATCCAATAAAAAACTGGTTTTTCTTGAAATCTTCTCCTGGCGCTCCGGTTCGAAATGGACCAAAATGAATTTGTGGAATCTTGGGGATATGAGGTGTCGGTTGCTAGAAGAAGCCTAGTACAATAGACTGTATGAAAAACCAGCTGAAATGAGGATAAAATCTCAAGCTCGGAAAAGTTTGAGATTTTATATGAGGAAATAAAACACAATGGTTAGGATTAGAAGAAATTCTAAGTTTTATTGTGCAGAATAGCAATCTTACCAAAATTACAGTATTTGACGCGCTTAAGTGTTAGCGGTTTGAGGAACATCAGCAAAGAGTGCTTAAGTGTTAGCGGTTTGAAGAATATCAGCAAAGTGACCGAGAAATCACCTTGGCAAAACTTAGGTAGAAAATTTCGAGAATAATACGAAGTATGTTTAGTACTTAATCTATTACGATAAACGCCATCTGAAGGCGAGGGGCGAGATATTTTCAGATGAAGAAATTAGTGTTGCCATCTAGCATAAACAAAGCTGAATTCCTTGTATGATATCTACCGTAATAAAACAGGTGTCTATAAAGTTGGCATGCACTAGAGTTCAATGTTATCAGAAGTGCATCTACCTGTATTCTATACAAAAAATACAGCTTTATTCTATTTGACATTACTAGATATTTTTAAATTGCATTAAAAACTTAGATATAAATATCTGAGGCAAGTATTACTATTTCGCTATACAAAAACGAATTTTCTTAAAAAGAGTGAAATGATTTGGAAGAAGTGACAAATCAAGCGTTCTGGAGGTGGGGTTAAGCCCATATTATATTAACAATTTCCAAGTCAAAATATCATATACTGAAAATCGTCATCACACAACAAATTCAGTTTTAGGCATATCATGTCACATAAGTAGCTATAACTTCTTACCTGGCAAATATTGGCAGGTAAGACCTATATGATTTTTGTTGGCAGATATGTCAACTATAATTTCTCGTTCACTAATCCTTGATTGACATTGATTTGTGGATTATAGGTTAAGGTAAATTTGAAAAACTATGCTAAAAACGACCTTTTTTGAAAATTTCATGAAAATTACTAACTAAAAATTTTTTTTACATATTTTGAAAATTTTTTATTTTAAAATACCATAAATTCTAAGAGCGTACCTCAAATTCCCATGTTTTTTCAATCTTTTGAAATTTTCCATTTTTAATATTGCGAAAAATGTAAAAAAAATGCTATTTTAATGAACGATAAAAAGTTATCCAACTTTGAGCACCCATAAAAACCAAAATACTTGTGATAAATCAAAAAAGTTTTCGGTTTTAGAACCTTTGGTCAATTATGTGTCAAATAAAAAAAAAGTTTCGAAAATCAGAAATCGAAAATTTGTTTGTCATTTTATGTACCTTTTTCCGCTGAATTCGGAAATGAAAGTTAAATTTTTTTTTATGGTACAATTTTTGAGATATTGTGGTTTTTTAATTTTTTCGACCTCTTTTCACTTTTAAATTCATATTTCAAGCTCGAAACACTGAATTTAATTGTTCTTGATACCAAATTAAAGGTATTTAAATGACAAACAAACGTATATGATTAAATCTTTTATTTAATACGCAATTCATCAGATATCGATGAAAACATACCAGATTTTTATAAAAAAAATCAAATTTTGCAGTATATTCTGTGACCACGAAAAAATAAAAATCGGCAAAAATCTTTCAATTTTACTTTATTTACAAATTACTAATACTTTAATGTAAAAAATTAGACTAACTAGAAGAAAATCGACAGTAAAATGACAAAGTTGGGATCGATTGAATGAATAATTCCAAGTCCTACATCTTCTTAATAAATTTATTTTTTTCGACAATTTGTTGAGTTTAAACGCTTGCTATTGTCTATGTTTTTTGGTATTTAAGTATTATCGGAATAAGTTTTTTTAAAACTTCTGATAACTTAGAATGCACCGGTTACTGCTGAAAAAAACTAGGTCCAAAAACCCACATTTCCATTTTTTCCTGGCCACAGAGTCAACTTAAAGCTTGATTTTTTTAAAAATCTGGTTAATATTTATAGATATTTTTTCAACTGCTAATTCAATGAAAAATCTAATGAAATAAGTTTGTTTGCCATTTTAGTACCTTTAATTTGGTACTAAGAACGACTAAATTGGGCATTTCTAGCTCGAGAAATGAATTGAAAAGTGAAAAAATAAAAAAAACCAAAATATCTCAAAAACTGTACCATAAAAAAAATTTAGCTTTCATTTCCGAATTCAGCGGAAAAAAGTACATAAGAAAAATAACCTCTCATTAAAGGAACAAAAAAAAATTTTTTTTTGTAACGATTAGACTCAAAAAATTGGCGGAAAAATTAATATATTCAGAAAATGTGGGATTTGAATTTATTCATCAATCGCTTCTAACGTTGTCGTTTTACGGTCGATTTTCTTCTGGTTTGTTTTAATTTTTGCGTAAGAGTATCAGCTCTATGTGTAAGAAGTAAAATTATTTCTTTAAATTTTATTTTTATTTTTACTGGGCCGCAGAATCAAATGTAAAGTTTGATTTTTCTTAAAATCTGGTCTGTTTTCATCGATATCTTTTGAACCACTTTTTTAATGAAAAATGTAATTAGACAAGTTTGTTTGTCATTTTATTATCTTTAATTTGAGGAGGAAATTGGACATAACTAGCTCAAGATATGAATTTTAAAGTGAAATGAGGTCGAAAAAATGAAAAAACCACAATGTCTCAAAAACTGTACCATTCAAAAAATTTTCATTTTCATTTTCGAATTCAGCAGGAAAAAGTACGTAAGTAAAATAACCTAAATCAATGGAACATAAAAAAAAATCATATTGTAAACTAGTGTTATTTTATGTTATATTTTGGTTTTTTGTTAAAAAAAAGAGAAAGTGCTCAATAATTTGAAAGAAACGATACATCATTTTGAAGCTAAAGAACTAAGCTTTTTAGACTTATAAAAATAAATAAAGATTATTAACACGTTTATTGAAAAAATAACAGTTGTTTAAAAAATATTTTTAAATATTTCAGTTAAATCATCACATCTCCAAAACTGTAGGTCAAATGTGAAAGGTCTTTTCAGCAATATTGTAGCTCGTTAAATTATCTTTCATACGACCTCCATAATTTAGATATAAGTCTATGGATTTCTAACTTATATTGATTTTTACAAAAGCTATTTCCGCAACTTTCGGCAGTTCTATCTCCGAAACTACATACAGTGGCTAACGCTTAATCGTACATACTCAACGTTTAACTTTAAAATAGTTTTTCGAATTGATACATATCGGTCATTTTACGCCAAGCGGACAGGGAAAATGCGGTCATGTTTCCAATTTCAGATATATTTGCATATGTTGTACCTGTATGTATATATATACCTTATACTTCGTGCCAAGTTTGTTAATGGTGCGTCCAGCCGTTTTGGAGCTATATGCATTGCAATGCCAAAACCCGAGTCGAATCAGTTGATTTTCATAAAAATAACAAGATATTTATAAAGATATCAAGCTATTTATGAAAATGTCATGTTATTTATGAATATAACATATATATATACATATATATATATATTATAACGGCTGGACGCACCATTAACAAACTTGGCGCGAAGTATAAGCATAATATAAGCTTTCTTTTAATGCACTAAAAAAAGATGTTTGTTAGGCGAACATTGAAAAAAACGATAAAGAAATATATTTTCCTTTTTTTCAGTGTATTTTTTTTTAAAATCCAACTATAAGGTTTAAAAGGCCAATAAATGAAATATAAAATCCAGTGGTTTATTCATTTTACCAGACTTTTTTGAAACTGAATAAAACGAAGTAGTACATACCTAACGACTTATCAAATATTTGAAGACCCATATTTTGTAAACCAGTCTTGCCATTGTCTTGTTAAAATATTTTGTTTCTGTGTCGAGATATGCAAATATATTTGAAATTAGAAACATGACTCCATTTTCCCTGTCCGCTTGGCGTGAAATGACCGATATATTGTATTTCGAAAAAAACATATTTTCCTTTTATTCAGAGTCTCCTTTATTTCATCATGTACACAAATTATATTTATTCTCAGCATTTTCATAATGACAAAAAAAAACAAATAAAATCACAAAATTCATGTCAAAACGCATAATCGTACATAAGTAGGCGACGACAGGATCCCGTTATTTTATAAGTGTGTGGTCAAATTGCGTAACAGATTTACCAATAAATGCTTCTGTTTTTAGTTTGTCATAAGTTTTAAAGTCATAAGGATAGTTGATGTACAATGGCACCGTCAGGAAAACAGACAACCATAAAAGAACGAGAACTCATTGTTAAATTGCATAATGATGGAATAACTTTAAGAGAAATTGGAGATTTAGTGAACAGATCTCATTCTACAGTACCATATACTGTCAAAAGATATAAAGATGACTCCTAGGGCAAGGAAAAAAAGATAAATGATCGCGAAGAACGCATGATTTTGAAAGAAGTAAAAAAAACCCTTTTGTTGAAGCTGTAAAAATTAAAAAAATATTCAAAGAAGAGACTAATAAGGTGGTTTGGGATGAAACAATTTGAAATGTTTTGAAAAAAAATTAATATCATGGACGAATAGCCCGGAAGAAGCCCTACATTAGTCCAAAGAACAAAAGCGCTCGCATGAAATTTGCTACAGACTATATGTATTACCAAAGATATGGACTTCTGGAAAACGGTAAACTATAGTTAAAATACTGTTTATTTGTACTAAGTCTATTGTTTATACGTTTTATACACTGATGAGAGCAAATTTAATTTAAAAGGGTCCGATGGAAAGTGCTATGTTTGGCGGAAACCCAACACTGAATTTGATTGCAGAGATACAAAGGCTACTGTAAAGCATGGTGGTGGGTCTGTGATGGTGTGGGGGTGTGTTTCGAGTGCGGGAGTTGGAAATATTCATTTTATAGAAGGCAATATGGAAAAATTTCAATATCTTAACATCCTTAAAGCTAATGTCAAGCAAAGAGCCTAGCGTTTAGGCATATTAAACAATTTTGATTTCTATCAGAACAATGATCCGAAACACACCTCCAGTTTGAGTTGTGTTGTCGTGGGGTCAAGACACTTAAGCCGAATCGCGCTCTAAAATTTGCTTATATTTTCTAGTTTACCTCGAAGTTTTTTTTTAAATACTATTGCTATAATGCCTTGCATTTGCGGTGGTAAAGTTGAAAGAAGTCAAGAAAAAGTAAAATGTTCCAGTTGCAATGAATATTATCATTGCAGTTGCATGAAGTTAAACTGTGCTGAAGTACAATTTATGCAAGAGGTTGGAAAAAACTTTTATTGCAACGACTGCTCATCAAAGAGACGTTCATCGGTTGTCTCTTCTCTGCCTTTAACCTCTCCATCAACATCAAATGTAGTGCCGCCAACAAAGAATAACAAAGTAAATCAGCAAGACTCTCCTCAATTACTACAACAATACCAGCAAAAGCAACAACAAAGTCAACAAAAACAAAAGCAAGAGCATCTAAGACAGCAAATACAGCCACAACATACACAGCTGTTAAGTATGACAAACAGTAATAAAAATCCAAAGGTCAACCAGCAAGAGCAACAGCTTAAAAACAACAATAGCAAAGCAGACAGTGTGATGAGTTCTAATGAAAATGAATCTTCACTCACTTTAGAAGTCATCTTCAGAGAAATTGTTGAGCTTAAAAACATGTATGCTAATCAGCGTTGCCGTTTTTGGTAGTTTCCTACCAAATCGGGTAGGTTTTTTTCCTCTTGGTAGGTTGGTAGGTTAAATCTGATTTTGGTAGGATTTAGGATAAATTTTTATGAAAATCGAAAATTGAAATTTTTTCGTGAAGTTTTTCGAATCAGGAAGCAAATATTTACATCTGGAAATAAGCTTTTGCCAACCCTATCTTCAACAAGTGGGTATGGTCTCTGTTTTCTTGCATACAAATTACGTTTAGGGAATACGCATATGTATGTACAATGTGACGAAAAAGTGTTGCGACTGATCGCACATCTAAATTGTTGCATGTGTGCTCAGGCCTGGCGTATTAGAAACAAAAGTTACTAGCGCTATTAATAACATAATTTTTTTGATCACAGCTGTGATCAAAATCGAGTCGCTAAAAAAGGTCTTAAGTTCTAAGAACTAAAACTTTTTTATGTACATAAGATGACATAATAAAAAAAATATTTCCGTAATAATAAATTTGAATTTGTGGGCTTTAATAAATAGCATTTTAAAAACGGACTTTATGTATACGGTTATTGTCAGGCTAAAATATGGCTCTTTTTCAGAACCCCGACCACTTAGGGTGTGTTTACCATGCTCCAAAAGAAGAATATTTTAAAATGTGCTCTTTTGCGAAATTGTTTTGTTGATGCATGGCTTATCCTGTGTTACTCAGCCATTAAAATTATTTTTCCGGAGAACTTTTCCAACGGCATATGGACTTCTTAATGAAAATTAGTTTTACCATTACAGTAAGTTTTTGAGTAGATATGAATGGATTTTTAAAAATTTCTCGGATGGTACATTTTTGGTCTCTCGAGCTAAACGTTTTTTTTTTGCCACCGTTCGCTGTTTATTTGAAATCCTTTTGTCCTCTTATATCATTTAATAATACCGTGAATCGCTGGCTTTCATTTTCTTAAAAAATTTGTAACTTTGCGATCGGTTTTGCCTTCAAAATGATTTTTAATTACTATTTTTCTTTCTTCTAACGTTCATCGCTTAATTGTACGCTGCATGTGTCATGTGGTAACTTTTTGCGCACACTTGCCCAACTTTTGATGTGAACCATTCTACACGATTTTGCAACAGAAAATTTGTGCTATATGCGGTTAAGCATTTTAAACGACGACATACAAGAATATGTATTTTAAACAGCATTAAATGTTAATAAACGAATTCAATGCTGCAAAAAGATTTTTTTTTTAATTTGTAAAGTCTTGGTAGGTTACAAACGATTTTGGTAGGTTTTCGAGAAAATTTTGGTTGGAAAATAAATTTCTCAGTGGCAACACTGATGCTAATGCACAAGAGCAAAATGCAAATACACTCTCGATAATAACTAAACTTCAAGACGAAAACAACACTTTAAACAATAAAGTTTGTGAGTTACAAAAAGAAATAAATATTTTGAAACAAAAAAGGCGAGAGAAATCTATAGAAATTGTTGGTGTGCCAAATATAAGTAACAGCAACGCTCTTGACTCAGCACTAAAGCATTTTTCCGAAGGGCTTAGCACAAACATCACTGAGAATGAAATTGATGAGTGTTATGTTAAAAAAATTAAAACTACTGGTTCTGCTAACAAAGACACGTCATTGAACATACTTTGCGTCAAATTTCTTGCACTTAGAAAAAAGAAAGAAATAATGAGAAAAAGATTTGAAAATAAAAAGAAATTAAATGCTAAACTGTTTGGTGGAGACATCAAGTCTAAGGTATTTTTAAATGAAAACCTATCTTCTCCGACAAGAAATATGTTTAAAGCAGCGCTGAAATTCAAAAAAGAAAATAACTTTAAGTTTGTTTGGGTGAGCAATGAACGAGTTTTTATGCGTAAAAAGGAAGGCGAAAGCGCAATCATGTTGGATAATATTGAGGATCTTCAAAATCTTACATAGTTAAAGTCTGCTCTAGTTTTCATAAAATTAATTTATATTTTTAAAATATGAGTTTAAATTGTATTGATCCTCAAGAAAATTTATTCGACATTCCTTTTCAAACTGTAAACAAGTAAATTTTGAAAGCATATATTTAAACCCAAACAACTCAAATAATTTTTATATAGTTTCATAAAACATTAGAATCATGAGAAAAAATTTTGATCATTTCGTATTGCAAATTAATTCTCTTGAAAATAAGCCTGATTTCATTTTTTTGACCGAAACGTGGATATTTGAACACGAGCAGTCTATCTTCAGCATTCCCGGTTACAACTTTTACGCTAACTGTAATAATCAGTATGCGGCAGGTGGCGTCGCAGTTTTTGTTTCTACTGCTTTGAACTGTGAATATTTTAGTTTCAGTTTTGGAAGTTCTGATGTATTAAAAGTAAAATGTTCAATAGATAATCATAATTTTAGTTTTGTATGCATATATAGATTACACGCCAGTACCTCAATAGAAGTGTTTTTTAATGATCTGAATGAGTTGTTAGTGAATGATAAAACGGAAAATTTAATATTGTTGGGCGATATTAATTTGAACATTTCGCTTAATTCAGTGATTGTAGATAACTATATAACCTTGCTGTCTTCCTTTGGATTAGAATCCTGCATTAATAAACCAACTAGAATCACGGAATCCTCCCAAACCTGTATCGACCATATTTTTGTGCGTCTAAATAGGTCAAATCATATGTCCATCACTAGCTCAGTCTGCAATCTTCACTTATCAGACCACTGTTTAATATGCCTTTGCTTTGAGAATATTTCAAAAGATAAAGAACACCGCACAAGACCTAGCCTACTAAAATCTACAACCGATTTTGTCAAACTAAATAACTTTCTTATGTTTGAGAACTGGAACAATGTCTATGCTGAACCGAATCCTTCACTAGCGTTTGAAAATTTCAGTAATATATTAAGTAACTATGCTGAGCTTTGCTCAAATCGTATAAGGGTTAACACATCTGCCATAAAAAAATTGAAACCATGGATGACTAACGATTTGCTTGGTAAAATTCAAAAGAAGAATAAACTTTATATAAAATGCAAAAAACATCCAAATAATGAAATACTGAGAGCACATTATAAGGCATTTTGTAAAGAAATAGCTTCCTTAGTTTCAGTAAATAAAAATAACTTTTACGCAAATGAATTCCACAAAATAAGAGGAGACATAAAGAAAGAATGGAAGCTTGTAAATGAGATTCTAAATAGAAATAATAAAAATGAACATGTTTATGACTTAAAAGTCAACAGTAAAGTAATTAGCGAGCCCACTGTTAAAGCTAATATATTCAACGAATATTTTTCTAGCATTGGAAATGATGTTATAAACCGAAATGGCCTTAGAACATCATCATGTAATTGTTTATATAAAGAAAATGAAATTGTGTCTAGTTTTTATTTTGAAGAAGTATCCTCATTTGAGCTATACAAGATTATTATGTCACTAAAAGCTTCAAATTCTTGTACTGAAGGAAGTTTTTCAAGTATTTTTATTAAAAAAGTGGTATTTAGTATTGTAGATGTGCTATGTCACTTAATTAATAAAAGTATAACTGCTGGTATTTTCCCTGCTGAACTTAAGAAAGCAGAAGTTATTCCACTCTTTAAAAAAGGAAATAGGTCTGATCTCAATAATTATAGGCCTATATCAATTCTCTCAACCTTTTCTAAAATCTATGAGAAAGTTTTAAAATCAAGAATGATTAAATTCTTGGACAAAAATGTATTTTTCAGTAATAACCAATTTGGTTTTAGAGCTGGACTATCGACTGAAGATGCACTCATGAAATTTTGCAATAGTATTTATGACAGTCTAAACTCAAAAAGATTAACTTCTGCTCTCTTCATTGATATAACGAAGGCCTTCGATACTGTGGATCATGAGATTTTACTTGGCAAATTGTTTAAATGTGGTTTTCGCGGTCCAGTTCTAAATTGGTTCAATTCGTATCTAACAAATAGAATTCAAAGAGTAAGAATTGACAATTACCTCGGTTCGCTTAGAAAAGTAAATATAGGTGTACCACAAGGCTCGGTACTTGGTCCTATTCTGTTTTTAATATATGTGAATTCACTTTTTTCTCAAAACTTTAAAGGTAAAACTGTTGCATTTGCGGACGATATGGCGTTTACCTACTCTTGTGTTTCTAGTGTTCAAACAATGCTGGAGATGAATCATGATTTGGAAATTTTGAGGCACTGGCTTAGAACGCATAAATTTGTTATAAGCGATAAAACTAAGATGATGTTTTTTAATGTAGGAGGAAAAGAAATTTTAATGGGGAACCTTATATTTCATAGTGCATTTTGTAAAAAATTTGTCATAAGTAATGACATATGTGATGCAAATAACCTCTCGCGCACATATGTTGACTCTATTTTCTGCCATGTTAACTGTTTCCATATTCAGTGTGTAAGCAATTTTAAATATCTAGGGCTGCTGCTTGATTCAAAAATGAATTGGTCTGATCATACAGCTGCTATAAAAAAATACTTATTTGCAGCTGCTAGACAGCTATATTACTTGAGTAATTTTTGTTCAGTCAAATTGACTACTTGTATTTACTTTGGTATCATACACTCTAAATTGGAATATGGCCTAGCATGCTGGGGAGATACACATGATAATAAAATAAATCCCTTGCTAATCATACAGAAACAAGTTATTCGACTTATTTGTAAAAAAAGACGACTTGATCCAAGTCTACCACTGTTTAAGAAATTGAACATTTTGCCTTTAAAGCACTTATGGTATACGATTTTAAGGTCCTGAAACTGTTCTTTAATGAATCTGGCTATACAATTAATACTAGGTGTCATTCTACCTAAGCCTTGCGTACTGATAATCTCAATCTAGCTATTGTACCTTCACATAATTTGCAACATTTTTTGCGATGCTATATTTCGACTGCTCCTAGAATTTTTAATAAGCTCCCTTATTTAATAAGGTGCATCCGCGTAAAACACGTTTATTTAAAAGAAGTGAAATCTTGGCTCTTATGTTTTTCACATGATAACATAAACACTCTTATTCAGGTTATGAACTAAATAATTCGTTCAGTTTGTTCAGTATTTGTTGTTGCCATTATGCTTAAATAACCATTTTTATGTAACCATATTTATTTATATCTTTATTTATTCTTTTTTATTACAAAATATGAATTGCATTTTCATTTAAAACTAGTATTGTTAATACGACCCCACGTACCCTTTTAAATAGTTATGTATATTCTTATATTAACCGTCTGCATCCTAAACTAGTTCATTAGGAACTACTGGATGTAGATGAATTATTATTGGTTAGCTGAAGTGAATAATGTAAAAATTGTATTTGAAATTGTTGTATAAAACTATCAATAATAATAATAAATAAATAATAATAATAAAAATAAATGTGGCTCATCCATAATTGTCCTAAACTGCTCCAAACACCCGGTCAATCACCTGATCTCAATATAATTGAACATGTTTGGGAAGAATTGTCCAGAAAATTAAGAGATAGTGTTTCGGAACACGAAAAAATTGAAGGAAGCTCTACAGACCGAATGGTACAATATTTCACCAGAGATATGCGAAAACTTGGTTGAGTCGATGCCAAGGCGCTTGAATTATGTAATAAAGGCTAAAGGATTGGCCACAAAATACTGACTAAGTAGTTTTGTAATTTATTTTAAGAACAAATAGTAGGCAAGAAAGTAAAGAGACTGAAAATCAATTTAAGGCCAAAATCTTACCAGCAAAAATAAAAGTAGGTATTTCCTCTATTAAACACATAAAGCAAGGTGGTGTCGTAGTTTCCACAGTAAATGATAAAGAAAGGGAAAAACTAGAATCAGAAATCAAACAGCAGGATATAAAATATCGGTACCAAAACTTAACTTACCTAAAATATTGATATCAGATTTAGAAAAAGATTATAGCCAAGATGAAATAGTAGAAGAACTAGTGTCTACAAACTATTTTATAAACGATGAAGATAAGTTCAAATTAGAACATAAATACATGAACAAAAAAACATCTCTATGGAGTTATATTTTAAGAGTCTCTGGAAATACATTAGATAAAGTTACAAACAGATATGTGATGTTGAATTACAAATCAAGATATGTAAAAGAGCATATACCCCTAACACGATACTATAAATGTCAAAAATATAATCATACAAGTAGCAAATGTGAAGGAGAAGAAGTGTGCGGAATATGCGCAGAAAAACATGATACCAGAACATGTAAAATAAGTAGCAATTTTAAGTGTGTTAACTGCATAAGATCGAACAAGCATGGAGCTGGATATTCATGTGATCATAAGGCAGGGGATGATGTATGCAATATTCATACTTTGAAAATAAAGGCAATAAAGAACCGAATTAACTACCTTTAGCCAAATGAATGAAAATTCAATCAATATCTTTTACATTAATATTTGCAGTATTCGCAACAAACTCTATGAATTGGAAACACTTACTAGAAACCATAAAAACATTGATGTTATAATTGTAACTGAAACCTGGCTATATGAAAATGAAATTAAAACTTTTAATTTACCAAGTTACACTGCTATTCACAACTGCAGAAAAGAAAAACGCGGAGGTGGTACAGTTATTTACATAAAAGATAATTTAACATACAACGAAATAGTAAAAAATGAAAAATACAACTTCACATTAGTTCAAATTACAAACTTAAATAAACCACTGCAAATTGGAACTTTTTATAGAGCTCCGAACGAAAATTCAAATACTTTTATGGAATTTATAGAAAAAGAACTATGTGACAGAAAAAATTGCGTTTTCTTTGCAGATGTGAACATTAATATTTTAGATCAGACAAATACAGTCGTCAAGTACACAGACTTAGTACAAACAAATGGTTCATAATGTTCAACCCACCAGAAAATCAAATAACACGAGTACCTTAATTGATCACTTTAGGTTTGTTCGAACCTGATTTTGTGGTAAAAATTGAAAAGTGTCAAATCGCGATTTTCGAGAGAGTAAAATCTAAAATTTCTCTGACTACTCGAATCACCACAATTCTGGCTCGAACGGAAAAATAGGTAAAAATTGAAGACTGTCAAAAATTTTGCGCGCATTTTAGTAAATAAACAATGGCAGAGTTTAGAAGCTAAAACCGCACCATAGTTGCATAACCGTTTGGTTAAGACATTCTGAATGCAAGGCGAGTGAAACATTTTCGAGAATATTATTGAAATAACTCAAAAAGTAAATGACCGATTTTAAAGTTTTCTACCTGATTTTTATAGATTCATAAATTATCTTGAACTTTGATTTATTTTAAATACATAAAGTGCATTTTAAAAAAATTCTTAGTATAAGAATAAGAGGTTTGGAATGAAGTAAATCTTAGCCAAAATTATTTTACATTTTGAGTTAATATAATTTTGAATTCAATATAAAAAAAAAACACTTTCGAGACTGCTTAAAATGTTAAGCTAGGCAAAAATTTTACATTTCGCATACGTTATTACGGAATTCACGTTATTTTTATCAGCTAGTCAGTCCTGAAAAGTTCTGCACCAAGTTTTTTTGCTCAAACAAAGAGTTATGTTCGATGGAATTGTAAAAACAAAAATTGGAACAACTTTGATTTAGCAACACTTCCAATTCCTTATGTTAAAACTGCGTGCTTCTAAAAACAATATTTTAGAAATAATTATCTGGTTGACTATCGTACAACCATTTAGGTGACATTCAGCTTTACGATTCCTTTTCAATAAAAAATCGATCAGCTATTTAATTAAATAATTGAGCATTTACCAAGAAATGTTTTGATTTCAAGCTTTTTGTTATGTTGCTCATTCTTAACACAACCTTATAAGAAGTGAAAAAAAATCAACGCTGTAAATTATTTTATATGAAAAGTAATTGACAGGTATAACTCAGACAGGAAATTTCATTTCCCTCGCATGCAAAAAGTGTCACACCAGTCTCGTTGCCTACGATTTTGACAGTCTTCAATTTTTAGCCACAAGAAATTTGTCTGGGTGAAAATTTAACTTATTTTTGGGAGGGGAAGTGATCAGCTGTTTCTTACTCTCATTTTTTCACTCTCAAACACCACATTTTTTCAGGCTCGAACGCTTTTTGTGGTAAAACTTTATAAATATTTATAAATATTTACCTATTTTTTCTGGTTCGAACAAACCTTTTATCTCTAACATAGATGATACATACAAAATTAACTTCCAACTGAATGATACAGACATTTCTGATCATAAATACGCAACAGTAACAATAGCATCACTTAAACCTCACAAAGAACCTATGAAAACAATTGTTTTTCAAAAAATAAACCATTTTAAAATGGAACAAATAGTCAAAAATGAAATCACAAAATCAATACCAAATAGCATTGAAATATTAACAAATATTATACAGATTGCCAAAGAAAAAGCTACAATTTACAAACGAATCAGGTGCAGAAATAATAACTGGATTACTGCAGAACTTCAAAAAAAATTCAAGCTCAGGCAAAAGCTTTACAAAAAATCAAAATCCAATCCGGAAAACCAAATTATGCTTCAGAAATATAAGAAAGTGAAAAAAGAAGTCAGCTTTTTAATAAAAAACATTAAACAGAAACATATAAATGATCAAATTGAAAAATCGTACAATAATCCAAGAAAATTATGAAATATAATTAACTCAACATTAAAAAATAAAGAGAAAACAACTACGAATAATCAGGATATCAACACTATATCTGCAAATAATATAAACAAATACTTCAATGAAGTAGGGTATGATTTAGCCAAAAACATAACCACTAATAACACATGTACGCCAAATGTTATTAATACAAAAACAATGTTCCTGACTCCAGTAACACTCAACGAAGTTAAACTTATAGTAACAAACCTCAATAGCAATGCAGCGCAAGGATCTGATGGAATATCTGCAAAGGATTTGAAATTCCTTTTGCCAATTATTGGCGATATATTAGTTGATGAAATAAATAAATGCTTTTCAACTGGAATTTACCGAGAATGTCTAAAAAAAGCCATTATATCTCCAATACATAAGAAAGGGAAAAAAGACATTTGTGAAAACTACAGACCGATTTCAATTCTCAATGCTTTTAGCAAAGTATTTGAAAAGGCAATAGACAGCATAATAGAAAACTTCATCAATAACACCATAGGCTTTGATCACCATCAGTTTGGTTTTTTAGAAAAAAGTGGCACAGAGTCGGCAATAGCAACTACCATGGAAAAAATTTATGATGCTCTAGATGATAAAAAAATAGTTGCAGCTACATTCATAGATCTGTCAAAAGCATTTGACCTTGTCGACCACTCAAAATTATTAAACATATTAAATGAAATAGGTATCCGTGGAGTATCAAACAAATTGATGAAAAATTACTTGAAAAACAGACCTCATACTGTTAAATTATATGGTGAAATAAGTGATGAACTTACTTGTCAAATTGGAGTTCCACAAGGATCGATACTTGGACCAAGGCTTTATTTACTCTACATAAATAATATTAAAAATTGCAAATTTAAATCAGCATACAACATTTACGCTGATGATACAAATTTTATAACAACAGCAAAAACAGAAAAAGAATTGGAAGAGAATATCAATCATGATATGAAAATATACTTTGATTGGGCATGCGGAAATGGACTCAGCATTAATATAAACAAAACAAATTTCATTCTTTTTCGAACTAACAATCTCACCAATGTAAATATTAAAGTAAAAATCAACAACACTGAAATACAGAGGGTGGAATCTGCAAAATATCTAGGGATGGTTATAGATGAAAAACTCAACTATGAAGGGCATATAAAATGTTTAAAAAACTCAATTCTACCAATTATTATGGCGATTAGGAGAATCGGAAAAATAAACGAAACAGCAGCAAAACTAATATATTCCGGACATATACTATCTAATACGTTACAACATATGCAGTTGGAGCCAATGCAACAAATTTCATATTGAACAGATTGACAGATTAACGAATAAATCCATAAAAATTCTATTTAATAAGAACTCTACAACTCCAACAAGAGAATTATATAAAGATACAAAGCAAATGGACATCAATCAGCTGATATACGCAGAAAAATGCAAATATGTACATATACAAAATCAAAAACAGTCTGATGAAATCAAAAACCATTCTCACGCAAAGAGACAGAATACATCAACATAATACGCGACAAAAGCACAATCTAGAAGTACCTAAGGCCAGAACAACAAAACAATTACATAGTTTGAAACATAGTGCAATAAAACTATACAATAAATTACCTCAAGAAATAAACTGTTGTAATATTAACATTTTCAAGTTTAAATTAAATTTATATTTGAGAGATCTAAGGTGATAAATTTACATGTGATATATGAATTGAATTACTATAATGTAGAAAAAATTTATATTATATTTATCCTATTTATAATTATATTATATATTTTGTTTATTAAGTTTATGCATCCTCTCATACACGGCATTATATCCGTCTGAGGACTTTGTAATAAATAAATAAACATTTAATTTTGTATTCGTTTTGACATGAATTTTGTGATTTTGTTTGTTTTTGTTTTTCATTATGAAAATGTTGAGAGTAAATATAATTTGTGTACATGATGAAATAGAGGAGACTCTGAATAAAAGGAAAATTTTTTTTTTTTTAAAATAAAATAAATTTATCATTTCGAAAAATTATTTTAAAGTTAAACAATGAGTATGTACGACTATAAGTTTGAGCCACTGTATGACCGACATTTTTTGATTACATATTCATTCTTAAAATTTAAAATTACATAAGAAAAGTTTGGTTTCATAATAATTTGGAACTGAAGTAAATTTAGCCTTTTCCACAGTACACAGTGTTTGCTTCTCAACAGACAAAATGCGAATTAAGAGTAAAAGGAAGCATGAAAACGTTCGATTTGCTATCACATTTGCGCTTGTACTGTGTTGAACATTTAATTTGCTGTTGCAGCGATCACCTCACTTGCTGTTTTTCTTTTGATTTGATTTTTGATTTAAGTCATAAAAATTTTGGTAGAGTTGAAATGTGGCAAATAACTTAAAGGCCGATTTAAATCAGCTCACGCAGACCTCTAATGCATATGGCTTATCCAATATACATATGTATGTACATTTTCAGTAGGCTATAACTGATTTCCATAGTTCGTTTAGTTTTTTTGGTGAGTAACAGTGTAACAGATAAGATAGTTGAACCATGTCATGTTAAAAACTGATACATTTTAATAACTCATTAATAATCTCTCATCGCTTAACCCAACATTTTACACTAGAACTTGAATACCCGTATTGAATAAATAAAAACAATATCAATATTTATTAGAGGTCTTGGAACTCAACCTAACTAATGTGATGTGAGTCTAAAACAGTGGTCGGCAGAGCGCAAATATCAAATATTTTCTTACTCACCAAAGAGAGCGAAATGACAAAAGCATCAATCACTGCGAAAAATGTTTACACGTTTTGATGTTTACGCTCTATATGATTTCATATATAAGGAGTTGAGTTTTATTTATAAAATGGCTTTCTATATGAAATTTATTAACTATCATTAAATCTCGCTTGCAGATCAAGCATTGCGCAATGCCATAAAAAATTTTCGGCAAAAAACATTTATTTTATCATTTGGTTCCAAACATTTTTGCAGTGCATTAACAAAATAACCAGCTCATTTTGTAGTTTTCTTACTATTGAAATGTAAATTGAAGTTATACATATTTATGTTTATATTAATACTGGCAACTCTACATATGAATGTCATACATCCCTGTAAGTCGTTCCTTACATAAGCGTAATTGAATTGGACGCACGCTACTTAAGTTCTTTTTACTTTTACATTTATTACTATTAAATAAACTATTTACATTAATTAAAACATGGAATTTTAACAGGTTATGGACCCAGAACGCCTAACTGCGTGAAACAAAGTCAAAATCGACATCTGAAATGAAGAAATAAGAATTTAACAAAGCATCAAGAATTGCGACACCGGCATTTGCATGTGTGTGAGTACACATAGAATAACGAAGAAAACCTCATAAAGGAAATTGAAAAGAAACTGAAATTTTTTGAATATCAAAAAAAAAAATTACACCAGAAGAAACAGAAGGAACAAACAAAGTCATGAGTGTCGCGAATAAAAAAATTGAGCCCTTGGGCAGAGAAAATTTTGATACATGGAAAATTCAAGCAGAGGCCTTGTTAATCAAAAATGATGTCTGGAAATATGTAAACGGCGAACAGAAAAGGCCAGCAAAATCTGATGAAGACAGAAGCGCTTGGGACGTAGCGGACTCCAAAGCAAAATCTGATTTAATCTTAGCAATTTCGCCATCAGAACTGAAGCAGATCAAAAACTGCATAACATCAAAAGACGTTTGGGATAAACTCCACAGTATTTACCAATCAAAAGGTCCTGCGCGAAAGGCAATGTTATTGAAATAATTAATTTTACTGAAAATGAAAAATGGTGATGACATACGCAGTCATGTACAGAAGTTTTTCGATATAATCCAGGCCCGTGCGCAAGGGGGGGGGGGGGGGGGTTTTGGGGGTTCAAACCCCTCCCATTGGGAATTTTCGCACATAGATTTTTATTGACATTTGAATGAAAAATTAAAAAGACAAAACAAATTTTTTTTTTTTTTTTATAAAAGAACTGAAATGCCAATAAATTATCAGAGCACGAGTTTTTTATTTTCTCAAGATTTGCGCACTCTAGCTATTTTTGAACCAAAAAACACGATTTGGGACCACTGCGCGTCGCTAAGGCTAAGTAACACGACCTTTTTTTCTATGCGCGTTTAAGCATAGCTCCGGCATCAATAAAATCAGCTTCAATGAAAATTCATGCACAAGTCTATTTGTACCATATCATTCAATTTTGCATGATAGTTAACGTGACATAAACTTTGGCGTCAACGCTTTGGGGGGCAAGACATCAAAAATGCTTCGTGTTTTGACAGCTTTGCCTGTGACAACAGCAACAAATGAACGCTCCTTTTCAGTGCTACGTCGTCTAAAGACATACCTCAGATCAACTATGTCCAATGGTCGGCTGAACGGCTCAACCTCGCTTAATATACATCACGATATCGAAATCAAAGTGGAAAGAGTTTTGGACGAGTTTTTTCAAGTACCTCGCAGAATTAGCTACTTACGTAATGATAACTGAATATCGAATCATATCATTAACACTAGACAAATGGCATGTTCTAGAATACTTCAAAACACTCGATTTTCGAAAATTCGTTCACATTCGAGTATATCCTCATTTAAAAAAATAATAAAAAAAAATAGTCTTAGAGTTACTACCAGAGCTGCAAAATTTTCATTTTTCGGAATTTGGCCAAAAAAATTAAGAAAATTTAATTGTTTCCTTATGTACACAAAAGGAAGTGTCGAAAAGAATTGACCGCTATTTTTTAAGCCTATACATAAGGAGAAAAACTGTGGCATCTCCGCGAGTAGAGCTTTGATGTTTCTTGTGTAACAGCTCAAGTCCTTTGTTGTTTTGAAATTTAGAACTGTCAATGCCACTACATGAATTTTCATTAAAAAAATAAATGAAAAAAAAAAAATGTTTGTATGTTTGGCCCAAAAGTTATCAAAATTAAATTTTTTTTTTAATTTTTTTAAGCTAATCATGCACTGACTACACGGTTAGAAATCTTGGAATATATTTTAATACAAGCGAAGTATTACAAAGATTTTTAATGCAATTTTGATTATAATTAATACTTTTGAATAGATTACAAAATTTTGTAAGACAGTTTGTATTAAATTTTAATATCGCAAGTAATACATTTGATTTTTAAACCATACTGTATTATATTTTAATACTTTCTTTATTAAATTATAAAAAAAAATATGTCGTATGCACTGAGATTCGAACCTGGTTCCCTTTCAGTACAATGGTTTCATGAGCAGTTCAACGACATCAGCCAACATAGTATCGTATCGAAATAAAAAAAAAAGTATATTTAAATTATCAATTGACAACAACATAAAATGAAAGTTCAAAATTTAATTTTGACGGAAAAGTCAGTAATTGAAATTTAGTCGTTCATGGAAATGACAGTAGCTCAGTTGGTAAAGATGAGCGTATATGAACAATGGCATGACGCAGGACGACGACCTAAGTAGGTTCAATTCGGATCGATGACAGGTAAAAAACTTAAGTTCTCATATAAAGTTTTAAGAACGCAGCACAAAAGCAGCGTATCGTAAAATTTTTTTTAAATCTTAATAAAAACGAGTTTTTAAATTTAAATTCAAATTTGTATTAAAAATGAATTTTAATGTCTAGGCAGTATTGAATTTTAATACAATTCTGGTGTAGTCATTTTATTCCAAAATTTCTAGCCGTGTAGTTAGTGAAGCAAAATATTGTAATTACTTGCTTATAAAATACTTTGAAAATTTTTGGATCAAAAATTAAATTTTATTTTTTTTTCTCATTTATTTTTTTAATGGAAATAAGAAAATCGAAAAAAAATTTAAAAAAAAAAATATTAAAAATAAGAAAACAAATCAAATTTTCTTAATTTTTTTGGCCAATTTCCGAAAAGATAATAAACACCTGTATTTATGTATTTGATTATAATTAAATGTCTATATTAAAAGTAAACCGAAGTTTGACGTTTTTTATGAAAATAATCTAATAAGAAATGTTTGAGTTAAAACCCCCCCATGGATGATTCCTGCGCACGGGCCTGATATAATCGATAAAATTCGTGAAATGGATATGGAAATAATGGACGACTTAGTTACCATTTTGTTATTATATAGTGTACCAGATCAGTATGAACAGTTTCGAATTGCTATAGAAACGCAAGAAAGATTACCTGTGCCCGAAGCATTGAAAATTAAACTTATTGATGAATTTGAAGCTAGAAAAAGATGTGACAAAGAAACAAAAGATGATGCTTTGTTTGCACAAAAAGGCCAATTCAAGAAACCATATACAAACAGCCAGAATCAAAACAGAGCAAGTGAACCATTTAAATTTGCATGTAACAGCTGTGGAAAAATAGGTCACAAATCAAAAGACTGTAGATCGAAAAATCGAAACAAATCAAATCGAAATGAAAATAAAGCAAAGTGCGTAAACTCAGAAAATAGTACAGTGATTTTTCAAATTGGTGGTGAAAAAGGAAAATGGTGTTTGGACTCAGGAGAAACTTCCCATATGTGTTCCGAAAAAGAAAAATTTGAAAAATTACAGAAAGAAGAACAAGTCTTAAAACTGGCAAATGACAACACAGCAAAAGTAGAAGGGTGTGGCAAAGTGCAAATACAAACTGCAAAACTCACTGCAAATTTTCAAGATACACTATTAGTACCAGGCTTAAGATCAAACCTTATATCAGTGTCAAAAATAACTGATCGTGGCTATGAAGTTACCTTCAAATGTAATGAAGCTGTCGTGTCCAACCCTGAAACTGAACAAATAGTATTAACGGCTTACAGAAAGGACAATCTTTATTACATAAATGAAATTGAAGAATATGAAATTATAGCAAACTATTGCAAAGAAAAAAATAATCTACAAGAATGGCATGAACGTTTCGGCCATCTGAATGTAACAGACTTGAAAAATATTGCTCGTTTTGAAAAAGTTAAAGGCTTAAAATTGAACTTAAATTGTAATTTACCTGCATGTGAAATTTGCATTCAGGGGAAGCAAACGGTGAGACCATTTCCAAAGTCAGAAACAAAGTCTAAAGAAGTTTTAGACTTAGTTCACACTGACGTATGTGGACCAATGCGTGTAGAATCAAATGGACATTCAAAGTACTTCATCACTTTTATAGACGACAAAACAAAGTGGTGCGAAATTTATTTTTTGCAGCAGAAAAGTGAAGCACTAAATAAATTTAAGCATTATAAAGCTATGGTTGAAAAAAGAACCGGAAAAAAGATAAAGAAACTACGTTCAGATAATGGAAAAGAATATACGAGTTATGAATTCAAAGATTTTTTAAATAAAAATGGCATAAAGCAAGAACTTTCTGTAGAATATACGCCACAGCAAAATGGTACCGCTGAACGCAAAAATCGAACTTTAGTTGAAATGGCACGCTGTATGTTACTCCAAAGTGAACTTGAGCCAAATTTTTGGGCAGAAGCAATTGCTACAGCGAATCATATTCGTAACCGATGTCCTTCACAAAGCTTGAATGGTGAAATTCCATATAATATATGGACAGGACGAATACCAAATATAATATATTTTCAAAAATTTGGAACAACGGCATTTATGCTTGAAAAATCTACCGGTAAAGGAAAATTCGATTCAAATTCAAAGAAATGCATTTTTGTCGGTTATGCACCAGAATCCAAAGCATATAGACTATGGGATCCGAAATCTGAAAAAACATTCAAAAGTCGTGATGTAAGCTTTACAGGAAATTTCCAAGGTGAAAGAAACTATGCGGAGTTCATAGATGAAAAAATTTTCGAAAATGCAGAATACGAACTGAACGTCGAGTTAACAAATTCATCAGCTTCTCAAAATACCGTCGCAACCGATGAAGATATTTCTGAAACCTTCGTAGAAACTGCAGTGGGAACACGTAGAAAGGACAAGCCAACTGAACCACTGAATATAAGAAGAAGTAGCAGAACGCGAAAAAATGTTGACAAAACATCACAGATCCAAGAAAACAACAACAACGAAGAAAGTAAATACACTGAAAATACAAATTCTGTCCTCCATATTGCAAATTTAGTTGAACAGAGTGATCCAGAAACAGCTACCGAAGCATTATCCAGCCCTAACGCTGCAGAATGGAAAAAAGCAATGTTAGAAGAATACGATGCACTAACACGAAACAAAACGTGGACTCTCGAACAGCGACCTAAAAATAAGCAAGTAATTAAGTCAAAATGGGTATTGCGAACAAAATATAAAGCTGATGGAAAAATTGAGAGGCGAAAGGCTAGATTAGTGGCAAAAGGTTTTGCTCAGAAGGAAGGAATCAATTATAACGAAACTTTTGCTCCAGTTGCTAGAATGAGTTCTATACGTATGTTGATTGCATTATCGGTTGAACTTAGCATGGAAATACATCAGCTTGATTTCATCAGCGCGTATTTGAACGGAAATATTGAAGAAGAAATTTACATGGAGGTTCCACACGAATTTCAAAAAATTTTGAGTAATGCAGAACACCAGCAATACACAGGTGAGAAAGTATGTAAAATAAGAAAAGCTTTGTATGGATTGAAACAAACTGGCCGGCAATGGTACAAAAAGCTAGAAGAAAAATTAAAATATCTAAAGCTAAAACCACTAGGTGCAGATCCCTGTGTATACGTATCAGAAAATAAAGAAGATCTGGTTATCGTCATAATCTATGTTGATGATTTGATGATAGCATCCAATAACAAATACAAATTAATAAAATTTAAAGATGAACTTGCAAACAGTTTTGAAATGAAGGACTTAGGTCTCTTAACATACTGTCTTGGAATTGAATTTAAACAAGATTTAGACAACCATGAAATTACTATGACCCAAACGAAATATATAAATGAAGTTATAAAACGATTTTTTATGGAAAATTGTAATGCTGCTATAACTCCAATGATGCCAAATGAAAAATTGTCAAAGGATATGAGCCCTCAAACAAAGGAAGAACTAGACGAAATTAAAAATATTCCTTATCAAAATCTAATCGGATCACTTATGTATTTGGCAGTATCAACACGCCCAGATATAGCACATTCGGTAAGCGTTTTGATTCAATACAACACAAACTATGGCAAACAGCATTGGACAGCAGCTAAAAGAGTGCTACGATATCTCAAAAATACTGCAGAAAAAGGCCTACATTTTAAAAAGCTCGGAAAAGCTCTTGTTGGTTACGCCGATGCCGACTGGGGAGCAAATTTAGATGACAGGCGATCGTACACTGGTTACGCCTTTGTATATGGTGATGCAGCAATTAGTTGGGAGTCACGCAAACAGCGAACGGTTGCGCTCTCAAGTACAGAAGCGGAATATATGGCAATAACAAGTGCAGCTAAGGAAGCCATTCACCTCAAAGGATTTTTAAACGTAATCTTAGGAGAACAAAACGTGATCGTGATCTTCAATGATAACCAAGGCGCAGGTGAACTAAGCAGAAATCCCGTATTCCACAGCCGTACGAAACATATTGATATACGCCATCACTTCATCCGCGAACTGGTAGAGAAAGGAGATATCATAATCAAGTATATTTCAACTAAGAAAATGCCAGTAGATGTATTAGAAAAACTAAAACATTTTGAATGTATTAAGGGTTTGGGCATGAACTAAGACTAAATACATATAATATATTTTATGAGACATAAATTTGAGGGGAAGTATTGAAATGTAAATTGAAGTTATACATATTTATGTTTATATTAATACTGGCAACTCTACATATGAATGTTATACATCCCTGTAAGTTGTTCCTAACAAAAGCGTAATTGAATTGGACGCACGCTACTTAAGTTCTTTTTACTTTTACATTTATTACTATTAAATAAACTATTTACAATAATTAAAACATGGAATTTTAACACTTACTCTCGCTTATTCTTTTCGTTTGCTCGCGAGCATATGAGGTGCCGACCATTGGTCTAAAACAGTGGTCGGCGCCCCATAGGCTCGCGAGCAAACGAAGAGAATAAGCGAGAGTAAGCAAACTACAAAATGAGCTTGTTATTTCGTTAATGCACTGCAAAAATGTTTGAAATCAAATGGCAAAATAAATAGTTTTTCGCTGAAAAATTTTTTGTCAATGCGCAACGCTTAATATACAAGTGAGTTTTAGGGATAGTTAATAAATTTCATATAAAAAGGCATTTTATAACTAAAATTCAACCCCTGAAATAAGATATCATATGGAGCGTAAACAGCGAAACGTAGAAGCATTTTTCACAGGGATTGGAGCTTTTGTCATTTCTCTCTCATTTGAGAGTAAGAAAATATTTGATATTTGCGCTCTGCCGACCACTGGTCTAAAACAATACGCACTTTTCTGCAATCTTACTGTACATCGGCGTTTTACGAAGGTTGACTGTAATTGAAATATATTGAAAATCATTTTCAGCAAGAAAAATTAGCTCAGCATTCCTCTCAGCAAGCATTCAGCAGAATTCGATAGCGTAGCATTTCAGAAATTGAGCATCAGCAACAGTTTCGTTTGCCTTCCCCATGGTGTAATAGCAAAGGTGGAGTACTTAAAACAAAATTTCTCAAAATTGTGGGTTTCGTCTCCTCCATTGTCTTGTTTCGTAATTTTTTTTGACACTTCGGTGTTTTGATTAATTGGCCCGTTCAGCAACTTCAGTATTTTTGAAGCGCATTAAACAACTTTTTATTTAGAGGTATTTGTGTTGAGTTTCAAAATTCTGAGGCGAACAAAAAACTACGATAAATAATGTAGCGGGCTTCAATATGATAGCAATAAGTCTTTTTTGTTATTGCAATAACAACCACAGCGACTAAATTTTTAAGATTTAATGTAATTTGCAGCTAACGTTCAGAAAATGTTCAAGATCTTACGCTTAAGTGCTGCAATTCATCAAAGAGCTTAATAACCTGAACACAATTAAAGCGGTGGCGGTAAAGAGGCGACGAATATTCGCTGTCAAAAAAAAAAAACGCGACGAAAAATCGTTTGAACAAACACAATTGCGACGTACGACGAACGACGACAAATTTAGCAGTCATTTTGTTTGCATGAAAAAAGTTCTTATTAAATACAAAAATTAAGTTATTTAAGCAATTTCTTTTATTTAATTCTATTTAATGATTGTACACAATTCGCATTTCAAACGTAAACAAAAGAATTGACACAAGCTAATTGGAAATGCAACACTGATCGGACGGTGAAATAGAATTAAATCTAAATCGACGGCGAATCGTCGCAGCCCAACAGTCGTACGCCGCAATTCTGTTCAATTTCACATGATCTAGTATGTTATAATTTTTGACAGCGAATATTCGTCGCCGCTTTACCGCCACCGCTTTAATTGTGTTCAAAGCATAAGTTTTCTGAATGGGCAATTGAAATGTTGTGATTGTCAAAACTACAGCAAGTAGGATGACAGATGATTGAAAATCGAGGCTCTCCTTAATTACTTCACCTTTATTATTACACCAAGGCCTTCCCATTATTTATGCTTTGCTGACTGCAGTCATGCTTAACATGTTTAATTTTTTGCTGACTTGCGGACCCGCGAAATACCTGTTATACAGTAAAACATGGTGGTAGCAGTATGCTTCTGTGCGGGTGCATGGCAGCAAATGGGGTTAGAAGTATGCAATTTATTAATAGGAAAATGGACCACTTGCACTACATCAACATTCCCCAAAATAATTTAGAGCAAGATTACGATCCAAAACAAATTGCACATAATACGAAGCTATGGATCCTTTACAACACTCCAAATATTTTGCAAACTCCTCCCCAGCCCTCTGACATAAGCCCCATAGAACATTTGCGGGCCGATTTGGAGAAATCTATACGTAAGCACCCGATTTCATTAATAAATCAACTTAAAAAAGTTATCCAAGATGAAAGGGCTGCTGTGTCACAAGAACAGACAAAAAAAACTAGTTTAATCTATGCCAAACCGCTTGAATGAAGTAATTAGACTCAACGGATATGCTTAAAAATATTAACACTATTTAAATATTTAAAACTATATAAAACATATTGAAATGAAATTAAATTTACGAATATTTTTTTGAGGTAAAATTTCATCATTTATTGCTCTTTACCTTGTGTAACGTTGTTGTTGTTTTTTCTTTTATTTATTCTTTTTGAAAAACTTTCAAGAGAGTTCCTCTAATTATTTTAAATAAATTCTGTGAAAGTAAATTACATGCAAAATATATAAAAAAAGACTGTTTCTTAAAAAAAAAAAAACGAATACTTTGTTGTATGTTGGGAAGAATAAATTAATACGGGTTGGGCATAAACTTGAATCATCAAGGAGCAACCTGGTAGCATTCAGAACGTTATGGCTTTCCATAAGCAACATTCATTCACCAAATTTTAATATGATTGATCACATATTTCGATAGATATGCCACTTAAGGTATTTTACTTGTATGGGGAGTGCCACACCTACTAGTGATATTTCGCCCACTTTTGATACAGGAGGTGTCACGCCCACTTCTGCAATCCCGTCAATTTTCATTCAATTTCAAAGCCCATAGCAGCTGACACCTCCAAGCCAAATCTTTTGAAGATTACTCTCTTAGCACACTATCTATAAAATTAAACGTTTTTTGACTGTATGAGAGTTGCCACGCCCACATGCTTCATTGCGCCAAATTTTTCCAAAAAAATGCCTTCTAGCAAGTATATCTACCTTATTAAATTTCATAACGATTAAGTTGTTAGTTCTCTTAATACAACGTTTATAAAGATTGTGGGCTGTGCCACGCCCTTAATCGAGTTTTTTCAGTAACGTGGCTGAGCTTGTAGTGATGACTGCTTTCAGCGGCATCATGAACAAAATTTTTATGAAAATCATTTGTGCCAATTTTGAGATGTGCAAAATCTAAGTGTTGAACTGTTGAAAAGTGCCACGCCCACTTTACGATTCCACCCACTTTTATCACAATTCAAGATACATATATTTGAAATGTACCCGTTTACCAAATTTCGTCACAATAAATTGCACGGATTACGTTATATGGAGGTATACAGGCTAAAATTTAGGGCTGTGCGACGCCTCTGTAGGAAGCTTCGAAAACTTGAAACCTTGTTTAATCCTAATCTTGTTCACATGTGCCTCAAGCCACTAGTGATCATCAAAATCGCTGCAATTTTTTTCAAAATTGGTCTGGGTTAATATACATAGAGCATGGGCGGTAGGCGTGTCCGTGAACCGATATCGCCCATTTTCAATAGCAAGATGCCAGCAAGAAGGTGTGACCTGACTGTGCTAATTTCATTCAATTAGCTTTCTTGGTTTTCCAGTAAACCTGATTTCAACAAACAGACAGACAGACGGACATCGCTAAATCAACTCAGGTGGTGATGCTGATAAAGAATATACATATATGCTTTTCCATACCTGCAACGCCTGTTTCTATGTGTTACAAACGGAAGGAAAAACTGAATTTACCCTCGGTGTAGGGTATTAAAATAATAAATAAATATTTCTTTGTTGAAAACTTCATCGGATCGATGGTTCTATGGTGGAACAATGAAATACGAGTTTATACTTCATATTAAAATACGTAAATTTATTTACTCAGAACGATCTTCTTTTGTGTATAGAGGCGTGCCATGTATATGTTCCACACAGTGATGCATTGCCTGTTCCAATACATCCATAATCACATAACAATATAAGTTACGGTGCGCAATCGCAAACTGCCTCTACACGGTTCGCTTCAAGAAAGATCAAGATCGATTAAATTGTCAACCAAATCTGACAATGCACAATTATTATATTGGGTCTGGAGATTCCAAATACATAATCCGCAAAATCAAAGCTGCTCATTCACTTGTTTTATGGCCATTTTAAAGTTAGCATTTTGGCCGGCACGGTTTGTTTCAAGCAAGATCAAGATCAGTAAAAATTGTCAACCAAATCCGACAATGCGCAATTATTATTTAGTGTTCGGAGATTCTAAAAATCAGATCCGTTAAATCGTACCTAGTCATTTACTCGTTATATGGCCATTTTAAGGTAAACGCTTTTACCGATAATTTTAATAAAATTATGAAGCGAACCGTGTACAGCTTTTGATGCTTTTAAGACCAAGTGAAATTTTAAAATATGTATGCTATGATAATTGTTTTATATGTATTTTGAGTCGCTGAACACGATGAAGTCACTAATTGTTGCAAATATGCAACTGTTTTTGTGTTAATCACCATTTTTCATGAAAAAAGTCGATACAAGAAACAAAATTTTTTTTTTGTCGGCCAATAAACAAATGAAAGAAAAAAGTTTTTTATTATCTTTTGTGAGTTTCAAAAGTATTTTTGACTAAAAAGCCCATAAAGAAAAAAAAAAATAAAAAAATGTTTATATACATACATGTTTATTTACATTTATTTTTTTATTTATTTATATTTTTTAATCGCATGACAACTCTTATTAATAATAATTGCGAAGTTTATAACATTAGCTTGTCAAAAGGTCAACTCAAGCTTAGACTGAAAACTAACTGTAGCTAAATTTGTAGCTTAATGGTGATGTGTATTTTTTTGTTTGTGTTGTCCGAGCCCCACAGCATGCTGGGTAAATTTTTTCTAACATTTATGTCTTGGACCACGTAAATTTATACATATAATTATTTTAATATCTATATGTCTATTTTTACATGGTGTGAGTGGGTATGTTGAGAAAGTGCAATAAAGCTAAGAAAAAATTATAAAATAAACAAATTAATGTGCATGATAATTTTTTCTATTCCATTATTTATTGAATAAGCTTTTTACTTGGTATAAAGCTTCAATGCTAAATAGCTACGAAGGCTATAATAGCTGTAGTAGCTAAACTCTATTATTATTGTTATTTATTTATTTATTAGGTCTACGAATTCAATCATACAGACTACACAAACTAAAGTTAATGAAATAGTATAAATAAATTTAATCTAAATAAATAAGAACTTACATTAAAATTTAATGTATGAGAAAAGTTATTACATAAGCGAATACATCTTACAATAGGTTCATTTAATGCATAATTTGTTCTATTAACACTTGTGTAAAGTTAGCGCCGGGCGAAGAACCGAAAATGATATTTTTTGCGGCGAAAATGTTAATTTAACAGAACATATACATTAAAATGTTATTTATTTTGCATAAATGTTAACATAGAAAAGCAATACATACACGATGTGACAGCTTCCCAGTAGGCAAAGACAGGAGCTAACAGCGCTTCTAGAAGGGCTTCCTTGGTAAGTATAAGGCCTTCCACCCTCCTTTCAAACGTACTTTCTTTTTTATATAAAAAGGCCGCAGAAAACAGGCCTTCCTAAGCAGGCTTTCTAAGACCACTTACTGTAGAAGGACTCTCAGAAGTACTTGACAAAAATTTAATTTCAATAAATTTAAAGACTCTAAATATTAATTGTTTTTTTTTTCATCCGCGCCATCTCTCACTTGCTTTGATATTTTTTTAATGACTTTACAAATTGACAAAGAATACACAAAACTCTACCTCCTTAACATAACATGAAACAACAGAAGACTAGCCTGCACACCTCTCTTAATTTCTAACCATGTGTATACTTTTCATGTCGTATATGTACAATGCATATGACAAAAAGTTATGCCGAATCATAAAACATTGCAATACATGAAATAAAAAGCGCTAAAGTAAATGGAGTCCTTCTTCTTTGCCTTCTAATGTCAGGCCTGATAGCACGTCTGCTGTGGCAAGGCATATTATGCCTTCTGTGATTGTATATTTATTTGCATGAAAATCTAGTTTTGAGAAGTCCTTATATAATTGCAGCAGTGCTAGCAGGCCTTCTCCGAGTAAGGCCTTGCTCATTTGCCTGCTGGGTTGCTATCGAACTTAACCGCGCTCGTTTAACATGTGTCTGTAGCGTAGTGAGTAACAGCCCTATTCTGGCAGCTTAAGAAAGCTCACCACATTAACAAAATATTTAATATTAAAACGTTGTTAATGTTCCGTATTCGGGCAAAAATTTTAAAGCTCTTTTCTATACTATTTTGTCAATGTCAGAAAGTGTCTTAACAACGAGTCATAATTCAGTATTGAGCTAAGTAAAATTATTTTTTTTATAAAGTTTAAAAGACAGGACAACGTGGTTTTAAATATTTACAACCATGTCTTAAAAAAACATTTGTTTTCATTGATATCAATAAAAAAAAATTTGGATTTACGAGTATCGAACCCACGCACGCGAGCTATGAATTCAAAGTCCTAACTACTTCGCCACGTTGCGTTGTATATTCAAGTTTTTTATTACTCTATTTGTTATTTTATTAATTTAAATTTAAAAAGTCAAAATTTGACAAGTTTACCATGAAAGCTTCTGTGTGGGGAATTCAAAAGCTTTTATGTTGTTAATGATTTTTTAGAATACCAACATTAACATTTCATAACAATTAGATTAACACGAGCAGCTTTATTGCAGGGTTTAAATTGCTGAAGCAATTTCTAATACTTTGCTTAATGCTGATCATTGCAGCAAAAAAGTTATGCTGTGAAACACTGTGCTGAAAAATGCTAATTGCTTTTTTGACAGCTTGCTGCGCAAAAGTATTTTCTGAAATGCTGCGAAGCTGGCCTTAAAAAATGCTGACTGCAGATTGCTGCACATTTGTTATTGTAAAAGCATAATATTACGTAAGTATGTATATACATACAAGAATATGCACACGACAAGATCCGTGTTGTCATCGATTGAAAAAGCAACCTTCGTGAAGGTTCTGTGCAAGCGAAAATTGTAACATAAGGAAGAAAATAACAAAAAGATTTTATGACAACACCGAGCATGATCGATTTTTTCTTGTCGGCTTAGTTCGTATCAAAACATGTGCTACACGGTTTTAATTTTGTGCCTACTGTAAAGCCTTATAATACGCGATACACACTTAACTAACGCGGTTTCGTTATTATAGATTAAGGAAACATTTTTCTTAAATTGCATTACATAAATATTAAAAAACATACAATTTTTAAGAACTGGATGCATATGGCTTATCCAATATATGATGTAAGTTTTTAGTAGGCTAGAACTGTTTTCCGCTGTTTTTTTAATTTTTTGGTAAGTAACAGATTAAAAAGTTGAACTATGTCATGTTTGAATAAATAAAAAAAAATAAAAATTTATTAGAGGTTTTGGAACTAAAACTTACTTATGTGATGTGCGTCTAAAACAATACGCATTTTTCTGGAATCTTACATCTGCGTTTTCCGAGGACTGACTGTATTTGAAATATATTGAAAAGCATTTACAGCAAGCAAAATTAGCTCAGCATTCCTCTCAGCAAGCATTCAGCAGAATTTGATAGCGTAGCATTTCAAAAATTCAGCATCAGCAACAATTTCGCTTGCCTTCCCATTATTTTTGCTTCGCTGACTGCAGTCAGCAAAAAACGGCACGTTTAATTTTTTGCTGACTTAGCTTTCAAACCCTGTTTTATTGTTTCTTGTTAAGTCAACAAGGAGAATAGGGCTGTTACCCACTTGCCATTAAAGCAGTGAAGGGCACTTAGTGCCTCAATTTACTCACATTGCTCTAACCGTTATTCGACGCACAACCAAGCCAAAAAAAATTCCCAGAATTTCAACGCTATCGAGGCACAAAATTCGCAGAATTTCAACGCTATCGAGGCACAAAATTCGCAGAATTTCAACGCTATCGAGGCACAGCGTTGATTTGAGCTCAAATGAAAACAAAAACAACACACAAAGGCATAAATGACGGCACCGCATTGTGTCTTGACGAATGTAGCAATTGTTTTTGTTTGTAGTGTAATTTGTTTTTTTTTGTTCTAATGGTAATTTTGGAAATGAAAGTAAAAAAGAACTTTAAAATTTCGTTTTTTGTTGCTTGATGCTGTTGTTTTCCTCTTTTGTTATATTTTTGTGCCCACCGCTGCTTTAAAGCATAAGGTTATAGGTTCGAAACTCGACACAACGAAATTATTTTTTTTGAATTTTTTTAATATTGAATATCAATTATTTTTTTTTTTATAATGCCTCATGGTTAGTGGTTCGCTACTGACATAAAATTTTTTTTTTATATTGAATATCAATTTTTTCATTCCGCTGTATTAGATAAGTTGCTGAAGTTTCAAAATTTTTTTTTAAATTTATAAGAACAAATGAGAGTATGTATTATTTTTAATAAGCAATGAAAAATTACATTTATTTCAAGTAAATAATTACATATATTTTTACTGACTTTAACACATTTGATCTATTTTTTTAATAAATACTCAACAAATGTTTTCAAGGAGGGTAACATTCATATTTCATTATAATACACTCTGATCTACTCAAAAAATATACCTTTGTTTATTTTTCAAGACCTGTATCCTATATATGTAGATCTTAAATATTTTATAAGCAGTATATGGACAAGCATTAAACAGGAACTAACTTTCACTAATTTTTTCAAGAAATAAAAATCTGCGAAAAATATTATTGAAACATTTGTATATTGATAACTAAAATCAAGCCGTAATAAGTGATATTGTGAAGTATGATGTATGTATGTATGTATGTATGCATGTATGTATGTATGTATGTATGTATGTATGTATGTATGTATGTATGTATGTATGTATGCATGCATGTATGTATGTTTGTATGTATGTTTGTATGTATGTATCTATGTAATAATACTCTCATATGAGCATTCGCTGTATGGAAAAATAAAACAAATATATATGTAAGTTTAAATAATCTCTAAATGAGAACAAACTTTTATTTGAAAACACTATGTTATTATCATCGAAATATTGAAACTGAGTTGTAATTTTCAGTCGATTCTGTTAAAGGAGATGAAAAAGTAAAAGAAACTTTGTCTCGAATTCGATGCTCACAGCTCAGTCAGGAAAAAATAACACTTAAAAACCTCTTAACCCCATGTGGAGCACACCCTTTCTGACTTGTTTATGGAATATCATCGAAAAATTGAAGCTGAGTTGTAATTTTTAGTCGATTCTGTTAAAGGAGATGAAAAAGTAAAAGAAACTTTGTCTCGAATTCGATGCTCACAGCTCAGTCAGGAATAAATAACACTTATGTCTAATTTCCATGTAATCTTTCTTGAACTTATCTTATCAAATATAAGAGGGACATCACATGCTATAAAGATAGCAACTGTGTGAAAGCAAACCTCTTAGCCCCATGATCCACATGGGGTTAAGGGGTTCATAGCTCATAGCTCAGTCAGGAATGAATAACACTTAAAAACCTCTTAACCCCATGTAGAGCACACCCTTTCTGACTTGTTTATGGAATATCATCGAAAAATTAAAGCTGAGTTCTAATTTTTATTCGATTCTGCTAAAGAAAATGAAAAAGTAAAAGAAACTTTGTCTCGAATTCGATGCTCACAGCTCAGTCAGGAATAAATAACACTTAAAAACCTCTTAACCCCATGTAGAGCACACCCTTTCTGACTTGTTTATGGAATATTATCGAAAAATTGAAGCTGAGTTCTAATTTTTATTCGATTCTGCTAAAGAAAATGAAAAAGTAAAAGAAACTTTGTATCGAATTAGATGCTCACAACTCAGTCAGGAATAAATAACACTTAAAAACCTCTTAACCCCATGTAGAGCACACCCTTTCTGACTTGTTTATGGAATATCATCGAAAAATTGAAGCTGAGTTGTAATTTTTAGTCGATTCATTTAAAGGAGATGAAAAAATAAAAGAAACTAGTCTCGAATTCGATTCTCACAGCTCAGTCAGGAATTAATAACACTTATGCCTAATTTCCATGTGATCTTTCTTGAACTTATCTTATCAAATATCAGGGAGGACATGACATGCTATAAAAATAGCAAATGTGTGAAAGCGAACCTCTTAGCCCCATGCTCCACATGGGGTTAAGAGGTTCATAGCTCATAGCTCAGTCAGGAATGAATAACACTTAAAAACCTCTTAACCCCATGTAGAACACACCCTTTCTGACTTGTTTATGGAATGTCATCAAAACATTGAAGCTGAGTTGTTATTTTCAGTCGATTCTGTTAAAGAAGATGAAAAAGTAAACGAAACTTTGTCTCGAATTCGATGCTCACAGCTCAGTTAGGAATAAATATTACTTAAAAACCTCTTAACCCCATCCCCCACACCCTTTCTGACTTGTTAATGGAATTGTTTTTGAATTTTATTGATTTTTGACTAAGCTGCAAGCATTTAATTCGAAACAAACTGAATATAACTTTTAATTTTTCCTTAGAGCACCGAATGAGAATTTCTAATTTTCTGTTTCAATATTTCGATGATATTCCACAAACAAGTCACAAGAGGTGTGCTTCACATGTGGTTAAGGGCTTTTTGAATGTTATTGATTTCTGACCGAGCTGCAAGCTCGGTTCACTACAGCACCTGTGACGACGAAAGTCGGCAGGGGCCTCGTTTTCGTCCACAACTTTAACAGCAGCAGCAATAAGTTTTATTTTTATTTTTTATATTATTCTTAAGGCAAAAAGGCCATGAAGGCATATTAATTAAGTTAGAGTTTGTTAATTAATAAGTATTTAACTAGAATAATTAGTTTATAATCGCATGGAACGCGTGAGAATCCGATCAAAGTTGCATCGAATTTAGCTTAACGCCCAGGTGGCAACACGAGTCAGTAGTGTCAACGTATCAGCGATATCAACGTACCAACGATGTCATCTATCAGCTGTTGCAGCCACGCAATGGTAAAAACAAACAGAGCTAAATGAAATAAAAGCGGTTGTACAGCCAAAAATCGAGGCAGGTGTGTCGGACCACCAGCGAAGGCGGACCTAAGTCCCAGCAAGCCAGCAAGCAGTGGTCGCAGTAGTAGCAGTGAAGCAGTGAAGCAGTGTAGCGGAGTGGCAGCAGCAGAAGTACTACCAGCAGCGTGTGTCTCAGGTACATTTTTGTTATATACAGTATAACCAATAGCGTAGTGAGTAGAGTAGAGGGGTGACTGAGTAGGTGATATAGTAGCCGTTGCGAGCATTGGGTCTGAGACTTGCGAATGTACGCTCTTCTGTATCAGTGCATTTGTGACCTGCATCAGCACGCATACGACAAGCCAAAACTCAAAGGTTTCCACGGTGCTTTCGCTCTCCCGTATTCGTTAGCATTGGAGGAACTGAGAACTCGGCAGTGAGTAATAAGGTCGTAAAAGCCGTCGTAAGCGTCGGATTTTAAGTCTACGTGTGTATGCGCTCCCCGTTGCAGTACATTCGTGGTCTGGAAGCTGACACGCATACGGCCAGCTAAAACTCGAGGTTCCACAGTGCTTTCGCACTCCCGTATTTGTTAGCATTGGTGGAACAGAGAGCTCGGCAGTGAATAATAGGACCGTAAAAGCCGTCGTGAGCGACAGATTTTATGTCTACGAGTGTATGCGCTCCCCGTTGCCGTACATTCGTGGCCTGGAAGCTGACACGCATACGGTCAGTTAAAACTCGAGGTTCCACGGTGCTTTCGCACTCTCACATGCGCAGTCACAGTGAAATTCAGAGCTCTGCAGCGGGTAAAAGGGACATAAGATCGAAAGCCGTCGTGAGCATCGGATTTTTGGCTTGCGAGTGTATGCGCTCCCCGTTGCCGTACATTCGTGACCAGGGACCCGATACGCATAAAGGCTTGAGTTAGCTCAGAAGCATGAGAAGGTAGAACTAGGGTACCGCATAGGCAGAGGAATCAGTCACGCTCCTCTCACAAATCTCACTACGACGACACGACGACAAAGCTAAGAAATACGACGACCAGGCGAAGAAATACGATGGCAGAGCGACGAAGTACAACAACGGAGACACGCTGACGTGGTAACAGTGTAAGTGTCATGGTTAATTTTATTTTTATATATATATTTATGTATCACTGAATTAAAATAAATATTTAAATCGAACTAACTATGCGATCCCCTTCATTTAGTAAAGAGCCACTTCTTGCAAAATTTATTTATTTTACTTTATTTTATTGATTGATTTATATAAATTGTACATATAAGATTTCTCTTTTGACTTGTACAAATCAGCTGATAAAAAACAAAATAATTTACTTCAAGTTATCTTAAAACTATATATGTAAAAACAACAGTGCAGCAATAACTTAATTATATGTATATCTTATATAATGAAATTTATATATAACAGAGTGAGAGATTTACTTAGTGTTTCGAATAACAATTATTTTGAATTTATGATCTTATTATTTTTTTAAAGTTTACAAGTGAATATCAAAAAAAAAAAAGAAAGAGAAAAAAAAAAAAAAAAGAAGAAAGATGAAGATAAAGTGTTAAAGAATAGTGCTTAAGTGTTCAAAAAGTTTACGCTTGAAAATGTTTGTGCAACTTATGCGCTTCAGAGAAATGGGTAGCATGTTCCACAGATGTATCGAATAGATAAAGAAATGGCGAGAGGTAGAAAGATACTTATGCCGAGGCGGTATAAGTTGTTCAGTCCTCTGATTCCTAGAAAACCTTAGGATTGCAAATAAATAGTCGGGTTCCTTACTGTAAATTAATTTATGTAGCAAGAGTATAGTGCGGAAACTTAGCATATCATTCAAAGATAGTCCAGTAATTTGTTTGGTGAAAGTTGAGATGTGAGATTGCCTTTGTACATTGAAAATAAACCTTGCACAGCTATTGAAAGCCGTTATTAGTTTTCTGTTGGATTCATAATCTAAGCTTGAAAATAATTCGCAACTGTAGAATAAAATCGGCAAGATAAACGATTTCACGAGTCTAAGTTTAACATCACTTGGTAAAAACTTAGAAGTGGGGCTTAGACCTCGAAGTGCACCATAAATTTTGGAGACTACTCTATTAATATGAGTGTTCCACGTAAAATTGCTGTTAAGATAAACTCCTAGATTTTTAATGCTGTCAACATAATCTAACGGAGAATTATTTAAAACAAGTGGATATAGGTCAGTTCTGTTGCGGCCTCTATTTATCGACATTGCCTTGGTTTTTGAAGGGTTAAGGCTAAGCCCGTTTTCTTCTGACCATTGAAAAATCCTGTCCAGCTCATTGTTTACTTCAATTGTTTGTTGAAAACATAGATGTTTTGGGAAAAGCTTGTACAATTGAATATCATCTGCATAGATATGGTGTTCGCAAGTTTTGAAGCAGACAGCTATATCATTAATGTAAGTAATGAATAAAAGTGGTCCTAAGACTGAGCCCTGGGGGACGCCACATGGTACATTCAGGCAGGAAGAATTTTTATTAAGATGGTGGACGTATTGAAAACGATCAGAAAGGTATGAGGATAAAAGCTTACACAAAGAGTTACCAAAGTAGAATTGAGTACCTAGTTTTTCTATTAGAAGTTTGTGGTTAATAATGTCGAAAGCTTTCGAAAAATCCAAAAAAACAATCAAGCCCATCAAATCATTATCAATACCTGAGCGAATATCTTCACAAACTTTTAAAAGGGCAGTTGTGCAACTTCGGTTCCCTCGAAAACCCGACTGATGGTTAGTTAGTAGTTTGTTTGAATTTAAATGAGTTTTTATTTGATCGCTAACCACAATTTCAAATGCTTTACTAAGAAACGGAAGTATTGCAATTGGACGAAATTCAGAATTATTTTTTGGCAAAGGCAAGATTTTTGCAATTTTCCATGATGTAGGGTATTGGGATGTAGTAATTATAGTGTTGAAAATGTGCGAAATGTGATGTAAGATGACAGGAAGAAGTAGTTTAATGAAATTAGGGCAAATATTGTCAGATCCGATCGCGTTTGACTTGATTTTTAAAATTACTTCACCAACACTACAAATGTCTACTCCTGATAAAGCAAAGGATGTTTCGAGCGAATTGCTATGAGCTGAATCTAAAGAAGGAATATTGACATTATGAGCTGACTTTACGAATTGTTCATTAAGATCATCTAAATTTATATTTTCTAATGAAATATCCTTATTTTTGGTTAACCCAACCGAGCGAACATTTTTCCAAAAAATAGAACTCGAACTATTGTTTTCAAATTTTCTACGATAAAAAGACTTCTTGTTTTTCCTTATCAAGGATGTAACTGCATTACGCATATATTTGAAATTGTTGTAGAGTGCAGTGCATTTATATTTTTTCCATCGAGCATACAATACATCTCTTTTATCAATGAGTTTTAAAACTTCACCAGTAAGCCATGGATATTTTGTGGGATTTCTTTTTATAGTTTTTGTAGGAACATGAGCAGTGAATAATTGAATAATGTTTTGATTAAAAACCTTAACCTGGTTATTGACGTCATTTGTTTCATAAATCGGCCACCAGTCAGTACATTGGCATTCGGAAAAAACGGCATTAAGATTAACCCCAGAAAAGTTTGGAACTGCATATGTATTATTATTATTAAAAGTTAAAGGCTGCAAATTGAGTGAAAGGAAAATAAGATCGTGATGGGAAAAAGCTGGTACAGAAAATTGATCGTAATACAAAATTAAGAATGGGTCTGAAACTAAAAACATGTCTAATAATGAAGGTACGCATTTAGGTCGGAAATGTGTAGGCAGTTTAACATTTGCAAGTTTGAAATTGAACGACTCGACCATTTCAATAAATTGCTTGTTATTGTTGCTTAAAATATTTAAATTAAAGTCTCCGCACATGACAATATCGGTATATAAAGGTGCAAGGTCCTCTAAAAGGTTACGAATTAGAATAAAGTTTGCGATATTAGGAGCCATATAAATACATCCAACCAAAAATTTGCCAGATTCAAGTAGTATTTCAACAAAAATGTATTCGAGCACGTCACTGTCAGAAGATTGCCTAACAACACGGAAATTAAAACAGTTTCTTATATAAATACTCACACCACCACCCAATTTATTTTGCCTATCTGCACGAACTAAACGGAAATTATCAATCTTAAACAAGTCACTACACATCTCTTTCTTTAGCCAAGTTTCGGACAGACATATTACATCAACCGATTTTCCACTAACAAGTAAACGCAAGTCGTCAATTTTATTTTTTAGACTTTGAACGTTTAAATGACACAAATTTAAACCTTTATTACGATGGCTAACCAAATTCAATAGGGTACTCGAAACATCAATGGTACCACCCCATAAGCGCATATTATTACTCATTTAAAAAAATTAAAAGTAGATTATAATAATAAGTAAGATGCAACACAATTGCAAGCGAAAACAAACACTCAACACAAAAAAAAGAAGAGTAGGAAGAAGGAAAAAAAGAGAGAAAACAATAAAAAAAATACATATAATAATAATTGAAAAGAAAAATAAAAAAAACATTTTAAAGAGAATAATCAAAAATGCATAACAGCTAAATTGTCTCTTCACAATCATTATTTATTGAATTCATACCATCTGCATTATTTAATGTTGTGGTTATGGCGGTGAGCGTTGCTTCGCAATTTATTTTCACCAAATCACCATTTCGGGACGTCGTTACAAAGACAGACCCGTTTCTTGTAAACACAGAGAACAGCTGTCCACGGCGCTTCAAACGCATCGAAGCTTGGAAAAGAGAGCGGTTGTGTGTTGTTAAACTCTCATTTATATAAATTTTTTCGGCAGAATCGAAACCAACATCTTTTAGGCAGAGTTGCCTATTATTTTTTTTCGAAATTCGAAGATTGATTTCAAGACCTGGTTACGATCTTGCGAGGTTTGGAATTTCAAAATAATAGGTGGATCATTACGTTGATTAAGTCTTCGAGTACGGAAAGCAGATTTTAATGCCGGCGGCTTACATTCAATAGTTTTACATAAGTTGAGATAAATCATGATAGGGTTATCGTTTTGCAGCTCTGGTACCCCATAAAAAATGGCATCATTTGCGAGATTACCACGCTCAAGAGCATCACATCTATCTCGCAAGCTAGTCAATTCTTCATTCAGTGTGGTGATTTGATTAGAATGAGACACCAGATTCTCACTTGAATTCAGCTCCAACTGTTCAATCCGCTCTTGTAGAATATTGAGAGATGACGAAAATTTTAATTCCAACAGCTCGATTTGTTTTGTTACTTCATTGCGCATATTAGTAATTTCAGATGTAAGTCGAGTTAGAATTGCGTCTGTATGCTTACCAAGCTCCACAGCTAGATCTTGAGCGGAGAGAGCGGCGCTCACAGCAGCACTTTTAAGGAGAGGAGAACCTTTGAGTTTTGGTGAAGGAACAGCTGATGCGCTTTCTGTGCTGACGAGTTTTTTTGATCTTGTGTTCACAGCACACAAATCAGCGGAGAGGGCGGCTCTTGATAACGAAGCCATCTCAACACCACAAAATGTTCAGATGAAAACAGTGAGCGAACAATGATAACAAATGCGCGCAAAATTTGAGTTCGTTATTTTATTTTTTATTTTTAATAAATAATTTCTCTGTAAACAGAGAGCGAGCGATGAGTCAGATCGAGAACAAAAGCGCGCAAAGTTTGGGTTTTTGTTATTTTTTTTTTTTTTGTTTGATTTGCAAAACGAAAATAATGATTTGATTTATGCTTATTAAGAAGCTATCGACTAATAAAATCAGTTTCTAACGTTTGTAATGTTAGCCGGTTAATCTACCGTGTATTGCGAGTAAAAACGGTTCTATAAATTGCGATACAACACTTTTAATTAAATATTTAGCAGGAGGTGAAGTGTAACACGACTACTCTGTCATAACTTTTTGTGACCGAACCTCTGGACTCCGGCGAGTCAAGACCCCCCAGCCGTAGGTTCATTACAATGGCGCCCGAGCAGGGACCTTGGCTTCTTTAAAAGGGAAAGATATATATATGTATAATAATTTTAACCCAGCAACGTAGATACAGCCGAGCACGTCACGAAAAACCAGCACAACACGAGAAACCAGCACGTCACGATCAGCGTGAAAACCAACGAAAATACCTCTTTGAGACCCAACTAAATTTTTATATCTAGTTGCCACAAAAACTAAAATTTTTAGCTAATTCTTTTTTTAAATGGCAAAGACAAATTTTTACAAATTTTTGACATCAAGGTTTTTCCAAGAAGGACCTCACACATTTGTAGTTTGGGTCGTAACGTGTAAATTAAATTCCAATTTTTCAAAAGTCATTTAGCTTCCATTTAGATTTATTAAAAAATAATAGTTTTAAAAACAATGCATACAAAATTTTTTTTAGTAAATTAAATGTTGAGATCAGTTTGCAAACTAAAACTTAAAAAAATAATACTTCAAAAATATTTCAGCAAATAAATATCAAAACAGAAGATTGAGTTCAAGCTATTTCGTATGGTACGCTTGGAAACAGTGCTTATCCTTTGCAAGACACAAATGCACTTTACATTTTTGGCAACGGGCTCTAGTACGACTCTCACATGATGGGTTGCGGCATCTCTTAGCAGTTCCAGTTAAAAATTCTGGCCAATGGTCAAATCTGTCATATCTTATGTCATCGGGAGCGTTGTGGGGACGATATTTACTGCCGTGGAATTCCTCAGGCAACTGAAAAGGAGCAACCATATCTTGTGGTGCATCCTTGTACTTTGCAAGCACTTCTCCAATTTCCATTTTAAAATGCAGAAACTTTTTTACTTTGCAGTTTGAAACACCCAATATTTTCGCGTCTCTTCTAGTATATTCCATCCAGCTGTTGTAAATCGCCAAATCAAGAAAATGAAATAAAACTGTTACTGTCCATTTTCTTGTTTTCATTTTGGTCCTATAATATTCCAACATTTGGTCAGCTATATCCACTCCTCCCATTTTCGAGTTATATAATTTAATTGCGGCTGGCATAGGAAATGGCAATCTTCTCTTTAAGTTCCTTACCCAACGATTCACCTCGCCAACTGGGTTCTGCCCACATATAGATGACGCAACTGTGACACATTTCGTGTCACACCATTTAACAACGGCTACAGTGTTGTCTTTGACAAATTGACACATCTCACTTCTTTCCATATTTTTATCTAACGGAAAATGAACTCTCTTCCCAACACGATTTGCCATTATAGTGCCTGTTGCTCTGAATCCATTTTCTTCCAGTTTCTCCAAAAGAGGTATTGTAGTGAAAAATCTATCGAAGTAAAGATGGCTTCCACTTGGAAGACATTGAGTAAATCTCAAGAAAATGACCGAGTCCACTATCTGGAAACGTACCTGCCCCTTGAAACATTTCAAAATCAACTATTAGTTCACCAGATGTAGCGCACACTAGATTTTTTAAGCCAACTGGTCGAGGTTTTGACCTTATTACTAGTCGCGCTGGGCATCTACCGCTAAAAGGCACCATTTGTTCATCAATGGAGTAACTTGTTACATCGCTGGCTAGTTGATTGCAACGGTTTCTTACTAAATCGATCACTGGCTGAACCCTCCATAACTTATTGGTTTCACTGGACTTGCTGGTGTCAACAAAATGAATTATATTTCTAAGCTTCATAAACTTATTCCTCGACATAGAATTTGAAATTATTTCGCTTCTAAAATTTTCGGCCCAGTACATTTTTATCGGAGGATAACCAAGACAAGACATAATGGTAGTGCAGCCATAAAAATGTTTTATATCGAGCACGGTAATATTAATCTCCATGCCAGTGGTCGCTAGAGAATACATTTTTGTATATGTAACAGCATCTTTATAATGGCTTTTTGGGAAATATTTTGAAAAATACTCTAACGGGGTGCCAAGTCTTGTAAATTTTGACAGCTATGCACCAGAGGGATTGCATAAGTTGGGAAGTCAGTTTGTTTCCATATGTCACCTCTCGGATTTCGTAAGCTTGTGGAAGGAGTTATGTCTACATCAAAAGAAGCAGCTATTCCTAATTTTAAAACAAACAATAATACATACATGTAGGATATGTGAAAATTTTAAACATTTACCTTTATCAGATTCTTCATGATTTCTTGAACTTGTAGGAAGAACTGTTTCTTCAGCAACAGGAGAAGCTATTCCTAATTTTTAAACAAACAATAACACAAGAAGGATAAATTAAAATTTAAAAAATTTACCTTCTTCAGACTCCTCCTCAGATTAGCTCACATTTTCTGGAACGTTGTTTGGTATCAGAAAATCCTCATCTAAGTCATCATCAAATGAAAAGTCAGCATCGGAATTTTCAAGAATGTCTAAGGCCTTTTGTAAGTCAGAATCTTTAGAAAAGTCGAATTTTTTACCTAAAAATTGATCAGATATCACAATTGTGAGGTTGATTTGAAACTTCTACTAATGCCCGCTTAACACAATTGTGTTATCTAATCTAAAACGAAAAAACCGTTGCAACTTAAATTCATGTCGAAGCATGGATGCATGCTTCGGTATTTTCAAAATCATGCTCTCGGCGCGAGCTACGAAGTATGAAAAAGTTCATACTCACCCCAAGACATGCTGCCAATCACTTCGAAGTAAGGATGGAAACTGATTTTTTTTATTTTTTGCATAAATGTTTGCAATAATTTTAGTACGAATAATAATAAAAAAAATACTTAACACAAACACTGTTTTTGGAGATTTACTCAAAATGTAATATTTACGGTTACAGCTAATTTTTGAAGTCACTTCGCACAATCGCTTCAGATGGTTCTCAAATGGATACAGCAGCAAAAATACACCATAAAGACAGCAGCGTGAAACCAACGAAGAAGCAGCAACGTTTATACGGCAGCGTAAAAACCAAGGTTACGACCAACGAAGAAAAAGTATGACACAACTAAAACGTCACGAGAGAACGAGCACGTCACAAGCAGCGACGAACGAGAAAATCACAAGAAAAATAAGTACGAGGAAAATTTCGTGCTACCCAGGCGGAGTAAAATTTAAAATCAAACTCAGTGAAAATAAAATAAATACAACTTTTCAAAAATACATAAAGTGGTGAAAAAAAAGAACATAAAAAAAAACACACAATACCGGGCTCAAAAGACACAGTTCAAAAAAAAAAAATATGTATAAGTTAGAGTAGTCCCGATTTCAAAAGAAATCAGACTAAGATCCAAACAGTACAAAGAAAATCAAACAGTGAACAAAAAAAAACATACTTTAAAGAAAAATGCTCGAACAGTGCAACCCCACTAGGAAAACAGTGGAAAAAAAATGTGTAAATAAATAATAAAGTGCACAATGAGAAACTTTGGAAAAAATAAAGCAAAGTGCATTGAAAATTAAAATAAACTTTTAAAAATAAAAAAAAAATAAACATACTTTAGTGGGAAAAAATTTTGAATGTGTCGAGGGCTTCGTTGCCGCCCACAATTTCAACCGCAGAATCAACAGCAAAGTTCCCAGCAGAATCCCGACAGAGTTCCCAGCAGAGTCCCGACAGAGTTCCCAGCAGAGCCCCAACAGAGTTCCCAGCAGAGTCAACCGCAGAATCAACAGCAAAGTTCCCAGCAGAGTCCCGACAGAGTTCCCAGCAGAGTCCCAACAGAGTTCCCAGCAGAGTCATCCGCAGAATCAACAGCAGCGTCAACAACAGAGTTCCCAGCAGAGTCAACCGCAGAATCAACAGCAAAGTTCCCAGCAGAGTCCCGACAGAGTTCCCACCAGAGTCAACCGCAAAGTTCCCAGCAGAGTCCCAACAGAGTTCCCAGCAGGGTCATCAGTAAATTTCCCAGCAGAGACCCAACCAAGTTCCCAGACGAGTCAAAAACAGAAATCTAAGCAAAGCTAACAACAACAAACGAGAGACCAGCAGGGTCAATAGCAAGGTCCTTCAGCAGAGTTCCTTGCCGAAATTACATATAGAAAACTGCAGAATTCGCAGCAGAGTTCCATAAAAGTTTTCAGCCGGGGTGATAAATAGAGCAACAAAACGGTATTTATCTCAATTGCCAAGCTGCCGGCGCCGTACCGACAAGAAACAACACCGCTCATCTCCAGTCATACGACTTCCGAGAAGTCATCCCAACCGGCAGAAGCAACATCAAGGCGGTCCCTATCAACCCTCGGAGTGAGGGGGAAGTGTGACGACGAAAGTCGGCAGGGGCCTCGTTTTCGTCCACAACTTTAACAGCAGCAGAGCTAAGTTTTATTATATTTTTTATATTATTTTTAAGGTAAAAAGGCCATGAAGGCATATTAATTAAGTTAGAGTTTGTTAATTAATAAGTATTTAACTAGAATAATTAGTTTATAATCGCATGGAACGCGTGAGAATCCGATCGAAGTTGCATCGAATTTAGCTTAACGCCCTGGTGGCAACACGAGTCAGTAGTGTCAACGTATCAGCGATATCAACGTACCAACGATGTCATCCATCAGCTGTTACAGCCACGCAATTGTGAAAATAAACAGAGCTAAATAAAATAAAAGCGGTTGTACAGCCAAAAATCGAGGCAGTTGTGTCGGACCACCAGCGAAGGCGGACCTAAGTCCCAGCAAGCCAGCAAGCAGTGGTCGCAGTAGTAGCAGTGAAGCAGTGTAGTGGAGTGGCAGCAGCAGAAGTACTACCAGCAGCGTGTGTCTCAGGTACATTTTTGTTATATACAGTATAACCAATAGCGTAGTGAGTAGAGTAGAGGGGTGACTGAGTAGGTGATATAGTAGCCGTTGCGAGCATTGGGTCTGAGACTTGCGAATGTACGCTCTTCTGTATCAGTGCATTTGTAACCTGTGAACCAGCACGCATACGACAAGCCAAAACTCAAAGGTTTCCACGGTGCTTTCGCTTTCCCGTATTCGTTAGCATTGGTGGAACTGAGAGCTCGGCAGTGAGTAATAAGGTCGTAAAAGACGTCGTGAGCGTCGGATTTTAAGTCTACGTGTGTATGCGCTCCCCGTTGCAGTACATTCGTGGCCTGGAAGCTGACACGCATACGGCCAGCTAAAACTCGAAGTTCCACAGTGCTTTCGCACTGCCGTATTCGTTAGCATTGGTAGAACTGAGAGCTCGGCAGTGAGTGATAGGGTCGTAAAAGCCGTCGTGAGCGACAGATTTTATGTCTACGAGTATATGCGCTCCCCGTTGCCGTACATTCGTGGCCTGGAAGCTGACACGCATACGGCTAGTTAAAACTCGAGGTTCCACGGTGCTTTCGCACTCTTACATGCGCAGTCACAGTGAAATTGAGAGCTCTGCAGCGGGTAAAAGGGACATAAGATTGAAAGCCGTCGTGAGCATCGGATTTTTGGCTTGCGAGTGTATGCGCTCCCCGTTGCCGTACATTCGTGACCAGGGACCCGATACGCATAAAGGCTTGAGTTAGCTCAGAAGCATGAGAAGGTAGAACTAGGGTACCGCATAGGCAGAGGAATCAGTCACGCTCCTCTCACAAATCTCACTACGACGACACGACGACAAAGCTAAGAAATACGACGACCAGGCGAAGAAATACGATGGCAGAGCGACGAAGTACAACAACGGAGACACGCTGACGTGGTAACAGTATAAGTTTCATTGTTAATTTTATTTTTATATATATATTTATGTATCGCTGAATTAAAATAAATATTTAAATCGAACTAACTATGCGATCCCCTTCATTTATTAAAGAGCCACTTCTTGCAAAATATAAATTTTTGTGACCAAACCTCTGGACTCCGGCAAGTCAAGACCCCCCAGCCGTAGGTTCGTTATGAGAATTACTCAATATTCTGTTACAATATTTCGATGATATTCCATAAACAAGTCACATAACGTGTGCTTCATATGTGGTTAAGGGATTTTTGAATTTTATTGATTCTGACCAAGCTGCAAGCATTTAATTCGAAACAAACTGAATTTAACTTTTTATTTTTCCTTACAGCACCGAATGAAAATTTCTAAATTTTCTGTTTGAATATTTCGATGATATTCCACAAACAAGTCACAAAAGGTGTGCTTCACATGTGGTTAAGGGCTTTTTGAATTATATTGATTTCTGACCGGTTCGGTTTCGGTTCACTACAGCACCGATTCTCATTCGATGTTCTCTTCTAATATTTCGATGATATTCCATAAACAAGTCACAAAGGATGTGCTTCACATGGGTTTAAGAGGTTTTTAAATGTTATTTATTCCTGACTGAGCTGTGAGCATCGAATTCCAGACAAAGTTTATTTTATTTTTTCATCTCCTTTAACAGAATCGATCAAAAATTACAGATCAGCTTCAATTTTTCGATGATATTCCATAAACAAGTCAGAAAGGGTGTGCTCTACATGGGGTTAAGAGGTTTTTAAGTGTTATTTATTCCGGACTGAGCTGTGAGCATCGAATTCGAGACAAAGTTTCTTTTACTTTTTCATCTCCTTTAACAGAATAGATAAAAATTACAGCTCAGCTTCAATTTTTCGATGATATTCTATGAACAAATCATAAAGGGTGTGCTCTACATGGGGTTAAGAGGTTTTTAAGTGTTATTTATTCCTGACTGAGCTGTGAGCATCGAACTCCATAAGAAGTTTCTTTTACTTTTTAATTTTCTTTAACAGAATCGAATAAAAATTGCAACTCAGCTTCAATTTTTCGATGATATTCCATAAACAAGTCAGAAAGGTTGCGCTCTACATGGGGCTAAGAGGTTTTTAAGTGTTATTTATTCCTGACTAAGCTGTGAGCATCGAATTCAAGACAAAGTTTCTTTTACTTTTTCATCTTCTTTAACAGAATCGACTGAAAATTACAACTCAGCTTCAATATTTCGATGAAATTCCATTACCAAGTCAGAAAAGTGTGTGATCCTTATGGGGTTAGGAGGTTTTTAAGTGTTTTTCATTCCCGACTGAGCTATGAGCTTTGTTTGCTTTCACACATTTTTTATCTTTATAGCATGTGATGTCCTCCCTGATATTTGATAAGATAAATTCAAGAAAGATCACATGGAAATTAGGCATAAGTGTTTTGATTTTAAATCTTACTAGCTTTAATCTCTTATATTTATCAGCTTTCTTCAATGCCCCGTAACAGCTTGGGTCCTGTGTGCAGCGACAACTCTTTTTTAAAATTTAACTTTTTAAATTCCATTCAAAACTTGAATGTGTGACACATTAATTGTCATATCATTAAACCTTCTTTAAGATCTGCAAAAATTGATGAATTGAAACATGTATTGGAGGAATATTTTTTGGATGTTGTTGGCATTACGGAGACGTGGCTTCAGCCACCTGTGTCTTCCAAAGCTTTTGATTGTCCTGGCTATGTGTTTCTAAGAAAGGACCGCCTTGATTCTCGGGGTGGTGGTGTTGGTATTTATCTATCTCTATCTCTCAATTTTAATATTGTGCTTCAAAATTCTACATACGGTATCTGTGAGTTCATTTTTGTTGAAATCATATATAGCTCTAAACGAATTCTTATTGGTGTGGTATATCTTCCTGATGGAAATATATCCGCCTTCGAGGATGCTGTTGGCGATTTAAATAATAACTTATTTAATTTAAATAAATCTCAATCTATGCGTGGTATTTGTCAACGTTTGAACCTCTCTTGCGTGCATAATTCCATTCCGACACACTTTGACTTGCAACATAATTCAACTTCTTTAATTGAATTTTTCCTCTTGAGTTCATTTGACTTGCTGTCTTTTTCAGGGCAGATGCAGTGCCCTGGTATTTCTCGTATTGCTTTCATTTATGTTTCTTTGAAACTTGTCCCATCGCGTACTGAAGAGTACTTTGAATATAGAAACTATATCATGCGATTGATTATGAACTAATGGAGAGAGAACTTAATTCTTGTGACTTTAGTGATATCTATTCTACTAATAATTCGGATGAACAACTTAAAGTTTTAAACTCATGTTTTGAGCATTTATATTCACATGTACCCTTATCTAGGGTTAGGCTAAGACAACGAAATGAGTCCTTTATGAAGTCTAAAGAGGTTGTTTATGCTAAGTCGATGCGTGATCTTGCTTTTGAAGCATTTATTGAAGATCGCTTGGATATTAATTGGCGAATTTTTTGCAAATTAAAAATCGTGCTAAAACTCTCATCCGTAAAGCTAGACAGCGTGAACATTCAAAAATGTTTAATGGGCTTGACAGTAAGCAGATGTGGAGTAAACTTCGTATGAATGGGTGCATTAATTCTATTGATTCGTTAGTTGATGCTGACTGTAATGATATAAACAGAAATTTTCTGTCTCACCAGTCTGATGTAGCCCTTAATCAATTCAATTTTGCTATATGTGATTGCGTTGATGGTTCTTTTACTTTCCGTAATGTTACCCTTGATGAACTACACTCTGCTTTAATTAAAATTAAATCCAATGCAATTGGCTATGATAACATCCCGCTAAAATTTTTAAAATTAATTTTTTACTCCGTGCAAAAATATATTCTTTACTTTGTTAACACTATTTTAATTACGTCCCTGTTCCCTAAAGCATGGAAAATTGCTCGTGTTGTTCCTATTTAGAAGAGTGGAAGCTCAAATTGTTTTGATAATTTAAGGCCTATAAGTGTGCTACCGGCTTTATCGAAAGTTGTGGAGCATATTATTAAGGACCAAATTATGCCACAAGTCAATGATAAAATTTCTAGTTGTCAATCTGGATTTCGTGATAGGTACAATACTACTTATTTGCTACTTGGATTAACTGATCTCATAAGAAAATCCTGTAACGATAATCAAGTTTGCATTCTTCTTTCTCTGGATTTAAGTAAAGCGTTTGATAGACTTCATCAACCTTCCATTATTATGAAGTTGAATAAATATTTTGATTTTTCTATTTCTGCTTGTCTACTTATATCGTCATATCTGTCCGATCGTAAGCAATTTGTTGCTTGTAATAGCCATGTCTCTGGAAATCTGAATGTCACTTGTGGTGTCCCACAGGGGTCTGTTTTGGGGCCTATCCTTTTTATTTTATACCTTAATGATTTCACTGATTGTCTAGATAGATGCACACCCTTTATATATGTAGATGACATCCAACTACTTTTCCGTGGTGAGCCACAGTTTCTAGATGTTCTTGAGGCTTCTATTTTGTATAATGTATCAAAGATGTCTTCTTGGATGTCTGACAATTACTTGCGCATCAATGTTTCAAAACCAAAGCAATGATCTTTAATCCTGCTAAGTATTCTTTGAATCTCTCTATAACTATAAATAATAATATTGTGGTTTATTTTGTTGATGAGCTTAAGTGTCTAGGGGTTTTGATTGATAATAATTTAAATTTTTTTCCACACATCAATAAATTAAATTCTTCTGTAAATTTGACTCTAAGAAAATTATATAGCCTTAATTTGTTTTTGCCTCTCCATGTTAAACTACGTGTTGTTCATGCTATTTTGATATCTAAGATAGCTTATGGCCTTGAAGTTTATACGGGTACGTTGTCGTATAACATTCGCAGAATTCAGTTGGTAGTTAATCGAATTGTTCGGTTTTTGTTTAATATCCGCACTCGCGATCATATCTCTAATTATGTGCTCCAATTTCTTGGTTGTTCTTTTCAGGACTTTATCAAATTCAAACTTTTGTGCGTTTTTTATGAGGTCATTAAATGTCAAATTCCAGATTATATTGCAAATCTCTTTAGATTCTCCCGCTCTACAAGAAATCTACAGATTATTATTCCTAAAATTAATTCATCTCAATTTGAACGTTCTTTCTTAGTTAGAATTGCTAGATATTGGAATTGTTTGCCGGTATCCATAAGAAACTTCTCGCCCTCGTGTAATCTTTTCAAGAAGAGGCTTCTTAACATGTAAACTAATTAAATTATTATATGTTTTTTTGTTCCTTTATATTGGAGTATGTTGTATGCAATCTTGTCGTTTGGATAAAGCTGATATTTTTTTTGATTTTTTATTTTTATTTCTTTTTTTTTTCTTTTCTAATTTTTGAATTTTTTCATATGTATCACATTATATTATCTTTTTTTGTAACATTAATTATTCTCGCACTAATCGTTATATACTTGTAATTTTTATAAATTTGGCCGAATGGCTTCAAAATTACAATTTTTTGAATAAATAAAATAAAATAAAATAAATAAATAAGTGTTATTCATTCCTGACTGAGCTGTGAGCATCGAACTCGAGACAAAGTTTATTTTACTTTTTCATCTCCTTTAACAGAATCGATCAAAAAATACAGCTCAGCTTCAATTTTTCGATGATATTCCATAAACAAGTCAGAAAGGGTGTGCTCTACATGGGGTTAAGAGGTTTTTAAGTGGTATTTATTCCTGACTGAGATCTGAGCATCGAATTTGAGACAAAGTTTCGTTTACTTTTTCATCTTCTTTAACAGAATCGACTGAAAATAACAACTCAGCTTCAATATTTTGATGACATTCCATAAGCAAGTCAGAAAGGGTGTGCTCTACGTGGGGTTAAGAGGTTTTTGAGTGTTATTCATTCCTGACTGAGCTATGAGCTATGAACCTCTTAACCCCATGCTCCACATGGGGTTAAGAGGTTTGCTTTTACACAGTTGCTATATTTATAGCATTTGATGTCCCTCTGATATTTGATAAGGTAAGTTCAAGAAAGATCACATGGAAATTAGGCATAAGTGTTATTTATTCCTAACTGAGCTGTGAGCATCGAATTCGAGACAAAGTTTCTTTTACTTTTTCATCTCCTTTAACAGAATCGACTAAAAATTACAACTCAGCTTCAATTTTTCGATAATATTCCATAAACAAGTCAGAAAGCGTGTGCTCCACATGGGGTTAAGAGGTTTTTAAGTGTTATTTATTCCTGACTGAGCTGTGAGCATCGAATTCGAGACAAAGTTTCTTTTACTTTTTCATCTCCTTTAACAGAATCGACTGAAAATTACAACTCAGTTTCAATATTTCGATGATAATAACATAGTGTTTTCAAATAAAAGTTTGTTCTCATTTAGAGATTATTTAAACTTACATATATATTTGTTTTATTTTTCCATACAGCGAATGCTTATATGAGAGTATTATGAAATAATATTCATAGATATATACATACATACTGGGGGTGGCAATCCCGGAGCTTTTTTGAGTTTCGAGATTTTCGGGATCGAAGTTTCCAATCCTGGGATTGATAGTTCTAGTAAATGCATACAGAACTATAAAAAAAAACGAGAAGTTTCTACTATTGTATACGAGTATATAAAATTAAAATTGATTTATTTCACAGCGTAACAATGAAGAATAAGAACGCAAAATAAGAGAAAAAATAATAGCTTAAAAATTGACTTAGAACACTTTGAGTGTTAATATGTACATCTAAATCACATTTACTAATTTTGACTAGTAGAAGATAGCCACTAAAAAGGAGATGATAGAGGATAATCAAGCATTTATGACCAAACTATCAATTTCATTTTTACATTTAAAAATTCGTGTGCCACATTTTGTACTTGATTAATACTTTATCACCTTTTTCAAATGTGAGAGTGATGGCATTTAGTGGCACCGAATGGCTCGCTCTCAGTAGACGCACCCATAAGTGTGCTTCATTTAAGTTGTCAAAATCTTTAGATGCTGATTTCAGAAAAAAAGCTTCAGACAAAAGTTTAATTATATCTTAGAACTTAAGTTTTGGTGGGTCTAGGTATGGGTTAAAATTTCAATGTCAAATCAATGTCGGTTGTGGTTTTTTTTTTTTTTTTTTTTGAAGACAAACCTGTATTTTTTGTTGCAGATTTGTATTTTATTATAAGAAATAGATATGTTTTGCTTATGTTGTTTTTCTATTGCATTTTTAGTATTTCCGTTATTGATAAAAATAATTTTAGTCTAAATAGGTCTGTTTGTTAACTGAAAATTTCTACAAATTTGTAACAATTGTTACTGGATTGTGTTTGTTAACAAAAAATATCCAGTAACGAGAGAGGCAGTGAGAGAATAAAGTGACAATTTGTTGCGAGAGAGCCTGCTAGTTTTTACATTTTTCAAAAAGAAAAACATATGTTTTTTTTTTTTTTTTTTTTGATTTTGACAATTATCAATATTTTTTCATAAATATAAAAGCAAATTGTTTTGAAAAACTTAAATATTTTTTTTCACTTGTCAGTTTGTACGAATTTCTACTGGATTGTGTTTACTTTTATGAAAATTTTTTTCTCTGTGAGCAAATACTTTCTTACTCTCTAAAATTTCTTTACTGGATAATTGTTACTGGAAAAGTAAACAAACACACTTAATTTTACATTTTATCATTTTTCTCATGAACTATCAATTTTCAATACAAAAAACTTAAAATTATTCAAAGTATTAAAAAAGATATTTTTTTTTGCTATGTGACATTTTCAATAAGAAAATCTTAAACAAAAAATTTCTACAATAAAAAAAAATATTTTTACTCAATTTAAGGTTCAGACACAATTGAAGTGCAATTTGCAGGTTGATGCATTAATGTTTCATGCACATCAAATGTATTGAAAACAATTATTTTGCAGATTTTGTACTTAAATATTAGAGGTCTGCACGGATACCAAAAATTTACTCGTTTCAGTACTCGTTCACTTTTCTGTTCCTCCAATTACAAGTACACATTTCCTTTGAGTACCATAGCGTAAAGTAAAAAAAGTTGAATAAGCTTCGTGTATGTGTACGCACAACAAAACTGAAGGTAATGAATCGAACTTAATGACGTGCTTTATTGTTTTATTTATTCGATGAAAGTGAGGAAGAGAGAATTCATTTATGCACCAAGGCGTTGCCAGAAGATTTAAATGCGCAACTTTTTTATTTATTTACCTGAAAACTAAAATAAAACGAATGTCCGGGATTATATTAATTTTTTAACATCATTGTGGATCTGTTTAAAATACTTTTTGGTAGTTTTATCTTTAGAATGATGCTAGAAAAATGACTATAACTACTGCCCTATATTTAAATTTACAAAGTCCAAAGTTTTTTTAGAATAATTTATTAATCACAACGATAAAACAAAAATGTTAGTTCAGTCCATATAAAATAAATAACAAAATATATAAATAAACATAATTCATAAATAAATCACATACGCTTTTTGTAACGAAATATCTCAAAATCTATAGGAAATAGAATAAAAAACCCGGAATCTTTTTCGTTTAAAAGTACTTATATTACATCACTTTTTATCAAAAACGATTCTATGTTTTTCATGCTATTTTCCATAGTTTTTCTGATTTTTTCGTTTCAAAAAATGAGTGAAAAAGTAAAAAAAAGGTTTTACAGGTATTTAAATTATGATCGATTTATATGTAAATATTTTTATAAAATTATCTCGTCTTGATTTTCTACTTCTTCGAGTACACATTCTCTTTCAAATTAGTGTTAAGGAACATAATTTTATTAACAGATGTAGGATTAGACCCAAGTGAACTGCGCTTTTCTCATATTAAATTTTTCGCTTTGAAAAATGTTCTTTCTGAAGCGGCACTGCTGTCAGGAGTTGTTAAAATTTTGCAACTTAACCTGTATAAAAATTTAAATTCTGTGAGTGTAAATTCTGTAAATTGAGTATAACTATTCAAGACTTATCTCTGAAATTTTGATCAAACGCCCCCTAACTATTTGCTTAACCGAAAAAAAGTTATTTTCTTTTTTCGGATGAACCAGTCCAGTCTCCAGATATCTTGCTCACCGCAAATTTTGAAGTCGTTCATGGCATTGCACTTTTCTAACTTATTGATAAATATTTTTGGACCAAAATTTCAGAGATAAGTCTTGAATAGTTATACTTTAATAATGTAAAAAAAATTTGGTCTAAGATGAAATGCAGCTTCAAAAAAAATTTAAAAAAATGTCTTTTTATTTTTCGAAAAACTCCCGAATGCCCTTTACAAATATTAAACAAAGATTTATATAGATTTTTGATATACATACATATGTAAGTATATGCAAAAAGCTCAAGCTTCACAAAGAAACACTTTATGAATAAATTTATAAATCACTTTTAAAGTCTAATTCCACTGTACTTATCACATTTTAAAAATATTTACCAATGCTAGACCAAATTAAAAAAAAAATAATAAATAAATTAACAAAGTAACAAAGTGGCAACTTTGCCAACAATATCAAAAGTTATAATAAAGGAGAAGCAAATAAAACATGTTCACTTTAATATAATATTTCACTTTGTGTACATATGTATAATCTTACATGGCTCATATTTGTTTTCAAAAATATAATAATATAACATAAATTTATTTAGAAAACAAAAACCTCGCTCGCCTGCACACATCAAATTTTCACTGATCCTCACTAAACATTCTTACGCATGTTAAAGTACATTACTGCGTAGTACAAAATATCAAATGCGTAGTAATCGCGCAACTTGTTGTACTCGCAGCATACATGCATATTATCCGTACACATGACGCATTCATCTACGTACAGTTGGTTACGAGTAAGAAGAGAAATTTATAATGATGGTAACAGTAACACAAGCAAACGCTATGTATACGCATTCAAATCAATAAAATTGACTTCGGTAACAGTTTCGTAAGTTAACGATTATACTTATGCAGACCTCTATTAAATATGTCATATAAAAGAATATTTATTATATAATATAAAATTTTTTTCCAATCCCGAAAATCCCGGGATTGTCTCTTTGTAATCCCGGGATTACTTTAGCCTATATTTAGAGCAAATCCCGGGATCCCAGGTTGCCACCCCTAATACATACATACATACATACATACATGCATACATACATACATACATACATACATACATACATACATACATACATACATACATCATACTTCACAATATCACTTATTATGGCTTGATTTTAGTTATCAATATACAAATGGTTCAATAATATTTTTCGCAGATTTTTATTTCTTAAAAAAATTAGTGAAAGTTAGTTCCTGCTTATAAAATGTTTAAGATCTACATATATAGGATACAGGTTTTGAAAAATAAACAAAGTTATATTTTTTGAGTGGATCAGAGTGTATTATAATGAAATATGAATGTTACCCTCCTTGAAAACATTTGTTGAGTATTTATTGAAAAAATAGATCAAATGTGTTAAAGTCAGTAAAAATATATGTAATTGTTTACTTGAAGTAAATGTAATTTTTCATTGCTTATTAAAAATAATACATACTCTCATTTGTTCTTATAAATTTAAAAAAAAATTTTGAAACTTCAGCAACTTATCTAATACAGAGGAATGAAAAAATTTATATTCAATATAAAAAAATAAACAGAAAAAAAAATTTTATGTCAGTAGCGAACCACTAACCATGAGGCATTATAAAAAAAAATAATTGATATTCAATATTAAAAAAATCAAAAAAAAAATTTCGTTGTGTCGAGTTTCGAACCTTTAACCTTATGTTTAAAGGCAAGTGGCTTACACACTACACTACAGACACATGTTGAAATGGTGCGGTTAAGTTCGACAGCAAGCTGTCACATCGTGTTTTTATTGCTTTTCTATGTTAACTTTTATGCAAAATAAATAACATTTTAATGTAAACGTTCGTTAAATTAAAATTTTCGCCGCAAAAAATATCATTTTCGGCTCTTCCCCCGGCGCTAACTTCACACCAGGGCTGTCGCTGTCACTTCAATCGCAGTTTTCACTGCGATTTAAAATATGACACTGCGACACTGCATCTTTTTTGAAAACACTGCACTTTCAGAAAAAAGTGTCGTAAAAGTAATCTAGCAAAAAATTTTCAGATTATAAATTTTCAGTCATAAGCCATTTCCATTTATAAGCCATTGAGCAATGTATACCTTGGCCCGTGAGCTAATTCATTCATTCACGATGGTTTGTGAAGTGAGAAAGAAGCTACAGAAATCAAAAAGAAATTTCAACAATTTTATATGATTTTATGCAAACAAGTGCTAAAAATAATTAATTTTAAAGATCCTGCTTTAAAAGCGTTTCAATCTGAAATTCCGGTTTCGTAAGCTTGTTGACACTGATTCTGCTTTTTCCTAATCTGATAAATCATGATGACATAGATGATGTCGAAGCCAGAAGAAAAAAATTTGGAAGAATTTTGGATCGCTATATTTCATTAAAAAAAGCCTTAGGCGAAACTACTGTATGTATCCTGGTTTATAGAAATTTGTTGGCGCACTATCATGCCTACCTCAGAGTAGCGCATCCAAAGACCGCATTTTTTCACTTATAAATCAAATAAAAAATTCAACTTGGAATGGTTAAAAAGTGGAGACGGTTAATACGATCATGCTCATTAAAGGAACGTTTCCTAATAAAGATTTTAAAAATTGGGTGCCATCAAAACAATTACTAGCAAATTACAGAAAATAGTCGTACATAAATCGTATTTTTATATTTTTTTTTTTAAATAAAAACACTTTTTCTGGCTTTAGGTCAGTGTTTTATTTATAATTTTTCCCAATATTTCGAGGAAGATCCTTCCTTATCTTCAGGGGTGACTAAGAAATAATAATTAAAACAATACACAATTGAATAAATTAACAAAATAAAACTTACTTTAAAATTATAGAAAAGCTAAACTTAAACTAACGTAATTGTCAACTAAATGTCCGTATATATGAGCACAATTTTCTGTGAAATTTATTCTCTTGTCAGTGGGGGTGTTAATAATGTGGAGCATCTCTAATATGAATCTCTTCTCATGATTATTTTCTTCTTGTTAGATCTCCACAGCGTCAAAATTAGGAAAATGTCCAAGCTCAGCACAGTGGGCTCAAAGGGCTGTCTTAGGGGCTTGTCCATTTCTGTTTTTTTAGTCCGATCTGTGTCCTGAGAGTCTTGTCCTTAATTTATTTTTTGTAGTACCAGCATATACATACCTTCTGGTATACATTGGACCCGTCTCCGTCACAAAGAATTTTGTAAATAAGGCAGGATTTGTCAAGTTTTGATATTGCTGTAAAATTGTCCAACTTTATTATCTGTCTTATTAGCAATTTTTATGTCCTTAAACGCACTTAATTTTGCGAATCTCTCTGTCAAACCTGGAATATATGTCATCGATTTATATATGACTGTACCCCTTTCCTGTCTTGGTCCCTTATCCTTATAAAAATTGTCTTTTAATCTTTTCGTTGTGTGTTTTGGAAAACTGTTGTTCTCTAAGATTTTCTCAATTCTTTTTATGTTGTCCCTATGGAATACTTGGTCGCTAATTTTTTTTAGTTTATTTTGATGTACACAGTACATAGAATATATAAACTTTTATTATTATCTTTTTTTTATAAAATGTACTGATTTATGCCATGAAGGCACAAAATGGCAATGTTATTTGTTTAATTTTAACTATTGATTACATTTTATTAAAAATGTACCGAAAAAGTGTTTTTTTTTTTTAACACTGCAAAATTCACTGCACTTTTGTTTTAGAAACACTGCGAACACTTCACTTTTCCTCAACTTTTCGGAATTTTCACTGCGGTCAAAAATTCCAAAACGACAGCCCTGCTTCACACAGGTATCGTTGAAATATTTCAGTTGAGCTGAAACGACCATAAACTTGGTCTAAGCATTTACGCGAAACCATTCTTGTGGGTTCATTAATGAATGAAGTTAAACCATGTGAAGCTAATAGAGACATATATTTACAGGTTTCATCATTTCTACTTAAAATATCAAAGTTGAAGTCACCAGTAATTATTAGATTTTTTGCCTTCACACTGTCTAATAACCTTGAAAATTCATCATAAAAATCTTGAAATTGTGCTTGTGAAATCTGTATACACACAAAAAAGTAAATATTTCGTTATAAATTTTACATGAAATTTTTAAAATACCAGAGCTTGTAAGACTAATGTTAATAAAAGTACAATCATATTTCTCTTTAACGAAACAACCAACACCACCACCGGCAAAATTTTCATTCGTGTTTGCATAAAAGTTATAGCCTTCCATTTGAAAATCAGCAACTCCACAGCTATAAATCCAAATCTCAGAAACAAATATAAAATCTGGCATCATAGAAAATGCTTCAAGATGGGATTCTAGGCATAGAAAATTATTTCTCAAACTTCTCACATTCAACATTCACATTGTACAATAAAAATATTAGAATAGTTGTCGGAATTTGGCAAAAAAACTCTAACACAATTATTGTTGTTTATCATTTATTAAAAATACAAATCAGTAAACTAACAGCGTCCTTATGTATTGCGAACGATAACGTTGAAGACGAATCGTCTTGCGACGATATCGTTTAAGTTAAGCTTTATGTATTTTTGATGTTTCCGCTCGCCAACATAAAATTGTTATACGAAATAGTTGTCAAGTTTTCAAATTTTATACAAAATTTAAATGTCAGAAAAAGTTTTACTTGTGTTAAATTTGAATTGGTTTTTAAAAACACTTAAATAATTCGGAGACAAGCACTTGAAATTGCTAGGTTGTTGTTTTTTTTAACGCTAAAATTATGGATAAAATAATTAAAAAAATTAGTAAACTACAACTTTTACTCAAATATTTTTCTCAGCGACCAAATCCATTTCAAACCATGCAGAAGGATTATTTCATGTTACGGAATTGGATGCCGATTTAATATGTGGTTTTTCAAAGGATATAATAAGAACCATATTTCCCCGATTTGATTAAAAAAAATTTTTTACGATGTTATTCCGATTTTAGGCTGAAAATTGTTTCAAAAAAGCGGCATTTCCATCCAAATCAAAAGAATTAACTTTTGTCTTTTGATTCACATAGAACTTTTTAATTTCTGTCAGAATATTTCAAAATGGTTGAAAATTGGCAGACTTATAGCGCTTTTAATGAAAAAAACCACATTTTTTCGCTTAAAATTTTATTTTGGATTTGTACTAACATAAGAAAAAAACAAGTTAAGGTGTTTTCTTCGGCCAGGCCGAGACTCACATACCCTACACTGCGCTAAAAGTACCTTTTAAATAAATGTTAAAAAAGCGTTGAAGAGGTTGAATAAGTCGAAAAAAATGTGAAATGTTAGAAAGGTTGACAGAGGTTGAAAAATGTAGAAAAAGTCGAAAATATATGCAAAATGTTGAAAAAAGTTGAGAGAGGTTGAAATACTCTAAAAAAGTTGAAACAACTTGAAACAATTCAAAATGGATGAAAAAGTCGAACAAATAACGAAACTAATGAAGAAAGTTGAAAAAGTCGAACAAATACATATAGGATATATTGGAAAAAGTTACAGGGTTCTAAAAGTCGAAAGACTAAGGAAAATGTTGAAAAAAATCGAATAGAAATGAAAAATTAAAAATATGCCACGCCCACTTGTCCAATTCCGCCCACTTTTGGTTCAATAAACTCTATTCGTGATCGACATCCTCATATTAAAGTTCAGCACAATAGCTTGCATAGTTTGCGATATGTGCCGCAGTTAAATTTAAAATTTAGGGCGGTGACACACCCACTGGTACAATCCAGCCCGGTTTTGATCCAGAAATAGCTTTCCATAAGCAAACCTCTTACACCAAATTTTAGTATGATTGCTCACATATTTCGATAAATACTACCTTGATCAAAAAGTTTTAGGACTTTATTTTTAAAATGAAAAATACAAGTTTATTCATCAAAATCGATATTGTCTCCTTCAAAGTACTCCCCATCGACTGCAATGCACTTATGCCAACGCTTGACCCAGTCCTCAAAAGCCTTTTTATACTCGACCGTCGGTATGGCCATCAGGGCCATCTTCGATTTTTCGATGACCTCTTCTCGGCTGCTGTAACGCGATCCGCGGAGCGGTTTCTTCAGGTGGCCGAACAGGAAAAAGTCGCAGGGAGCCAAATCAGGCGAATTCGGTGGATGTTGGACGGTATTCATGGAGTTTTTGGCCAAAAACTCACGAATAATGATCGCATTGTGCGACGGCGCGTTGTCGTGATGCAAAATCCACGAGTTGTTTGCCCACAAATCCGGTCTTTTTTGGCGAACTGCTTCACGCAAACGTCTCAAAACGCCCAAATAATATTCTTTGTTGACGGTCTGACCTTCTGGGAGGAATTCATGATGCACAACACCTCTGTAGTCCATGAAAACCGTGAGCATCGCCTTCTTTTTCGATTGAAAACGACGTGGTTTTTTCGGTCGCGGCTCATTGGGTGAACGCCATTCACTCGCTTGATGTCTGGATTGCGTGTCGTACTCGTAAATCCACGTCTCGTCACCAGTAATGATTCGTTTGATGAATGTTGGGTCGGATTCAGCCTTGGAAAGCATGTCTTTTGCGTCATCAACGCGGTCCCTTTTTTGCATGAAATTGTAAAAAATCGAAACCACACACAAAAGTAGATGCACACAATACGGCGTCACTTCAAGAAATGTCAAGCTGTCAAGCTGAAAATTTGACATAACGTCCATGACACTTCTACCAACACAACAAAAAAAAGAGAATTGAAATCGGACGAACGAGAGCGCCACACGGTGACGAGTCCTAAAACTTTTTGATCAAGCTGGTATGCCACTTACCGTATTTTACTTGTATGGGAGGTGCCACGCCCACTGGTGCTATTTCAGCCAATTTTGATTCAGATATACTCTATAGCAACTGAACCACTTACATTAAATTTCATAGCAATTGGTGCAATAGTTCACTTAAAACAGCACTTACAAATTTATGTTTATATGGGAGGTGCCACGCCCACTGATGATATCCCGTCAAAATTCATTTATTTTTAAAGCTTATAGTAACTGACATCTATGCACTAAATTTTATGAAGATTACTCTCATAGCACACTATCTATAACAATAAACGTTTTTTGCTTATATGAGAGGTGCCACGCCTACAGGTACTATTGGACCAAGTTTTTGTAATAAGAGACCTTATAGCAAGTATATTTACCTCATTAAATTTCATAACGATTACGTTGTTAGTTCACTTAATATAACGTTCATAAATATTGTGGGCAGTGCCACGCCCTTCAACGAGTTTTTTCAGTAAAGTGGCTGAGTTTGTTGATGACTGCTTTCAGCGGCATCATCTCCAAAATTTTTATGGGAATCGTTTGTGCCAATTTTGAGATATACGTAATCAGAATTTTTAACAGTTGAAAAATATCACGCCCACTTTATCGATTCCACCCACTTTTATCTCAATTCAAGATATATTTGATATGCATCCGTTTACCAAATTTCATCGCAATATCTTGAACGGCTTACAAGATATGGTGGTATAAATGATAAAATTTTGGGCTGTGCCATGCCCCTTTAGAAACTTGAAACCCAGCCTAATCCTTATTTCGTTCAAAATCGCTGCAACTTTTTTCAAAATTGGCCTGGGTAAATATACATAGAGTATGGGCGGTAGGCGTGTCCGTCAACCGATTTCGCCCATTTTCAATGGCAAGATACCTGCAAGAATATGTGACCTGTGTGTGAAAGTTTCATTCAATTAGCATTCTTGGTTTTCCCGTAAACCTGATTTCAATAGACGGACAGACAGACTGACATCGCTAAATCGACTCAGGTGGTGATGCTGATCAAGAATATATATACTTTTCCATACCAGCCACGCCCCCTTCGATATGTTATAAATGCAGAGACAAAGTGAATATACCCTCGGTGTAGGGTATAAAACCCATAAAAAGAATTATATATGGGGTAAAACACACGAAAACGCCACCTGAAAAAATTTTTGGCTCCGATTTGAGTGAAATTTGGCATGATTGTAGTATTGATGTCTGCCAATAAAATTGTGTTTAAGATTTTGCCCTAATATTATTTGTTGCTAGATACGCGGGCATGAAATTCACGATTTTCGTACTTTTTCAGAATAAGTGTTTTTTTCCGAAAATTCATAGCTTACAGCAAACTTTATCAATTAATAATTGGTGAACGTACGTTTTTAGGTTTTTACTTGTACTTTTCAAAAAAAAATATTGATTTTGAAAAAAAAAATTTTTTCACAAAAATTTTGCGAATTGAAAAATATTTTTGCATTTTTTTTTAAAAAACCATATCTTAAAATTTTTTTTTTTTTTTTGAAAAAAACTTTGATTTATTCTGCGATTAATGCCGTAAAAATTTTCGTGGGAAAAAAATTATTTATATTTTTTTTTAATTTTAAAAAAAAATTAAAGAGCTAAACTTCTGTAAATTGAAATGAATTTTTAAATTTTTTTTTGAAAAATCCATTTCTGAATATTTTTTTGTTTTTATAATTTTAGGTTTTTATTTGTACTTTTGAAAAAAAAAATACTAATTTTGTAAAAAAAATTTTTCGCGAAAATTTTGAGAATTGAAAAATATTTTTGCATTTTTTTAAAAAAACCCATATATTAAAAAATTTTTTTTTTATTTTTAAAAAAACTTTGATTTATTCTGCGCTTAATGCCGTAAAAATTTTTGTGGGAAAAAAATTATTTATATTTTTTTTTTAGTTTTAAAAAAAATTAAAAAGCTAAAATTTTGTAAATTGAAATGAATTTTTGAAGTTTTTTTGAAAAATCCATTTCTGAATATTTTTTCGGTGAACTTCAGATTACAGCTTGATACACAAGCTTTAAAATGATATGCCATAACATGAGGGCAAGTAGTAAATTAAAATGTTGAGCCGCTAAGCGCGCGCTGTACTACGCGATGAAAGGCTACTGCACTGATTTTAAATTTCAGTTTTAGTTTTCAGATTAACGGCTCAAACATTTTAATTAACTACTTGCCCTCATGTTATGGCATATCATTTTAAAGCTTGCGTATCAAGCTGTAATCTGAAGTTCACCGAAAAAATATTCAGAAATGGATTTTTCAAAAAAACTTCAAAAATTCATTTCAATTTACAAAATTTTAGCTTTTTAATTTTTTTTAAAACTAAAAAAAAAATATAAATAATTTTTTTCCCACAAAAATTTTTACGGCATTTAAGCGCAGAATAAATCAAGGTTTTTTTAAAAATAAAAAAAAAATTTTTTAAAATATGGGTTTTTTTAAAAAAATGCAAATATATTTTTCAATTCTCAAAATTTGTGCGAAAAAAATTTTTTTTTCAAAATCAGTATTTCTTTTTCAAAAGTACAAATAAAAACCTAAAATTATGAAAACAAAAAAATATTCAGAAATGGATTTTTCAAAAAAAGTTGAAAAATTCATTTCAATTTACAGAATTTTAGCTCTTTAATTTTTTTTTAAAATTAAAAAAAAAATATAAATAATTTTTTCCCACGAAAATTTTTACGGCATTAAGCGCAGAATAAATCAGAGTTTTTTTCAAAAAAAAAAAAAAAATTTTAAAATATGGTTTTTTTAAAAAAAATGCAAAAATATTTTTCAATTCGCAAAATTTTTGAGAAAAAATTTTTTTTTTCAAAATCAATATTTTTTTTTGTAAAGTACAAGTAAAAACCTAAAAATGTACGTTCACCAATTATTAATTGATAAAGTTTGCTGTAAGCTATGAATTTTCGAAAAAAAACACTTATTCTGAAAAAGTACGAAAATCGTGAATTTCATGCCCGCGTATCTGAGCAACAAATAATATTAGGGCAAAATCTTAAACACAATTTTATTGCCAGGCATCAATACTACAATCATGCCAAATTTCACCCAAATCGGAGCCAAAAATTTTTTCAGGTGGCGTTTTCGTGTGTTTTACCCCATATGTAGATATACATAAGTACATATGTGTAGAAACACAAACAAGATGGGTGAGGCAAAAAAACTCATTTTTTGTCTGTCTGTCTCTTATGCACGCGGAAACCATCCAACCGATTTCGATGAAATTTTTACAGTATGTTAGTATCGATCGGGCGGGTGTCATAGGCTATAAAACTTTTATTTAGGGTGCATATTTAGGGTGGCCCTCATACACAAATATTTTCAAAATAGCGCTTTCTCAAAGACAGGCAAATCGATTCTCATGAAATTTACACAGTATGGCTTTTTTGTTAAGGGACACAGGTTGGATGGTAAAAATTTTATTTAGGGTGTATACTTAGGGTAGCCATCATACAAATATATTTTTAAATATCATTTTCACGAAGACAAATACATCGATTCACACCGAATTTACACTACTTATCTCTAATGTTAAGAAGCATAGCTTAGGCCACAAAACTTTTATTTAGGGAGGCCCTCATACACAAATATTTTGAAAATAGCATTTTCTCAAAGACTGCTAAATCGATTCTCTTGGAATTTACACCAAATGGATTTTATATTAAGAGGCAGAGACTAGATTGTAACAATTTTATTTTAAGTGCAAAATTAGGGTGGCCCTCATACCAAAATATTTTTAAATATCATTTTCACGAAGACAGGTTAATCGATTCACACCGAATTTACACCACGTAGCTCTTATATTAAGAGGCATATCTAAGGCTTCAACACTTTTATTAAGGGTGGCTCTTATACAACAATTTTTTTTATATCATTTTCTCAAAGACCGCAAAATCGATTCTCATGGAATTTACACCACATGGCTTTTATTTAAGAGGCACAGATAAGATCGTAAAAATTTTATTTGACGTTCAAACTAAGGGTGGCCCTTATACAAAATTTTTTTAAATATCATTTTCTCGATAACAGGTTTAACGATTTACACCACGTAGCTCTTATGTTAGGAGGCATACCTAAGGATACTTTTATTTAGGGTGGCCCTCACACAAAAATATTTTTTTTAAATATCATTTTCTCGAAGACCGCCAAATCGATTCTCATGAAATTTACACCACATGGCTTCTGTATTAAGAGGCACAGATAAGGTCAAACAAATTTTATTCAGGGTACATACTTAGGGTGACCCTCATACAAACATATTTTTAAATATCATTTTCACGAAGACAGGTTAGTCGATTCATACCGAAGTTACATCACGTAGCTCTTATGTTAAGAGGCATAGCTTAGGCTACAAAACTTTTATTTAGGGTTGCCCTCATACATAAATATTTTTAAATATAATTTTCTCGAAGACCGCTTAGTCGATTCTCATGAAATTTACATCACGTGGTTTTTATATTAAGAGGCACTGCTTAGGTTGTAAAAATTTTATTTCGGTTGCATACTAAGGATGGTCCTCATACAAAAGTATTTATAAATAGAATTTTCACGCAGACCGCACATCGAATCTACACCATGGTTGTGGTGAGGCGATGCGCACAGGGTAATGCTAGTTATATATATTAAAAGCCAGAAAGCTCTAGAGCTAAGAAAATTAGAAGCGGCAGTGCACGATTTTTAAGTGGCACGATGAAAAAAAAATAAACTTAATTGCCCTCAAAATTCAAGGCCTCATCGCAGAGGTCTCACGTTTGTTTCAATGTTTCCAAAAAGAAAAAAGCGTTCATTCAGTGGCATGTGACCATACAATTTTGGATATCAAGCAACAAAAGTGTGATTGAATGTTTGGTTGGATCAAGTAGGTATTTGTTGAAAAGTCATACAAGTGACTTTTTCCCGGATAATATGTTCGTGGTCATGCGAAGGTGAGAGGGTCTTGGTATAAGTAGTCTTATGAAGAAACTAAAAGAAAACGCGAAAATAGGAAAATATGTGTAGAGTGCAAGAAGTCTGTGTGCATTGATCAAAGAAAAGCTCAAAATGTAGAGGCGGCTTCAAAAATTGAAAATACTTGATATATAGTTCAATAAATATTTTCTTAACTTTTTACTTAGCTGTTGCCTATAATTTTTATTTTCATTATAATGACTCAAAAGATAAACTTAAAGTAAAAAAAATACTAAAAATAAAAATATACTTACATTTGTAAATATGTAAGGGATAAAAACGAGAGTTTGAAATATAAATTACGATTTGCAGTAGATCTAAAGATTTTCAAAAAGTGGTTGAAAAGTTGTCAATGAATTGAAGACTTATCAGAATAGGATTACAAATAAAAATTTTTCAGCAAGTTATACATAAATTGCGATATTTAAAAAGTACCAATGTTAAGGTTAAAGCTGTGACTTTTGAGTTATTTATTTTATTCAGTTTCCTTTATATACAATCTATCTAAACCATTATGTTCCAATTACTGTGTACAAAAACTAGTTCGTTTGCTTGCAGCTCTTTGCTTACAAGCAAACATTTCGTTAAATAGTATTTTTTGCTTCTGCAAAAATTAGATAAAAAAGACAATACTTTAAGCTAACCAAAATTCACAAGTAAAATCACATGTTATTAAAAAAATGTCCATATAAGAACATCTATGTATTTTAAACTGCAAACTACTTTCTTTAAGAGCAAGAACATACATTTCTATGAGTATGTTCAAGTGGGATCCCGAAAAGTAAGAAAACAAAACCATATATGTACATAGAATAACTTCGGGTATTGTGATATGGTCATGTAATGTGATATGCCATCATATTTCCTTAAATAAGCAATTCTCGACAACATTTTTTTTTGTCAACATAGCAGTAACGGAAAAAGATATGTGCTGCAAGGTTTTGTGCGTTCGCATTCACTGTTTTTGAAATTGATTTAGCCACAAGTCGAGATTTTATTTGTGTGCATTTCATGAGTGAATTAAGCCCAAAATAAAGTAAGTATTATAGCCGAAGTACTAAAATTTGTTAGTAGATGAATATACTTTGTCATAAATAATGTGAATTCTTTATTTGCTGAAATGTGTTTTAATAAAAATAACCCGAGTACATTAAAACCGATTTGGTCCACCCAGCAAATACATTACCTGTGCTTTTTTCAACAAGTCCTTCCAAAGGAATACAAAGATACAGACCTGAGTTCAATGCCTGCAATGCGATTAAATTTGGGCTCACAATGATTGTCTTCCAAGACGGCAAGCAATTTGTGTATGTGGCTCATATTCTGACTTTAATATGTTCTGCTTTTCGCTTATTGATTCAGTTTAAATCTAGTTTCCTTTTTTATGGAAGTTCTTTTGAAAGATGTAATGTTATTGTATTCATAGTTCCTACTGTTTTATACTTGTTATACTTTTTATGATGGTATATCACATTATCCGAACGTTATATATCACATTACCCGCCAATTTAATTTAGAGGTGTCACTTGGCTTTTTTCCATCTCGTTGAAATAGCTTCAGATTGGCATACGCTATAGAGCTCCGAAGTCGTAATATACTGCACAATGCATCAACAAAGACTGACACTGACACTGATGCCATCCTATCAAAATTCATTTATTTGAAAAGCTTATAGTAACTGACATCTATACACCAAATTTTATGAAGATTACTCTCATAGCACGCTATCTATAACAATAAACGTTTTCTGCTTATATGGCAGGTGCCACGCCTACAGGTACTATTGAACCAAAATTTTGTTATAAGAGACCTTATAGCAAGTATACGAGTATCTACTTCATTAAGTTTCATAACGATTACGTTGTTAGTTCTCTTTATATAACGGCATCATCCCCAAAATTTTTATGGAAATCGTTTGTGCCAATTCTGAGATATACGGAATCAAAATTTTTAACAGTTAAAAAGTGCCACGCCAATTTTCTCGATTCCGCCCACTTTTATCTCAATTCCAGATATATTTGATATGTATCCGTTTACCAAATTTCATCGCAATATCTTGAACGGCTTACAAGATATGGTAGTTTAAATGATAAAATTTAGAGCTCTGCCACGCCCCTGTACGACCTTTTGGAATTTTGAAACCCAGCCTAATCCTAATTTAATTCACATGTGCACCAAATCACCAAGTTTAATCAAAATCGCCGCAACTTTTTTCAAAATTGGCCTGGGTAAATTTACATAGAGTATGGGCGGTAGGCGTGTCCGTGAACCGATTTCATCCATTTTCAATATCAAGATGCCTGCAAGAAGATGTGACCTGTGTGTAAAAGTTTCATTCAATTAGCTTTCTTGGTTTTCCCGTAAACCTGATTTCAACGGACAGACAGACAGACGGACATCGCTAAATCGACTCAGGTGGTGACGCTGATCAAGAATATATATACTTTTCCATACCTGCCACGCCCCCTTCGAGGTGTTACAAACGAAGAGACAAAGTGAATATACCCTCGGTGTAGGGTATAATGACATGAGTTTAATGCGCTCTTAAGACGTTTGAGGTCAGGAGAATTTTTTTCAAAAAAAATTATTTAAATTTTTTTTTCAACCTTGCCAGCCATCTGTGATACTACTACCTTCAGCTTACTTTTAATAATATCATCATTTAGTACCGTTCTTTTTCTTTAAAATGAGCTTTGAACTTGTAATCTGTGATGTTTCCTCGCAAAGTTACAGCCATTTGAAAGTGACATAAATTTGATCCCGTGCGACCAAACAAACCGGCTACAAATTTATTTCATCTTGATCGGGGATCAAATTCATGTCACTTTCAAATTGCTGTAACTTTGCGAGGAAACATCACAGATTACCACTTGAAAGCTCATTTTAAAGAGAAAAAATGGTTTTAACATAAATGATGTTATTATCACAGATGTCTTGAAAAGGTTGAAACAAAATTTAAATATTTATATTTGGAAAACAAATTCTAATTGCTTCAAATGTCTTTAAGCGCGCATTAAACTCAAGTCATTTTTTCTTATATTAGTACAAATCCAAAATAAAATTTTAAGCGAAAAAAAGGTGGGTTTTTTCATAAAAAGCGCTATGACTCTGCCAATTTTCAACCATTTTGAAATTTTCTTAAATATTCTAACAGAGAATAAGAAGTTCTATGAGATTCAAAAGACAAAAGTTAATTATTTTGATTTGGATGGAAATGCCGCTTTTTTGAAACAATTTTCAGCCTAAAATGGGCATAACTTTAAATGAGCATAACTTCGTAAAAATTTTTTTTTAATCAAATCGGGGATATATGTTTCCCCTCATAACCTTTGAAAAACAACATATTTAATCGGCATCCGATTCCGTAACATGAAGTAATCTTTCTGCATGGTTTGAAATGGATTTGGTCCAGCATGTTCCATTTTTGTCATATTTATCAAAAATAATTTGGAAAATGTACACTTTTATTTTTAAAATATTTCAGACGAAACGGCAAACGATAAGAAAAACTGTTTGCTTGATTTTGACATTTAAATTGTTTGAATTTTATTTACATAAAGTCATATCTGACGATTTTGTTTGAAACTCCAGCTGTTATACATGTTTGACGTTTTTTTCGTTTTACAAAAAGCAAAAGTTTCGTCCGCACTAAAATTTCGTGTGCTAGACGAACGATTCGCAATACATAAAGATGCTGTTAATCTTGTTGAGATCTTCAAAAGACCGCACTGTAACAACCCTACTACCTTCAGTATTTCTCAAGATACTTTTCAGAGATACTTAGTTAATGCCTCATTTATATAAATTTGTTTTGTATTACTGGAAACGCTGCTCCCGAGAAACGATGTTGTTATTTTATTTTTCATTTTTCTGTTTTCACTCAAAATATTCTGTTTTACTTCAGAATGTTTAAAGAGCACACAAATAATAGGTTTCGATGAGTTGTTGCGCTCGGCATCATTTCTCACAGTTTTATTTCTTTTATATAGCATTTTTCTATTTGCGTATCTGCCACATCAACGGATAAACCTTCATTAAAAATTTTTAATGCGACGTTTTTCGAGTCGTTGTTATTGACCTCAGAAACTCCAACGATTTCCAACATATTTCTTTTTTTGTATTGTTGCTCCCAATTCAATTTACTTTCCAGAGTGTTGATTCGATGTTCAGAAATATTTAACTCTTCTAAGTTAGTTTACTTAACATAAAGCATTTGAAGAGTAATTTCGTTTTTATTTTATCTACTACTATTCTGCACTGATACAACTGGAGTAGACTGAATTTTCTTGTTGCTTTGAATTATTAAACCTTCATCATTGATTTGCACAAGTTTTTGCAAAGTTTGAAGAGGAGAGTTTTTCTTTTATTTTTATTTTCGTTATTTAACAATGGAACTGATTTTTTCGCGACAGATTGTACCGGTTTAGAAATCGCAGTGCTCAGTTGAAGTGACTTGCGTTGGAGAACTTCACATTTGCTGCAACGAAAAGATTGACCCTCAGACTTCATTTAATCAATTTCCTGCTCTCGAATATTAGCACAAGCACCGTGGAAAAAAAATTTACAGTCACCACAAGACACTTTGAAAGTATCAGTTCTTTCAATTTTTTCAGAACAAGCTGAGCAATTCATTTTATATTTTTTATTGTTAATAGTTTTTTAATTGATACAGTTCGCTGCAACCGTACGCACCTCACTACAATCAGAGAGAAACTGTAGTATATAACAGCTTGAAATGTATGCCAAATGGTAGAACTCGAAGACACTTAAATATAATATAAGAGGATGCATTGTTGAACCCCGTCCCAAACATGGGTTTTCACCGGTTTTTTTTGGGTCAATTTTCATTAATGAACATAACAGCTTGAAATTTGTGCCAAATCGGGGCAGGCTTTGGCAAGGCAACCGTGGTTGGTTAGTTTCATCAAAATGCATTACTATCATTCCCGTAAATCTTATCGTATAATCTTATACACTCGACTTTTCTACAGCGGGCTCTTGGACTAATAGATAAAAATAACAAAAAAAAAAAATAATTTAAAATTAAATAACACCCAGTACTTAACAGTAAGCTCAGTAAAATAATAATATTAGCAATAAAAAGAACAACAACTTGCAACTTCGTTCGTATCGCCAGCAAAGCTTTCAACGGAGCGCTCGTCAAGAAATTTGTGATATGTATCAAAGAGATTACAAAAGCAATTGCATGTAAAATGTAGAATTTTTGCGCACATGCTCATATTTTTTGCTGTGATTCTTAACTGATCAACGCAAGAAATAGAACATAGTATGCTATCGGATTCTAAGACGTCGGCTAAGTTTACTGATGATAAGACGTAGCGGTCATTGAAACTAGTACTTATAAGCAGCTCATTTCCTATTTTAATTCATTTTGTGCTTGTGGTTTTTGAACTAAAAGTACTGAACATAAAAGCTCTGTACAAAACAAATTATAAAAAGAACAGTTATTATAAAATGAAATATTCAAAGCATATTTTTTTAGTTAAAATCTATTTCATTATTTTTGTAACTTGACTTATCAATTTTTTTAAATACATTTAATTCGATTCATCAAATTTAGTACAGCATTTTTTTAGGAGATCTTTAGCTCTAAAAATACTGCAGAGTGCTGGAATATCAAGTTTATTTCTAATTTTGGTTTTATTTGATTTGATTTTGAAAAATATTATTTCCACATTAGCTGTGGCTACTGGGATATAAAGAACAGCTGATTGGGAATCGAGGAAACGCTTCACAAAATGTTTCAATATCGGTGTCAGCAGTTAATTTTAAATTTGTAAAATTGCTATAACGTAATTCGCGCCATTCATCCTCAATTTCCTACAATTCAAATATACAATACAAATCTTATTTTTACAAGTGAAAAAAAATAAAATTAAAATGATAAGAAATGTGGACTTATTTTTTGAAGTTAGCTGTGAGGTTGCGGATAGCAATATTCAAAGAATGCGGCGGAACATTAGGGACAGCTCGAACTGCCTAGTCGGCTGTAAGCAAATTCATTTCTTAAATTTTGGAATATATGAAGAAATTGTTTTTCCAGATTTGTGTCTTAGTTCCGGATTAATAAAGAAGCGTTTGTGTATTTATCGGAAACAATGGAAAGCTTATTCGGATTATACGGTGTAGTATCGTAATTCCAACATTTTCCATCACGCGTGGGTGGTCCTAGCGAATTTATCTCAATTGCGAGTTGATCCCACATATTCTTGTTGGTCTTCTAATTCGACCCAAAACTACAAAGTCCCTTTGCTTGTTCAGGATTTTCCTCCATAAGCTTTACTAGTTTATGAAACTGCTGTATATTGTTTTTTTTTTTTTATGCTAATAAATAAAACGTATTTTACATGCTTGAATAAAATTGATCTATAAATTTTTATACTGACGTTTTGTTTGTGCTTTCCATGATTGCGATATCTGTATTTTTTGTAAAGTTTGTAAAATTTCTATATCTACTTTTTGTAAGTTTTTCAAATACTTATTCAAATATTTGTCACGTAAAAATCTATTCGCCCGATTTTGACATTTCTGGCGAACGAAAGCTAGGCGACTCGCTATAAGTAATCTGAACATTTTTGACATTCGCGCAATTTTGACGTTTGAGGCGAAACAACAGGGTGACTCGCAAACCATAATACCAATTTAGGCGAGTCGCCTGATTTGTCAGGCAATTCGCCATCGGTAATAGGGCTATTAGTTAAAATATTCGTTGGAGCCAACATTTCTAGCTTTGAGAAATTCATTTTCAAAATCAAATTTTACTATCAGTGTATTGCATAGATCACCATAGAGTGTTCTCTAAATCCGATTAAGGTAGTTGACGTCAACGCTTTACACGCCACCTAAATAAATATTTTGAAGACATAAATTTTTTGAAATAAGATTACGTTAAAAAACTCATCTTTTATGAAATATTGTAATATTTTTTTATACAAACAAGTTATTGAACTATTAAGCAAATATACATAGTATATTAATCTTTCAATATGAATTTTGAGAAAAGTAAACAAAGCTCAAATTGAGGATGCTGGAAAATGCTGACGATTCGTTTAGTTTTGTCAAATTTTTGTGAGTCTTCGTGTAAAAAAAAAAAATTTTGGTTCATCAAACCGGCTGAGAAGCTGATTTACAGTTAACTCCTAGGACAACCAACGAGTTTGAGAAGGGTGTAACATCTTTCTCGGATTATAATCCAATAATATTTGGAGATCAGCAAATAAATCAACACGCATTGGGATATTTTGGATAAAATTGAAAATATCCCCCACACCACCTTCCACATATCTACATACAAATTTGCATAATGTGAGAATGAATGTCAGATGCATTTAAAAACAAGAAGGTTTGGATAATCTTTTTTAAGCAGGGTAGCCATGGATTGATGAGCACCTGTGATTCATTAGCAACATCCGCTGCAAATCCTATCATGTTTCTCATATAAATAATTTTAGTATTTACAAAAGTTCTAACGATACAAGTATGGATCCCATTTACATCACAGCCTTGAACTTTTATCAACTTAAAAAAAAAATCGTGAAACCCGGGCGTCTAACGATAATAGCTTCGTTGTGGATATGTGTGGCGAAAACCATGAATTTCGCAACAAGCTACAAACCTCCTCCTGTTGCGTTTCATCCAAAACGTTCTTAGCTATTGCGGTTGTTGTTTGTTCTGCCGTATGAGACCTTTTTTAACAGCTCCGAATCTGGAGTATTCTCTTTAATCCTCCGATGAGCGATGCCGAACAGCTATAGGTAGATGACCAAAGATGTGCCAAAGGTGTGATTGTGTGTAATTTCATATTTATAGAATAGTATGTATGTGTGTATGGGTATGCAATGATAGAATTGCGGTTGGTGCTTGTAACGGCACAGTTCCGACGAATGCGAATTGGCGATAAAAACAAGCCTTTGACAATTTGCCATCTGGTGGTCACAGGCGTTGTAGGGAAAAATTCTACCCAAAAATGGCACTTGAATTTCAAAAATCGCTTTATCGCGTATGATTGCTCTTGAGTTTTCCTTGCGCGCCTAGGATCAGCCAATCAGATTGCTGATCTGTGCGTCGGTTACCGAAAATTTGGCCAAGCGGTCGCAAAGAAAGAGATGGAAATCGAATGACACGGTGAGTTAATTTGTGGTGTTTGAAGCGTGCGGACTTGTGCTTATTGGTCGTCGGCATTTTTGCAATCCGAAGTTTCTTATATATAAAATAAATATATATAAAGTATATATAAAATATTTTTGCTGAATAGAATCGCGAAGTGAAAACAATACATACGACGTCAATTTTAAGCGCATAAAACGCAAATTTTAGTTAATTTTCATTTCGCAAATATAAAATTACAAATCGGAACAGGACCAATTTGTATATTGTTGTGTGTGTCAATTAAAATCATGGCTCATTAAAAATGTATAAGTTAAAATTAAGAAGCGTATAACGCACTCCATGTGGAGAAAGAAAAAGAAAAAAAAAACAAGAAAATTCTTTAACCTAAAATAATAAAACGCGTTCGCGGAAGCGCTAGCGCTCCACCTGCATAAGCAAAAATATAAAGAAAAAAAACAATATGACCCTGAAAAACAAAATTTGACAGTACATATGGGACGTTCCATGTCAACCGGGACAGTGGTCTGCCCAAAATTGAGCGCAGCCGAAAAACGTTTTCAAGGTGTCAAAACGTTCGTATGCTCAAGAGCTTTCATATGAGAACGGGTTTTTTCGAATTTTTTTTTTATGGAAATGGCGACCATAAAACGGTGCCTACCTTTAGATATCTATGTATAAATTGGCAGTTGGTAAGCATCCATAATCATAATCGCTTAATTTTTTTATTTTGTAGGAAGACTGTGAAGGGAGGGAGTGCAGTGGTTACTTTTTTTTCAATAGTAGGTGGTGCCACGCCCCTAACGGAAAAAAAGTTGCCATGGCTAAACTGATAGACCGATTTTAATAAAATTTGGTTCGGAGATAGACTGAACCATAAGAAAAGTAAGAAAAAAATAAGAAAAGTAATTAGAAGCGCTGAGTTCTTAAATGGGGCGTGGCATCACCCTTAATAGGAAAAAGAGCTGTTTCGGCTGAACCGCGTCATCGATTTTGATAAAATTTGGTATGGTGCTAGATTGAGTCCTTAGTAAAGATATTTCTTTTGAGTGGGCGATGCCACGCCTCTAATAAGAAAAAAACCACCACCACCTACTATTGAAAAAAAAGTAACCACTGCACTCCCTCCCTTCACAGCCTTCCTACAAAATAAAAAAATTAAGCGATTATGATTATGGATGCTTACCAACTGCCAATTTATACATAGATATCTAAAGGTAGGCACCGTTTTATACATAGATATCTAAAGATAGGCACCGTTTTATGGTCGCCATTTCCTTAAAAAAAAAAATTCGAAAAACCCGTTCTCATATGAAAGCTCTTGAGCATACGAACATTTTGACACCTTGAAAACGTTTCTCGGCTGCGCTCAATTTTGGGCAGACCACTGTCCCGGTTGACATGGAACGTCCCATATACACATTAAACAAGAAAAAGGATTGACAGAACAAAAGTGCAACTTAAAGAAACTAAATTGTGGACATTCAAAACAAAAACTAAAAGTGACAAAGTACATTGAAAAAGCTAACAAAGCAGAATATAGTGAATAACTAAAAACCAACAAAACACAGAATGTCAAGAGCTAGTAAAAAAAGTAAAACTGAAAATGAGACAGTGAAATAAAAATTTAAGATACTTATGTAAAAAAAAAATATAGCGCTTAGTTAATTTAATTTAAATATTTCTATGCAAGAAAACCAAATAAAAAGAAAAAAAAAAAAGAAAATGTAAAGTAAAAAGTTTCAAACTTAAATAATAAAATACGGAAATTCAAAAAAACAAACAACAATATACATATGTATATAAAATTCAACAAACATTGACAACTATAAATCTACCTGTGTCAACAACAACAACACTAGCCAAGACTTCAGCAATGGCACCAATGGCAGCAATAACAACGTTTTTTATGTAAGCTTCTTACTAATCAAATTATAACGATTAATAAGATTTTGTATTTTATGAATAAAAATAAGTCAATTTAAACTACTAAGATTGAAAAAGAAAAAAATTAAATATTTTAATTTATAATTCAATATGATATTATTATTACTAAGGGGCCCTTCATAAATTACGTAAGACGTTTAGGGGGGCGGGGGGGGGGGGGGTCGGCGGATTCTTACTACATCTTACGAGAGGGGGGGGGGGGGTGAATGATCATCTTACGTAAGATTTAAAATGCGTATTCATACTTTAAAGTTGCATTAACGCATCGTCATTTGTGGCAGTAATGAAATATATTTGAATTTTCGACAGTCACGAAAGATTCAGAAATATCGATTACAATCGATTTAAGTAGTCGACTCTGAACGTGACAACTTCTCTTCTGTTTATGTAATGAAATATATGTATGTTGTTTACACGCTGGGTCGACTTGTAACATCGTCTCACAAGTTTGCTATTATTCAGGCATTTACAAGCAGATACGTCGACTTTGAAATTTTGTTGATGTTGTCCCGGTTCTTTACCACCCCCTTGCACTTGTCCTCTTCAACAAGAAGTCGCTTTCGATTCCTTCTTCAACAGGAGACCAAAACAGCAATCAGTTTTGTCCTCTATTTCTTCGCTTAGCGTTAAATTACGATTGGTCAAAAGTACATCCACAGTTCAAAATCATGCCTTACGATTTTTTTTGTCCTTCGCTTGCAAACGTCTTAGCTGATCGAGTTTGTAATATTTGTGACCAGTACTTTGCCTCGAAAAAAGCTACTGTAATGCACAAAAAACTACATGGAAAAGACTGTAGTCGCACTCACATGATTCAACCAGTTTCAATTTTGAAACGTGGACAGGGGAAAAGCCTTTGCATTTTAAAACAATCGGAGATTTGTCAAGTTGCAGAGTGGCATGACGACGAGGATATTGATGTTACAGGGTTTGAATGTGAATCAGAAAATTCAACAGACGAATCGGGTGTGCCAATTGTAGGTTCACTATCAGACTGGTTGAAAAGCGCATGGACTAACGATGACTTACGATGACTTTTTTTATTCATCTTGAAAAACAAATGTGTAGTTTGCAATTTCGTAATATTTATTTAATATGTAACATTAGGGTGATTCAAATTTTTTTTTTGTTTTTTTTAAGGTGCTGTTGCTTAAAAAGTAAGTTTATGATATGAAGAAAAAGCTCACGAAAATTCAGCTCTGTAACTCAATTTTATAAGGTGGTGCCGGAGCCTGTTAGTTTTACATGTAAATTGTATGGAAAAATTATTTTTTACAAAAAAGGTATCTAAATGAATAGGCGATTAGTGTTGTTATGCTGAAAAGAGTCGTTGCAACCCAACAATATTAACTAACGGGTTTCAAATTCATGTCACCTTGAAATGGCTGCAACTTTGCAAGTAAGCATCACAGATCACCACTTGAAAGCTTATTATCTGACCAACTTACTTTGAATCCTATACATGGCCTCGAAAGTAGACAAAAAACATCATGTTTCAGGTAATTAACCTCAAATATTTCAGGATTCCGACATGATGAGTCAATTCTGAGGCCAGATTCGGATTCAGCGTAAAAAATTACGTCGAAAAACGACTCTTTTCAGCATAACAACACTAATCGCCTATTCATTTAGATACCTTTTTTGTAAAAAATAATTTTTTCATACAATTTACATGTAAAACTAACAGGCTCCGGCGCCACCTTATAAAATTGAGTTACAGAGCTGAATTTTCGTGAACTTTTTCTTCATATCATAAACTTACTTTTTAAGCAACAGCACTTTAAAAAAAAACAAAAAAAAAAAATTTGAATCACCCTAATGTAACATATGTATATTAAAATTAAATATAGTAATATAGTACATCACATGAAAAATACATTTTTTGACTAGTTTCACCTTAGTTATGAATCTTACGTAAGATTTCGGAAGGGGGGGGGGCGGGTAGTGAGAATCTTACTAAATCTTACTCGGGGGAGGGGTCAAAAAGTCATGAAATTGTCTTACGTAATTTATGAACGGCCCCTAAGTAAACTATTATTATTACTGTTACTAATTAAACTATTATTAGTATTAGTACTAAATAAACTTTTATTATTATTATTAAAAACCATAACGACTATACTAATTATAAAAATAAAAATTATAATTAAAATGATTTAAAATTTAAAAAAAAAAAATAATAATGAATTGAAAAGAAAAAACCATTTCTTTTTATTTAAAAAAAATGGAATAAGGATTAAGATGACAGCCTAAAATGCTGTAAAGTAAGGTCCTATGTAGAACCACATTAAGACTCCACATTTAGACTAGGGTGGACCACAAACAGTTGCCTCATGGTCCACATGGTAGAGTGGGTGTTAGATAGGCCCGAGCGACCATCATGCTTTGAGGTTTAACCGCATAGAAGAGAAATTAGGAGAATTTTTCTGTAGATTTTGATTTTTGATAAAAATAAATTTTTTGGTAACTTGTACAATTTTTTTTTTACATTTAAATTTTTAAACATTCAGAGTGCAGTACTCTAGATTAGCACAAGTTTTTAAATTTGTATGGTGAAGGAGCAATAGGGGCAGCAGCGAACCCTCTACAACTTACCGAACTGCTATTAGGCAAACCAGCTCGTGCTGCCGCTGTCACTATTGCCCACGCAAAAGCACCGATCGCTTAGGGCGATTACATGCTTGACTAGCAACGACGAGTACGGCTTCACTGTACAACTCATCAACATCGTAATAGTCCAAGACGACCTCTAACTCAATAATTATTTCAATATTTGATGACCAAATTTGTTGGGTCTTCTCAGACCCATGTGCGTTTAGTTCACGAAAAAGTTTGAAACCCAATTTCTCACTACAACTACGTCGGAATAGCATCGTTTACTATTCTATTGTGTTCAACTCACCAACCATGAGGAAGCTCTGCGCAGAACGGTACCGCTACTTTTTTTTTAGAAAAGTGAAGTTTAATGATAGATGTAATTGATAGGATCTATGTAACTCATGTATGTAATGCTCAAAAGGCGAGGGATATGTTGCACATTGAAAGCGTGTGCTACGCTATGTAAAATTTATTCAGATAAATGAAATAATGATGATTTGTGTTCATAACCCTCTGCTGCATACATAGCCATATATGGATTTTCAACTTAGAAAATAATTTTCTCCACTTTTTCAACGTTAATCATAATTCAATTTGCCATTTTTGTTATCTCTACTATATTCGCGTTTTTTAATATTTTACCTATGCATATACGTAACGAAAAGTTGGTTTGATGCAAAATCAGTTTATTTAGTGCGACCTCACATTGCAGTCGAAATTTCAAAAAAAAAAAAAAAGAATTGCTAAAAATGTAAATTATATCTTTGTTATGATGACCAAATGAAATTGCCTTTCTTCATTTCACAACGTTGCCTAAATCAAAAATTTTTCCGTTCATAACTTACTTACTTACTTAGATGGCCATAACAACCCGTTGTCAGGATAAGGCCGACCTCATTAGCTCTCGCCAGGCGCCTCTGTTTTGCGCGCGCCTTCTCCAATCGTTAATGACAAGCGTGGTTAGAGCTTCCTCATCTTGATCTATCCACCGGAGGCATGGTCTCCCTCTTCGTCGTTGACCGGGGACCTTCTCTTCGAGTACCTTTTTCGCTGGAGCTTCTTTATCCATACGATGGACATGACCCAGCCAGCGTAGTCGCTGTCTTATTATACGCTTAACTATGTCAATGTCGGCGTAGAGCTCATACAGCTCGTGGTTCATTCGAATGCGATAGTTGTCACCAATTCGAACAGGACCAAAGATTTTGCGGAGCGGCTGCGTCTGTTGTCGAAACCACCCATGCCTCAGCGCCATAAAGAAGCACAGGTAGAATGAGCGTCTTGTAGAGTGTTAGCTTTGTCGATCGAGAGAGAGCTCTGCAACGTAATTGCTTACTGAGACCGTAGTAGCACCTATTAGCAATTGGTATTCTCCGCTTAATCTCCAGACTGACATCGTTATTGCTGGTTACGGCAGTGCCAAGGTAGATGAATTCCTTGACAACTTCTAATTTACAGTTGTCCGCTGTAACATGAGAGTCTGGATCCCGCACTGTCTTGCTGTTGTTAGTAGACATCATTATATAGTATTTCGTCTTGCGCTCGTTTACCGTCAAACCCACTTTGGCTGATTCCTTTTCAATAGCAGTGAAAGCAGCAGTAACATCTCTCTTACTCCGACCGATAATATCAATATTATCAGCGTACGCAAGGAGCTGAACACCTTTGAAGAAAATGGTGCCATTATGCTGCACACCGGTTTTTCGTACGATCCCCTCCATAATGAAATTGAAGAGATCGCACGAGAGCGGGTCGCATTGTCTGGAACCTCGCTCGGTATTAAAAGTTCCGGAGAGGTCATTCTCTACCTTGACGGAGCTACACGTGTTGCTCAACGTCATCCTGCAGAGCCTTATCAACTTTGCAGGTATACCGAACTCAGACATTGTTGCGTATAGGCAATCCCGCACTAAGCTATCGAACGCAGCTTTATAATCGACGAAGAGATGGTGAGTGTCGATTTGATATTCATGGGTTTTCTCCAAAATTTGGCGTAGTGTAAAAATCTGGTCTATGGTGGATTTAGCAGGTCTAAAGCCACACTGATAGGATCCGATCAGTGTTTCTGCATGCGGTTTCAATCTTTCACACAATACGCGCGAGAGGATCTTATATGCGATGGAAATAAGACTGATACCCCTGTAGTTGGCGCAGATTGTCGGGTCTCCTTTCTTTATTACAGGACAAAGCACTCTGAGATTCCATTCGTCGGGCATGCTTTCCGCTGGCCATATTTTGCTGATGAGTTGATGCATGCACCTTATCAATTCATCGCCACCAGCTTTAAGCAACTCAGCTGGCAGGCCGTCAGCACCCGCTGCTTTGTTGTTTTTGAGTCGCTGGATAGCAGCTCGAACATCTTCATGGCTAGGTGATGGTACTTCCACTGCGTTATCATTGATTGGTGGTATCGTACTGCATTCTCTCTGGGCGGAATTGGTGGAATCATTGCCCGTAAGCAAGTTGGAGACATGCTGCCTCCATAACCTCAGTACAATCTGTGTATCTGTAACCAGATTTCCATTTTCGTCTCTACAAGTGGATGCTCCGGGCTTGAAACCTTGAGTTAGACGCTTAACTTGTTGATAGAATTTTCGTGCATCGTTCTTGCCCTGGTACACCTCAAGTTCCTCACGCTCACGCTTTTCTTGCTCCCTTTTCTTACGTCTGAAAATGCGCCTCTCTTCCTTCCTCTTTTTGCGGTAGTTTTCTCGCACGGCTCGCGTTGCGGCTGACTGCAGCGCCTTCTTGTATGCGGCGTTTTTAGCAGCAGTCGCATCGGGACACTTCTGGTCATACCATTGGTTTCGAGGTTGTGGGCGTCGGAAACCAATGACTTCTTCGGCAACAGCGCGCATGGAGTGGGAGATGTGTGTCCAAAGTCCACTGGCATCGTCGGTTCCAGAGGTTGGTTGGTTGAGCTTAACCGGGAGTTGAGCAGAGTACGCCTCAGCAGTCCGTTGTGATTGCAGCTTGGCAACGTCCAGCTTTCGTTGCATGCCCATGCGTACATTCTTCGCATTGCATAGCCGCATGCGGATCTTAGCTGCAACAAGATAGTGGTCGGAGTCAGTGTTGACCCCCCGAAATATAAGCACATCCAGAACGCTTGAAGCGTGACTTCCGTCGATCACAACATGTTCAATTTGGTTTTTCGTTTTTGATCCGGGGATAGCCAGGTGGCCTTGTGAATTTCGAGGTGTTGAAATCTGGTGCTACTGACTACCATGTTTTGCGCCGCGGCGAAGTCTATCAGTCTCAGACCGTTGTTTGAAGTGGTCTCGTGGAGACTGAACTGACCGACTGTAGCGCCAAAGATGTCTTCTCTTCCGACCTTCGCGTTAAAATCTCCGAGGACTATTTTTACATCGTGGGTCGGACAACGGTCATACACGTCCTCTAGGCTCGCGTAGAAATCATCCTTGGTGGCATCGTCCTTTTCCTCCGTCGGGGCGTGTGGTAACTTAATACCAACATATACAAACAACAACACACAAGAAATACTTTGTACAAAATTAACTTAAAATAATGTTTAAGTTCTTATTTGTAAAATCAAAAGATTAAATGTAAAAAAAAATTAAATTATTAATTAAAAAAAAAAGGAAAATATTAAACTTTATTGAACATGAATTAAATATTAAATAAAAATAAATTTTATGAGATAAAATATGAAAGAACCTTCAACAACTACATTGGCGATCCCACCAGGCTCTCATCAAAACAACAAATAAGGCCGGAATAAAAAAATAATTAAAAAATAGCTCGTATGCACACGAATGCTGCTGTCGCTGCAGGAAGAGAACCAGAAGACAGACACAGCGAATTCAAATACAACCCAACCAGAAGACAGACAATACACAAGTTGTACAAGTGCAACAACAAACGTAGTACCAACAGCAACCGAAATTTATACAAGTACAAACAGCACTGTTAATTAGTACTACTGCTGACCTTCAACACATGGGATCACAACAGATCATATAGCAACATAAGCTTCAACAAGAAGAAATCCGCGACCCCAGAATAACAACAATACCAGCAGCAGCAGCAAGTGAAGTATTTAGTTTTTCAACGAATGCAAACGATAGGGAGGGAAGAAACTTATCGTTTGCATCTCGTAGGCACTACACTACACGTAGGTACACAACATTATTAGGTAAACTTTTAAGAATATATTATATTTTACCCTTAGGACGTTCGCCCTTAACTCTTCATCAAAATTTAATAATCTTTAACCATTAACTTAAGATGAGTCTAACTCACACTCCCCCACATTCCACTCACCGCGGAAAGAGAGACAATCCTCAACTTATTAATTTAGGCCCTGATTTTCTTCCAAATCCTTTTGATACACCCGTTAGTATGGACATTTGTGCGACATCAGTAAAGTTGACTCAATTTTGGACCAACTGTCCTGAAGCATGTTTCATCCATGCAGAGATACAATTTCAGTCCAAAGCCATTACTACGGACAAAAAAAAATATGAGTACTTGATTACAGCTCTTCCACAAGAGGTAATCGTGACAGTACTTGACTTCATACAAAAACCCCCAACTGCAAATTTGTATGAATCATTTAAGAAACTTTTGATTGAGCGTCACTCCTTAAGCGAAAATAAAGGGATTGACAAATTTTTATCAGACTCTGAGATGGGAGACCGGAAACCATCCCAGTTTTTCAGTAGAACCAGATTTTTTAATAAAATTATGGTTACGAAATTTTCCTAAAAGTCTTAACATTGCTTTAACAGGATCAGGCTATACAGAAGTAGAGGACCTTTTGAAACTTGCTAACAGGTTATGGGAAGTTATTACTGAAAATGAAATTTCATCCGTATACAAAAGTTCCCATGTTACAAATAAACATAGTTCCAATGAGCAAATGGCAAATATGATGCAAACTATCACGAAAACTACCACAAAATTGCTTTAATAAGCTCTCTTTAGAAGTTCAGGCTATCAGATCTAAAAGTCACAATCGATTGTGTTCAAGACCCAGACGTAGATTGAATTCTAGACACACATCTCGTCCACGTCCGTCTAATTGGTTGTGCAGATATCATTACAAATTTGGCAAAGATGCACGAAGATGTGAACAGCCATGTTCAAAACGACAACAACTCATTAAACTAAATGAATCCATTATCGCGACGACTGACAATGGACCTATTACACTAACACGTCGTCTCTTTATTTATGATCCCACCAATAAACTTAATTTTCTTATCGACAGTGGAGCCGAAGTATCAGTACTTCCTTCCTCTAAATTCAAAAATAATAACCAACAATCTGATATAACTTTGACAGCTGCCAATGGCACAAATATTTCAACTTTTGGAAAGAAATTACTTACACTTAATTTAAAACTAAGGCGCGATCTACCATTTTCATTTATCATAGCTGGAATTTCAAGACCAATCATAGGTGCAGATTTCTTGACAAAATATGGACTCCTGATCGGCCTTAAACATAAACGCCTCATTGATCCACTTACAAACATTTCAGTAAATGCATTTTCTGGATTTACTGAAACTACTCCTCCAAAATTATTCACACTAGACAACAAATACACTCAATTACTTAAAAAATTTCAATAATTAATATCAGAACCCGATTACACTGCACCTTTCAAACATCAAACTGTACATCACATTATCACTGAAGGACAATTACTATTTACAAGACCTAGACGTTTGGATTTACAAAAATCTAAGATTGCAAAACATGAGTTCGACTTCCTAGTTAAAGTTGGAATATGTAGACCTTCTGATTCTCAAACAGCTTCCGCATTACATCTTGTACCAAAATCAGAACCTAATGTGGTGACTATAGAAGACTAAACGCAATTACTGTACCGGACCGCTATCCATTACCACACATACACGACCTCTCAATCAATTTACACAATACAAACATTTACTCAAAAATTGATTTAGAGCGAGCTTACCATCAAATACCAATGGCCCCAACCGACATACACAAGACTGCAATCACTACACCTTTTGTAATGTTCGAGTTCCTTCGAATGCCCTTCGGTTTAAGGAATTCAGCACAAACATTCCAAAGGTTCATAAATAAAGTTCTACATGGACTGGACTTTATTTTCGTTTACTTAGATGACATTTTAATAGCAAGTGAACTCGTTTCACGTTTCGGTGTTCCACTTGAAATTACTTCAGATCGTGGGCCTCAGTTCACTTCTCATAATTTCAAGCAATTTATTAACCTCATTAATGACAAGTAACAATCAGATGAACTGGTATACAGAATTACCACTAGTTCTTTTAGGTCTTAGATCAACGGTTAAAGAAGACATAAAGGCATCTCCTGCTGAAATGGTTTTTGGTCAAACCCTTAGATTACCTCATCAACTAGTAGTTCGTAACAGTCAATATTTCAATCCGTCAGATACTTTGTTTAAACTTAAAGAGAAAATAAAGAATAATCAATAAAATATTTCACATCACAATACCAATTGTCATGTATATGTTCCTCAAGTGTTAAAGAGTTGTAAATTTGTATTTATCAGTAATGATTCTATTCGACGTTCGTTACAGAATCCGTACGACGGGCCTTATGAAGTTTTGGAGAGATTTTAATTTAATTTAATTTAATTTCAATTGGTATACAATGAGACATAGTCTTCTATAGTACATAACAATGGTAAACAGAAACATTAACAAAGAATGAATAACTTAACTCCTACAAATTTTTGTCCTAGAATACCTATACTTATTTAAAAATTATAAAAAAAAAGAACAAAAAGAAATCATTACAAAAAAAGGGATAGAGTATGTAATAAATGGAAAAAAAATGAAGAAAGAAAAAATTTATTCATTAAGTAAGTAGTTATAAATAGCTGTTTTGAAGTTGCTTTCTGCAGATATGCGCCTTAAAAAGACAGGTAAAGAGTTCCAAAGTCTGATGGTGCTGATGAAGAAAAATCTGGCCGAGTTTAGGTAGTTGAACCTGGGAATGACTAACTTAAATGATCTGGCATATTGACAAAATTGGAGTTTAACGTACAGATACTCAGGACTATGAGAATAAATGAGTTTGTGCAGAAATTGCAAATTGCGTATGTTAATAATAATAGAGTTTAGCTCCTACAGCTATTATAGCCTTCTTAGCTATTTAGCATTGAAGCTTTATACCAAGTAAAAAGCTTATTCAATAAATAATGGAATAGAAAAAATTATCATGCACATTAATTTGTTATTTATCTTATAATTTTTTCTTAGCTTTATCGCACTTTCTCAACATACTCACTCACACCATGTCAAAATAGACATATAGATATTAAAATAATTATATGTATAAATTTACGTGGTCCAAGGCATAAATGTTAGAAAAAATTTACCCAGCATGCTGTGGGGCTCGGACAACACAAACAAAAAAATACACACCACCATTAAGCTACAGTTAGTTTTCAGTCTAAGCTTGAGTTGACCTTTTGACAAGCTAATGTTATAAACTTCGCAATTATTAATAAGAGTTGCCATGCGATTAAAAGGAGCTGTAGCCACATAATTATTTCTACTAACCGGTTGGTAAAATAACTGATAAGAGTTACGAGTACTCCTCCGATTACTATTAAAATGTATATAGTTATGAAGCTCTGGTGCAGCAACAGACCCAGTTACAAGTTGATGCAGATAAAGTATATCCGCAATATTTCTACGCGAGCTCAAAGACTGCATATGTAATAACTTTAAACGATCCTCATAAGGAGAAAGGCTCAAAGGGTCAATCCAATTTAAGCCATTGAGAGCAAAACGAACAAAATTTTTTTGAATTCTTTCAATTCTATTTATATGAATATTATAAGATGGTGACCATACTTGGCTGGCGTACTCTAAGTGAGGGCGCACTATTGTATTATATAAAGTCACCGTTACTAAAGGGCTATTAAATTCTTTTGTCCACCTCTTAATAAAGCCAAGCAGAGATGAGGATTTTTTACGAATTTGATTAGTATGCTCATTAAAAGTCAACTTTGTATCAAAATGTATACCTAGGTCTTTGACTATATCGACACGACAAATATTTTTATCTTTTAATTTATAATCAAATTCCACAATAGTTTTCTTCCTGGTAAAAATCATAGCTTGGCATTTATCAGGATTAAGATGTAAGTTATTCTTAAAACACCAAACTTCAAAGGATTTCAAACCAGACTGAAGTGGAGAAATGTCACCAACCCCTTTTACGTTCCTGTAAATTTTCATGTCATCTGCATATACTAACAGATTGGAGTTTTTAATAACATGTGTAACCTCATTAATTGCTAAAATGAATAGGAGCGGCCCCAGGTGGCTTCCTTGTGGAACACCTGATGTCGTGCTAAATGGGGAGGAAAACACTCTCCTAAATTTTATTTGATACCTGCGATCAGATAAATAAGATTCAATCCAGCTGACAAAACTTAAAGGAAATCCAAGCTTCTTTAACTTAAACAAAATCAAATTATGTGGTAATTTGTCAAATGCTTTACTGAAGTCAGTGTAGATGCAGTCAACTTGCCCACCAGAGTCTAAAGAGCTTAATGCAAAAGAAGTGAAATCAAGGAGGTTAGAAACTGTAGATCTGCCATTAACAAAACCATCCTGACAAGTTGTTATGACTTCACTACAGCACACCTTAACCTGATCGTATATAATATGTTCAAAAATTTTCGGTATTGATGATAACTTAGCCACGGGCCTGTAGTTTGAAACATCATTTTTACACCCTTTCTTAAAAATGGGGCTAATGAATGCATTTTTCCAAAATTTAGGAAAATAGCTTTCTTGAATTGATCTATTAAATAAAATACTGAGGGTCTGACTCAGCACAGAGCTGCAGTTTACTAAGACTTTCGCAGGAATACCATCCGGTCCGGAGTTGAAGTCATCATCAACAGATGAAATATATTTCTCTATGAGGTCAGGAGAGAAAGATATCTCATTAACCGAAACTACAGGGTCGTTATCCATATATTCAAAATAGTTGATTTCAGGGCCAAATAAATCCGTAGAAAACGATTCATTAAACAAATTAGCAAACAACCCGGCTATAATTTTTGGGTCGCTAGTGAGCCCATCAACTGTTTTAAACTCAGATGGAAACCCGTCAGATTTTTTTTTAGAATTAATAAAACCCCAAAAATTCTTGGGGTCATGAAGAATATTCAGCTTAATTTTATTCAAATATTCAGAATAAACCAAGGCTGACATATCTTTAAATTCAAGAAACAGTCGCTGATAAGCAACAAGGTCATTACGGTCCTGGCTACAAACGTATTTATTCCATGCCCTATTACGGCCATTGCGAACTTTTTTCAAATCCTTTGTATACCAGGGGTACGAGGAATTATTAACGTACTTCCTTGTATATGGCACCGACAATGCTATGGCAGAAAAAAGTTCACCATGGAAAAATTTAATGCAATCATTAAATGTATTGTTATTAAGAAAAGTGAGTAAGTCGTCTAATTTATTTCTTAAATTTTCATTCAATTTTAAAAAGTCAGCTTTCTTAAAATTGAATTCGTAAATATTAATCGATGAACATGCATTAGTCAAATTTGCATTGTCAGATTGGTACACAATACTCAAAGGTGGATGATAGGAATCTACCGTAGACATAGCATGGATAGCATTTCTTACAACAACATTGCTACTATTTGTAGCCAAAACTAAGTCAAGTTGTCGTCCATGGCAATTAGTTATACAACTTACTTGTTGTAAATTTGAAAGTATTTCGTCAACAAAAATTTGTTGTTGTCGAGTTTTTGGACAATGTGCATAAAAATATCTACCATCATCCGAAGGAGTCCATTTTAGGTCAGGCAGATTTAAGTCACCTAACAACAAAATCTCGTCATTAGTGTCTAGTTCATTAATAATATATTCTACGGCCATCAAAAGACATTTGTAGACATCTGCGCAACTATTTGGAGGAACATAAGTGTTAAGAATGTATAAATTAGAGTTACAATGTGTAACCTTAACACATAACAGTTCAATATTAGATGCACAGGCAATTTCAAATAATGAACTGGTTAAATGATTTTTTATAGCTATTAAGACGCCTCCACCAACAGAAGAAAGATCTTCCAAGTGTCTGTCTTTTCTAAAAACATGGAAACTATTATCAAAAAGTTCCATATTGAGAAAACTGCTGTTTAACCAAGTTTCGGTAAACACGATAATATCCTCAGAGAAATTCTGAGTTGATAAAAAGATATCTTGCGTCTTGGAACGCAAACCCCTTACATTTTGATAGTAAAGGGATAGCCGTTTCAGTTTTTTGAATTGGAACGTGCAGTTTTATCATTTTTTTTTCGATTTAAATTCTGAAATATAGATATTATCCACCCATGCTTTAGATTTAAGAATGGCAGAAACATGAGAAGATGCCACTGTTAATTTAAAAGACGCATGAGTTGGTCTATTACCGAGTTTCCTGCAAGAAACGAAGGCGTCGGCAGGAATAATTTTGATTTTGTCTGATAAAATTTTTAACGCTATCAGAGGTAGTGTTGGAATGAAGTCGTGAAATGAAAATCGACTTTAACCTTGGTAATGCCTGCAGGGAAACCGGAGGCACAGAGCAATCAATCGCAACCTCCACCCGCGGATTGGCAATAACCGAAATTGACAGAGGATTATTTATAGTGGAGGAAGGAGATGGAAGATTGTTACAAGAGATTATAACGGGAAATTTGGGAGTGGGTGAAGAGGTATTTAGAGAGCAATCCACGGGAGTTTTGTCACGACTAACGGCCGCACCGCCCACCCTCCCCACATTACCCAGATTTTTATTTAATTTCTTTTTAGACTTTGTTTTCTTTTTTAAGGAAACAGCTTGTTTAGGTAAAGTGGATATCGAAGGAGTGGAAGCAAAAACCATAGCAGCCTCGGTAATAGTTTTATTTTGCAAGTAGCCTCATTAAGGCTTTTTTCAATTTGGGGATAATAGTTAAGAATATCTCTGAAATTATTATTCAGATTGTTAAGATTTTCCCCAAATTGCTAAATTTTTTCGTAAAAGACCGATGGGGAAAGGGGTCTGCAAGATGGACAGTACCATTGCAGGCCCGAATGGACAGAGCATAATAAATCAGTAATAGATTTTGCTAAGTTTGCACAAGAGGCATGAAACACCTGTTCACAGGGACCTGAACAGGAAAACATAGAATTCAATATATTTTGGCTTTTACACTGATCTCCTAGAGAGCAAGCTAACAAATTTTCAGAGGAAAAATAATCCATCTTGAAATCGTAAAAAAAAAAGCAATTTAAAATATTTTTAGAGCAGTGCGAAAAGGGTTGAAAATCAAGCAAAAATTCACCGATAAGCAGCAACAATAGCACAACAGAGTTTAAAGTTAAGCTTAGTACACGTACAAAGCATAAAAGAGAATCAAAAACAAAACTGTTGCACTGCTTGCAGAAATAAATATTCACATATGTTTGTATGTATATTCAAATTTAAAAACAATATTTAATAAACAAAAGCAGAAAATCAAAGCAAATTGTTACGACTAGCATGCAATTTTACTAGCAACGACACTGTATTAAACACAAGTTTATAAAATTATTATTTAGCACAATTAACTGACGAAAAATCTATAAACAAATCACGATACACTTAACAACACAACCGACACTGACTAAAGAACGAAGTCAACTGTTCAAGTGCTCATTCAAGCTACAACCCAGTATGCCTCTACTTATCTCGAAAATGTGCTCGAACTGACGAACAGAATACACATATCTAGCAGCATTATTGAAAGCGACAAGCAGGGCTGTCGTTTTGGAATTTTTGACCGCAGTGAAAATTCCGAAAAGTTGAGGAAAAGTGAAGTGTTCGCAGTGTTTCTATATCAAAAGTGCAGTGAATTTTGCAGTGTTATAAGAAAAAGATACATTCTACAATATTTTTAAAATCACATGAAAAAAAAAAACACTTTTTCGGTACATTTTTAATAAAATGTAATCAATAGTTAAAATTAAACAAATAATATTGTCACTTTGTGCCTTCATGGAATAAATCAGTAAATTTTATAAAAAAAGATAATAATAAAATTTTATATATTCTATGTACTGTGTACATCAAAATAAACTAAAAAAAATTAGCGACCAAGTATTCCATAGGGACATCATAAAAAGAATTGAGAAAATCTTAGATAAAAACAGTTTTCCAAAACACATAACAAAAAGATTAAAAGACAATTTTTATAAGGATAAGGGACCAAGACAGGAAAGGGGTACAGTCATATATAAATCGATGACATATATTCCAGGTTTGACAAAGAGATTCGCGAAATTAAGTGCGTTTAAGGACATAAAAATTACTAATAAGACAGATAATAAAGTTGGACAATTTTACAGCAATATCAAAACTTGACAAATCCTGCCTTATTTACAAAATTATTTGTGACGGAGACGGGTCCAGTGTCTGCCAGAAGGTATATGTTGGTACTACAAAAAACAAATTAAGGACAAGACTCTCAGGACACAGATCGGACCAAAAAAACAGAAATGGACAAGCTCCTAAGACAGCCCTTTGAGCCCACTGTGCTGAGCTTGGACATTTTCCTAATTTTGACGCTGTGGAGATCTTACAAGAAGAAAATAATCATGAGAAGAGATTCATATTAGAGATGCTCCACATTATTAACACCCCCACTGACAAGAGAATAAATTTCAAGAGCGACACAGAAAATTGTGCTCATATATACAGACATTTAGTTGACAATTAGGATAGTTTAAGTTTAGCTTTTCTATAATTTTAACGTAAGTTTTGTTTTGTTAATTTATTCATTTGTGTATTGTTTTAATTATTATTTCTTAGTCACCCCTGAAGATAGGGAAGGATCTTCCTCGAAATATTGGGACAAATTATAAATAAAACACTGACCTAAAGCCAGAAAAAGTGTTTTTATTTAAAAAAAAATATAAAAATACGATTTATGTACGACTATTTTCTATAATTTGCTAGTAATTGTTTTGATGGCACCCTATTTTTAAAATCTTCATTAGGAAACGTTCCTTTAATGAGCATGATCAAATTAACCGTCTCCACTTTTAAACCATTCCAAGTTGAATTTTTTATTTGATTTGTAAGTGAAAAAATGCGGTCTTTGGATGCGCTACTGTGAGGTAGCATGATTTATCAGATTAGGAAAAAGCAGAATCAGTGTCAACAAGCTTACGAAACCGGAATTTCAGATTGAAACGCTTTTAAAGCAGGATCTTTAAAATTAATTATTTTTAGCACTTGTTTCCATAAAATCATATAAAATTGTTTACATTTCTTTTTGATTTCTGTAGCTTCTTTCTCACTTAACAAACCATCGTGAATAAATGTATTAGCTCTCGGGCCAAGGTATACATCCCTCAATGGCTTATAAATGGAAATGGCTTATGACTGAAAATTTATAATTTGAAAATTTTTTGGCAGATTACTTTTGCGACACTTTTTTCTGAAACTGCAGTGTTTTCAAAAAAGATGCAGTGTCGCAGTGTCATACTTTAAATCGCAGTGAAAAACTGCGATTGAAGTGACAGCGACAGCCCTGGCGACAAGCAGCTTAAGTTGAGATTGGGAATCAAGTTTTGCAATAAACCAGGTGAAAATATGTGATATGGAGCATTATTAGGTTTGTTCGAAGCAGATTTTGTGGTAAAAATTGAAAAGTGTCAAATCGCGATTTTTGAGAGAGTAAAAGCTAAAATTTCTCTGACTACTCGAATCACCACAATTCTGTCTAGAACGGAAAAATAGGTAAAAATTGAAGACTGTCAAAAATTTGCGCGTATTTTAGTAAACAAACAATGGCAGAGTTTAGGAGCTAAAACCAGCACCATAGTTGCGTAACCGTTTGGTTAAGACATTCTGAATGCAAGGCGAGTGAAGCATTTTCGAGAATATTATTGAAATAACTTAAAAAATAAATAAATAAATAAATAACTTAAAAAGTAAATGTTCGATTTTAAAGTTTTCTGCCTGATTTTTATAGCTTCATAAATTGTCTTGAACTTTGATTTATTTTACATGCATAAAATGCATTTTAAAACAATGCTTAGGATAAAAATAAGAGGTTTGACGTTAAGTAAATTTTAACCAAAATTGTTTTACATTTTGAGTTAAACAGTTTTGATGCATGTTATGCTAGGCAAAAATTTTAAATTTCGCATACGCTGTTACGGAATTCACGTTTTTTAACAGCTAGTTAGTCCAGAAAAGTTGTGCACTAATTTTTTTTTTGTTCAAACAAAGAGTTATGTTCGATGGAATTGTGAAAACAAAAAAAAAATGAAGCAACTTTCATTTAGCAACACTTCCAATTCCTTATGTTAAAACTGCGCACTTCGAAAAACAGTATCTTAAAAATAATTATCTGGTTGACTACCTTACAACCATTCAGGTAACATTCAACTTTACGATTCCTTTTCAATAAAAAATCGCTCAGCTATTTAATTAAATAAATGAGCATTTACCAAAAATGTTTTGATTTCAAGCTTTTTGTTATGTTGCTTCTTCTTAACACAACCTTAAAAAAAGTGAAAAAAAATCAACGCTGAAAATTATTTTATATGGAAAGTATTTGACAGGTATAATTCAGACAGGAAATTTCATTTCCCTCGCATGCAAAAAGTGAGTCGCCAGTCTCGTTGCCTGCGATTTTGACAGTCTTCAATTTTTAGCCACAAGAAATTTATCTTGGTGAAAATTGAACTTATTTTTGGGAGGGGAAGTGATCAGCTGTTTCTTACTCTCATTTTTTCTCTCTCAAACACCACATTTTTTCTGTCTCGAACACTTTTTGTGGTAAAACTTTATAAATATTTACCTATTTTTTCAGTCTCGAACAAACCTATTAATTGTTGGACAAGCCATCGCTTAGTTTCTAATGGGGTGAAGATGGCAGAAGTTCTTAACAATCGAAGGATACCATAGATCTTTCCTATAACACTGTTAATATGATCTGAACAAGTCATGCTAGAGTTTAAAATATAGCCAAGATTTTTACCCTGTGAACAAATTCTAGCAGCATTATTGAAAGCGACGAGCAGTTTATGTTGAGATTGGGAATCAAGTTTGCAATAAACCAGGTGAAAATATGTGATATGGGGCATTATTAACTGTTGGACAAGCCATCGCTTAGTTTCTAATGGGGTGAAGATGGCAGAAGTTCTTAACAATCGAAGGATACCATAGATCTTTCCTATAACACTGATAATATGATCTGAACAAGTCAGGTTAGAGTTAAAAATATAGCCAAGATTTTTTACCCTGTGAACAAATTCTAATTGAGAACCACCAACAAAGAGAGAAGGAATCCCTTGTAGACTTAGTTCACTTCTTGTTATAGGCAATACCTTAGATTTTAGTGGATTAATTTGGAACAAATTAGTATCAGCCCATTCACCCAGTAAGGACAAATCTTTATTAAGTCTATAGCATAAGTCCTCAACAAGTCCAACAGGGCGCGAAAGGTAAAGTTGAGTATCATGAGCATATGCGTGAATTGTAGCATATTTACACACAGAAAAAATATCGTTCATCAAAATTTTTCAAAATTTTAAAAGATATCACTAGTATTACAGTTAATATAGATAGACTTAAACCAGCCATTTTGAACACTGACACAACACAAACACTCTCCTCCACACATAAACCAGTTAAACAAGTTCGTTTCAATTTTCTTTCTAATACACTTAAACATTAAAGGGGGGAATAATGTGGTAACTTAATACCAACATATGTAAACAACAACACACAAGAAATACTTTGTACAAAAACAACTTAAAATAATGTTTAAGTTCTTATTTGTAAAATCAAAAGATTTCGTTTTATATGTAAAAAAAATTAAATTATTCATTCAAAAAAAAAAAAAGGAAAATATTAAACTATATTGAACATGAATTAAATATTAAATAAAAATAAATTTTATGAGATAAAATATTAAAGAACCTTCAACAACAACAGGCGTGCGCGCAAATTAGGCTTATGTTGAAGAATTTTGCCTTGATACGGATCGTAGCCAACCTTTCGTTTATTGGCGTGAACCGGGAAACTTGGTGGCGTAATTTTCAACATACAACGAATCCGCAACCAAATTCGCTCCTCTCCGCATGGTCGCTGTAGTAGATATCACAGTTCGTCCGTTTAGAGCAGCCTTGTCGTTTCCATCGCAACTCCTGGATGGCGGTGATGTCAGCTTTTATTTTTACGAGGGCTTCCGCCAGTTGGATAGTTGCACCTTCCCTATGGAGGGTCCGGACATTCCAGGTGCATATCCGTAAATCATTGTCCGTTTTTCGTTTAAAGTGGTCGTCATCGTAGTGGGGGCTATTATCCCAGGCTGTTTTGGTTATCATTGGAAATACAAAACATTACAGAATTATCAATTTCTATTGTAGCTACATAATTTCTATTACGTTGTCTATTTGATTTTGACTTAAAAATTGTCCCTCTTTATCTCTTTACCGTTCAGTCCGACCCGTTATTGTTCTACTTCAAGGCACAACACAACTATACTGCAGTACTAAGCGAAAAGGGCGTATCTCAAAAAATTTCATTTCGAGATAATTGATTTCAATTTCAATTTATTTCTAGTAAATTTACGTATAACATGAACTAAGTGCTTTTATAATACTAAGCATGTGATAGCAATGTGATAACATTTAATTATGTATATAAATTACAAATTAAATATATAATTTTGTTTTTTAAAAGCTTAAAATCTAATTCAATATAAGAAATATAGTCGGATAACATAATCTATATCTATACTATTATATAAAGAGCAAAGGTTTGTTTGTTTGTATGTTCAGGGTAATCTCTGGAACTACAGAACCGATTCCAAAAATGTTTCTACTAATAGAAAGCTACACTATTCTTGAGTAACATGAGCTATATTTTATTTTGATAAAAGCAAGGGGCGTGGCACTTTACGTGCAATTAAAACCTTTAACTCGATATATCTTGGTTCATATGACAGCAAGAGTCTTAAAATTCGGTGTCAGGATACACATAGCCTATGTTAAGCACTTCACAAAATATGAACGGGATTAGACACCAGGGGCGTGGTGGCTATAGGACTTTAATTTAGAGTGGCCCTCATTTGCAAATATTTTTAAAACAGTATTTTTACAAAGACCACTTAATCGATTCACATGGAATTTACACCACATGTCTTTTATATTAAGACGCATAGCTACGACGATGAAACTTTTATTTAGGGTGGCCCTCATACACAAATATTTGTAAATAGCGATTTCTCAAAGACAGGTAAATCGATTCTCATGAAACTTACACAGTATAGCTTTTATACTAAGAGGCACAGATTAGATTGTAAAAATTTTATATAGGGTGCATACTTGGGGTGGCCCTCATACAAATATATTTTTAAATATCATTTTCACGTAGACAGGTTAATCGATTCAATTTCAATTGAAACTTTTATTTAGGGTGGCCCTCATACACAAATATTTGTAAATAGCGATTTCTCAAAGACAGGTAAATCGATTCTCATGAAACTTACACAGTATAGCTTTTATACTAAGAGGCACAGATTAGATTGTAAAAATTTTATATAGGGTGCATACTTGGGGTGGCCCTCATACAAATATATTTTTAAATATCATTTTCACGTAGACAGGTTAATCGATTCAATTTCAATTTATTTACTAGTAGTTCATTGTACCAGTAAGCTTAAGCTTATAAGTTTTGCACATTCTTTTATGAATTTCGAAATAACAAAACAAAATAAAAACCTAATATATATCAGTACTAAAAAATAAATATTAAAAAATAAAAAACTTTTGTAATAGGAGTATAAATTTAATTTCAAAGTTAGCCAGAAAAAAAAAGTAAGTACAGAGAAAAATTAAGAAAGAGTATTAAGAAAAAGATAGCGAAAAAGACATGCTAGTAATCATCAGAAAAGTACTTGAATAGTTCGTGCCTGAATGTGACATTACTGCTTGCACGTTTAACACTGATGGGGAGAAGAATTTACTGAACGTATTTCTTATGTAAAGAAGCATAGCTTAGGCTACAAAACTTTAATTTAGGGTGGCCCTCACACTAAAATATTTTTTAAATATCATTTTCTCGAAGACCGCTAAATCGATTCTTATGTAAGGACTGTCCCAGAAAAAACTTGCACTTTGTTTTTTAGTTATAAAAAAATACCCAGCAATTTTTTTGGTCTTTTTTCTTTTTTTATTAATAATGGTTAGTGTTAAGAATATAAATAACTAAAAACATAATTAACAATTTTTTTTTTCATAAAAATTTCTAACGTTGTTCTTAAGGCCCTTTATTACATTTTGTACAGGTGTTTTATCGACAGTACGGAACGATCTTTTTCACTTAAGTCTAAAGTCTTGCAAGTTTTTTGTAGTCTTACCACTCCTTCGAAGATTTCTTTTCATTAGAGCCCGATATCTCCTAATTGGGAGAAGTTCTGGGCAGTTGGGCGGATTTGCAATTTTTGGTACAAAATTGATCTTTTTACTTTGATACCATTCCGTCGAAGCTTTAGAGTAATGAGAGGTACCTAAATCGGGCCAGAGAATCACTGTACCTTCATGTGCACGAATAAATGGTAGAACACGTTTTTCGAGGCACTCGTCTATATAAACTTTTGAATTGATTGTGCCTTGCGTAGCAAAGAAGGTTCTTCTGAGGCCACAGGTACATATGACCTGCCAAACCATATATTGCTTCGAAAATTTCGAAATTTTTTTTTCTTTAAATTTACTAGGCATATGCCTCTTCTTCGGTGATGTATAATATTCGTGCCCAGGTAGCTGCTTAAAATCTGCTTTAACGTAAGTTTCGTCGTCCATAACACAGCAGTCAAATTTAGTCAGGTACCTTTCATACAATTTTCGGGCTCGCATCTGAGCCATCAACTGCTTTTCATCAGAACAGTCTGGTACTTTTTGAACTCTATATGTCTTTAGCTTACTTTTCTCCTTTATCCTTTGCACAGTAGATTTTGATGTACCTGCTCTAGTCGCCATATCTCGCACTGACGTGTTGGGATTCTGCCTAAAAAGGCGCTTCACCTTCGCCGCTACCTTTGGGTTAGAAAATTCTGGTTTTCTGCCTGAACCCTTTTTTCGTGAAACAGGTAGACCCTTCTTATAATTAGAAATAACCGTTTTGACAGTTCTTTCTGATGCACCAACTATTTTTGCTATAGCTGAATATTTTAACCCTGGATTTTGCAGGTATGTGGACAAAATCAGTTCGCGGACTTTTTCTTGCTTGCTAGACATCTTTGTCGTTAGAAGTGCTATCTTCAAGTGTTATACATCATATCAAACGTCACTTTATGTGGAATAAATATTTTGTCTTTTTAGACCTATAAGATTATCAGGTAGAGTAAAATCTTAAAAAATAAAAGTGCAAGTTTATTCTGGGACAGTCCTTAATTTACACCACATGATTTTTATATTAAAATTCACAGATTAGATAGTAAAAATTTTACTTACGGTTCATACTTAGGGTGGTCCTGATACAAAAATATTTATAAATATAATTTTCTCGAAGACCGCTTTATCGATTCTCATGAAATTTACTCCACATGGCTTTTATATTAAGAGGCACAGATAAGGTAGTAAACCTTTTATTTGGGGTACATACTTAGGGTGACCCTCATACAAAAATATTTTTAAAAATAATTTTCACGAAGACAGGTTAGACGATTCACACCGAATTTACGCCACGTATCTCTTATGTTAAGAAGCATAGCTTAGGCTACACAACTTTTATTTAGCGTGGCCCTCATACAAAAATATTTTTTAAATATCATTTTCTCAAAGACCGTTTAATCGATTCTCATGGTCTTAACACTACATGGCTTTTATATGAAGGGGCACAGATTAGATAGTAAAAATTTTACTTAAGGTTCACACTTTTGGTGATCCTCACACAAAAATATTTTTAAATATCTTTTCACGAAGACAGGTTAATCAATTCATACCGAATTTACACCAAGTAACTTTTATATTAAGAGGCGTAGCTAAGGCTTCAATACTTTTATTTAGGGAGCATATTTAGGGTGGCCTTCATACAAATATATTTTTTGAACATAATTTTCTCGAAAATCGCTTAATCGGTTGTCCTGGAATTCACACCACGTGGCTTTTATATAAACAGGCACAGCTTAGAATAGTATGGGTGATGCCACGCCCCCTTATCTAAAAGAAAATAAAATTCATCATATCGTATCAACTATTTGATGCAGATAAATGAAGCTTGGTACATATATAAAGAGTAGAGAAAGAAGTAAGATTCCATGCAAAAATGGGCGGTACCACGCTTCCATATGAGAAAAACTCAACTTTTTATGTATCAACAACTATTTGACGCAGATGGATAAGATTTGGTACGTATGTTTCTTATAGTTTGTAAAAGTTTCTTAACATAGTTTGGTTTGGAAAAAATGAGCCAAAGAGAAAGAAAGTAAGATTCAATGAAAAAATGGGTAGTGCTATGCCTCCAAAATAAGAAAAAACTATGACTATGAGACTCGGTACATATATAGAAGACAAGGACTGTAACCAAATTAAACTCATTCAAAGGTGCTGATTCTAAGTATTCCAATCATTCCCGCCAAATCAATTGTTCATTTATGAGCCAAATAGAAAAACCAACAACGTTGTTTATCCACTCGCAATAAGATAAATATCAATAAAAATAATTTTTACTTATTTAATCCAACTAAAATAAAAACACATTATATTTTATTTGTTGAGGCGTAGCAATGCGCGCCGGGTTTTGCTAGTATTAAATAAATTGGAAAAATTAATAATGAATAGAATTAGTTAAAAATAGAATAGAATTAGTTAAAAATAGAATAGAATTAGTTAAAAATAAAAACTAAAAATAGAAGAAAAATGGTTACACACACATATTTGTTTTTAATACCTGAGAGATGAAGTTAAATATGGACTGCCTAAGTTTTCTTATATCACTAATTGATTTCAAGTTGCTTTGCAATGAGTTCCAGAGTCTGAACGCATTAATGAAAAATAACCTGGATGAATTAAAATAATTAAATGTTGGTATAGTTAGAGAATTACTCCTTTGTGACTGGCTAAATTGCAATTCGTCCAACAAATATAAATGCGTTTTTGAATGAATAGGGGCGCTATTTATATTTCGGGATAAGCAAGAAAAAGACAAAAAATTCAGTTGATATTGGCTTTATTGTTTTTCAAAATACTCTCCATTAAGATCGATACACTTTTGCATCCGTTTAAACCAATTTGAAAAGCATTCATGCCACTTTGAAGTTGGTATCTCAGAAACGTGTGTTTTGAAGGCTTCAACAGCATCTTCTGGTGTTGTAAACCGCTCGCCGCGCAGTTTGTTCTTGACATACTGGAACAAAAAGAAGTCGTTGGGGGCTAAGTCAGGACTGAGCAGCGGATGGCCCATCAATTCAACGTTTTGAGTGCTCAAATATGCATTTGTTTGAGCCGATGTGTGTGAACTCGCGTTATCATGATGAAGTATGATTCGTTTTCTTCCGTTTGTTTTTCGTATTTCATCGAAAACTTGTGACAAACAAATGGTGGTATACCACTCAGAATTGACCGTCCTTTGTGCCGCCAAAGGAATGGTGGCGATATGTACATTCATTCCGAAGAAACAGGCAATCATTTGCTTCGAAGTGCTGCGAGCGCGAAAAACTTTTGTAGGGTTTGGCTCATCTTGAAACACCCAAACAGTCCATTGCTGCTTTGTTTCGGGCTCATATGCATATGTCCACGATTCGTCACCTGTGTAGATGTTATACACAGCTTTTGATGTACCACGATTGTATTTTTTTAACATTTCTTTGCACCAATCGATGCTAGCCTTTTTTTGAGTAATTGTTAAATTATGTGGAATCCAACGTGAACAGATTTTTTTTTACGGCCAAATGTTCATGAAAAATCTTGTTGATGCTAGTCATACTAATGCCCAATGTTGCCTCTATCTCACGGTCACATGACGGTCTAGCATTAGATTTTTCACAGCATCGATGTTTTCTGCCACAACCACTGATTTTGGGCGACCTTCACGATATTCATCACTGAGCGAACTACGGCCACGATTAAATTCTGAGTACCACCGAAACACAGTAGTCCTCGATGGTGCTTCGTCACCATACAAAGCAATTAATTCATCGACGCACTCTTGTTGTGATAGTTTCCGCCGAAAGTTGTGATAAATAATAGCACGAAAATGTTCACGATTTAATTCCATTTTTTTACTGAAGCACAATTTTCAAATGAATGTAAACAATACCAACTACAATGATACGTCAAAACGTTCTGAGTACGTTTAGGCTATAAAATGTCGAACTTCCCAATGGAAGTGTCAGATTGCTGAATTTGACATTAGTATTGCCCGATCCCGAAATATAAATAGCAACCTACGTATGGGAGGTGCAACGCCCACAAGTACTATTGGACCAAATCCTTGTAATAAGAGACCTTATTCCAAGTATATATACTTCATTAAATTTCATAATGATTACGTTGTTAGTTCTCTTAATATAATGTTTTTAAATATTGTGGGCGGTTCAGTAAACTTGCATTGATGACTGCTTTCAGCGGCATAATCTATAAAATTTTTATGAAAATCGTTTGTGCCAGTTTTGAGATATACGGAGTCAAAAATTTTAACAGTTGAAAGGTGCCACGCCCACTTTTTAGATTACGCCCACTTTTATCGCAATTGAAGGTATATTTGATATGTATCTGTTTACCAAATTTCTTCGTAATATCTTCAACGGCTTACAAGATATGGTAGTATAAATGATAAAATTTAGGGCTGTGCCACACCCCTATACGATCCTTTGGAAACTTGAAACCTAACCTAATCCTAATTTGGTTCACATGTGCACCAAATTACCAAGTTTCATCAAAATCGGTGCAACTTTTTTCAAAATTGGCCTGGGTAAATATACATACATAGATTATGGGCGGTAGGCATGTCTGTAAACCGATTTCACCCATTTTGAATAGCAAGATGCCTGCAAGAAGGTGTGTGAAAGTTTCATTTAATTAGCTTTCTTGGTTTTCCCGCAAACCTGATTTCAACAGACGGACAGACAGACAGACAGACGGACATCGCTAAATCGACTCAGGTGGTGACGCTGATCAAGAATATATACACTTTTCCAAAACCTGCCACGCCCCCTTCTATGTGTTACAAACGGAGAGACAAAGTGAATAAAGCCTCGATGTAGGGTATAAAAAAATCGTCAGCAACAACAGCAAGAACGTCAGCAACAAGAACAGCTGGAGCAGCTTGGTCAGAACCAGCTGGTTAATAACAACACAAATAAAAGCCACGATAACACTAATGTAACTAAGTCTGCCGCAGCAAGGTAACTGCATTAATTTTGAGAGTATGCGTTGTTCTCACTGTTCATCATGCGCTAGTTCCACTAACAACTTGTTCGATATGATCTCAACTTTAGTTGATGAAGTGCGTGAGCTCAAAGCTCTTGTTTTGTGTAACAACAAAAACAAACATGCTGCTGCTAATGATATCAGTCTAAATTTTGCTTCTGTTCTGTCATCTTCCGCTGCTCCCGTGTTTCCATCTTCACAGAAAAAAACGAATGAAAATACTCTCTCCGTTGCTGCTACTTTTAATGTTAATTATGCTAATTCTTCTTCACCTCATATTTTGCTAACGTCTGTTACTGATGGAAACTCAATTATTCGTGTAGCAGAAAATCAACTTGCTTCTCCTTCTGTAAACTGTTTAAATGCTGATACTCTCCCAGCATTGCCTTCTGTTACTGGTGCCTTTTCGGCTGAATGGCAGACTGTGCATAATAGAAAACGAAATAAGCAACAAAAAAAATGCTAATACTAGGCGTGTTTTTTTTTTGACGCGGCTATCCGCTTAAAATTTTTTTTTGTATGAGAAATTAGTCGGCGATGAGTATCGCCGACTAAATGAACTGTCATTCTTATACAAAAATTTTTTTTTAGCGGGTAGCCGCGTCAAAAAAAACACGCTTACTGTTATTGGAAAAAGTATTAATAATGATTTAAATGTTATTGCCAAAAAAAAAAAGTTCTCCATCTCTCTTCATTTGCACCATCTGTTTGCGTTGAAAGTGTAATTGAATATGGTATATCGCAACTCACGCTCATATTGAAAAACACTTCATCGAATGTGTTCGACTGGTGAAAAAAAATGCAGATGAAAGTAAATTAAAAAGAGTAAATTTTAAGCTTATCATTCCAGCATGCTAAGTATTACGAATCGATGTTTAATTCAGATATTTGGCCATATTGTGATGACGTAAGTCGGCAGGGCCTTGTTTTCGCCCACAACCTACAGCAGCGGCAACAGAACTGAATGTCATTTTTTATTAATCCTTTTATTTACTAATTTTTATACACCTCGAAGTAATTATTTCCTAGTTTAAAAGCCATGAAGGCACCTTAATTAAAATGTTGTTATTAATTATTAAATATTAAGCTAAGAAAATGAAATCGTATGTATTCACGCGAGCATCGGACTTAAGTTGCATCGAACACCCAGGTGGCAACCTAAGTCGGCAACGTTAATGCACCAGCGATGTCAAGTACCAGCTATGTCATCGCGGTGGTGAAAATAAACACAGACACTGGTAAGAATGATCAGCTGTTACAGCCACGCGATGGAAAATTGATCGCAGCTACGGTGTATAAAAAGGCTTGCACAACCAAAAATCAGGACAGTTGTGAAGAGCCGCCGACGCTAGTGGAGCTAAGATAACAGCCAGCAGCAGTGATCGCAGTGGAAGCAGAGAAAGCAGTGGGAGCAGTGTATCGGAGAGGTAGCAGCAGAAGTACTACCAGCAGCGTGTGTCTCAGGTACATTTTTGTTATATACAGTATAACCGTGGCTGGGCAAAACGTACCGCGCGCGGTACTGCGGCAGAATGAGAATAACTTTTCATATACGTATATAAAGCAGAGAGCGTAAAATTTAATTCAGTTTGCTTTGAAAAACGAACAAAGCACAAATACACATGCATTGAAGAACATTCAAGAAAAACACACGTGTAGTGGTGCCCAGCTCTGAGTATAACCAATAGCGTAGTGAGTAGAGGGGTGACTGAGTAGGTGATATAGTAGCCGTTGCGAGCATTGGGTCTGAGACTTGCGAATGTACGCTCTTCTGTATCAGTGCATTTGTGACCTGTAAACCAACACGCATACGACAAGCCAAAACTCAAAGGTTTCCAAGGTGCTTTCGCTCTACCGTATTCGTTAGCATTGGTGGAACTGAGAGCTCGGCAGTGAGTAATAGGGTCGTAAAAGCCGTCGTGAGCGTCGGATTTAAGGTCTACGTGTGTATACGCTCCCTGTTGCCATACATTCGTGGCCTGGAAGCTGACACGCATACGGCCCGCTAAAACTCGAGGTTCCACAGTGCTTTCGCACTCCCGTATTCGTTAGCATTGGTGGAACGGAGAGCTCGGCAGTGAGTAATAGGGTCGTAAAAGCCGTCGTGAGCGTCGGATTTAAGGTCTACGTGTGTATGCGCTCCCTGTTGCCATACATTCGTGGCCTGGAAGCTGACACGCATACGGCCCGCTAAAACTCGAGGTTCCACAGTGCTTTCGCACTCCCGTATTCGTTAGCATTGGTGGAACGGAGAGCTCGGCAGTGAGTAATAGAGTCGTAAAAGCCGTCATGAGCGTCGGATTTTAGGTCAGCGTGTGTATGCGCTCCCCGTTGCCGTACATTCGTGGCCTGGAAGCCGACACGCATACGGCCAGCTAAAACTCGAGGTTCCACGGTGCTTTCGCACTTTCACATGTGTGGTCACAGTGGAATTGAGAGCTCTGCAGCGGGTAAAAGGGACATAAAATCAAAAGCCGTCGTGAGCATCGGATTGTTGGTTTGCGGGTGTATGCGCTCCCCGTTGCCATACATTCGTGACCAGGGTCCCGGTGCGCATTAAGGTTTGAGTTAGCTCAGAAACATGCATAGGCAGAGAAATCAGTCACGCTCCTCTCACAAATTTCACAACGACGACAAAGCTAAGAAATACGACGACCAGGCGAAGAAGTACGACGGCAGAGCGACGAAGCACAACAACCGAGACACGCTGACGTGGTAACAGTATAAGTTTCATTGTTAATTTTATTTTTATATATATATGGGGCATTCCATGGGAAATTTTCGATCGAAAAATAAAAATCGATTTTTACGCCTGGAATATGTTCTTCAATGTCTTCCGATGACCCACCTAAATTTTCACGACAATCGCTTGCGCCAAACCCGAGATATCCCTTGAACACATTGCTTAGACAAATTTTCTTTTTTTTACATGATTTTCAGGAGTGAATAACTCGAAATGTGTGCATTTTCATGACATAATGATACAGACAAAACTTGTTTGTTGTTTCTTGAAAAATATTTTCCTCGCGGTTAAAAAAATTTTCACGCATGCGCAGTATGATTTTTTGTTCAATTAGATTTGTTTTTTTAGTTTTCATATCGTGAGCCCCGAAATTTTTTCTATCAATTGTTCCCAAAATGCTCGTCAAAGTGTCCTTTAGTAGTCACAAAATTTTCAGAGTGGAGACTTTTATATTGCTCTTATTTTTTTATAAATGAATATAAAGTGAGATAAAAAAAAAAGAAAAACCATATTGAATAAACATTTTTTTATTAAATCCGACGCTTAATGAAATTCAGATAGATACAGAAAGAGCAAGATTGTTATGTCGACATTTTCAATAGAACTAAATTATTTGAATACTGTCGTTACTAGACTCGTTAGATGTTTTTTAAATACAATCGAACCGTTCTGATCCGCCAGGAGGCATTGAATTTGTCTATACAACAAAGCAAGATTATAAAAAGGCCGAGGGGCACCTAAAAAAGCGGTTCGACATTAAAAAAAGAGTTCCCGGTTTTGCCCACCAACACTGCCTCCTGGCGGATCAGAACGGTTCGATTGTATTTAAAAAAACATCTAATGAGTCTAGTAACGACAGCATTCAAATAATTTAGTTCTATTGAAAATGTCGACATAACAATCTTGCTCTTTCTGTATCTACCTGAATTTCATTAAGCGTCGGATTTAATAAAAAAATGTATATTCAATATGGTTTTTCTCTTTTTTTTATCTCACTTTATATTCATTTATAAAAAAATAAGAGCAATATAAAAGTCTCCACTCTGAAAATTTTGTGACTACTAAAGGACACTTTGACGAGCATTTTGGGAACAATTGATAGAAAAAATTTCGGGGCTCACGATATGAAAACTAAAAAAACAAATCTAATTGAACAAAAAATCATACTGCGCATGCGCAAACATTTTTTTAACCGCAAGGAAAATATTTTTCAAGAAACAACAAACAAGTTTTGTCTGAATCATTATGTCATGAAAATGCACCCATTTTGAGTTATTCACTCCTGAAAATCATGTAAAAACAAGAAAATTTGTCTAAGCAATAATCTGTTCAAGGGATATCTCGGGTTTGGCGCAAGCGATTGTCGTGAAAATTTAGGTGTGTCATCGGAAGATATTGAAGAACATATTCCAGGGGTAAAAATCGATTTTTATTTTTCGATCGAAAATTTCTCATGGAATGCCCCATATATATTTATGTATCGCTAAATTAAAATAAATATTTAAACCGAACTCACTGTGCGATCCCCTTAATTTATTAAAGAGCCACTCCTTGCAAATACAAATTTTTGTGACCGAACCTCTGAACTCCGGCGAGTCAAGACCCCCCAGCCGTAGGTTCGTTACAATATGATATTTTTTTTAGCAAAAAAAAGTGCTCCGGAAGAAAATCTGCACTTACTAATATTTATGCTAATATTTCTAAAAATGATCTAAGTTTTTATTTTCAAAACTTGTCTGGTATACGTACCAAATTAAATGCCGTTCGCGCTTTCTGTTCTGAGAGTGACTATGATGTTATAATTTTTGTCGAAACTTGGCTTAATAATTACTTCTTTGATGAGGAAGTTGCTGATCCTAATATTTTTCAAATTTATCGGAAAGATCGAAATGCGGTACGCACTAGCTGCTCTAGAGGAGGTGGAGTACTTATTGCTATAAGAAGAAATCTGCGTTCGTCGCTTCTTAGCATTAATGACTTGGATGGTCTTTTAGACCAAATATGCATCATTATTTACCTTTGTGCAGTTGATTGACTAACAACCCATTCAGTTTTGGACCCAGTCGCAGCAGATTTATCATAAACAGCACCATCAAATTTACTTGGTCAAATAATTACAGCGCTTGGAAGCTTAAGTTGCAGCCGTCGTATAGCAACGCATAAAGAATTTGAAGATTTCTGCAAAAATACATACGTGATTGATACAAGCTACAAAAGCAACACCATCATGACAAAATATGTAAGCTTTTTTATTTGAATTATGAACATTAGTAGATATTATAGCAACAAAAAGAAATATTCCAAAATTAAGGTAGCATAAGCGTATGTATGTGTGGTAAAAATTAAAGTTGTAGCACATTGTCTTACAGAAATATGTATGTATAAAAAAAAATATTCCCAATAAGTACAGTGTAAAAAGAAAATTATAAAAAGGTAATTAAAGCAGTTTCATTATAAAAATTTGCGTGTGGATAAATTACTCTTTTAAAAAAAATAAAACAAAAATCAAATTGAAAAAGAAAAATAAGAAGTGCAAGTGTAATAAGAATTTATCTTGCGAAATTTAGTAGCACGCACATAAGATACTTAACACAAAAAGAGCACAAAATGAACGCAGAAACAGTTCAACAAATGAATTTGCTGATCAATTGCATTGGTCACATTAGAGAATTTGACGGTTCAAATTCAAGCTCATTACCAGACTTTATTCAACAAGTTGAGAATATATTACCATCATTTGATCATTTTGACGTTTCGTCTAAGACTATTCTATTAGGATTTATCAAAGGTAAATGTACAGGAAAATGTATAGATGCTTTACATAGTGAAACATCACAAACTTGGGTACAAGTTAAAGATATTCTTAAGAAAAATTTCGGGGAAAAACAAACGATTGTAGAATTAATGGACAAGCTAAAGACAACAGCACTGAACGGAACTATAGAAAATTATTTTTACGTAATCCAAAAACTCGTGAATAGAATAATAAACAGGAAAATGACACATGACGAAAACGAATATTCAATTGATGAAATTAATAGGATAGCTTTACAGGTTTTCCGAAATCATCTACCAGAACCAACCAGGACGATGATTATTACAAGAGAACCAAACACTTTGACAGCAGCCATCAAAATAATTATTGAGGCTCGACATCAAGGATACACACAGTATGGTCCACCCCAACACAGACCAACTAACACAAAGTATACACGAACAAACTTTAGCGATAACTACAATAACCCCACTAAAAACCATAATTACAATTATAACAAACAAAACAACCAGAACGACAGCAACTTTAACAAAAAACAGGGTGACACACACAACCAACAAAGACAAGGTTATAACCAACAGGAAAGAAATAATGGCAGGCAGAGAAACTATGACAACACAAGTTCTAATTTTAGAAGACAACATAACTCTAGGGACAGTCAAAACGAAAGCATTTCACGAAATACACGACGCACTTATGATCATCAAAATACACGAAATGATAACCAAAGCGCACAATCCAGACGTTCAAACGAACCAATGGACATAAATAAGGCTAATGCAAATTTTCAGCCAACTGAGGAAAATTACCCTATATCGTAATTGAAACAAAAAAGGAACCTCTCCGTTTTATTATAGACACAGGGGCAGAGTTCAGTTTAATTAATAAGGGGCTTTGCCATCCAAAATTTCAAAGCAAAACTGACGCAACTATAAGAGCATTAGGAGAAATTTTCACTACAAGTTTTTTATGCACGTTTCCAATTTTTAAAGAATTTAATTTACCCAACTATAATTGCAAATTTTTAGAGTTTAATCTGCAAAAAGATTTCCATGGTTTAATTGGTAACAACATTCTAAGAGATATAGATTGTGTTATTGATTATCCTCAAAGAAAATTAAAAACAAGTTAAGGTGTTATCTTCGGCCATGCCGAAACTTACTACCCTACACTGCGTTGAAAGTACCTTTTAAATAAATGTTAAAAAGGCGTTGAAGAGGTTGAATGAGTCGAAAAAAATGTTAAATGTTAGAAAGGTTGACAGAGGTTGAAAAATGTTGAAAAAGTCGAAAATATATGCAAAATGTTGAAAAAATTTGAGAGAGGTTGAAAAACTCTAAAAAACTTCAAACAACTTGAAACAATTCAAAATGGACGAAAAAGTCGAAAAAATGAAGAAACTAATGAAGAAAGTTGAAAAAGTCGAACAAATACATATACGATATATTTTAAAAAGTTACAGGGTTGAAAAAGTCGAAAGAATAAGGAAAATGTTGAAAAAAATCCAACAGAAATGAAAAATTAGAAATATTCCACGCCCACTTGTCCAATTCCGCCCACTTTTGGTTCAATAAACTATATTCGTGATCGACATCCTCATATTAAATTTCAGCACAATAGCTTGTATAGTTTGCGATATGTGCCGCAGTTAAATTTAAAATTTAGGGCGGTGACACACTCACTGGTACAATCCAGCCCGGTTTTGATCCAGAAGTAGCTTTCCATAAGCAAACCTCTTACACCAAATTTTAGTATGATTGCTCACATATTTCGATAAATATGCCACTTACCGTATTTTACTTGTATGGGAGGTGCCACGCCCACTGGTGCTATTTCAGCCAATTTTTATTCAGATATACTCTATAGCAACTGAACCACTTACATTAAATTTCATAGCAATTGCTGCAATAGTTCACTTAAAACAGCGCTTACAAATTTATGTTTATATTGGAGGTGCCACGCCCACTGATGCAATCCTGTCAAAATTCATTTATTTTTAAAGCTTATAGTAACTGACATCTATGGACCAAATTTTATGAAGATTACTCTCATAGCACACTGTCTATAACAATAAACGTTTTCTGCTTATATGGGAGGTGCCACGCCCACAGGTACAATTGAACCAAATTTTTGTTATAGGAGACCTTATAGGAAGTATATCTACCTCATTTAATTTCATAACGATTACGGTGTTAGTTCTCTTTATACAACGTTCATAAATACTGTGGGCGGTGCCACGCCCTTGAGCGAGTTTTTTCAGTAAAGTATCTGAGATTGTATCGATGACTGCTTTCAGCGGCATCATCCCCAAAATTTTTATGGAAATCGTTTGTGCAAATTCTAAGATATACGGAATCAAAATTTTTAACAGTTAAAAAGTAACACGCCCATTTTCTCGATTCCACCCACTTTTATCTCAATTCAAGATATATTATTCAAGATTTCGCCTATTTTCAATAGCAAGATGCCTGCAAGAAGATGTGACCTGTGTGTGAAAGTTTCATTCCATTAGCTCTCTTAGTTTTCCCGTAAACCTGATTTCAACAGACAGACAGACAGACAGACATCGCTAAATCAACTCAGGGGGTGAAGCTGATCAAGAATATATACACTTTTCCATACCTGCTACGCCTCCTTCTATGTGTTACAAACGGATGGACAAAGTGAATATACCCTCGGTGTAGGGTATAACAAGACATTTGGAAATACCACTTTACTTATCTAAAGAGGAAGATGCTTACCAACAATTAGCATATAAAGAAAATCCAATATTAAATATTGAAGCTCCTCTAAACGTTATGGATTCTATTAAAACTGATCACCTAAATAATTTTGAAAAACAAAGTTTAAAATCAGTTCTATGCAAATATAGAAATGCCTTTTATCAAGAGGGTTCCGACCTATATTTTACTAATGAAATGAAGCATAGCATTATCACTAAGAATGATAAACCAGTTTACTCTAAACTATATAGGTACCCAGAAATTCATAAGGAAGAGGTACAAAAACAAATAAATGGCATGTTAAGCCAGGGAGTGATAAGAGAATCATCAAGTTCATACAACAGTCCGATATGGATTGTACCCAAAAAATTAGACGCGTCAAACGAAAAAAAAAATGGCGCTTAATTATTGATTACAGGAAATTGAATAACATCACAATAGAAGATCGCTTCCCAATTCCAAATTAGACGATATATTTGACAAATTGGGAAGGTGTCAATATTTTTCGACACTTGATCTTGTAAAGGGTTTCCATCAGATTGAAATGGACCCCAGAGACATCAAAAAGACAGCTTTTTCAACGGCAAATGGCCATTATGAATTTCTTCGTATACCTTTTGGCCTACGAAAAGCGCCAGCCACATTCCAAAGGCTGATGAATAATGTGCTTAAAGAACATATCGGGAAAATTTGTCTGGTTTACTTGGACGATATCCTTGTTTTTTCTACTAGTATAGAAGAACATTTGGATTCTCTGAGTAAAGTTCTAAAATGTCTCAATAACGCAAATCTTAAAATTCAATCAAACAAATGCAATTTCCTCACCAAACAGAATTTTTAGGCCATATTATCACAGAGGAAGGAATCAAACCTAATCCCAATAAAATCGCAGCGATAGATAAAATTACAATCCCAAAAACACAAAAGGAAATAAAGTCATTCTTAGGAATTACCGGTTATTATAGACGTTTCGTAAAAAACTACTCAAAAGTTGCTCATCACTTAATTAAATATTTAAAAAAAGGTGCGAAAATTGACTTAAAGGATAAAAATTTTATTTTGGCGTTTGAAAAATTAAAATTGTTAATAAAGACAAATCCAATTTTAATATGTCCCGATTTTTCAAAAACATTCACGTTAACTACAGATGCAAGCAACTTTGCACTGGGTGCCGTGCTTATGCATATAGGCAATAGCTTATGCTAGCAGAACTCTGAACGACCACGAAAAAAGGTACAGCACTATTGAAAAAGAACTTTTGGCGATTGTCTGGGCATGTAAATATTTTTGACCATACCTATTTGGTCGCAAATTTACAATAAAAACAGACCATAGACCTTTAATTTGGCTAGCTAATTTAAAGGAGCCAAATACAGAACTTCAAAGGTGGCGAATACAATTAAATGAGTTCGATTTTGACTTAGAATATATAAAGAGGAAAGAAAACGTAGTTGCAGATGGACTTAGTAGGATTCCCATCGAACAAAATTTTGAAAATTATGACTTTCACTTAAATGAATTACATGAAGACAACCACATGAATCAGGAAGAAAGCGCTTCAGCTAGCTCTAGTATAAATGATATGACAATGAACCGAACCTTAACCGAACCCAGAATAAGACGGGATTATGAAGACGTGATTACGAACGATCCTAGTGGAGTTGATCAGATGCCAACAGAAGACGTCTTGAGAGAACTCAGACAATTTATGAAAACGAATCCAATGAAACCGATACTATCCATAGTGCAGAAACTAGTAGTGGCGATTTCATTAAGATAACAGAAAATCCATTAAATATTTTTAAAAACCAGCTAATACTTGAGATTTCAAATACAGAATCACATACTAAAAAGATTCTTTTTAGAAAAAAAAATAGAACTTTCCTAAAAATAAGCCTAAATAGCAATATTCCTAAAGTATGCGAAATGTGCTACCTGAAAAAGATTTGGTAGTAGTTTTCTGTGAAAATAATGAGCTAATTACTAAATTTCAAAACCTATATATAAAATACTATGCAAGAAATAATAATTTAAAAATAATGCGATCAATGGTTTTACTAACAGATATTTTTGACTAGGAACAATTATTGCAAGAAATAAAATTAGAACACGAAGAACGTAACCATAGAGGAATTATTGAAGTTTATAAAGAATTAAAAACGAGAATTTACCACCCAAATTTACAAAAATAAATCCATAAATACATAAACAACTGCGAAATTTGCAATAAAGCCAAATTCGACAGAAACCCAATTAGGTATCCCCTCAATGTCACTAAAACCCCTGAGAGGCAAAACGAAATAGTCCATTTTGACATTTGGTTCCCTCAGCGAAACATAATGTACCTTACAAGTATAGATAGATTATCTAAATATGCGACAGCTCATTACTTACAAGATAGAACTTGGGTATCATTAACAGAAGGTATAAAAAAACGCATCCAATACTTAGGAAATCCGAGAAAAATTATTGCTGATAATGAATTTGACACTACTTGTGTTAGAGAGTTTCTAAAAGACAACAATATAGATTTCCATTTCTCAACAACGTATTTGAAAACCAGAAATTCTGATGTCGAAAGGCTACATTCAACTTTGAATGAGCACATTCGGTTATTTAACGCCGACCCGAATAATAATTATGACCTAAATGAAAGAATTTTCAAAGCTATTACTTTTTACAATGACACAATACATTCTACAACAAATACAAAGCCTATAAATTTCATAAATAACCTAATTACTAAAGAGGAACTTTCTGAACTAACAAAAATTTGGGATGCAGAAAAAAAGAAAAGAATCGCAGAATTAAATAACAATACAAAAGACGTAACAAATTTTAAAGATAATTTGGTGAAAAACTGTAGGGTGAGTAAAGCTCAACCCAAATATAAAAAAATAACAAAGTTTAGAAAAGATGGTAATTACTTAGTATCTGATGAAAATAAATTTAAAAGGGTTTATAAAAATCAAGTTCGAACAAGATATAAATACCAAAATTAACAGTTAAAACATATCGTTACAGATATTTCTCGTGATATTAACGGTAGCCATTCATATGATCTACACTATACCTCTAGACAACTCTATTACCCAATATCAACCATCAATAAAAATCAAACCTTTAAACAGCAGTGACGGATTTGTACTATTTAAAACAGGAGAAAAAGTTATACTGGACTCATATATCAAAGTACTTCATTTGGTAAATATTACCTAATATAATGTTGTCTCGCGGAAACTTGAGAATCGGACAGAATTATTGACCCTCAATAGTGATAATTATCTCATCGAAATAATAAAGTCAGAATTAAATTCCTTAAAACACAATTCACAAATGCTTACACCTATCACTGGCAGGAAAAAACGAGGATTATTTAATTTTGTAGGTAGGGCATATAAATTTTTAATCGGAGCTATGGACGACGAGGATGCTCAAGAAATTTATGATCATTTAAATAATCTGGATAACAATGTCAAGAATTCTATTGACGCAAACAACAAACAGGTATTCATTAATAATAAATTGTTTGAAAATATGAAGGAAATAGAAGAACATATAAACAAACAACAGGAGCTCATTTCAAAGAATTCATCCAATGTTCAGGGAAAAATTAATGAAATAATTTCCTCAATGAACTCTTATGACCAGGTTTATCAGATCTACATTACATTACAAAAAATAAATAAACAAATTGATAGATTTGAAGACATTATACTACTGAGCAAATTAAACGTTTTAGCTCATAATTTCTTGACAGACGAAGAAATAAAAAACTATAACATTTCAATTGACAAAATGACTTATATGAAAACAAACATACTTTATACAGACGAATTAATCATTTTTGTGCTAAGTATCCCAAAATTTTCAACCAAACAATTTTTCGAAGGTATGATCATACATATTCCAAATAAGGAAAATAAAGAAGTGAACATACCGAACCAAAGTAATTTTCCACGAAAATGATATTTTTGAAAACACTAATGAGGTTGTTAAAGAAAAGAATCTCAAGTTATCCAGAAATCAATGTATACGAGACATATTAAAACATAATGAAACATGCTTATATAAAAAGAATACTAACAAAGAAATCGAACAAATGGAAAACAATATGTTAGTTTTAAAAAATTTTCCTAAAACAGATATTATGCATAATTGCAATTTTGATTTTTTGTCTGTGGAGGGAAATATGCTCATCACTTTCCACTTATGCAAGGTAAAAATAAACAAATATGAATTTTTTAATGAAGAAAATATTTTTGTAAATGTTATAGAAATAATTGAAAACAATAACACAATTTCTAAACTTGCGAATAATCTGACTCTCGAAAGTATACATGTACAGTTAGCAAAAAATAGAGAATTAATAGAGGACCTTAATTTTAAAAATTATATAAAAATAACACTAATTTCGTCTACAACTTTGCTCGTAATGGTGTTGATAAGTATTTTGTTAATTTTCTTCTAAAAAAATAAGGGATCGAATAAAAATGTCAATAACATAAAAATAAATACTATTACCGATATAAAACCGAATACTGAAGTAAATGCATTCGCACTTAATTAAACAATAATAATAAATTAAAAGTAAGAAGAAATATATTCAAAAAGAAATATATATTTTCATAAAATTGTAATTTATCTATTAAATTTTTAAAATTTTTGGTTTGTTTATTACTTACTTACTTACTTAGATGGCCATAACAACCCGTTGTCAGGTTACGGCCGACCTCATTAGCTCTCGCCAGGCGCCTCTGTTTTGCGCGCGCCTTCTCCAATCGTTAATGCCAAGCGCGGTTAGGGCTTCCTCAGCTTGGTCTATCCACCGGAGGCATGGTCTCCCTCTTCGTCGTTGACCGGAGACCTTCCCTTCGAATACCTTTTTCGCTGGAGCTTCTTTATCCATACGATGGACATGACCCAGCCAGCGTAGTCGCTGTATTGTTATACGCTTAACTATGTCAATGTCGGCGTAGAGCTCATACAGCTCGTTGTTCATTCGAATGCGATAGTCGTCGCCAACTCGAACAGGACCAAAGATTTTGCGGGGAACTTTCCTCTCGAACACCCCAAGAGCGGCCGGGTCTGTTGTCGAAACCACCCATGCCTCAGCGCCATAAAGAAGCACAGGTAGAATGAGCGTTTTGTAGAGTGTTAGCTTTGTCGATCGAGAGAGAGCTCTGCAACGTAATTGCTTACTGAGACCGTAGTAGCACCTATTAGCAATTGTTATTCTCCGCTTAATCTCCAGACTGACATCATTGTTGCTGGTTACGGCAGTGCCAAGGTAGATGAATTCCTTGACAACTTCTAATTTACAGTTGCCCGCTGTAACATGAGAGTCTAGATCCCGTGCTCTCTTGTTGTTGTTAGTAGACATCATGTATTTCGTCTTGCCCTCGTTTACCGTCAAACCCACTTTGGCTGATTCCTTTTCAATAGCAGTGAAAGCAGCTAAAGGTTTGTTTATTGGCTTTCTTAATAAATATTAATAATTAAATGATTATTGAACTTTAGCCATTTTTCGCAGCGATCAACATTATATGTAAAATTTTACAAGTTGATACAATGCTACAAATAATTTAAGAAACTGCGATAACAAAGGAGAACTACGGTTTAATCCACTCACGTGGCGTCTCGCTTTAATGATGTAAACAAAACAAAGAAAACGGTACAGCTAATTGAAAAAATTCAACGCAATGGTGTGATCTTAAAAAAATTCACTTAAATTTTAACCACATTTGCTTGAAATTAAAAATTACCTTTTCGATTGTTTTTCATTAATATGGTGGGTGCAATTTGAGTGCTGACGTAGACATCAACCAAAAATATACTGATGAGATTTTAAGAATCGAAACATATGTCTATATTCTAGAGTTGTTGTTGTTTTTTCCTTTGTTGTCAAAGTTTGATTAATACATAAAGCATTGTATCAATTTGTAAAATTTTACATATAATGTTGATCGCTGCGAAAAATGGCTAAAGTTCAATAATCATTTAATTATTAATATTAAATTTTTATACAAAAAACAAATAATATTTATATATTTCTATACTTCTATATTTCGGTAGATTTGCAAACTGCAAACAGCTTATGGTGGAGATGTCATATAATCACTTCACTAACTATATGATTATATATGACCATTTACCAACTCCATCCCACTGTGTGAAATACAATATTCTATTTAATTATGTTGCCGTTCAAACTGTAGCGAAATTTGGTTTATGCTAGAAAATTCTTGAAATAAAAACCAACAAAAGAAACTAAACGATACTAGCTAGCATTCTGGCTGTGTAAATACTTTTACACCATCTAGCGGCAAATGATAAACCGGACAGACGCTGCAGTACACTATAAATAAAAAGTCGACAACCGAGAGAAATTATCGCCGTCGTACAACGTACAACGCCATCTAGCATAATAGCAACATTCTGGATAATTGTGAACTCAACGTCGATACTCCGTTTAGGAAGTACTGGTAAATTATGGATAATGGTAGATTACACGCCAATTAGAAGGTACTGGATTATTCGAGAGAATGATGACTGCAGTATAAAAGGATTGTCATCTGAGTTGAGTCACACAGTTGTATTTAAACAGTGAAGCAGAACACTTGAATTTAAGCAATAAAGTGAATACAGTGTGACCCGTAGTAAAGTAAAACAGTTTTCTATACAGTGTTAAATTAATGTTAGAATTTGAATGTTAAAGAGATAAACAATTGTACCGTGTAAAAACTAACTAATGTGATTTAAATAAACCATTTTATAACTAAATAAGTTTGTGTGTTTTTAATTGTTACACAATCCAGTGATCGAACTCAGAAAAATGTAAGAGATCGAAATTATCGTCAAAGAGACAGAAATTTCGTAACAATTGGTGTCAGAAGTGGGATCGTGTAAAAAGAATTAACAATCAATTTAAATGGTTAAGTTTGAAGATCTGAAAGTGGATCAACTGAAGAAGGAGTTGCAGCAGCTGAATCTGCAATCATCTGGCGGAAAGGTGGAGTTACAGAAACGCTTACGGAAGGCTCTTGAGGTTCAAGGTGTAAGCCTGGAAGAGCATGAATTTTATAGTGATGTATCAGAATCAGCAGCGAAAGTGGAAGAAGCTTCTGGACCGGCGGCAAGTGGTGAAGTTGTAGATATGTTAAAGTTCGAGAAAATGGTAATGGCGATGACGCAGACAACAAATCTACAGATGAATAGCAATATCCAGGCCGTTCGGGAAGAAATTGGTCAGAGCTTAAGTCAAAATGCACTGCAAATGGATCAGTGCTTAAGTCAGAACGCGCTGCAGATCCAGGCGGTTCGAGAAGAAATTGATCAGAGCTTAAGTCAAAACGCGCTGCAGATCCAGGCGGTTCGGGAAGAAATTGATCAGAGCTTAAGTCAGAACGCGACGCCGATCCACGCAATGAATCAAAACATTGAGGCTGTTCGAACGGAGGTTGCCAAAATGGTAAATGGCCTCGATGCAAAAATGACTGAGTTACGAGGTGACGTTGAATCACTCAAGGAAAAAGTTCAAAATAATCATGAAAAAGTTCAAAATAATTTTGAAGACGTTAATAAAAGGATTTAACAGTTGGAAATAAGCGAAATCAGCGCAGAGAGGCTTAAGGCACCCTCGTATGATGGAACAACGCCATTTAGTGTTTCAAGCTCCAGTTCGAAAGAACATCTGGTCATAATCGTTGAGATAACGAAAGCGCAGCTGCAGCGCTAATTGTGGAATTGTGGCATTAAAAGGCGCAGCTGCAGAAGTATTGCAAACGGTTCCAGTGGCGGAGCAGAAAAACTACAAGGCGGTGATGGATGCCTTACAGCGAAAATATGGCAGTGACCACATGAAGCAGATTCACAGATTGGAGTTGAAAAGTCGTATCCAGAAATCTGGTGAGTTCTTGCAGGAGTATGCTGCGGATATTGAGCGATTGGCACACCTTTCCTATCCTGACGAGTTAAGTTCGTAGCTGAAAAATTCAAAATAGAGGCGTTTATTGACGGCATACGGGACTCAGATATAAAACGCGAGACAATGAGGAGACCGAAGACAACATTTAACGAAATAGTAACGGTTGCCCTCACTCAAGAAATGATTGCGTTGACATGCCGCCCATCACTGCAAACTCGTCGGATGGAGTTGGAGGCTAAAATGAAAAATTCATCGTTCGCCAGCAGTAGCTTCAGCGGAAAATGCTTCAACTGTGGTAAGCACGGACACATGGCACGTGACTGCGAATAACGTCGTAAACGATCTGCATCACATTCACCAAGAAGAAGAATTTAAAATAGGGTGTACGATGACGAAAATGGTAGCGGGCAGCAGGCGCGTACGAGGAATCAGGGTTCGATTCCGGAGAGGGAGCCTGAGAAACAACTACCACATCGCAAAGAAAGCCAGCATGGAAATGCGGATGCATTTTTCCGTCGTCTATGTAAAGTTGAATGCAGTCATTGTTCACGAACGGAAAATAAAGCTGAAACAATTGATGTGCGCCGTTTAAACGTTTTGCCTGAAGAAAAGTGGACAAAAGAGGAGGTAAGACGGGACCAGCGCAGTGATCGGGATCGTGGTGATCGTGAACGAGAGCGTGAAAGGGAACGCAAACGAGAACGGGAGAGAGAACGTGAGAAAAATTGCGAGCGTGATCGCGATCGGTGTGAAGAACGCGACAGAGAACGAAAGCGGGAACGTGAGAGAGAACGTGAATATCAACGTGCAGAACGTAGGGAATGAGAAAGAGAACATGAAATAAAGTTAAAAAGGAGGATCCAGAACGGCCATATGAAGATCGTGAGCGCAGAAGACGAGAAAGGGAACGCGAACATGAGAAAGAGCGAGAACGAGAGCGGACACGCCGAGAACGTTCTCGAAGTCGGGAGAAATCTTCTAGACGTCATTCTAAATCGCGTAAAAACGAACGTGATAAAGATCGCGACAAGATGAAAGCTCGGTGTGACCTGCGAGCAAATACTGAAGGGTTCAAGAAAGGTCAACTAAGTAGTGCTGCTACACAACCCACAACGGAAACGAGTCTTGTCTCCTAAGTTTCAGACTCACTGGGAGGGACCTTACCGGATCGTCACAAGGATTAATGATGTTGTGTATCGAATCCGAAAATACCCCGGGAACAAAAATAAATTTAAGGTAGTCCACATCGAAAGGCTGGCACCTTATACTAGGGACGGAGAGACTCTTGTTCGGGACGAACAAGTTTAAGCGGAGGGCAGTGTAGCGAAATTTGGCTTATACTAGAAAATTCTTGAAATAAAAACCAACAAAAGAAACTAAACGATACTAGCTAGCATTCTGGCTGTGTAAATACTTTTACACCATCTAGCGGCAAATGATAAACCGAACAGACGCTGCAGTACACTATAAATAAAAAGTCGACAACCGAGAGAAATTATCACCGTCGCATAGCCATCTAGCATAATAGCAACATTCTGGATAATTGTGAACTCAACGTCGATACGCCGTTTAGAAAGTACTGGTAAATTATGGATAATGGTAGATTACACGCCAATTAGAAGGTACTGGATTATTCGAGAGAGTGATGACTGCAGTATAAAAGGATTGTCATCTGAGTTGAGTGACACAGTTGTATTTAAACAGTGAAGCAGAACACATGAATTTAAGCAATAAAGTGAATACAGTGTGATCCGTAGTAAAGTAAAACAGTTTTCTATACAGTGTTAAATTAATGTTAGAATTTGAATGTTGAAGATATAAACAATTGTACCGTGTAAAAACTAACTAATGTGATTTAAATAAACCATTTTATAACTAAATATGTTTGTGTGTTTTTAATTGTTACACAATCCATTGATCGAAATCAGAAAAGTGTAAGAGATCGAAATTATCGTCAAAGAGACAGAAATTTCGTAACAATACATTCATGAACGCAGCCTATATCAGCGGAAATGCTGATTCTTACTTACTTACAAACCTGCAAATCTGCTTACAACCATTATTTTATTCTAGTTTAAGTCTTTCTTATTTGAAATAAATAAAGTTTAGTTTTAAAGAGGAACTCAACCAACATCCAGTTGTTTTATTATATCCAAGTATAGACGCAAGTTTGCAGGTTAAGAAAATGTCATTGACAAAAATTGTAAAAAGCAAAGGGCCGAGCACTGATCCCTAAGGTACTCCATTTGGGACTATTCTGTACTGCGAGAATTTAATGCTAACCCTGACCCTTTGAAGTCTGTTTGTTAAATAAGTAGCTTCTTAGGAGATGTACCACACTGTCACTAAAGCCATACAAATTTAAAAAATTTTTAATTTTTGACAAAGTAAAAAATGATTTACATTGTCAAAAGCTTTAGAAAAGTCAAGCATACAAAATAACGTCACTGTTCCCTTCCTTATCGTAGTATGGCCTTATATCATCAAATAATTTCACAGTAGCCGTAGAGTAGCTATGTCCAGCTCTAAAGCCAGATTGAAGCGGAGATAAAAGCTTTTTTTCATTAATAAATTTTATTATTTGATTGGCAATGAGGGCTTCACTCACTTTAGCCAAGCAAGATAAGATACTGTGGGCCTGAAATCATTCGGCTCACTTGCTGCAGCTTTTTTAGCCACTGGAATGACTAGTGCAACTTTCCAGGCATCAGGAAAAGAAGATGACGTAAAGCAATTGTTTACAATCTGCGTGAAAGGACTAATAATATAAGCAAGAATAATTTTAAAAAACTTCAATGACATCTACTATTAGAAACGGAAGAAAATGAGAGAAAATACTCAGTAGAGAATACACTCAGTAGAGTTTTTCTTACCAATGCCAAATGATTTCAAATTTCTCCAAAGCAATTTGGAAGGAAGAGCTGAGCTAAGCTTTTTAGAGTAAAAACTTATCTTTGATTGCTTAGTAATACGTACTGACTTATTTCTAGCCAATCTAAAATTTTCCCAGTTTTCTGCTGTTGGATACTTTTTCCAAAGATTATGCAGCTTATTACGCTTTTTTATGGAGTTTCTCACGCGGGAAGTGAACGACGGGCAAGCCATATTTTTGATTAAAACTGTTCGAGTTAGAACATGCCTTTCAAAAATTGTATTTAAAGTAAATCTTTCTAATTTGGCATTAACTATCTCACGGAGATCATTATAAAGTTCAACTGAATTAATTGACTTAAAATCTCAGTACGAAACAATATTTGAACAAGCATTTCGATTTAAATTAAGGTTAAAAGTACAAAATAGTAAGTCATGATCAGATAAAAAATAAATTTGATCGAACAACAAGACACTTGATAACTCAGATAAGTACTATAAAAAAATCCAGTAGACTTGGATTATTATTACACGAAAATCGGGTTCGCTCCTCATCATTAACAACCGTCATCCCAACAGATACAACATTTTCAAGAAACGATTTTGATGCGTTATCGTGGCATAAAAGATTTATATTAAAATCTCCACAGATCACAAAAAAGTCAAAATCAATTAAAAAGTTATTTAGTTCCAAAAAATAGGGATCCAAACTATTAAACTTATTAGGGTTATATACGCAAGAAAGAAAGACTTTGCTATTAGTATCATATATACAAATATTTAAATACTCAACATTGCTGCTTGAAACTGACATGTTAATGACTTTCACACTTAAGTTACTTCGGCAGTATATGGCAACTCCACTACGATCATTCCTGAAAAGTTTAAAATTAATTATGTTATAAATGGAGTCCTCGACATCGATATGGAACTACGCTTCGGAAACACATATAACGTCAACCGAAGAGTTTTCAAAAACAAATTTCAAATGGTCAAGTTTATTTAAATTAAGGCTTCTAGCATTGAAGTGAACCACCTTTAGACCAGAATGATATGCACAAAGAATTTGCACCAGGCTACTATTCCTAACGCCATTAACAGAATTTCTAGAGCAAAGCATTAACAGAGAAAAACATATAAGAAAATTTAGACATAATTGACAATAAGTTAAGAGGAAAACACTCACTATAAAAAATTACTAGTAACCAGTTCCCTTTACAGGTATTTAAAATAGTTGGAAAATAAGAAACATTAAGAAATATAAGAAAAGATATAATAATATAATATAATAATAATAATGCAATAAAAACATATAATAAAGTTTTGGTTTTACTAAACATTGGCTTTAACATTATCATCATGATTATCAGCCGCAGCTATATCAGATAGTTGAGTTAAGTATTCGATTACACAGCTTTCACCTTTTTTTAAATTTTTTTCGTCGTATACGAATATAATAATAATTTTCCTTCGTATTTTTGAGATGCGTCTAATTCGCTTAGTATGTTGTGATAAAATTGAAGTAGAAGAAATTTTCTCAGTAGATTTCTTAAACGATTGAACTAAGATACTGACATTTGGAGCACTTCATTAGACGCATAATTTCTTAAGCTATCCGATGCCATAAGATCTCGGATATTTTTTTTTGTTTTGAAATACGCCCTTTTCGCTTAGTACGGCAGTATAGTTTTCGTTTATTTTATGATAATAATTTTTAAAAATAAGCGAAATCGCAACTTAAACTCAAAATAAATCAGTTGAACTCCGATTATCTGTGATTATTGGAACCGAGCTCATCCCGGATAATGGAAAATCCTGGATAATAAAATCATTATTTTATTTTATCAATTTTCAATGTTGAAAATACACAATATGTATTCACAAATATGTATGCATATTATATTATTGTTTACAGCACTGTTTTACAAAAGTATTTAGTTATAATACTCATTTAATGAAGATAATACTCATTTAATGAAGATCAGCTAGCTTAAATCATAAAGATATGTATGTTCTTAGTGAACCTTGGTGAACCTTTTTCTGCCATAGCATTGTCGGTGCCATATACAAATACGTTAATAATTCCTTGTACCCTTGGTATACAAAGGATTTGAAAAAAATTCGCTTTATTGAATTTAAAGATATGTCAGCTTTAGTTTATTCTGAATATTTGAATAAAATTAGGCTAAATATTCTTCATAACCCCAAAAATTTTTGGGGTTTAATTAATTCTAAAAAAAAATCTGACGGGTTTCCATCTGAGTTTAAAACAGTTGATGGGCTCACTAGCTACCCACAAGTTATAGCCGGGTTGTTTGCTAATTTGTTTAATGAATCATTTTCTACGGATTTATTTAGCCCTGAAATCAACTATTTTGAATATATGGATAACGAACCTTTAGTTTCAGTTAATGAGATATCTTTCTCTCCTGACCTCATAGAGAAATATATTTCATCTGTTGATGATGACTTCAGCTCCGGGCCTGATGGTATTCCTGCGACAGTTTTAGTTAACTGCAGCTCTGTGCTGGGTCAGCCGCTCAGTTTTTTATTTAATAGATCAATTCGAAAAGGCTATTTTCCTAAATTTTGGAAAAATGCATACATCAGTCCCATTTTCAAGAAAGGGTGCAAAAATTATGTTTCAAACTACAGGCCTGTGGCTAAGTTATCATCAATACCGAAAATTTTTGAACATGTTATATACGATCAGGTTAAGGGCAAGTTGATTGCATCTGCACTCACTTCAGTAAAGCATTTGACAGATTACCACATAATTTGATTTTGTTTACGTTAAAGCAGCTTGGATTTCTCTTAAGTTTTGTCAGCTGGATTGAATCTTATTTATCTGATCGCTCGTATCAAATAAAATTTAGGAGAGTGTTTTCCTCCCCATTTAGCGCGACATCAGGTGTTCCACAAGGAAGCCACCTGGGGCAGCTCCTGTTCATTTTAGCAATTAATGACGTTACACATCTTATTAAAAACTCCCATTTGTTAGTATATGCAGATGACATGAAAATTTACAGGAATGTAAAGGGGGTTGGTGATACTATTCCACTTCAGTCTGACTTGAAATCCTTTGAAGTTTGGTGTTTTAAGAATAACTTACATCTTAATCCTGATAAATGCCAAGCTATGATTTTTACCAGGAAGAAAACTATTGTGGAATTTGATTATAAATTAAAAGATAAAAATATTTGTCGTGTCGTGTCGATGTAGTCAAAGACCTTTTGATACTAAGTTGTCTTTTAATGAGCATATTAATCAAATTTGTAGAAAATCCTCATCTCTGCTTGGCCTTATTAAGAGGTGGGCAAAAGAATTTAGTACCCCTTTAGTAACGGTGACTTTATATAATACAATAGTGCGTCCTCACTTAGAGTATGCCAGCCAAGTATTGTCACCTTTTTATAATATTCATATAAATAGAATTGAGAGAATTCAAAAAAATTTTATTCGTTTGCTCTCAATGGCTTAAATTGGATTGACCCTTTAAACCTTCCTCCTTATGAGGATCGTTTGAAGTTACTCCATATGCAGTCTTTGAGCTCGCGTAGAAATATTGCGGATATACTTTATCTGCATCAACTTGTAACTGGGTCTCTTACTACACCAGAGCTCCTTAACTACACACATTTTAATACTAATCGGAGGAGTACTCGTAACTCTTATCAGTTATTTTACCATCCGGTTAGTAGAACTAATTATATGGCTACAGCTCCTTTTAATCGCATGACAACTCTTATTAATAATTGCGAAATTTATAACATTAGCTTGTCAAAAGGTCAACTCAAGCATAGACTGAAAACTAACTGTAGCTAAATTTGTAGCTTAATGGTGGTGTGTATTTTTATGTTTGTATTGTCCGAGCCCCACAGCATGCTGGGTAAATTTTTTCTGACATTTATCTCTTAGACCATATGATTACATACATACAATTACATTCATGCAATATACATATACGTATGATCTGAGTGGGTATATTGAGAAAGTGCGATAAAGCTAAGAAACAATTTTAAAAAAAATAACAAATTAATGTGCATGATAATTTTTTCTATTCCATTATTTATTAAATAAGCTTTTTACTTGGTATAAAGCTTCAATGCTAAATAGCTAAGAAGGCTATACAAGCTGTAGTAGCTAAACTCTATTATTATGTTCTAATGAAGCGCGAATAAAAGTAACAAAAAATACTTTTTAGTATTAAGAATCTAAACTGGAAAGAGCTATTTTTTGTCATCGCTCCAAAAAATTAAAATCAGGGTATCATGTTGTTTTATTCCCCAATCTTTCTCTTCCTTAGGTTGCAATCTATTTCCAGATAAAATTATCAAATTCGGTCCATTATTATAGCTGTGAAAACATAATTTCCTATTGGGGTCGATGCACCTTCCACTATAAACCGAATACCTTTCCTGAAGATTCATTCTGTCTTTGTACCAAATTCCATCAAAATCGTTCCATTAGTTTAGCAGTGAAAACAATTTTCCTGTTAAAAGCAGTGCCACGCCCACCAAAAGAACTCAGAGTTTTTAGAAATCTTGTTTAGGATTCAGTCTGTATCCAAACCAAATTTCATCAAAATCGGTCCTTTAGTTTAGCCATGGAGATGTTTTTCTTATTAGAGGCGTGGCACTTTACTCAAGTTTCAATCTATCTCCATATAAAATTTCATTAAAATCAGTGAGGAAAAATTCAAAGAATTTTTTGATACCTTGGGAACTAGATTTTTAGCTGCTGGAGACTATAACTCCAAACATACATACTGTTGATCTCGTCTTATAAACCCTAAAGGCAAACAATTATATAATATGTTAATGAAACATCGCACCACGTTCGACTATGCTTCTTCTGGTCAACCAACATATTTACCAGCCAACCGAAGGAAAATCCCAGACCTCATTGATTTCGCCATCACAATAGGTATCGATAGAACCTTATTAACAGCCGAGACAAATTTTGAACTCTCTTCAGATCATTCTCCAATCATTTTTTGCCTTTTTGGAGAAATCAGTTGACCTTAAGCCCCTTATGAGACTAACATCGCATAAGACTGACTGGCTAAAGTATAAAAAATACATACATAAGCTCACACATCCACTCAACCTATTCGATAGAACACAACGATCATATTGACGATGCTGTTGCCGTTTTTAATACAATACTGTATTCAGCTGCTGAGCACTCAACACCTGATCAGGCTGAGAAAAATACAAAAACCCGTTTCCTCACTAACAGAGAAATTGAAATTCTTGTAGCAGATAAGCGTAGAGTGGCAGGTCCATAGATCCCCAACTTCTAAAGCAAACCTAAAAATTGCTACATACAAACTTAGGTCTGCGTTAAAAAACAAAGAAGACGTGGAACAGTAAAAATATGTCTCAAAACTTGCCCCAAATGCTAATGGACTAAAATCCTTGTGGAAAGCCACCAAAAAAATTAGAGCACCCACTGAAAGTGAATCTCCGATAAGAGACTACATGGAAATTGGGCTAGAAGTGATGCAGAAAAAGCTGAGGCTTTTGCCAATCACTTAAGTACATTTTTTCAACCAAATCCGTACATTCAAGGTTTCATGCCTTCCCAACTGCCAGTAAACACCGATACTATCCAAATGAGTTTCCATAGCAGTAATTTAATCAGTTTAATTCAAGAAATGTGTCCTAAAAAAGCCCCTGCGTGTGATAACATCACTCCCAAAATTATTAAGGAACTGCCTCACTCAGGTGTCATCTTTCTGACCAGGCTTTTTAATACTTTAATTCAATTTATTTATTTTCAATTTATTTTTCAATTTAGTTGCATTTGTACAAAATAAGACTTAAAGTCTTTAACAGTACATCAGGTAATCGGTATTAATTCAAATTTATAGAAGAAAAAAAAGAGATAGAAAATATTTTACTTAAATCTATCTAAATCTTTCAAAGTTAATAAAATCAAATTCACTTAGTTTAATTTATTAAAATTTAATAACTTTTTACGAACATATATACCTAAATACAGCCAATTTAAAGTACTTTAGTCGCTTTTCGGACTTAATATGATATGGTAAAGAATTCCAAAGTTTAATAACACTGACAAAAAACATTCTTTCTGACGCACGAAACTTTGAAAAAGGTACAATTAGGTTATTTGTCCTGCTTGATTGTGCAAAAATTAAATTTTTAAATAAATAATTTGGACAGCGGACGGTCAATATTTTATGTAAAAAAATTATATTACGAAAATCAAGAAACTTTGTTAGACTACAATTAAGGATATTTATCGCATAATGCGAAATATGGTCATATTTTCTTTTACAATAAATATACCTAGCTGAATTATTTAGTACCATTTGCAATTTGTGCTTTGCTGCACTATCTAAATTTCCATAAACTAGTTCCCCATATGTTAAGAGTGGGATTATCAGAGTTCTTACTAATTTCAGTGAAATTGTTGTTGAAGGTGATTTCAATATTCATTACTCTAATTGGTTGCGCCATTCTGGCCATACAACTCCTGAATGCCGTTATGTTGAGCTTTTTGCCGAGTCTAATCTACGGACTCAACTAGTGAACGACTCCACGTACATTCCACGCATAGCTTAAGTACACTAGACCTCTTTCTGACGTCACACTATGAAAAATATTATGTGTCTGTCCTTGCACCTCTTGTTAACTCGGGCCATTTTCCTTTTTCCGCTGTCTTTCCATTTAATAGTTTACTCACTTGTTTCGTGATTACAATTGGAAGTTGATATTTTGCTGATAGGAACATATGTAAATGACGTAGCCAAAATGGTACAAGAAATAATTTTACTAGGTATGCGGTCATTCATACATTTTAAAGTTAACGTTAAACCTGAGGACGATTCTTGGTCCTGCAGTCAGGTTCAAAGAGGAAACATTTCGGAATTGGCGGCTCATTAGGAATGCTAATACTGAAAGGCTTCGCATCAAGGCTAGAAATTGCTGTAATGCCACGATTCAGCGCGAAAAGTTTCTTCACGAACAAAACCTGTGCAAAAGAATCCTTTCGTTACCGAAAGGTAGCAAAAGTTTTTGGCCATTTGTTAAGAGAGTGAAGAATCAGACCTCATCGACTTTTCCAACTCCTTTAATGAACGACCAAATATTCACTGACTCTGCTAATAAAGCCAATCTGTTGGCTAGCATCGTTGCAAAAAATGCTACACTCCCAGATAGCTGTCAGCCCTTACCCCTGTCCAGAATAGGTCTTTGGCTATGCCAATTATTTACTTTCGAACAAGGGCTGTAAAAAGAGTTCTTGCAAACCTTAACATAAATAAAGCCTCAGGGCCCGATGGCACATCAGCCCATGTGTTGAGAAAGTGTGCCTCAACACTGGCTCGGCCATTACGAAATTTTTTTTCATATCCTACACAAATGGGATATTTTCATCATGTTGGAAAGTTGCTGATGTCGACCCATTGCGATATGCTCTGCGCTTTCCAAAGTTATGGAGAGTGTAATACACTTTCACTTACTGAACTATCTGGAGCGCAACGTACTACTTAGTGATCGCCAATATGGTTTTCGTATCTCCAAGGCGTTTGATAGAATGTGGCATAGCGCCCTCGTATCAAAACTAATTGCCTTTGGTGTTGGTAATTCCTTTGCTCGTTGGATTACGAGCTTCTGCAGTAATCGCTCTCTCCGTGTTGTGGTAGACGGCTTCACCTCTAATGAACACTTCATTAATGCTGGAATTTTCCACGGTTTTGTCCTATCTCCAACCATTTTCCTAATTTTTATCGACGACCTTCTGTCGTCGACCACAAATCCAATCCATTCCTTTGAGGACTACAGCCACATTTGTCATTCCTTTTGCTTCAAAAAGCGCCCAAACTCTGGAGGTTGAGAGTAAACGGCAACATATGAATGACACACTCGTTTATGACCTCAACACAATCACCGAGTGGGGTCGTATTAACCGCGTTAATTTTAACGATACTAAGACCCAGTGTTGTCTGTTGTCTTACACACGAATAGATCACTCCCTTTCTTCCCTTAATATGGCTGGCTTAAGTATTACGAAGTCAACAACTCTTGACGTTCTAGGCATATGGGTTCAACCGGACCTGAAATAGATAGATCATATGTTCGATGTGTCGAAAGAAGCGGCCAAGTTTGTTTGTTTTTCAAAAAGGTGTAAGAAATTCTTCTCTCCAGTTGATCTTCGCACTGTCTACTTCACTTATATTAGACCCAAACTAGAGTACAACTCACACATTTGGGCCGGGGCTCCAAACACTACTTTGGAGCTGCTATATCGCGTTCAGCGACGTGTGATGAAACTAATAGGAGATGAAACTGTCATCGCCTCTATCGATTCCCTTCACCACCGGCGTAACGTAGGGTGCTTAGCCCTTTTCTATAGGTATTTTAATAGGATGTGCTCTAGAGAGATTCGAGATCTGATTCTATCAGTCCGTATTTTCTCTCGCAGCACTCGGGCGTCCCATCAGGCCCATCCCTTTTGCGGCATGCCTGTGTTCAGTACAACATCACACTTTCGCGATAATTCCTTCTTTGGTCGCACGATTAAGTTGTGGAACAGCCTACCTGCGTCCGTCTTTCCCGGCAATTGTGACATCGGTAAATTCAAGAGGAATGTTCACCCATACTAGTCCATCTATCCCTCTTCCCTCTAACCTTTCTCCTCTTCTTAAAACCAACGCGGTGCATTGCATTTATAGGGGGCATGCCCTGAGCGTTAGTTTATGCTTAGAAAAAAAAATTTCTTTAAAATTCTTACACATAATTTTCAAGGGAAATTACTACATTTCGCAGTATTCTATTTTGGTTATTTTTGTTAACGCCTCTTTTTGTTTGACTCAGTTCTTTCTTTAACTCAATTAAGCGTTTCCTCGCTTAGTCTCTTTCACTCCACAACAAATTATTCAAATTATGTTAGTGGATTAAGTGTGACTTAAGTGCGTCATTCCATTTTCTTTGATTTGACAAAAAATCAATGAAAAATGGCGTTCACCGATTTGAAATTGTCGTACAATAAATGCAACATATGAGTTACTGGTGATGTGGGTATCAATGATTTTAAATATCCCTTTCCATGAAAATGAGAGCTGGATCCCGTATGTACTTCAATCTTATTCGATCTTTCCAGGTGTTTTGATGCCTTGGCATGTAACTTTAGATCGGAGATTCCACCTTGAGCTCGAATTTCACACTTGCATTTCTTGTTTTTCTACCCAATTTTTGAACGAAGCCTTTTCCTTTGAATATTTTGAGTACGAGAGTGGATTTCTTTTTTTTTATACCTAAAAACAATTTGAAGTTGTAAAAAACAGTTCGTTTTTCTACTTTCTTTCTTACTTTCTTACCACTTTTTGCTAAGTTTGTAAATTTTTTACGTGCAAAACAGCAACCAACTAGCAGAAAACAGAATGTAAGGCGATAACTACAGTGCGTGAGATGGTTTTAAACTTGAAAAAAGTTTAAGCACAATTTTTTGTAGAACAAAAGTTTCTTTTTTCTTTCTTTTTTTGCTCTTATTTTAAAAAATTTGTATAAAAAACTGTGCGGTTTTCTAAGAAACTGTAATTTGCTGTTAAAACTGTAAATATGGTAACACTGCTTGGAATACTCATGAACACCCTTCTTATTTAGCTCATGATTATATTTTGTAATCCGATTAACGTTGTTTTGATTCATGATATCGAAAATATTTTAACACATTTTAAATTAACTCACGAAGCGCAATATTTATGTGTTGCTTATGAATTGTACTAGGAAACAAAGTGGATGCGCCGTTCGCAGGTTTGATCTAGGAAGTTGAAATTTTGGGAGAATTTTCTTCAAACCCGATTCTATTATATAGGCATATAAGACCGCAAATTTTTTAAAAACAAAAATACCTCTTTCGGGTGTATTTTTTCTGCATTTTAAGTCAAACGAAAAATGTGGGCGTGGTTTTACAACAGTGGGTGGCGTCCCCCATTCAACTAAAAATCCCAAAACGCTATATCTTGGCACATAAGGCAGACTTTTTCTACGATTTAGTAAGTTGGTTTTTTCGTTAAATTTCAACGAAATTGGACGTAAACTCTGCCCGCGCCGTTTACAGGTTTGAGCAGTGTATTAAACATTCAACAAAATTAAGTTAACACAGTGCACAAAAATCTATAATTTGTACAACGTAAAAACAACACTCAGCTACTCAAAAACATCCAACAAGTTATACATAAATTCATCAACATCAACAGAAATCTACAGCAAGTACAACCAACAGATTTCTTCGCATCCAACAAACATCAACTTCAACATAAATTGCACCACAAAAACACAAACAACAACTCAACGTTGGACAACAAAAATAACACAGAAAAACAAGTACTGTATAAAACAAATTATTGTATTTTGTATTCATACATATATCTATTGCCTTTATATTATAAATTATTATCGAAAACAATATTATAATATAACCCTCTTAAAACTGAATTTTGTGTGTCCGATTATTTACCCACCCTCCCACGTAATCATTTGGTCCATACGAGCCGTCGACATTTGGAGCAGCAGCAACAAAGTTTTGGACGGACACACAAACCCCGCAGAAGAAACTCAAAAACAAAAAAGGAAGATCACAGCATATACACAGAACGCAAATACTCAAAGTGATAATCAAGTGAAATTTAAAGTGAAAAGTTTTAATCAAAATTGTCTGTACAAAAAGCGTAATTAATCTTTTTGTGCAGCATTTTGAAAAGTGATATTTTCGTGCTTCGTTCTTACGAACAGAAAATTTTTCAAGATTTTTGAAAAATTTCAATTTCTGTGCTTGTTTTCTCAAAAGTTTGCTGAAATTAAAGCAATTTATAAAAAAAAAATTATTTTTGGAAAATTTTTTAGCCCATTTTCAACAACTTTTTATAATTTGTTGAATTTTTTTGCTAATTTTTGTTCATTTTGGAACAAACTCGTTTTTGTTTAAACCCACGCAAGTCTTAGACAGTTTTCAACTGATTTTCAAAGATGGCAGCAGCAGCTACTAAGACTTTTATCCACTTTGCCAGGGACATAGGGGAGTTAGAGATATCTCACAGCGAGACCCCAATAACCGAACTAAACGTTCACAGTCTCAAAGCCCAGCAAAAGCAACTGGATTATCTGTGGCAGAAGTTCCAAACTGCATATGAGGACCTTCGAGAAAATCCAGACAAAGAGATAGACATGGAAAAGGTGAAAAAAGAATACAAGAAGACATATAAGTCGTACTTGAACTTTTTCGCATCTCTAAACGATCACTTAGAGACCATGGCAAACCCACCAAAAAATGATTTGCAAACATCTGTTGCTACCCAGAGGGTACCAGATGCTCTGTCTCCAGCTGTCCACCTTCCACCTTGTGACACGGACATTTTTAATGGAGACTATGAAAGCTGGCCCACCTTCCGAGACATGTTTACTGCGCTCTATATAAACAACTCTCGGCTGAGTAGTGTGGAAAAATTGTTCCACCTCAAACAAAAAACTCGTGGTGAAGCTCGTGACATCATAAAGAATGCCCCTCTTACAAATGATGGTTTCTTCATTGCGTGGGGAAATCTCTCAGAAATGTATGAGAATACACGCATGCAAATAAATGCCCAGCTGAAAATGCTTTTTAATTTGCCCCAAGTTTTTGAATCCGGTAGTTCAGTAAAAAAACTGCAACGAACGATCAATAACTGTATCACGACGCTTCGATGTATGGAAATAGACACAGATAGCTGGGATCCTATCTTAGTGTATCTATGCTCCACAAAATTGCCCAATGTTTTTCTTGAAGATTTTGAAAAGTCGTTAAAGGATAATTCTAAGATTCCATCTTGGAAAGAATTAGATTGTTTTCTGACCCACAAATATAAAACCCTTGAGTCTGTTGGCGATATAAAGGCTTCATTTTCAAAGCCAAGTCAGCAAAAAGTTTCAAATTTTGGTCAAAATTCGTTCAAGGAAAAGCGTGTCAGCTCTTTTCACATGAATGTGGCAAAGAAGCCCCAAAATATAGAGTTCACTCAGCCCAAAAACATTGCCCCCAAGCCCTTAGTTCAAAAATACAAAGTTGATGGTTCACTTTGCAAGTTGTGCAAAGCTGAACATACTCTTCGCGAGTGCCCCAGGTTCATTAACATGAATGTGGAGAAGAGAATCGAATCTGTGAAACAAAATGGATATTGTTTCAATTGCTTAGCTATGTCACATGGAGTAAAAGAATGCAAAAGTTCATATGTTTGTCGTGTTTGTAATAAAAGACATCATATTTTACTCCATAAAACGATAGACCCTGATTCGATTCCAAGCACGAGCTCACAAGCCAAAGCAACAGAGCCCAGTAAGACAAGGCAGTCATTCACCACAACTATACAGTCCACTTCTCACCCGACCCAAGATGAGCAACGAAGCCACCTAGTAGCGAATTGTGGTACAACAATGAAGAAGATTCTACTAGGCACAGCCATCGTAAATGTGGAAAGCAATGGAGCTCACTACATGGCACGAGCACTGATCGATTCTGGATCTGAAGCAACATTTATATCAGACAAGCTGAGGAGGAAAATTGGACTGCGAACCCAAGCAGTCTCCGCTCAAGTTACCGGCCTAAACCAGACAGTGTCAGCAACACCATCTACGGCTTGTGAGTTCATGTTGTGCTCTCCTTTGAACCCATCATTTAAAGTGAAAATTCAAGCGTTAATCTTGAGAAATTTGACAAGTGAGTTGCCTACTTACTCTGTCGACCCAAAGCTTTTTGAAAATATTGAACTGCAATTGGCAGATTCAGAATTTTTCAAAACCCGTTCAGTTGATTTGATCATCGGCAATGATCTTTATCCTCAAATTATTTGCTCTGGTGTGCAGCGCAATGTTCTTGGCTCTCTTTTGGCGCAAGAAACTGAATTCGGCTGGATTCTTTCAGGTCCTCTTCCTGACACTTCAACGCCATCTAATGTTGTTTCTCTGTTTAATACAGTAGCCCCCGATGATATGTTGACTCGTTTCTGGGAGATTGAAGAAATCCCAAAAAGTTATTTACATTCGGATTCAGAAAAATATTGCGAAATGAATTTTCTAAACACAACACGTCGAGATCCTTCAGGACGCTTTGTTGTGACTCTCCCATTTAAAAACCCAGATTCCACTTGTCTTGGTATGTCCAGACACATTGCAATGGCACAATTCTTAAGAAATGAAAAGTCTTTGCTCAAACGCCCCGCTATCAAAGCAGAATATGACGAAGTTTTGTTTGAATATCTGACACTTGGTCATATGAAAAAGGTCGAATTTTTACCATCAAAAATAGATAATCCTCAACATTATTATATACCACATCACGCAGTTATTAAGCCTGATCGTGTGACAACAAAGTTACGGGTTGTTTTTAATGCTTCAAACCCAACATCTAATGGTAAAAGTCTTAACGACTTACTCTACACTGGACCTATTCTGCAGCAAGATCTAGTTTTATTGATTTTAAAATGGCGACTTTTCAAATTTGTGTATAATGCCGATATACAAAAAATGTATAGGCAAATACTCGTTGATTTACTAATATTTAAAAAATTAAAAAAACCTTTATTTTGAGATTGTTTTTTTATTATTTTATTTTTGGATGCATTTCGAGCAGTTTTCTGCTCATCTTCAGCAACACGACTGAAACGTCAAGTGCATTATTGAAAAAATTAGAACGGACAGAGTAAAACAAAAAACGATAAACATCTATTACATTTGTTGAGTAAAGCTTCAGAAAAGAAATTAAAAGTTATTACATTTACATTACGCTTTAATGCGTTAGAAATCAAAACAAATGTGATCCAAAGAGATCAGCAAACCAGTTTTGTTTTGTGACGTCAGCAGTACTGAAAAAGTTCTGATTCGATGTTGCCTTTATCAAGGTTTATAGCGTTGATGTTTTTATGTATATACATACATATGCGTCCAGTTTTTGGTCATTGTTTACATTTTTCAACAACCGTAAATTATCAATTGTTGTTGAAAAATGTTTTTGTTCTATTGCGTGTGCTGCAAAAGCTGATTTTCGGTGTTCATTTTTACGGATATTAAGGCAATGTTCTCCGAATCTCTTTTCGATGGGTCGTCTGCTTTGGCCGTAGTAGACCGCCATACACTCGTTGCACTTAATTTCATAAATGCCTCCTTTCTTTAACGAATCTGTTCTTTTACATTGGTCAGCTGATTTTTAATTTTAAATGGATTTTCATAAACAATTTGCATGTTATTGCGACGGAATGTTGTTTTTAGACTGTTTGTTACCGTCGGTGCGAAAGTAAGGGAAACTCGTTTCAAATCGTCTGCTTGGTCTATTTTTTTATTTTGTGTAAAAAGTGTGGATAAATTAATGTCAAAGTTCTTTTTTGAATGTTTCTTTACTAATTTTTCAATGATTTTTTCGCTGTATCCGTTGATTTTAGCAGCTTCTTTTATATAATTATACTCCTTGATGTAGTTTTGGAGAGAAAGTGGCAAGCTAACTAAACGGTGCACTAGCGAATGAAAAGCTGCAAGTTTTTGTTGAACAGGAGCGTATGAATCGCTGGTTATGTATCTCATTGTGCTTGTGGATTTATGGTGAACTGCGATATCAATGGTGTTGCTTTGGTTTCTTTGTAATTCCAAATCGAGAAAAATTAATTTGTTGTTTTCTTCGATTTCACACGTAAAATTTATTTCTGTGTATTGTGAGTTGAGCGTTTCTAAAACCTTGTTGATATCACTCCTTTTAACCACAGCACATACGTCATCTACGTAGCGATACCATATTCTAGGTAAAAGATTCTTTTCTTTCATATCCTTCTCGAACTTGGCCATAAACACTTCAGATATCAACGGTGACAATGGATTTCCCATGCTCGTTCCGGAATCAATTTAGAAATACTCTCCCCTAAACGTGAAAAAATTCATTTCCATACACATTTTATTACAAAATAACATAAATACTCGTTGATCCAAAAAATACACCTTATCAAAGGATATTGTTCAGAAAATCTGAAAATGATCCAATTGAAGATTTCGAGTTACAAATTGTAACCTTTGGTGTCAATTGTGCCCCATATTTGGCCTTCAACAGCTAGCAAGTGACGTACATGAAACCCACCCTTGTGCTTCGCATATATTGAATAATTTCATGTACGTAGATGATGTGTTAGCTGGTTCTCATGATATTGCTTCATTCAAAAAAGCACGTGATGAACTCATTGTCGTTTTAGAGTCCGCTGGATTTGCTTTACGCAAGTGGACATCTAATTCTTCAGAAGTTTTAAATGATTTACCCAAAGAGCATCTTTTAGATATTGACTGGCTCAACTTGTCCGAAAAAAGCAATGCTAAAACTCTTGGCATACGGTGGAATGCGAAAAAAGACGCATTTCTTTTTGAAGTCCCACCCTTGGAGCCTAAAAACTCTTATACCAAACGTGAGGTTTTGTCAGCTATAGCCAAATTATTTGATCCTGCTGGTTGGCTTGCACCAATTGTGGTGTCAGCTAAAATTATTATGCAACAGGTATGGCTGGACAAAACTGATTGGGACGAAGTTCTTAAGTCTTTGACTTTACACAAATGGCAAAACTTTGTTGATGGATATCCATCTATCAATCAAATTGAGGTTCCGAGATGGACTCAATTCACGCCCAACGCCAAAGTTGAATTTCATGGCTTTTGTGATGCATCCGAAAAGGCATATGCTGCGTCAATATATATGCGTATTATTTATGAAAACGCTGATGCAGTCACAACCCTTTTGGTTTCAAAAACTCGAGTGGCACCAGTGAAGACAGTTTCGCTTCCACGATTGGAACTCTGTGGTGCAGTCTTACTGGCGAATTTGGTAGATGTTATACTACCGCAACTCAACGTTAGCCATTATAAAACTTTCTTTTGGACTGATTCCACAATAGTCCTTGCTTGGCTTCAAAAGCCCCCCTGTTCTTGGACAACTTTTGTTGCCAATCGTGTTTCTTCCATATTAGAAAAAGTTGGAAAAGAAAATTGGCAACACATCGATTCCCATGATAACCCAGCAGATATCGCTAGTCGTGGCTGTAGTTCCAATGAACTTAAAGATCATCAACTTTGGTGGCAAGGACCTAGTTGGTTAAAGCTTCAAGAGCAAAATTGGCCGATTCCTAAAAAATCTTGCTCTACAACTCTTGATTTAAAGCCCATTAAATCATTTGCCATTACCACCCAAGAAGAAATCTTAGATAGATTTTCCTCATTGCCACGAGCCCTAAGAGTCTTAGCTTATGTATTTCGGTTTTATAGAAATACTTTACCCGCCATACGTTCACATCTAATTACGCCGACCAAAGAAATTTTGCCCGAAGAAATATAAATGATGAAAATTAGACTTATATTGTTAAGTCAACAAAAGTTTTTCCCTGACGACTATAATTCGTTACTGAAAGGGGACCCAATTTCATCCAAAAGCTCGCTTCTTACACTCAACATTTTCCTTGATTCAAAAGGCTTGATTAGAGCTAATGGTCGTTTAGCAAGATCCCCAGGATTGACCTATAATGAGCGTCATCCACTGGTATTATCATACCACAGTCGACTTGCTAAATTGTTTACACATTTGACTCATATAGTATCGCTTCATGGTGGAAACCAACTTGTTTTACGATTAATGAGATCAGAATTTTGGGTACCAAAACTCAAAACATTAATCAAAACCACAATTCATAATTTTAAAACATGCATAATTTATAAAAAAAGACAGCAAACACAAATAATGGTTGCACTTCCGCCTGAGCGTACTATATTTACACGACCATTCACAAACACTGAAGTTGATTTCACAGGCCCGTTTGAAATAAAAAATTATACTGGAAGAGCCTGCTTGGTTACCAAAGGCTATGTATGTGTTTTTATTTGCTTCTCTACAAAAGCCATGCATCTAGAGTTAACAAGTGACCTTTCGAGTCAGTCATTTTTAGCAGCCTTTGCTCGATTTTTTTCAAGGCGCGGATGTCCCGCTGCTCTTTACTCCGACAACGGAACAAATTTTGTGGGAGCATCACAAATGCTCAAAAAAGATCGGCAGAAATTTATGAATTCGTTGCAGACTCAAGTAATTGCAACAAATCACCAAGAATTGACGTGGCATTTTATACCCCCCGGAGCTCCACACATGGGTGGACTTTGGGAAGCCGGTGTCAAAAGTTTTAAACTTCACTTCAGGAAAGTAGCTGCTAATCAGAGATTCACTTTTGAGGAGATGTCTACACTGCTAACGAAAATCGAAAGTTGCCTAAACTCAAGGCCCCTCAGTCCCTCAAGTGAAAATTCCAGTGACTTAGCACCTCTGACACCAGGCCACTTCCTAATTGGTTCCCCAATACTAGCTCCAGCTGAACCCGATTTAAGCAGCGCATCCCTCAGCACCATAAATCGATGGGAAAAATTAAAAGTACTGCATCATACTTTATGCAGAAGATGGAAGGATGAGTACTTGAAGGAGCTTCACAAACGATACAAATGGAAACACCCAAAAAAGAATATAGAAGTGGATGATTTAGTCGTTATACGACATGAAAATCTTCCGCCCCACGAGTGGAACTTAGGGCGAGTCGTAAAAGTGTATACCGGCTCCGACTCCAAAAACCGAGTTGTCGATATTCGGACAACAAAGGGTATTACTACAAGACCCATTACAAAAGTAGTAGTACTCTTCTCAAACTAGCTTCATATTTGACCATGGTAGAACTTTAACACTAATTTTAATTCTCTTTTAGTTTGACATGGCTCCAGTAAACAACAAAAATGTTCATCTTCATGCCTTGTTTGTGATAAAGGAAAATGCGGCAACCAAAACCGTGTTTCCCAAATGCAGCGCAACAACAATCGTGTTTCACAAACAACGCGCAACGCCAACAAAAACAACAGAAAACCACATTCTACTGGCCGTCATGTGGCATGCGGTATTTGTAAAAGGCACCACCGTCTTTCAACATGCTACAAATACCGTGAGATGAACCTCACACAAAAGTACGAAACGGTGTTAAAAATGCATTATTGCATCAATTGTCTGGCTCGGTCCCATAACATCAAGAAGTGTACCAGTCACGACAAATGTGCAATATGTCACGCAAAATACCACACCAGCTTACATGGACATCCCCGTGTACTTACGGTGGAAACTCATGTTTTGCGTGACACCCGGTCTAGGAACGAGACCAGAATTCTGTGCGCCAAGCAGACCCTGCTGCCAACAGCTATTGTAAAATTGTATTCTGATGGTGAATACCAGACCCAAAGAGCGCTGATCAACCCAGCAAGAGCTGTGAGAGTGATCTCAGCAGAGATCGTGAAGAAGCTGCAGATCAAGTTGATTTACCTCAACTCTCAGAAATTCTGCAATCTAATAATTGGATCCAAAGTTGATGCAAATTTCAAGATTGAGCTGAATGCCCTAGTCAGTGATGAATTGCCACGTCGGATCTATGAAGAGGATTTGCCTGAGACCGCAAAAAAGGCATACGACAACATACTGATGGCGGACCCGAAATTTACGTCATCAGCTAAAATTGATATGGAACTGGGAGCAGACGTCTACCCCCAAATAATGAAGTCGGGCTTCATGCCTTCCGAGAATGGTAGAATGTTGGCCCAAAATACTGCGTTCGGCTGGACACTCTCTGGTCCATGTGGTATTTGAGCCACCCAACACATCCAGTCCACATCGAATTTAAAAAATGAACTAATATGAATTATATGAATTTAAATTGAATTAAAAATTGAACTAACCCATTGAATTATTTGCAGACCCTAATTGCTGCAAGGCGGGCAGAATGTTTACGTGCAACGTAAACCAGTGTGCAACGTCCATACCTGTTTCGCTTTGCTATCCACCGCCAGGTGCCCGTTTACTCGTTGCTGCTGTAATGAAGTCCACAAGCCAACCGGCTACAGCAACAACGAGAAAAATAGCGCGAAATTTAATCGCGAAAGTCAATCGTAAAAACTCAATCGTCAATCGTTTACATATACTCGATCAAGAAAGTCAGCGAACCCTCCCGCGTACGCGCCATTTACATTTAACAAATAACATAAAATCTCAATTTAACAATTATACAATCAATCGGTTTCACAAGTATACAAACATTTATTATTCATTTAAAATCGTTCACGGTTCTAACATCAATTAAAAACAGTGACATTACATAGTGCGACATTGAACAATTATTACACAAAATCACAAAACTGTGTACCAAAAAAAGACCAATAGTTTTTATAACATAAAAATAAATTGTGAAAACGTCAATTCGTGAAACGATTGTACCTATACAACAGTGAAACAGATAACATATAAACAGTGTATTAAACATTCAACAAAATTAAGTTAACACAGTGCACAAAAATCTATAATTTGTACAACGTAAAAACAACACTCAGCTACTCACAAACATCCAACAAGTTATACATAAATTCATCAACATCAACAGAAATCTACAGCAAGTACAACCAACAGATTTCTTCGCATCCAACAAACATCAACTTCAACATAAATTGCACCACAAAAACACAAACAACAACTCAACGTTGGACAACAAAAATAACACAGAAAAACAAGTACTGCATAAAACAAATTATTGTATTTTGTATTCATACATATATCTATTGCCTTTATATTATAAATTATTATCGAAAACAATATTATAATATAACCCTCTTAAAACTGAATTTTGTGTGTCCGATTATTTACCCACCCTCCCACGTAATCAGGGTTAAAAAAGAAGATCTGCATAAAAATTTAGTGTTTCTATTGGAAACAGGCCAGTCGCTTTTGACCCAAAGGCTGAAAAATTATTTTTTTTATTTATCGATCTACAACTGTAAAAAAAAAGATTTTTGGTGATAACGACTCAGGACATTTCGATGTAAAATTAAATGGCCAATACATCTTTCATACAAAATTTGGATCTATATGTGTGCGTTCATGGTCTTAAATGATGTTAAACACAAATCTTATGAACAATTTTTCCATTTTTTTTTTAAACGGTCCCCATTAAATATTTGAAGAAGATAAATTTGTTCCCGTTATCTTATTAAATAGAGTATCTCATGTAGCTTAAGAAAAATTTTTGTTTTTTTAAAAAATATTAATTTTTGATGCTAAAAAAAAGCTATTAAAATTCATTTTAAAATGCTTTTTTGACTTATCTACATTAGGGTGACCAAAAAAAAATCGAGTTTTCGATTTGTACGTTGATTTTATGAAAAGTAGTTAGTGTTATGTAAAAAAATGAAGCCCTGAAAAAATTTCATTAAAAAATATTGATATTTAGAGGTCGCAAGTGTCCATTCCTTTTATTTGCGAGTGATTATAACCTTTCCCAAAAGACAATTCTGCATGAGATACGGGCTGTTGGCATTGATTCTTATTTTTTCGGGTCTGCTGAACACGATGGTGATGTTTTTGTTTATACAGTGGCTGGGTATTTTGGTAGCAACGAAAAACTCTCAGAAAATAGCGAAAAAACAGCGCAAATTTGGGTTTAGGTGAGGTAAACTTGAGGAATAATTTTTTTTCTTATATATTATTCTTTTTTATTTATTAATTTTTGGAGCTAAAAACAATTAAAAATAATTTGAATTTAATTTTTTGCGCCTTAAAATCTTTTCAAAAGATCTTTTATTTATTTATATATGATTTTATTTAAAAAGCAAGTTTATGGTCAAAGTAAAAGACTATAACAGCTGTGAGTTTCATACTTTTTTATAATTTTTATTTAAATAATCTAAAAATGCTTCTTTTGTAAAATTTTTACCAGGTAAATCTTTATAATGCTGTTCCATTGTGTGCAGTATATATTGTTTTTGTTTTTCTTGATGCGTTAAAACAGCATTATACCTTGTTTTAACGCAATTCCTCGTTCTGCAATATCGTTAACAACTAAAAATTTTGTCACAATAAATTTTGCTGCAATATAATCCTCATTATCTTCCCAAGTATTCGGATCAGATATTAAAAAGTTTTGACTTACATTGGTAATTTCCTGACTTAAAATGGTGCTGAAAAACATTTAGGTATTTTCGGTGACAAAATCACACGATTCTGCTGCCATCACACTACCTTGTAAACTTAACCTATTTGGATTATCTGGGTGTCCAGACCTTTTAAGATTTTTATCATTTTTTTTTAGTCTCAGTGATAAAACGGTAGAAGTTTCTGCGTAGCAGAACAAATAAAACGCGTCTTGTTCACTTGAAGATCATACGATTAGTTAGTTGTTTATTGAGTTATACATAATGCTAAACATAATACTTAGAGTGAGAGTATTTACAAAGAGACAAATACAAGCTCTGTTTCTTTATTCTTATAGTAAATGACAAAGTACTGAGAATATTTTCAACACCTTCCCTGAATAAATAAACATAATCTTGTATATGCCTTCACATTTTTTTAGTTATTTAAATTCAGTCTTCAATATTATTTATTAATAGAATATTCAAATTTCAATGTTATTTAATTCAAAGGATTTATGTATCATTAATTTAAATACAAACTTTTTAATAAATTTTGACGTTACTTTGTCTTATTTTAAACAATGAAAGTTTCATTACAGTTACTCAAACCAATACTTTTAGTTAAGTTCAAATGTTTATCTGCTACAAGGCCCTTTGTCAGAACGTCAGCTATCATTGAATCAGTTGGGCAATAATTCAATTTGATTTCACCGATTTCTAGTTTTTCTTGTATAAACTTTGCCTTGATATCAACATGTTTCGTTCTTGACGAGTATGAGTTGTTTGTAGCCACACGAATAGCGCCTTTGTTGTCGCAATATAATGTCATCATATTGGAAAAGTTGGGAGACAATTCTTTCTCTAAACGTTTCAACCAAATAGATTCTTTTATTGCAGCCACTATAGACATAAATTCAGCTTCCGTAGAAGATAATGCCACAGTGTGTTGGCGCTTTGTTGCCCAAGATATAGCACTACCTTGAAATAGAAAAACATAACCAGTAGTTGATCGCCTATCATCTAAATTACCTGCCCAATCAGCATCACAATAACCAGTTAGTGCATAGTTACCAGATTTGTACACTAAACCTTTATTAATTGTGCCTTTCAGATATCTAAGCACTCGTTTAACTGCTTCCCAATGTGCCTTCCCTGGATTCTGACCAAATCGACTTAACATGTTGACAGCATAACATATGTCTGGTCGTGTTATTTGTGCAGCAAAAAGTAAGCAACCAACAGCTTCCATGTAGGGAATCTTTTTCATAGCTTCTGTTTCAGCATCATTATTAGGAGACATTTCTTTTGATAATTTTTGATTTGAATCAACCGGAGCCTTCACAGGATTACAGTCCACCATTCCAAAACGGACAAGCATGTTCTTAACGTATTGAGATTGATCAAGTTTAATTAGATTTTGCGACCTATCGCGAGATATTTTCAATCCCAATACTGATGAAGCTTCTCCGATGTCTTTCATCTTAAATTTTTTTGACAGTTCAGCTTTCGTTCTATTCAGCAAGTTTTCATTATTTGTAAATATAATTACGTCGTCAACGTATATTGCCACAAACAGCATACAGTTATCAATGACTTTATAATATAGACATTGGTCAACATTACTTTTCGTTAAACCAAGGCCAATTAAAACTTTGTTTAGCGTTTTATTCCATACGCGGCTAGATTGCTTAAGACCGTATATAGATTTTAACAACTTACAAACTTTGCCACTACCATCGTTAAATTCTTTCGGTTGCGTGACATAAATTTCTTCTTCTAACTCTCCATTCAAAAACGCAGTTACAGCATCCATTTGATGAATCATTAAATTGTATTTTACAGCCATTGCAATTAAAAAACGTATTGATGTATACCGTACTACAGGTGCAAATGTTTCTTCATAGTCAATGCCTTTTTGTTGGTCAAAACCTTTGGCAACCAATCTTGCTTTTCGACAAATCTTTTCACCATCAGCGTTGTACTTCGTTTTAAACACCCATTTTGATTTAATTGTTTTTTTATCCGCTGGTAGTTCAATAATTTTCCATGTATGGTTTTGCATTAAGGAATTATATTCATTTTGCATTGCTGTTCTCCATTCATCAGCTTCTGGAGATGACAGTGCTTCTTCAACAGATTCAGGCTCATCAGTTTTCATAGTAATTTCTTCCTCAGGAATATAAGTATTATCCGATGTATCTTCATATTCGCTGGTCTCATTACTTGCATCACCACTCGAATCATCTGCTTTAACTTCGTCATCATATGGTGATATTGACGATTCTTCAATGACTTCCCCTTCTGAATCGTCAATGTTGTCATCATTCTCTTCAATGATACGAATAAATGGGAAATTATTAGAATGTTTAGATATACTTGCCTTATCATTCTCCATGAATGTTACATCACGGCTGATAATAATTTTTTGATCAGATGGATTAAACAATCGATATGCTTTTGACTCTTGACTGTAACCCATCATAATGCATACAATCGATTTCGATTCAAGTTTTGTTCTTTTTTCTTTTGGTATGTGAACCAAGGCTTTACAACCAAAAACTTTTAAAAATTTCAAATTTGGTTTCTTACTCGTCCAAATTTCTTCAGGACAAACTTCATTGTCGCGACAAGGCATTCGGTTTAGTAAATAGCAAGCAGTATTCGCTGCCTCAGCCCAAAACTTTTCACTTAAGCCAGAATCCAGCAACATACATCGAATTCTTTCCGTAATCGTTCTGTTCATTCTTTCTGCTACCCCGTTTTGTTGAGGAGTGTAGGGAGTTGTTTTTTGATGAACAATGCCATGCTTGGCCAAGAAATTTTTAAATTTTGAATTGACGTATTCAGTACCGTTGTCTGATCGAAACGTTTTAATCTTTAAATTGCGTTGATTTTCAACAAGATTTTTGAACTTTACAAATTCATCATACGCATCTGATTTTCTCTTTATTGGAACAACAAATACTTTTCTCGAATAATCATCGATAAAAGTCAATAAATACCGGGCACCAGAATATGATTTCATTCTCAATGGTCCCATTATATCAGAATGTACTAATTCTAGTAAGTTCTTAGCACGTTGTCCAATTTCACGAAATGGTAATCTTGTTTGCTTACCTTTTACACAAACTTCACATTGTATGTTGTTTTTGTTTGTAAAATTCATACCGTTCGATGATTCTTTTATTTTCTTTAAATTATCATCACTTACATGGCCGAATCTTCTATGCCACAAATCAAAATCAATTTTCGCAATCATGCCTTTACTATAATTGTCATAATTACAGTCTCTAGTTTCACTTAATGTTTTACAATTTAATCGATAAAGTCCATTTACGCATTCTGCAGTAGCAAATAATTCATTTTTTTTATCAAATATTTTGCATAAACTGTTCTCAAAAATGACTTTATTGCCATTTTTCGTTATTTGATTTACAGATAAAAGATTTGTGCATAGTCTTGGTACATACTCAATATTGTTCACTTCTGCTTTTTGTGACTTGTTTGTACCGTTGTACAACAGCAAATTTGCTGAGCCTACACATTCCACCTCAATTTTTTCTTCGTTAGCTACCATTATTTCTTTGTTGTGTACTTTGTTTATATTCGACAATAACTTTTTATTATTTGTCATATGCACTGTAGCGCCAGAATCAACATACCATTCGTTGTTATTGTTGTCATGATTAGCAAAGAGCGATGTAAAAAGAACGTGATTCGCATTCTGTCTTTTATAATAGCTGCCCTTATTAGATTTGTTTGGACAGTTTTTGCTAAAATGACCAACTTCTTTACAACTGTGACAACGAAACTTCGTTTGTGTTTTTCTTTTGGTATACAAGGCATTTTCTTCAAGCTTTGAATCAAATTTAACATCTTGTAGCAACAAATTTTTCACCATGTCTACAGTCAATTTTGTTCGCGAGTTTTCTACTGCTAAAACAAGAGCACGGTAATCATCTGGTAGCCCTGCTAACATTAATGAAGCAATTAACTCGTCATCTAATTTCAAACCTGCAGTTGATAATTTTAATGACGTCATAACCATTGCATTGATGTAACCTTGTGTAGATTCATGATCTTCCAATTTTATTTGAACCAAATTTCGAAGCAATTCTACCTTACGTGTTAGTCCACTAACTTCGTAAGCAGCTACTATAGCATCCCAGGCATCTTTCGCTGTGTTTGCTGTAGCAATATGTGAGAAGTTACTTGGTTCAATCATCAAAGTGATTTCAGCTAAGGCACGTTGATCCACATCTTTTTCATCTTGTGTCGATTTATCATTTAGTCCTGATGTGACTATTTGCCAGCATTTTTTGATGACCAAATACGATTTAGCGTGTCTTTTCCATATATCGAAATTTTCACGACCACGTAATTTCTCAAACGGAATATTTAATATGCTTGAAGTCATTTTAATGCATCGACTTAAAAAAAAATTGTTGGATCGCGTTATATTCAATTAAAAAAAAACTGTAATTTAAAGCGTATTTAATTTTACTTCACGTTTTTTTTATATAGCGTTGTAGCCCATAACCTGATAAAACGGTAGAAGTTTCTGCGTAGCAGAACAAATAAAACGCGTCTTGTTCACTTGAAGATCATACGATTAGTTAGTTGTTTATTGAGTTATACATAATGCTAAACATAATACTTAGAGTGAGAGTATTTACAAAGAGACAAATACAAGCTCTGTTTCTTTATTCTTATAGTAAATGACAAAGTACTGAGAATATTTTCAACACTCAGCATTTACATCATCGTCAATTTAGTTACAGGGCGCTTCAAGACAGAGTTTGAAGTTTTTACAGTTGCCACACGAACCAAGTTGTCTTTGCCAGCGTGTACTTCGGTTACTAAACCCATTTGCCAGCAGGATGGTGGAGCACGTTCATCATATACGAGAACTATTGAGCCAGGCGTCAAGTTTTGTTTTTCTACATACCATTTTGAGCGTTGCTGCAAAGTAGTGAGATATTCACGTTGCCATCGACGCCAAAACTCCTGTTGTAAGCGAGTGATTAGTTGCCAACGAGACAAGCGGTTAAGTTTGAAATGATCAAGGCTGGGTTCAGCTACTTGCACTAATGGTTGGCCGATAAGAAAGGGGGCTGGTGTTAGTACGTTGATGTTATCGATGTCGCCATCATATAGAGTTGTAAGTGGGCGGGAATTAAGTTGCGCTTCAATTACACAGAGCAAAGTAGTAAGTTCTTCGTAAGTGAGCTTTATGTCACCTATAACACGCCTTAAGTGAAATTTCGTAGCTTTCACAGCTGACTTCCAGATACGGCCAAAATGCGGTACAGTTGGTGGTATCAGATGCCAGTTAATATTCGTCTGAGCCATGTACGAGCCAACTTCTTTAGACTTTTAAAGTTGTTTGAAGTTTTTCATTAGCTCTCGGTTAGCACCTATGAAATTGGTACCATTATCGCTGTTAACATCTGATGGCACGCCTCTGCGAGAGACAAAGCGTTTTAGAGCTGCAAAGAACGCGTCTGACGTCAGTCTTTGTTTCACTATCGTTGGTGTCGGTCACGATCATGTCGCTCCGTGCTAGATGTGCTATTTGCAATAGATTTAATGGCAAAGAAAATTATTTGCCTTGTAATATTTATAATAAGCTTTCTCATAGATCGTGCGTTAATATAGGTGATAATATATTTGACTTCCTAAATTCTAATCCAAACTTTTTTCTTAATTGCAATGGATGTTTGAACAATGCAAGTGATTAGGTTACCGTCGTGTCGAATTTGGTTGCTGAAGTTAAAAAATTTAGTTATGATCGGTCAATCCGCTCTTTTAAATAAAAAACATAAAAGTAAGAGTAATGCTAACTCTACGGTCTCATCTAATGTTTCCGTACCAAAAATTAGTAACTCTGCGAAAAGTTCATTAACCTCGACTTTTGATGCTGCTTCGGGTTTTGCTTCTCAGTTGCCGATTTCACCTAATGATGTTGTTGCACTTAATGTGCATAATTCTAATTCTTGCTCTGCTGATGCTGAATTTGCAGTACTTTCTGCTAATGCTGTTGTAGAAAAAAATTCTTCACACATAGGCTCTGTTGCTGCTGATGGATCTCTCTGTGCATTACAAACTCTGCCTATTGCTGCTTCTGTTGATGGAATTGTGGGTGCTGGCTCTCTGCTTGAGCATGAAAATGATGAGTGGAAAGTAATTAAAAATAAAAAACGTAAACAACGTTCTTTTAATGTTGGGCAAAATGTTAATACCGAGCTTGCGGTTGTGGATCGTATGAGATGGGTTCATCTTAGTTCTTTTAAAAGCTCTGTCTCTTCAAATAATATAATTGAATATGTTTGTAAGCATACACAAATTACAAGAAATGATCTAGTTTGCTTCAAATTGATTAAAAAAGATGCCCAATTGGAATCTTTAAAAAGCGTAAATTTTAAATTGCGAGTTTCATCATCGCTTTTAAATTCAGTCATTGATCCGGCTATTTGGGCTATAAATGTAAAAGTCAAAGACTTTCAATTTTTTCAAAAAACGGTAACAAAGTTAAAAAGATTTAGTAAAGTCTTCACTCAGTTTGGGTAAACATGCTTTAAAAATTTACTACCAAAATTTCTCTGGACTAAGAACAAAATCAAATTTAATCTTTACTGCCACTTCTCATTGTGACTAAAATGTTTTTATACTCACTGAAACTTGGCTAAATATAAATTTCTACGATGAAAAGTTTTTCGACCCTCATCTCTTTATTGTATATCGGAAAGATCGTGATGCAGTTGCTTTCTTCAATTATTGTACTAAGGAACACAAATGCAATACTTGATCAGTTATGTGTGGTAATAAGAGGGTTATCTGACTCTCTTTACATCGCAGTTTCCTATATACCGCCTAATAATTCTTTTGATCTTTACAAAATGCATGTTGACAATTTATCAGCTGTTCAGTCTGATTTTGCGACTGATAGTAATCAATTGATGGTTGTTGGCGATTTTAATTTATGTGAAGTTTCCTGGGCTGATTTGCGTGGTGATCGCTACCTGTCTCCATCTAATGTATCTGCGAGTATTGAATTGTATGTTATTGATAGCTTTTTAGAGTTTGGTCTTGTTCAAATTAATAATTGCTTTAATGTGCTAAATAGATTATTAGATTTATTGAGCTCGAAATCTCATTTTATAAATACTTTAATGTACCTGCTAAGCTAATAGGTTTAAATTATAATTTTAAAGCTTGCAATTTCGCAACATTGTACAATGCTTTAAGTAATATTGATTGGGATTGTGAGTTTAATTTTTTAGATACCGTACGGTGCTTTAATTTTTTTAAGTCCTTATTTTCAATAGTTTGTAGAGATTTTATTCCTATGGTAAGGCATCGTGCCTATAAGTGTCCCTGGTATAAACAAGGTCTTATTAAATTAAAAAATCTTTGAAATAAATTCTACAAAATGTTTTTAAGATATAAGGAAAGTTATAAGTATTGGGCTTTTGGCCGTTGATAAAAAATTTTTCCAAAAAAACACAATTTTTGTATTTGCACACCAAAATACCTAAAGCACTTTTTATGGAAATCCTCAAATTTTGCCTCAAAGAAAATAATTACTTCAATTATGAAAACGTCATTTATCACCAACTTAAAGGAATGCCGATGGGATCTCCTCTTTCCCCAATCGTCGCAGATATTGTGATGGAGGAATTACTCGACAAATCTTTGGAAAACATAGAACCAATACCAAGGCTGTTAACAAAATACGTAGATGACATCTTCGCAATAGTAAAAACGGATTCTATTGAAAACACTTTGAAAACGCTAAACACATACAACAGACACACAAAATTTACCAAAGAGGATGCTAATGAGGGAAAGTTACCATACTTAGACACAATTGTTAGCCAAGCCAATAACATCTTAAAAGTATATTGGTATCAAAAACCAACCGCTTCAGGCAGAATTATTAATTTCTTTTCGAAACACCCAAAGAAAACAATTTTAAACACTGCAAAAAACTTCATCCAGAAAGTGCTCAACATTAGTGACACTGTTTTTCACAAAAATAACAAAGTCCGTATAAAAAATATACTATCCAGTAACGATTTTCCTGATGGCCTAATAAGACGCTTGATACGAGAAATTGAACAACAATACCCCAGCAACAACAACAGCAGAAGTACACCCGAGCCAAAAAGTTTCAAAAGTGTGACATATATACATGGTTTCACGGAAAAATTAAAAAAATCCAAAATTTACGACAGCCAAAAGTTGTAGCTAGCTCCAAAGACGAACTATACGCTCAGGAGCCTTTACAGCAATAATACAAGCAAAATAGACAACATGGATAAGTCTAACCTGATTTACCAAATAACATGCAAAGGTAATCAATCAGAGTCCTGCGGAAAAATATATGTTGGTACAACGAAATGCAAATTAAAAACTCGTATATCGGGACATAAATCGGACATAAAATCGAACAACGGAAACAAAACTGCACTTGCGGCTCATTGTACATACAATAAACATGTCCCAGACTTCGACGGCACCAAAATACTGCAACATGACAATATGTACCACCGACGCTTCACGAAGGAAATGTTGCATATAGTAAACACACCAACACAAAAAAGACTGAACTTTAAATCCGACACTGACAACTGTGCACATATTTACAAACATCTCATTCGACATAATTTTTAGTTGTTAATGACTCACCGTGACGCGAACAACGTAGTTTTGTTTAAAGTTTAAAATTTTAATTATTATGTATTAGAAGAAAAAAATTTTTTGAATTCGGTTATTTCAAATTGTCATTTAAGTGCAATATTTATGTAAATTCTAGTGTTCATTTGTGATGTTGTTTCCCCTTTTCCATTGTTAGAGATTTCCTGATGATGGCTAGCAACTTTAGCCGAAATATCGGAAAATAAAATTCAAAAAATAAATACAAAAATTGTGTTTTTTTGGAAAAATTTTTTATCAACGGCCAAAAGCCCAATACTTATAACTGAATTGAAAAAGGCCGATAACAACTATATGATTTAAATTATGGAGGGCACGCCAGAGCAAAGTAATAACATACTTTCATACAAACAGCTGAAACAAAAATATGAAAAAAAATGTCAACAAAATCATCAACAAACATAGACGAATTAGCAGAACCCACACTAACACAAAATGTGCCATAGATTTTCTAGTTCAGTGCAGGAAAAATCAAATTGTACCTGATTTTATTAATAATTCAACGAAAAATGTCCAAAATATTTTCACTAAACAGAATCATAGCACAAAACTACCTTCAGGAACAATAAAAACAATAGAGAACATTACATTAAAAAAAGAAAAAGACGAACAAGAAACAGTGAGATCCAAATTGACGACGATGATAGAAAGACACTTAAGAGAAACGCGCACAACAATAAGAGATAACTACATAACAAATGCAGTCAATAACACAAAAGCTTTTTTGCGCGAAAACAAAGACATGATCGTGGTGGAAGCGGACAAAGGGAACAAAACAGTAACCATGTACAAAAAAGATTACGAAGAGAAAATGCGTACAATTTTGAGAGACGGATGGACGTACAAAACTATTAGACGTGATCCCACACTTACGTTACAACAAAAGAACAATTATTTAATAGAAAAGCTTTTTGCGAAAGAACTAATCACCCAACAGGAAAAACGAAAATTGATGACAAATACTGCGACGGTACCACGTATATATGGACTGCCTAAAATTCACAAGGAAAACATGCCTTTAAGATCAATTTGTTCTTCAACTAATTCACCGTCCTATGAGTTATGCAAATATCTTGCCGAAATTTTATCACACTTAACGGCAGATTCTAAATACAATGTCAAGAATGGCATTGAGTTCAAAAATAAAATTAATAATACCTACATATATGATGATGAATCCATCGTTTCCTTTGATGTGGTCTCATTGTTTCCCAAGACACCAGTAGAATTTGCTATCAAGACGATTGATAGAAAATGGAATATTGTAGAAAAGCACACCAAAATACCTAAAGCACTTTTTATGGAAATCCTCAAATTTTGCCTCAAAGAAAATAATTACTTCAATTATGAAAACGTCATTTATCACCAACTTAAAGGAATGCCGATGGGATCTCCTCTTTCCCCAATCGTCGCAGATATTGTGATGGAGGAATTACTCGACAAATCTTTGGAAAACATAGAACCAATACCAAGGCTGTTAACAAAATACGTAGATGACATCTTCGCAATAGTAAAAACGGATTCTATTGAAAACACTTTGAAAACGCTAAACACATACAACAGACACACAAAATTTACCAAAGAGGATGCTAATGAGGGAAAGTTACCATACTTAGACACAATTGTTAGCCAAGCCAATAACATCTTAAAAGTAGATTGGTATCAAAAACCAACCGCTTCAGGCAGAATTATTAATTTCTTTTCGAAACACCCAAAGAAAACAATTTTAAACACTGCAAAAAACTTCATCCAGAAAGTGCTCAACATTAGTGACACTGTTTTTCACAAAAATAACAAAGTCCGTATAAAAAATATACTATCCAGTAACGATTTTCCTGATGGCCTAATAAGACGCTTGATACGAGAAATTGAACAACAATCCCCCAGCAACAAAAACAGCAGAAGTACACCCGAGCCAAAAAGTTTCAAAAGTGTGACATATATACATGGTTTCACGGAAAAATTAAAAAAATCCAACATTTACGACAGCCAAAAGTTGCAGCTAGCTCCAAAGACGAACTATACGCTCAGGAGCCTTTACAGCAATAATAAAAGCAAAATAGACAACATGGATAAGTCTAACCTGATTTATCAAATAACATGCAAAGGTAATCAATCAGAGTCCTGCGGAAAAATATATGTTGGTACAACGAAATGCAAATTAAAAACTCGTATATCGGGACATAAATCGGACATAAAATCGAACAACGGAAACAAAACTGCACTTGCGGCTCATTGTACATACAATAAACATGTCCCAGACTTCGACGGCACCAAAATACTGCAACATGAAAATATGTACCACCGACGCTTCACGAAGGAAATGTTGCATATAGTAAACACACCAACACAAAAAAGACTGAACTTTAAATCCGACACTGACAACTGTGCACATATTTACAAACATCTCATTCGACATAATTTTTAGTTGTTAATGACTCACCGTGACGCGAACAACGTAGTTTTGTTTAAAGTTTAAAATTTTAATTATTATGTATTAGAAGAAAAAAATTTTTTGAATTCGGTAATTTCAAATTGTCATTTAAGTGCAATATTTATGTAAATTCTAGTGTTCATTTGTGATGTTGTTTCCCCTTTTCCATTGTTAGAGATTCCCTGATGATGGCTAGCAACTTTAGCCGAAATATCGGAAAATAAAATTCAAAAAATAAATACAAAAATTGTGTTTTTTTGGAAAAATTTTTTATCAACGGCCAAAAGCCCAATACTTATAACTGAATTGAAAAAGGCCGATAACAACTATATGATTTAAATTATGGAGGGCACGCCAGAGCAAAGTAATAACATACTTTCATACAAACAGCTGAAACAAAAATATGAAAAAAAAATGTCAACAAAATCATCAACAAACATAGACGAATTAGCAGAACCCACACTAACACAAAATGTGCCATAGATTTTCTAGTTCAGTGCAGGAAAAATCAAATTGTACCTGATTTTATTAATAATTCAACAAAAAATGTCCAAAATATTTTCACTAAACAGAATCATAGCACAAAACTACCTTCAGGAACAATAAAAACAATAGAGAACATTACATTAAAAAAAGAAAAAGACGAACAAGAAACAGTGAGATCCAAATTGACGACGATGATAGAAAGACACTTAAGAGAAACGCGCACAACAATAAGAGATAACTACATAACAAATGCAGTCAATAACACAAAAGCTTTTTTGCGCGAAAACAAAGACATGATCGTGGTGGAAGCGGACAAAGGGAACAAAACAGTAACCATGTACAAAAAAGATTACGAAGAGAAAATGCGTACAATTTTGAGAGACGGATGGACGTACAAAACTATTAGACGTGATCCCACACTTACGTTACAACAAAAGAACAATAATTTAATAGAAAAGCTTTTTGCGAAAGAACTAATCACCCAACAGGAAAAACGAAAATTGATGACAAATACTGCGACGGTACCACGTATATATGGACTGCCTAAAATTCACAAGGAAAACATGCCTTTAAGATCAATTTGTTCTTCAACTAATTCACCGTCCTATGAGTTATGCAAATATCTTGCCGAAATTTTATCACACTTAACGGCAGATTCTAAATACAATGTCAAGAATGGCATTGAGTTCAAAAATAAAATTAATAATACCTACATATATGATGATGAATCCATCGTTTCCTTTGATGTGGTCTCATTGTTTCCCAAGACACCAGTAGAATTTGCTATCAAGACGATTGATAGAAAATGGAATATTGTAGAAAAGCACACCAAAATACCTAAAGCACTTTTTATGGAAATCCTCAAATTTTGCCTCAAAGAAAATAATTACTTCAATTATGAAAACGTCATTTATCACCAACTTAAAGGAATGCCGATGGGATCTCCTCTTTCCCCAATCGTCGCAGATATTGTGATGGAGGAATTACTCGACAAATCTTTGGAAAACATAGAACCAATACCAAGGCTGTTAACAAAATACGTAGATGACATCTTCGCAATAGTAAAAACGGATTCTATTGAAAACACTTTGAAAACGCTAAACACATACAACAGACACACAAAATTTACCAAAGAGGATGCTAATGAGGGAAAGTTACCATACTTAGACACAATTGTTAGCCAAGCCAATAACATCTTAAAAGTATATTGGTATCAAAAACCAACCGCTTCAGGCAGAATTATTAATTTCTTTTCGAAACACCCAAAGAAAACAATTTTAAACACTGCAAAAAACTTCATCCAGAAAGTGCTCAACATTAGTGACACTGTTTTTCACAAAAATAACAAAGTCCGTATAAAAAATATACTATCCAGTAACGATTTTCCTGATGGCCTAATAAGACGCTTGATACGAGAAATTGAACAACAATACCCCAGCAACAACAACAGCAGAAGTACACCCGAGCCAAAAAGTTTCAAAAGTGTGACATATATAGTATACATGGTTTCACGGAAAAATTAAAAAAATCCAACATTTACGACAGCCAAAAGTTGCAGCTAGCTCCAAAGACGAACTATACGCTCAGGAGCCTTTACAGCAATAATACAAGCAAAATAGACAACATGGATAATTCTAACCTGGTTTACCAAATAACATGCAAAGGTAATCAATCAGAGTCCTGCGGAAAAATATATGTTGGTACAACGAAATGCAAATTAAAAACTCTTATATCGGGACATAAATCGGACATAAGATCGAACAACGGAAACAAAACTACACTTGCGGCTCATTGTACATACAATAAACATGTCCCAGACTTCGACGGCACCAAAATACTGCAATATGAAAATATGTACCACCGACGCTTCACGAAGGAAATGTTGCATATAGTAAACACACCAACACAAAAAAGACTGAACTTTAAATCCGACACTGACAACTGTGCACATATTTACAAACATCTCATTCGACATAATTTTTAGTTGTTAATTACTCACCGTGACGCGAACAACGTAGTTTTGTTTAAAGTTTAAAATTTTAATTATTATGTATTAGAAGAAAAAAATTTTTTGAATTCGGTAATTTCAAATTGTCATTTAAGTGCAATATTTATGTAAATTCTAGTGTTCATTTGTGATGTTGTTTCCCCTTTTCCATTGTTAGAGATTCCCTGATGATGGCTAGCAACTTTAGCCGAAATATCGGAAAGTAAAATTCAAAAAATAAATACAAAAATTGTGGTTTTTTGGAAAAATTTTTTATCAACGGCCAAAAGCCCAATACTTATATCTGAATTGAAAAAGGCCGATAACAACTATATGATATAAGGAAAGTATATACTTTTTGAAATATAATCATTATAAAAGAGAATTTAATTTCCTAAATAAATTCCTTTATAGGCAATATATCTCAAAATTTGAAAATAATATTAAATCTAATCCTAAGTCCTTTTGGCGCTTTGTGAAATCAAAAAAAGGGTGCTTAAATATACCTTCTTCGAAAGTTTCTGATAATGCTACATATACCGCGAATTTTTTTGCGGAGTTTTTTAAGCCTAACTTTGAACCACCTTTAAATTGTGAATTTAATATTTCGGATGATGACATGGGTGCTGTTTTAGATTTTGGGTTCCTTCAAGTATTCAAGATCTTAAGCCTTCAATTCGTCTAGATAATGATGGTCTATGTGCTCTTCTTTTAAAAAACTGTGCAAGTAATTTAGCTTATCTTTGTACAGAGCTTCTTGTTTAGTACTTTTAGTGCAAAAAACAACAAAAAAAAAAAAAATTACAAGCGCAAAATGCATTAAAATGGGCAACGAGCTACTTATACTAGTTTCAATGACCGCTACGTCATATCATCAGTAAGCTTTGTTAACCGAAGTATAGTAGTTCTACAAGCCTACTATGTAATGTCTGTTGCCTTGATCTGTTAAGAATCACAGCAGTTAACAAAACAAAAACTTCTACATTTCAATGCAATTGACCCTGTAATCTCTTTGATATCACACATTTCTGACGAGCGCTTCGTTGTCCGCTTTTTTGGCAATCCGAACGAAGTTGCAAGTGCTACATGTAAATATCGGCGAGCTCACCGAGGGTAATTCTTTTATTTGTCCCTTTGGAACAAAATTTCATAATAATAATATTTTTGTACAGAGCTTCTTGTTCAGTACTTTTAGTGCAAAAAACAACAAAAAAAAAAAAAAAAATACAAGCGCAAAATGCATTAAAATGGGCAACGAGCTGCTTATACTAGTTTCAATGGCCGCTACGTCATATCATCAGTAAGCTTTGTTAGCCAAAGTATTGTAGTTCTACAAGCCTACTGCGTTCTACAAGATATTGCGTCCTTGTTTGTCCTGTATGCCGATGACCTTAAAATCTTCTATAAAATAAGAAATGAGTCTGATTCTGCTATTCTTCAAAGTGAATTAAATAAATTGTGTGATTGGTGCAATAATAACTTCCTGTCTTTAAACCTTAGTAAATGTGTTGTTATGTCTTTTGCTAAGACAAATTCCATGATACACTCATCGTACTTTATTTCTAATACTTCACTTTTGTCTGTCCGAGAATTTGAAGACCTTGGTATAGTTTTTATTCCAATTTCTCATTCCGCTCTCATCTAGACTATATTATTCCAAAGGCTTATGCTATGCTTGCTTTTATTAGACGCAATAGTTCCACGTTTAGTGATCCATATACACTGAAGGTTCTTTTTACTAGTCTCGTACGGTCCAAATTGGAATATGCTTCTGTTATATGGGATCCGTTTTACGAATTTCATAAGACGCGACTTGAAAAGGTGCAAAAATCTTTTACAAGATATGCGTTGCACTCTCTTAATTTTTTTGGTAACTATCCCTCATATAATACCAGATGCCTTTTAATAGGTTTGAAAACTTTGGTAAATAGAAGGAGTATTTTATCACTGCTTTTTCTATCTGATATTGTATCTGGGGCGATTGACTGTCCTGAGCTTTTGAGTCAGGTTCAGTTTAGTATCCCTGCTTGAGCTTTTAGGAATTATGATCCTTTTTGTTTAGAAACGGTTCGTACAAACTATGCAGCTAATGCTCCTATTTATAGATCAATGAAATTGTGCAACAATATTAATTCATCTTGTTTTTTAGATATTTCTGTGTCAAAAATTTCAATGAAGTCCTTATTAAATAGTATGTTTTATTTTAATTCTAAATTATAAAATATACGTTTTATTACTTATATTCATAAGTTTTTTGTCTAGTCTGTAAGAACTTTTATTCAAAGGCTAATAAATAAATAAATAAAATATCCGACACAAGTTCAAGATGTATTGCGCGCGTAGACAGGCATACAAAACTGCAATATACCCTTTTATTGGAGCTGAGTTTCTACTTTTTTGAACTTTCTTCAAAAAAGGGCCAGCATAATCTATGCCATTGCGAAGAAAAGGACGAGCTTGAGTAACACGGTTGGTGGGAAGATCTGCCATCTGTTGGGAACAAGCTGAAGCACTAAAACGAGTGCAGACTACGCATTTATTAATTTCTTGTTTGACCAACCGACGACAATTACTTACTTACTTACTTATACAATCCGTTGTCAGGATACGGCCGACCTCATTAGCTCTCGCCAGGCGCCTCTGTTTTGCGCGCGCCTTCTCCAATCGTTAATGCCAAGCGCGGTTAGGGCTTCCTCAGCTTGGTCTATCCACCGGACGCATGGTTTCCCTCTTCGTCGTTGACCGGAGACCTTCCCTTCGAATACCTTTTTCGGTGGAGCTTCTTTATCCATACGATGGACATGACCCAGCCAGCGTAGTCGCTGTATTGTTATACGCTTAACTATGTCAATGTCGGCGTAGAGCTCATACAGCTCGTTGTTCATTCGAACGCGATAGTCGTCGCCAACTCGAACAGGACCAAAGATTTTGCGGGGAACTTTCCTCTCGAACACCCCAAGAGCGGCTGCGTCTGTTGTCGAAACCACCCATGCCTCAGCGCCATAAAGAAGCACAGGTAGAATGAGCGTCTTGTAGAGTGTTAGCTTTGTCGATCGAGAGAGAGCTCTGCAACGTAATTGCTTACTGATTCCTTTTCAATAGCAGTGAAAGCAGCAGTAACATCTCTCTTACTCTGACCGATAATTTCAATATCATCAGCGTACGCAAGGAGCTGAACACCTTTGAAGAAAATGGTGCCATTATGATGCACACCGGCTTTTCGTACGATCCCCTCCATAATGAAATTGAAGAGATCGCACGAGAGCGGGTCGCCTTGTCTGAAACCTCGCTCGGTATTTAAAGTTCCGGAGAGGTCATTCCCTACCTTGACGGAGCTACACGTATTGCTCAACGTCATCCTGCAGAGCCTTATCAACTTTGCAGGTATACCGATTTCAGACATTGTTGCGTATAGGCAATCCCGCACTGGGCTATCGAACGCAGCTTTATAATCGACGAAGAGATGGTGAGTGTCGATTTGATATTCATGGGTTTTCTCCAGGATTTGGCGTAGTGTAAAAATCTGGTCTATGGTGGACTTACCAGGTCTAAAGCCACACTGATAGGATCCGATCAGCGTTTCTGTATACGGCTTCAATCTTTCACACAATACGCTCGAGAGGATCTTATATGCGATGGAAATAAGACTGATACCCCTGTAGTTGGCGCAGATTGTCGGGTCTCCTTTCTTTATTACAGGACAAAGCACGCTGAGATTCCAATCGTCGGGCATGCTTTCCGCTAGCCATATTTAGCTGATGAGTTGATGCATGCACCTTATCAATTCATCGCCACCAACTTTAAATAACTCAGCCGGCAGGCCGTCAGCACCCGCTGCTTTGTTGTTTTTGAGTCGCTGGATAGCAACTCGAACCTCTTCATGGCGATGGTACTTCCACTGCGTTATCATCGATTGGTGGTATCGTACTGCATTCTCTCTGGGCGGAATAGGTGGAATCATCGCCCGTAAGCAAGTTGGAGAAATGCTGCCTCCATAACTTCAGTATATTCTGTGTATCTGTAACCAGATTTCCATTTTCGTCTCTACAAGTGGATGCTCCGGGCTTGAAACCTTGAGTTAGACGCTTAACTTGTTGATAGAATTTTCGTGCATCCTTCTTGCCCTGGTACACCTCAAGTTCCTCACGCTCACGCTTTTCCTGCTCCCTTTTTTTACGTCTGAAAATGTGCCTCTCTTCCTTCCTCTTTTCGCGGTAGTTTTCTCCGACGACAATTAGTTATCCAAAATTGTTGGCGCAAGATGTTCATCAGAAGCGTTGGACCAGCGTGAAGATTTTTTAAGTGCTGTGCAGAAACAATGCGTTGAGCCAATATACTATCTTTAGAAACAAGTATGGGGTGCTTAGTATCGACATTACAAATTGCATTTTTGATTCGTTCGACAACACGCAAGAGTGAAGAGGAATCGAGGAATGGTGAAAGCTTGAGAATCAATTGTTTCGTTGCAAGCTGCCTGTGATTTGTCAACTGCTGAATTTGAGACCAACGCACGCAGTGAAGCATTGCAGCGTAAATTTCTGCTGCAGTATATGCTATAGGAAATGTTGCGCTTCTTTTGAACAATTCGATTCCATGCTGCAATTATGTATAGAACCTTATGTAGGTTTGAGTATCGGTGGAGCAGTAGGCTGATTACATCAGGCTGCTGAATGGCTAGAAAAGCGTAGCTAGTATTTTTTCGCTCTTCTACCGCCAAGTGTTTGGTGACGTCATGATTAGCGTTAACAGAGTCAGACCAAGTGTTTTGTGGATTTGTAAGCCAGGTGGGACCATGCCACCACAGAGAATAATTTAACAGGACTTGAGGCTCTAAGCCACGAGTGGCAGCGTCTGCAGGATTATCTGATGATATGACATGATGCCACGATGAGCGGGGAATCGTGTCAATGATTTCCGGAACCCTATTTGCTACACAGATTTTCCACCGCCTAGGATGCGATGATAGCCAGCCAAGGACAATCATTGAATCTGTTCATGCTATACATTCAACATCATTGCGGACTTGACAGTTTTGAAAACTTTCGCTAAAAGTAGCGCGGCTGCAAGTTCCAATCGTGGTAGAGACCCTTGCTTCAGAGGAGCTACTTTCGTTTTAGCAGTGAGTAGAATAACCTTCGTTCCATCACCTGATTGGATTCGGCAGTAGACTGCAGCTGCATACGCCATTTCAGATGCATCTGAGAAACCACAAAGTTGAAGCTTTACCGAAGGACTAATGTGAATCCATCGCGGGATTCGAAGCTCGTTGAAGCACTCGTAATGTTGTCGAAAAGTGAGCCACTTCTGAGAAAATGAATTTGGCAGTTCTTCGTCCCAGTCAAACTTATGCAACCATAACTGTTGAAACATGATTTTTATTAATACCGTACAGGGTGAAAGAAAACCTAGTGGGTCATAAATCTTGGAAGACTCAGAGAGAATCACTCTCTTGGTGCAAATGTTGCTAATTGGCCTGACCTTAAAAGTAAACGAATCCGTGAGCGGCTGCCAATGAAGACCAAGTATTTTTAAACTGCTGTCAGCATCAATTTCTAAGATATATATTATAAGTATTTTTAAACTGCTGTCAGCATCAATTTCTAAGATATCTAGATCAGATGTTTGTGAATTTGGACTTTCAATTACCTTCGAATCACTGAAACCCATTTTGTAAGTGAAAAACCTCTGCGCTCAAGAACTGCGGTGACTTCAGCTTTCGTTGTGATTGCTTCTTGGGTTGAATCGGCGCCAGCAATATGATCATCTATGTAAAAGTTGTTTTTAATTAACAAACCAATATGAGATAGGTTAGTTTCCTCGCCGGTAGCGTAGAGACAGCGAGTGGCTAGGAATGGCGCCGACGCAGTTCCATAAGAGACTGTGTGGAGCCTATAATAGAAAATAGGTTGACCAGCAGCATCTCTTCACAGGTTGCGTTGACAATCTCTATCGTCAGCATGCACTAGGACCTGGCGGTACATTTTAACTATGTTACCGCAAAGTCCGATACGGTATCGCCTGAAGTTGATAAGTAGCGAAGTCAAGTCCCGCTGAATTGTGGGGCCAACTGCAAGTATATCATTTAGGGACACTCCAGAGGTAGATTTGGCTGACCCATTGAAGACAACTCGGCATTTGGTTGACCTACTCTCAGGTTTCAAAACCGGATGATGAGGTAGATAAAAAATTTTGTTGAAACCCTTATCGACTTCTGAAGGTTGAATTTTCTCTATGTGTCCTAGAGCAATGTATTCATTGATAAAGTTTTTATACGAGAAAAACGCTTTTCGAGGCTCGCAAATTGCTTGTAGGCTGACGTAAGTGAGTTTCCTAGGCACTGCGAGGTGTCACGAAATGGTAATCGTACCATATGACGACCAGTGTTATCATATCTATAAGTTTTTATAAATTGATTTTCGCAGTACTGTTCTTCCGAAGTGTAATGCGTTGGAAGAATTTGAGGCTCCTGCTCTGCTTCCTGTTTTGCTGGTGTATTTACCATCAGATAGTAAATTAAAAAAATGTTGAGAGCCAATGATAACATCTATTGGCTGTGAGCTAAGGGAACCGTCGTCTGCCATGTTCAGGTTTGATGGAAAACCCCATTGAGACAAATTAATCGGATCTGACTTATGCTCCTGCGATATTCGCTTCAGAATAAACGCATCAACTATCAATGATGAGTTGCTATCGAACCTTGATGTGAGTCGAAGTGAAACTATTCCTTTCGTAATGACTGAATTTTCACCACCGACTCCTCCGACTTTGATGCGGCCATTCCGACGTGGTAGACGCAATCGTTGAACTAAGTCTTCAGAAATAAATGTTCCCATTGATGCTGACTCCATAAGTACTTTGCAAACCGTGGCCCCTGTGCCATTAATGTTTGAAGCATTTACGACCGCAATAAGAAGCACAACTTTTTGATTTACCATGTTATTACCTTGTATGGAATATGTTTACAAAGGTGTTTGAGCATCTGAGGATTCACCCTTGCTATGGTCATCTGTATGAAGACATGAGTGATGTTGTCGACCGCAAGTGTGACATCTCTGCTTGGACGGGCAATTGTTGACCTTATGCTCACCTGAGAGGCAATTGAAACACATATTATTTTGTTTTACAAAATTTCGTTTTTGAGTCAAAGTTAAGGCTTTGAATTTAAAACATTTAAAAAGTTGATGCAAGCCACCGCAGTTCACACACTTTTAAATTATGTGACGCGAATCCGTAGCTACAAAGCATCGAGCACGAGATGAAGTAGAGGGGTTACTTTTATATGACTGCATACATTCAAGGGCTGACCATCGTTTATTCAAAAATTCGATGAATTGATCAATATTCGGATGATCCTGAGACCCATCATGGCTTTCAGCTCATTGCCGTTTCGTATCGTCGTCCAATTTCTTTAAAAGTAAGTAGATGATCCAAGGATCGCGGCTTTCAGCATCTGAACCAAGAGATTTGAGGCCTCGCATAATGCAGTCAGTGTTATCTGCTAACGCGAGAGTCGCTGCAGCTGAAGGCTCGCTTACACTTTTGAGATCAAAGAACGATTTTATGTAAGAGATGATTATTGGCTTTTGTTCATCATATCTGTCACATACCTTGTTCCAAGCTCTATCGTAAGCTTCAATTGAACACACAATGCCTGAAATAACTGTTTCAGCCTCACCTTTGTGAGGGCCTATCAATTTGAACTGTCTCTAAAATATATTAAGTTTTAAAATATTTGGATTAAGTTTCTCAAACTTACAATATATTCTTTGCCTAATTAAATAAAAAGTTGGTGGAAAGCTGCCTTTAACTAAGTTTAGAAATTTCTAACATAAAATCTTTTAAAACACCACTGGCGTGTTTTATTTGCTGTTTATTCTGAACCTTCCCATATTCGAATACTACTGAAACGTAATTTTTAGTCTTTGACTGATTGTATAGGGCATGTACGGATATCGAATGGCGCTCTCTGCCTGTTTTTCTGAAGAAGACCACGACACGAGCTAGTCCACTTGCTGATCCAAGCGACCTTTAAAAATCAAAAAAGGTTTCAGTAAATTTAGTATATATTCGCGTAAAGCAAAATATAATTTAAAAGTTTAAAATAATATCGCGTCTATAAAAGTAAAGTTGGTCGGAAAAGAAGAAAAAAATATAAGCAGAATCAACAAAAGAACGTGAAGAATTCGGACGGACGAACGTATTAAATTGGTGTACATACGTACATACCTCAACATAAAAAGTTAACGTCCAAAGATCGATGTGAAGAGCACAGATGAAAAAAAAAAATTGAAGCAGCGACGTTCCAAAAGGAAAAAAAAATCCATTCTAATGCAGCTGAAATTTCATGGCAGTTATACCAAAATTACTTAGGAAAAAATTTAGATCAAAAAGTACAAAGTTACTATAGAAAATTTGATAGAAAAAAAGAAACATAGTGAAAATATACTAGAAACCAAAATTTGAATTGAAAAATTTATTTCATAGATTAAAATTAAATTTAGAAAAGTGTTAAAGTCATATTGTTAAAAAAAAAACATTTGCAAAGACATACTCAAGAAAAAAAAAAAACAAAAAAAAAAACCACACAATTGGTAAAATCGAAAAAAAAACTTAAGCTATTCATGTATTGAAAGACAGAGAAACAAAAAAAAAAGAACTCAACAAACAACAGAAAAAAATGCATCCTAGTTATAAAAACCAACAGAAAGAAGAAAAAAAAACTTAAAATTTAAAGCAAAACATTCTAAATCCCAATTACATTTTGTATGTAGCCTAGAATTATTGTGTTAGTAGGTACATATTAATTAGAAATAAAAATCTTTTCAAATAGCACACGAAATATCACCGCCATGGAGGGTACCTTTCATCGCTGGATGTAAAAGTAAGTGTTAATGAAATTTAATAAAAAAATTAAATGCATATGCATGTTAAATTTGTTTAAAAATACAGGCGCCTAACAGTGGCAGATCGACGGTTCCCCTGCAACGTAAAAAGTTTATTTTTGCAGTGGGTTTGTAGTTAAATGTGCGGCGCAACTCGACAAAAGAGCGCAAACAGTAATCGAAACGGACTTCAAATACGAATTCGAAACGAATTCGTTTTTTGTTCATAAAACGAATTCGTTTCGAACTCGTTTTTTGTTCATAAATCAATCGGATCAGTTTCGAACTCGTTTTTGTTCATAAAACGAATTCGTTTCGAACTCGTTTATTGTTCATTAATCGGATCAGTTTCGAACTCGTTTTTTGTAAGTAAGTTGTATAAAAATGTAAGTATTTAAGTTTCGCAACGTAAATCGCTGGTATTCCAAATAAAAAAATCATGGCAAACACCGGGATAGGATGCATCAACGTAACGAATCTTAAACTCATGATCACACATCTTCAAATATATAAGTTTACGATATAACAAAACGAAATCTCTTTGCAATTACATACAAGCATAATATTTAAACTGTATTTTCCTTTTCTTTGAATTATAAATGCTTATTTTTAGAGGCAGCTATGATTCGAACGTGCGTTCCATCAACGCACCCCACAACACCGGGTATAACATGCTTGACGTACAGTGCTAGCGCAATTTTTCTTCTCTCTTCTGTTGTTCAACAAATATTAATCCACCTTGGACACAGTTGCGCTTCAAAAATGTCTAGCACTTCTGATACAACTTTTCTGAAGCTTAATTGGGCCAAAGAACGTCGTTATTCGTTCCTATTCCCGTTTGGTACACACCTTCAGCAAAGATACGCTCAGTTTCACAAGCGGAGAAACTACGAATTGCTTCGACTGAGTGTGAGTTGTGAGGATTCCCAATAAATATTTAAAAGTGGCCTTTTTTAATTTATGAATAATATTTCTCAAATCTGTAAAAAAGAAAATCCAATTACCACGAATCGATAACTGGACTATCAGCAAGCATGCTGAATAATTAGGTATTCAACCCTATTTGCCGCAAGAATCAATTGTTACTGTCCGGCCCTTGACAGAACCAGACTCAGATATCTACAACAAAGACAAGCTGTCTTCAACAACTTCAGCGAATTGGTCGAAAATAAAATTGGATCGCTGCTTAAGTACCTAAACAGGAATAGGGATATAGCTTTTGTCGATTTTAAGGCTTAATCAATTCTTTTGACAACCTTTTACCAGTGTTGCGGGTCGCGTATGTGGTATGAAAACGGCAAAGCTAGTGCTACTCAAGGATTACAGCATGCTTGCTAAGCCGCCACTTTAACCTAACCTAGCAAATCGATAAAAAGTTTATTAACAATAAATCTCCACCGAGTACATTGAGTCTCGCAAGTCCCGCCTCATAAGCCTCGGTTGCTCTTTATGCTGCTGCTCTTCAACAACGGCCCTCTCCACCACCATTCTAAATGCTATGCTATTTATTTTTCCTTTACATTGCTATATAATATTGGGCTGATTGTAAATTCAAATAAATATTTAAATTTAACAACAAATATTTTTTAAAAACAAACTTCACTCAAGTGTCAAAACGCAGCAAAACACTTTTCGAAAATTCAAAATCCTCATTCCCTTTTTATGAGGGAAAAAGTTTTTCTCGAGAGATTCAGAATAGGAGTATTTATTTCTCAAGAAAAATAAAATTCGTGAGACATGAATTCCTCGAGAATATTTAGAATCGGGCTGTTTATGTTTCGAGTGATTTCAAATTGCTTAGAAGGTTAAAAAAACTTATAAAATTTTTTACAAAAATTTTCAAAGAAAAATATTCAAAAAAATTTTAGTTTTTTTCAACTTTTTAAACATTTCTAAGTCGATTAAGAAACAAAATTTTTTTCAAAATATTTCTTTGAAAATTTTTCCGGGACTTAGAAAAATTTTTTTTATGAACAAAAAACGAGTTCGAAACTGATGCGGCTTATGAACAAAAAACGAATTCGTTTCGAATTCGTTTTACGAACAAAAAACGAATTCGAATTTGAAGTCCGTAACGAATTCGTTTTTTGTAAATAAAGCGTATCAAATGAGAGAAGATATCATTGGCCTTTGACATATATTTTAATATATGACAGGTAGCCTAGTAGGTAGCGCGCATGACTATGAATCGCTGGGACATGGGTTCGAGCCTGATTTTGGAAATTTGTAAATCGTAAGTAAAATTTAATTTGATAATAAAATAAAATTATATGCAATAAAGTCTTAAGATTTGCATATTGAATAATATATTTTTTTTTTTTTTAAATAAAATTAATTTTTTTATGAACAAAAAAAATTCGTTTTATGAACAAAAAACGAATTCGAAACGAACTCGTTTTTTGTTCATAATAAGCGGAAAATTCTTCCGTTTTTTCAAGAGGAATTTCATACGAAAACGAGTTCGAAACGAGTTCGTAACAAAATCCGTTTCGGATGAATAGTACGAAGAAACGAGTTCGTTTCGAATTCGAAACGAATTCGTTTTGCACACTGGGTAACCACCGTGGTTAGTATGCTTGTTGAGAGTCTACTTGTTTGCTTTCGATGATCTGCTATTGTTAGTTTGTGCGTGGGAGAGTATGAACATGTGTGGCATCGAACCTGTTCGACGAGCGTAATTCTCTCTCTCAAATTGGTTTTGCTGTTGGACTTACTAACATTGGCAGTCTGCAAAATCAATGTTGACGCTGAGCAGAAGTTGAGATACATGCCTATGTTAATGCTCTTATCTGTTGCAATTGATTTTTTTTTTGTACATTATTTTGTTTTTGGAAATTTGAAATATTTGTACAACATTTTGAAATTATTTGGTGTAGAGGTTTTCACGCTGAATTAACTTTAGTTTTAGTTTGCTTGAAAGCTAGATATGACTTAGGTTGCTATATAGAAATTAAGAACTTGGTAACCAAATGAATTTGATTTTAAGATATTTACAATTATAAATGATTTTCCCCAGTAAAGTAAGTTTAAGAATAACATGAAAAAAGGCAAATATTTGTAATCATTGTTTAGTTTAAGCGAGGTTGCATACAATATAATTTTTTTTCTCTGTTCAGCAATCACAATTTGTGAATATATTTATAAGCAAAAATATGAATTTTGTTATATGAAAGAAAAGAAAAATGAGATAATTTTTTTTTTGATTTTTTTACATGTAAGGCATCGTTGGCTGGTGAGGTTGCTTAGGGCTAAAAGAAGAGCGTGGAATCTTTTAGCAGGATGGGAGGGTAAAGAACTTGGTGGCCATAACATCTGGCGTCACCATAATAACTCTTGCGGTTGGTGGTTGTTGACTTTAAATTAGTCAGTCTTTCGGCTTCAGTCATTTTTGTGTTTTGTCCATAAATCTCTGTTTCCTTTTTTTATCTCGTAACCTACCTCAACAATAATCTACGGAGCATAACCCTGAGCACGGTAATTTATAAAATGCTTTATTGGTAATTTATCAAATGCTTTAATGCAAAAGAAGTGAAATCAAGGAGGTTAGAAACTTTAGATCTGCCATTAACAAAACTATCCTGACGAGTTGTTATGACTTCACTACAGCACACTGTAACGAACCTTCGGCCTGGGTATTAACTCGCCGATGCCAAGGTTCCTTTACAAATATTTATAATTTGCAGGTGACTAATCTTTATTTCAAATAATGATGTTTCCGCCGGTTCATTTTTTTAATTCACTTTTATTTAATTTAATTTAATTATATATCGATGCACAATCATATCGTATAAAAAATAAAATAATGCAATATATTAATTAATTTCCGCGTTGCGGATCTGCACCGACGCCTTGCGGGTGCTGTACAGCGTCACTTGATGATTGCGCGGGTTAATCCCAGTCGTGGCCTAACACATTTGTTACCTCTCTAATCTTCCCTGTCGAGCGACTAAATTCGTTCGAGAAACCAACACTCCACAGACGCAGAGTTACTCCTATCCAGTATCACGCACCGCCGGTTTTAATATAGTGGCAAGGCACAAGCGCACCGTTGCTGGTATACAAAATGAAGTGCCACGGAAAATACAAACTACGCCTATCCTGTCGCACTTTCGCTATCGGGTTAACTAAATTTGCCTGAGAACGAATATTCCACCGACGCAGAGTTATTCGTACTCAGTACGGAGCACTGTTGGTTTTAATATCACGGCAAGGCACAAGCGCACCGTTGCTGGTATACCAAAGAACAGAATGCAACGCAAAATATAGACAACGCCTATCCTATCGCACTTACGCTATCGGGTTAACTAAATTCGCCTGAGAACATATATTCCACCGACGCAGAGTTATTCGTACTCATTACGGAGCACTGTTGGTTTTAATATCACGGCAAGGCACAAGCGCACCGTTGCTGGTATACCAAAGAACAGAATGCAACGCAAAATATAGACTACGCCTATCCTATCGAAATTACGCTATCGGGTTAACTAAATTCGCCTGAGAACGAATATTCCACCGACGCAGAGTTATTCGTACTCAGTACGGAGCACTGTCGGTTTTAATATCACGGCAAGGCACAAGCGCACCGTTGCTGGTACATCAAAATGAAATACAACTACACTATCGAGTCAAATAAATTCGCCTGAGCACGAATATTCCACAAGCGCAGAGTTATTCACACATAGTACGAGCACCGTAAGTTCTTATATAACAGCAAGACACAAGCGCACCGTTGCTGGTATACCAAAAATAGAGTGCAAAGAGAAATACAAACTACGCAACGAAGTAAAAATTACCTGGTGTTTCCTTAGCTGCTGGTTGACTTCTGTGTACAACGGCTGCCTGCCGCGACTGAGATCGATTGTACGTTGACTCGTTGTTTTATGCTTCTGTTCGCTTTCATGTTGTACCGCGTGGTCGCATCGTTTCATTCTATCAGCTGTTCGTTGTGATCCGGTATTACGCTGGCGTTTTCTCTCATGTTGTACCGCGTTGTCGCATTGTTTCGTTCCAACAGATGTTCGCTGTGACCGGCTGTGAGCAGTGTTACCATTTAATAGAATGGCAAGTATGGGCAAAATAAATTCTTGTCAGGGATACTGTGTCTTAATGCTATTTACTTCATTATTAAACAAAAATATAAACTTAACCGACATTAATTCATTAATTAAATAATTCACGAATAATTAAAATATCAAAACAATAATATGTAGAAAAAAATCAATACTTTCTGGAATCAATTGAACTGAGATGCATAATTTGACGATAGTGTAGACAAAAACGAAGCTTGCCGACTTTTGTCTTTACAATACCTTAACTTGATCGTATATAATATGTTCAAAAATTTTCGGTATTGATGATAACTTAGCCACGGGCCTGTAGTTTGAAACATCATTTTTACACCCTTTCTTGAAAATGGGGCTAATGTATGCATTTTTCCAAAATTTAAGAAAACAGCTTTCTTGAATTGATCTATTAAATAAAATACTGAGGGGCTGACTCAGCACAGAGCTGCAGTTTACTAAAACTGTCGCAGGAATATCATCCGGCCCGGAGTTGAAGTCATCATCAACAGATGACCTCTATGAGGTCAGGAGAGAAAGATATCTCATTAACCGAAACTAAAGGGTCGTTATCCATATACTCAAAATAAATGATTTCAGGGCTAAATAAATCCGTAGAAAACGATTCATTAAACAAATTCGCAAACAACTTGAATTTGTGGAATCTTGGGGATATGAGGTGTCGGTTGCTAGAAGAAGACTAGTACAATAGAGTGTATAAAAAACCAGATGAAATGAGGATAAAATCTCAAGCTCGGAAAAGTTTGGGATTTTATATTAGAAAATAAAACACAATGGTTAGGATTAGAAGAAAATCTAAGTTTTATTGTGCAGAATAGCAATCTTACCAAAATTTAGTATTTGACGCGCTTAAGTGTTAGAGGTTTGAAGAATATCAGCAAAGTGACCGAGAAATCACCTTGGCAAAACTTAGGTAGAAAATTTCGAGAATAATACGAAGTATGTTTAGTACTTAATCTATTATGATAAACGCCATCTGAAGGTGAGCGGCGCGATATTTTCAGATGAAGAAATTAGTCCTACAATCTGGCATAAACATCGCCACCCGCCTTGCAGTATAGCTGCAAAAAAGAAATGTTACGAATAAAGAAATATGGTTTTAGGATAAATAATTCAATTCAATTTTTTCAATATATATACAGTTTGTCAACAAAGTCTTTTGACATAGTAAAAAATTCGTGAATTTTTGATTATCCTTTAAAAAACAATGACACCATATAATTTAATTTTAATTTTTTCATTTATTTCATTTTATTTATTTATTTTGTTATTAATAAAAAAATAAGGAACACAAAATCAAAACTACATCAAAGTTATTACAACAAAACAAAACTATTCAAAAAAACTCACTGTCACAAAAGTGTTTTGACATTTAACAATAAGAGCTAACGTAGCAATAAGAACTCATGTTTAATATTTTGTATGGACACCGTTGACATCAATTACAGCTTGCAGCCTTCGATTCATTGATGAAACAAGCTTACTTAGTTACTTGGGTGGCCATAACAACCCGTTACCGGGTTACGGCCGACCTCAAAAGCTCTCTCCAGGCGCCTCTGCTTTGCGCGCGCCTTCTCCAATCATTCACACCAAGCGTGGATAGAGTTTCCTCGGCTTGGTCTTTTCATCGGAGGCATGGTCTTCCTCTTCGTCGTCGCCCAGCGGCTTCCGCATCAATCACCTTTTTCGCCGGAGCTTTTTCGTCCATACGCACAACATGTCCCAGCCAGCGCAGACGTTGGATAGTGATGCGCTTGACTATGTCAATGTCAGCGTAGAGCTCGTACAGTTCGTGGTTCATTCGAATACGGTGGTCGTCGCCGACGTGAACAGGACCGAAGACTTTGCGAAGAATTTTTCTCTCAAACTCCCCAAGCGTGGCTGCATCAGTCTGCGACACAACCCATGCTTCTGCGACGTAAAGTAGCACGGGTAAGATGAGCGTCTTGTAGAGTGTCAGTTTTGTCGGGCGAGAGAGGTCTCTACTACTCAATTGCTTACTGAGACCATAGTAACACCTATTAGCAAGAGTTAGTCTTCGCTTTATCTCCAGGCTGACATCGTTTTGAGTGTTCACGGCGGTGCCAAGATAGGTGAATTCCTTGACAACTTCGAAAGTATAGTTGTTCGCAGTAACAAAGGATCCAATGCGCCGCGTCTCCCTGTTTGTGGACAGCATATACTTTGTTTTGCCCTCCTTCACCGTCAAACCCACTTTTGCTGACTCTTTTTCGATAGCAGAGAACGCAGCAGTAAAATCTCGCTTACAACGTCCAATGATATCAATATCATCGGCATATGCAAGGAGCTGGACACTTTTGTAGAAAATAGTGCCATTACGATGTACACTGGTTCTTCGCAACACCCCTTCCATCACAAAGTTGAAGAGGTTGCAGGATAGTGGATCGCCCTGTCTGAAACCTCGTTCGGTATCAAATGGTTCGGAGAGGTCCCTTCCTACTCTGACGGAGCTGGGTGCGTTGCTCAACGTCATTCTGCAAAGCCGCACCAGCTTCGCAGGTGTACCGAACTCAGACATGGTGGCATACAGGCAATCCCATATCGGGCTATCGAAAGCAGCTTTAAAATCGATAAAGAGATGATGGGTATCGATCTGTTTTTCGTGGGTTTTTTCCAGGATTTGACGTAGTGTGAAGATCTGGTCTATGGTGGACTTACCAGGTCTAAAGCCGCACTGATAAGGCCCAATCAGTGTGTTGGCAAACGGCTTAAGTCTTTCACACAGTACAGTCGACAGGACCTTGTAAGAGATGGCAAGAAGACTGATTCCCCGGTAGTTAGCGCAGATTGTCGGGTCACCTTTCTTCAGTACAGGACAAAGGACACTGAGATTCCAATCGTCGGGCATGCTTTCAACTAGCCATATTTTGCAGATGAGTTGATGCATGCACCCTATGAGCTCATCGCCGCCGGTTGTGAACAATTCAGCAGGCAGGCCATCGGCACCAGCCGCTTTGTTGTTCTTAAGTCGTTGGATCACAACTCGTACCGCGTCATGGCTAGGTGGTGGTACGTCCACACCATCGTCGTTGATTGGTGGCATCGGGTTAATTTCTCCAAAGGCGGGATTGGTCGAGTCATCGCCAGCAAGCAGCTTGGAAAAGTGTTCTCTCCATAATCTCAGTGTACCCTGCGTATCCGTAACCAGATTTCCATGTTCATCTTTATGAATGAATGAATTTATGAATTTATGATGAAACTAGCTTTTCTAAATCATAATTAGTGGGAATTTTGTTTCATTCCTCCAGAATAATGGCTTTTAGCTTATCACGAGATGTTGGGTGCCTTTTGGCGACATTTTTCTTTAGATGAGCCCACAAATTCTCGATAGGATTCATGTCAAGACTTTGAGCCGGAGTATCTATAACTTTTCCGCAGTTGTAAAGCAGCCACAATCTCACCTTATGCGCTTTGTGTTTTGGGTCGTTATCTTGATAGAACTTAAACTTATTTTTTTCGAACCCAAATTTGTTGACACTATTCTCTAAATGCAACTTTAAAATATTTAGATACTGTTCTGCATCCATCGTATTTTCTATTAATACTAAATCACCCACTCCTTTGCTGGAAATGCACCCCCAAACCATAACTGATAACTTTCCAAATTTAACAGTTGGAATGATGTTGCGGTTTTCTAGGGCTTTTAATGGTTTACGCCACACTCTATTAGGTCCATCATTATAAAAAAAGCATAATTTTTGTCTCGTCACAGAATATGACGTCATCCCAAAAGCTAACTGGCTTAGTAATATGAGCTACAGCAAAAGAAAGTCGCTTTTCAATATTATCCTTGGACAGCATTGGTTTTTTTCGTGCTACTCTCCTTTTTTATGGTTCGTCGCACTGTTTCGTGGCTTAAAGTAATGCCATACTCTTCACTTAACTCACGAGCGATGGTTCTGGTTGATATCATTGGATTTCTATCAACTTTTTTTAATAAAACTCGTTCAACTCTGTTCGTGATTATGCGAGGTCTACCACTTGCAGGTTTATTTTCCAGACGATTTTCATGTTGAGCGCGGTTTAGTATGTTATAAATTGTTTGTCGCGAAAGAGAAAACATTTCGGTTAGTTCAAGAACCGTTTTTCCGGCGAAGTGGTTATAATAAACCAGCTGGGTAACATCGAACGACACTCTTTTTTCCGGCATTTTAAATTCACTTGTTGCAACTGTATTCAACGATGCACAGAACTCATTTAAAATACTTTGTAGACAAGTTTGCTTAAAAAAAATCATTTGAAGGTCATATAGTAACGGGATCATGAACAGTTATTTCATACAAGTTCTATCTGCAGTGCAAAAACAACGCAATGAAGAAATGTAAAAACACTTATGTGACAGCCAAATTTTATAGTAGTCTTGTTGTTGTTGCCATAACTTTCCTTAAGTTTTGAATTTTGTTTTTGTTGTAATCATTTGTAAAGAAGTTTAAAAAATATCATAATTAAAAAAACTAAAGAAAAATAATTGAGAAGGATTGTTTTTTTTAAGGAGAATGTAAAGCTTACGAATTTTTTACTATGTCAAAACACTTTGTTGACAAACTGTATGTATGTATAAAAGTTCAATATATGTAGTTTTAGAAAATAAATTAATCTACATAATACGTTTGCATCTATTTCATCTTTTAATTCTTGAGAGTTAATTTTTTGTTTTAATGTAATTTTTAGGAAAATACAGAAGTGTTTTACTAGGTAGAACAGGACCCGAAAAGGGCCCATCCGAAAACTGTGTTTTGGGCAACTGGAAGCTCACTCGAACTTGGAATGACTCCGGATAAAATAGTTTTTGGGTACACATCAGCACCCAAAACGAATGACACTGGAGCACACCGATCGAAATCAGGATCGGCTAAGACTATGTTGGAGAATTTTTCTTTAGCCTTGGCGTCTAAGAATTTAGACGGTGTCTTTATTATAATTTGATTGGATATATGGAATGTTGCTTCAATTTTTACTTGAGCATCATAATGAGCCCGAATAATTAACGAGCAGACGCGATCGTCACCAATTTTTGTAAGCGGAACACGCAGATGTTCCACTAAATCTCTCGAAATGCGACTTACAGCTATGCAAGGATCTAGGAGCGATCTGGCATAGTGTAGTCTGTCATTAGCTTGGATTCGAACGAGCGCTGTTGGAAACAATGAAGTCACATGCAGCGCTAATATTGACTCTACTGTCACTAGCTTTCTAGGAATAGAGCTCGATGGCATCATTGATTCGCAATTCCGCGGGAGCTCATGCATATGTAGCAACGTATGATGATTTTGTTTGGCAATAGTGGCAACCATCTTTACTCCTGCAAGAACCCTCGGAATGTTGATGAGCTAGACAATTTGAGCAGTACTTATGGAGGAGTACTGCGCGCATTCGTTGCTCCGTGCTCATTTTTAAAAACTTTGAACATGCACGTAGAGGATGATGACCGCTGCATACGCGGCATTGATAGCGCCTGATTACAGCGCTTGGATTGCGCCTGATGGAAAGACGCGCTTGAACGTTACTAACTTTTTCATTATTTTTTACAATGCGGGGCATAATAAAGCTGAAAATGGAATTGAAGAACATAAACAAAAGGTAATGGTGAGATATCAGAAAATATTATTGATTCGTGGGAAGAAGTACCAATTTAATTATCGGACGAGTTATTGAACCGCGATCGGTTATGATATCAGCAACGCGGGCTAGATTGTCTTGGCCGTAGTAAACTTTTGAAACGCGACCTAAACGCCATTCGTTTGGAGGCAGATTTTCGTCGCGAACTACTACGATAGAATTAATTTGTATGTTTTCTTGGGGTCTTTTCCATTTGTTGCGTTTGTGCATTTCTTTTAAGTACTCATTTTTCCAACGAGCACAAAAATGTTGGTGAAGAGCAGTGAGCAGCTGCCACCTCTTTATAATTGAAAGAGGCTGCTCTTCAATATGTGGTTTTATTGGGGCTAAAAGTGGACCTCCAATAAGGAAATGGCCAGGAGTTAGGGCCACAGAGTCCATTGAATTTTCGGAAATTGCAGAAATCGGCCTTGAATTAAGACATGCTTCAATTCGAGACAATAAAGTTGACAGCTCTTCAAAAGTGTATTTGAAAGAACCTGCAACCTTTTTGAAGTGCGTCTTAAAGCTTTTAACGCCAGCTTCCCATAGGCCACCCATATGTGGGGCACCAGGTGGAACAAAATGCCACGTTATATGAAAGTGACTAAAATTGGAAACTATTGTCGATCGAGAAACTTGGAAAAAATCCCGTTCGAATTGCGAAAATGGTTTTACCATTATCGGAGTAGAGATGCAAAGGGCAGCCACGCCGTGAAATAAATCTACTGAACGCAGCTAGGAAGGCAGGAGTGGAAAGTGTGCTTGTTGCTTCCAAGTGTATGGCTTTTGTGGAGAAACACACAAAGACGCATACATAGCCCTTTGTAAGCAAACAAGCTCTGCCAGTGTAATTTTTTATTTCGAACGGCCCAGCAAAATCTAAGCCTGTATGTTCGAATGGGCGTGATAAGGCTAACCTCTCAGGAGGCAGAGTTCCCATCAACTGAGTTCGTACACGTTTCTTATAAATAACGCAAGCCTTGCAATTATTTATCGTTGTTTTTATAAGATTTTTAACCCTCGGGATCCAAAACTGTGTGCGAAATAGTCTGAGTACCAATTGGTTTCTTCCGTGAAGAGAAATTGTATGCGTGAATTGCACAAGTAATCGACTAAGTGAACAATTGTACGGTAAAATAATGGGATGCCGCTCATCATAAGATAATACAGGGGATGAAATTAGTCGACCGCAAACTCGAAGAATTTCAGATTTATCTAGAAATGGATTCAAATTTAGTAGACTACTTGATGATGAAATTTGTTTCTTAGCTAATAACGCCTTATACTCCGATGGATACGAAACTTTTTGACTAAGGACTATTAAACGGTCTCTAACGCTTCTGATTTCAGTGCTAGTAACTTCGTCAGAGCTATAATGAAAATTGTTGCGATGCACAGGATGAGTGCGATGGAAAAATCGGACTACATATGCAATTACTTTCATTGCCTTAGAAAAAGAAGAAAATCGATCTAAAATATCGTCGAATTCTTGAAAGAACGCAAAATTGGATTTAATTGACTTTATTTCAATATCAGTTTCATGCTGAGATTGATCGTGAGAGCTTGGCCAATGTGTTGGTTCAAGTTTAAGCCATTTTGGCCCATGCCACCAGAGTTTGTTGTGTTCAAGCTCTTGCGGTAAAAAGCCTCGACTTCCAAGGTCAGCTGGATTAGCCTGAGAGCTAACATGAAACCAGTTTGCAGAGCCAACCAGCTGAACGATTTTGGAAACTCGGTTCGCAACAAATGTTTGCCATTGGCATGGCGGTTTTTGCAGCCAAGCGAGTACTATAGTGGAATCTGTCCAGAAGTAAATAATTTAATTTTAAACTTCTAAAAGAGGAACTATAGCGTCTACCATTTCCGCTAATAAGCCCGCTCCGCACAACTCAAGCCTTGGAATAGAAATTGTTTTTACTGGTGCCACCTTTGTTTTGGCCTGCAATAAATTAGAGACTATGGAACCAGATTTCGTACGGATACGAACATAAATAGTGGCTGCATACGCTTTTTCTGATGCGTCACAAAATGCGTGGAATTGAACATCAGAGTCAGGAGAGAAATTAACCCATCGAGGAATTTTAATGCGATTAATATGTGGGTAACTATCAAGAAATTTGTGCCACATATGTAGGCAGTTTTCAGTTAAGGTCTGGTCCCACTCAATCTTTGATAGCCAAATTTGTTGCATCAAAGTTTTGGCCAAAACAATGCAGGGTGCCAGCCAACCTGCTGGATCAAAAAGCTTAGAAATTTGTGACAAAACTTCACGTTTAGTAAAGTTTGCCTTGTGGTTACATTCTTAGCATTCTATTTCACGCCAATTGTTTTGGCATTGCTGCAATCGTCTAATTGAAGAAAGTCTTCGCTTAGTAGGTGCTCACGTGGAATACCTTCGAGAATATCTTGAGAATTGGGTGTCCATTTTCGCAACGAAAATCCTGCTGAAGCAAGAGCAACGATCAGCTCATTTCGTGCGCGAACATAAGTGGATAAATCATGGCCTCCTGCCAACGCGTCATCAACGTACATTGAATTACGTAAAATGCTGCTGGCTAAAGGAAAGGATTCATGAACATCCTTTGCTAACTGTAACAATGTACGGATTGCCAAATATGGCGCGCAATTGACACCGAAAGTGACGGTGAGAAGCTCGAAGTCTTGGAGTTCATGTTGTGGTGAGTCACGAAATAGAATTCGTTGAAATGGAGTATGACTCGTATCCACAAGAATCTGCCGATACATCTTTTGGATATCGCTATTGAATACAAAGCGATAGAATCGCCATTTTAGAATTAGCAGTGTTAAGTCGGATTGCAACACTGGCCCTGTGAGTAAAATATCGTTTAAACTTTTACAATTGGATGCTGGACTAGAAATAAATCTACTGAACGCAGCTAGGAAGGCAGGAGTGGAAAGTGTGCTTGTTGCTTCCAAGTGTATGGCTTTTGTGGAGAAACACACAAAGACGCATACATAGCCCTTTGTAAGCAAACAAGCTCTGCCAGTGTAATTTTTTATTTCGAACGGCCCAGCAAAATCTAAGCCTGTATGTTCGAATGGGCGTGATAAGGCTAACCTCTCAGGAGGCAGAGTTTCCATCAACTGAGTTCGTACACGTTTCTTATAAATAACGCAAGCCTTGCAATTATTTATCGTTGTTTTTATAAGATTTTTAACCCTCGGGATCCAAAACTGTGTGCGAAATAGTCTGAGTACCAATTGGTTTCTTCCGTGAAGAGAAATTGTATGCGTGAATTGCACAAGTAATCGACTAAGTGAACAATTGTACGGTAAAATAATGGGATGCCGCTCATCATAAGATAATACAGGGGATGAAATTAGTCGACCGCAAACTCGAAGAATTTCAGATTTATCTAGAAATGGATTCAAATTTAGTAGACTACTTGATGATGAAATTTGTTTCTTAGCTAATAACGCCTTATACTCCGATGGATACGAAACTTTTTGACTAAGGACTATTAAACGGTCTCTAACGCTTCTGATTTCAGTGCTAGTAACTTCGTCAGAGCTATAATGAAAATTGTTGCGATGCACAGGATGAGTGCGATGGAAAAATCGGACTACATATGCAATTACTTTCATTGCCTTAGAAAAAGAAGAAAATCGATCTAAAATATCGTCGAATTCTTGAAAGAACGCAAAATTGGATTTAATTGACTTTATTTCAATATCAGTTTCATGCTGAGATTGATCGTGAGAGCTTGGCCAATGTGTTGGTTCAAGTTTAAGCCATTTTGGCCCATGCCACCAGAGTTTGTTGTGTTCAAGCTCTTGCGGTAAAAAGCCTCGACTTCCAAGGTCAGCTGGATTAGCCTGAGAGCTAACATGAAACCAGTTTGCAGAGCCAACCAGCTGAACGATTTTGGAAACTCGGTTCGCAACAAATGTTTGCCATTGGCATGGCGGTTTTTGCAGCCAAGCGAGTACTATAGTGGAATCTGTCCAGAATTAAATATTATAATTTTAAACTTCTAAAAGAGGAACTATAGCGTCTACCATTTCCGCTAATAAGCCCGCTCCGCACAACTCAAGCCTTGGAATAGAAATTGTTTTTACTGGTGTCACCTTTGTTTTGGCCTGCAATAAATTAGAGACTATGGAACCAGATTTCGTACGGATACGAACATAAATAGTGGCTGCATACGCTTTTTCTGATGCGTCACAAAATGCGTGGAATTGAACATCAGAGTCAGGAGAGAAATTAACCCATCGAGGAATTTTAATGCGATTAATATGAGGGTAACTATCAAGAAATTTGTGCCACATATGTAGGCAGTTTTCAGTTAAGGTCTGGTCCCACTCAATCTTTGATAGCCAAATTTGTTGCATCAAAGTTTTGGCCAAAACAATGCAGGGTGCCAGCCAACCTGCTGGATCAAAAAGCTTAGAAATTTGTGACAAAACTTCACGTTTAGTAAAGTTTGCCTTGTGGTTACATTCTTAGCATTCCATTTCACGCCAATTGTTTTGGCATTGCTGCAATCGTCTAATTGAAGAAAGTCTTCGCTTAGTAGGTGCTCACGTGGAATACCTTCGAGAATATCTTGAGAATTGGGTGTCCATTTTCGCAACGAAAATCCTGCTGAAGCAAGAGCAACGATCAGCTCATTTCGTGCGCGAACATAAGTGGATAAATCATGGCCTCCTGCCAACGCGTCATCAACGTACATTGAATTACGTAAAATGCTGCTGGCTAAAGGAAAGGATTCATGAACATCCTTTGCTAACTGTAACAATGTACGGATTGCCAAATATGGCGCGCAATTGACACCGAAAGTGACGGTGAGAAGCTCGAAGTCTTGGAGTTCATGTTGTGGTGAGTCACGAAATAGAATTCGTTGAAATGGAGTATGACTCGTATCCACAAGAATCTGCCGATACATCTTTTGGATATCGCTATTGAATACAAAGCGATAGAATCGCCATTTTAGAATTAGCAGTGTTAAGTCGGATTGCAACACTGGCCCTGTGAGTAAAATATCGTTTAAACTTATACAATTGGATGCTGGACTAGAAGCATTGAACACTACACGTATTTTTGTAGTAGTGCTCTCGGGTTTTATTACTGCATGATGTGGCATGTAGTAATGGCTTGGAAAATGCGAATAAGTTGGGAGGGAAACATTTTTCATATGACCTAAATCGAGGTACTCTCGGATTACATCATAATATTAAGCTTTGAATTCTAAGTTTTTACTGAGACGAATTCATTCCTGAGAAATTGTGCATTAGCGATTGCACGAAAATGACCTATTTTAATATTTTCTGGATATCCTTCCTTGAATGGGAGTGAAACTATATATCGACCATCTTTGTCTCTTTTTGTAGTTTTCACAAACAAGTCTTCGCAAAAACGCTCGGAAGGAGTAGATGCGTGTTTTTGAGGAAGATCCTCCACCTCCCAAAAACGAGAAATTGCTCTATCCAGCGCAACTTCATTAAAAAATGAAACACAAGTTGTAAAAGTGGATACTTTGGAATTTGTAACCGTACCGGTTAAAATCCATCCGAAAATTGTTTCTTGTGCAATTAATGAACCGCAAAAATTGCGTTGGATGCCGTCAAGCAGTACCAGGGGGAGTAGGTCACCACCGATCAAAATATCGACGGGTGAACTCTTATAAAACTCGATATCTGCGAGTTTTATGTTAGGAATTTTGTTCATAATTGCGGGGTCCACCGTATGCGTTGGAAGACTGCCAGTCAGATGAGGAATGACAAGAGCTGAAGTTTCAATTTGAATTGCAGAATTAGCTGGAGAGCGCAATACAAAAGAGCAAATTTTTTGTGCCTTTGCCGAGACGGCATTATTTAGGCCAGAGACTTGGGCTTGTACGGATCTAAATGGAAGCTTAAGGAGATTAAAAAGTTTTTCAGAAATTAAACTTGCTTCAGATCCTGGATCAATTAATGCACGTGCAGAGTATTTTATGCCTAAGTGCCAAATCTGAACAATTGCTGTTCCCAAGAGGACACTTTTGAAACTGGATGCAAAACATGTTTGCACAGTTTCTTCAAAATTGGGGGTTTGAGTGGACTGTAGTTGTAGAGCGTGAGACCTTTGATTACTAGAGTTATTGTAAAAAGGTGGAGAGCTAGGATTAAGGGGGGTCGAGTTGACCGCAAAAGTCACTTAAAGCAATTGTGCTTACTTTTGCATTCTTTAGCCGAATGCGAATGCGCAAAGCAATTAATACAAAGCCCAAGCTTTTTTACAGAAGACAATCGCTCAGTTGTATTCATTCGCAAAAACTAGGGACAATTGCGATTAGTATGTTGTTCTTTTGTACATATCTTGCACTTTAAATTTGACATATTATTGTGATATGTATTAATTTTTCGTATTGAATTACGATTACTAGTATTTGAAATATATTTTGAAGAAGTTGGCTTTTGAGTTTCAGATTTAGACTTTATCGAGCACTTGATGTCTGAAACCGTCTCAAGGGTTTGATATCGACTAGTCAGGAAGGCATCAAGTGCGTCCCAGGATGGAAGATCTGTTTTACTCTTAAGGGACTGCTCCCAAAGTGCAAGAGTTGCATCTGGTAAGCGACTAGAACAGAGAAAAACAAATATGGGATCCCAGTTTTCAATTTTAATATTGTAAAGCTGGAGCGCAGATATACAACCTTGCACATCGCGCTGAAGTTTCTTCAGGGCACTTCCGGATTCGGTTGTCACTGGACTAAGACTGAATAGAATCCTAAGTTGGTTATTGACAAGAATTTTTTTATTCTCGAATCTGTCTTGCAAATTCTGCCAGGCTAAGAGAAACCCATCGTTGGTCAAAGGAGATTTCTTAACGATGTCACGTGCTTCACCTCGCGTTTTTTGGTTCAGGTGGAATAGCTTTTCCACTGGACTTAATCTGGAATTATTTTTGTAGATCGCCGTAAACATATCCCGAAAGAAAGGCCACGAGAGATAGTCTCCATTGAAAGCTTCTATATCACATGGTGGTAGTCGAAAATTACTGCCTTGGTTATCTGGAGAACTGGTTTCTGTTGGTCTTGAAGCTGTCATGGCAAGCCCTTGGATAAGCTCACCGATTTTCCCAACGCAACGCACATATGCATGATATAACTTGCGATACCGATTCTTGATTGAAGCAAGTTCAGCGCTGGTATCGTCGTCATCGTCACCTGCTCCAGGCAAGGGCACTTCACGCAGACAAGAGAGTTTTAAGAAACCTTGACATTGCTCCATATGGATTTCAGGTCCTCTCGATGAGCTTCCAAAATATGGGTGGAAAAATCCTTAGCTGGCATTTCCGAAAAATCCTTTTCGTATTCGACCAAGCTATCAGTCGTTAGAATAAAAGTTTCTAACTTGCACATTGTGATAGCCACAGAAAATTATCGATTTAGGAACAAATTTGTAAAAATTTTGAAAAATTCAGGATAGTCCTATTTTTCAAAACAAGGGCAATGTCCAAAAATTTCCGAAAATTTGGAGGAAATGAACCTAGTTCAGAAGTGAATGAAGCGAAAATGACGAGGAAAAAAAAAGAAAGAAACAACCCAAAATAATTTCAAATAAGAAATTCTTAGAAAAAATGAATTTCGACAAATGCGAACCGAAAAATTAAGAAATTCTTTACCAAATAAAATTTATTTATTTGTAAAAACTGATTTTAAAATACAAAACAATTTCAAAATATCTAAAATTGTTAAAAAGAGAAATTGAGGAATCGCAAGAATATTTCACAAATCCGAAATTAAATCGCTAGAATATTTCACGAATCGGAAACTAAAAATCGCTAGAATAAGCCACGAATTCGAAAAATAAAAAACCGAAAATAAGAAATCGCTAGAATATTCCACGAATCCGAAAAATATAATCGTAGGAATGTTCCACGAATCTGAAAAAAATTAAGAAAAAATTCAAAAATATTTTCGGGTGAAAAGTGTCGGAAAGGTCCCAATGGACAATACAACAAAAAAAAAAAATAGCGAATAAAACTTTGAACTACGCTATCTTTCGTAATAAAAACTTTCGCGAACGGATTTAACCAAATAAACCAAAGCAGCACCTTGACTTGCCTTAATTATTTGAAACCGGAATTAATTTTAAAAATTTTACTTTTGGATATAGTCCAGTAGAATTAGTCAAAAAAAAATGAGAAAAAAAAAAAAAATTCATTACAGCAATCTGACAGCGGAATATTGTTGAACAAGCTCTTGTAAAAGAGGACAAAAAAATCGAACCGACAGCAGCTATCCGTTGTGGAATGGGGTGCATTTTTAGAGGTCGAACACAGTTTTTCACGATTTCTGGCTAAACTGTGCATCATATCAAAAAAAAGTTCGATGCAAAAGTTGTAGGAAATAATAAGATCTACAACTTTTGAACTGATCATTTTCACCTTAACCTCAAAATTTTTCAAAAAAATGGCTGAAAACAGCTTTTTTGGTTTTTAATTGTTTTCTTTCACAAAAAAGTATCTATGAAGCTGAAACTTAGGCAAAAGATACTTTTCAGTGTTACACAAAGGCAGTAACTTTTTAAGACGGAAATATTCAGAGGTTGCTATTCAATTTAATTTTTAAGCTAAAAAAACCGAAATTTTTAACTGAAATTCCTCTTAAAACTACACCTCCTAAGGAGTTCTGTTTTGGCTCACTTACTCTTTGTTTTGTCTTCTTTAGATAAATGGTAAAAAAAGGTACTCTGCAATGGAAAAATTGACAGAAAAATTGAAAATTTGTTGTCTCTCTGCGAGTAGAGAGTTTTTTCACATTTGAGGCGATGCCACGCCCCTTTTTAGAAATCAGAGTTTTTAGTAATCTTTCTTAGGATTCAATCTATCTTCAAACAAAATTTCATCAAAATCGGTCCATTAGTTTAGCCAAGGACACATTTTTCCTTTTTAGGGGCGTGGCACCACCTACTATTGAAAAACAAAGTATACATGTCCCCCTTCTCCTTACAACCTTTCCAACAAAAAAATTGAGCGATTACGTTGTGCTATGGCTGAGAAAAAGTGGTGCAACCGTTTAGAGATTGCCTATTTATGTATATTTTTTAGTAGCACTTTCTTTTCAAACACGTTTTTTGAGGTTAGAAAGCTATTTTTTCGAAAAAGGCCAGACGCCATCAAGAAATTGAGATAATTTCTGATTTTTTCATATGCTTGAACATTTTTTTTTTTTCAAAACTGAATTGGGCAGAGGGGGTGGCCTTTTTGACAAAGAACTTACTTACTTACTTGGGTGGCCATAACAACCCGTTACCGGGTTACGGCCGACCTCAAAAGCTCTCTCCAGGCGCCTCTGCTTTGCGCGCGCCTTCTCCAATCATTCACACCAAGCGTGGATAGAGTTTCCTCGGCTTGGTCTTTTCATCGGAGGCATGGTCTTCCTCTTCGTCGTCGCCCAGCGGCTTCCGCATCAATCACCTTTTTCGCCGGAGCTTTTTCGTCCATACGCACAACATGTCCCAGCCAGCGCAGACGTTGGATAGTGATGCGCTTGACTATGTCAATGTCAGCGTAGAGCTCGTACAGTTCGTGGTTCATTCGAATACGGTGGTCGTCGCCGACGTGAACAGGACCGAAGACTTTGCGAAGAATTTTTCTCTCAAACTCCCCAAGCGTGGCTGCATCAGTCTGCGACACAACCATGCTTCTGCGACGTAAAGTAGCACGGGTAAGATGAGCGTCTTGTAGAGTGTCAGTTTTGTCGGGCGAGAGAGGTCTCTACTACTCAATTGCTTACTGAGACCATAGTAACACCTATTAGCAAGAGTTAGTCTTCGCTTTATCTCCAGGCTGACATCGTTTTGAGTGTTCACGGCGGTGCCAAGATAGGTGAATTCCTTGACAACTTCGAAAGTATAGTTGTTCGCAGTAACAAAGGATCCAATGCGCCGCGTCTCCCTGTTTGTGGACAGCATATACTTTGTTTTGCCCTCCTTCACCGTCAAACCCACTTTTGCTGACTCTTTTTCGATAGCAGAGAACGCAGCAGTAACATCTCGCTTACAACATCCAATGATATCAATATCATCGGCATATGCAAGGAGCTGGACACTTTTGTAGAAAATAGTGCCATTACGATGTACACTGGTTCTTCGCAACACCCCTTCCATCACAAAGTTGAAGAGGTTGCAGGATAGTGGATCGCCCTGTCTGAAACCTCGTTCGGTATCAAATGGTTCGGAGAGGTCCCTTCCTACTCTGACGGAGCTGGGTGCGTTGCTCAACGTCATTCTGCAAAGCCGCACCAGCTTCGCAGGTGTACCGAACTCAGACATGGTGGCATACAGGCAATCCCATATCGGGCTATCGAAAGCAGCTTTAAAATCGATAAAGAGATGATGGGTATCGATCTGTTTTTCGTGGGTTTTTTCCAGGATTTGACGTAGTGTGAAGATCTGGTCTATGGTGGACTTACCAGGTCTAAAGCCGCACTGATAAGGCCCAATCAGTGTGTTGGCAAACGGCTTAAGTCTTTCACACAGTACAGTCGACAGGATCTTGTAAGAGATGGCAAGAAGACTGATTCCCTGGTAGTTAGCGCAGATTGTCGGGTCACCTTTCTTCAGTACAGGACAAAGGACACTGAGATTCCAATCGTCGGGCATGCTTTCAACTAGCCATATTTTGCAGATGAGTTGATGCATGCACCCTATGAGCTCATCGCCGCCGGTTGTGAACAATTCAGCAGGCAGGCCATCGGCACCAGCCGCTTTGTTGTTCTTAAGTCGTTGGATCACAACTCGTACCGCGTCATGGCTAGGTGGTGGTACGTCCACACCATCGTCGTTGATTGGTGGCATCGGGTTAATTTCTCCAAAGGCGGGATTGGTCGAGTCATCGCCAGCAAGCAGCTTGGAAAAGTGTTCCCTTCATAATCTCAGTGTACCCTGCGTATCCGTAACCAGATTTCCATGTTCATCTTTACAGGTAGATGCTCCGGGCTTGTAACCTTGGGTCAGACGCTTGACTTGTTGGTAAAATTTTCGAGCATCATTCCTAACCCGTAACACTTCGAGTTTCTCACGCTCGTGCCTTTCCTGCTCTCGTTTCTTGCGTCTGAAAAGGCGCCTCTCTTCCCTTTTCTTTTCCTTGCTTGCTTAGAGCAACCTTGTCCTATCCATCTTATTTCCTGGATGGCGGTGATGTCAGCCTTAATTTTTCCGAGGGCATCCGCCAATTCGATAGAGGCACCTTCCCTATTGAGGGTCCGGCTATTCCAGGTGCATATCCTTAAATCATAGTCCTTTTTTCGTTTGCAGTGGTCGTCAACGTTGAGGGGTTCATTATCCGAGGCGGGTACTAAACCCTGCGCACAACCCAGTTTACTTCCAGGGAGGACACGCTGCACACATTCGCTCACTATCTCAGCGGATGCGGAGATAGCTACCCAGATGGATCCACGGGGAGGCTGTGTGTCAACTTGCTAATGGTTGGCTCAGAGATCGGTCTGGCAATCCCCAGGTGGAAAGCAATCAGAAACTTTACTCTGATCAACCAAAAGCCAATCCATCCAATGACAAAGAACTACCCATTTATATTTTTTTTTTTCAGTGCACAACATTTTAAGCTTTAATTCTTTAACATCAAAAAATATTTTATCTCACTTTCACAAATTAAGTAATTCTTTTATTTAACAAAATCAGAAACAAACTTTTAACACTTACTTACTTACTTGGGTGGCCATAACAACCCGTTACCGGGTTACGGCCGACCTCAAAAGCTCTCTCCAGGCGCCTCTGCTTTGCGCACGCCTTCTCCAATCATTCACACCAAGCGTGGATAGGGTTTCCTCGGCTTGGTCTTTCCATCGGAGGCATGGTCTTCCTCTTCGTCGTCGCCCAGCGGCTTCCGCATCAAACACCTTTTTCGCCGGAGCTTCTTCGTCCATACGCACAACATGTCCCAGCCAGCGCAGACGTTGAATAGTGATGCGCTTGACTATGTCAATGTCAGCGTAGAGCTCGTACAGTTCGTGGCTCATTCGAATACGGTAGTCGTCGCCGACGTGAACAGGACCGAAGATTTTGCGAAGAATTTTTCTCTCAAACACCCCAAGCGTGGCTGCATCAGTCTGCGACACAACCCATGCTTCTGCGCCGTAAAGTAGCACGGGTAAGATGAGCGTCTTGTAGAGTGTCAGTTTTGTCGGGCAAGAGAGGTCTCTACTACTCAATTGCTTACTGAGACCATAGTAACACCTATTAGCAAGAGTTAGTCTTCGCTTTATCTCCAGGCTGACATCGTTTTGAGTGTTCACGGCGGTGCCAAGATAGGTGAATTCCTTGACAACTTCGAAAGTATAGTTGTTCGCAGTAACAAAGGATCCAATGCGCCGCGTCTCCCTGTTTGTGGACAGCATGTACTTTTAACACTTATTTTTTGGAAAACTTTTAATTTTTATTTGTTCATTCACTTTATTTAAATCACTTTTTTCTCACTAAAAAGTATAAAAAATATAATTGCAATATAAATAGGTGTTCAAATTGGTTTTTGATTTTAAAAAATTTTATGCGTTCAAATTAAAAGTGTCCCACGTACATAAATGAATATCTTTTATGTAAAAAGTTCAATGAACTTAAAGATTTCAGATCAAAATGTACATGGGAATTGAAACAAAATTATATTGAAAGAAATTGCTTATAGGAAAGCCAAATGTTTCTGAAAAACAAATTGAAAACGAAAGAAGAGACTTGTCAACAAAGTTGTCAATCAACTTTAGTACGCAAGTTGCAAAAAAAAAGTGCAGGAGAGACTTTTTTTGCAAAATCAATTTTCAAAACACGAAGAGTTGAATTCGATAAAGTGGTGAAAATTTGAAAGAGAAATGTTGATAAAGAACTGCTGCTCGACACAAAGCTGCTAGCAATATCTTTCACAACAAATGTATGTACACATATGCTTGTACGTACGTATGCATGTATATATGTATGTATGCTGAAATAATGAAATGCAAGAAATGGAAGAAATATTTATGTGCACAAATGTATGTATCTATCCATTATGTATATATGGAAACCCGCAGAAAAAAGGCGCGAAAAAGGCAGCGTTATGTACAAATTTTATGAACTTTTTAACTTAAAAAATAACACTTTGTCTTATGAATTTTCTTTTTTTTTTTTAGTGAAAATTGATTTACTTTTTACAATTCTTTAATTTTGCTAAATCTTCTTTCTTTGCTTTATTTTATGTTCTTTTTGAAACTTTTAACTGTATAACGCTGCGTTTTTCGTTTTAATGACTTTTCCAACTTTAATTGAAGTTAAATACCTTTTTCCCTTTTTAAGCCTGATATTTTGAGTTTTTGCACATAATTACTATTTTCTATTTTCACAAGCTATGCTTTTTGGATGATTTTTTTTTATTTTACTTTTTTCTTGTTAACTTTTAGTCTGAACACTAATTCTTTTTGCACCATTTTTTGGAATATTTTTAATCTAAATTATGGAGTTTGCTTTTTTAGAGGTTTTTAGATTGATTTTTAATATAAGGACTGTCACAGAAAAAACTTGCACTTTGTTTTTTAGTTATAAAATACCCAGCAATTTTTTTGGTTTTATTTATTTTTTTATTTTTTTATTAATAATGGCTAGTGTTCAGAATATAAATATCTAAAAACTTATTAACAATTTTGTTTTTTCTATAAAAATTTCTTACTTTTTTTTTAAGGCCCTTCATTAAATTTTGCACAGTTGTTTCATCGACAGTACGGTTCGATCTATTCCACTTAAGTCTGAAGTCTTGAAAATTTTTTGCAGTCCTGCCACTCTTTCGAAGATCTCTTTTCATTAGAGCCCAATATCTTTCAATAGGGTGAAGCTCTGGGCAGTTAGGCGGATTTGCTATTTTTGGTACAAAATTGATCTTTTTACTTGCATACCATTCCATCGTAGCTTTAGAGTAATGAGAGGTTGCTAAATCTGGCCAGAATATCACGGTACCCTTATGTGCACGAATAAATGGTAGAAGACGTTTTTCGAGGCACTCGTCTATATAAACTTTGGAATTGATTGAGCCTTGCGTAACAAAAAAGCTGCTTCTGAGGCCGCAGGTGCATATGGCCTGCCAAACCATATATTGCTTCGGAAATTGCGAAATTTTTTTTTTTTTTGAATTTACTAGGCACATTCCCCTTCTTCGGTGATGTATAATATTCGTGCCCAGGTAGCTGCTTAAAATCTGCTTTAACGTAAGTTTCGTCGTCCATAACACAGCAGTCAAATTTAGTCAGGTACCTTTCATACAATTTTCGGGCTCGCATCTGAGCAACCAACTGCTTTTCATCAGAACGGTCTGGTACTTTTTGAACTCTATATGTCTTCAGCTTACTTTTTTCCTTTATCCTTTGCACAGTAGATTTTGATGTACCTGCTCTATCCGCCATATCTCGCACTGAGGTGTTGGGATTCTGCTTAAAAAGGCGCTTCACCTTCGCCGCTACCTTTGGGTTAGAAAATTCTGGTTTTCTGCCTGAACCCTTTTTTCGTGAAACAGGTAGACCCTTCTTATAATTAGAAATAACCGTTTTGACAGTTCTTTCTGATGCACCAACTATTTTTGCTATAGTTGAATATTTTAACCCTGGATTTTGCAGGTATGTGGACAAAATCAGTTCGCGGACTTTTTCTTGCTTGCTAGACATCTTTGTCGTTAGAAGTGCTATCTTCAAGTGTTATACATCATATCAAACGTCACTTTATATGGAATAAATATTTTGTCTTTTTAGACCTATAAGATTATCAGGTAGAGTATAATCTTAAAAAATAAAAGTGCAAGTTTTTTCTGGGACAGTCCTTATTTTTTCACAGTTTCACACTTTTCTACCGTTTTTCGTTATATTTTATTTTTTGGCGAGTTGAAAAACGCGGGGGTAACCTTCGCAGTGGTCTCTCAAGAACTAGTTTGAAATGAAATAAAAAATGCAAACGTACCTTGGTGAAGAGAACGATGCAATTTAGAGAGCAAATGATGTATGTAGGCTTATGCGTGTTGAAAATAGATTTTGATTCCTGAACTTTTGATAACTTCGATTATAATTGCATCCAATAAAAAACTGGTTTTCTTTGAATTCTTCTTCTGGCGATCCGGTTCGAAATGGACCAAAATGAGTTTGTGGAATCTTGGGGATATGAGGTGTCGGTTGCTAGAAGAAGCCTAGTACAATAGAGTGTATAAAAAACCAGCTGAAATGAGGTTAAAATCTCAATCTCGGAAAAGTTTGGGATTTTATATTAGAAAATAAAACACAATGGTTAGGATTAGAAGAAAATCTAAGTTTTATTGTGCAGAATAGCAATCTTACCAAAATTTAGTATTTGACGCGCTTAAGTGTTAGAGGTTTGAAGAATATCAGCAAAGTGACCGAGAATAATAATACGAAGTATGTTTAGTACTTAATCTATTAAGATAAACGCCATCTGAAGGTGAGCTGCGCGATATTTTCAGATGAAGAAATTTGTCCTACCATCTGGCATAAACACAACTTGTTGTAAATTTTAAAGTATTTCGTCAACAAAAATTTGTTGTTGTCGAGTTTTTGGACAAGATGCATAAAAATATGTACCATCGTCCGAAGGAGTCCATTTTAGGTCAGGCAGATTTAAGTCACCTAACAACAAAATGTCGTCATTAGTGTCTAGTTCATTAATAATATATTCTACGGCCATCAAAAGACATTCGTAGACATCTGCGCAACTATTTGGAGGAACATAAGTGTTAAGAATGTATAAATTAGAGTTACAATGTGTAACCTTAACACATAACAGTTCAATATTAGATGAACAGGCAATTTCAACTAATGAACTGGTTAAATGATTTCTTATAGCAATTAAGACGCCTCCACCAACAGAAGAAAGATCTTCCAAGTGTCTGTCTCTTCTAAAAACGTGGAAACTATTATCAAAAAGTTCCATATTGAGTAAACTGTTGTTTAACCAAGTTTCGGTAAACACGATAATATCCTCAGAGAAATTCTGAGTTGATAAAAAGATATCTTGCGTCTTGGAACGCAAACCCCTTACATTTTGATAGCAAAGGGATAGCCGTTTCAGTTTTTTGAATTGGAACGTGCAGTTTTATCATTTTTTTTCGATATAAATTCTGAAATATAGATATTATCCACCCATGCTTTAGATTTAAGAATGCCAGAAACATGAGAAGATGCCACTGTTATTTTAAAAGACGCATGAGTTGGTTTATTACCGAGTTTCCTCCAAGAAACGAAGGCGTCGGCAGGAATAATTTGATTTTGTCTGATAAAATTTTTAACGCTGTCAGAGGTAGTGTTGGAATGAAGTCGTGAAATGAAAATCGATTTTAACCTTGGTAATGCCTGTAGGGAAACCGGAGGCACAGAGCCATCAATCGCAACATCCACCCGCGGATTGGCAATAACCGAAATTGACAGAGGATTATTTATAGTGGAGGAAGGAGATGGAAGATTGTTACTAAAGATTATAGCGGAAAAATTGGGAGTGGGTGAAGAGGTATTTAGAGAGCAATCCACGGGAGTTTTGTCACGACTGACGGCCCTAGTTAATTACATTATCACATCAACTTGGTAAATAAAAATATAATTTAATATTAAAAAGCCAGAACAAGGACAATACAACTGAAAATAAGCGCGAAAATAGCCGAAACCTAAGCGATGATAACTGAATCAATACTGTACATTAGACATATTCAAAAAAATGTCATGTTCTAGATTTCTTCGGAAACACTCAAAATTCGAAAACTTATTCATATTCTATATCCTCATTGAAAAAAGTACTCCTAGGGTTGCTACCATAACTCCAAAAGTTTCATTTTTCGGAATTTGAGTAAAAAATAAAGAAAAATAAACTTTAAATTTTTTTTTTCGTGTACACGTAAGTAAGTATCGAAAAAAATTTTAAGACTTTTTTTGGAGCCTTTGTATAGGTAAAAAATTCATGATTTCTACTCAAGTAAAGCTTTGGTGTTACTTGAATAGCAGCTCTTATCCTTTGCTGTTTTCACTGCTTTCACCTAAATACACTATAATTTTGATGCTTTTTGATCAGTTAATGTTAAATGCTAAACTTTAAATAGTGTGCGAAAGGTGGCAACACTGTTTTTCTTGGACACTTTCCGATAACTTTAAATTTTTGTATGAGATTTTTGGTCGCAGAACCGGCATAGCAGGTCAAAAAAAAATTGTCGAAAAAATAGATTTATGTCGATTAATATTGAAAGTGTGGATAAATCCTCTAAGTGTCGAGAAACTCAATAGCCCTTTGGTAGCATTATATTTAGTGGTAAAGTTGATTCCAGACGTAGTACTGGTTCCAAGGTAGAGGCAATAAAAAAGCAATTCGAACGTGACGAAAAACGGAAGTGTTTTCATGGCTATCTATAGAAAAGCAGAAGTCAGCGAAATCTGGCATAATTTTTTAATGCTTGTTTGTTTTTTATTGTTAGAAAAATTACAAATAAATTTACAATTATCCAAACGACTTAACAGCTATAGCAACTAATGGCCTTAAGCTTAAATTTAATGCGTGTTATTTTAAAATGTTATGCTTTAATAAAAAATGAATGGTGTCACGCCTATAATATGAGGAAAAACTAACACTTTTTATACATTAGCATCTATTTGACGCTGATGAATAAAATTTTGTACATATGTATGTTTCATATGGCTTATGCAAAGTTCTAAGCATTGTTTAGTTGAAAAAATGGGCGTTGCTACACCCACCATTATAAGAGGAAATTCTAATTTATAACATCTCATCAAATATTTGACGAAGTACATATGTATGTACATAAAAGGTAAGGGCAAAAGTAAGTTTCAAAGAAAAAAGTGGGCGGTACCACGCCTTCCATATAAGGAAATACCAAAATTTGTGATGCAGACGAATGAGACTAGATACGTATGGGACGTTCCAAGTCAACCGGGACAGTGGTCTGTCCGAAATTGAGCGCAGCGGAAAAAAAGCAGATCCAATGAAAAAATAGGTGGTACCACACCTTCCATATGGGCATTTCTCTCATGTGGAATGCGACGGAAGTACACTTTAAAAGTGGAATAAAAGTCAAAGTAAAACATTTTTATTTTTTTTTGTTTGTGTTTATAGAACAGTTCATAATTTTTAATTATTTTTTACTGAGCCTTCTGTTCAGTACTGTTAGTGCGAGAAAAACACAAAAAAATTACAGCGCAAAATGCATAAAAAGAAACAAATCATTTCTTTTGGGCAAACCAGCAGCTTATACTAGTTTCGATGACCGCTACGTCATCATCATCAGTAAGCTTTGTTCGCCGAAATTTAATAGTCTACTAGCATACTATATCTTACTTCTTGCGTTGACCATTTAAGAATCATCGCAACAAATATAAACATAGTGCGCCAAAAACTACATGATTTGTTTCTTTTTATGCATTTTGCGCTGTAATTTTTTTGTGTTTTTCTCGCACTAACAGTACTGAACAGAAGGCTCAGTAAAAAATAATTAAAAATTATGAACTGTTCTATAAACACAAACAAAAAAATTACCTTCGGTGAGCTTGCCGATTTTACATATTAGCACTTGCACCTTCGTTCGTATCGCCAAATAAGCTTTCAACGGAGCGCTAGTCAAGAAATGTGTGATATCAAAAAGATTACAAGAACAATTGCATATGAAGAAGGAAATGTAGTTTTTGGCGCACTATGTTTATATTTGTTGCGATGATTCTTAAATGGTCAACGCAAGAAGTATGATATAGTATGCTAGTAGACTATTAAATTTCGGCGAACAAAGCTTACTGATGATGATGACGTAGCGGTCATCGAAACTAGTATAAGCTGCTGGTTTGCCCAAAAGAAATGATTTGTTTCTTTTTATGCATTTTGCGCTGTAATTTTTTTGTGTTTTTCTCGCACTAACAGTACTGAACAGAAGGCTCAGTAAAAAATAATTAAAAAACATTTTTATTTTTTTCTGTTACATTAAGGGATAGCCTTTTGGTAGCACTATATTAAGTGTTAAAGTTGATCCCAGACGTAGTAGTGGTTACAAGATAGAGGCAATATGAAAGCAATTTGAACGTGACGAAAAACGGAAGTGTTTTTCATGGCTATCTATAGAAAATCCAACATTTTTTAATGTGACTAATTTTAAAATGTTATGGAATAATATTACTTTTTATTAGATTTCGTTGGATTGAAAAATCTTATTTATTTTTTTTCTTACAAGGCATAATATCAATCGAACGTGACATTGCGAACGCTAAATATTTTTCCATTATTGTTCACTTGGGCAATTTTTCACAAAGATTTTAATATTTATATAAATAATAACATTTAAGATCTATATAGTATTTAAAAAACAAATTTAATATTTATCATTATTGAATTGATTGGTGAGATCAATTTTAACAAAGAAAAGAGGAAAGAGAAGATATTTTTTTTAAAAGAATATAAAACTTGTCTTTTTGCTGTTAAAACGTTTTTCATGTGAAAGGCGTGACACCGTCCTACAAAAAAAAAATTTTCTTCTCAGGAATCAGTTTGTCCCCATACCAAATTTGATCCAAATCGGTATAGTGACTCAATCGTGGCTGCCTATGAGGGGCGGTGCTACGCCCACTTAAAGAATTTAGAGTAAACTTTTTTATGGTACAATCTATCTTCTTACTAAATTTCAAATATCTTCTTACTTAAAACAGCTCCAAAATTAAAAATTTTATTTTTTTGCTCTCATTGTTTGTTTTTTTGTAATTATGCACATGAAACTCTGTTCGAACAAAAGTTTTGACACACTTGCTGCTGTTATCAATTACGAAATGAGAACAAATGATGTTTTTCTATATTATTTGTGACATTAGAACATGAACTTAAGCAAATTAAAAATTTACAGTTAATAGGGATTAGTTTGATGTTTTCATATTTATTTTAGCTAATTGATGTAGGAAGAGAGATTTTGCGGAATAACTATCATCATGTATCATCTCTCTAACAGACTTAAATATTTAAGGCAAACTACTATTCAATACTAGAAAAAATAGAGAAACTGCATTTATGCAAGTTTGCACGGGGTTTGTAAATGAGTTCTGGTATAAATTGCTTAAATTAACAAAATTTGAATATTTTCCTTAGATAACATCAGATAGTAATGCTCTTATAATAACTTTTAATTTTTCTGCCACGGTTGGCCATTTGGCGGAAATACATATTGCGCGTTTGCTGGATGGCTGTCATAAATCAAAAAAAAAATTTGTTCAAGTTAATTATACAGAAATAACCATTATTCATTTATGTTTTATTTTGTGTGAAAAAATAGTTAAGGTATCTAATGATTTATTTTCACATAAAAAGTAGTTTATTGAAAACTTTAAATGCGTTTTTCTCTAACTTTTTGAGTTATGTATGTCGAAAAAATCGGTTAGTGTCAAAAAATCTTGATATATATCGAATAAGATAGGTTAATTTCGAAAAATTCGATATATGTCGATAGATGTAAATGTTGTTAAAGAAGTTATTGTTAAAAAATTTCAAGAATATGAAATGAGTATGCTGTATTGAAAAATATGTCAAAAGCAGAGTGATTCGAATTATGTTGAAAAATTCGATAAGTGACGAAAATAATGTCAAATAATCTTGAAGAACGTTGAAAAAGTCGAAATATATAGATATATGTCGATCAATTTCGAAAACTATCAAGAAAGTCGCGAAATGTCTTACAAATCTATGTAAGTTGAAAAATATCGGAAGTCGAAAAATTTCAAATATATTTCGAAAAGTCGATTAATATTGAAAAAATCGATAAGTATTGAAAAGTTTTCGACATTCATTCAATGGAACACTAGAGTGAGCGCTGCGTGCCATTATTTACACATTAAATTCTTTACCCTTTCACAAACGAATGCCAACCCCATTTACACTTGCCTACTATTGATTAGAATGCTTTAAAGAAGCGTTTCATAAACTACACACAATACAATATATATACTGGGTGTTTTTTTTAGAGGTTTGTTTTTCGAATAGAGATAAAACTGGCATTTTATGGTCAAATCTGGCAACTCTAATGTCATTTATGTTCAATTTGGTTTGCCATTTCATCATGAACAGGTTGACAAAAGAACAACGCTTGCAAATCGTGCAAATTTATTTCGAAAATAATGGTTCAGTTCGCGAAGTTTACCGCAAGCTCCGTCCATTTTATGGTCGACATAATCGTCCATCAGAGCAATTAATTCGGTTAACCATGGGTCGTTTTCGCACTACGTTTACTCTATGTGATAGTACGCATCCGCAGAGACGTCGAACAGTGCGCACCGAAGAAACAATTGCCGCTGTAGAGCAAAATGTTGAAGAGGACCCGAATGAATCGATTCGCCACCGTGCACAGCAATTGGAGCTTTGTCCATCAACTTTATGGAAGATTTTGCGCAAAGATCTTGGCTTGCAACCTTACAAGATCCAGTTTGTGCAAGAATTAAAGCCGCGAGACCATGCAATGCGTCGTGATTTTGGTGTATGGGCCGAAAATGAGATTGATCTCGATGCTGATTTTCATCGCAAAAGTGATGAGGCTCATTTTTGGTTGAATGGCTACGTCAACAAGCAAAATTGCCGCATTTGGAGTGAAGAGAATCCACATGAGACCCTTGAGACGCCATTACATCCACAAAAACTGACTGTTTGGTGTGCTCTATGGGCTGGTGGAGTCATTGGGCCATACTTCTTCCGAAATAATGCTGGAGAGTCAGTTACCGTTAATGGAGACCGGTATAGAGCCATGATAACCGACTATTTTGTTCCCGAATTGGATGGCATGAATGTGGATGAGTTGTGGTTCCAACAAGACGGCGCTACATGCCACACAGCGCACGTCACAATCAATTTATTGAAGGAAACATTCGATGAGCGCATAATTTCGCGGAATGGACCTGTCAATTGGCCACCAAGATCGTGTGATTTGACACCATTGGATTATTTTCTTTGGGGATATGTGAAGTCGCTCGTCTACGCCAACAAACCAGAAACGTTAGGGGACTTGGAAGCCAACATTCGTGGCGTTATTGCCGACATACGGCCCCATATGCTCGAAAAAGTGGTTCAAAATTGGACCTGTAGAATTGGCTTTATTCGAGCCAGCCGCGGCGGCCACATGCCCGAAATCATATGTAAACATTAATGGCATAAAATTATCCTTACAATAAAGCCAAATTGATGGAAATTAAAACGATTTTCTTGTGTTTTATTTCAATTCAAAGCTCCATACCTCTAAAAAACACCCTGTACAACTAGCATTACCCTGTGCGCATCGCCTCACCTCAACCGTGGTGTAGATTCGATGTGCGGTCTGCGTGAAAATTCTATTTAAAAAATACTTTTGTATGAAGACAACCCTCAGTATGCACCCAAAATAAAATTTTAAAAACCTAAGCAGTGCCTCTTAATATAAAAACCACGTGATGTAAATTTCATGAGAATCGATTAAGCGGTCTTCGAGAAAATGATATTTAAAAATAATTTTGTATGTCGGCAACCCTAAATAAAAATTTTGTAGCCTAAGCTATGCCTCTTAACATAAGACCTACGTGGTGTAAATTCGGAGTGAATCGACTAACCTGTTTTCGTGAAAATGATATTTAAAAATATGTTTGTATGAGGGTCACCCTAAGTATGCACCCTGAATAAATTTTTTTTGACCTTATATGTGCCTCTTATTACAGAAGCCATGTAATGTAAATTCCATTAGAATCGATTTGGCGGTCTTCGAGTAAATGATATTTAAAAATATTTTTGTGTAAGAGACACCCTAAATAAAAGTTTGTATCCTTAGCCTCTTAACATAAAAGGTAATTGGTGTAAATTCGGTGTGAATCAACGTACCTGGCTCTGTAAAAATGATATTTAAAAATATTTTTGTGTGAGGGCCACCATAAGTTTGCACCCTAAATAAAATGTTTACGATCTAATCTGTGTCTCTTCACATAAAAGCCATATGGTGTAAATTCCATGAGAATCGATTTGGCGGTCTTCGAGAAAATGATATTTAAAAATATTTTTGTGTGAGAGCCACCCTAAATAAAAGTTTTGTATCCTTAGCTAAGCCTCTTAATATAAGAGCTACGTGGTGTAAATTCGGTGTGAATTGTTTAACCTGTTATCGTGAAAATGATATTTAAAAAAAAAAGTGTGTGAGGGCCACCCTAAGTTTGCACCCTAAATAAAATGTTTACGATCTAATCTGTGTCTCTTCACATAAAAGCCATATGGTGTAAATTCCATGAGAATCGATTTGGCGGTCTTCGAGAAAATGATATTTAACAAATATTTTTGTGTGAGGGCCACCCTAAATAAAATGTTTGTAGCCTAAGCTATGCTTCTTAACATAAGAGATACGTAGTGCAAATTCGGCGTAAGTCGATTTACTTGTCTTCGTGATAGTGATATTTAAAAATATTTTTGTGTGAGGATCACCCTAAGTATGCAACCTAAATAAATTTTTTTAAGCTTATCTGTGCTTCTTAATGTAAAAGTCATGTGGTGTAAATTTCAAGAGAATCGATTAAGCAGTCTTTGAGAAAATAATATTTAAAAAATATTTTTGTGTTAGAGCCACCCTAAATGAAAGTTTTGTATCCTTAACAATGCCTCTTAACATAGGGGCTACGTGGTGTAAATTCGGTGCGTATCGACTAACCTGTCTTTGTGAAAATGATATTTGAAAATATTTTTGTATGAGGGCCACCCTAATTTTGCACTTTAAATAAAATTGTTACAATCTAGTCTCTGCCTCTTAATATAAAATCCATTTGGTGTAAGTTCCAAGAGAATCGATTACGCTGTCTTTGAGAAAATGCTATTTTTAAAATATTTGTGTATGAGGGCCACCCTAAATAAAAGTTTTGTGGCCTAAGCTATGCTCTTAACATAATAGATACGTAGGGTAAGTTCGGTGCGAATCGATTTATTTGTCTTCGTGAAAATGATATTTAAAAATATATTTGTATGAGGGCCACCCTAAGTACGCACCCTAAATAAAATTTTTATCATCCAATATGTGCCCCTTAACATAAAAGCCATACAATGTAAATTTCATGAGAATCGATTTGCCTGTCTTTGAGAAATCGCTATTTTTAAAACATTTGTGTATGAGGGCCACCCTAAATAAAAGTTTTATAGAATATGACACCCGCCTGATCGATACTAACATACTGTAAAAATTTCATCAAAATCGGCTGGATAGTTTCCGCGTGCATAAGAGACAGACAGACAGACAGACGGACAGACAAAAAATGAATTTTATATAATAGATATGTATGTTACATAAAAGTATTTATTATTATACAAACTTTTTCCCAAGAATCCAGTGCCACCTGTTATTAAAATATGCGTGCCATGATAAAAGTGCTGTAATGGAGTTAGCTTTTCTTCTATGGACAAATCCTTTATATACATTCCGTTTTCGGTCAATATTTTATTAGGTTTCTACAGCAATACAGTTTATCTGAAAGATAAAAAAGGTATTAGTGAAAACGTTATATAACATTACAAAAAATTAAAGTCTGGATATAATATTTGTTCCCTGATAGCTACAAAAGTATGTATGTAGAAGAGAGTAAGGCCTGTAACTCACTGCGACAAAACAGTTTCAAAACAGTTTTCGTCACATTAGTACATATGGGAGTGCTACTTCTTTGAGTGCACTCACTGTGTTTTGAGACAAACACAAAACCTTTTGTGCTGAAGCATTGGAACTTTTGCGAAACAAAACTGCTTCGGTATGTACAGAATCAAATGAGAGTGCGCTCATTTGAAACTTTTTTGTATTCCTGGTAATCGGTGAATGACGCGCGCAAAATCTATGGAATGAAATTAACATAGAGAAACACAAAATTGACGAGGAAAATATTAAAAATGATATTTTAATTGATGAAGTGGAAAAAAGGCCAGCACTTTATGATAAAAGATTGAGCCAATACTCAAATATGAACATTAAAAAGATATTATGGCTGGAAGTTACACAAAAAATGTTATTAGATATTTGGAGCGACTTAAATTCCACAGAAATAAATGAAGCTGGTTTGTGTTTGTTTTTTATTTTATATAACAAATTTTATTTAATGGAATCCTACAGATTTTGGAACTAATTCTTCGGCTTCCTGTACTAATTCCTCGGTTTCTTGCATTAACTCCTCAGTTTCAGCTATGGATATTAATATTTTAGTATCTTATTTTGTTATTTGAACATTTTTGTTACTTGTACTAACACCAACCGACATTATTACATCATTTGTTTAAAACTTACTATAAAGAATGTCTTATCTTATTTTATTAAAATGAATGCATCCATGCAGGGGTTCATTGTACTCGACAACACACTCGTACCTTCGGACTCGGTGTCAATTAACTTCTACACTCAATGCAATCTTTGCTGGCTTAGGGGATTACGCTGTGTTTTAGCACACAATTGTCACGTCGCATGCCTGTCTATCTTAGTTTGTCCTGTATTAGATTAAGAACAAAAAAGTACTTACGTGCATACAAAACTAATCAGCACGACAAGTACTATAACTTGTTACAAGTTCATCATAATCGGAGGACCCCCAAATCTTAAGCAATTATGATATCTTCTTTAAAAGTTTTTTTCAATACTAGAACTTAATTTCAATAAAAGACCCTATAACTTAAAATATTTCACAGTACATACTATTTACTGGTGCATAATTTCAAGAGTTGTCCTGCGGTTATGGCACATTTCTGATATACAACGCTATTATCCCATTTGACTAAAATGTAAAAATATAAGGGACACTTACATCAAAATATTTCAAACACAACTCTGCTTCAATTTGAATAAATTTAGCAAAAATTACACGTTAAATTCGCAAAATATTAATAAAGTATTAACTAAATTAGTTAATTTTATTTTCATGTGGTGGCAACGTTAACTTATTTTAAAATACAGACATCACATCAAACATATTTACATATTTGTGCTTAGAATAAAAAAAACACATAAGAAAGAAAAGTTTAGTTTAATTACCATTGGACAATGGAAGCTAAAGTTAGCTTAAGCCGATCTTTTAAATAAAGTTTTGAGTTATGTTTATTAGATAAGTTATGTTTATTAAATTTTTTCGTACTGCCAAGGTATAGACCCCTGAGGTGATGTAAAATAAGCCGCTATATAATTGCGTATGTTTGTGGCTGAAGTTGGTGTACTGTTTCTTGAACATGCCATACTTTTTAGTGGACATGTGTAAGCTGTTTCATAGAATTTGTGCCATCTTTGCAACGAACATAATTGTGTAGCACACAGCAGGCCAAAATGATTTTGTCACAACTATCAAGGTTAACATCTATGGGTCTATGGAAGATTCTCCATTTATTACTAAGAATTCTACCATGCGCCGAGCAAATGAGTGACGATAGTTGTATATTTTTTGCACAGGCGTAAGTTTTTTTTTTGAAAACGGGCGCAATATGCGTGTTGAAAGACCAAATGCTTCATCTGCGACCAAAGAAAAAGGAATTGCTTTGCCATTTGGATCATTAGGCAAGTGCTGATGGCTCGGAATTTGCAACAAATTTTGTTGAAGCCTTCTTCCAATGTTAGATTTTGAAAACACACTTGAATCACTTGCAGAACCTGTTGCACCAACATCAACGTAGACAAACTTATAGTCGGCATCGACCCATGCCATTAAAACCACAGAAAAGAACTTCTTATAATTAAAAAACTGTGAGCCAGTATTTTTTGGCTTTATTACGCGGACATTTCCGTCTACTGCCCCGATTGCGTTCGGAAAATATGTTCGTGTGTTGAATTGATGTGCAATTTCCAGCCAATCTTCCTCAGTCTTTTCAGCCATTTAAAGTGGTTGTAACAAATTTCAAATTTGAGTGCATGTGGATCGAATTATTTGCCTTACTGTTGTTTCACCCAAGAGATACACGTACGATAGGGCTCTCATGCTTGCTCCTGTAGCAAGATACCTAATACAAAAATTATTTAATTATTTATAATATATGTATACATTATTAATAATACATAAGTTATTCGAACTACCTATGTTTTTCTTTACAGTTATATTGTATGGAAGAATTTGAGAAGCTGCTTTCTAAGAGAACTTCGAGACCAAAAATGCTTAAAATCTGGTCAAGCCGCGGTTAAACGGAGGAAATATTATTACTATGATCAGCTGTTATTTCTACTGCCAAGTTGCGACGATCGTGAAACAAGTGGAAATGCTTCTTTAATTGAAGAAAACGATATTCTCGAAAACGAATTTCCCGAAAACGAAATTCCCGAAACCCAAAGACCGGCAGATAGGCCTAAACGATCAGCTCATAAAAATAATAGCAGTTTTGAAGAAAATCTTTTGGAAATTTTGAAAGCTCCAACTGATTCCGATACCCATTTTGCTTTGTCTCTTGTGCCAAGGTTGCAAGCACTGAATGATGAACAAAAGTTAGATATGCAGCTCAAAATATTAAACGCCTTTAAGGAAAGCGCAAGGCCACAACGCCTAAGAATCTTGCCAATGACTGTAAGAAACAGTGCCCGACCATTTACCACATCTACACCTGTTTGTGTTCAACCGCTCCAGTTGTCTCCTGGTGTAGCAGAATCAACTCCAAATGGGTCATTTTTTCATCCTGATTCTAATGAAGAAGTTAATAACCTGCAGTCATTTTTTTCTTATTATTCTGAAGATGTATAGAAACTAAAAGTATATTTTTATCAATTTATGGTCTCATTAGTCGATAGCATATATGTAATACTTCTATATTGCTACTAACCTACCTGCTCAGTGTGTTTGAAGTTCACCAAGATTGTTGACATATCCAAATGCTGCAGCTTGTTTTGCGCATTCGCTAATTTTCTGTGTGTTGATTTTTAAAAATATTTGTAAACAAAATTGACTTATTCTGAAATAATTGTAAGCAAAACATATTAAATGCCAAATGGAATCAAGGGCGGCGCAAAAAAAAAAATTAGATTAATTTTTTATTATTTGGAAAAAAATATTGGTTTTATTTCGCAAGAAATTAACATCAATGTATAATGAAATTTCGACATTATTGATTGTTAAATAAAATTAATTTGGTAAATTTATTCGTTACGTACACTTTTTCTTCTACCAATTTTGTGCTTTCGTAAAACAATCTTGTGTCAATATACATATTGATAATTGCCTTACAAAGTTGGATCCTATGGTCGTTAAACAAATCCGACCTTTCTTAAAAAGTTTCTAATTTAATATGAAAGTCCATAAATGCATTAGAAAACACAGATTCGATATTTTGAAAGACTTTGTTCACTTAAAATGTTTTTATATTTTTGTCTGTGAACTGAGTTGAATGTTGTCTTATTACTTTTTCGCAAGTCAGACAAATATCGCACACATCCTTGGAAGGTGCCAAAAATAGTCCCATAATTTTTAAGGCAGATAATGCCGGTAATTTATCGCCTGTCAATTGACTCCTGCATTGTTGCGCTTTTTATGTTTTTTTGAACTTTCCATACTACAAAACCTGCTATGTATTGAACAACATTTTCAACAAAAGTGGATAATCTCCATAATGCGTCAATAACGTCATGAGCTTCTTGTAAGTCACACACACTTTCATTGCTAGTTTTCAATTTCAAGGCCGAAGATACTTCAAGAACCTTAACATTTTCGAATGCGCAATTCCCATTTTGAAACTCTTTTATTTCATGCCTTACCAAAAGACGTCTATATGCGCTTTTTAACTGCACTACATTTGGGTTGTTGTTGAAGCCTCCTCTTGCACGTATTGCACTAAAAAATGTCTCTAAGCAATCTTGAGATAATTTGTGTGTGAGGAGGTACGATTGACCAAGGCACTTTATTTTAGTATATAGAGCAAACATATTCTTAAGCCCAATAATCATTCCTATGAATCCTGTTTTCCTTCCTGTTTGAAGAATTGGAACGTCAGTTGTCTCGCGCAAGCTTTTTGCATGTGATTTCAACCTCGAATAGTTTTCGTCATTGGAGGTGCATCGAACTGATGTTTGGAAAATTTATTTTTACAATTTAAAATATCAAACATATTGTTGATAAATAAGCAAAATTGTGCGGTAGTTGGACTTTCCTTAAAAAGATTATTAATATTGTTGTCAGTTAAGACATTTGCGAGAAATAGCAATTATAATTTTTTGAATATGAATCAAATCTTACGAGTTGAAAAAAAATTTTAAAAAAAAAAAACTAAACGCTACTGGTGTTCATAAAATCTATTGTCAATTTTCGGTCATGCGCAGTAGAGTTGATAGCATTTGACATGTCATATTCTGTGTGAACAGAAATTGGCTATTGTAGCAATATAGAAGTATTACATATATGGTCGATAGTTTGTTTTTTAACTTTTTAATAAACGAAAAATAAATGGAAACTATAACCAAAAAATGGCATAAGTTTATTTTAGCTGACATTCTTCAAATCAATTTATTTTTTTAGGGGAAATAGGGAGTTAAAACTAAAAAAAATATGAAAAGAAAAATAAAGTCGCTCGGATCTAGTTTCGGATATATAGACATCGGAAGTTGCGGATATAGCTTTTAGAAAAATGATTATAAGTTGAAAACTCCTGAATGGAACATGGAAAATATGGGTATTATAAGAAGCATAATTTAATGGCCCACACTAATGGTTGCAAATTTTTAAAATCTAACCCATAATTTTGGAGATATGAGGCGCCCGATTTCAAAACCGGCCAAGTCCAAAAAAATTAAATTTTCAGATATTCTCATATATAAAAATCTAGACCATGCTTTATCTTTCTACAATGGTTTTAGATTTAAAAAAAAAATTTTTGACACAAATATTACACTTTTTAATTTATTACACTAGTCAACAATGGTTTTGTTGCCCTGGATGTCTCTGCGGATTTCTGTAGTTTCAGGCTCACAGCTTACGGATATATTCATGAAAGTTCTGGATTGGCTCTAGTTTTTATGATATTGATGTATTTATATAATATATAAAAATCTCGTGTCGCAGTGTTTGTAACCGAACTCCTCCGAAACGGCTTGACTGATTTTTATGAAATTTTGTGTGCATATTTGGTAGATCTGAGAATAGGTCGTAGGCTATAAAAATTTTATTTAGGGAACATATTTAGGGTGGTCCTCATACAATAATATTTTTAGGATAGCATTTTCGCAAAGACCACTGCATCGATTCACAATTTACACCCCGTGTCTTTTATGTTTATAGACATAGTTGAGTCTGTAAAACTTTTTTTAAGTGTGCATATTTAGGGTGGCCCTCATACAAAATATTTTTAAAACAGCAATTTAACGAAGACAGGTTAATCGATTCACATGGAACTTACACCACGTGTCTTTTATATCAAGGAGCATAGCTTCGGTTATAAAACTTTTATTTAGGGTGCATATTTAAGGTGGCCCTCATACAAAAATATTTTTAAAAATAGCATTTTAACGTAGAGAGGTTAATCGATTCTCTTGGAACTTACACCTCGTGTTTTATATATCAAGAAGCTCAGCTTAGGCTATAAAACTTTTATTTAGGGTGCATATTTAAGGTGGCCCTCATACAAAATATTTCTTAAAACAGCATTTTAACGAAGACAGGTTAATACTGTTTGATTATTTGACTTGTTTTGTTCTTACTTTGTAAAACTCTATTTTTTAAGAATAGATACTTTTGCTGAACTCTCATTTATTGATTCAAACTAAATTTGTGAAAATAAATGCAAATAAAATCTTGTGCTAACAGTTTGTTTAATAAGCACTTCACCTTATTATAAAAGTTTGGCTTATGTACATCAATTGAGTGTGCTAGTGACGCCGTACTACGTGAACCAGCAAAAAAATAATTTATTTAAAAAATTAGAGGACGCACGACGCGCATTTGGGTAAGTTACTATTATAATGCTTAATACTTTGTTTTATTTTTTGAATTTTTATTTCAATACTACTTATTTTATTTTTCTCCGCAGAAATATGAGTACATCGCAAAGAAAATGCAAATATAGCCACGACGTATTGTGTTACATTTGTGGTGTTTACAAAATATAAAAACAGACACGAAATATCACAGATTTTGTGAAAGAAGTTTATACTGCTTATTTCGGATTTCGTATTAAAAATCAAAATAAATCATGGGTTTGTAAATTATGTGTTGAATCTTTACGTTTGTGGAAAAAAGGAGAACGCCACGGGTTAGATTTTGGTATCCCTATGATCTGGATGAAGCCGAAAAATCATTTCAATGATCATTCAATCATTTCAAGTAGTTTGTATGCCCTCAGAGTCTAGAGTGTCACCAAGCTTACAGCATTCAATTCAATATACTAGTGGAAGTGAATATGAAGGTGAAACATCACCAAAGTTGTTTTGTCAAAATGAGCCCAGTGATTTAATACGAGACCTAAATTTATCAAAACAAGCATCAGAACTTCTTGCTTCAAGGTTAATAGAAATGAATTTATTAGCATCAAATGTAACAATTACATCATACAGAACAAGAGAAAGTGCCATTTTACCTTTTTTCAGTGAAAATGAAGAGCTTGTCTACTGTAATAATATTGCTTAGTTACTTCTAGATATGGGTTTAGAACAATACAAGCCTACTGATTGTCGACTCTTCATTGATAGCTGCAAAAGGAGTTTAAAATGCGTTCTATTGCACAATGGAAATCATTTTGAATCAATTCCAATTGCTCATTCAACAAAGCTCAAAGAAGAATATCAAAATATTAAATTAGTTCTACAAAAAATTAATTACTATGAACATCAATGGCCGGTTTGTGTTGACTTGAAAATGGTAAACTTTTTACTTGGTCAGCAAAGTGGATACACGAAAAACCCCTGTTTTATTTGTATGTGGGACAGTAGAGCAAAGCAAATTCACTGGGAACAAGATGTATGGCCTTTGAGAGAATCCTTAATTGTTGGCAAAGCTAATGTAGTAAATGAGCCTTTGCTAAGTTGAGAAAAAATCATACTTCCCCCTCTCCATATCAGATTAGGTATGATGAAACAGTTCGTCAAAGGGCTGGACAAGAACGGAGAATGCTTTAAGTACATTTGTCGAGCATTTCCTAAGTTAAGTATTGAGAAGTTGAAAGCAGGAATATTCGATGGCCCTGATATTCGCACATTGATAAAAGACACAAACTTCATAAAAGTTATGACTAATTCTGAAAGTGAAGCTTGGAGGGCTTTTGTGTTGGTGGTGCAAAATTTTTTAGGTAACTATAAAGCACCAATTTACAAAGAAATTGTGCAAAAGATGTTGGAGAGCTTCAAGCTTTTAGGAGCAAATATGAGCGTAAAGCTACACTTCCTTCACAGTCACTTGGATAGATTTCCTGATAACCTGGGAAATCACAGTGAGGAACAGGGAGAACGCTCCCACCATGACCTCAAAGTGATGGAAAAAAGGTATCAGGGTAGATGGGATCGTCATATGCTGGCAGACTACTGCTGGTCATTACAGAGAAATTGTCCACAAAAGAAAATCTTATACAAGGTATTTCTCTGAAGTGTGACATTATTACTGCTATTTTTTTCTCTTTTTGCTTCTGTTTAAATTAAAAAAATATTAAAACAAAACATTATATAATATTTTTCAATAAAAATTGATTTTATAGAATAACATGATTTATTTCCTCATTTACTCTGCTATTTATAGTGCAACTAGCTGATCCGGCTGATATGACCTCAATCGGTCAAGACGTTCAGAAGTTACGCGATCACAAACAGACGCACCAACGAATATATGTATGTATTAAGGCCACCAGGCATATTTACACCCTAAATAAAAGTTTTATAGCCTAAGCTGAGCTTCTTGATATATAAAACACGTGGTGTAAGTTCCAAGAGAATCGATTAACCTGTCTACGTTAAAATGCTATTTTTAAAAATATTTTTGTATGAGGGCCACCTTAAATATGCACCCTAAATAAAAGTTTTATAACCGAAGCTATGCTCCTTGATATAAAAGACACGTGGTGTAAGTTCCATGTGAATCGATTAACCTGTCTTCGTTAAATTGCTGTTTTAAAAATATTTTGTATGAGGGCCACCCTAAATATGCACACTTAAAAAAAGTTTTATAGACTCAACTATGTCTATAAACATAAAAGACACGGGGTGTAAATTCCATGTGAATCGATGCAGTGGTCTTTGCGAAAATGCTATCCTAAAAATATTATTGTATGAGGACCACCCTAAATATGTTCCCTAAATAAAATTTTTATAGCCTAGGACCTATTCTCAGATCTACCAAATATGCACACAAAATTTCATAAAAATCAGTCAAGCCGTTTCGGAGGAGTTCGGTTACAAACACTGTGACACGAGATTTTTATATATTATATAAATACATCAATATCATAAAAACTAGAGCCAATCCAGAACTTTCATGAATATATCCGTAAACTGTGAGCCTGAAACTATAGAAATCCGCAGAGACATCCAGGGCAACAAAAAAAAAAGTTAATTTTGTTGAGTAGTGTTATTGATTCATGGGTTTCAAAACCGGCCAAGTCCATGAACTTGCATTCAAACCAATCCAACGCCTTGGAATCAAAACCGGCCAAGTCCAGTACATTGGTATCAAAACCGGCCAAGTCCACTTTTTTTCCATCGCCTTGAAATCAAAACCGGCCAAGTCCAGTTCATTGGAATCAAAACCGGCCAAGTCCAAAATTGTTTTCTCAAAAACATTCGCAAATAAAACTTTAAATATCTGATCTGACGTACCTTGTGTAAGAAATTTTATAAGCTATCATGTGTGAAATACTTTCTAATTTTTCAATGAACATATGTAGATGAAAACAAACGTTTTTCATTGTTTTCCCAAAAGTATGAAATATGGACTTGGCCGGTTTTGAAACCGGGCGCCTCATATTATGATTTTTCTGAAATTTCGACCAAATTTTTTTTTAAAAACCTTTTTTTTCAAAAAAAGTGTTGATAAACTATAGTTATTTTAGCATGTTAAGAAAGCTTAATTTATGTTCTTTAAAATGGTATATAAGTAGCTTGTTATACATTTTTGCGTATTAACCCCCTTTTTTTGGCGGAAAATAAAAAAAATATTCAATGAATTCTTATGGTCTCTATTTATGGTCAAAAACAATAAAAAACCAACAACATCAACAATAATGATTATTATAAGACCATTCTCATTGTAAAGCTTTCAAATTTTTATTATTAATCGCGCGCGTTACTTTTAATAAAAATTTTTCGCCTGTGGCGCTCCATTCTTTCAACATAACATCAAATTTTAAAAAATTATTAATTTATATGACATCCTTATTATTTATAATGAGAAGGTTCTTATATTTGCTGTGGTTGTACTTTTTACCTAATTGTAATAACAAGTCTCGGAATTGTGTGTTCTGGTAAGTAATGGCGTCACTCAAAATATCCAGAAATTCATCGAAGCTTTTAACACTCATTCGAAAGTTACGAAAAAATTTATCTGGATACAATCGTAAGTTCTCAAATGCATTGTAGAATTTGTTTTTTTTAAATTCTAGTCCTCCAAATAGGATGAATCCAGTATCTTTTTCTTTGTTTTTTTCTTTGTATTCGCTCCATCAGAACACACAAAGCAACCTTCTTATTGAAATTCATTTTGTGATTGATTCATAAAAACACAATTTGTAGCGAAACAAAATGTCTCAGTTAGCGCATGATTGAATAATACAGGTTTATGCAAAAGTCAAATGCTGCTTCTTCCATAGTTGGTTTAATGTCAGAATTGATCAACCACAACAAAAAGTGATAACGTTTTTATGCGATTTGAATGTGAAATATTTAACAAAAATTCATTAAAATTTTAATAAATTTGTGACGCGCTGAATTTTTTAAATCATAAATAAATTTGTTTGCGAAATATGCCATATATATGCGAAATATGCCACGCGGATTCCTCGAAGGAAAAAATTTCATTTTTTTCTCTTCCTAAGGACGAAGGAAAGCGTCGACGTTGGGTGGAAAGCTGTGGCTTGGAGTTGCACGACTCATCCCACATTTGTCAAAAACACTTCGAGCAAGGAGATTTCATCAATGGTCCTGGCAGTGCTAAAAAGAGCAGGCTGATGCCATGTGCATTACCTAAGCGTTCTTTGAACCGCTGCCGAAACTTAACCAATGCATTCGAACAACTGGTAAGACATAAAATGTTGGGATATGCTAAGCAGATTTTTATTGATTTTTAATAGACCGTTGTAATCATGGAAACGGTACCAAGAAAGGAACAGGTTTACTTTAGCTCCCATTCTCCAACCTTTTTTTTTTTTGGGTGATAGAGGGTAAAACGAAAAGAAAATAGTGAAAAGAAAAAGTGTTGTTTGGATCTGGCTTCGGAGATATAGCAATCTATAGCAAAATTATGGATGCCACAAGAAAGATAATTTAATGGCATACAATAATATGAACCAAATCTTTGAAATTTAACCTATCGTTTTAGAGATATTACGATTTTTCTGAAATTTTGACCAATTTTTTTTTAAAAAACCGTTAATTTTTCCGAAAAATTCGTCAACGACCTATAACTTTTTAAGCGTATTTAGAAAGCTTTATTTATTTATTTTAATGGTATATAATAAGATGTAAATCTTTTAAAATTTACCCCTTTTTGACCGAAAAACAAAAAAATGTATCAAATGAATCTTTATGAAAACTATGTATTAATGAATGCAAACAACAACAACGACTAGTACAACAACAACAGTTATCATTAGACAATTCTCATTATTAAAAATCTATATTAAAAATCGCGCATGATTTTATACATTGTTCTGTTTTTTCTATAAACTATAAAACATTTTTTCATAGCCTTAACAAATACACACGGATTGATCCAGCCTCTTAAAATAAGGGAGGTTCAGAACTTATGCTCTCAATTTAATGAAAGTAGTGAGTCACCAGATAAGATTTATTGAATTTTGTGCATAATCAAAAGTTTGCTCATGTTTTTTTTATAGCTTCAACAAACGTACCCGAACCGCTATACAAGCCATTGATCTGCCCCAACTTAGTTGCGTCTCATAAAGAGTATGGCACTCAAACTGAGTACGTATTTAATAAGCTTAAATTTAATTAATGCTCAATATATTCGCTTTTTAGTTTTCAGAGTTCAGATTGCAAAGCGGTCATAGATCTGAAAATATATATAAAAAAACTAGAGGAAGAAAATGCAAAATAAAAAAACAGCTAACCGATAAGGTCCAGGAGACAGTGGTGCTTCAAGCCAGCCTGCGAAATATATTTACTAAAGGACAGATCGAAAGATTAAAGTATGTAACTTTTTGTCTTATCATAATTTCAAAATTTGAGTAGCTTATTGTAATTTTTCAGATACCCAAATATTTATAAAAATTGGTGTTGGGAAGATGTATCAAGTGCAGTGTGCTTACATGCTGCTGGTCCCAGAGCATATCATCATTTATATGCCAAAGGGTACCCTCTTCCACACGTGACGACATTGCAGAGATGGGCACAGAAAGTTAGGTTCGAGGAGGGCGTACTTCATTTCTCGATTGCCTCCATGAAGAACGCAACTGAACTTTCGGAAGACGAAAAAATTTGCGTTCTCATGTTTGATGAAATGAAGGTTGCCTCGACCTACGAGTACGACCCATCTTCTGGCAAAGTTAGGGAACCTTGCGATTATGTCCAAGTGGCAATGGTGCGGGGACTGAAGACGTCGTGGAAGCAGCCTGTCTTTTACGCATTTGACACCAAAATTACGAAAGCAATTTTGGATACGTTAGTACTGGAGCTACGTGATGCTGGATACCCAGTAGTTGCTGTGGTGTCGGATATGGGTCCCTCAAATCAAGCTCTTTGGAAAGAACTGAAAATTTCTCTTGGTATGTAACAAATAGAAATAAATGAATTTTTGACTTAGCTAACAAAATAATTTTTTCATTCGTCAGACAAAACTTGGTTTCAGAGCCCTGTCAATCCTGAAGAAAAAATATTCATTTTTGCAGATGCACCTCATCTAATCAAGCTCATCAGGAACCATTTCCTGGACAGTGGTCTCCTGATGAACAATACACTTATAACACCGCAGACAGTAAAGCAAGTGTTACAACATACATCGTCTTCGCATGTGACAATTGTGCACAAGCTTTCGGAGACTCACTTAACGGTGAAAAATGCAGGTAAGAATACGGTCTTATCTAACTATTAAGTCATGTTATGAAAGATATGTATATTTGTAATTTATAGAAAGGCAAAAGGTGAAATTTGCAACCCAATTGTTTTCCAACACTTCATACAACGCAATGTTGCGGTGTTATGAAATTGGAAAGGAAATATACAATCCCGTAGAGACCGCAAATTTCTTCAAAATTGTAAATGATTGGTTTGATGTTTTCAATTCCAAACTTTCGACGTCATGCAACATCCCTACAAAAATGCCATATGGGAAAGACCTAAATCAACAAAACGAAGTATTGGGAAAAATGAACGGTGTCATGAGGTCACCCATCATACCCAATAAGAAAACTCTGGCACCATTTCAAAAGGGTATTCTCATATCCATTACTTCACTGAAGTTGTTATATGGCTATGTAAAAGAAAAGTACAGCATGGAGTATTTACTCACATATCGGCTTAGTCAAGACCTCCTTGAACATTTCTTTGGTTCCATGCGGGCAGTAGGTGGGATGTATGACCACCCCACTCCCAAGAATTTTTCATATAGATTAAGAAAATATTTGCTGGGTAAGTTCAAATATTACAAACACTCAAAACACACACATCATGATGATGCAACGTATGCTGCTATAAACGTAATGACCAATTATTATTATTATTTTTAAAAAAGTAGATGAAGTTATTTCTTAATTAGTCATAGCTAATATAATAAGAGGTAGAATCTCATTATTTAATAAGTAGCTTAAGCTATTACGTAATTTTTTGTAAAAATTTTTGCTAACTGTATCTTAAAAAAAAATAATAAAAATTTAAAAGATACTTAAAATTATTTTCATTATTTAGCGCGAAATACAGAGTTGTTGAAAGGCACGGGAAATGTTGGTGCTGATGATACAAATTGGCTAAGCCTTTCAACTCCTCACATTACAGCATCAAGACCAACCGTAGAAGTTGACGAAGACGATGATTTCCCAGACACTAATTTTTCAAATGGGTTAGAAGAATTCGAAGATATCGATACCCTTCATGAAGACGGTTTGGAATATGTAGCTGGTTACATCATCCACAAATTGAAATTGACAGAAGAAATAGACCATGAAAGCTCTACATGGACTTGGGTTGACCAGGTTTCAAGAGGGGGACTTAAGAAACCCTCTTCAATTTTCTTAAAAAATTAAAGAGCTAGAGCTAATTTTTAGTAAAATTAACGGTGCTAAAATTGCTCACTGCGACAACATCCAGCATGTATTGGTCCAAGCAAGTAAAGACGTTGATGTTGACGATAGTGTTAAAAAACTTTTTTTCAAAAGTAGAATACACTTTCGTATTAAAAATTTGAACAGAAGACTCAAACATCAAAAATTGAAACAAAAGCTTGTAAACAGGAAATTCATAAAAATATTACTTTGAAATGGATCACAGAGTCAATAACTTGCGCTATAAATTTCCTAAAATCAACAAAACGAAAGACGCCTTCGTTCAACTTCATAACGACTAATAGTTTTCCTTCCTATTAAAAACAATGTAACACAAAATATTCAAATCAAAGCTAAAACCAATTTCACTGTCCGTCGCAAGTTTCGGTTAACCAAAACCGATCTATCAAGCAATTTACGAATGTTTACCAAAATTGGACTACCCAACATCATCTCCAATATCAAATGGACTACTTCACTTATTTGGCTGACGAAATGATATCTGATATCGTTACCAATAGAACATCCACACCATAGTCTATGATCCACACTAAAATCAACAATCCGTAACGCAACTTTTCTCAGTTTCGTAATGTCTAGCAATTTTCTTTCTATCAACAACAACAAAACTAAAAATCTTCAATCAAACCTGAAACCAGTTCTTTCGTGATTCGCAACTGTTGCTTAGCCAGCATTGCACAGCTTATAAATGTTCACCAAAAATTCCCATCGGCATTTTCTGAAAATTTAGAAATCAAAGACCATTTTCAATATCGAGTTGTTCATTAGATGTCGAAAAGACCCAATTTTCTTTTAAATCAATCATCGGAAATGGAATGAATCTAACCCACATTGCAAAAATCATCAACTGAAGCTTGACGGCAAGATGAAGATGAAATGCATAGTGTGGACTATTTGACTTATTTGGCTAATAAAATGTTACCTGATAACCTGAGTTAATTAATTTCAATTTATTAATGTATTGTTTTTAATAACTTTTTTCACCAATATTTTATTAACAAAGACACAATTTTCCTAAAATTTAATAGTTACAAATCTTCTTTCCACACATCAAGGGATCACTGGCAAAGAACAATTAATCTAACAAACTGGAAAAACCTGACGAAGAATTGGAAGTCTGCAAGCATCAAAATAAAAATAAATTAAGTACATGTATCATATATCTAATATAACAAGATGTATAATTACCCAGATGTGAATTCAGTAGAAACATTTGAAATTAAATTAATTTTAATTAATTTTTCTTCAAAAGCCATCCAACGGATTACAGTGAAACTTGGTACGTAGGTACCTGGTGACATATAAATACGATGGAGTTATTGAATAAGAATAAGTAGGTAAATAGACGTGATATCCTCAATTGAAGCAAATACTTATCAAAGCAAATAGTTATCCCTTCTAATGGCTCCCACGGAATACATCGTAATTTTGTACAGAGGTAGAAAACCATAAAAGCACCAATCAAGCGAAAAGTAAGTGAATAATACCTATGGGTGTTGAATCTTCCATAATAGCCTAAACTTTAAAATACGTCTAAAGTATTTTCATTAGAGTTCAATGAAATTTCGTACAAAAATGCAAATTAACTCAAACAATTTTCTTACAGAAAGTGAATGAAGTTGAACAAGCAGTTCTTATTGAAACTTTGGCTGCAATATATCATATTTTTCAGCAGATTGTTATACAACTTTGCACAATGATGCAACATAACAAAAGTACTTTCAATTCATATGTGAAATATGCTACGCGGATTCCTGGAAGGAAAAAATATATTGCAAAGGTTCGTTTACTTAAGTGATTGCAAAATACGCATAAATTGTTCATTGCATCTTTTTATTTGTAGAACAGTGACGGCTGCTTTTGGCACTGCGCAGCTGATGATCTCGAGTGAGGCGCACATATTCAATCGTGATATTATTAAAACGAAAGTACGCTGCCACTTTCCTAAGCACCGCGAAGTAAAGCGCATAAAAGTGCATGGCTGGGAAAAACGTATGTCAACAACAGAGGGACGACGTGTTTTAATGCAGAGGATACTTAAGGGACGACATGTGTTATCGCATTAGAGGTAGAAAACGGCATGTGCGTAACGCATATAAGAAAAAAAATACTTGTTACTGAATATAAAATGTATATAATTTGCAGTTCTTTAATTCTTTAACAAAAACAAAATAGTTTATTTCAACTTCAATTATAAAATAAAGTAAAAAATAGATTAAACTTAAAATTAAGTTTTTTGTTTACCACCCAAGAACGTTTCTGAACGATGATAGATTTGTTTAATTGATTTGGAAGTATTATTAGCTACTGTATTACAAACAAAAGGTGCTGTATTCTTTACTTTTGGCCCTTGATTTGTAAACATCGATGTGGGCAAAGGCATTTCACCAATAGCAAGACAATTAACATCAGATAGCTGGTAGTAGATAGATTTGATTTACATGGTGGTCAATGGCACGTACAATACCTGAAAAATAAAATTTTAAGCGTTAATCTACCTTGAAACATTTGCAGATTGTTTTCTTCATGTCGTTGAAGTGACCTTTTTCTTATTGTACATCGAGACGACTGTCTCGACGAGCTATAACTGTAGTCTCAGAAGTTTAAAAACTTATACCAATGAGATATGATTTTTGTCACATAATTTTGTCTTATATATGAAATACATATCAATTCCTAGGCATTTTAAGAGATCTGAGTTTTCTTACTTGTGGCAAAGGTAAACCATATTCGCTTCTATAGCCTTTAGTAGCTGCTCTCGTGTTTATTCGCCAGCAAGTAAATTTAAAAATTTTAGATTATCTAGAGATGTTGTATGAGAAAAATTATAAAAACATTGGAACAGTATAACGCTAGTAATTAAATTAAGTTACCTAAGTGGTCTGCAGTCTGTTAGGCATAACGCTGATTCTTCCCATTCACGACTCTCTTGTAAAACGGCGGAATTTATGACATGAAAACGATAATCTTCAGCGTTATTATGAAACTCAAAATCACTGAATATATTTTGTGACTGTATATTTTGTAATTGTTTTTTTCGTGTTTTGGCTTTGGTTAACAATTCTGACATTCGTACATCTGACTTTTGGTTAATGACTTTTTTGAGTTTGACAGCTTGCGAAAACCTTTATAGTTGAATCATGAGTTAGAGCACTCAACATGAACCTCAAAACAAAAACAAAACTGTTTCGAAACTGTTTTGTCGCAGTGAGTTACAGGCCTTAGGCCGCGGTTACACTGGATGCGGAAATTTGTTCGTACGAATTCGTAAGATTTTTTTCGTACGAGCATGTACGAATAGAGTGGTTACATTAGACGCGACTTCGTTCATATTTTGAGTTGAAGTGCGATCCATCAGCTGTTTTTCTCCTTGTTTTCGTGCGGCTGACTGATGAAAAACAAAATTTTTTGTTCGCATCAAAGCAGTCGTACAGATTCGTACGAATACGCACGAAGCATGCGTAGCCACTGTAACCGCATTCATATACACACATGCATTTGTTCAATTTTTGCAATTCTTACGAATACGTACGAACAAATTTCCGTATCCAGTGTAACCGTGGCCTAAAGAGTCAGTCGTTCGCTAACAGTCGGTGAGTAATGCTTTAAACACAATTAGAGCGGTGGCGGTAAAGCGGCGACGAATATACGCTGTCAAAAATTATAACATACTTGATCATGTGAAATTGAACAGAATTACGGCGTACGACTGGTAACCTGCCGACGATTCGCCGTCGATTTAGAATTAATTCTGTTTTTACGTCAGATCAGTGTTGCATTTCTTTGTCGTTCTCTTTGCTAATAGGATTTTCTCAGCAAAACTTATTGTTTACAAATTTTGTTTTTGTCACTCTCTTTTCCCTATACGATTCTCTCACAAGAAATCAGACGTGAAAAGCAGTCGTCCGCCGCAATTGTGTTCATTCAAACGATTTTTCGTCGCGTTTTTTTTTTTTGACAGCGTATATTCGTCGCCGCTTTACCGCCACCGCTCTAATTGTGTTTAAAGCATAAAGTAGGACTCACATCGCGTTCAATAATCAGTTGTTTGTTTTTTCAGTCGTTGTTGCAAAAGTTGTAAGTCGTCGGTTGCTGCGGTGAAGAAAAGTCGTGAAGCCGTTGTCAAAGTCGAGTTTGCGAATTATTTTTTTATTTAATCTTAAACCTAACTGAATTAAACTTGAATTTAATAAATGTAAAATCGAGATAATTCTTAATTTATCCTACATTTGGGGGCTCAACCGCAGCGTAAGTGGTGAAAAATAAGGTGTATGAAACGCGTAAAACAAAAAAAGTTAATTTTTGGTAAAAGCAAAAATAAGAAAATTACTATGCCACGTTTTGCATAACGGATTTTTAAGTTGAACTATAAATATTACACGCGGTTTTGTGCAAAAACTTTGAAATCACCACAAAAAACAACAGTTAAAGAAGGAGAAAGCGAATCAGCAGAAATTTCTAGAAGTAGCTCACAGTCGGAGGCACAAGACCTTGAGAAAAAACAGCATAGCACGAATTGCAGGAACTGTTGAGAGAAACAGAGAAGGACATAATTAACGAAATAATAAATGCTACTACCACAAGCAAAAGAAAACGCAATGTCTGACAACGAAGAAAAAAAGAGCGGAGAGAATCAAAGCGAATTGGGAGATCTAATAAGAATTCTCTCATGTCAATTTAGAACGGAACAGGCCGCAATCAGCGCTGCCACTTTGCTACTATCGTAGCAAATTTGCTACACTTAGGCAAAAAATAACACATTTGCGACTTTGCTACCCACTCTCATTAAATGTATCAATTTTGCTACACTTTATCCATTTCCATATTTTTGTATTATTCATATAATTTTTCTTACTCTTTCTCCTGCGATTTTTTAATTAATTTTCCATTTATTGGAAAATCTGTTTCAGCACCAGCTGAACTGTCAACTAAACAGAGTTTTCATGATTTCTAATGTCAGTTACTGCTTTTCAAAAAACCAGCTTATTTTGACACACAGCAGTGCATTGTAGAGCGAATTTTTTCCGACATAAAATTTAAATTTAATTAAAAATAAGAAAAAGTAACTCCTACAAAATAGATACCATAGATTATGTATATGGTCTATTATAACGAAAAGGGTGATTTTCAGAACTCAAAGAGATCAAAAAAAAGAGTCACCATCGCAACTTTTAGATTTTTTTTATGTTTCGTTTTTAAGTTATTTGGACATATTTATCACTGGATCTACAGTAAGAGTAGTCAAAAGGTAATTTGCTGCAAAATAAACAAATTTCAGAGCTTCGGAGGCGACAGAAATTGAAAACATTTTAGTGATTTTCAAAAATCATTTTTCGTTTAATTACTGTACAAGAGAGTGGTTCTGATAGATGAATTGAAGTGTTAGAGTTGATATTTAGCTAAAAAAAATTTGATTCGAGGGCCTTTTTTTAATATGAAGGCTTTTTGTTTATTGATTACACAGGACCACAAACAAAAAACAAAAGATTTTGTAGTTGAAAGATGAGGTATCATACAGTTTATATTTTGGCGTCCTAAATACGAATCCGAGCTCATAACTTTTCCATCACTCTCAGATTTTGACATAACCTCAAAATTGCACTTTAAAATACGTTAAAAAGAAAGTCCCTCAAAAAAAAAAAAAAAAGAATGAAAATCCAGAAGATAGACCTTACTTTTATTACGTACCTAGGTGTGCCAAAATAATATCTTACAGTAAAAATGAGTTTTTGTTGCCGACGTTTCCTCCAGCACACTCCTGATATTTAAATTTTGACTTTGAGAATAAAATTCTTCTGGCCTGAAATGTCTTTAAGGCCGCATTAAGCTCTTGTCATTTCATTCTCATATTACTACAAATCCACAATAAAATCTTAAGTGAAAAAAGGTGGTGTTTTTGAGAAAATAAGCTTTGTTTTTTTTTCATAAAAATCGCTATAGCTCCGCCAATTTTCAACCATGTTAAAAAATTCTCATAGATTCTGACAGATATTAAGAAGTTCTCTTAGAATTAAAAGACAAAAATTAATTTTTTTTATTTGAACGGAAATGCTCTTTTTTTGAAAAAATTTTTAGCGGTTTTTCAATTTTTGACACCAAAACTTAAAATACGAATAACTTCGTAAAAAATGTCTTTCAATCAAATCGGGGGAATACGTGTCTCCCTATATCCTCTGTGAAATAAAACGTTTTACGGTTTTATCCTTTACAAGTAAAACTGCTTACCTCTGGTGGGGGCAAGTTTTACCAAATTGAAACACGTTCTTTGCTTTGAAGAGTAGTGAATGACTTTAATTGATTATGCGCTACCTTTATATATAATTACTTCTTATTATAAATATTGCTAAATGAGCAGTAATTAATTTACACAAAAAAAAAATGCTCTACATTAATATTTGCTTACCCAGCAGTAGTAAATAATGTAGTTTAACTATATGCTAGGTAAGCAGTAGTAAAACATTTAATTTACCTTATGTTAGGCAAGCAATAAAATATTTAGCCTATATTAATTCTTGCTTGTTTTGCAACTAAATGCACTGTGCAACAAAATATTACTCCTATTTTGTCACTCAATACACTTGTTAACAAAATACTTCTTATACAAAAATATTTAATTTATTAAATCTTAAATTATGTTGAATCATCAACATTTTGGCACCTCCGACGATGAAACTGTTAACTCCAGTCTATATCGAAATTGCGTCCTTTGTCATCTGCCTGTGAATCGATAGTTGATAACTCCATGGGATGATTGACTGGAGGTGTCAGACGAGTACGATGTCGGCAACAGAGGCTCACAATAATAATGAATGTCAGTAACCCTAAAATACCGACACCCCAAGCTGTCCAATATTTGTGCGGTATTATGGTTTTCCAATTCATCTCTGATAGCTCTTCAAGATTGTAGACAGCATCCTTGTTGTTATCGCTTAATACCTTTGCGAAATCATAGCTTAATGGCAAGATTGTTTCGTTGAAAATTTGGGGTACTCTGTTGGCGTTAATTGTTGTGTTTTTCATGAGTATGGGCTTAACATAATGCGTTACTGTTTGAACTTCCTTCATGATTTTCCCTTCTAGCTGAACAGTTTAAGATCGGATTATGCAATCTGGAGTGATATGAAGGATGCCGGTACCATTCAGTACTACCTCTTCTCTCCCCATATGACATATCACAAACACTGTAGAAGAGGTTGGTGAGACAAAAATCCAGGCGTTGTGGGTCCACAGTTCCTTCCAAATAATATTGTGTACTTGAAACTTCCGTGTGGCGCATTCCTCATAGGTTATTTTTCTGTATACTTGCTGCATAATGCAATTGCGACTTTGATCGAGATTATAAAATATTGCTGGATGCATTAAAAAAGTTGATTCATCAAGTTTTTCTGCGTTATTTATCTCGGTAATTGTTGTTTCAAAGTATCGGTTTTTATCATAATTGACGCCGTAGATCGATGTTGACATCACGACCTCCCGATATGTATTATTTCCCAGACCTTCCGGTATCGCATTACTTTTGATGACTTCATACGTTTCAGTGTCGCTAATGGTGAAATATCCGTAAATAAAAATATTTGTAGAATCTTCAACAAACTCCAACCGGTCTAGAGGATCCGGAAGTACGTGTAACTCTGGCCCAATTTTCGCGTTGCAGTTCTCTGTAATATTGTTGATTTCTTCGTGGGATAAAAATTCGTAGAGGTGACTGCGCTTCAGGTACGCGTTCAACAGTCTGTTGTATTTTGTTTCCACTTCTCTTATGTAGCTTGATGCTACTAGGTAGGAATTCATTAAGTGTACATTAATTTTGTTGTTTTCAGAAAGCTCGTGAAATCCTTGCATCTGGTTGATTGCTTTTAAACCATCATTCAGTTTCTTGGTAAACAAATTTATACGGTTTGTAATTCTTGCTTCGGTATTGTTGACTGTGGCTACTTTCCTGCGTTTATTTGTGCACTGGGCATCACTGATGTAATCCTTGGCATGACCACGGCCTCAATTTCACACCATTCGTCCGACTTGTATACGGACTGGATCGTAAGCGACACCTTGAACATTGTATCCGTTGAATGACCATTGACTCCGTTTATCTGATTTTCACAACGAATACATGGAATGTTTAACTTGCGAACAAGATCCTCGGTAATCAAGCAGGCCTGTGACCCAGAATCAATCAACGCTCTTATCGGTCGAAGATATCCTTTTCCTTGTGCGTGTAAAATTTCAGTGCCTAATAGTACTGTTACTGTTGGATTGGTAGTAGTAGCAGCAGCAGCTACTTCAGTGGATGATTGCTTTGCCCCTTCATAGTTTGCGTGAAGGAGAGTATTATGTCTAAGCTTGCAATGCTGGCACTTATATTTGCTAGTGCAGTCCTTGCTGTTGTGTCCTTTTTTGAGACAGTTAACACATAATCGGTGAATTTGAATGTGTTTTTGTCTCTTTTTTAAGTCCATGTTGACAAACTGAGTGCATCTAAATAGGAAGTGGCTCTCTTTGCAAACTGTGCATCTTTGTCCAGAAATCGCAGTCACATGACTTGTCGTTCGTGTTGTAACCTTGGCCTGAGGTTCCCTTTTTTCATTGATATTTTCTAGACCTCGAAATCTGGCTTCAATGAAGTCAAGAAATTCACTTAGCCCTGGGATGTCAGTGGATGTCCCTCGCTGTTGCTGGTAGGCTCGCCTGGCCCCGATATCCAATTTTGGTAGTAAAAGCTGTATAACTAATGGATCCCAAGACGTGACATCAACACCCAAATTCTGTATGCCGTGAAGAATCTCCTTGGTGGTGTCCATCAAGCATTTGAGATCCGAGGCATAGTCTGCCCTTACCGACCTCAAATTCAGCAATCTTCCTATGTGATTATTTATCAGTGCTGCAGGATTTCTAAACCTTTTTATCAGTAGATCGATTGATGCTTCATAGTTGGCTGTAGTTGAGGGAAGATGATTTAGCAGACGTGCTGCTTCCCCACGCAAGTTGGTTTTCAAATACTGCATTTTCTCGACGTTGCTCAGCTGCTTATTTTGGTGAACTAAATGATCAAATAGTTCCCAAAATGTAGTCCACTCTTCATACCTTCCACTGAAGACAGGGATATTGACAACAGGAAGCTTAATGGGTGTCGCCGTAGCTGCAACTGCAGGATTGCTGCGTTCATCAAGGACTTCTTGAATTGTGATGTAGGCATCTTGATATGTCTCTTCTAACCTTTGGAAATCATTGTTAATGACGTAAGGATGGTTAAGTTCTTCTTCACTGAGCGTCGACATCACTTCTTCATTTAGTTTTGTGATGCCTGACCAGCTATCCTTGAGTTGATCAGCCTTAAAACGTAGAAAGATTTCACTCCTGTTGGTATCAATACTTTCCGTTAGACGAATAAAGTTGGCGCACATAACTGACAGTCGCTTGTATATCAACATTTCCTTGACGTCTACTTGCTGTTGCTGACTAGGTTGTTGATTAGTTTGCTTTGCCTGTTGCTGTAATGGCTGCGCTGCGCTATCCCCTTTTAATGTGTCCAGCTTGTCGGTGTAACCTTGTAAAAGTTCATAATATTTCGCTTCTACTTGAATGTAGAAGTTTTTCGTAAAATACTCATGCGTGGGATAACGCGTTCGATCTTCCTGGATTTTTTGGTCGGTTGACCAGAACGCCGACCATAATTTCTCTAGCTCTTCTATTCTTTTTGAAAGATAGGTTACAGTGTTCCTCTCAGCTGGTGTTTTCCTGAAATTTATCCACATCTTCTGCAGCTGCTCAGACAGTTTAAGCTGACTGGAGGTCAGCTCATTGAATTGAGCTTTATCTGCCATATTGTGTGAAATCGCACTCAACAGGCTATATTACTGGTATTTAGGTGGAGGCTGTTTGCTCCTGGGCGCAGGCTTCTGAGCTGCTGGTAAGTTTGGAGGCTGTTTGCTCCTGATCGCAGGCTTCTATGCTGCTGGTATTTTGGAGGCTGTTTGCTCCTGGTCGCAGGCTACTATGCTGCTGGTATGTTGGAGGCTGTTTGCTCCTGGTCGCAGGCTTCTAAGCTACTGGTAAGTTTGGAGGCTGTTTGCTCCTGGTCGCAGGCTTCTAAGCTGCTGGTAAGTTTGGAGGCTGTTTGCTCCTGATCGCAGGCTTCTATGCTGCTGGTATTTTGGAGGCTGTTTGCTCCTGATCGCAGGCTTCTATGCTGCTGGTATTTTGGAGGCTGTTTGCTCCTTGGTCGCAGGTCACTATGCTGCTGGTATGTTGGAGGCTGTTTGCTCCTGGTCGCAGGCTTCTAAGCTGCTGGTAAGTTTGGAGGCTGTTTGCTCCTGGTCGCAGGCTTCTAAGCTGCTGGTAAGTTTGGAGGCTGTTTGCTCCTGGTCGCAGGCTTCTAAGCTGCTGGTAAGTTTGGAGGCTGTTTGCTCCTGGTCGCAGGCTTCTAAGCTGCTGGTAAGTTTGGAGGCTGTTTGCTCCTGGTCGCAGGCTTCTAAGCTGCTGGTAAGTTTGGAGGCTGTTTGCTCCTGGTCGCAGGCTTCTATATTGCTGGTATGTTGGAGGCTGTTTGCTCCTGATTGCAGGCTTCTGTGGTTCAGCTGCTGGGTAGAGTTGCAGGATTAAAGTTGATTATTTTTTTTTTTTCACTGTTCCGTTCTTAAAGCGACGGGACGCTTGTCACAAAAAAATAAATCCTTAATCAGACTCCGGCTCGAAGGACCATGAAATAAAACGTTTTACGGTTTTATCCTTTACAAGTAAAACTGCTTACCTCTGGTGGGGGCAAGTTTTACCAAATTGAAACACGTTCTTTGCTTTGAAGAGTAGTGAATGATTTTAATTGATTATGCGCTACCTTTATATATAATTAATTCTTATTATAAATATTGCTAAATAAGCAATAATTAGTTTACACAAAAAAAAATGCTCTACATTAATATTTGCTTACCCAGCAGTAGTAAATAATGTAGTTTAACTATATGCTAGGTAAGCAGTAGTAAAACATTTAATTTACCTTATGCTAGGCAAGCAATAAAATATTTAGCCTATATTAATTCATGCTTGTTTTGCAACTAAATGCACTGTGCAACAAAATATTACTCCTATTTTGTCACTCAATACACTTGTTAACAAAATACTTCTTATACAAAAATATTTAATTTATTAAGTCTTAAATTATGTTGAATCATCAACACTCTGAAAAACAACATATTCAATCGGCTACCAATTCCGCAATGTGAAGTAGTCCGACTGCATGGTTCGAAATGGATTTGGTCACCTTGTATCTTAATTTATAATTTAGTCGAAGGTTTTCACTTTTTTCTTTCTTCTTCTGCCCAGCATCACATGTTGTAGGCGCCATTCCTTAATCGAAACTTCGAAAACAATAATATACTTAAAATTGATATTTTTGGTTACGGTAGCGACAAACACGGAGGCGACTTTTCACTGAAATATGCGTCTTAGAGCCGAGAGAACAGACGAAACACCTTTTCCGCACATATCGTCACATTACAAATGAAAACAAAGTGAAATATCAAACTTATGAAAAGATTCAAAACATATGAAGAAAAAACTGACAACTTACAGTAACGACACTTTTTTTCTTCTTATTGTTTTAACGAACATTTGGCGAGTGGTAATGAGATTTTATTGTTTTAATATCTGCGATGCCTACCCGATTTTGTAGTATGTATTATGTTCTGACACTTGCTCCTTGAACACAAAAAACGTTTATAGTTTTGTTCACTCATGATATATCACATATATGTATGTATGTGAACTCTATACTGTTCACAGAAAAATCAATGGACAAGTTTTAAACCTGCAGTGCGGGAGTGGGAGGACTTTTGTAAACACAAACTCCACGGCATTTAGGTGTGGAGCATTTTACTACTATTTCAGAATTTCCGCGCTCGAAATTTCGAACGAGGTGTCGCACCAACAGAACGTTTCTGTATTGAAAGCGGGAAATGGACAGGTTACGGAGGCGACATATCTGTAGATTCTCGCCCTATAATTTGTCATTAGTGTAATTTAATGGATGGATGTAATGGATGGATTGGCTTTTGGTTGATCAGAGTAAAGTTTCTGACTGCTTTCCACCTGGGGATTGCCAGAGCGATCTCTGAGCCAACCATTAGCAAGTTGACACACAGCCTCCCCGCGGCTCCATCTGGGTAGCTATCTCCGCATCCGCTGAGATAGTGAGCGAATGTGTGCAGCGTGTCCTCCCTGGAAGTAAACTGGGTTGTGCGCAGGGTTTGGTACCCGCCACGTAAAAAAAACACTCCAATGAAGACTAAAAAAGCCTCGGATACAGAACCCCTCAACGTTGACGACCACTGCAAACGAAAAAAAAACTATGATTTAAGGATATGCACCTGGAATAGCCGGACCCTCAATAGGCAAGGTGCCTCTATCGAATTGGCGGATGCCCTCGGAAAAATTAAGGCTGACATCACCGCCATCCAAGAAATAAGATGGATAGGACAAGGTTGCTCTAACTAAGCAAGTTGCGATATCTACTACAGCTGCCATGCGGAGAGGCGCGAATTAGGATGCGGATTCGTAGTAAGCAAGAGACTTCGCCACCATATCTCCAGGTTCACACCTGTGAGCGAAAGGTTGGCTACGATCTGCGTCAAGGCTCGATTTTTTAACTTGAGCTTGATTTGCGCGCACGCCCCGACGGAGGAAAAGGACGATGCTGTCAAAGATGCCTTCTATGCGAGACTCGAAGAGGTATACGACCGCTGCCCGGCCCATGACGTTAAAATTGTACTCGGGGATTTCAACGGAAAGGTCGGAAGAGAAGGTATATTTGGCCCCACTGTCGTTCAGTTCAGCCTTCATGAGACCACCTCAAACAACGGTCTACGGCTGATCGACTTCGCCGCGGCGCGAAACATGGTAGTAAGTAGCATCAGATTTCAACACCTCGATATCCACAAGGCCACCTGGCTGTCCCCTGATCAGAAAACACGCAACCAAATCGATCATGCTGTGATCGACGAAAGGCATGCTTCCAGCGTGCTAGATGTTCGTACGTTCCGGGGAGTCAATATTTATGGCAGTTAATAACTGGTTTAACCGTTTTCACTGCATATTTATTACACTTACGTTTTGACACACTTGCTGCTGTTATCAATTTCGAAATGAGAACATATGATGTTTTTCTATGTATATTATTTGTGACTTTAAAATATGAACTTAAGCAAATAAAAATTTTACAATTGATAGAGATTGGTTTGATGATTTTGCATTGTTTTTAGCTAATTGACGTTCGAAGAAAGATTTTTCGGAAAGACTATCATCATGCATCACTTCTTTTACACACTTTAATATTTAAGGCAAAATATATTCAATATTACAAAAAAAGAGAAACTACATTTATGCATGTTTGCAGGTGGTTGAGGAGGGGGGGCGGCAATTTTTGCAACTGCCTAGAGGCGGCAAATTTCTTAATCCGGGCCTGGACTGCATAGTCAGATTCTGTGTGGTTCGGAAATCATAAACGTGAAAGTGAAGATAAATTTACCCCTAGAATCTAAGAAAAATATTTTGCAAGAGTGCGCCATATGGATATTGAACAACTTAGGATAAAACCCATCAGAACAAATGGAATGCTTTTCGCTATTTCGCTAAGCATGCTTTTGTGTTTGATGCAGCTTTATATATTTTTCAGCTTTCAGAAATTCCAGCAGAGGCGCCATATCACCAGTACCAGTAGATTCTCATGTACCTGTTCTAAGTGAAAAATTTTGCTTGGAAAATGACAGTGGATTGTGGCCGGAGCTTATGACACTTGACAATATAGTTTATTTATAAAAATGGGCGGTACAGCTCTTCAATATTGTGGTCTTACAAGAAATGATAATCGGAAATGAAGTAGTTCTACGTGGGCAGCAATTAACCGGAGGTACGATGGTATTTCGGCAGGATAATGCGGCTGTTCATACAGCAAAAACAGTAAAAGAGTTTTTCCGGGACAACAACACAAATTTTCTAAAATCGCCATTTCGTTCTCCTGACCTAAATATTATTGAAAACTGCTGGGGTTGTTTAGCTCGACAGGTTTATGCAGAAAACCGGTAGTATAAGTCCATCCAAGAGCTCAAAAAGAGGATATTAGCTCACTAGGAGGCTCTTCTTCGAAAATACGGTAAAAAGCTATTTTAATCCTAACAAGAGCGAATGACTGAAGTGGTAAAGAATAAAGGAGGATCCACCCATTATTAAAATAATGTTTTACTTTTAATTTTTTTATAATACCTAGAACGAATTTAAGTTACAAAAATTTTGTGCTATCGTTTTGTCGCACCTTAAAATTGAGTTTTTAGCTTAATTCAAAAATGCATAAAGTTTGTCAAACTATTTATAAGTTATTTATTTCCTTAGCTTTAAGAATATATAGTATACTTTGAAAACAAATTTTGGCACGATCACGATATCCGTGGCGCCGCGATTTTTTGCAGTTTTTTGACAGAACATGTCAAAATAAAACGAAAATGTTAAATAAAAAAAATCGATATCTCGTTTGGTTTTCGAGATATCGATACTTAAAAATTTGATTTTTATGGTACCATATGAAGTATGGTTTCCGTGGCGCCGTAATCTGATGATGGTTTTCGATGAAAAACGTCAAAATAAAACGAAAATGTTAAATAAAAAAAATCGATATCTCGTTTGGTTTTCGAGATATCGATACTTAAAAATTTGATTTTTATGGTACCATATGAAGTATGGTTTCCGTGGCGCCGTAATCTGATGATGGTTTTCGATGAAAAACGTCAATATAAAACGAAAATGTTAAATAAAAAAAATCGATATCTCGTTTGGTTTTCGAGATATCTACTTAAAAATTTGATTTTTATAGTACCATATGAAGTATGGTTTCCGTGGCGCCGTAATCTGATGATGGTTTTCGATGAAAAACGTCAAAATAAAACGAAAATGTTAAAAAAAAAAATCGATATCTCGTTTGGTTTTCGAGATATCGATACTTAAAAATTTGATTTTTATAGTACCATATGAAGTATGGTTTCCGTGGCGCCGTAATCTGATGATGGTTTTCGATGAAAAACGTCAAAATAAAACGAAAATGTTTAAAAAAAAAAATCGATATCTCGTTTGGTTTTCCAGATATCGATACTTAAAAATTTGATTTTTATGGTACCATATGAAGTATGGTTTCCGTGGCGCCGTAATCTGATAATGGTTTTCGATGAAAACTTTTAACTTAGAGTAAGGGTAAGTGAGCGGCCTGCGACCGCGGCTCAAAATTTAAAACTCCCAATAATCCAACACCGGCTTCGCGGCGGCCTTCGACCGCGGATCAGTCTATAATGTATCCAACACCTAGTTTACTAGCCACAGTACTTTTAACTTAGAGTAAGGGTAAGTGGGCGGCCTGCGGCCGTGGCTCAGGATTTAAAACTCCCAATAATCCAACACCGGCTTCGGGGCGGCCTTCGGCCGCGGATCAGTCTATGATGTATCCAACACCAAGTTTACTAGCCACAGTACTTTTAACTTAGAGTAAGGGCAAGTGGGCGGCCTGCGGCCGCGGCTCTGGATTTAAAACTCCCAATAATCAAACATCGGCTTCGCGGCGGCCTTCGGCCGCGAATCAGTCTATAATGTATCTGATCCGCGGTCGAAGGCCGCCGCGAAGCCGGTGTTGGATTATTGGGAGTTTTAAATTTTGAGCCGCGGTCGCAGGCCGCCCACTTACCCTTACTCTAAGTTAAAAGTTTTCATCGAAAACCATTATCAGATTACGGCGCCACGGAAACCATACTTCATATGGTACCATAAAAATCAAATTTTTAAGAATCGATATCTCGAAAACCAAACGAGATATCGATTTTTTTTATTTAACATTTTCGTTTTTTTTGACGTTTTTCATCGAAAACCATTATCAGATTACGGCGCCACGGAAACCATACTTCATATGGTACTATAAAAATCAAATTTTTAAGTATCGATTTCTCGAAAACCAAACGAGACATCGATTTTTTTTATTTAACATTTTCGTTTTATTTTAACGTTTTTCATCGAAAACCATCATCAGATTACGGCGCCACGGAAACCATACTTCATATGGTACCATAAAAATCAAATTTTTAAGTATCGATATCTCGAAAACCAAACGAGATATCGATTTTTTTTTAACATTTTCGTTTTATTTTGACGTTTTTCATCGAAAACCATCATCAGATTACGGCGCCACGGAAACCATACTTCATATGGTACTATAAAAATCAAATTTTTAAGTAGATATCTCGAAAACCAAACGAGATATCGATTTTTTTTATTTAACATTTTCGTTTTATTTTGACGTTTTTCATCGAAAACCATCATCAGATTACGGCGCCACGGAAACCATACTTCATATGGTACCATAAAAATCAAATTTTTAAGTATCGATATCTCGAAAGCCAAACGAGATATCGATTTTTTTTATTTAACATTTTCGCTTTATTTTAACGTGTTTTATCGAAAACCATTGTCAGATCGCGGCACCACGGATATCGTAATCTCCCCCAAATTTTAAATAATTGTTGTAAATCCTTTAAAACACCGAAAAACAAGTTCTGCTATCGTTTTGTCGTGGTCTGTATGTACGCAAACTTTTTTCTTGAATACGCTCACAATTTACTCATAGAGGTTATTGCGATTGGAAAAATGCTACGGTACTTTTGATTGAACACGAAATTTCTGAATACCACATAAGTGCTGTAATTGATTTTGCAGCACTCTCTGAAGAAGTTGGGCGTATTGATCAAGAACTGACACAACAAGCAGAAGATCAAGCAAAACACTGGCAAGAAGTTCTCAGGAGATTAACTAGTGCGGTAGCCTTATCAGTAAAATAGGTTTGGCATTTAGAGGGGAAAATCTAACATTAGGGTTGCCGAAAAACTACAACTATCTAGGATTACTCGAGCTTATTGTAGAGAAACTGTGGAAGAGGTCACACAAACTATCTTTCATCAACTACTTGCTAGGAACTTGTGTATGGTGGTGTTAGAATGTAGCAGAGAACGCCTTTTATACTTTCGTTCTTAACATAGGTTAGAGTAAAAGAGTAGTATATAAAAATTTAGTAAAAATTCATAAGCCATAGTCCAAGGTCATATTAATGAATTTTTTTTTTTTTTTGCCTTTCAAAAAATTTTCCCAGGAAGGAGGGACATGTATACTTTTTTTTCAATAGTAGGCGGTGCCACGCCCCTAAAGAGAAAAAACGTTTCCACGGCTACACTAATGGACCGATGTTGATAACATTTTGGCTAAAGATTGATTGAATCCTAAGAAAGATTATTAGAAACTCTGATTCTTTGAAGGGGACGTGGCATCGCTCCAAATAGGAAAAAACGATATCACGACTGTGCCACTACACCGATTTTGATGAAATTTGGTAAGTAGATAGATTGAAACTTGAGTAAAAATATTTTTTTTAAGTGGGCGGTGCCACGCCTCTTTCAGGAAAAACGTTTTAACAGCAAAAAGACAAGTTTTATATTCTTTTAAGAAAAATATCGACTCCTTTCTCTTTTCTTTGTTAGAATTGATCTCACTAATTGATTTGATAAATATAAACATTAAATTTTTTTTTTAATTACTGTATATATCTTAGATATTATTATCTATACATAAATAGGCAATGTCTAAACGTTACACCACTTTTTCTCAGCCATAGCTACGGTGACCATCCGTTCTGTTTTTAGCAGAACAGTTCTGTCTTTAGGGCGTTTGTTCTGCGTTTTTTTTTTTTTAATGGAAAATTACAAAAGTGTTCTGTTTTTCGCAAATGTTCTGTTTTTCGCAAATGTTCTGTTTTTTGTTCTGCTTTCATGCGCCACGCAAATCTACTATTTAGTAATCTACATTATAAGTATATTTCTAGTAACGTCAACCCTTTGCTGATCGATATTTAAGTTGTTATCGATATCAATTAGCAATCTCTATCAAAAAGCTGATTGTGCAATGTAATTACCGTGACACTAAGTTTGTCGGTTTGGATTTGAACCCAAATTTTTGCTGGTTTTTCGCTGAACGCAGAGATGAAATTTGTTTACCTCAAGAAAATAATTTCGGAGTTAGATAAAACAGGAACTGAAAACCCAAGTAAATTGAAAGATTGTGTCAAAAGTTTTTATAAAAATTGCATTGATTATCTATGTACATCAGTGTGATTATGCATTTAAAGTGATGGAATGGGTACTGTTGCGTACAATGCCATCTTTGAGTAAGGTTGAAAGAAATTTACATATATTATGGGAAAGAGGAGCCGAATTAAAATTAATTACTGCGAACTATTTGATGAGTTTACGTGTGTTAAAAGTTATGTGACTTGTGAGATACTAAAGGAATGGACAGATGGTGGAAAGCTAGTCGAGAATAAATGGGTTGAAATGTTTCAATATTTTAAAAAAAATTCCATACCATTTCAAAATATTTTAAACATAGTAGAATTTAATTTGTGTTTACCGGGTTGAAATGCCTCCACCGAAAGGGTATTTTCTATTTTAAGCAATTTATGGACTGACGAAAAGTTCCATATGAAAATTGAGACTGTAAAATGTATTTTAATAACGAGGTGCAACTATGATCTTAACTGCTTAGAGCTTAAGTAATATTTACAAAGTCAGGAAAAAATTATTAAAAAAACTTCAGAAAATTACCAATGATTTGCAATTGATGCATATATTTTTGTTACACTATTCTGCCGTACTACGCGAAAAGGGCGTATCTCAAAAAAAGAAATATCTGAGATTCTCATGACATCGGATATATTAAGAAATTGCTTGTCTAATAAAATGCTCCAAATCTCGTAAGAAAATTGTCTCCATCCCAATTTTAAAGGTATTTCAATAAATTGACATAAGCGAAACATCAATTATTTCGAAACGAAATTTTTTGAGTTACGCTCTTTTAGCTTAGTTCGGCAGTATTTTTAATTAAAATCAAAGCCAATGAAATTTGATTTGTTTTTTTTTTCTGAATTGTTGTTACTTTCAATATAAAAAAATACCTTTCTACAAACACAATTTTTGTTCTGTTTTTTCAATTTAAATTTATGTTCACCGTAGCCATAGCACAATATAATAGCTCAATTTTTTTTTTTGTTGGAAAGGTTGTGAAGAGAAGGGGGGACATGTATACTTTTTTTCAATAGTAGGCGGTGCCACGCCTCTAAAGAGGAAAAACGTTTTCATGGCTAAACTAATAGACCGATTTTGATGAAATTTTGCTTGAATACTAAGAAAGATATTTAGATTTCTTAAAGGGGGCATAGCATCGCCCCAACTGAGAAAAAACGGTATCATAGCTGTGCCTCTACACCGATTTCGATGAAATGCAAATGCAACACTGCTTGACATTCAGCCAACTGACATAAAAAAAAAAATAAAAGCGAGAAATAGAGAAATACAGACGACTTATGGAAAATAAAAAAATTTAACGCGAGAAACTCAACAAGAAGTGGACCCAGGAGGAGATAAAAATGATAATCAATTACACTAGTTTACAAATTTGGGGTTCATGTCGAGATCTGGTTTCTCATAGACTTTTTTCCATGTATTTTGGGGCGTAGATTCCAAAAATGGTAACTCAAAAACGATTTCAGCATTCAAAAGATATTTGTATAACCTTTCTAACGATATGATTTTTGCTTGAATCGGATAAGATTTGATGGTGTTACAAGCGCTCAAAGTCCAAAAAAACTTTTTTGGTCTTTTATGAAAATCACTAAATTTCAATTGCTCCATTTGAATGAAAAGTTTTTTCTTTAACATGTTTTTGAGTCGAAAAAGAATTTATGGAGATATAGTTAAATAATCGAAAAAAGTGCCGAAAAATGTGTTTTTTAGGGATATCTCAAAAACGATTCTTAAGAAAAAAAAATGGTTGACATTTTTGGAATCTACGCCCCAAAATACATCGAAAAAAGTCTATGAGAAACCAGATCTGTTTTCTTGTAAAATAGTGTTATCTCCAGGAAGCTTCGAGGTATGTATGTTAATTTGTATATATTTTCAGAGAAAGTTCACTGCGGCTGGCCAGTGGTCACCAGCGTACGTGGCCACACTTACTCTATCTACTATTATTAAACGAACTAAAATTGTATGTTTATATACATATATACTAGCAAAATCCGGCGCGCGTTGCTACGCCTCAACAAGTAAAATATAATGTGTTTTTATTTTAGTTGGATTAAATAAGTAAAAATTATTTTTATTGATATTTATCTACTTGCGAGTGGATAAACAACGTTGTTGGTTTTTCTATTTGGCTCATAAATAAACAATTGATTTGGCGGGAATGCGTAGAATCTGCACCTTTGAATGAGTTTAATTTGGTTATAGTACTTGTCTTCTATATACATATGTACCGAGTCTCATAGTCATAGTCTTTTGTTATTTTGGAGGCATGGCACTGCAAATTCTTTCATTTAATCTTACTTTCTTTCGTTTTGGTTCATTTTTTCCAAACCACACTATGTTAAGGAATTTTTACAAACTATAAGAAACATATGTACCAAATCTTATCCATCTGCGTCAATTAGTTATTGATACATAAAAAAATTGATTTTTTCTCATATGGAAGCTTGGTACCGCCCATTTTTGCATTGAATCTTACTTCTTTTTCTACTCTTTATACATATATGTACACAGAAAAAATAGAATTGGTAAAATCAACTAATTGCAATTCTATGAATAAAATTTCTAGAATTCAATTATTAATTTTTTTATATTAAAGAAAAAATGTGCAAAATCAAAACACTTCGTTTGTTAGATTTTCAAATTCAAATTACAACGAAATATTTTAGCTTAATCAGCTAAATGTTCACAGTTAGTGCAAATAAAAAACTTCGTTACTGAATTAGTAAAATCAATTCAAACTTTGATATTTTTAATCGGCTCATATTTATTTAAATCTTATCAATAGCATTACCCTGTGCGCTTCGTTTCACCTTTGATAGAAAATTTCGTCCTAATTTTTTTTTTATTTCAATAAAATAAAATCAAATATTTATTATAATGAAAAAATTACTTTAATTTTTATGTAAATTTAACATAAACACTTGAAATTCACTTGCTTTTGAATTGGTTAAAATTGTAAAACCGGTTCTTAGAAAAATTATTGAAATACATACATATATCAATTCCAATGCAGTGTTGTCAATCGTGCAGTTTTGCTTATAGCCTTGGGGGCGTTCAAGTAAATTCAATATTTTCTAACTTCTGCTAGTACTTATAAGGAGCGGAGTTATTTTAAAAATTTTACGTAAGAAAAAAAAAGCATAAGGAAAAATCTTGCAAAAGCTATGCTATGTATTTAAAAATATTTTTGTATAAGGGCCACCACGTGGTGTAAATTCCATTAGAATAGATTAAGCGGTCTTCGAGAATTATATTTAGAAACAATTTTAGTGTAAAGTCCACCCTAAATAAAGTCTTTACGACCTAATATGTTAATATAAAAGCCATGTTGTGAAAATTTCATGAGAATCGATTAAGCGGTCTTTTTGAAAATGATATTTAAAAAATATTTTTGTATGACGGCCACCCTAAACAAAAATTTTGTAGCCTAAAAAATGCATCTTAACATAAGACCTACGTGGTGTTAATTCGGAGCGAATCGACTAACCTGTCTTCGTGAAAATGATACATATAAATATTGTGAATGAGGGCCACCCTAAGTATGCACCCTAAATAAGGTTTTACGACCCAATCTGTGCCGCTTAATAAAAAAAGCTATGTGGTGTAAATTCCTTGAGAATCAATTTAGCGGTCTTTGAGAAAATGATATTGAAAACATATTTTTGAATGAGGGCCACCCTAAACAAAAGTTTTTTGGTCTCAGCTATGCCTCTTAACATAAGAGCTACGTGGTGTAAATTCGGTGTGAATCGACTAACCTGTCTTCGTGAAAATTATATTTAGATATATTTTCGTATGAGGGCTACCCTAAGTATGTACCTTAAATAAAATTTTTTGATATTATCTGTGCCTCTTAATATAAAAGCCATATGGTGTAAATTCTATGAGAATCGATTAAGCGGTTTTTGATAAAATGCTATTTTTAAAATATTTTTGTATGAGGGCCACCCTAAATATGGCTTCTAAACAAAAGTTTTATAGCCTATGATTCCCGCCTGATTGATACTAACGTACTGCAAAAATTTCATCAAAATCGGTTGGGTTTCCGCGTCCATAAAAGACAGACAGACAGACAAAAAATTAATTTTATACAAAAGATTATAAGACTTTTCAAATCATACTTTTCACTCTAATGAGTTAAATAGTAGTGTCGGATAGTTTCTAAATAGTTTCTGTCTTTTTTATTTTAAATTCTTTTCATTATAGGTGCATTATATAGAAATAATTCTTAGATTTATCTAAATCATTATATGTTTGCACCAAAGTTTTTGTAAATAATTCTTCTATTAAACCAATTTTCTCTCTAATGCTCCCAAACCCTAATTTGATAAATGGTAAAAATAATTCTTAAATTTATCTAATTTATTCTATGCTTGCACCAAAGTTTTTTTTTTGTAAATTTAATGAATTAAGTGAACAATTTACCAATTGTTTTCTTCAATACTGCAAAAAAAAGTTCGCTAAAGCCAGAAATATTTATTTAATTTAACAAATTTTAATTTTTATAATTTGCTAAATTTTTCAAATCTTTAAATAATTTTTCTAATTGAAGTTCGTTAATAAAACCAATGAATTAATTGAAGCAAAGAATGTTTTAGTTGAATCAAAGATTGACAGAAAAAATTCCTTGAAAATACGAATTAAATATTTGCAATATTTACAAATGTTTTTTTGAAATCAGCGAATTTATTTTAAGTTTCAGCAAAAACTGTAGGATGAAAAACAACAATCCACAATTTGTTATATCAGACAAACTGTTTCTATGACTGAAAATCATACAATAAATTCGTTGAAATCGGACACAAAATTGTTTGATATCATAGAACTTTTTTTTTCTGTGTATGTACCAAGTTTCATTCATCTGCATCAAATAGTTGATAAGATATGATGAATCTTATTTTCTTTTAGATAAGAGGAAGTGGCATATAAAAACCACGTGGTGTGAATTTTATGAGAACCGATTAAGCGATCTTCGAGAAAATTATGTTTAAAAAATATATTTGTCTGAAGGCCACCCTAAATATGCTCCCTAAAAAAAGTATTGAAGCCTTAGCTACGCCTCTTAATATAAAAGTTACTTGGTGTAAATTCGGTATGAATCGATTAACCTGTCTTCGTGAAAAAGATATTTAAAAATATTTTTGTATGAGGACCACCCGAAGTGTGAACCCTAAGTAAAATTTTTACTATCTAATCTGTGCCCCTTCATATAAAAGCCATGTGGTGTTAAGACCATGAGAATCGATTAAACAGTCTTTGAGAAAATGATATTTAAAAATATTTTTGTGTGAGGGCCACCCTGAATAAAAGTTTTGTGGACTAAGCTATGCTTCTTAGCATAAGAGATACGTGACGTAAATTCGGTGTGAATCGTCTAACCTGTCTTCGTGAAAATGATTTTTAAAAATATTTTTGTATAAGGGTCACCCTAAGTATGCAACCTAAATAAAAGTTTAACACCCTTATCTGTGCCTCTTAATATAAAAGCCATGTGGAGTAAATTCCATGAGAATCGATAAAGCGGTCTTCGAGGAAATGATATTTATAAATATTTTTGTATAAGGACCACCCTAAGTATGAACCGCAAGTAAAATTTTTACTATCTACTCTGTGCTTTTTAATATAAAAGTTACGTGGTGTAAATTCCATAAGAATCGATTTAGCGGTCTTCGAGAAAATGATATTTAAAAATATTGTTGTGTGAGGGTCACCCTAAGTATGCACCCTAAATAAAATTTTTACGATCTTATCTGTGCCACTTGATATAAAAGCCATACTGTGTAAGTTTCATGAGATTTGATTTACCTGTCTTTGAAAAATCGCATTTTTTAAATATTTGTGTAGGAGGGCCACCCTAAATATGCACCCTAAATAAAAGTTTCATCATCTTAGCTTTGCGTCTTAATATAAGAGACATGTGGTGTAAATTCCATGTGAATCGATTAAGTGGTCTTTGTAAAAAGGCTATTTTAAAAATATTTGCGTATGAGGGCCACCCTAAATTAAAGTTTTATAGCCACCACGCCCCTGTTGTCTAATCCCGTTCATATTTTGTGAAGTCCTTAACATAGGCTGTATGCATCCTGACACCGAATTTTAAGACTCTTGCTATCATATGAACCAAGATATAGCGAGTTAAAGGTTTTAATTGCATGTAAAGTGCCACCCCCCTTGATTTTATCAAAATAAAATACAGCCCATGTTACTCAGGAATAGTGTAGCTTGCTATTAGTAGAAGAATTTTTGGAATTTCGGTTCATATTTGTATATGAGGGCCACCCTAAGTATGCACCCTAAATAAAAGTTTCATCGTCTTAGTTTGGCGTCTTAATATAAGAGACATGTGGTGTAAGTTTCATGTGAATTGATTAAGTGGTCTTTGTAAAAATGCTATTTTAAAAATATTTGCTTATGGGGGCCACCCTAAATTAAAGTTTTATAGCCATCACGCCCCTGTTGTCTAATCCCGTTCATATTTTGTGAAGTCCTTAACATAGGCTATATGCATCCTGACACCGAATTTTAAGACTCTTGCTATCATATGAACCAAGATATAGCGAGTTAAAGGTTTTAATTGCTTGTAAAGTGTCACGCCCCTTGCTTTTATCAAAATAAAATATAGCCCATGTTACTCAGGAATTGGTGGTCAGCCGATTGCACTGATTAGTGGAACAAAGCGTTACACCATGATTAACAGTTAGTACATGCGTGTCGTGCCACAATCAGTGATAATTGGTAGTGTAGCTATGACCTCCAAGCTGGTGGCCACTGGAAACGGCTCTCCAGGAAGTTAAGTCTTGACTGTAGGGCTGGCTAGCATAGCTAGGCTAGGGGTTTGGTTAGCTCCTCAAATGCCTGAGGTATCTTCCTGAAGGTATTTCAGGCAGAAATGCCCCCAATCCAAGGTGGAACAGCATATGCTAAGGGATGAATGGCTAGTGGGTTATCTAGTCGATAATATGCGGACTCGGATAGTCTGGCAAACTTCCGTTTTAACCTAGCCTTATCCACACATGCAGGCTCTGTGAGGATGGACCTTCCTATTTCCTTGCGAGGGCTGGATCAAAGTGTTATGCGACCCGTGCTGAGGATCGTTCAGGTTGGGAGCCCTGTTTTCATAAAAATTAACCCAATCGCTAACGGAGCATACCGGATACCTGGCGCCCTCCGGTATTAAGTAGCCTTACCCACGCACCTGGACCTCTGTGTGGGTGGACATATTCGTCCTGTACTCGTGGGACCAAATATGGAAAATATATTGAAAAATAAACAAAACAAACAAACAAACAAACAAACAAATGTAACAAAGACTTCTGAGTCAGAGACTCAAAATGATTGCAATCGCGATATCGCATGCACCTCAGGTGGGACTGGCGCTGGCCTTCGGGTGGCTGGACCTGTCTTGAAGGTGGGAGGGAAGGTAAGGGCGTTGGACTTCACGTCCAACCCTACCAACCCTTTAAAAAAAGGGGGGGCTTTAATGCCCATTTCTGGACCAACCAGTTCGGCATCGACCACCGCCTCACGGCATGGTCAGTTAAAGTCGGCTGGGGAATCCAGACATGAGGGGGGATCTTCGCTGTCAAATCGAGGACAAACCAGTTCGGAATCGGCCACAGCCTCACGGCTAAGCCAGTTAAAGTCGGCTGGGGAGTCCAAGAAGGAACAGAATCCTTTAGGGGAGGGTTTTAAGGGTCTTAGACCCTCTAAAATGAAAATCGCGGACAAGCAGGCGGCGAATAGAATTCGTCGTCGTATGGAAGCTGCTGATCCCAGCTCTCTGTCCAAGGAGGACAAGGACTCCCTTCGATGGGCGAAGAGAGTCCTTGAACAAAAAGGCCATGAACAGGCCGTTTTAGAAAAACTACCTAAAAGGCAGAGATCCCAGGACGAGATGTTGGAGTCTAAACGTCAAAAGACTACTGGTAAATCTCTGTCTTTTAGTGACGTTGTAAAAGGTTGTAAGGGGATAGTTTTGGCTGTGCTTGACAGGGCGGCGGAGGACGGGGCAATTCCTCGGGATAAATGGAAGTGGGTAGACGCTGCCTTGGCAAATACCCTCTTCCAGATATTAGAGGAGTTTCCTGGTCCTGTGCCATCATGTGAGGAGGCAGGCTGGCATCAGGGCCTTTTTAAACTCATCTCCTGTGATGATGAACGGTCTGCCAAATTGTACAAGGTAGCTGTGAGTAGGCTAGGTGAGGTGTATCCAGGCGCGAAACTGGAGGCTGTGGAGAAGGATGAAATTGCTACCAGGCCCCGGGCTCGCGTTTGGCTACCGAGCACACCGTCGGGTGAGGACGCAGTTCTGCGGATGCTCCGACTATGCAATCCCAATCTTCCAACTCAAAATTGGAAGATTGGGAAGCTAGAAGCACCAGTCGGACCATCCATGCAGGCCATGGTCCTGTTAAACAAGGAATCCGTGGAGTTACTGGCGGCAACTAAGGGGGTCGTCAAGTATGGATTCAACAAGGTGACGCTCAAGGTTTACCGTAAGGACGAAGAGCTGGCCTCCAAAGGTGCTATCTCTCCCTCCCCGGAGACCAGCGCCACTGCACCACCAGTGCCAGTGGAGATGGAGGTTGGGGATGAAGAGGTAGAGCCAGAGGGGGACAACTGCACTCCAAGCGGTCAACCTGAGGCGTCCCTTGAAGAAGCCGAATTCACGGACTCCGATAGGTCGTTGGAGGTAGGGGGCCTCCTGGAAGAAGCTCTTCTTTTAGAAGAGGATGATGAAGACGAGGCGGACATAACAGTCGTAGAGAGGGGAGGTGATTTGGAATCCGATGAGGGTCCTCCAAATTAATCTCCACCACTCAAAAGTGGCGTCCGCCGGCTTACTGATCCGCTTAAGTAAAAGCGGAGATGATGTACCCAGGGTTCCTGTATGAGGACACAGGAACCCTGGGTTCATGCCGGGAGAGTCTGTGGTCTGAGGACGCCTGGCTATAAGCTACTGGTGGCAAATGTGGAAGGTAACCCCAGAGCGTGCATTTTGGCAAAGACTAATCTTAACTTGTTTTTGCATTCTAATTACAGTGACCTAGATACAGTCGTTGCTAGCCTGGAGATAAAAGCTGGAGGCTTTTGGTTAGCATCGTGTTACATGGCTCACGACATGGCGAGTGGCTTACCACCGACATATTTAAAGGCGGCTGTAGAGCAGGCCCGCTTAAACAAAACCGGGCTAATCATAGGCAGTGACGTAAATGCGCATCACACTGCCTGGGGTAGCACAGATGATAATGATCGAGGTGAGTCACTTCTAGAATACATTTTAAACACTAACTTACTTATCTGCAACAAAGGCTGTGAGCCAACCTTTATAGTAAGGAACAGGGAAGAAGTCTTGGATATAACATTGGTCTCGGACTTTGTTTTTGATTGTATCGTTGACTGGAAAGTCTCAAGCGAGCACTCTTTTTCAGATCATCGTTATATAGAATTTGTTCTCACTGTTAACCCCCCAGAACCGATTATTCACCGAAATGTAAAAAGGACAAACTGGGGAATATATAACAGGAAAATAGCAGAGTATCTGCCTATCTCAACCCCCGTAGAGCCGTCAACTATCCACGACATAGACAGGCTGGTTCAAAACTTAACGGGAGGGTTAAATAAATCCCTGGAGATTTCTTGTCCTGTAAGTAAACCTCGAGGAAAGAAGAAACCCCCATGGTGGTCAAATGAAATTCAGGTTCTTCGACGAAGAAGTAGGAATTTATTTAACAAAGCCAAAAAATCAGGTTTGGAAAATGACTGGAATGATTATAAATCTATTCTCAAAATTTACAAGAGTTCGTTAAGAAAAGCTAAACGTAACTCGTGGAGGAACTTCTGTGGAAACATTGAAGAGATTTCAGAAGCATCTAGGCTAAGGAAGATTTTATCTACCTCGCCCACTACTCTAGGTCTTTTAAAAAAGCCTGACGGCTCCTGGACAACATCTAGCGAAGACACCTTAGACCTTAGACCTCTTACCAGATACTCACTTCCCTGGTAACTCATTGCATGAACCAGAGGAATTGAATGTTCAACCTCAGATGTCCTCAACTATTCTCGGGGACATTGTTTCGGAAACCAAAATTCGATGGGCGATAAATAGCTTCAAACCCTATAAATCACCAGGACCTGATGGTGTGACACCAATTGAGCTGCAACAATCTGCTCGCTTAATTATACCTTGGTTGACAGCTATTTTCAAGGGCTGTCTTAACCTTTCCTATATTCCTCTAGCCTGGAGGATGACTAAAGTCATTTTCATTCCAAAGGCTGGGAAGAGCTCTTACATAAATCCAAGGGATTTTAGACCAATAAGTCTTTCCTCTTTTCTTTTAAAAACTTTGGAAAGACTCATAGAAATCTATGTTTGCAGCAGTATCAAACCTGAACTGCTGTCTACTTCTCAACATGCTTACATGAAAGGCAGATCTATAGAAACCGCACTTCACACACTAGTGAGCAGCATTGAAAAATCCTTTGCATGTAAGGAATTCGCCCTGGCGGCGTTCCTGGATATTGAAGGAGCTTTTAACAACGTTGACCCAGGTATTATTATTAATGAACTGCAGAAACTGGGTATCAACAGTTCCATAGTTGAGCTGATTAAAAAGCTACTGACAAACAGAGCCATTACCTCAAATCTTGGCATTTCCGAAACTAATAGGTTTGTCCGCAGAGGAACGCCGCAGGGTGGAGTGCTATCTCCTCTACTGTGGAATCTGGCAATAAATAAGATGCTCATGTCACTGAAAAGGCTGGGCTGTAAAGCTATTGCCTATGCCGACGATGTAGCATTAATTGCATGTGGTAAATTCCCAAACACACTGTGTGAAATTCTTCAGAATGCTTTAAACAGACTCGTCTCATGGGCAGATGAGGCTGATTTAGGCGTAAATCCGAACAAAACTGAACTAGTACTCTTTACTAGGAGTCACAAACTTCCAATTATAGTACCACCTTCGCTAAAGGGCGTTAGACTTGTCTTAAAAAGCAGTGCAAGGTATCTTGGTCTGATATTGGATAGGAAATTAAGTTGGAAAATAAATGTTGTTGAGAGAGTTAGGAAAGCAACTGTAGCACTATACTCTTGTAAAAAAGCTGTGGGGAGAAGATGGGGGCTATCACCTCGTATTATTCATTGGCTCTACACAGCGGTAATTCGACCGATTCTGTTATATGGCATTGTGTTGTGGTGGCCTGTCTTAGACAAGGTCACCTATTACAGACAATTGCAGAAGGTTCAAAGAGCTGCTTCCATGTGCATCAGTGGTGCACTGAGGACCACACCGACTGATGCCTTGGAGGTCCTCTTTCATCTCGTTCCCCTTGACCTGTTTGGTAAACGAATGGCAGCATGTACCGCCATTAGACTCAGGGAAACTGCTTGCTGGTCCGAGGGAAGTACAGGACACTCAACTATCGTTAATAGCTTGAATTCCGTACCCTCTAAATTGGACTACACTATTCCAGTAATCTCATTCAAGAGAGATTACGTAACCCATATCCCATCTAGGGATGACTGGAAGGGAGGAATCCCGGGGAGAAGGAACCATATTAATTTCTACACGGATGGCTCCAAGTTAAATAACCAAGTGGGTTATGGTATTTACTCTAAGGAACTGAAGATAAGTATTGCTGCGAGGTTACCAGACCATTGTAGTGTTTTTCAGGCAGAGGTTATAGCAATAGAAGAAGTAGCATCCTGGCTGAGAATAAATGTGGTATCCAAGAAGGGTATTAATATTTATTCAGACAGTCAAGCTGCTATTAAATCCTTAGAATCAGTCTTCCTAAACTCACTAGTGGCCCAACAATGCCGCTCGTCTCTAAATGAGATGGCTCAGCTTTTTAACATTCACCTCATCTGGGTGCCTGGGCATAGGAACATTGATGGCAATTGCAAAGCTGATGAACTTGCTAGGCAGGGGACTACTGCACAAATTCCTCAAGACAAGGAAGGTGTTGGCATGCCACTTGCTACCTGCAAGTTACTGCTTAAAGAAGACATGATAAAAAAGGCTAACATAAGATGGACCCAAGGGTTAACTTGCAATATAACAAGGCAAATCTGGCCGGAATGGAACGCTAAGCGATCTCTAGAACTGATATCCCGCACTAGACACAGTGTCTCGTCAGTTGTTGCAGTAATAACTGGCCACTGGCTTATCGGCAGACATGCGGAGAGATTAGGTATTCGGTCTTTTGACTACTGTAGAAGTTGTGGGGATGTGGAGGAGGAGGAAAACATTAAACATTTTCTTTGTTCCTGCCCTGCACTTGCTAGAAAACGCCACAAAACACTTGGCTCGTTTTTGTTTGATGACCTGGAGGACCTTAGACATGTTAGCATAGGTCAGTTATTTAGTTTCATAACGAAATCTGGATGGTTCAATGAGAGGGTATAGTCAAGTACCCTGTGGTATCACAATGGACCAAACTTGGTCTAAGTGAGTCGGTTTTTGTAACTGACTGCCACTCCTACCTAACCTAACCTAACCTACTCAGGAATAGTGAAGCTTGCTATTAGTAGAAGAATTTTTGGAATTTCGGTTCTGTAGTTCCAGAGATTACCCTGAACATACAAACAAACAACCGAACAAACAAACCTTACCTCTTTATATAATAGTATAGTTTTATATATTTTCAGTGTGGCCCATAATAACTGTCAGTAAAACAAAGTGTTATAAAAATCAAAGTTGTCTACAATTTTTTATTTGTCACAAACGTTTAACAAAATTCCAGAATTTATTAAATTAATAATGAAGTTGGTTACTATCACCCTTTTCTATCATCCTTGTCAAACGCTGCTTGAAACTATCAATTGTTAAGCCGTTTGTTGACCTTACTTTACCAAGCATATGGCCCCATACGAAAAAATCCAATGTATTGAGATCCGCTGATGATGCAGGCAAATTTTTCGCCCCTTTTCCTATTTGAGATACTGCTCTCTACACCTTGATTTTAGTCCCGTTAATTTAGAAAAATGCAGATATCTCGGGTTCGAAATAAGAAAATGATATGCGGTTTACGGCATTCTGTTAAGCACATAACAGTACATTAAAAATGATGTAACACGGGATCGGCAGCAAAATAATATGGGGTGATTTTGCAACTTTAAAGTACAATATCGGAATTTTTTCATTTTTTTCCATTCAATTTTGATTTTTTTTGTAAGAAAAAAAGAAGAAGAAGAAAAACTAATCACGAATTCGAATTCCCCTATTGATGGTTACTGTTTTAAATAAAAAAAAAATTAGAATCACCTTAATATGCAAATTTGTCGACTCCGATTCGAAAAAAATCAGGTCTGTTAATTTAGAAAAATGCAGATATCTTTGTTTTAAAATAAGATAATGATATGCGGTTTCGGCATTCATTTAAGGGAATATCAGTTCATTAGATCGGCGGTAACATAATATTTGAGGTGTTGGAGCTAGAAAGTGGAAAATCGGTACTTTTTTACTTTTGTCCGGTCAATTGTCAATTTTTTGTAAGAAAGGAAGAAGAACAAGAAAAACCAATCACGGATTTGAATTCCCCGATCGATTGTTTCCCGAAAACCATACCCACTTTGTTGAAAAATTTTATAACCTCTACAACTTGCAGCACTTTTTAAATCAAGATTTTTGATAATGGGTTGCTTACTTAAAACAGAGGGCGCTAATCCAGTTTTCAATATTAACCTTAATCCTAGTAATAAGGCTTGTCCAGACATATAAGGCTATTGTAATCCACTGACACATCGTGAAAAAATCAAAAAGTTTTTTTTTTGAACCGCTCTAATGTTTATATCTATTATATATATAAAACTCATTTTTTGTGTGTCTGTCCGTCTGTCTGTCTCTTATGCACGCGGAAACTATCCAGCCGATTTTGATGAAATTTATACAGTATGTTAGTATCGATTGGGCGGGTGTCAAAGGCTATAAAACTTTTATTTAGGGGGCATATTTAGGGTGGTCCTCATACACAAATATTCCCAAAATAGCGATTTCTCAAAGACAGGCAAATCGATTCTCATGAAATTTACATAGTTGGCTGTTATATTAAGGGGCACAGATTGGATGGCAAAAATTTTATTTAGGGTGCATACTTAGGGTGGCCATCATACAAATATATTTTTAAATATCATTTTCACGAAGACAAATAAATCGATTCACACCGAATTTACACTACGTATCTCTAATGTTAAGAAGCATAGCTTAGGCCACAAAACTTTTATTTAGGGTGGCCCTCATACACAAATCTTTTAAAAATATCATTTTCTCAAAGACTGCTTAATCGATTCTCTTGGAATTTACACCAAATGGAGTTTATATTAAGAGGCAGAGACAAGATTGTAACAATTTTATTTAAAGTGCAAAATTAGGGTGGCCCTCATACAAAAATATTTTCAAAGAATTTTCACAAAGATAGTAGCACCTATGTTGAGAGGAACTATTTAGGATAGAAAACTTTGATTAAGGGTGGCTCCAACACAAAAATATTTTTTAAATATCATTTTCTCAAAGACTGCTTAATCGATTCTCTTGGAATTTACACCACATGACTTTTATATTAAGAAGCACAGATAAGCTTAAAAAAATTTATTTAGGGTGCATACTTAGGGTGACCCTCACACAAAAATATTTTTAAATATCATTTTCACGAAGACAGGTTAGTCGATTCAATCCGAATTTACACCACGTAGCTCTTATGTTAAGAGGCATAGCTTAGGCTACAAAACTTTTATTTAGGGTTGCCCTCATATAAAAATATTTTTAAATATCATTTTTTCGAAGACCGCTTAATCGATTCTCATGAAATGTACATCACGTGGTTTTTATATTAAAAGGCACTGCTTAGGTTGTAAAAATTTAATTTGGGTGCATACTAAAGCGGCCCTCACACGATCAATATTACTGACAGTATTTTGCATACTGACAGTATTACTGATCGTATGAGGTGAGTACTGATGTACTGTCAGTATAGAAAAACGATACTGATGACTGATGGAAAAATCGGATAATACTGACGAAGTTGTTACATACTGACAGTAATATTGATGGTGTGAGGTGAATTCTGACAGTTCATCAGTATTATTTGCAAAGCGATGGAATGTGAAACCAATAAATGTTCAAGCGCGCTTGAAGTACGCCAAAGGCAATTAAGTGCTTTTATTGTCCAATATAAAATGCAATTTTGTGATTCCCGCAATTGATTTACTATAAAACGCGTTAAAGTTTCTTGAAAAAACATTTCTATAGGAATACCAATCACTGGAACCATAACAAAATGTCTGATGTCAACAATAAAGACACAAGTGATGACGAATTTCAGGATGCAGAAAGTAGTCCCATTAATGTGAAGCAAGAAACCAATGAAGACATAATTGAAGAAATAACAGGCAAACAAAGCGAACTAAATCTGAGCGATGACGAAACTGAAGCAGCACCATTTAGCGAAGCGGAGGGTGCCACTGGAAACGAAAATACTACAGAACAATTAGATGATACAGATGCTGTGGAAGAACTTCTTAAAAAGGAGGAACAGTCACTCAGTGAAGAAGAATTACAGCATCGAAAAGCAGAAGCAGACAAACTTAAACTCGAGGGAAATGAACTATTCAAAACTGATGCAGCAGATAAATCTATAGAAGTTTACACGAATGCGTTAGAAATTTGTCCAACACGACATGCGAAAGAACGTGCTATACTCTATGGAAATCGTGCTGCAGCTAAAATCAAAATAGATTCTAAGAAGACAGCAATAGAAGATTGCACTAGAGCCATTGATCTGTGGCCAGAGTACGTACGCGCTATATTAAGGTGAGACGATAAAACTAAATATCTTTAAGACATGTTTTAGGTATTTTTTTGATGTACTTTTAGAAAAAGCATATACACATGTATGACTGTATTTTGGTAATTTTAACAGAGATAAAGGATAGGAAAGAACGTATTTACCTATAGGTAGTTGCTTGGAGTGGAAAGTTTTGTATTTTTGGGGGGGCAAATATTGAGGTACTTTCGTAAAGGGTTGCAAAAGAAATTTATTCATAAAAAGGGTAGCAGCACTCACAGCGAGAAATCTTTAAGTCCATTTGGATATTTCAATAAAATTGATGTTATACATACATTATTGAAATAAGCGTTTGAGTTAGAATAATGTTTTTGAATTATTACCAAATTTCTTTCTTTAATTTTCCAAATTAAACAGTTTCTTAATGCATATTAAGGAGGATTTGTTTAGCGTGATAGAACTTTGAATTGAAATAAAACTCCGATTTTGTTCATCTTTTTAACCACTTTTTCTCTTTTTTTTTAGGCGTGCTAAACTTTATCATGATGCGGATAAATTGGATGAAACTTTAAAGGATTATCAACGCGTATATGAACTGGATCCTGGCAATCCGAAGCCAGAGAAGCTATGATTAGATTGCCACCACTCATCGAGGAACGCAATGAAAAATTGAAAGAAGAAATGATGTCCAAACTTAAAGACTTAGGCAATATGATACTAAAGCCATTTGTTTTATCTACGGCGAATTTCCAAATGCAACAAGATCCCTCGACCGGTTCTTATTCTGTTAATTTTAATCAAAAAAGTTAGGGTGCCTACTGCACTCGCACATACAAATATTTGCGGAAACAATATAAGGATTAAGTAATTCAGAGGAAGAAATGTAAATTTCATAAAATTAATTTTTAAAAATAGTTATATTTTCAAAATTGAAGCTGTTGTAATAGAATAACCTACATATCTATTTCCAGTATCAAAAGGTTTACGAAAGTACACTACGAATGAAACTGAAGATATTTTTTTCACTATTAACATTGCTATCTTACATTAATAAACAAAACAAGATACAAGAAACAAAACAAAATACGTGCATATTTAGTCTTGTGAATCTTTTATAGCTACTCGAGTCTGTGGAATCCTATTGGAATTTGAGTCTATGATAAATCTCTTCAAAGAATAAATTACTAAACAGTATTATTGTATTGAGTAATGTTTACATTTTTATTTAACTATTATCGAAAGGATATGTTGTGTTAACATTAGCACAAAAACAAAGGAAATAATAAAACTTAAATGATACACAGAGTCTTGGCAGTAAATGATGCAAATAAATGTACAAAAAATGAGTATTCCACTAACAGTTTTGTTTGAGCGCATTTTCGTTGATGCGCTTAGTTGCCATGTTACGAATAAACAAGCGATAACTATTAATGCTGGTATAAAAGAAGGATCTATTAATGAAAGTGGATTACGATAATGTTGTAAGCTTTTGGTAGCTGGTCGCTGTTGGTATACGCATAAGAATGTGTGTCCAATTGTTGTTTGGAATCGTAGCGAAATCTAAATGAGCAGCAAATTGCTTTTGAGTATTAGTATTTGGTATTCTATATTCATAATTCGATAGTTTAACAGCTTTGGCGCAGTAAAATGAATCTTTCACTGGCATCATTTCCAAGCATCCGTATATCCAATCTTTTGATTCCACATTTGTAGAAACATGCATTGCTGCAGTTAAATCCACTAAAGGAATCAGTTTAAAATAAACTGCTTTGTGCTGATATTTGTAGTTTTCTGTAAACCTCCAGTTATTATCTACATGCCAAATGTGTGCATTTTTTGAAGAGTTGTATGTAAAAGTTTTTTTCGTTGTGATCAAAATTATTACCAGCAAAAATATTATAAGCTTTTTCTGAACTCCCTCATATTAGTATCCATTTTAGTAATTAATGGCTCTACCATGCTTAATAGTTTATTATAGATGTTAATGTTCATTCGAAAATAATTGTGGTAGTCTTTTGGGTCGGAAAGCTGGATTTATTTTAAAAGATTTAAATGACAATACTTTTTACGTTTAGCAATCCATTCTTTTACCCAACGCTTCCTATTATTAATGCGTTTGTTTGGAATAGAAAACGCTACAATAATTACTACGCACGCTTTAGAATTTTCGTCCATTATAAGAACAAATAAATTGATATTCTTTGACAGTTAACACTGCTGTTCATTGATGTTCGCACCTTCACCAGTTGAATGTCAAAAAAACTGATTACTGACAATAAACAATACTGACCGTGTGAGTGGTACACTGACAGTAATGTAAATACTGTCAGTACTTATACTGTCAGTAATATTGATCGTGTGAGGGCCGCTTAAGGGTGGTCTTCATACAAAAGTATTTTTTAAATAGAATTTTCACGCAGACCGCACATCGAATCTACACCACGGTTGAGGTGAGGCGATGCGCACAGGGTAATGTTAGTATTTATATATGGCTGAACTTTATTTCGAAAATGGCCGCAACGATTTTGATAAAACTTCGGGATTTATTTATCAAAAATATCTTAAATAGTGCCAATAGTGGGCGGAATTGGAAAAATTATTTTCAATAATTGAAAATTTGTATTCAATATTACTCGAAAACGGCGCCTACGATTTTCATAAAAATTTTGCTGACAATACCTGTTGCGTGGTAAAACACGCCGCTGTATTTTCATTTAATCGTAAATGGTAACACTAAAAAATTACTTATGTCAATAAGAAAAACCATTTTGTTTAAAGTCAATTTTACTTAAGTGCCTTTAAGCATCACAAGTGAATATTGACTAATTAAATTTAAATCCAATATTTTTAATTAAATCCTTTATTTTTAGTGGTATTTTTCAGTCTATTTTCTCTTTCGTTAAGAGTAGACGTGTTTTCTGTCGACTCGTGCTAATTTTGTTTTATTTACGTATTTCTTTGGAGCTTATAGATCATCTAATAGATGGTTTTTGCGGAAAATGTGACCGCAGTTTTGCTCGAAGTGATACGCAATTAGTTCCCTGCAGTGGATATTGCAAGAAGGTTTTCCACCGTAGCTGTTCTGAGGGTCCGCTCACCGAATATGATATTAAGCTTTTAAAATTAAACCGAAACTTGAGCTATTTTTGTAAGGAATGCGTTGGCGTCTCAGATAAAATTGTTAAAGGCCATGAAATGTTTTTGAAAGTGCATAAATTAGGATTGGAAAAGCTAACTTATGTTGTGGAGGTGCAAATTAAAGCATTGACCGAGCAGTTGTTGGATGTGAAAAAGAGTATTTTTGATAAAATCAACAACTATGAGATTGAGTTGGCTTCAAAAGTCTCAGGTTTTTCTGCAGAGATGACTGCTCTCAAAAATTCAATTGGCGCCAATAATGCATTTGGCGTTGGTCCTGCTGCTAACTGCACTGCTGTGCCAGATATCGCTCTCTCTGAGAGTTTCTCTAAGGGGAATCGTACATATGCCAATGATCCATATTCTTGCAATATTCCTTTCAGGGTTAATAATTCTGTTGCTCTTTAGCGGCGCTCTTCGAGTGTGCCTCTTGCGCCCTCTTCTGCTACTGCTGCTGTTCCGTCTTCAGAAATCATATTGAGTTCTAACAACTTTAAAAATACAAAAAACAACAAAACCGTTCGTTCTCGCTGCTCTTCGAGTGTGGCTTTGCCGCTTTCTTTTGCTGCTGCTACTACTTCTGGTGTTTCTTCAGATACTGTTAATTTACAGCCTAATTTTTCTGCCAATAATGCCACTGATGGAGTTTTACGTTCTGCTGGTATTGATACTTCCGTTGCTGTTACAGTGGGTGCTGACTCTCTGCATGAATATGAAAATGATAGCTGGAAAGAAGCTATAAATAAAAAACGTAAAAAACGTTTTTCTGTTGAGGGTAAAAGTGCAAGTACTGAGCTGGCTGTAATGGAACGTAAGAGATGGGTTCATCTAAGCTCTTTTAAAGCATCCGTTACTGAGTCTGATATCATGGATTATATTGTTAAACACACTGATATTCCGAAACTAGATCTCTCTTGCTACAAATTGTTGAAAAAAAGATACCCATGTGGAAAAAGTGAAACGAGTGAACTTGGTGTTTCATCACCTCTGTATAAAATGATTGTGGATCCATTTTTATGGCCTGTTGTTGTGCGGGTGATGGATTTCGAGTTTTTTCGGAAAACCGCGAAGAAATTGGAGAAAACGTAATGGATTCTGGCCCTGATTTGAATAATTCTTTGAAAAATTATATGCTTAAAATTTATTATCAAAATGTGTCAGGCGCAAGGACCAAATCTGAAAGTATTTTTGCTGCTAAGTATTTCTCATGGTGAATTTGATGTTATCATTTTAACTGAAACTTGGCTAAATTGTAACTTCCATAATGCGGAATTTTTTGATCTACATATATATAATGTATATCGTAAGGATCGTGACGTAAATGCAACTGGTTGTCAACGTGGTGGTGGTGTGCTGGTTGCTGTAAAACGTGAATTTTTGTCGTCTAATGTGTCGCTGGGAAATACTAACGTGCTACTGAATCAACTATGTGTAGTAATCAGAGGTTCATCGGTATCTCTCTACATAGTAGTTTCTTACTTGCCGCCTAGTAGTTCTTTTGAATTATATGTATAAGATGCATCTCAATAACATCTCCACAATAGTTGCAGATTTTTCCATTGACGCTAACCAATTGATGATTGCTGGTGACTTTAATCTCTATGGTGTTGCTTGGTCTGAAGTCTGTGGTGATCTTTATCTAACACCATCTAAAGTATCTAGTGCTATTGAAATGTATGTTGTAGATAAATTTTTAGATCTAGGTCTTATGCAAGTCAATAACTGTTTGAATGCCCTTAGGAGGCTGCTAGATTTAGTTTTTATTAGTAGTAATATCAATTCAAACGTTTACGAATCACCTTTTCCTATATCAGCCATTAGTATGCATCATGTTCCGTTATGCATCACTATAACATTTTATAAATTTGCTACTGTTAAATCTAATGTTGAAATATCCCACTTTAACTTTAAAAGATGCAATTTTCATCTGTTAAATAATGCCATCAATCGAATTGATTGGGAAAAGGAGTTTTATCTTTTAGAAACTGAGTCTTGCTATAACATTTTTATGACCTTAATTCATAATAAGTTTGTTAATTATGTTCCGAAAGCTAAAAAATATTGTCATAAATGTCCATGGCACACTCGGTGGCTAAAGAAACTAAAAAATCTTCGTTCAAAGTTTTTCAAAAAATTTATTCATACTAATCAAAACTGTTACTTTTTAAAATATCGGCATTATATGAGAGAATTCAATTTTTTGGATAAATACTTATACAAGCAATATATTAGAAAATATGAATCTAATATTTAATCTAACCCTAAATCATTTTGGCGTTATGTTAAATCTAAAAGAGGCTGCTAGAATATACCAGCATCAATGTTTTTGGGGGCAGAATCTGCTAATGATACTTTGTCCATTGCTAATTTATTTGTTGATTTTTTTAAGTCTAATTTTGAATCACCTACACCGAAAAAAAAGACCGCACTAGATTTGAAGAAATGCCTTCTTCCCATTTAGTGCGAAAATTTTCCTTAACCTAAGTTATTTTTCCTCATATTGGTGAAAATATCTTTCAATTTAGTTACTAAGTCCTTTAAAATGAGTTCGGGTTTCATTAGAACAAGTCAAAGCTCTTCCTCAAATACAGAAATTGTGCTTTTAGTAAAATTTTCCTTTGAAATAGTAAATTTTTCTTTGAAAGACATTTATAAGGACAATTTTTCCCTCATTTGAGTAAATATTTCCTCAATCTAATGGAATGTTTTGTTTAAAGAAACTCGTACTCAGTATTAGTTAGTTTCTTCAAAAAATTTACTATAACGTAGGAAAATTTTCCTTAATAAATGAGTGGCAACGCTCGCTGCATTACTCGCTGATATTAATATGCATTATTCACGTAAATATTCTGTATTTGTCTTTGTCTACCCCTTTGCTAAGCAATAAGCTTGATAGCTATGCTCGCAAACTCATGTTGTCCCTCTCTGGCTCACTCTAAAATTAAGCATTGCAAAATGACAGCACCGACGAGTTTTGCAATTGGAAAGTTTTACTTCAATCGTTGTAAACCACCAGGCGAAACCAATTGTTCTTTTTACTGTGAAATTTTTATGCAATCGCAAATTATGGAAGATGATCTAATCGTGATCCTATCAAAGTTAGAAGGAGAGCCATTTTTGGAGCTTTTTAAAGGTAATTTGTCAATAAACTTTAATAATACGAGTAAAAACATGTTTTTTTAGAACACGGAATCACGAAAGGAAACCTTAAATATTTAACCCAAAGTCAGTTGTCGGAAATTGTTCCGAAATCCTTATTTGGAGCTCGTATTTTGTTTGAATACAATTTAGGAAAGTGGCAAATAGAACAGGTAAAAAATATGCTATTTTTGATATCGAATCTGGCCTACGTGGCTTTTTCTTATTGAACTTCTATGCACCGTTGACAGCGCAGTCAACAGCGACGAGTGCGACGAAGAAGTTTGCCCTGCCAACGGTGGCAAGCAGTGAATACATGTTGGAACAGGTTTACCTTAGCACCCATTGCCCAATTTTTGATTAAAGGTAATAGGAGGCTAAAATTAAAAGCAAAAGAATTATAAAAAAGTGTCGCTCGGTTCTAGTTTCGGAAATATAGCCATCGGAAATTCCAGATATAGATTTTGTAAAATTCCCCATAAGTTAGGAACCTCTGAATGGATATCAAAATATTCATCTCATAAGAAAGATCATTTAATAGTCTGCAATAATGTCACGAAAACCTTTGAAATTTAACCTTTAATTTTGGAGGTATGACGGTTTTGACCATTTTTTTTTTGAAAATCGTAATTTTTTCCAAAAAATGTGTCAATAACCTGTATTTTTTTTTAAATGTCAAGAAAGCTTGATTTTCTTGCTTTAAAATGATGTATCATTTGCATAATTTTTTTTCACTATACCTATTTTCTATCGTAAAAAGTAAAATCACTTTGGTGAATTTTGGTATTAAAATATATGGTAATTATTTACAGCGATAACGTTTCCTAACTTTTAGAAAATCTATAACCGCAACATCCGATGGCTATATCTCCGAACCTAAATCTGAGCGACACTTTTTGATTACATATTTATTCTTAAAATTGAAAACGAAATAAAAAATGTTCGGTTTAATAAAAATTGGCAAATGGTAGCTTAAGTAAACTTAGGGTTTTTATTCAGTCTGGTTGGGCCTAAGCAAAAATTGTTTCAAACGAAGACGATATAATTTTATTTTTTTTTTCAAGGGCGTTGAGATTACAAATTTATCATGTGGCTTAGCCGCTATAGCTAATTCAAATCTTAATAATGCTGTGGAGGAATTAAATGAGGTATTTATTTTGTTATGGTTTATCAGTTTTATGCCATTTTTTATAATAAATTATTTAGATTTCAATTTCAGACATTCTAAACTCCTCATCTAATGGCAAAATAGTATTAGAGTTCTACAGGACACAAAAAAAGCTTAACCACAAATATCGAAAGTTGCTAGCTGGTACTATTGCAGGGTTTTTACATGAACATAAAGTTCATCCATCTCCACAGATGTTTCGCAGTATTGCAGAACAAATTGTTGGATTTTTTCCCACTGAAACCAAGGTACGAGCTCTAATTTAAAAGTTTCAAGTCAATGGCAATAATGATTTAATTTCTACAAGGAAATTTATTATATTTTTAATAAAGGCAAAAAGCCTGGAGGTTGTTTGTATGCAAAATTTCACAACTCTCTTTACAAACTAAGAAAAGACGGTTTAGTTCAGAAGAACGAGACCAGCAGCAAAGGGACTTGCTCCCAAACAAGTAATACAGAATTGTCTCTAAGCGGAGATGATATTGCCACACAAAGTTGGCTAAAGTACAACATTGAGCCATTTCCTGAAGTCATTAGTAAATGGCAGGCAACTTTTTGCTACAGACAACAAATTTTGAAAAATACCCAATCTTTGAACGAGTTCCTTGAAGATTGGCCTATTCTTAAGCAAAGTTTTGGTCATACCTTAGTAAGTAGACAGATAATATTTAAAATATTTTCATTTGAGTAAATAATGTTATTGATAAAATAAGAAGATTTTTTGAACCAATAAAAATAAATTTTTTTATAGATTGAAAGCGATTTTTTGGTGCTATTTCCAGATAAAAACGAGAACTTATTTAATAATTGGGAAAATTTTTGCAAATCAGTCCAGCCCATTTTGAATGAGCAAATAAAAGACCCACTTGGCTTGGATATTCTAAAGAATTTAAAAAAAGAGTTTTTACATACTGGTAAATAAATAAGAAAAATGCTAAGGGCCGTTTTTAAAAAGTTGGCATTTTGAAAATTTCTCTTAGTAATGTAGAAACAATTTTGTAATATTTACAGATGAACGAGATGCATGCATATTGCATTTAATTCACGCAATAATAAAGCCAAAAAATAGAAGGTTGGGGAAAAAAGCCACTGTTTCAGATTCCCGACGATCGTTTCTTACTTTGGCTTCAACTGTTGGAGAGCTTCAATCCCAAATAAAGACAATTGTTGATAATTGCTTTAAGCAAAATGCAACAATACAGCCAATGATTTGTGCCATTGGTGAGGAGTTTATACTTAATGAATTCTATGTTTATTTTGCTAATACGTATTTTAAATTTTCAAATTTGGTTAAAAGCATTGACGCATGCTTTAAAGTTTTTCAAGTGTTAGACTTGCAATATCCGGATGATTGTAACCTAATTTGGCAATTTTTGGGAACATTTTTCTATGAAATTGAAGATAGAAATCAAAAAAAAAATAGTTCTATTTGTGCATTTGTAAGCGACTTGAAATTTCAAAAAAATACAAGTGTTTGAGGCAAAATGCCTATTTTGAGTTTGTAAATTTTTAAAAAGAATGAATTTTATTACTTGATTTTATATTGACGAATTAAGGCGCTAATTTTAGTCAATAGCTTATTGACGAAAATATTTTTGAAAACATTGTATCAATTTAGCATTTACAATCAATTTTTGGGTTAAAAATATTTGTTTGTAACGACTAACGAAAACCTTATAATTTTTCTTCTTACATATGAAATAATAATTGCCTTATAAAAGCCTTAACACGCCATTTAATACGTACATATACATATACAATTCCATTAAATTTTTTTTAGAATACTAAACATATTCATATCAATTTTTGTATTAAAAAATAATTTATTTGCTTTGTGTCAAGAGCTACAGATAGTAAAATATGATAAGCATTATTTATCTTATTTAATAGGACCTTCATTGAATGAATTTAGAGTATTAAAATTAAAAAAAATCTCATTTCCCCCCACACACTTATATATAGTTAAAAAACAAACATTTTTAAGGCCAAAAGTATGTTTCTGAAATATTATTTCCCTATTAAGCTACTGCTTAAATGACTTCCCTTAAAATTCTGCACAACAAATGTTATGAACGTTCTTTCACTCAAATTCACCAGATTTCTACAATTTGCATTTCGTGAAAATTGCTTGGAACGGAAACTGTAGAAATTTGTTTCAATTATCATTATATTTATCGTGCAGAGTTTCAGGGGTAACAGCTACTTACTGGAACGTTTTCGTATTTGTAAAATGACTAAAATAAAGTCTATAATTCATGTATCTGTTTTTTTTAAATAAACGAAAAAAATATGTAAACGAAACAATTTTTTTGATTTCTGTTTTGGAAATTTCTTCCATAAAACAGGTACTAACGTGGAGTAAAAATATCCTTGAAGGCAGTTTATTTTGTACTTAAAACAAAGAAAAATTTTCCAAGGTGCTAGTAAATTTCTGCTTTGAAATAAATCAAATTTCATTCACTTAAGGAAATCTTCTTCCTTGGAAAAAGTAAAATTTTCCTCAAATGAAGTAGATATATTCTTTCAGCTTTGTTACCTTGTCCTCATATTGAGTAAGCTTTTCTTTATTTCAAACCAGCAACATTTACTCATACTAAGGAATCGCACTTACTTATTTTGAGGAACCCATGGCTTTAGCTCGTATGGAAGGACATTTTGTCCTTATACTTAGGCATTTTTCCTTAAACGGAGTAAATTTTTTTTTCGGTGTAGTAACCCTATCCATAAAGTCTCAAATAGTGTACGTCCTGTGATAAATTTTGGTAACTTGTCTCTATCACATGATGATATTTGGAAGGGTATTTAAAATCTTAAGCCATCTATACGTCCAGATGCCGACGGTTCATTGAAAACTGTGCACTCAATTTACTTCTCCCCTTGATGATAATTTTTAATAAATCGTTGTCGTCGGGTGTATTTCTGGATTGTTGGAAAGTAGCGTATATTACACCTACGTATAAATCTGGTTGTAAAAATATCATTGCCAATTACAGACCTACATCCAAGCTGTCCGTAATCTTCAATTTTTTTGAATCCATTGTTAAGGATAAACTATTCTTTGCTTTCGTGAGAGGACGCTCAACTATCTCTAACTTAGTCTTATTTAGTGAGTATTGTGTATCGGCGTTTTTGCAAGGATGTCAGGTGGAGGTAATCTATACTGACTTCTCTAAAGTGTTTGATAAGATTTCGCATGCTCCATTAATAAAAAAAATTGAAGCTTTGGGTTTTCATTCAAGTTTTTTTGAAATATCTCGAATCTTATTTACACAATCCCCATGTATTGTAGTTTTTGATAACATTAAGTCTACTGTTTATTTCGCAATTTCTGGTGTTCCTCAAGGGAGTATCTTAGGACCACTGTTGTTTATCATTTTTATTAATGATATTGCGTCTTTATTTGTCAATTGTAAATGCCTATTGTACGCTGATGATCTTAAGCTATTCTTACAAATTAAAGACGTGACTGATTCTGCAATTCTACAGTATGATTTAAATAACCTCCATCTTTGGTCTATTAATAATTTACTTCCTCTTAATTTAAATAAATGTGTTTATATGTCTTTTTCTAAGTCTAACATCTTTCTTTCAACTTCGTATAATATTGCAAGCTTTCCACTTATGTCTGCTGTTGAATTTAAGGACCTCGGAGTAGTATTTGATTCTAATTTTTCTTTTCGTCCACATTTGGACTTTGTCATTCCAAAAGCATATGCTATGCTTGCTTTTATAAGACGTAATAGTTCTTCGTTTAGTGATCCGTACACTCTCAAAGTTTGGTTTACTAGCCTTGTTAGATCAAGGTTAGAATATGCGTCAATTGTATGGTTTCCTTTTTATGAAATACATAAATTTAGAATTGAAAAGGTGCAGAAATCTTTTACTAAGTTTGCATTGCGTTCGTTAAACTTTGAAAATGGTTGTCCTCCATATAATGCCCGATGCCTTTTGATTGGTTTAAAAACCTTAGAAAGTAGAAGAAATATTTTGTCTCTACTATTCTTACATGACATCGTCTCTAATGCAATTGATTGCCCTGAATTACTTGGACTGATTCATTTTAATGTGCCAGCAAGAGCTCTAAGAAATCAAGTTCCTTTTTATCTTATAACTCCTTGTACTAATTACGCTGAAAATGCGCCTATTTTTAGAACTATGAAAATGTTTAATCAAGTTAGTGCTTCGAATAATTTAGATCTCTCTGCTACTAAAACGGTCGTTAAGCATATTTTAAATAATTTTTTTAATTGATTATTTTATTTTATTCTAGTCCGTAAGAATAATTATGTTCATAGACTAAATTATTATTAAAAAATAAAAAAAAATAAAAAAAAAAATTAGTAAATTGGCAAACCCGTATGGAAACCGGGCGCTAGTGAAACCCAAGTAAAAACACAAGTGTAAGATAACAAAATGAATTTGTCGTATGTATCTTACTAAAATATATTTCAGATTAAAGCCTATAAGTATTATTATCAATTAAAGAATTGAAGTTACGCTGAAATACGTGTTTTATTTGCTACGCCGCCCACCGTCCAACATTCTTTAATACCTTTGCGGTTCACACTTCAACATAACCTCAATTGCAAGTGTTTACATTTTCCGATATGGTCAACCAAGGAGATGGCGCAACTGGAGGTGAAACTCAATCTTTGATAAACACCTCATCCAGCACAGCAGACAATCCTGCTGGCAATCATACTGCTGCCGGTTATAATGACGGGGTCGCAGCATCTTTGGATTACTATGGCGCTGGCGACCGATCTGATGCTCTCGCACCATACCACGCACACGCATCTAACTGCGCTCATGCGCGACCAAATGCATACACGCAACCAGGTGCTGCAATCAACGCAAACTCGCAATCGGACCAACAAGCGCGCACGGAAACTACAGGTGGTGGAGCACGAGTTTCTAGTCCTACACAACCCGCTGTAGGGGAGGGTGGGCCTAAACTGGCCACTTTTTGTCTTTTTGCAAAAATAATGTAAAAAAATTATTTGAAACCTGGGGTGTTATATATCATTCGAAAGCTACATCTTTTAGCTACAAATCGCATATCATTTGATGGTTTAATATGTATTCAGCTTGGCGTGAGCTCACTCAGATTATACCAACCTCGAAATCGAAATAGCCAAAAATGGTGGGGCTTAACCGGACAGGGGGTGGGGCTAATCTGGACAGTCGCGCCAAAATCAAAATAAATAACAAACATGAAGGCACATTATGTGTAAATATTATTTTGAATCTTTATTGATGTATTTCGATGTGTTTCGTACAAGAAAAGAATGTATTTGATTGAAAAAATTTTGATTTTGAAAAAAAATTTTGGATAGAAAAAGAAATTATTTTTTTTCAACGAAAACTTAAATCGGAAAATATTGAAATTCATTCAAAATCTGCATCTGAATCGGATTCTGAGAAGCAGTGAATGCATGTGAACACATTATCACTCGTTCGGACACAGTCAACATGTGCTTTGCATTCGATGCAAATTTTGAAACGTTGCTTATGCAAAAGCTTATCATCATAAACGCAGCAAATAATTTGCAAATCGCTATCTGATTCGTCTGAATCAGTGCTCAGCTTCGCCTTGTTCAGTTGGGTTTTCTTGCTTGCTTATTTTGCTTTAGTTATGTCGTAGAAACATTCAATGTGCTTCAAAAGTATTTATGAATAACAAACACGAGTTTAAAATGACAAATAAGGTGTCCGTTTTAGCCCCACCAAAAAGTGTAGATTAACTTCACAACCCAAAAATTTTGAAAAAAAAAATGTTTACTTTAAGCGAAAAAATACATGTGTCTGCACTCTTCGACGACTGACGCTAAACTGAATAATGAAATATCATCGATACTTATGAAGTTAGTAGCTTATGAGAGGGTGCGTTCATCGCGCATATGGCCGTTCCGATATTCAAAGTAGTTTTTGATTTATCGCGACTGTCCGGTTTAGCCCCGCGTCCGTTATGAAAAAAAGGGCTACATACAAAAATTGCAGAAGCAAGAAATAGGTAGCGGTGGTAAGTCGTGGTATATTCCGATCTTTTCTGTTCATAACAAAAATAAAAACAAAACAAGTTAAGGTGTTATCTTCGGCCAGGCCGAAACTCACATACCCTACACTGCACTGAAATAACCTTTTAAATAAATGTTGAAAAGACATTAAAGAGGTTGAGTAAGTCGAAAAAAATGTGAAATGTTAGAAAGATTGGCAGAGGTTGGAAAATGTCGAAAATATATGCAAAATGTTGAAAAAAGTTGAGAGAGAGGTTGAAAAACTCTAAAAAAGTTGAAAAAGGTTGAAAAATTTTTAAACAATTCAAAGTTGATGAAAAAGTCGAAAAAATAAAGAAACTTATGAAGGAAGTTGAAAGAGGTTGAAAATGTCGAACAAATACATATAGGATATATTGGAAAAAGTTGAAAGGTTGAAAAAGTCGAAAGAATGTAGAAAATGTTGGAAAAAATCGAATAGAAATGAAAATTTTGAAATATGCCACGCCCACTTCTCCATTTCCGCCCACTTTTGGTACAATAAATTATATTCGCAATCGACATCCTCATATTAAATTTTAGCTCAATAGCTTGTATAGTTTGCGATGTATGCTGCAACAAAAATTCGAAATTTAGGGCGGTGGCACACCCACTGGTACAATCCAGCCCGGTTTTGATCCAGAAATAGCTTTCCATAATCAAACCCCTAACACCAAATTTTAGTATGATTGCTCACATATTTCGATAAATATGCCACTTACCGTATTTTATTTGTATGGGAGGTGCCACGCCTACTGATGCTATTTTAGCCACATTTGATTCAGATATGCCCTATAGCGACAGAAATACATACATTAAATTTCATACCAATTGCTGCAATAGTTCACTTAAAACAGCGCTAACAAATTTATGTTAATATGGGAGGTGCCACGCCCACTGATGCAATCCTGTCAAAATTAACTTATTTTTAAAGCTTATAGTAACTGAAATCTATACACCAAATTTTATGAAGATTACTCTCATAGCACACTATCTATAACAATAAACGTTTTTTGCTTATATTGGAGGTGCCACGCCCACAGGTACTATTGGACCAATTTTTTGTAGTAAGAGACCTTATGGCAAGTATATAGTCACATAACTATACCACTGTGCCAAATAACATAACTATACCACTGTGCCAAATAAATAGACAAAACAATAGCAAAGAATCACTACACATTAAAGTAAACAAACTCTAAAGAATTATGTTGCAATGCACAATCGGTTTACTTTATTTTAATGCTTTGCATTATTTCATCAACCAAATCTTGCTGACTCTACATAAAACCTCTACAAAAATCCACGGCTCTTTGGGTTCGTTATAATAAGTGAAGTTTTTAGTTTGTTGTTACTCTTGAAGCTATAAGCAATTAAAAATATTTATCAAGTTAATAAAAATATATGAAAAATTATAAAGTGTTTCATTCGGCACACCCACATAACTGGCGACGAGGATACTCAGCATATAATTGTTCAATTTGGAAGATTTAATTTGAACAATACTAGCAACGAGAACAGCAACTCATCTGTAATTTGAAGGATCAAATTTGAACTATACTAACAACGAGAACAGCAACTCATCTGTAATTTGAAAGACAATAATTTGAGCACTACCAACAACAAGAACAGCAATTCATCTGTAACCGTTCAACTCGACAAAAATAAGAAAAGCAACTTTAAATTCAACACACTGAAATAAAGTTAAGTGAACTTTGAATCTCGTTAAAAAAAAAAAAAAAAAAAAAATAGAAATTAACTTTGTAACATTTAAACAAAAAAAAATTTGTGTTTTTTTAATTTAATATGGATCAAACACTTCTAGCTCAATTTAATACCGCGTTAATTTTAATAAAAAACATAGAGCCATTCGATGGCACGGATTCTAATTATTTGCCCGAATTTTTGTCAAATATTGATTTTTTGATACCGACAATATCGGTATTCGACACAAATAATAAAAGAGTATTATTTAATTACATACGTAATAAATGTATAGGGGAAACGAGACAAACTATTTGAAGAGAGGGAGAAGTTAATTCCTGGGAAGTATTAAAAGAAATACTTAAAAGAAATTACGGCGAAAAAAGGTCGAGTGTGGAACTCATGGACCAGTTAAAAACACTTAAACTTAATGGTACCATCGAGAATTTTTATTATAAGCTTACGAAACTTATGACTAGAATTAATAACAGAAACTTAACTCATGAGGAGAATACCTACACTTCAGAAGAGGTTAAAAGAATAGCATTGAAGGCTTTCAGGGATCATTTACCCGAGCCAACAAAGACAATGATCTTCGCAAGAAATCCGTCTACTCTTCAAGATGCTTTTAAAATTATTTTAGAAGCGAGACATCAAAATTACACTCAATTTGGGCATAACACTAGAGACGATAATCAAACAAAAACGCGTACAAACCTTTAGCGATAATTATCGTGATAACAATCTAAACTCTAACTACAGAAACAGTAACTATTTTAATACTAACCAAAATAGTAATTCACAAAGAACACGTCAAAGTAACCAAAATAACAATCGTTCACAAAACAATCAGCGATCAAGCCAAACTAGGCAATATCATTCGAACCAGGAGGAACCTATGGAAATAGGTAACTCTGGTGCAAATTTTCAAGCGTCAGGGTCAGACAACTGCCCTACATAATAATCGAGGCAAATGGAAAACTTTTATATTTCATTATTGACACTGGAGCTGAATTCAGTATCATTAATGAGAATGTTTGCAATCCCGAATAGAAACAGAATGTTAACGTTTCAATTACAGCAATGGGAAATTTTTTTACACTTCATAAACTTTGAAAATTTCCTATATTTAAAGAATTTAATTATAACTATCCTTGCGAATTTTTGGAGATGAACTTTAGTAAAGATTTTGATGGATTAATAGGTAATAATATTTTAAAAAGTCTTAATGCAGTCATTGATTACCCTAAAAGGTTGTTGATATTAAACAATTTTACAATGGAATTATTTTTTAACAAAGAAGAAGAAATTTACAATAATTTGACAAAACAACATGACACTATAGAAATTTTCAACAACGAAGTAAATAATACAAATTTGGAAGCCATGCTTCGTATTGGTCATTTAAATGATTTTGAGGCAAAAAAGCTTCTAACCGTAATTAAAAAATTCACAAATGTGCTGTACAAAGAAGGTGATGATCTTTCATTCACGAATGAAGTTAAGCACAGAATCCTCACAAAAAATGATATTCCGGTTTATTCAAAATTATATAGATACCCCGAGATACATAAGGACGAAGTTGAGACACAAATTAAAGACATGTTAAAACAAGGGATCATTAGGGAATCTTACAGCCCTTACAATAGCCCAATATGGATAGTCCCAAAGAAAACAGATGCATCTAACAAAAAGAAATGGCGTATAGTCATTGACTATAGGAAAATTAATGAAATAACAGTTGAAGACCGCTTTCCAATTCCAAATGTAGAAGATATATTTGACAAATTGGGTCGATGCCAATATTTTACAACTTTAGATTTGGCAAAAGGTTTTCACCAAATTGAGATGCATCCAGACGACATCCGTAAGACCGCTTTCTCTACTGCTAATGGCCACTATGAATTCCTTAGAATGCCGTTCGGGTTACGTAATGCCCTTGCCACATTCCAAAGGTTAATAAATTGTGTGCTAAAAGATTATATTGAAAAAATTGGTATTGTCTACTTAGACGATATTCTAATTTTCTCCACAAGCATGGAAGAGCATCTCGAGTCCCTTACTAAAATATTGAACGTTTTACAAAAATCCAATTTGAAAATCCAGCTAGATAAGTGTACTTTTATGACTTCGGAAACAGATTATTTAGGTCATGTAATAACTCCCCGAGGATTAAAAACAAGTCCAAATAAGGTCGAAGCAATCAATAAGATTCAGTTACCAAGAAACCAAAAAGAAATTAAGTCATTTTTGGGCATCACTGGGTATTATAGACGGTTTATTAAAGATTATTCTAGGGTTGCTCATCATCTTATCAAATATTTAAAAAAAAAACTCAAAAATAAACTTACAAGACAAGGACTATATCGAAGCATTTCTAAAGCTAAAAGAATTAATCAAAAATGATCCTATCCTAACACATCCCGATTTTCAAAAAAAATTCACTCTAGTAACTGATGCTAGTAATTATGCATTAGGAGCTGTGCTAATGCAACAAAATAAAGTAATAGCATACGCAAGCAGATCTTTAAACGGACACGAACAAAATTACAGCACGATCGAAAAAGAGTTATTAGCCATAGTATGGGCTACGAAATATTTCAGAAAATATTTGTTTGGAAGAAATTTTTTGATAAAAACAGACCATAGACCTCTCGTATGGTTAAGTAACCTTAAAGAACCTAATGCTAAACTCCAACGATGGAAGATCAAATTGAACGAATTTGACTTTAGCATTGAATATTTAAAAGGAAAAGAAAACGTAATCGCTGATGGCCTCAGTAGAATTGTTCATAACGAAGATGTTACGACAAAAGGAGATATTGAAGTAAATTTAAGTGAACTATTTTCCAATGACGACATGAAGACTGTAAACAGTGCAGAAACTGACAGTTCGACCTTAATTACAAATACAAGAAATCCTAAAGCTGATGTAGCAGTTAATTTAATGACCACAGAAGAGATATTAACCAATTTAAGAGAAATATATGAAAATGAAGAAATTAATGCTGTACACAGTGCTGAAACTGACAGTATAGATTTTATTCCAATATCTGAAAAAGCCTTAAATGTTTTTAAAAATCAATTAATATTAGAAAAATCACAAGTAGAATCTTGTTCAACCAAAATCCTTTATCAAAAGAAAATACGAACGATATTAAAAATAACATCGGGAAGCAATCTCCTCGAAATAATGAGAACAAAATTACCTGAAAAAGGATTGGTAGCTGTTTACTGCCACGATAAAGAGTTATTCCTTAAATTTCAAGAGCTTTATGCTAAATATTTTGCAAAAAATAAAAACCTTAAGATCCTTAAAGCAAACATCCTTCTTGAAGACATAGTTGACAAAGACCGAATACTAAATCTGATATAATATGAACACTTGAAAAATAACCACAGAGGGGTTAATGAAATTTTTAATGAAATTAAAGCACAATTTTACTATCCGAAACTTCAACAAGAAATCCAGAAATTCATAAATAATTGCGAGACATGCAACCTTGCCAAATTCGATAGAAGCCCTAACAAATACCCCTTAAACATTACTGATACACCTGAAAAACATAATGACATAGTACATTTTGATATATGGTTTCCACAAAGAAATGTCATGTATCTTACAAGTATTGACAAATTAACTAAATACGCTTCAGTGCATCCACTGAAAGACAGAACATGGATTTCAATTATAGAAGCCATAAAATACAGAATCCAATACCTTGGCAAACCTAAATTATTTATTTCAGATAATGAATTTAATACAGCCTCAATCACACAGTTCTTACAAGAAAACGACATAAACATTCATATAACCACACCTTATTTAAAGACTGGAAACGCAGATGTGGAAAGGCTGCACTCTACATTAAACGAACATGTACGATTATTCAATGCTGACTCCACAAACGACTTTAGTATGGAAGAAAAAATATTCAGGGCAATAACAGCGTACAATAACACTATACATTCAACAACTAAAAAACGACCAATAGATCTTTTGAATAATTTACTATCTAAAGAAGAAATATCGGATCTATCAGAATTGATTCATCAGAATAAAACTAGTTACATTACTACCAAAAATCGCGCAGCTCCCAATAGTACAGAGCCTAATTTCGAAAACGAATTTGTTAATAATTACAGGGTTAGTAAAGCACAACCCAAGTATAAAAAAATATCAAACTATAGAGTTGATAATAACCACATTATCTCCAACAATAATAAGTTTAGGAAAACCTACAAAACTCAAGTTAAACGAAAGTATAAATTTCAAAATTACAATTACAGGCGAAATAATGATGACATTAACAATGATGTTGATATTAATATTGGCAGCAATTGCTAGTGGCCGCGGACAGCGAATAGAGGTTATACCAGTGAATGCGGAACATGGTTACACGTTGATAAAACTGGAACCAAAACCTATCATAGAATCTTTTACAAAAATACTTCATATTGTTAATCTAACACAATACTATGAAACGATAGCACTAATAGAAACTAATTTTTACGCTTTGAACCTTAAATCTGAAAATGATAACTCAAAACTAATAATAAGAGAATTATTAAAAACTAAAAGAAATCTAAACTTACTAATACCACACATTTTTAAAAATAACAGAATTAAACGAGGACTTATTAATTACCTTGGACGTGGACTGAAATTCATAACAGGAACTATGGACGATGAAGACGAAAAAGAAATTTCTGATCACTTAATGAACCTTGACATAAATACCAGAAATAGCATTAGCGAACAAAATAAACAAGTTCTAATAAACAATGACTTAATAAAAAATGTACAAGAGATAAATAATACTAGACAACAACACGACCTGAACCTTCTTTTGGCCGAACGTACAGACGAACACTTAAATGAACGTATTCTTTTGCTGTATTCAGACATTCAAATACTTAATTCACAGATCGAAAAATTTTCCGACATAATTTTACTTAGCAAACTTAACGTACTGGCACACGACATCCTAACAGATGACGAAATAAGTACATATAACTTGACGACAGAAATTTTACCATACATTCGGACTAGTATCTTATACACCGAAAATCTTTTAATTTTTGTACTACAAATCCCAAACTTTACCAAGGAAATCTTTTATAACGCACTCATAATACCTTTTTCTAACGAACATTTTGAAGAATTGGACTCTCCAATTGTGGAGGTAATATTGCATAAGAGCATTGTCTTTGCTAATGTCGAAGGAACTGTCCAAAGAAAAAATTTAAAAACAAATGTTAATTTTTGTAAACAGAACATACTTAAGGATTCAAATGCTTGTATTTTGAGAGAGAATAATGTTACATCTATCGAGAAAATTTTCAATAACTGGATAATTGTAAAAAACTTGCCTCTTACTAAGATATTTCAAACTTGCAATGAACAACCTTTACATATTAAAGGAAACAACTTAATAAAATTTCAATCTTGCAAAATCTCAATAGATAATCAAAAATTTATTAATACTGAAAAAAATTTTGTAGATACCGCCTTAATACCATTGCACTATAGGGTCAGAATACGCGAAACCGACATGTCTGAAATGTTTTTCAAAGTTTTTTATATAAATCAGTAGCTGCAAGTGGTAGAAATTAGTGTACGGAAAAATTTTTTAAAAAAAATTGTTGTTGCAATAATTATTGCCAGTCAAAGCATTCATTAACCTTTTTTTTAAAATGCTATAAGTTTTGAACTGCTTGACTGATTGTAACAAAATTTCTTAATTTCTGTAGATAATAAGTTGAACTTATGTATTAAAAAAAAAAAGTTGCAAAAATTTGGCATTTTTGTTGTTAATTAGCAATTTTTCTATCAACAATTGAATTTTAATGACTTGTTCTGCCTCGAAAAAATCTGAAAAAAATTACAGAGATGCATTGAACCCTTCCAAACTAGAATTCGTCAAAAAAATCGTGGAGCCTCAATTAGTTTTTACGGTATAAATATTATAGTGGTACCGGGCGGACGAAAAATGCATAAAAATTTTGTTGGTTTTCAAAAAAATCAATAACACTAGTTCACAAGAAAAAGGATCGGGTTTCTCATAGACTTTTTTCCATGTATTTTGGGGCGTAGTTTCCATAAATGGCAACCATTTTTTTTTTCTTACGAATCGTTTTTGAGATATCCCCAAAAAACCCCTTTTTCGGCACCGTTTTCATTTATTTGGCTATATCTCGATTAATTTTTTTTCGACTCAAAAACGGTTTTCAGCGGTCCAAATATATTTTTATTCCTTTTCTAACGATATACTGTTTCCTTGAATCGAATAACATTTGATGGAGTTACAAGCGCTCGAAGTTCAAAAAAACTGACTTTTTTAAAAATCACTAAATTTCAACTGCTCCATTTGAATGAAAAATTTTTTCTTTTTCATATTTTTAGAATTAAAAATGTAAGACTATTCCTTTGCAAATATTTTAAGAATAATTTTGCGGATATCGGACAAAAAATGTAAAAGTTATTCGAGAAAACAGTAAAAAACTTGCAATAAAATTTAACGAAAATACATTTGTTTTTTATATAATTTTATTGCAAGTTTTTCACTGTTTTCTCAAATAACTTCTACATTTTTTGTCCGATATCCACAAAATTATGCTTAAAATAATTGCAAAACAATAGCCTTTTATTTTTAATTCTAAAAATATAAAAACAAAAAATTTTTCATTCAAATGGAGCAGTTGAAATTTAGTGATTTTTAAAAAAGTCAGTTTTTTTGAACTTTGAGCGCTTGTTACTCCATCAAATGTTATACGATTCAAGAAAACAGTATATCGTTAGAAAAGAAATAAAAATATATTTGGAGAGCTGAAAACCGTTTTTGAGTCGAAAAAAAATTAATCGAGATATAGCCAAATAAATGAAAAAGGTGCCGAAAAAGGGGTTTTTTGGGGATATCTCAAAAACGATTCGTAAGAAAAAAAAATAGTTGCCATTTTTGGAAACTACGCCCCAAAATACATGGAAAAAAGTCTATGAGAAACCCGATCCTTTTTCTTGTAAACTAGTGTTATTGATTTTTTTGAAAAACAACAAAATTTTTATGCATTTTTCGTCCGCCCGGTACCACTATAATATTTATACCGTAAAAACTAATTAAGGCTCCACGATTTTTTTGACGAATTCTAGTTTGGAAGGGTGCAATGCATCTCTGTAATTTTTTTTCAGGTTTTTTCGAGGCAGAACAAGTCATTAAAATTCAATTGTTGATAGAAAAATTGCTAATTAACAACAAAAATGCCAAATTTTTGCAACTTTTTTTTTAATACATAAGTTCAACTTATTATCTACAGAAATTTAGAAATTTCGTCACAATCAGTCAAGCAGTTCAAAACTTATAGCATTTTAAAAAAAACGTTAATGAAAACTTTGACTGGCAATAATTATTGCAACAACAATTTTTTTTAAAAAATTTTTGCGTACACTAATTTCTACCACTTGCAGCTACTGATTTATATAAAAAACTTTGAAAAACATTTCAGACATGTCGGTTTCGCGTATTCTGACCCTATACTAATTTCAAAAAAATTGTAAGTAATATTACTCTTAATGGGCTAAAATTGCAAACTATACAAAATAGAAAACAGATAGATTATATTAATTTTGAACATAAAAAATATTCATATGTTACTATTTCCACTACAACAATTGTCGTTGTAGTGCTTATTGTTTTAGTAGTGCTTTGGATTATAAAAAAGAAGGAAAGTACAATTACAAATGTTGAAATTAATTGTGAAACCTCAGGAACTGTGGATCCTTTTGCAGGGACTGCTAAAATTTAAGGGTGGAGGAGTCACATAACTATACAACTGTGCCAAATAACATAACTATACCACTGTGCCAAATAAATAGACAAAACAATAGCAACATAATTCCAAAGAATCAATACACATTAAAGTAAACAAACTCTAAAGAATTATGTTGCAATGCACAATCGGTTTACTTTATTTTTATGCTTTGCATTATTTCATCAACCAAATCTTGCTGACTCTACATAAAACCTCTACAAAAATCCACGGCTCTTTGGGTTCGTTATAATAAGTGAAGTTTTTAGTTTGTTGTTACTCTTGAAGCTATAAGCAATTAAAAATATTTATCAAGTTAATAAAAATATATGAAAAATTATAAAGTGTTTCATTCGGCACACCCACATAACTATATCTGCCTCATTAAATTTTATAACGATTACGTTGTTAGTTCTTTAAATATAACGTTTATAAATATTGTGGGCTGTGCCACGCCCTTCAACGAGTTTTTTCGGTCCAGTAGCTGAGCTTGTATTGATGACTGCTTTCAGCGGCATCAACTCCAAAATTTTTATGGAAATCGTTTGTGCGAATTTTGAGATATACGGAATCAAAATTTTTAACAGTTGAAAAGTGCCGCGCCCACTTTTTCGATTCCGCCCACTTTTATCACAATTCGAGATATATTTTATGTGTATCCGTTTACCAAATTTAATCGCAATATCTTGAACGGCTTACAAGATATGGTAGTATTAATGATAAAATTTAGGGCTGTGCCACGACCCTGTACGACCCTTTGGAAACTTGAAACCCAGCCTAATCCTAATTTGGTTCACATGTGCACCAAATCACCAAGTTTCATCAAAATCGCTGAAATTTTTTTCAAAATTGGCCGGGGTAAATATACATAGAGTATGGGCGGTAGGCGTGTCTGTCAACCGATTTTGCCCATTTTCAATAGCAAGATGCCTGCAAGAAGATGTGACCTGTGTGTGATAGTTTCATTCAATTAGCTTTCTTGGTTTTCCCGTAAAACTGATTTCAACAGACACCCAGACAGACAGACAGACGGACATCGCTAAATCGACTCAGGTGGTGACGCTGATCAAGAATATATACACTTTTTCATACCTACCACGCCCCCTTCGATGTGTTACAAACGGAGAGACAAAGTGAATATACCCACGGTGTAGGGTATAACTAGAATTGTTTGGGACGCGGCCGCAACTGTCAACGGCGTATCTTTAAATTCCGCCTTAATGAAAGGTCCTGACCTACTCAAATCTCTTGTGGGTGTTCTTATACGTTTCCGCGAAAAGCCTATAGCATTATCTGGTGAGATTCGCGAAATGTTTCATCAAGTACGTGTGGCAAAAGAGGATCAAATATCTCAAAAAATTTTGTGGCGCAACGGTGACACGTCAAAACCCATAGATGTATATAAAATGAAAGTAATGATATTCGGAGCATCCTGCTCACCGTCTCTAGCAAATTATATAAAAAATAAAAATGCACAAAATTTATTGAAAATATGTTTGTGGACGATTGGTTACAGAGCGCAGAATCTGAGAAAGAAATGATTTAAACTTGTTCGCGCTATACATCAAAATGGAGGGTTTGACGTTGGTTTACAGGGCCTGACGTTTTGAAAAAAGATGAATGCGTCTGGCCTGTGATGGAGTTCAACAATACGGCAGAAACTGAGCCCGAATTGCTGTACCACATTAAGTGTCTGGAGCCGATCGTATCCATTTTGGCTGTAATTACGCCTGAAACGACGCGATTTAGCAAATGGGAGAAATATCGCAACACTAAACGAAACGTATTGAAATTTTTGCGTCTTATTCGCAAGACACCGTTTCTGTCAAAAAATATCGAAGCCTTAATGAATGTAAATGATATCGACAGCGTCAAGAACGTTATAATTTGAAAATGTCAAGAAGAAGCCGATAACGATGAGATAAAATTGCTACGTTCTGGCAAGACTTTTAGTCGAAAAAGTATCATTTATAAGAGCTCGCTCTACTTGGATGATTTTGGCGTACTTACATAGAAAGGACGCATCGATACAATGGAAGGTGTTGCAACAAGCGTCAAACGACCTATATTCATGCCGTATAAAGATACAATGCAACGCGAGCCGTGCACGAAAACTAGCGGGAAAAGAGAAAGGAAGAGAGGCGCCTTTTCAGACGCAAGAAATGAGAGCAGGAAAGGCACGAGCGTGAGAAACTCGAAGTGTTACGGAGCAGGAATGATGCTCGAAAACTTTACCAACAAGTCAAGCGTCTGACCCAAGGTTTCAAGCCCGGAGCATCTACCTGTAAAGATGAACATGGAAATCTGGTTACAGATATGCAGGGTACACTGAGATTATGGAGGGAACACTTTTCCAAGCTGCTTGCTGGCGATGACTCCACCAATCCCGCCTTTGGAGAAATTAACCCGATGCCACCAATCAACGACGATGGTGTGGACGTACCACCACCTAGCCATGACGCGGTACGAGTTGTGATCCAACGACTTAAGAACAACAAAGCGGCTGGTGCCGATGGCCTGCCTGCTGAATTGTTCAAGACCGGCGGCGATGAGCTGATAGGGTGTATGCATCAACTCATCTGCAAAATATGACTAGTAGAAAGTATGCCCGACGATTGGAATCTCAGTGTCCTTTGTCCTGTACTGAAGAAAGGTGACCCTACAATCTGCGCTAACTACCGGGGAATCAGTCTTCTTGCTATCTCTTACAAGGTCTTGTCGACTGTACTGTGTGAAAGACTTAAGCCGTTTGCCAACACACTGATTGGGCCTTATCAGTGCGGCTTTAGACCTGGTAAGTCCACCATAGACCAGATCTTCACACTACGTCAAATCCTGGAAAAAACCCAAGAAAAACAGATCGATACCCATCATCTCTTTATCGATTTTAAAGCTGCTTTCGATAGCCCGATACGGGATTGCCTGTATGCCACCATGTCTGAGTTCGGTATACCTGCGAAGCTGGTGCGGCTTTGCAGAATGACGTTGAGCAACACAGCCAGCTCCGTCAGAGTAGGAAGGGACCTCTTCAAACCATTTGATACCGAACGAGGTTTCAAACAGGGCGATCCACTATCCTGCAACCTCTTCAACTTTGTGATGGAAGGGGTGTTCCGAAGAGCCAGTGTACATCGTAATGGCACTATTTTCTACAAAAGTGTCCAGCTCCTTGCATATGCCCATGATATTGATATCATTGGACGTTGTAAGCGAGATGTTACTGCTGCGTTCTCTGCTATTGAAAAAAAGTCAGCGAAGGTGGGTTTGACGTAGAACGAGGGCAAAACAAAGTATATGCTGTCCACAAAGAGGGATACGCGGCGTATTGGATCCTATGTTACTGCGAACAGCTATACTTTCGAAGTTGTCAAGGAATTCACCTATCTTGGCACCGCCGTGAACACTCAAAACGATGTCAGCCTGGAGATAAAGCGAAGACTAACTCTTGCTAATAGGTGTTACTATGGTCTCAGTAAGCAATTGAGTAGTAGAGACCTCTCTCGCCCGACAAAACTGAAACTCTACAATACGCTCATCTTACCCGTGCTACTTTACGGCGCAGAAGCATGGGTTGTGTCGCAGACTGATGCAGCCACGCTTGGGGTGTTTGAGAGAAAAATTCTTCGCAAAATCTTCGGTCCTGTTCACGTCGGCGACGACTACCGTATTCGAATGAACCACGAACTGTACGAGCTCTACGCTGACATTGACATAGTCAAGCGTATCACTATCCAACGTCTGCGCTGGCTGGAACATGTTGTGCGTATGGACGAAGAAGCTCCGGCGAAAAAGGTGTTTGATGTGGAAGCCGCTGGGCGACGACGAAGAGGAAGACCATGCCTCCGATGGAAAGACCAAGCCGAGGAAACCCTATCCACGCTTGGTGTGAATGATTGGAGAAGGAGCGCGCGAAGCAGAGGCGCCTGGAGAGAGCTTTTGAGGTCGGCCGTAACCCGGTAACGGGTTGTTATGGCCACCCAAGTAAGTAAGTATAAGGATACAATGTCGCATTTACTTGTAGATTTTTACCATCGCAAGTATCATCATCATCACAGCGAAGTGGTTGTCAACGAGATGCGACAAAGTTTTCGTATAAAGGGGTTAAGAGCGCTGGTCGCAGCCATTTCTAATAAATGTCAAGTCTGCAAAAATCAAAGAGCTAAGCCGAGCTGCCCAGAAATGAGCGATGTGCCACCGGAGCGTTTGGGTGCATTTACAAAGCCATTTCATTTCTTTGGCGTCGATTATTTCGGACCGCTTGAGGTAGTGGTGGCAGACGCAGAGAAAAACGCTGGGTCGTGTTGTTTACCTGTATGACTATGCGTGCAGTACACATAGAAGTTGCGTCGTCATTATCTACCGACTCATTTTTGTTGGTATTCAAGCAGTTTATAAGTCGCCGAGGAGTACCGAATCGTAAACTGTAGGATAATGCGACAAACTTTAAAGGCGCAAATCGAGTTTTGATGAACGAAGTAGAGAAAATTTCTTCAGACCAGCTTGAGAGAAGATATCCGGAAATCGAATGAAAATTTATCTCGTCCGCCTCACCGCATATGGGGGGCTCGTGGGAAAGAATGGTTAGGTCTATCAAGTCAGTTTTAATGGACGTTCTCCCAGAAAGTGGGCTGCGTGAAGAAGTTTTGAGAGCGGCGCTGGCGGATGTTGAAAACATTTTCAACTCGCGCTCGTTGACTTACGTACCATTAAAAACATCGGATAGCGAGGCGTTAACACCAAATCATTTTTTGATCGGCTGTTCCAGTGGTGTGCGAGTGCGAGCTATTCCAGATGATAGTGGTGTGGCTATGAGCAAGAATTTTCGTATCTACAGTGCATTGGCAGATCGGTTTTGGAAGCGTTGGTTGCGAGAGTATCTGCCGGGCTTGACCAGACGTGCGAAAAGGCACGAGAGTATTGCTGGCCCTATTGCCATTGGTGACGTCGTTATCGTCGTCGACAAAAATACGAAGAGGAATAACTGGCAGAAAGGTTTGGTTGTCGATGTCTGCCGTGCGAAAAATGACCAGATTCGCAGCGCGGTTGTGAAAACCAAAGGTGGCCTACTTACTCGACCTTCAGTCAAGTTAGCAAAGCTGGATGTAAAATAGTAAACCTCATGCTCATGCACGAAGTTTACGAAGGGGGAAATGTTGCGTGGTAAAACATGCCACTGTATTTTCATTTAATCGTAAATGGCAGGCACGTGCGCAGGAATCATCCATGGGGGAGGTTTTTAACTCGGACATTTTATGTTAGATTATGTTCATAAAAAACGTCAAAAAACGGTTTACATTTAATATAGACATTTAATTATAACTAAGCACATATATACATACGCTTATTAGAGATGTTCAAAAATACATACATATGTTCTAGAATACTTCAAGAACACTCGATTTTCGAAAATTTATTCAAACTCGAGTACATCGCCATTTAAAAAAATAAAAAAAGAAATAGTCCTAGGGTTGCTATCAGAGCTGCAAAATTTTAATTTTTCGGAATTTGGCGAAAAAATAAAGAAAATTTAAATTTCTTTTTATAGTCCAGAATAAATAGGGTTTGAACAACAAAATAATGCATTACAGCAATCTGACAGCGGAATATTGTTGAAAAAGCTCTTGTAAAAGAGGACAAAAAAATCGAACCGACAGCAGCTATCCGGGGTAGAATGGGGTGCATTTTTAGAGGTCGAATTTCAAAATACAGTGTGTACATATGTGTACATAAGGAAAATCGAAAGAAAATTAAAAAAAAAATTTTATAAATAAGAAAAAATCAAATTTTTTAGGCCAAATTCCGAAAAATGAAAATTTTGCAGCTCTGGTAGCAACCCAAAGACTATTTTTTGTTATTTTTTTAAATGAGAATATACACGAATTTGAATAAATTTTCGAAAATCGGTTGTTTTTGAAGTATTCTAGAACATGCCATTTATTTGAACAAGTCTAGTGTTTATGTTATGATTCGATATTCAGTTATCATTACTTTAGTAGCTAATTCTGCGAGGTACTTGAAAACACTCTTCCAAAACTCTTTCCACATTGATTTCGATATCGCGATGTATATTTAGCGAGGCTAAGCCATTCAGCAGGATCTTCGGACATAGTTAATCTGAGGTATGTCTTTAGACGACGTAGCGCTGAAAAGAAGCGTTCATTTGTTACTGTTGTCACAGGCAAAGTTGCCATAACACGAAGCATTTGATGGACAGTTGGAAACGCGTCTTCATTGCAAATATCCTTCTGCTTCGAGAGAATTTTCGATGTCTTGCCCGGCAATGCGTTGACGCCAAAGTTGAACTTCATTTATCCACATGTCACGTGAACCATCATGCAAAATTGAAATATATGGCACGAATAAATTTGTGCATGAATTTTCATTGAAGCTGATTTTTTTGAGAGTTTGCTTAAACGCGCATTGAAAAAACGCTCGTGTTTCTTAGCCTTAGCGACGCGCAGTGGTTCAAATCGTGTTTTTTGGTTCAAAAATAGCTCGAGAGCACAAATCTTGTCATAAAAGAAAAACTCGGGCTTCGACGATTTATTGGCTTTTTAGTTGTTTCATATAAAAAAAAAATTGTTGTGTCTTTTTGATTATTCGTTCAAATACAAATAAAAACCTATGGGAGGCGGGTTTGAACCCCCAAAAAAACCCCACTTGCGCACGGGCCTGTTGGCTACTAACTTTCATTAAATTAAAGAATAATTACATTGCATTACTTGTTTCTTTGTTTTGACCGTAAAATTAAGAAGGTGTCTTATAATTTTGATACAGTTGCCAGTAAACAAAAATGTGTGCATTCTAATCAAAAGTAACGGCTTTTTCCTGTTGTGCTTAAAATATATAAAATATATATTTTTTTAAAGCTTATTATTTGTATATTCTTTCACTATATTTAGTTTTTGCAAAAACATACGCAACGCAGCTTTACCGAGGGTTAAAGAGAAATTTTGGAAGTGTCTTATTATATAAGAGGTAAGGTTTGTTTGTTTGTATGTTCAGGGTAATCTCTGGAACTACAGAGCCGATTCCAAAAATTCTTCTACTATTAGCAAGCTACACTATTCCTGAGTAACATGGGCTACATTTTATTTGTGCAAGGGGCGTGGCACTCTACATACAATTAAAACCTTTAACTCGCTATATCTTGGTTCATATGATAGCAAGAGTCTTAAAATTCGGTGTCAGGATGCACATAGCCTATGTTAAGCACTTCACAAAATATGAACGGGATTAGACAACAGGGGCGCGGTGGCTATAAAACTTTAATTTAGGGTGGCCCTCATACGCACATATTTTAAAATAGCATTTTTACAAAGACCAATTTATACCACATGTCTCTTATATTAAGAAGCATAGCTAAGACGATAAAATTTTTATTTAGGGTGGCCCTCATACACAAATATTTTAAAAATACCGATTTCTCAAATACAGGTAAATCAAATCTGATGAAACTTACACAGTATGGCTTTTATATCAAGGGGCACAAATTAGATTGTAAAAATTTTATTTAGGGTGCATACTTAGGGTGGTCCTCATACAAATATATTTTTAAATATCATTTTCACGAAGACAGGTTAATCGATTCACACCGAGTTTACACCACGTATTTCTTATGTTAAGAAGCATATCTTAGGCTACAAGACTTTTATTTAGGGTGGCCCTCACACAACAATATTTTTTAAATTTCATTTTCTCGAAGACCGCATAATCGATTCTTAAGGAATTTACACCACATGACTTTTATATTAAAAAGCACAGATTAGATAGTAAAATTTTACTTACGGTTCATACTTAGGGTGGTCCTGATACAAAAATATTTATAAATATCATTTTCTCGAAGACCGCTTAATCGATTCCCATGGAATTTACTCTACATGGCTTTTATATTAAGAGGCACAGATAAGGCTGTAAAACTTTTATTTAGGGTGCATACTTAGGGTGACCCTCATACAAAATTTTTTTTTAAAAATAATTTTCACGAAGACAGGTTAGACGATTCACACCGAATTTATGTCAAGTATCTCTTATGCTAAGAAGCATAGCTTAGGCTGCAAAACTTTTATTCAGGGTGGCCCTCACATAAAAATATTTTTTTAATATCATTTTCTCAAAGACCGTTTTATCGATTCGCATGGTCTTAACACCACATGGCTTTTATATGAAGGGGCACAGATTAGATAGTAAAAATTTTACTTAGGGTTCACACTTCAGGTGGTCCTCATACAAAAATATTTTTAAATATCTTTTTCACGAAGACAGGTTAATCGATTCATACCGAATTTACACCAAGTAACTTTTATATTAAGAGGTGTAGCTAAGGCTTCAATACTTTTATATAGGGAGCATATTTAGGGTGGCCTTCATACAAATATATTTTTTAAACATAAACTTCTCGAAGATCGCTTAATCGGTTCTCAAGGAATTCACACCACGTGGCTTTTATATAAACAGGAACAGATTAGAATAGAATTGGTGATGCCACGAGGTCAGATATCTATGCTATACAAAACTGAGGTTATGAAAAACTGTTAACACAGGAATTTCTAGCTATTTTCGTGCTATCCGACAGTATTTCCGAGCGGTCTCAAAAGTTTTCCATTTTCCGGAAAATTGCGAAAAACTTTTTGTATAGCTGAGGGAATATATCTAAGCAGGAAGTTACCAAAACGAAGGGTCACAGCAAAAATATTTCATCATGGGAATATCGAGCTATTTTCTTACGGAAGTAAATTTTCAGAAAACGTTTGAGTTTTCCGGAACATTCAATTTTATTATAAGATAATATATCTAAGCGGGAAGCAATTTTTATGAAACGCTCATGTAAAAATATATCATCATGGGAATTTCGAGCTATTTTCGAGCTACTTTCTTACACAAAAAAATTTTTCGGAAAACCTTTAAATTTTCCTGAAAATTCAATTTTATGTTTTAAGCGGGAAGCAATTTTAACGAAACGTTCTTCCAACGCACGTTGTCCACAATTCGCGTGTGGAAAAAACCCTTGAGATATACACTGACAAAAAAATGTTGTTCTTAGGAAAGATCGGTTTGCTTTAAACAAAAAATTAACATACTCCTATGTAGACACATACATTAGTTCATACTTAGGTACATAGTATGTAAAGCTGTACTAAAAAATTTGGCGTAATACGCATAATTTCGATTTATCTTGGGGCCTTACTACATTATGTTCAACGGCTTAAGCTTTCGCATTCTACTAAATATCAAATAGGCTGCACAATCAACACATTGCAACGTGCGTTTTTTTAATAATGACGAGGTTCTGCTAAAACGCACGTATGCCATTAGCCTTATGGAACTAAACAGGTTCGAACTAAAATTAACAGTTCGTGTTTACGCACAACGTAAACTAGTGTGTAGTCTGCATTTCTGTTTCGTTTTGCAATTCACCGCAAGCAAAGAAGTAGATAGAAAAGAACGAGACTTCGAGCTTTTTCACTGTATTAAATTTTGACGAACCGAATGAAAGCTGGAACCAATGAGAATTACGAACCAAAATCCTATTGAATTTTATTTCTGATTTTGTTCGGCTTTTGCAACGAACCAAGGGAATTCATAATGTTAAATTCAGACCATTTTGTATTTTCTAATTTATTTATTTTCTTAAATTCATAAAAAAGTTATTCGAATATTAGAAAATGAAAATAAATAAATTGAAATTCAAAAATAAAGAAAACTTGTTGAGAAAATTATTGAATTACGATGACTTACATTTAAACCTGCATTTGAGAAAATCAATTTTTATATCTACCAGACAACCAGCAAATGCAATAGCATGATTTTTATTTTGACTCCTACAAACTTGCAAATTTGCAAGTGATCCCGCGTAAATTTTGCTGTTGGTTTTTCTTCAGAAAAATTCAGTCGAAAAAATCCTAAAAAAATGCGTGTATTTGTTGTTGCGTTTTTGTAGTTTACAACCGATACCGTTAGTTGCAATTTTGTTGCTATTTTTTCGGCAGAAAAATTGAGTTGAAAATAACAAAAATTATATTCAAGTTGTTTGCTTGTATGTGTGCTCAAATTATGCTATTTTTTGCAACTAGGATTTTGCCTTTGGGAGCTATAAATAAATAGAAATTATGAACTTATATTTTTCAAGTTAATACTAAATAAATTAAATAAGAAAAGCTTAATCACTAGAACTTATTCGGCATTTAAAAAACACGAAAATCATATTTTCAAAGATACAAAAATAAAACTTTTCTCAAAATTAACACGGAAACTAAATCAATGTGTCAAAATACACTACTACTATCGCCGTGCTATTTTAATTTGGGCTTAAGCCCTTCCGAATTCAGAAATATTCATATAAGGGGCTTAGCAACCTTGATCAAGGTCGTACATTTTTCGGTTCAAACTGAAAAATTAAAATGATAATCATGTTGTTCTATTTGCTGAGCGCCTGCCTCAAATAAAATTTCATTTGTCTTACGGATTGTTTTGAAATTATTTTACAAAACTCAAAATATTTCTATAATTTCTATATTTTTCAACTTGATCATGAAAATAACAATATAGGTTATATTAAATTGTCGTATTAAAATCTGACAGCGAAATGTGGCTTCATGGTTGTCAAAATCCAATGCAAAATGTAAACAGAAAAAATTGACTTGAACAATTTTTTGACAGCTACGAAGCCACATTTTGCTGTCAAATTTTAATACGACAATTTAATACAACCTTTATTTTTATTTCCATGATAATGTTGAAAAATATAGAAATTATAGAAATATTTTGAGTTTTGTAAAATAATTTCAATTCAATACGTAAGATAAATGAAATTTTGTTTGAAGCAGGCGCTCAGTAAATAAAACAACATGAATATCATTTTAATTTTTCAGTTTGAATCGAAAAATGTACGTACTCGATCAAGGGATCAAGGGTGCTAAGCCCCTTGTATGAATATTTCTGGATTCGGAAAGGATTAAGCCCAAATTAAGATAACACTTCCATAGTAGTAGAGTATTTTGACATATTGACTTAGTTTCCGTGTCAATTTTAAAGAAATCTCCATTTTTTATCTTTGAAAATATGATTTTCGTGTTTTTTTAAATGCAGAATCAGTTCTAGTGACTGAGCTATTATTATTGAACGGTGCTGCCCAGAGAACGAGCAGACGCTCAAAGAGCGTAAAAATGAGAACGACAAGGCGCTTAGAGAGCGTTAAAGAGCGTAAGAAAGCATGCACGCACGGTTGCCACTTTGGTCCAATTGGACCAAAACTGGTCCTTTTTTTTTGTTTGGTCCGCTGGTCCTTCTTTTTCTGATTTGGTCCTTTTTGAGAACTATGAAAAATTATCATTGTTATATACATATATATGTCGCTTATTACATAAAGATTTCATGTTAAAGACATTGGCTCATAATTATGGTAGCAAAATTTAAAGCGCTCCAAGTTAAAACCTAGTTTTTACCTAAAATCGAACATACAGAAAAAGAGAAAAACTTGAATTAAATTATGAGAAAATTTTTAATCCATTAAATCCCAAGCCTAAGCCACCCGATCAAAATCGATGAATTTTCATCCAGAGGCTACATTTGGATCGTAGGCCTGAGCTACGATTTTTAATTTCTTTTTTTACGTGCTCAGGCTTGGGTTTAGGTGGGGGGTCGATTTTTCGACCACTGGACACAAGCGATAATAAAAAATGCAATATTTTCTGAAATTAACGAAAAACGTATTTGAATGGCAAGCAATTACTTACTTTATTGAATGAATTTTGATGAGAATCGATTCTTTTCATTTGTGGACAACTCCGACAACGTAACTGTACATCGCACTTGGTGCATTGCCATGGTTCATTCGTTTGGCAAACCTTGCAAGCGATTTCATATGAGCTGGCTTATCGACTTGGCAGCGTCTTCATATTTGGAAATTGCGGAATGATTCTTCCAAGCATTGACCATTGCTGAGTGAAGACGTTCATTAATGGTGACCAGTACCACTCCTTTCCACGTAAGTCGACGTTGGAAGCAACAGTGAATACAACATTGTTGAACTAGAGTGTCATATAGATCTTTTGAGTTTAATCGAACGCGTAATCCAATGTAGCACGCTGCTTTGGACGCGTCGATCGAGGGTCAGTGAGATGCGCTTCCTTTGTTAGTTTTTCTCAGATGGTGCCGCTGGCCCAATGCAGGCAGACGGCACATCAATAAATGGGATGTGAGGAAGTTGTCGAAGCCGAAGCGGTGTTGCAATGGGCTCTCAAATTGGAACCTTTTATTTTCTAAGTGGTGCATGTTCCTCTTCGTTGAGAAGAATAAATTAAATAATTGCATAAAATTTATTTGATTTTTTCTTCTTAAAGAAGAGAAACTTGTACCATTTTCAATATAAATCTTTGCCAAGTCGATAAGTCAGCTTAAAATACATCGCTTGGAACGATTTTGCGTGATAAACCAGCTTGATTGATCAAAAGAATACTCGAACCAAATCGTCAAAGCACCCGATTTGACCAAAACCATCGCCTTGAACGATATCCATACTGATAAAAAGGGACATTGAATCTTGAAGATCGCAAAGACACGTCGTTGCAAGGTTTTCCAGAGGCATGCGTCATGGTAATGCACCAAATGCGATGTACAGTTGCGTTGTCGGAGTTGTTCACAAATAAAAAGATCGATTCTCATCAATATTAATTCGATAAAGTAATTTTTAGTCATTCAAAAACGTTTTTCGTTCACATTAGAAAAATGTTGTATTTTTTGATATCGCTTGTGCCCAGTGGTCGATGAATCGAGAACTTACTTTTGCGCGCGCATGGCTGGCAGGAAAAATGGCGTATTGCGCTCGTATTTTTTTAACATCAAATATACCCTTAATATATAAGGATAGTAGTTGGAATTGAGAGAAAAGAAATTATTTTTTTACCCGATTGCAAAAATTTTCACCGAATTTTCCAAAATAAAAAAACGAAAATGCTTCCGCTCCAAGGCGCGAAAATGCAGTTAAATAATCGAATCACGCCAAAGCTAAATTAACGTATTCTGGCAAGGGTACAAACTAACATATTAACTAAGCGCTTAGCCGATACCACTTTCTGACTCACCTGGAAAAAATTTCAAAGTTACTAATTGAAAAATCAACTGCTGGGACTTAATGGGTTAAAAATGGATTGCCCTGCGTTATTCGAACAAAACATTGTAGACAACTGTAAACAAAAGAAATAACAAAAAACTGGAAGACTGGCACCATGGCGAAGTTTATATGGCTGTGAACTCATAGCTCACAGTGCATGGTTCCGATACTCTTCAGTAATATGTACATACACATCTTTTACTATGTCCACTTTTAAATATTTTTTTTTTAATTGAATTTGTTGACTTGTGTATGTTGTTAAATAAAGCAAAATATGTTAAAAAAATATGGTCCTTTTTATCCGATTTTGGTCCTTTTTCTATAAAATTTTGGTCCCAAAAAAAATTTAGGTGTGGCAACCGTGGCTGCATCTAATCAAGCGGGTCCTCTCTCTGCTAAGTCACCATGGGACACGATTGCCACACCAAAACTTTTTTTGGGACCAAAATTTTATAGAAAAAGGACCAAAATGGAATAAAAAGGACCATATTTTTTTATCATATTTTGTTTTATTTAACATAAACAAGTTAACATATTCCATTAAAAAAAAAGTAACTAAAAATACCTGAAAGTTCACATAACATTGTAAAATATGTGTAAAAAATAACTTACATATACATTAGGGTGTTTTTGTTCAAACTTTATAAGAGGGATTTTATTTATTTTTTCCAATATTATAGCTTGAGAAATAAAAATAATTGTCCCAACATTTGAGCTTCCTAGCTCAAACCTGTAAACGGCGCAAACAGAGCTTATGTCCAATTTCGTTGAAATTTAACGAAAAAACCGACTTACTAAAACGTAGAAAAAGTTTGCCTGTATAGCGTTTTGGGATTTTTAGTTGAATGGGGACGCCACCCACTGTTGTAAAACCACGCCCACATTTTTCGTGTGACTAAAAATCACACCACCACCCGAAGGAGAAATTTTTTTTTTTTTTAAATTTGCGTTCCTATGTGGCTATATTATAGAATCGGTTTTGAAGAAAATTCCACCAAAATTTCAGTTTCCTAGATCAAACCTGCGAACGGCCCATCCACTTTGTTTCCTAGTACAATTCATATGAAAAACGAAAAAGCAAAACAACGAAAAACAGAAAATTTACTAAAACTCAAAAAAAAATCTGTTTTTCGTTTGCTTTTTCTTTTTAATAATTTAAGTTGTGTTTTAATTATATCGACATCACATGTTAATAAATGAGCAAAATTGGCACACAAAGGCCTTTGATAATCAAAGGCGCACAAAGGTACACTTCCAAAAGGTACTTTTTTGATAGCAAAGTGAATAGTTAGTTCAGAGACATAAGCCTTTTTTTCGCGATTTGTTAACATTTTTGCAACTGGACATGTGCCGTCCTGTTCGCCCACTCCTCAATTCTTGTTTTTTTCTCTCATTCTCTCATTGATGTTTGGGTTAGAAATTCAAACAAAAACTCACTCTAACTTTTTTTTTGTTGCTTCTTTTAAGCCACCTGAACACGTGGAAAGGATAAAAACCGGTTAACGAGATTTCGGGCTTTTGAAGATCAAAGTTAAAACTTAATATCCTATAAGTTTCATATTTTTATCTCGTGGTTCACATGCTGATATAATGGCATAAAAAATGAAATTTTTCAAAAGTTCGAAATTTCAAGCACAGATTTTTCTTATAAAAAGTAGGCGGAAAGAAATAATTATAGATTTTATTTCTTCCCCGATATGTGTTCTTGATCTGTAAGAATTATTAATGGTTTGTATCCAACAGTCGCGACACTGGAGCCAGTTAAAAATCACGAAAAATCAATAAAATACATGTTTTTTCAGCACCGTGTTATTTTCGCGTATACAAATTGTGTGAATTTACATTCTTTGCACATATACTACCATCTCTTATCTTTAAGATGCCATCTCAAGTTTTTCTATATCTTAAACAGAAAAATTTTTACAGCTAAAAATATTGAAGCCTGAAAATGACGTTTTTCATATGCTTCAATTCGGCCAGGCGGGAACTGACGCATCCGAAAATTAAATTCCAGTTTTTAGACGTTTTCATCTGGAATGACTCATATGTATATACATATATGTGTATGTATATACAAATGTTAATTTTTGATACTTTTAAAAAAGAGCCAAATCAGAAAAAGAAGGCCCAGCGGACCAAACCTAAAAAAAAGAACCAGTTTTGGTCCAATTGGATCAAAGTCGCAACCATGCCATAGAGTGTACAATATAGCTCTCCCTTGATCCCCAGCAGGGAAAAGTGTCATCGATTCCAAATTCAACACCCCATCAGGAAAATGATGACAAAACCGCAAGTATAATATTTTCAATATTTCTAATAATTCAAGTCAACAAAGGGCTTACAACACCAATAGTAACTCCAACAAGGTTGTAACTTCAGCAATCCAGACTGGAATGGATCGTTATATTAAAATCAAGCGAAAGCTAAGCCCGTCAAAGGGTAACGCGAATAACTCAAGAAAGATATATAAAGTAAGCGAAAGCGAACAAGTTTCAAATAACCCACTTAACAACTCAAACAATAAAACGCTGAAGCTTCCCCCCGTTTACTTGCGTGAACGCAGTTCTTATGCGCTTGTTTGTAATTTGGTTTCTCTAATTGGAAAAGATGCCTTTCATATAATTCCTCTTACGAAAGGAAATGTTTCCGAAACCAAAATACAAATTTATGCAGAAAAAAATTATAGAACAATTGCTTCTTACCTGGATAAAAATAATAAAAGCTACTACACCTTCCAGTTTAAAAGCAGTAAAGGTCTAACAGTTATATTGAAAGGCATTGAACCCGACGTAGATCAAAATGAAATTAGAGAAGCTCATACTCATGCCAGATTTATTCTTAAATCAATTTTCGTTATTATGAATAAAAATAAAGTCCACCAGCCGCTTTTTCGTGTGGAACTTGAACCAGACGCACGAAAATTGGGAAAACTCTAAGTCCATCCTATTTATAATCTGCGCTACTTAATAAATCGCAGAATATCCGTTGAGGAGCAAAGAAGTAGATAGAAAAGAACCAGACTCCGAGCTTTTTCCCTGTATTAAATTTTGGCGAGCCAAATGAAAGCTGGAACCAATGAGAATTACGAACCAAAATCCTATTGAATTTTATTTCTGATTTTGTTCGGCTTTTGCAACGAACCAAATGAATTCACAATGTTAAATTCAGACCATTTTGTATTTTCTAATTTATTTATTTTCTTAAATTCATAAAAAAGTTATTCGAATATTAGAAAATGAAAATAAATAAATTGAAAATCAAAAATAAAGAAAACTTGTTGAGAAAATTATTCAATTACGATGACTTACATTTAAACCTGCATTTGAGAAAATCAATTTTTATATCTACCAGACAACCAGCAAATGCAATAGCATGATTTTTATTTTGACTCCTTCAAACTTGCAAATTTGCAAGTGATCCCGCGTAAATTTTGCTGTTGGTTTTTCTTCAGAAAATTTCAGTCGAAAACATCCTAAAAAAATGAGTGTATTTGTTGTTGCTTTTTTGTAGTTTACAACTGATGCCGTTACTTGCAATTTTGCTGGAATTTTTGCGGCGGAAAAATTAAGTTGAAAACGAAAAAAATGATATTCATGTTGTTTGCTTGTATGTGTGCTCAAATTATGCTATTTTTCGCAACTAGGATTTTTCCCTTGCGGGCTATAAATATATAGAAATTATGAACTTATATTTTTCAGTTTTCCTATTTTACTTGAAACGAATCATTAGTTGAAACCAGTTAATAATAAATAAGTTCAATAAGAAAAGCTCAGTCACTAGAACTGATTCTGCATTTAAAAAACACGAAAATCACATTTTCAACGATAAAAAATGGAGATTTCTTTAAAATTAACACGGCAACTAAATCAATGTATCAAAATACACTACTACTATCGCCGTGTTATTTTAATTTGGGCTTAAACCCTTCCAAATCCAGAAATATTTATATAAGGGGCTTAGCACCCTTGATCCCTTGATACATTCGTACATTTTTCGATTCAAACTGAAAAATTAAAATAATATTCATGTTGTTTTATTTGCTGAGTGCCTGCTTCAAACAAAATTTCATTTGTGTTACGGATTGAATTGAAATTATTTTACAAAAATCAAACTATTTCTATAATTTCTATATTTTTCAACTTGATCATGAAATTTGCACCATTCTCAAAAGTCTAAGCCTAAATTGAATCGCACTTTTTTCTCTATATCATATTTTGGGTACAAGTAAACATATAAGACAATAAAATACCTTTAACGAATAAGTTGCTCTTACCCCTGTTTTTTATGATATTGTCAACAGCCTATATCAAGAAAACAGCTTTTCTCAATATTGCAAATATTAATTTTACAGAAATATCAGCAAGAACTAGAACAACAACTATAATAACAAGAACTAGTATAAATTACTTTTATTGACTTCATACATTGTTAATTTTTCTGGGACACTTTCGTTCAACTTGATTCTTGCAAAATTTTTCATATTCTTGTGGAGATATCCACATTTGCTGGAATGATCCTATGCTCGCTAATATTGAGCCACCAATCCAAGCGCCAAACCGACGTTCAACGCTCCCATTTGCAGAAATCATTTTGAGACGCATATTCGATGGAGCAAAAAACTGCAAATCGCGATTCTACAAGGCAACCCTATATATTCTATTAAGGCTCTTCGATATCTATCATTTGGCACAAATTTCAAGCTGTTATCTTCATTAATGAAAATTGACCTAAAAAACCGGTGAAAACCCATGTTTGGGACAGGATTCAACAATACAATATCAGGTACTATACTTAGGTCTCTTCGAGTTCTATCATTTGGCATTCATTTCGAGCTGTTATGTACTACAGTTTTAATTAGAACAATAAAATTGGCTAAAATTCGGGCATTTTCGGCCATCGGGACAGGCTTTGGCAAGGCAACCCTAGATATTCTATTTAGGCTCGTCGAGCTCTATCATTTGGCATACATCTCATCCTGTAATCTTATACACTCGACTTTTCTACAGCCGGCTCTTGGACTAAGCTTAAAACGTTCTGAACCGAATTCCTGATGAAATTCATAGCAAAGAAGCGAAGAAGTAGATAGGAAAGAACGAGACTCCGAGCTTTTTCCTGTATTAAATTTTGGCGAGCCGAATGAAAGCTGGAACCAATGAGATGTAGAGAGTATTTTATTAAAAGTCACGTTCAGCAACATTCCTAAGCTAAATACATTTATTCTTCTGCCGGGAAGCTTCAATATCGTTTCCCACGAAAATGCTGCGCTGGCACACATTTAAAAATCAACTAAAACTTCTCTGCCGGGAAGCTCAAATTTTGTTTCCCACAAAAATGCTGCGCCTGCACTCTTTAACGAATATGCGATATATTTTAAGTAGCTTTAACTGAAGTTAGAATTAAGACATGCAGTCGTAAAAATATACTTTAGATAAACGCAACAAAATGTTTAATTTCTTTAACGTAACATGGCAACCGTGAAAGTGTGACAGCAAATAAAATTAATTAATTATTGTAAAAGAAAAAAAAATTTGCAATAAAAACCAAAATAGAGACTTGTAAAATTTGATTGTTCGTACGTTTATAAAAAAAAAAAGTAAAATAAAAAAAAGCATCTAAAATAGTTTCATAATGAAATGTATATAAAATTTATCTGAGAACAAATAGAAAAAAAGCAAAATAAAGGAATAAAAGCCACACATAAAAATAAGGAAAATCTACGACTCATGTCTAATTAAAATAAAACATAAAAAAAATGAATTAGACTTAAAAAATACGCTGCATTTTAATAAATTTTAATTTTAAAACCACAAATATCTTACTTATAATTTTAGTACTTCTTGCATTAGCTGAAGTCGCTTACAAAATATTTCATCTACATAGAACCTCGTTAAAGCGTAAATATCTAAAAAGAGCACTATCCACAGAGCAAGTTTAAACAACTATTTTCTTTTTTAATTAAATATTAGAAAACAACATAGCATTTTTAGAAAAATTAAATATTATGAAATGGGAGGACATCTTAAAACACCTTTCTAACTATAAAAGTGAATTTTTGAAGTCCAATAAATGTTTAACCCCAAATCGACCCATAAAATTTGAAACTGTCGTTAAACATTTATCGGTTCTTAAAGAACAATTGAAAAACATTAGAATTCTTGCCAATACAACAGAAAAACGTTTAACTCCAGATAATTTTAAAATAATATATGAATGTTTTTTTCATGCAGAGAGAAATTTTTAAAAATTTTAAGAAAATTTCAAATAGACATAGATAGACATGCCTAACAGTTTTAAAGAAACGTTTGAAATAGACTATACAACCATAACTTTACCCAAATTTAATACTACTGACCTATATAGTGCTGACAGTGAAGAACCCTCTAACAATACCGAAATGGCTCAAATACTAGTTCAATTTTTAAACAACGCGGCAAAACTTTTGCCCGAGTTTGATGGTAAGGCAGAGAACTTGCAAAGCTTTTTAGATGCTATCGAGCTTGTTAACTTTATAAAAGAAACGCACGAAGACACTGCAGTAAAATTGGTAACAACTAAATTAAAAGGCTCCGCTCGTAATCTAATTAGCAATGAGTCAACATTAGCTGCAATAGACCTCAAACTCAAATCATCTGTTAAGGGAGAATCAGTTGAGGTTCTCACTGCTAAAATTTTAAATACTTACTAAGCAAAATGGTAAACCGGCAACAGCTTATTCAAATGAGATAGAAGCTCTCACAAAGTCACTTGAAACGGCATATATTGCTGATGGGCTTAGCCCAGAGTTATCCACTAAATATTCGACGCAAATAGCATTAAAATCTATTTCGAAAAATTGCAATAACGAAGGATTAAAACTTATTATGGAATCTGGGACATTCAACAACATGAACGATGTTGCTGCTAAATTTGTAAACAGTTGCACTGAAGCGACTGCTCAACAAAATTCGATTTTATATTTTCAAAATCGAAATAAAACAATTACTCCCGTGGTGGTTGGCATAGAAGCCAAAATAATTATGGTAGTCGTGGTCGCGGTCGATATAATAACCATATTAACAGGGGTTCTAACAATATCAATAATTACCGCAACAAAAATCAGGGCCGCAACTATTCTCAAAATAACCAAAACCATACAAACAATATACGGTTAGCGGCTAATAAACCACCAATTTCGGAAAACCCCAATCAGCCCCTAGGAATTTAACCAATAAAATTTATACTTTAAGTTTAAATCACTCAATTTTTATAAAAATTAATGTGTCAAATTCAATCAAAACCTTATCAATTTTAGTTGACACAGGCGCCGAAATATCATTATTAAAAAGAAATAATTTTTTTCAGAATGTCAAAATAAATAAAAATAAATTTTCAGATATCAGTGGAATCGGTCAAGGTACTATAAGGTTCATTGGATCAGCCCAAGAAATAGAAGATATGATTATTCCTTATCAATACCAAATCGTAGATGAACATTTTCCGATACCTTTTGACGGTATATGGGGAATAGATTTTATAAAATCTTTTAGCTGCACATTAGACTTTATGCAAAATCAAGATTGGTTTATTTTAAGACCAACTAATTACAAAAATGTTGGAATACCCATTTATACCAGCCACACTGACAGTACAATGATTTTGCCAGCCAGTCATTAGAAAAGTTGAAATCAACACACAAGAAAATTAACTTTTCATACCTAGTCAAGAACTACAAGCAGGTATTTCATTGCGTCAACAACTCGTTGTTCAATATGAAAATCTTAGCGATTATGATATTATTAATTTTCCCGACTTAAATACAAGACAGTCGGAAGTTCTACAACGACTTTCAAAAAATTTTCCAGACAACCATAAAAAACAGCTAACCGACCTTTGCAAAGAATATAGTGATGTTTTCGGATTAGAATGTGAACCCATATCTACAAATAATTTTTATCGACAACATTTACAATTATCTGATTCGACACCAGTTTACATTAAAAATTATAAAATTCCTCACTCACAGCAAGTAGAAATTGAAAATCAAGTCAAAAAACTAGTAGAGGACAATTATGATAGAGGCGATTATGATATTATTAATTTTCCCGACTTAAATACAAGACAGTCGGAAGTTCTACAACGACTTTCAAAAAATTTTCCAGACAACCATAAAAAACAGCTAACCGACCTTTGCAAAGAATATAGTGATGTTTTCGGATTAGAATGTGAACCCATATCTACAAATAATTTTTATCGACAACATTTACAATTATCTGATTCGACACCAGTTTACATTAAAAATTATAAAATTCCTCACTCACAGCAAGTAGAAATTGAAAATCAAGTCAAAAAACTAGTAGAGGACAAAATTGTTGAAGCCTCAATTTCGGCTTATAATAGCCCATTACTCTTAGTCCCCAAAAAATCTCTGCCCAATTCAAAAGAAAAAAGATGGCGGCTGGTAATTGATTACCGCCAACTCAACAAACGGCTTATTACCGACAAGTTTCCTTTGCCGAGAATTGACGAAATTCTCGATCAACTCGGCAGGGCCAAATTTTTTTGTTGCCTCGACTTAATGTCGGGCTTTCATCAAATAGAACTCGAAGAAAGTTCGAGAAATATTACTTTCTTCTCCGCTAATAGCGGATCCTACCGCATCACACGTCTGCCTTATGGGCTTTAAATTGCGCCTAATTCTTTTCAACGCATGATGACGTTAGCATTTGCTGGTTTGTCTACAACCCAAGCTTTCCTTTACATGGATGACCTCATTGTTCTATGATGTTCAGAAAAGCATATGCTCAAAAGTCTAAAGGATGTTTTTTCTATGTGCAGAAGGCAAAATCTTAAACTGCATCCTGATAAATGTACATTTTTTATGCGTGAAGTAACATTTTTAGGGCATAAATGTACAGATCATGGCATACTTCCTGATAATAGTAAATTGGAAACATAAAAATCTAGCAGATGTAGACATAAAACTAGGAGATAGAGTATTAGTTAGGAACGAAGTAGGCCATAAATTAGATAATATATATTTAGGACCATATTTAATCGTAGATAAAGACAACAGAAATAACTTTACCGTAAAAAATGAAAAAAACAAAACCCTTAAGGTACATAAAAACAGATTAAAAATTTTCAATTAATAAAGAAAAAAATTAAGACCAATTCCATTTCAATAAACTTATCTATTAATTGTTTTAATGTAAAATTTTATTAAGTTTATTAATTAATAAGGGTGCCCTACTTTAAGAAATCAAACTTATTGACAAGTAAAGAAAGAAACCCATTTTTATATAATTTTTACGCATGACCATATAATCATATTGTCCATATGGTCACGCTTTAAAAGAGTGGAGGTGTAGTGAGTATTATATTAAAAGTCACGTTCAGAAACATTCCTAAGCTAAATACATTTATTCTTCTGCCATGAAGCTTAAATATCGTTTCCCACGAAAATGCTGCGCTGGCACTCATTTAAAAATCAACCAAAACTTCTCTGCCGGGAAGCTCTAATTTTGTTTCCCACAAAAATGCTGCGCCTGCACTCTTTCACGAATATGCGATATATTTTAAGTTAGAATTAAGACATGCAGTCGTAAATATATACTTTAGATAAACGCAACAAAATTTTTAATTTCTTTAACGTAACAGAGAATTACGAACCAAAATCCAATTGAATTTTATTTCTGATTTTGTTCGGCTTTTGCAACAAACCAAACGAATTCACAATGCTGAATTCAGACCATTTTGTATTTTCTAATTTATTTATTTTCTTAAATTCATAAAAAAGTTATTTGAATATTAGAAAATGAAAATAAATAAATTGAAATTCAAAAATAAGGAAAACTTGTTGAGAAAATTATTCAATTACGATGACTTTCATTTAAACCTGCATTTGAGAAAATCTATTTTTTATATCTACCAGGCAACCAGCAAATGCAATGGCATGATTTCTATTTTGTAACTCCCCCGTAAATTTTGTTATTGGTTTTTCTTAAGAAAATTTCAGTCGAAAATATCCTAAAAAAAATGCGTGTATTTGTTGTTGCTTTTTTGTAGTTTACAACTGATGTAACTGATGATGATGTGACTAAGCTATTCTCAATTGACCTTTAAAAATCAATCAATTTTTTATAAAATTGAAACATTTGTTGGCCCCATCCCAAACCTTAACCCGTTGTCACCAATTTTCATTTTGTAAAAAATTTAATCTGCAAATGTTTGCACCCATTGATTTAAATTGAATATTATCAAAACATCGATAATAGATTTGAGAATTTTGTTTATTATAGCAAAATTCTTAACCCATTTTCAACAAATTTCATTAATTTGTTGATTTTTTGTAAATTTTTGCTCATTTCGGAGAAAACTTATTTATATAACTGAATTTTTTGAAGTTCTGACTTCTTATTTCGGAAATAAGTTTAAAATATTTGAACCCACCCAAATCTCAGGCAGTTTTCAACTGATTTTCCAATATGGGAACTGCAGCTACAAAAACCTTTATCCACTTTGCCAAGAATATAGTGGAGCTAGAGTCATCTCACAGCGAGACAACAGTAACTGAACTAAATGTTCACAGCCTCAAAACCCAGCAGAAGCAACTGGAATATCTATGGCAGAAGTTCCAAACTGCATACGAGGAACTTCGAGAAAATTCAGATAAATAGATTGACATGGAAAAGGTGAAAAAAGAGTACAAGAAGACATATAAGTCCAACTTGAACTGCTTCGCGTCTCTGAACGATCACTTAGAGACCCTGACGAACTCAATCAAAGAAGATCAGCAAACACCTGCTGCTGCCCAGAGGATACCAGATACTCATTTTTCAGCTGTTCACCTTCCACCTTGCGACATGGACATTTTTCATGGAGATTATGAAAGTTGGCCTACCTTCCGAGACATGTTCACTGCGCTGTACATAAATAACTCTAGGCTGAGCAATGAGCAATATTATAAAATATGTCCCCCTCACAAACGATGGATTTTTCATAGCATGGGGAAACTTTTGCGATCAATATGAAAATACCAGGATGCAAATTAATTCGCAATTGAAAACTTTGTTCAATTTGTCCCAAGTTGTTTCTGACTCAGGTAGTTCACTGAAAAAATTGCAACGTACCGTCAATAATTGTATAGCTTCACTTCAGTGCCTGGAAATAAATTCAAATAGCTGGGATCCTATCCTAGTTTACCTTTGCTCCACAAAACTACCTAAAAATTGCTTAGAGGATTTTGAAAAATCTCTTAAAGACATTTCGAAAAATCCCACCTGGAAAGAGTTCGATACCTTTTTGACTCATAAATATAAAACCTTAGAGTCAGTTGGCGATATACAGGCTTCGTCTTCAAAGCCTAGTCAACAAAAATTTTACAGCAATAACTTTAAAGATTATTTCTTTAAAGAAAAGCGTGTGAACTCCTTTCATGCTAACATCTCTTCAAGAACTCAAGTCACGAAGACCCCTCAACCTCAAGTCAGAGCCCCAAGACCTGCTAGTCCAAAGCAGCCTAAATTCGAAGCTCATGGACTTAGCTGCAAAGTATGCACAGAGCAGCATGCTCTTCGCGAGTGCCCAAAATTCATTGGCATGAAAGTTGTGGACAGGATTGAAACCGTAAAAAATTCTGACTTTGCTTCAATTGTCTAGCAGTATCACATGAAATGGTAAATGTGGAGATTAATGGTCTCTTGTTTAAAGCAAGAGCATTAATTGACTCCGGTTCCGAGGCCAAATTTATTTCAGAAAAACTTTTGAATAGGATCAACCTACCTTGTCGAAATATCGCTGCACAAGTGACGGGTGTAAATCAAACGATTTCAGCTACGCCGTCAAAAGCTTGTGACCTGATCAAAAGCTTGTGCTCTCCACTAAGCCCTACCTTTAAAATAATGACTCAGGCCTTAATTTTGAAAACCTTAACCAGTGAGTTACCAACATATTCGTTGGACCCGAACCTTTCGAAAAAACTTCATGGGCTGCAGCTAGCATGATATGATAATCGGCAGTGATATATATCCTAAAATTATTTGTAGAGGAGTACAACATAATGTGCTTGGCTCCCTACTGGCACAAGAGACAGCATTCGGATGGATTTTGTCAGGCCCTATTCCAGAAAGTTCAAGACCACATACCGTATTTCGTTATTTAACTCAGTGGCTCTTTGCAACTTACTAACTCGCTTTTGGGAAATAGAAGATATTCCGAAAACTGCACTACTTTCCGAGTCTGATCAATTTTGTGAAAATAATTTTCAAAAATAATTCAGGACGTTTCATCGTAGCGTTACCCGTTAAAGAACCTGAGCCACATTTTATTGGTAAATCAAGACATATAGCAATGGCTCAATTTTTGCGCAACAAAAAATCATTGCTTCAAAGACCTGAAATTAAAGCTGAGTATGACCAAGTTTTGTCAGAGTATCTGCAGCTTGGTCATATGAAGAAGGTCGAATACCTACCTTCAAAAACAGATGCGCTCACGCATTATTACATACCTCATCATGCATTGATCAAACTTGACCGAGTTACAACTAAATTGAGAGTTGTTTTCAATGCGTTAAATTCAGCTGCTGACGGTATAAGTCTCAATAACCTTCTTCATACTGGTCCCATTTTGCAACAAGACTTGGTGTTGCTTATTATAAAATGGCGACTTTTTCGTTTTGTGTTTAATGCTGATATAGAGAAAATGTATCAGCAGATCATCATAGATCCAAAAAACACACTCCATACCAGAGGATTTTATTCCGGAAATCTGAGCAAGATCCTATGGAAGACTACGAGTTGCAAACAGTGACATTTGGTGTCAACTGTGCACCCTACTTAGCCATCAGAACTCTTCAGCAGTTAGCAGATGACATACATACGACCCACCCTTGCGCTTCGCAAATTTTGAAAAATCGTATGTATGTCGATGATGTCCTGGCTACAGCCCATACTATAGCAGATGCTTTAAAATTAAGAAACGAACTTGTAGTCGGCTTAGAATCCGCAGGATTTTCCTAAAGAAAATGGATTTCAAACTCCAACGAAATTTTAGAAAACTTACCAAAAGAAAATTTATTGGATATCGATTAACTTAACTTATCAGAAAAGAATCATGCTAAAACCCTCGGCATTCGGTGGAATGCAAAAGAAAGACTCCTTTTTTTTTAAGTTCCACCTATCGAACTGAAAAACGCCTACACTAAACGTGAAATTTTGTCAGCCATTGCAAAACTTTTTGACCCAGCTGGGTGGTTAGCACCAATTGTGGTGTCAGCAAAAATTATCATGCAACACGTATGGTTGGACAAAACTGGATGGGATGAGGTCCTGAAACCTTTAGCTCGTCATAAATGGCAAAACTTTGTTGAAAACTATTCGTTTCTTAACAACCTGAGTCTATTATCGAATTTCACTGCTTTTCTGATGCTTCAGAAAAAGCTTATGTGGCCAGTATATACCTTCGGGAAATAAATTCAAAATCAGAAATTTCAACTACCCTATTAATCTATAAATCTAGAGTGGCTCCAGTTAAGACAGTCTCCTTACCACGTCTTGAACTTTGTGGTGCTGTCTTACTAGCCAATATAGTTGATGCCATGATACCAAAACTTGACTTAACGAGTTCCAAATTATTTTATTGGACGGATTTTACCATTGTCCTTGCGTGGCTTCAAAAACCACCATGCGCTTGGAATACCTTTGTCGCCAATCGTGTTTCAACCATCCTGGATAAGGTTGGTAAAGAAAATTGGAGACACATTGAATCTCACGACAACCCAGCTGATATTGCAAGTCGTGGTTGCAGTCCATTTGATTTCGAAAACAACAGTCTCTGGTGGCATGGACGTACTTGGCTGAAAAGCCTCCCTGAAAATTGGCCAGCATTTAAGAAACCCATTGAAACGAATGTTGATCTAAAACCAATCAAATCTTTCGCCATAACAATTCACGAAGATGTTTTAGACAGATTTTCTTCGCTATCACGAGCATTAAAAGTTTTGTCTTACGTTTTTCGATTTCTACGAAATAGATTACCTTCTCGGCGTTCTCAAATGATCCACTCTACTTTGGACATCACGACTGACGAAATCAAAACAGTTCGAGAAAGGCTTATTCTTTTGAGTCAGGAAAAATATTTCCCTGACGAGTTGGATTCACTTCAGATAAAGAATCCAATTTAATCAAAAAGATCACTTTTAGCATTGAATCCATACCTTGATGCAAAGGGACTTATTCGAGCAAATGGTCGTCTTACAAAGTCACCTGCTCTAACCTTTAACGAGCGACATCCAATAATTTTACCTTACCACAGCAAATTAGCTTGGCTGCTAACTGACTTTACTCATCTGATAACTCTTCATGGTGGTAACCAATTAGTTTTACGCCTGATGCGTTGTGAATTTTGGATTCCCAAACTTAAAACCTTGATTAAGACCAGAGTTCATAAGTGCAAATTTGTGTCTTATATAAGAAAAAACAGTAAACACAAATAATAGCTGCTTTACCTCCTGAACGCACCATATTAACAAGACCTTTCACTAATACTGGAATGGATTTTACAGGCCCCTCTGACCTTAAAAATTATACTGGTCGAGCCTGCCTCATAACTAAAGGATATGTGGGCTTTTTTGTTTGATTCTCAACAAAAGCAATACATCTGGAGCCTACTTGCTGCTTTTGTCCGATTTTTTTCAAGGCGTGGGTGCCCTGCCAATCTTTATTCCGACAATGGAACTAATTTTGTGGATGCATCACAATTGCTGAAAAAATATCGGCAAAAATTCGTTAGCTCGCTTCAAAGTCAAGTGATCTCAGCCCAGAGTCATCAAAATTTAAAGTGGCACTTTATACCTCCTGGAGCCCCACACATGGGTGGTCTTTGGGATGCAAGTGTAAAAAGCTTCAAAGCCCATTTCAAAAAAGTAGCAACTGGACATAAGTAAACGTTCGAAGAACTATCTACCTTACTTGCTCAAGTTGAGGGGTGCCTCAATTCAAGAACTTTGAGCCCCTCAAGTGAAAATTCGAACGACTTAGAACCTTTGACTCCAGGGCATTTTCTAATTGGTACACCATTGTTAGCACCAGCCGAACCTGATCATAGCAAAACCAACCTTAGCGTTATCAATAGATGGCAAAAATTAAAGATACTTCATCACAATTCCTGCAAACGATTGAAAGATGAATATCTGAAGGAACTTCATAAGAGATATAAATCGAAATACCCACAGAGAAATGTTGAAATGAACAACCTAGTTGTAATTAGACATGAAAACTTGCCTCCCATTGAATGGGTTCTAGGCCGAGTTATGAAAGTATATTCTGGCTCGGATTCTAGAAGTCGCGTTGTCGACATTCAAACATCAAAAGGGGTTACTACACGACCTATCACGAAAGTAGTATTACAGCCTTAGTATATACCTTACGTCACTTAAACTTACTTTAACTTACTTAAGATGGCACCTACCAACAAGGATTGCGCTAATTGCTTGGTGTGCAAGCAGGCACAACCAAAAATGCAAAACCGCCCCAACTTTAAACCCAACTCCAAGCCAAAGTCAAGGCCAAAACATGTGGCATGCGCTATTTGCAAGCAGGACCATAGGCTTGCAACCTGTTACAAATTCCGTAACATGAACGGAAAATTATATTTAAACTTCTCTTATATTTTTGTTTTTTTAAAAAATTTAATTAAAGAGAAAATTTTGAACACTTGGTGGTCAGTTTATTTATAAAAGTTTATAAATTTTATGAGTGATTTCTTCCTCCTTATTGACCAACAATAAAAACAAAAATAAAACACAAAAAATTAAACTAAAACGTTGTTATTTTATTTAGACAAAAAGTATGCATTTCGGTCTCATAACTGTGAGACCATCATCAGCATGAAAACGCGAGATCACTAAAATTTGAGAAACAAAATATAAGTACAATGACCCAAACGAAAAAGACAAACAATAAAAAACTAAATTATTACAACAATTGTAAAAAAAAAGAGATGAAATAATTCTTATTTTGCCAATTGAAAAAGAGGCGACTCAATATTTGGCTTGTCAATATTAATTAAGTTTTTACTTATCGAAATATAAATAGATTCATATGCATCTAATTTTGATGCATTTGATACATTTTTAATTAATTTATAATTGTCATCTATTGGACTCACTGTGTGTGGTTCGTTGTGTTGCGGATCATATGCATGGGCAGCCACTGCTTTGTTTACCTCTTTGTTTTTTATACATCTACCATGCTCTCGTATACGAAGTTTTACAGCCCGTCTCGTTTGTCCAATGTATTTGACAAATTTAGAACCAAATCATCAACTTCCTTAACGGATGGCTTAGGTTCAACAGTTTGAACTTTTTTCCCAGCTAACAACTTAGCTAACTTTTTTGACTGGATTCGTCTTTTTTTGATAAAAACCGTGTCACTGCGTTGAAGAATAGTTGATTGCTTAGATACTTCAGCCATTAATATTTTGCACCAAGTATTTGAAGTGAAGAAGTATATTTTGAGAGTGACAAACCCCCAAGTTCCTCTTTTGTATGGTCTGCCAAAAGTGCATAAGCCAGGCGAAAAAATGAGAAAAATTGTGTCATGTATTGACTCACCTTTTACCAAAATATCCAAATGGATTGTAACACGTTTGAAACAATATGGTGATTTCAAAGGATTTTCAATAAAAAACTCTATCGACTTTATTGAAAAGGTTAGTGAAATTGAAAGAGAAGACGACGAAATCATGATCTCCTTCGATGTTACGGCACGGTATACCAGTAGATGTAGCCATAGACACGATCAAAGAACATTTGCAGAATTGCAATGTTTCTTACAACGAAATCAACGCATATATTTTCGCCATTCAAAAATGTATGGACTACAACTGTTTTCAGTTTAGAAATTTATTTTATTCCAATAATTTTGGCTGTAGTATGGGAAACAGTCTTTCTCCTTTGGTTGCAGAAGCTTTTATGAGTAAGATAGAAAGAGTTTTAAAGAATGAAGATTCACTGCCACGCATTTGGTGGAGATATGTTGATGACACTTTTGCAGTTGTAAAAAAATCGAAAGTTAACTTTGTTTTAAATACCCTCAATACTCGATACGACAGAATAAAATTTACATATGAAGTGGAAAAAGATACTGACCATATATTACCATTTTTAGATCTATGTATCAAACGCATTGGAAGAAAAATTCAGTTTGCTGTTTATCAAATACATACATAGATAGATACATAACCATTGATTCCTTTTGTTCCTTTCAAAACAAAACAGCTTCGTTTCATTCTATGGTTCATCGCTTATGTCGATTGCCGCTTTCTGTTGCTGATTACAAGAGCGAATATGATCATATAGTGCATTTAGAAAAAGTAAACGGTTTCAAAAAATCTCTCGTCGATGCACTAATAAAAAAACATGCAAATAAAATAATGAAAAATAATTGCTCTACTCTGTTTTCGCAAAACTAAACCATGGCTTCAAGCAACGAACGATATGTTAGCATGACCTTTTTCCCGAGCATAACAAATCACTTGCTGCTCTGTTTTAAAAAATTCAATATGAGAATTGTATATACCAATTCCAATAAATTACTTTCGGCGTTAATCCCTACGAAAGACCAGAGGACTGTGGGAGAAAAAAGCGGTATATACGTCATCATTTGCCCAATTTGCAAATACAAATACATTGGACAAACGAGACGGGCTGTAAAACTTCGTATACGAGAGCATGGTAGATGTATAAAAAACAAAGAGGTAAACAAAGCAGTGGCTGCCCATGCATATGATCCGCAACACAACGAACCACACACAGTGAGTCCAATAGATGACAATTATAAATTAATTAAAAATGTATCAAATGCATCAAAATTAGATGCATATGAACCTATTTATATTTCGATAAGTAAAAACTTAATTAATATTGACAAGCCAAATATTGAGTCGCCTCTTTTTCAATTGGCAAAATAAGAATTATTTCATCTCTTTTTTTTACAATTGTTGTAATAATTTAGTTTTTTATTGTTTGTCTTTTTCGTTTGGGTCATTGTACTTATATTTTGTTTCTCAAATTTTAGTGATCTCGCGTTTTCATGCTGATGATGGTCTCACAGTTATGAGACCGAAATGCATACTTTTTGTCTAAATAAAATAACAACATTTTAGTTTAATTTTTTGTGTTTTATTTTTGTTTTTATTGTTGGTCAATAAGGAGGAAGAAATCACTCATAAAATTTATGAACGGAAAAGTACGAAACTGTCACTCGGCAAGGTCTCATAAGACCGAAAACTGTACCAGTCGAGATAAGTGTGCAATTTGCCACTCACGCCACCATACCAGCCTGCATGGCCATCCCAGAATGGGCAACAAGCAATTGGAGCAAAAAGTATGTGACAAGGCACCAGTTCGTCAACCAGTAGCCAAGACATTAATGTTTCTTAATCCGACATTGGTTCTTACCCCCGATGTAAAATTAGTTTTGGAGGACAAACATGTTTTAGTAAGGGCCGTTCTTAACCCGGCAAAAGCGATCACCACTATCGCACGAGAAACTGTCAAAGACCTCAAACTAGAGATGACGTACCTGAATTCTTAGAGGCTTTGTACATTGTACGAAAAAGAATTTAAGCTTGAAGTACATGTGTTGTTAACAGACGAGTTACCTCGCAAAACTTATGACCGAGACCTGCCCGACTCAGTAAACAAAATATTTGAGCATATTGTGATGGCCGATGTTCATTAATAAGACCTAAAAATTTGTTCATGCATATACATTAGAGTGACCAAAAAAAAATCGAGTTTTCGATTTTGATGTTGCTAATACGAAAAGTAGTTAGTGTTATGTAAAAAAATAAGGCATTTTAAACTTTATTAAAAAATATTGATATTTAGAGGTCGCTAATGTCCGATTTATGAATTAATTTCATTCAATTTATTTGCGTGTGATAATAACTCTTCCCAAAAAATTATTCAGCATGAGATACGGCCCGTTGGTATCGATTCCTATAGTTTCGGGTCTGTTGAGCACGATGGTGATAGTTGTTTTGTTATACAGTGGCTGAGTATCTTGGTAGCATTAAAACACTCCCAGAAAACAGCGAAAAAACAGCGCCAATTTGGGTTCAAGTGAGGTAAACTTGAGGAATAAATTTTTTTTTTGCTCAAATGCACTTCAACATTGTAGTCCAAAAACAGACGAAGAAATATTGACCAGTCCCGATGTTCCAGTATTTTTATCAGAAGACCAGAGTAATAGAAAAATTAAAATCCCTCGCAAAAAGGACAAAACTCAAGCTTAAATGAGATATATTCGGGTAATTCATTTTTTAAATATCGTTTTCTAAAGTTTTTTTTGCAATGAATCCGAAATTGGCCTCGAAATTGACCCATCCATCAGAATTCTGAAATATTTGAGGTTAAGTACCTACAAATTAGGTTTTTCGTCTACTTTTGAGGACATGTATGGGAGTTAAATTTGTTCAGCTTAGTTTTAATAAAACTATCACTTAGTACCGTTCTTTTCCTTTAAAATAAGCTTTTAAATGGTTATCAGCGATGTTTCCTCGCAAAGTTACAGCCATTTGAATGTGACATAAATTAGATCCCCAACGACCAAGATTAAATAAATTTCTAGCCGGTTGGTTAATGTTGTTTGGACGTAGGGGATCAAATTCATGTCACTTTCAAATGGCTGTAACTTTGCAAGGAAACATCGCAGACATCCATTTAAAAGCTTATTTTAAAGGGAAAGAACGGTACTAAGTGATAGTTTTATTAAAACTAAGCTGAACAAATTGTTTTAACTCCCATACATGTCCTCAAAAGTAGACGAAAAACCTAATTTTTAGGTACTTAACCTCAAATATTTCAGAATTCTGATGTGATGGGTCAATTTCGAGGCCAAATTCGGATTCATTGCAAACAAATACTTCAGGAAACCATATTAAAAAAATGAATTACCCGAATATATCTCATTTAAGCTTGAGTTGAGCTTGAGGTTTGGCCTTTTTACGAAGGATTTTAATTTTTCTTTTACTATGGTCTTCTGATAAAAATACTGGAACATCGGGACTGGTCAATATTTCTTCATCTGTTTTCAGACTACAATGCTGAAGAGCATTAGACAAAAAAAAAATTTTTTGTTCCATAAGTTTACTTCACTTGAACCCAAATTGGCGCTGTTTTCTGAAAGTTTTTTGATGCTACCAAGATACTCAGCCACTGTATAACGAAACAACTATCTTCATCGTGCTCAACAGACCCGAAACTATAGGAATCGATACCAACGGGCCATATCTCATGCGGAATAATTTTTTGGGAAGAGTTATCATCACACGCAAATAAATTGAATGAAATTAATTCATAAATCGGACATTAGCGACCTCTAAACATCAATATTTTTTAATAAAATTTAAAATGCCTTATTTTTTTACATAACACTAACTACTTTTCGTATTAGCAACATCAAAATCGAAAACTCGATTTTTTTTTGGTCACTCTAATATACATATATGTATATGAGACCCATGAATTATTCAAATCAAATATTTCAGAATTCTGATGTGATGGGTCAATTTCGAGGCCAAATTCGGATTCTTTGCAAACAAATACTTCAGGAAACCATATTAAAAAAATGAATTACCCGAATATATCTCATTTAAGCTTGAGTTGAGCTTGAGGTTTGGCCTTTTTACGAGGGATTTTAATTTTTCTTTTACTCTGGTCTTCTGATAAAAAATACTGGAACATCGGGACTGGTCAATATTTCTTCATCTGTTTTCGGACTACAATACTGAAGAGCATTTGACAAAAAAAAATTTTTTGTTCCATAAGTTTACTTCACTTGAACCCAAATTGGCGCTGTTTTCTGGAAGTTTTTTGATGCTACCAAGATACTCAGCCACTGTATAACAAAACAACTATCTTCATCGTGCTCAACAGACCCGAAAGTATAGGAATCGATACCAACGGGCCATATCTCATGCGGAATAATTTTTTGGGAAGAGTTATCATCACACGCAAATAAATTGAATGAAATTAATTCATAAATCGGACATTAGCGACCTCTAAACATCAATATTTTTTAATAAAATTTAAAATGCCTTTTTTTTTTACATAACACTAACTACTTTTCGTATTAGCAACATCAAAATCGAAAACTCGATTTTTTTTTGGTCACTCTAATATACATATATGTATATGAGACCCATGACTTACCTTGAATTTAAAAATAAAAATATGCACTATAAATGAATTGACTTCTTTTCACTTAAATTTACTAGTTTTGTTTTTGAACCCATTAATCTGTTTGTTTGAGTTTTGCAGATAACAATCCTGCAAGGCGGGCAGAATGTTTACATACATTGTAAACAGTGTGAACACAGCCTAATTTACGCTGTTTGTTCTACTGTCTGCCAATGGTATAAATGGCGCTGCGATCACCTCGGGTCTCGTAAGCCTTTAACGAGCCCGCCATCTTCATTGATTTTCAACAAGTCACCGAGCGTTTAGCCGAACAAAGAACAGAAAACACAAATTCAACAAAAAGTGATTAAAAACATATAAGTACAATTTCACAAAACAAACAAAACACCAAACAACATAAATTCATAATTTATACAAAGAAGACACCACGGATTCACAAATACAACAAATATTAATTTTACACCGTTGGACCCACAAACACCAAAAGTTTTCAACGTTGGACAACAATTAATACATAGAACAAAAGCACAGGAAGTCAACGTTGGACCCACAAGCCAAACCAATAATTTCCACGTTGGACAGACAGACAGCAGCGATAAAATAAACAATTAAAAAGTGTCGTAAATATTGTGTACTTGCACCCATTTTTATATTCAGTACTTCTAGTGCAAAAAACTACAAGCGCATTTTGCGCTTGTAATTTTTTATAGTTATTTGCTCTAGAAGTACCGAACATAAAAACTCTGTACAAAAACAAATTGTAATAAAATTTTGTTCCAAAAAACACAACTGAAAAAATTACCCTCGGTGAGTTCGCCGATATTTACATGTAGCACTTGCAACTTCGTTCGTATCGCCAGAAAAGCCTTCAAGAGAGCTCTAGTCAAGAAATGTGTGATATCAAAGAGATTACAAGGTCAATTGCAAAATGTAGAAGTTTTGTTCTGTTTTTTGCTGTGATTCTTAATAGTCCAAGAGCCGGCTGTAGAAAAGTCGAGTGTATAAGATTACAGGATGGGATGCATGCCAAATGATAGAGCTCGACGAGCCTAAATAGAATATCTAGGGTTGCCTTGCCAAAGCCTGTCCCGATGGCCGAAAATGCCCGAATTTTAGCCAATTTTATTGTTCTAATTAAAACTGTAGTACATAACAGCTCGAAATGAATGCCAAATGATAGAACTCGAATAGGCCTAAGTATAATACCTGGAATTGCACTGTTGAATCCTGTCCCAAACATGGGTTTTCACCGGTTTTTTAGGTCAATTTTCATTAATGAAGATAACAGCTTGAAATTTGTGCCAAATGATAGATATCGGAGAGCCTTAATAGAATATATAGGGTTGCCTTGTAGAATCCTGTCCCAAACATGAGTTGCCACTCATTTAAGAAAAGTTGATCCCAAAAACGGGTGTCAAATAATGTTAGGAACATGATTCGACAAGGCAACCCTATATATTCTATTTAGGCTCTTCGATATCTATCATTTGGCACGAATTTTAAGCTGCTATCTTCATTAATGAAAATTGACCCAAAAAACCGGTAAAAACCCATGTTTGGGACAGGATTTAACAATACAATCCCAGGTACTATATTTAGGCCTCTTCGAGTTCTATCATTTGGCATACATTTCAAGCTGTTATGTACTACAGTTTTAATTAGAACAACAAAATTGGCTAAAATTCGGGCATTTTCGGCCATTGGGACAGGCTTTGGCAAGGCAACCCTAGATATTCTATTTAGGCTCATTGAGCTCTATCATTTGGCATACATCTCATCCTGTAATCTTATACACTCGACTTTTCTACAGCCGGCTCCCAGCCTATAACAGATCAACGCAAGAAATCGTACAAAGCTTACTGATGATATGACGTAGCGGTCATTGAAACTAGTATAAGCAGCTCGTTACCCATTTTAATGCATTTTGCGCTTGCAACTTTTTTGTAGTTTTTTGCACTAGAAGTACTGAACATAAAAACTCTGTACGTAATATAAAATTTGCTAATTCCTTTTATTTAATTTTGCTTCTGTAGCTTACTCCACCTTTCACCTCATCAGATGGTTTATCACCAATCCTTTTAAAAAATTGTTGCCTTACCTTTGTTGAGCCACTGACTTACCTTTTTAATAGTTCTTTACGGACTGCTGTATTTATTAATTAATGGAAAGTAGCTTACATTACACCTGTTTTTAAAGGAGGGAATAAAAATAATGTGTCTAATTATAGACCAATTTCCAAATTGTCAACTGTCTCTAAAATTTTTGAGACTATTGTCAAAGAGAAAATTTATTTTGCTGTGAAACATTTAATTTCACCTTTTCATCTCGGTTTTATTGCAGGTAGATCAACAGTAACTAACCCTGCTGTTTTTTCTAATTTTTGCCTTGATGCTTCTGAAAGTGGTTTTCAGGTTGATTCCATTTACACTGACATTTCAAAGGCATTTGATAAAGTTTCGCATAAGATATTGATTGCTAAATTTAAAAAAATTGGTTTTCAAGCAAAATTTCTCAATTGGGTTGACTCATACCTCCGAAATCAATCTTTTGTTGTTGAAATCAATGGAGTTAAATCATTACCGTTTATTGCTTCTTCTGGTGTGTCACAAGACAGTATTCTTGGTTCACTTTTGTTCGTTTTATTTATAAATGATATCAGTTTTTGCTTCGTAAGCTCTAATTTCTTATTTTATGCGGATGTCTTAAAAATTTTTAGAAAAGTTGGAACCTATTTGATAAATTTGCTTTACAGGGAGACCTTGATCGGGTTCAGTATTGGCTGAAAATGAATGGCTTGTCTTTTAATGTTAATAAATGCTCATATGTTTTTTTTTTAAGTCAGTCTGTAATTGCCTTTCGGTCTATAATCTTGATGGTACTAGACTGTATTGTGTTAAAAAGATTTTGGATTTGGGAGCTATGTTTGACTCTGTCTGGATTCTCTTTTGTTGAACATTTAAATTATGTAATTCCTCAAACTTATTCTATAATGGCATTTGTTCGAAGACACAGTTCAAGTTTCAATGATCCTTACACTTTGAAAGCTCTTTATACTTCATTTGTTAGGTCCAAAACTAAATATGCTGCCTTTATTTGGAGTCCCTTTTATGCTGTTCACTCTGTCCGTGTTGAACGCATTCAAAAGAAATTCATTAAGTTTGCCTTAAGGTTCTTAAACTTTTTTGAACCAATTCCTTCATATAAATTGCGATGCTTACTTTTAAATTTAAAGACTCTTGAAAGTAGGCGTTCGATACAATTAGTAATGTTTCTGTATGATCTCATTAACGGCAATATAAACTGTAATTTTCTATTGGAAAAAATAAATTTTAGTGTACTTGCAAGATACTTGCGTAATCCTACTGTTGTTTTTATATGAAGGTTCATTGAACTAATTACAGGTTAAATGAACGATTAAATAGGGTTTTAATGAGTTCAATAATCTCTGTTTTCATAATTGCTTAGATTTTAGTTTAAATAAATTAGATTTTAAATAGTATTTAATTAATTGTTATTCTTAAAAACAAAATATTTTTATATTTATTATTACTATTGTTATCTTATTTTTAATACAACTTTGCTGGTCTGTAAGGATTCTGTATCTATAGACTGAATAAATTGAAATGAAATGATCATGAATTTAAGTGTTTTTTATTTTAATATTTTTTTTGTAGAATATCGCTAATCCAGTTTTCAATATTGACCTTAATCCTAGTAATGGGCTTTGTCCAGACATATAAGGCTACTGTAATCCGCTGACACATCGTGAAAATATCAAAAAGTTTTTATTTTCAACCGCTCTAGTATACATGTATGTTATATGTCGTATATGGAATAAAATTTGCAAGGCGTACCAGGTTAAAATTTTTTTATATCTTCGATCTTGTCTAAATTTTGGTTATTTGTAGTTCTATTAGAGATCGATTAAGTTCCTGGAGAATTTTGCCCCAAAGTTTTTAGTTCCAAAATACAGAGGTGTAAAAATGGTAATTTTTGATATTTTTCCTATGAACTTTTTTTTTGAAAATTGAGTACTTGGATATCATTTGTAAATAAGGAATTGTAATGTGTGATTCCAATAAATATTTTCTTGATCTTTATACAAAAAAATATTTTGCATTAAATTTTTTTTTTTTTAAGTTTTTCAATTTAAAAATTTTTTTGAAGTTTTTCGAAAATATATTTTTTTAATTAGGCTTATATGGTTTAATTTATTAGCTTTCAGAATACTAAGTACTTAAAATTCAACGTTCACAAACTCGCAAAACCTATTTTCAGACCATTTTAAGTTCTTAATGTTCTGAATGCTAATAAATTAAGCTTTTATATAAGCCTAATTAAAAACAAGTTAAGGTGTTATCTTCGGCCAGGCCGAAACTCACATACCCTACACTTTACTGAAAATACCTTTTCAATAAATGTTAAAAAGACATTGAAGAGGTTGAATAAATCGAAAAAAATGTGAAATGTTAGAAAGGTTGACAGAGATTGAAAAATGTTGAAAAAGTAGAGAGGTTGAAAAACTCTAAAAAAAAGAAAAAGGTTGAAAAAATTTGAAACTATTCAAAATTGATGAAAAAGTCGAAAAAATTTAGAAACTTATAAAGAAAGTTGAAAGAGGTTGAAAAAGTCGAACAAATACATAAAGGATATATTGGAACAAGTTAAAGGGTTGAAAAGTCGAAAGAATATGGAAAATGTTGAAAAAATCGAAGAAAAATGAAAAAATTGAAATATGAAACGCCCACTTCTCCAATTCCGCCCACTTTTGGTTCAATAAATTATATTCGTGATCGACATCCTCATATTAAATTTTAGCACAATAGCTTGTATAGTTTGCGATATATGCCGCAGCTAAATTTAAAATTTAGGGCGGTCACACACCCATTAGTACAATCCAGCCCGGTTTTGATCCAGAAATAGCTTTTCATAAGGTAATCCCTAACACCAAATTCTAGCATGATTTCTCACATAATTCGATAAATATGCCTCTTACCGTATTTTATTTGTATGGGGAGTGCCACGCCCATTGGTGCTATTTCAGCCACTTTTGGTTCAGATATACTCTATAACAACTGAACCACTTACATTAAATTTCATAGCAATCGCTGCAATAGTTCACTTAAAACAGCGCATACAAATTTATGTTAATATGGGAGGTGCCACGCCCACTGATGCAATCCTATCAAAATTCATTTATTTGAAAAGCTTATAGTAACTGACATCTATACATCAAATTTTATGAAGATTACTCTCATAGCACACTATCTATTACAATAAGCGTTTTTTTTCTTATATGAGAGGTGCCACGCCCACAGGTGCAATTGGACTAAGTTTTTGTAGTAAGAGACCTTATAGCAGGAGACCTCATTAAATTTCATAACGATTACGTTGTTAGTTTTCTTAATATACCGTTTATAAATATTGTGGGCGGTGCCACGCCCTTCAACGAGTTTTTTCAGTAAAGTGGCTGAGCTGACTGCTTTCAGCGGCATTATCCACAAAATTTTTATGGAGATCGTTTGTGCCAATTCTGAGATATACGGAATCAAAATTTTTAACAGTTGAAAAGTGCCACGCCCACTTTTATCTCAATTCAAGATATACTTAACACGTATCCGTTTACCAAATTTTATCGCAATATCTTGAACGGATTACAAGATATGGTGGTATAAATGATAAAATTTAAGGCTGTGTCACGCCCCTGTACGACCGTTTAGAAACTTGAAACCCAGCTTAATCCTAATTTGGTTCACATGTGCACCAAATCACCAAGTTTCATCAAAATCGCTGCAACTTTTTTCAAAATTGGTATGGGTAAATATTTATAGGGTGTGGGTGGTAGGCGTGTCCGTCAACCGATTTTGCCCATTTTCAATAGCAAGATGCCTGCAAGAAGATGTGCCCTGTGTGTGAAAGTTTCATTCAATTGGCTTTCTTGGTTTTTCCGTAAACCTGATTTCAACAGACGGACAGACAGACAGACATACATTGCTATATCGACTCAGGTGGTGACGCTGATCAAGAATATATATACTTTTCCATACCTGCCACGCCCCCTTCGATGTGTTACAAACGGAGAGACAAAGTGAATATACCCTCGGTGTAGGGTATAAAAATGTCATCACAATTCCTAATTTACAAATGAAATCCAAGTACTGAATTTTCAAAAAAAGATGTTCGTAGAAAAAATGTCTAAAATTACCAATTTTACACCTCTGTATTTTAGAATCTAAAAACGTTGGAGCAAAATCCTCCAGGAACTTAATCGATCTCCACTAGAACTACAAATAACCAAAATTTAAACAAGATTGGAAATATAAAAAAATTTAACCTGGTAGGTATTCCATATAGGACACATATCGCACACATTTAGCTAAAGAGGCACAACTCAAAATTTCCCAGTTTTGAGTTTACTTGTTAAAACTGTTCATCATACACATATCTGTCAGCACAAAAGAGATTAGCTCGTTTTTTGCTGTACAGTTATGTCTTCTTCATGTTGCAATAGAAATTAGGCTGTGTCCTATTTTTAGTGTCGGAGAGTTCAAGCTGTTGTGACATGGCTTCCAACCATTTCCTATTAGTACCTGCATCTAAATAATTCACACTTTATTTATAAAAAATAGTTCACAAGCTCAAAACAGTTTTTTGCGTTTTCTGAAAATTTGAAAATTTTGCGTTGTGCCTCTTTAGCTGAATGTGTGCGATATGTACATTAGACATGTTCAAAAAAAAGTCATGTTCTAGAATACTTCAAGAACACTCGATTTTCGAAAATTTATTCATATTCGAGTATTTCCTCATTTAGAAAAATAAAATAAAAGATAATCCTATAGCTGCTACCAGAGCTGCAAAATTTTCATTTTTTGAAAGTGGCCAAAAAATTGATGAAAATTTGATTTTTTTCTTATTTACAATATTTTTTCGATTTTCATTATGTACACATAAGGAAGTATCGAGAAAAAAACTTTCCGCTATTATTTAAGCCTATACATTAGGAGAAAAACTGTGGTCTCTCCGCGAGTAGAGCTTTGGTGTTTCTTGTGTAACAGCTCAAATCCTTTGTTGTTTTTACTACAATCACCTTAATACACTATAACTTGAAATTGTCAATGCCACTGCATGAATTTCCATTAAAAAAATAAACGAAAAAAAAAAAATTGATTTTTGGCCCAAAAATTTTCAAAATATTTTATAAGCAAATAATTACAATATTTTGCTTCAATAAGTAGTTACTCTTACTACCATGCATTACTAACTGCATGATTAGTAAAAAAAAAATATTAGAAAAAACCAAAATTAAAAAAAACGTTTTCTCTCATTAATTTTTTTAATGGAAATTCATGTAATGGCATTGACAATTTCAAGTTATAGTGTATTAAGGTGAATGCAGTAAAAACAACAAAGGATTTGAGCTGTTATACAAGAAACACCAAAGCTCTACTCGCGGAGAGACCTCAGTTTTTCTCCTAATGTATAGGCTTAAAAAATAGCTGCAATTTTTTTTTCGATATGTGTACATAAGGAAAAAAAAATATTTAAAAAAAAAAATTATAAATAAGAAAAAAATCAAATTTTCATCAATTTTTTGGCCACATTCCAAAAAATAAAAATTTTGCAGCTCTGGTAGCAGCTATAGGATTATTTTTTTTTTTTTAAATGAGGAAATACTCGCATATGAATAAGTTTTCGAAAATCGAGTGTTCTTGAAGTATTCTAGAACATGACTTTTTTTTGAACATGTCTAGTGTATATACATATAGATGAAGCTATAGAAGTATATACTTCAGTCGTGTGGTCTAAAGCACACTCATTTTTAAAGTATATACTTCTATACGCGCGTTGACATGGGAAAGCTGGCGAATGCGTTACGGAAATGAGCGACAAAATATGTTACGGAAATGAGCGAACAAAATATGTTACGGAAATGGGCATAGAAGCAATGACAGATTTTGTGTGAGAGAATCGTCTGGGAAAAGAGAGTGACAAAAACAAAATGTTTAAGCAATAAATTTTTGCTGAGAAAATCGTATGGAAACAGATAGTGACAAATTTCAATAGATGCTTTCTATGTGTGTTGAAAAGCATACGACGCAGGCATCGATGCATGCATGCTTTTTATGTGTTTTTTCTTCTTAACCAAATTATCAGGTTTTGTTGTGTTTGATTTTGACAATTCATGAAGAAGCAAATAACAGAGAAAGAGGAACCATCTAGCATCATCGCTCCAACCATATATAGTTAAATCATGTTTATGCTTACATGCTTGTTTTTATAGTACGAATATTTGTGTTATTTCGCTTGGTTGCCTCGAAAGAAAAAAATAATTTTTTTGTTCTTAAGAACCACCCTAATATATATACATATAGATGGAACTAAAAAAGTACATATGTACTTCAGTTGTGTGGTCTAAAGCACGCTCGTTTTTTTTTTTTTAATCTAATGTTATCTTATTAAAATATTCTTTATGCTTTTGATGTAAACTATGTAAATTTTTGCTGAACATGTTCTTGGTAATTGCTCAAGAAATAAAATTATCACTCTTAACAGCCTTACTTATGCGCTTATGCGAATTCGAATATCTGCAACTATAAGGCGGTTAAAGAAATCTGGATAAAGGCATTTTTCGCTTAAGGGCGCAATAATTGCTGGAGTTGAATTGAAGGCTACTAAGCGTATTATACTGTATATGGGGCTTTTCATGCCGAATCACCGAGGTTTTGGCCCGACCCTCTTCGATTTCGCTCTTCGATTTTTATACCCTACATCGAGGGTATATTCACTTTGTCTCTCCGTTTGTAACACATCGAAGGGGGCGTGGCAGGTATGGAAAAGTACATATATTCTTGATCAGCGTCACCACCTGAGTCGATTTAGCGATGTCCGTCTGTCTGTCTGTCCGCCTGTTGAAATCAGGTTTACGAGAAAACTAAGAAAGCTAATTGAATGAAACTTTCACACATAGGTTACATCTCTTGCAGGCATTTTGCTATTGAAAATGGGCGAAGTCGGTTGACGGACACGCCTACCGCCCATGCTCTACGTATATTTACCCAGGCCAATTTTGAAAAAAGCTAAAGCGATTTTGATGAAACTTGGTGATTTGGTGCACATATGAACTAAATTAGGATTAGCCTTTGTTTCAAGTTTCTAAACGGTCGTACAAGGGCGTGGCACAGCCCTAAATTTTATCATTTAAACTACCATATCTTGTAAGCCGTTCAAGATATTGCGATGATATGTAAACGGATACATATATCAAATATATCTTGAATTGAGGTAAAAGAGGGCGGAATCGAAAAATTGGGCGTGGCACTTCTCAACTGCTAAAAATTTAAATTCCGTATATCTCAAAATTGGCACAAACGATTTTCACAAAATTTTGGAGATGATGCCACTGAAAGCAGTCATCAATACAAGCTCAGCTACTTTACTGAAAAAACTCGTTGAAGGGCGTGGCACCGCCCACAGTATTTATAAACGTTATATTAAGAGAACTAACAACGTAATCGTTATGAAATTTAATGAGGCAGATATACTTGCTAAAAGGTATTTTATTACAAAAATTTGGTGCAATAGTACCTGTGGGCGTGGCACCTCTCATGTAAGCAAAAAACGTTTATTGTTATGGATATGAAAAGGAACGACTTTCGGACTTAAGCCAAGCGATTGAAATTTAGTGACTTTTAAAAATGAGTAAAAAAATAACTTTTCTCGGACTTTGATCGCTTGTAACTCCATCAAATCTTATTCGATTCTCATTAACACCAACCCGTTAGTAAAAAAAAAACTACCTTTTGAACGGTGTGCAACTGATTTAGTTCGAAAAAAAAATGTATGGATCATATATCCAAATAAATGGAAAAACTGCAAAAAACGGGTTTTTGGGGCATAACTCAAAAACGATTCTTCAGAGAAAAAAATGATTAGCATTTTTGGAAGTTACGACCCAAAATACATAAAAAAAGTATGTGACAAATCAGATATTTTTGTGTGAAAACTAGTGATATGGATAGTTCAATCATAAAAAACATATATCAAATTTTCAAAATTCGAAAAAAAAAATAGAAGAAATTTTCAGAGTGGAGTTTTGGGAAAATTTTTAAAAAAAATCGAAGGTGTCGCACTTTTCGAAAATGTCGATTTTAATCTTTAAACGTTAATAGCTAACTGATAATTGCTTCGAATAACTTTTTTTATTTTTTTTTCAGAAACTACATTCAAATAAAAAAAAAAATGATACCCTTATTTTTATTGATATCGATATTAATTACTAGTATATCGTTAATTGAAAATTTTTTGTCATAAAATTTAAAAAAACTGATTACTCAATAACGGTTTCAAATACAAGACTGGAAATTGGTGTGCTTGTTGCTTTTAATACGCACTATACTATAACAAAAAATGAGCCAAATCGAAGAGGGTCGTGCCAAAACCTCGGTGATTTGGCATGGAATAATAAGTTTTCGTTTTCACTTAAGACTGCCCGAATATTAACATGTGTATCAAACATTCATATGCGTATGACCAAATACACTCAATTCCGTTTTTAAACGGTTTTGATATAACACGGTCTAGAAAAAAAAAATTATTCCGTTTTTTCACGATTTCTTTCGATTTGACACGTAAAAAAAAGCGATTTGATTGAAAATTTAAAGAAAAACATTTTTATTAACCGTAATCTCTTAGAAATTTAGTTAGGGAATTGGGTTAGAAGTATGCCTACCGGATGACCTGCTTGCATAAGTAGCACATTTGTAAAATTTAAGAATTTTCAAAAAACACAAACAAATTTCGTAATTTTTACAAAAAAGTATAGTAATTAGCAACAAAAAAAAGAAAAAAAAAAAAAAAATTTCTTCTTTCCCATAGGCACTTATAAAAAACATCATTATTGCGTGTTTTTGTTATTTATTTACATTGTTTCCATAAAACATTTTTTGTAAAATTTTGTTTAACGACCAAAAAAAAAAAAGGTCGTAACTTCGAAAGTAGTGAAAAGTAGCGCATTTCAACCAAAAGTAGTACATTTCAAGTGAAAAGTAGAAAGCCTTGCAAAAGTAGCACTTTTGCTACTTTAGTATGCCATCTGGTAGCCCTAGTTAGAAGGTTAATAGGGTTGAAGGATGAGAATCTAATTCCCTATTTTCTATGTATGTACTATACATACATACTTCATGTCTTTTTTTACACTGTTTTTTTTTTTTTTTTTACCGTGTAATAACATAATTGGCTGTATACGTACTATATTGAGTGCGACAAAAAAAAAAAAGAGAATGGTGTTTCCTCGTTTTTAGTTTTATTTTTTTTTTAAGTTTATAAAACAAAAATTGGAATCGCCAATGTGCAAAAAACTTAAGAAAAGAAAACTCTCTGAAATTAGAACCACAAGTTCTAATTTTAGAGTTTAGAGAAGATTCTAATTCCCATGAGCTCTAATTTGTGAGTTTACACTGTATCACTTATTTTCATATTTTCAGTGTGAAAATCAATAGCAGCTCTGATTTCGGAACAACGTAAGAAAGCTAAGCAGCGAAATTCACTTTACAATTTTCACCATTTGTGCAATCATTTTGTCGCAAATTTTTCCTGAGTACACCATACATTTCGTAATTTACCGTTATTAAGATATAAAAAAAAATGCAAACATGATGAATATAATCACTTGGGTTAATCACACCGTGTTGAATGCTATATTGTTTTTATCTATCTAATAATTTTTTTATAAACAACTGAATTGTGCTAACATTTTGCCGCTGACTGTAGGTATTATTTAATGAATCTTCTTCCGGTTGTACTACATTGTATATTATATCACATACGTAGCCACAAAATAAGTTATAATATAACAAATTACTAATATTGGCAATTTTTTTTTTCATACCAAACAATTAATTGTCCGTTAAAAAGTTCCGGAAACAAATATTTTTATTAAGCTCCGCGGGACAACACAATACACCCCGACTGTATGTACGTACAAATTATATCTACAATCTCGAATGTTCAACAAGTCCAACCGAACCGCAACGAACTTTGATAACTTGGAAAGGTGTAAGTAACTGAAATTGGACGTGGTTACGCCAACGTAGATATACATATTCAATAATAAAATTGAAATTTCATAAGCCGACGTCAAAAATGGAATACAGCAACGACAACGACAACAGCATAACATCGGCCTGACGCATTTATGCACACAAGTGTGTCTGGCTGCATGGTAATACTGTTATGATATGCAATCAGCGTTCAGTAATCGATGATCGTTTAAAAAACTAATATTTGATTTTATATTTTAAATGCACATAAAATCAGCCGGACGGTCTGGTTTGCATACCATCAGCATACAATAAATAATATAAATCGCTAGCACGAACCTAACTGTTATACGTTTATTTTACTAAAATGATGCAAAGTCACAATCATTGGTTGCGATACGACTTTTATTTAGGGTGGGCTATAACGCCCTTTAGAATTTGCTTCATCCCCATATAAACTAAAATAAATAGTAACTAAAACTGATATTATATAGGAATTAGAAAGTTGGGATGACAGTATCCAGACGATGTAAACATACGTAGTAGAAGAAGTTTCATTTATATGGCATAAGGGGCCGTCCATTAATTACGTGAGGTGTTTTTTTTTTAAATTAGGATCCCCTCTCCTTGTGAGATTTGGTGTGTTCTGGCGGGACTCCCCCTCCCTTCCTCAGCATTAGAAAGTTGATATGAGATTTTCATTGACCCTCCTTCTCCTTGGCGAGATTTTTCCGGACCTCCTCTCCCCAACCTATTTTGACTCAATATAATTAGAGGATGGCCCCTAAGCCCAAAGAAATTTTATTTTAACGGGGCTAATATAATAGTTAGGGAGCCGGTGAATATTTTAGACATATGATTTGATCGTCGCTGGCATTGATATGTAATAAGGGTATTCCACCAAACGTGAAAACGTTTTCGAGCTTGTTTACGGGAACATCCCTATCCATGCAAACCAAAACAACTTTTTTTTTCATATATGCTGATAGCACTCCCTTTGACAGGTCGTATAAAAAGTCGTAGCTTCCGAGGGCAAGTCGTATAAAAAAACGCAAGTCGTACAACCGGGTCGTCAAAATATGTAGTTTGATTTTTTCTTAAGTTCTAAACACGACTGAAACGAGCGATGGTTACGAAAAGAAAAAGAGCCTTTTGACACACGATTTTTTAAGCTGTTTACAAAGAAGTACATAGATATCTATCTATCTACTTCTTTGCTGTTTATCTCATTTCTTTGTGCTATCTTCTTTTTTTATACCCCACACCGAGGGTATATTCACTTTGTCTCTGTGTTTGTAACACATCGAAGGGAGCGTGGCAGGTATGGAAAAGTATATATATTCTTGATCAGCTTCACCACCTGAGTCGATTTAGCGATGCCCGTCTGTCTGTCTGTCTGTATGTCCGTCTGTTGAAATCAGGTTTACGGGAAAGCTAATTGAATGAAACTTTCACACACAGGTCACATCTTCTTGCAGGCATCTTGCTATTGAAAATGGGCGAAGTCGGTTGACGGACACGCCTACCGCCCATGCTCTACGTAATTTAAAAAAACTTTGAAAAAAGTTAAAGCGATTTTGATGAAACTTGGTGATTTGGTGCACATATGAACTAAATTAGGATTAGCCTGGGTTTCAAGTTTCTAAACGGTCGTACAAGGGCGTGACACAGCCCTAAATTTTACCATTTAAACTACCATATCTTGTAAGCCGTTCAAGATATTGCGATGATATGTAAACGGATACATATCAAATATATCTTGAATTGAGATAAAAGTGGGCGTAATCAAGAAAATGGGTGTGGCACTTTTCAACTGTTAAAAATTTTGATTCCGTATATCTCAGAATTGGCACAAACGATTTCCATAAAAATTTTGGGGATGATGCCGCTGAAAGCAGTCATCAATACAAACTCAGCTACTATACTGAAAAAACTCGCTCAAGGGCGTGGCACCGCCCACAATATTTATAAACGTTATATAAAGAGAACTAACAACGTAATCGTTATGAAATTTAATGAGGTAGATATACTTCCTATAAGGTCTCTTATAACAAAAATTTGGTTCAATAGTACCTGTGGGCGCGGTACCTCCCATATAAGCAAAAAACGTTTACTGTTATAGATAGTGTTGTTTGAGAGTAATCTTCACAAAATTTGGTCTATGGATGTCAGTAACTATAAGCTTTAAAAATAAATAAATTTTGGCAGGATTGCATCAGTGGGCGTGGCACCTCCTATATAAACATAAATTTGTAAGCGCTGTGTTGAGTGAACTATTGCAGCAATTGCTATGAAATTTAATGTAAGTGGCTCAGTTGCTATAGAGTATATCTGAATCAAAATTGGCTGAAATAGCACCAGTGGGAGTGGCACCTCCTATACAAATAAAATACGGTAAGTAGCATATTTATCGAAATATGTGAGCAATCATACTAAAATTTGGTGTTAGGGGTTTGCTTATGAAAAGCTATTTCTGGACTAAAACCGGGCTGGATTGTACCAGTGGGTGTGTCACCACCCTAAATTTTAAATTTAACTGCAGCATATACCGCAAACTACACAAGCTATTGTGCTGAAATTGAATATGAGGATGTCGATCACAAATATAATTGTTGAATAAAAAGTGGGCGGAATGGGAGAAGTGGGCGTGGCATATTTCAAACTTTACATTTCTATTCGATTTTTTCAATATTTTTCATATTCTTTCGACTTTTTCAACAATTTAACTTATTCCAATATATTCTATATGTGTTTGTCCGACTTTTTCAAACTTTTTCAACTTTCTTCATAAGTTTCTTTATTTATTCGACTTTTTCATCAATTTTGAATAGTTTCAAATTTTTTCAACCTCTTTCTTTTTTTTAGAGTTTTTTTACCTTCTCAACTTTTTTCAACATTTTGTATATATTTACGAATTTTTCAACATTTTTCAACCTCTGTTAGCCTTTCTAACATTTCACATTTTGTTCGAATTATTCAACGTCTTCTTAATATTTGATGAAAAGGTACTTTCAGTGCAGTGTAGGGTAAGTGAGTTTCGGCCTGGCCGAAGATAACACCTTAACTTGTTTTTTTTTTAAATAGATTTTTTATGAACAATAAATTGTTGGTATTTTCCCGAAAATCTGGAGGTAAATTTCCTGAAGCCACCATTTTGTTGATTCTAAAAAAAAGTTATTGATCAGGCACTAAATCATTTATTTAAATAACTAATTTTTCTTATCCAACTGATTTTAGATGATTTTCCAAGGATTTGTGATGGTCACCGCAAGGCCCTCTGTATGGGACAGGGTCCAACACAGCCAGCTATAGCTTTTTTAATTTTTTTTTTTTTTAAACTTTCGTCAAGTCAAATTGAAACATAATGCAATGATGGAAAGGGAAAGAATTTTTTTTATTAAACATAAAAATAACAATTCATTCAAAATTACATAACACCTGAACTAAACAAACAAACAAAAAACAGTTCTTGTAAAGTTAAATATTTTAATCACATTATTTCAGTTAAAATCAATGTCATTGTTAATCGTAAACTGATTCGTTAGTTTTTCTATAAATTCCATTCAATACATCAAACTTAGGACAATCTGTAACATTTTTTTAAGAAGGTCTTTAGTTCTTAAAATACCGCATAGAGCTGGAATTTTCAGCTTATTTCTAATATTGGTTTTATTTAAATTGATTTGGGAAAATATTCTTTCCACATTTGCTGTAGCTACTGGTATACAAAAAACAGCTGAAACAAGTTTTCTCAAAAGAGGAAATGCTTCACTTCCTTTGCCCCTTTTTAATTCTAAAAATTGACTCCCAATCAGTGATGTACTGTTGAGAAAAAACCCAATTTGCTCAGCATTTATTATGGGTTTTTATCGGGTTTTTGCTAAAATCGATTTGCTCAGTGCAAAAATGGACTTTTTCATTTTTTTAGCGAAATATAATTAAATTAATTGGTCGCTCTATTGAACGTAAGAATCCTCAGATTTCTACCTAATTTTAATGAAACAGCGATTTTATAGCGCCATTTGAATGCCAATGAATGCACGCAATGTCTGCACTATAGAGCGATGTGTTTATAAAAACTAGCGCTAAAAAATAACAAGCTGACAGTTTTGCCGTAGCACTATTGGATGCCGAGTTGCATAGTATCACACTCCATCCAAAAGAAGCACCACGCTAATTGCCTTTTCTCTAAAATTTGTTTCTTCTTAAGCTGTCAAGATGGAGCAAAACATTAGGAAAAAGGTGAATTTTTAACCAATTCAAAAAAATAATCAAATCGAATTAAAATTTTGTAAGTTAATACTAATTTTTAATATTGGTTAGCAAAAATAAAAAGGTAATTTCGAACATAATGTCTAAACAGAATTGGGACGACAGCGATGGTGTCAAAAAATAATATACGACACACAGCTTATTTGACCAGAAATGCCAAAGTCTTGTCACTGACACTACCAAATTCTATTTCTCGTGCGTTTGGTTGTTAAAATGGTTAATAAGAAAGAGAAGACATCACAAAGAAATGAGAACCAGCAAGATAAACAGCTTAAGAAATCGTTTGTCAAAAAGCTCTTTCTTTTTCGTAAAAGGCGGTACACACCAGGGATGGTATTTGGGGGCTTTTTTGAGCCCTTTTAGTTTCCAAAAGCCCCGTGGCCCTTTTTATTCATTTTTGGCCCTTTTTCAAAATTCTACCGAAAAATAATCACAATTTTTTTATTTTTCAAAGGATAAGTGATTGTCGACTGGGATAAAACGTAAGTGTTTTTTTTTTTCCTAAAAAATTTTAGTGGACCCTTAAGGAATACGATGGCTTTCGACTTTTCAAACTTCAAATTGAAATTATTTCAAATCAAAAACCAGAGATTTTTTTATCTGAAAAAGTTTTATTTGATTTATAATACTGGTCAACACTAGTTTTGGTGCCGAGAAGCTGTACTTTTATTTTAATTAAGGACCTTTTATTAAATACATTATTAGCAAAAATTTTCATATTTTTGATTTTGCCTTGTAAAAAATAAATAAACTTCTTTTTCGCGACTTTCGTGAGTTAGGTGTAGTAAGGACTATCACGTTGCATCCCCCAGCAATAGTCAGCCATCATATGGCGATCCCATCGGCCTCGGTATCTTTCTTCCATAGTTTTTAGGTCCTGGTGAAACCGTTCTTCGCTATAGGATCCAAGATTTTCTAGGAATTGGTCAAGATGACTGTGAAGGTAGTGCACTTTGATGGACATATTACATCCTAAGTTATTAAAGTGCTCTGGCATGTCATTTACAATTTCAGAGCAGTTATTTGACCTGTAATTTCCGAGAAAGTTTTTAGTAACTTCAACAAACGACTAAAAGACTTCGTTTAGAACTGCCTATAAAGAGACGCTATTCATTTGTATGGTATTTTGAAAGACCCATTTCGAGAAGAAGGCCTTGCACATCCAAAAAAAAGAAACAATGTCATTTTCCGATTGAAAAAATGGTAGCAAGTCTTGCTCTCTTGTTCGGTAGAACGTCACCTCTGTACCTGACGCCAACAGTTTTTTTCTTTCAATCTAAAAGCGAGAACCTCTGCAGATTCTTTAGGTAGTTCAAGATCCCTTATCAAATCATTTAATTCTTCTTGGGTAAAAGGTTTTGGTTCTATAGATAGTATTCCTTCGAAATCGCTGTCACTACTCTCTTCATTAATGACTTCTTCAAATGAAGAGCTGAGATGCAAAACCCGCCAAGTCCATATTTTGCGTTTTTGGGAAAATCGAAAAAACTGTTTTCCACTGAAATTTAACTACAGTAAAAAAAGGAGATTGATCCATTGTAATAGTTGTCAAAAGTTATTAAAATTCTGATTTTTCATTACATTTTATGACCTAATCTATAAGGACTATAATTAAAAAGAGTTTGGACTTGGCGGGTTTTGAAACAAAAACTGTGGACTTGGCGGGTTTTGAAATTGAAAACGTGGACTTGGCTGGTTTTGAAAGTTATAATAATAGTAAAAGGTTTCGAAATCATTTTTTAAAAATGGCTAAGTTTAAATTAATTTCAAAAGATTTGAATAAATGTAGACTGAAATTATAATTACACAATATAATTTCAATGTTAAAATAACATAAAACTACTTGCATTTATGAAAGCCGAACTTTTTTAATGAAAAATTGGACTTGGCAGGTTTTGATTTTCAGAAATGTGGACTTGGCGGGCTTTGATAAAAATAATTTATCAGAAACTATTGCAATCAAAAGTTTGTGAAAGGAAAACAATTTTTTTTACAATTTAGAGTATGTAGGCTTGTAAACAAATATTTTTTCTGTCCCCTCCTACAATATCTCACATTTTCATTTTTTTGGACTTGGCGGGTTTTGCATCTCAGCTCTTCAAATGATGATTCACGAATAGAACAAAATACTGGAACAGGTACTTTCTCTGAATGTGAAAAGGGTCATTTAACGGTCATCACGCAAATTAACACAGTGTTTTTTTTGTTCTTTCCATTGCATAGGCATTCCGAACCTCATATGGTTTCTTTTACCACTAACACACTGTCTCAAGTGTTAATAGGACATTTTACAAACAATTTGGAGTATCCACGGCTTGTATTCATCCACAATCTTCAACTTAAAGTAAGCAAAATAAGCACTTTTTGTAAAATCTGTTATAGGTTTTCTGAACTTTTTTACTACGTATTCACCACAAATGCAACTAAACACATTTGGATCATTGAGACAACTTCTTCGCGATAAAGATATGATAAAAAAATCGATTTATTTATAGAAATCTGTCGATTATAGCGAATATTCAAAACTGACGGTTAATCAAAAATGAAACGTAGGAAAAAAAATTAAAAATATTTTTAATGTTGCCAGTACATACTGAGAACAGAACCACTAACTAAACCTCGGCACCAACATTTTTTCTTTTTTTTCGATTTGTTGACCTGAGTAATAGGTTAAATTTGATGTGCTTAATCTACAAATATATCGTTTGTTTCTGCATCTCCTTTTGAAGAAATTTCTAAAAATCGATCTCACCATAGTTAGTTCTTTAATATATCGCTCATTTTCTTCAATTATTTTTATTTTTTGGGTTAAAACGTTATTGAAGAAAATGAGCGATATATACAAAAAAATCATGTTCATGTAAAACTTATGTTTACAATTAAATTTAAGCAACAAAATAAATTTTATAAAAAGAAAAAATTTGGTTATAATATAAATGGTTATATACGATTTGATTTACAGAAGCCCTATTTATGTCAAAAAAAGCCCTATTCTAGTTTGAGTTTTGGCCCTTTTACAAATATTCCAATATCATCCCTGGTACACACTAACGATTATGTTCGTCAGTTTTGCTCAAATTTCGCTTGTTTGCGTAAATAGCCCAGTTCACATTATCACACATGCTGTCCAACATGGCTCGACAACACGAATAACTGTAAATATCGTTATGCGTTCACATCATCACACATGCTTGTCACACATCATTTGCAGAAAAATTTTGAGGCGCACATCACTAAATTTTAGCTCTGCTTTAACCTCTGAAGAGAAAACATTGTAATTGTTCTCTATGGTAACAATTGTATAGAGTTAATCTCTATTTTTAGCACGTCATCCGTAGCATTTGGCTCGATTTCCTTCAATTTTACTAAAAGCACTTCACATGCCTTATTTAATGCATTTCGGTTTTTTTTACATTTCCCTTTCTATTTTCCAAGTTTCTGAAAAAATTTAATAAAGTTCAAAAAAATCTTGCCAAAACTGATTATTATTAATGGCCGCCATTGAAGTTCACTCCATGAAATTTTATTTGAAATGAAAAATTTGTACTAGGCTCGACAGCCAGCGTTCACACTAGTTGTACGGTTGGACAAGCCAGCAGAGAAATGAAAATTTTTTGAAGTCCATCCAACATGTGTGTCAAGCGGTTTATCCTACAGTTCACATTATCGAACATTAATGTTGTCACACCATGTTGGACAGCATGTGTGATAATGTGAACTGGGCTCATGACAGTTCTTTTTCGTCAGTCAACCACAAACATTTTTGTGGTTGAGTCAGTCAGCGGCCATATTTTTTTTGACTGACGAACATGATCGCTAGTGTGTGAACGTGAACTTAATAACAAAATTGAGCAATCAGAGGTATTTAGTCAAAGTGAGAAAATTGCTCTGAGAGAAAAATTATCAGAACGCAAACACTTTGCATTAAAGCCAATTCACCTAACAGCAAGAAAGCTTGATCCAAACTCACAAGGATGCGATTTGTCTGCAACTGAGTCTATGGACGCAAATGAATTTCTACATGACAGCCATAAATATGAGATTAAAAGAATGCGATGTAATGATAGATTTCGGAAAATATCAAACTCGTGAAGGACTTTGGGGACGCCATTTCATATGGAAAGTGGCCGAAAAAATGAATCCGTCATTATGGTGGAAAACATATGCTCCAATAAGTGAACTGACTGAAGTCGCCATTCGCATACTATCGGCGCCAACATCAGCGTCTGTTGAAATATCTTTTAGTAAATTTGGATGGATTCACAATAAGAAGCGAAATCGACTTGCCACAGAGCGTGCTGGAAGGCTCACATGTCTTTCTTATAACTACAAACTGTGCAAAGAAATAAATGATGCACAAATAAATGATAATTTAAGCGCAGATTCTTCTGAATACTCAGATATTTCTGAAACTAAATAAATAATTTTCATAAATTGTATTAATTACTAATTCTTTCTGTTTTTTATTAAATAAAATGTTTTTCTTTAACAAAATTCGGCAATTTAAATCATCTACTAGTGCTTCCAGCCATAAACACATAATAAAATCGAAAAACCCAATTCGCTCGTGAAAATGTTGTTTTTGCAAAGGTTCTTGCTCCAAAAATTAAAAAACCCGATTTGGTACATCACTGCTCCCAATATGTTTCAATATCGACGTCAGCAGTTCATTTTAAATTTGTTAAATTGCTCATTCATCATCAACTTCCTGCAATTCTTCAACATACAGTGGCGAACAGTGAAATCCGGACAGACAAAAAAAGTTGAATAAAATCCTTTAGGATCAAAACTTTTTATCGATTCAAAAAACTGAAGCAAGGATCAGAGAAGCAAATAATTTTTACTGAAAATATTTTGCTGTGGGTCGGAAAACCACATCATAAACGTCTATTTGGAGCAAAAAAGTGAAATATGTCCTTTATTAATTATTAAGGATTGAAAAATAGGCATCAATATTTTGTTGTTCCTCCCGTCATTTTTATGACCGCCATAACTCGCTGCGGCATGGAAGAAACCAAATTTATCAGTAAATCTTGCGAAATGCCTTCGTATCAAACATTTTGAATTATTCTGTCTAATTCTCGTAAATAAGTAGGCTTGTGGCTTGCTACCTGTACCTTTATTATGTGCCACAGATTCTCAATGGGGCTTAGATCAGAAGTATATCCTGGCCACGATAAATTTTAAATGCCAAGTTCATTTAAGTAATTCTTTACCTGTAAAAGAAGAAGACGAAAAAAAGGATGAAAGTTGTGGATTATTATTAAGTGCATACATACTAAAGACTAACAAAATACTAATGCTTACCAATTGCGCTCGATATCAAGGCTCAGAATCATCTTAAAAAATCACGTTGTTCACACGCGAAAAATGCTCTTCAATAGAAGGTTTCAAGTTTTCTTTCTGGATGTTTTTATAGTCAGCCGCTTTAATAGTTCCTTCAATCAAGGCCAGTTGTTCAATGTGGTACCATTCTACTAATCGGTTGCCTAAATGTTCTTTGGAAGCACCCGTCGATATAACGCTCTCCAGTTTTTCGGCACACATACAGCATTCCATCGGAGCTGGATATGTTGAACTTTGATTCATCTAAGAAGGCCACATTTTACCAATCATATACAGTCCACATTTAGTGCTGGTTGACCCACTCCAAGCGTTTCCGACGCATTTAAGTGGCCAAAAAAGGCTTTTTAGCGTAGCGATGTGCAGATAAACCAGCGTCATGGAGCCTTTGTCACACAGTTATTGGAGGAATTTTTATTCCTCCACATCGTGGCTGGGCAAAACGTACCGCGCGCGGTACTGCGGCAGAATGAGAATAACTTTTCATATACGTATATAAAGCAGAGAGCGTAAAATTTAATTCAGTTTGCTTTGAAAAGCGAACAAAGCACAACTACACATGCATTGAAGAACATTTAAAAGAAACACACGTGTAGTGGTGCCCAGCTCTGCTCCACATTCAACAAACTCCGGAACGGAACATTCAAATTTTACTCTCGCTCTCTTTGCCAGTTTACATTTCAAACAGCGTTGCCATTGTAGCAGTTTTAACTGCAAAATCAAGTTTTTTAAACACGCTGGCAGTTTTATTTTGCAAATCGCAGTTTTTTATGAAATTACGACTAAAAAAAAAGGTCATCAACTTTTAATAACCACTAAAATATTATATTTTTCAAAACATCTGGTTTATATCGGAGGTAGAAGTTTTTACAGTTTTTTTTTCAGAATTTACAATTTTCCCTAAAAAACATCTGGCAACATTGATTTCAAACTACAACGCGGGCTGTGTGAAAAATTATCAAAAATTACAGCCGGTCTACTAAAAAAAATTTGAATTGTTTGCCTTCGCAAAACAAACCAAACAGACTACACGTACGAAGTCGCGGGCATTAGCTTGTAAGTTAATATTTTGTTCAATATTCAATACATTGAATATTCTACGTTTAAAGTGAATAAAATTTTAAATTCATTTTAAAGTTTATATATTGTGAATTTTCAAAAATATTAATTCATCAATGAAAATCCATAGTAAATTTAAATATTTGTATAAAATTAATATAGGTATGTTTATGTATATTAGGGTGTTTTTCAAACTTTTGGAGAGGGGTTTTATTTATTTTTTCCTTGAAGATCTTGAGGAATAAAAATAATTGTCCCAACACTTGAGCTTCCTAGCTCAAACCTGTAAGCGGCGCGGACAGAGTTTACGTTCAATTTCGTTGAAATTCAACGAAAAAACCGACTTACTAAAACTTAGAAAAAGTCCGCCTTATATGTTAAGATATAGCGTTTTGGGATTTTTAGTTGAATGGGAGACGCCACCCACTGTTGTAAGAATACGCCCACATTTTTCGTGTGGCTAAAAATGCGGAGAAATTTATTTTTTTTCTTAAAAATTTGCGGTCCTATATGCCTATATAATAGAATCCGGTTTGAAGAAAATTCTCCCCAAATTTCAGCTTTCTAGATCAAACCTGCAAACGGCGCATCCACTTTGTTTCCTAGTACAATTCATATGAAAAACGAAAAAACAGAAAATTTACTAAAACGCAAAAAAAAATCGGTCGGTCTAAAAGAAAGCCCTACCTACTCCATACCTGTAAAAAAAGCCGTACCTACAAACAAAGAGGTTGACGGGGCCGTAAAACCCTTTTTGTTAAATTTTTTGTTTGGTCGGATTTCACTGTTTGCCACTGTATCTTAGATTTGTTAAGATACTACTTAATTTTGTTAATGATGGTTGATATTTAGTTAAAACATTCGTTGGAGCCAACAGTGTCACACCTTTCAGAAATTAATTTTCAAAATCAAATTTTACTATCAGCCGATTTAGTAAAGCCGATTTCCTCCGATTGAGGTAATTGATGAGTTGACGTAAGCGCTACACATATTATGCCAGCTAAATAAATATCTATATGAGAGTTAGGAAAACGCTGATCTTTTTCTTTTTTTTTTTGTCATAATTTTATAAAACAAAAACTGCGATTTGCAAAAAAAAAAGTGCTAGCATGTCTAAGAAACTTGAATTTGCAGTTAAAACCATAGCTTGAAATAAACTTTTATAAAAGTTTTTTTTTAGGTAAAAGTAAACTTTAAGCTTTTATATTTGTGAAATAAAAGTAAAAGTTTCCTTAAAACTTTTATATCCTAAGATAAAAGTTAAAAGTTTTTTTTAACTTATATTTCAAAAAGTCAAAAAAAAAACTTTTAAAAAAAACTTTTATTAAAAAAAGGTTTTTTTTTAACTTATGTATATTTTTAACAGTCACATGCAAATAGTTTTTTTGACTTTTATTTTTCAAAAGGCGAAAATAATGTTGTTAAGTGGCTATTCCTTCCTAGGAATACCACTGTGTGAGAACTGTACCTGAAAAGAAATAAGAAACTAAAAGGTGTTACAATATAATACTTACCTGTATTATAAAAACTTCCCCACAGTCCAAATATCTCTGCTTTAAATAAAAGAATGCGTCTTATCTTTTTTAGCTCAGAACAAATTCTAATCTTTATTAAAAATCTTAAATAACTTAACACCTCTTATGATGCTAATTACAAAAACAAAGTACATTATAAAATAATTACTTAAAAATACAATAACAAAATCTTAGCATCATCAAAACTTATTCTACTTAATAAATATTTGGCCTACAAATATTTTGGCCTACAAATATGCTGGCATACAAATATTTTGGCCTTCAAATATTTATTCTACTTTGTGGAAATTACATAATAACAAAAATAATGAGGTTGGCATATTTCCGGGTTTCATAACTTGCATTGCATTATTTGCCTTTTTGTTGTTGCAGTTTCATTGCATTGTTCTCATTCTTGTTATTATTCAACAAGTAGAATTTTCACATAGCAACTTAAACTGACCAACAAATAAGCAAATGCCCAAAAATATGCCGTATTATAATAACAAAAACTTACTGTTATTGGATGATGTTAATCATCATCCCAAAAATATACCACAATATGTCGTTTTTGTTAAAACAACACATTGTGATTATAAGTGTGGTAATTAACACACAACATTCCTCACCCTTTTGGATAAGAAAAAATTATGGCTAAGAATTAACTATAATTTTTTCTTAATAACACATTATTGTGTAACATAATGTTTTATTTTAAAGTTTAGTTATTAGTTAACATTATTTTCTTTAAGAATGTCTGATAATTATATACATATATTTAAAAATGATCAATTAAATTACTCTACCTAATTCATGGCCCTATTTTTCTCCGTAACTGCTAGTCCCCCTTGGTTGGAAACTGCTTGGCTTTGACTTTGTGGCTTCGCTAGTTTAGTCATACCACAAACTTAACTTTTGATTTGATTCAAGGTGCAACATTTTTTTTTTTTTTTTTATTAGCCTTGTATGTTTAGCTTCAACATAAGGCTGGGTGCATGTCATACTTCTGGCTACCATCTTTTCAAATCATGTTGAGACGGCTTATGCCACAGTTTTTCTCGAAAGGGAAGGCGTTATGCTAAAAACTGTAGCCCCCTCCCTTCCTTTGGTTAGGTTGTCACTATGTAAAGATTGACAACCATTGAATGATTTAGCTATTAATGCTGGATACTTTGCTTATTGTGCATGAAGTATTCTTCAGCTTAGCTTTAAATATTCATTCATTTTAAAATTTTGATCATAATTTTATTTTTAATTCAGTTCTTAGTCAACTTGCGTGTTTGCATCCTTGAATCATTAGTGTGACAAGCTTCTGGCCACTGCTACTGCTAATCTGCTGTAGTATAGGACCATGTTAATAAAATAGCTATCTATTTAGTTAAATATCTATTTCCCCTATCATTTAATTATTTATGTTTATTACTTTAATTGATAAATTTCTATATTTATCTTTCTATTTAAAACAAAAATATTCAATGTTTTCTAATCTGTCAAGTTATAAATCATTCTTTAAAAAAAATATCAATATAATTAAGTGTTTATTTTATGTAACTAATAATACGTGTAAATGATATATATGTTTATGCATTTATCTGATATGCATAAAAATATATATATACATACGGCATTTACTCCGTTTTATTTTACTCATTATATTTAAACTTCTAATTTTTATTGTAAATGTTGTATATGTTTATGCATTTATCTAATATGCATAAAAATATATATTTGCATATACGGCATTTACTCCGTTTTGTTTTATTCATTATTTTTTAATGATAAAATTTGCTTCTAAATTTCCATTTTTCTTTTGAAGCACTCTTTATTTTTATTTATTTACTTTAAATTGTGCTGGCTTTGTTTACCAACATTTATGACATAATGTCAAATTATGCAATTATGCAAAAATTATTATTTCAACAACAATAACATTTAAGCAAGTCGTTGAACTGACTTGATTGTTTAATTTACGATATATGTGAAGTTCACATAGTATTTAAATTCAACAAGTTTTAGTTACGTCTATATATGTATATACATACGTATTTATACAAATATATATGTTTTCTGTCATTTATTTTAATAGAACAAAAGGTTTTGTTCTGTTTTGAAAATAATTTAATGACTCTGTACCCAGAATGTTTTAATAATTTATCTGGGTTTCAAATTTAGTCTTTTCTTAGTTTTGAAACAGAAATTTTAATTTTTGTATGCTATATATGTGTATACATCTTTTGTATGCATCCAAATATATATTACGCATAGCTTGTAATTTCGTTTTAATAATTATAGCCAAAATAACTATTTTTCATCATGTCTTTGGTTGTCATCATGATATAATATGACCTTCAATTATGGAATTTCAGCTTTTGAGATTTGTTAAGCTAGGTGGCATGTATTCGTTTTTCCTTTTGTCAACGTTGCTTCTTTTCGTTTTGATTTGTTGCATTATGCAAAATAAAGCAATGCTATTATTCCTAGATACAAAGCTGATTTCAGGTTGCATATATTTTTGGTTCGCATTTGCATTGTTAGAGTTTTTCCCTTAATTTATTTTTCGAATTTGCCTACTTGCACACTGTTGGGGTAGGTCAGTTCTACGTGATCGCGTGTGATTTCTGCGGCACATTTTGGCTCAAATTGCTTCGATAATGAACATGTATTTCTAAGTATTCAGAGCTTGTTATTTTGTATTTAATTTTGCTCTGTTGGCTATTTTTTATTGAAAATTAAGTAGGTTCATTAAATAATTTAAGTAAATTACTGTGCAACCTCTTTTTCTTGCCTTTTATTACAACTTCTGTTGTAACAGGCCCCTTGACTCCCAAAACTTCAAATGGCCCTACCCATATGGGAGAAAATTTGTTTTTCCTAGTTTGATTTTTCATCAAAACTTTATCCCCTTGTTTAAATTTAACGGGGTTGATTGCACCGTCATATTGTTTTTTAGACAATTCTTTCGCCTTTTCTTGGTTTTTCCTAACTAATTCATGAGTTCTTTGAATTTGAAATTTTAATACTTTTGATTGGTCCTCCGCGTTGTATAGCGGTGAACATTTTCGTTTCAAATTCGTAGGCAATTCAAAGTCGAAACGGGGTTTGCTTAGTAGAAGTATGTGTTGTATTATTATGGACATGCATGGCTGCTGTCAGCCATTGGTCCCAATTTGAACCATCTTCTTTAGCAAAACTTCGCAAGTACTCTGCTAGTGGTCTGTGGCTTCTTTCCAAAGAACCATTAGCCTGCGGATGATATGGTGTTATGTGCAACTTCTTAATTCCCAGCATCTTACAAGTGTCTGAAAACAATTTCGCAATAAAATTTGTACCATTGTCAGTAACTAATATCTTTGGGATATTGTACCTGGCAATGATTTCGTCATAAAATTTCTTCGAGACCGTACTTGCTTCTGCATCGGGCATTGCAGCACACGCCATATATTTCGAAAAATCATCTTGAAATGTCAATATGTATTTGTTTCCTGATACCGTTTCAGGTAATGGGCCGACTATGTCCATGTACACTTTATCGAAAGGTCTGTTTGGTGTATCTGTTAAAACCATAGGCATTTTTGTGAGTCTTGAACTTTTGTTTGTTTGACATTTGGTGTATTTTTTAATGTATTCCTTTACATCTTTTTGCATTCCTGGCCATCTATACTGCTTCCTTATTCTTAGAAGCGTTTTTACTGCACCTTGATGCCCGCCTAATGGTGTACTATGAAAATCCCTTAACACTATTTCTATCTCTTTAGGATCTTTAAGTATGACCACTGTTTTTTCTGTGTTGCTTTCTCTACTGCAGAATTTTTAGCCTTTGATCTTGTTTGTACCACTGTTATTTGTTCATTTGTTTGTGGTAATCTACTTAAAGCGTCTGCGTTTAAGTTTCTTTTCCCAGGCTTGTAAATAATTTCAAAATCATATTCTGATAGTTTATGTCGGAAGCGTGCCAAACGTGATGTTTGATCCTTAAGGTTTGATATACCACGTAATGGTTGATGATCGGTATATATTTTGAAATGTCTGTCAAGCAAATATGCTCTAAAATTTTTCGTCGCCCAAACTATAGCGAGAAATTCTTTTTAAATTGTTGAATACCACATTTCACCTTATCTGGGTCTGATAAAACACCATGCTCTGAACATTTATGTTCTAAATACGCAACTTCCGACACAAAAAATTGCATTTTTTCGTGTTTAATTTAAGATTATGTTGTCTTAATACCGTGAACACTTTACGAAGCCTATCTTCATGCTCTCGTAAGTTTTTCCCGTATATGACAATGTCATCTAAGTAAACAAAACACTCTAGACCTTGTAGTCCTGTGAGTATATGATTCATAATACGTTGAAATGTTGCTGGTGCTCCCGTCAGACCAAACGGCATTCGGTTGAGCTCAAAATGTCCTAACCCTAAACCCTGTAACTAAATGCTGTTTTTTCTCTATCATCTTCATTCACTAATACTTGGTGGTATCCACTTGCTAGATCCAGCGTGGAAAAATATCTACTATGTCCTAATTGATCTAAAATTTCATCAATTCGTGGTATGGGGAATACTTGTTTGATTGTAGCTTCATTTAATTTTCTGAAGTCTATAACTAATCTCCATTTTTTCTCGCCATCTTTACCACTTTTCTTTGGGACAAGTAACAATGGTGAATTTCAAGGTGAGGTGCTTGGTGAAATTATCCCTTCATCTAACAGTTCTCCTACCTGTTTATTAATTTCCATTCTATGAGAATGAGGTAGTCTATACTGTTTTTGATTTATTGGGGGTTGCCCCGCCAGTGTTGGGATATCATGCTTTAAAACTGGAGTATATTATAAGCAATCACCTTCTAATAAAAATATATCATGGAAAGATGCACATATATTTTCCATGCTATCTTTCTCTTCACTGCTTAAGTTAGGATCCAAATCAATGGATTCAAATAGTTTATCTAATCTTTCCCTCACATTTTGTTCCATTATAATATTTATTGTGGTATTTGTTTCCACTTTAAATTTATTATGATTAGAAAACTTTGGTTTGAAATATTTATCAATTATAAACTGGTTTTCCGACGAGTTTAATATTGGCACATATACTATGCCATCCTTCACTTTGGTTAGGGCTTCTCCCATATAAACTCCTTGTGAAAGTTCTTGTTTGTGTATAACAACTTCTTCTAATGTTGTTTTAACACATAACGGTACTATTTTTACAGTTCGAGCTTCGACTGCTGTTTTTGTATTATATAGTACTTTGTTAACGTCATTCATTGGCTTAAGCTTGAATGCTATTATTTGTTTTCGTTTTTCATTGAAAAACGTTATTTTTTTATCCATGGCATTTATGACAGTTCGGTTCCACAAAATATCTATACCTACTATTCCATCAGCTGGTACACCATGATCTAGTGACACTATGTGTAACTTTAAACTTAGATCTGGATGCTGATTATGTTGAATAGTGGTTGTACCTAAGGTGGTAACCTTACCGCCAAATGCTCCACTCAAATCTTTTACATTATTTATATTTAGTTCTGGGAAATGCAGCATTGCACCTTCTTTGACCAAACTTGTATCGGCGCCGGAATCTACCAACAAAATAAGTTTTCCACATTATGCCTCTTCACAGGGCACTTCTATGAACACGTCATTTTGATTTACTTGGTAAAAATTCTCGTTATGCCTTCCATATAAGATATGTCTCCCAGTTTCGATATCGTTATCATTTTTTACGCATTCTATGGGTTTTGCAAGGGACGCCTCAACTACAGTTTTCTGCGTATGATTTGTTCCTGCTTTACATTGTTCTAAGTTGTTACTTAAAACTTTATTATTTATGCGTTTATTAGTTAACGTATCAGTTACACTTTGTTGTGGCTGATTTGTAGTTATTACTTCGTCAAAAATATTCTTTGAAACTGTAATAGTTTCATTTCCAGTAGGTAACGTATCAACTGCACTTTGTTGTGGTTGATTTACTGTTACTACGTTATCAAAATTTTTCCCTAAAACTTTATTTGTTTTACATACTGTAATTAACGTATCAACTGGACTTTGTTGTGGTTGATTTACAGTTACTACTTTAGTTGGCCCTAATTTACTAAGATTTTTGGGGTCCCAGACTATTGGCCGGTCTTGGGCCCCTCTTAGTTTCCCTGAGACGTCTCATAGTCTCTTTTGGCATAACAATTTTCCATTGCATGCCCAATTCTTTTACACCAACGGCATGTAGGTGTATTTTCATCGACCTTATGTTGGACCTGTAAAATTGTGTCTTTTGTTCTCTGTTTTTTGCTTTCTTTGCCTTGTTGTTGATAGTTGAAATCTATTTCTGTTTTCCTTTTATTCTTCGTGCACCTTTTGTCGGTTTCCTGACACTCCCGCGAATTTTTCCGAGCTAAACATTCATCTCTAGTATGTCCTCTTACATTACAAAATGAGCACTTATCTGAAAACTTTCTGGCCAAAAATTTTTTTGTACTCCCCTGCTCTCTAAGTGTGAATATTCCTGTTTCTAAGCTTCTCATTGGTAATTTTTAATGCTTGAATTCACTGGGTGGTCTTCTTCATAGCCAGACTCATCTCGCATTAAATCTTCTATTCCGATTGCTTCCTCTAACAACTTATCTAAGTTGTTTGTATTTTGATTTATCAACAACATCCGTAACATCTAATTTTGTACTCCTGTCTTAAATCTTTTTATCACTGACAAATTCAATTCTTCTTTGCACATTTCATCCGATAAATTTCCATAAGTTGATTTCAGTATATCTAAGGCTTCGTTCCGTAGCGCATTTATTCGTCTTGCAAATGCACGCAGTTCTTCTTCAGGAAGTTGACGTGCGTTTTCTATTTGCTTTCGAATTAAATGAATATATGTTATTTTTAATAACTTGCGTAGCTCTTCCAATGATTTAAACTTAAGCGACCTGATTAACTCAAATGCATCACCATGCAAATGAAGCCTAATGAGTGCTATGAGTTTAGGTTCTTCTTCATCTTTAATTTCATTCCGCACTGTCTCACATCCTTCTAAGAACCTATGTAAATCTGATCCTAACGTTGGTGAACTAGCCCCTGAAAAATAAGGTACTATATTCTTCACCAACTTAGAGATTTCTAGGAGACCCATTATGAATATAAAACTTTGTCGGTGTATTTAAATTGTTTATAATTGTTTAAAGCGTAAAGCTCAACACATTTGAACACCAGTAAGCAAAATTTTCATATATTAAATAAAAACAAAACGTTTATAGGTAAACAAAACGCTGTGTAACCTTGACTGTTGAATTTTGATTACTCTTGATTTTCTTTAAAGTTAATGACTTCAATTGTTACCAAGACCTTGACATACTAAATAAAACGTTTTTCGCTAACAATTAAGGAAAAGATGACCTACCACAAATTTTTTTATACGTGTTATCAAAATATTTTATAGCAATTAAACGCGAGTCTATGTTGAATAAACTGATCCTCAGAATTAAAAAATTCTTCGGAACCAAAAATAAATTCAACAAGACTTGTTTTTCGTATGGAATAAAAATGTTTCCGAGAAACTAATATTTTATCGAAAGTTCACTTATAAATTTTCTTTTAAGGGCACAAGATACTTGGAAAATTTTAAAATTATAATTTATAATATAAAAAAGCTCTTAATTGAAAATTTAGATGACAATCGACCACTTAAGATCCTTTTATTTCAATAAGATTCAATAGCTTCTAATATCTTTGTTTTTAGAAAACACTGAAAATCAAACCTTAAACGTCATTTAAAACAAATGCTTCAAAGTTTAAGATTTCCAACTTCAATAAAACTTCAGTTGCAATTGAATTGAAAAGATAAAAAGAATTTTTAATTTGTAACCTTCCAATAAGGTTACAAATTTTCAAAATGAATTAATGAAATCTAATTTTTTATAATTCATAAACTTCCAATAAGTTTATGAATTAAGCCTTAATGAAACCTAACTACCCTACTAAATGTTGCAGAACATAGACTATGAGGATCGCTCATAGTTTATGTTCCTAAGTTCGTGAGGATGATTGCCAAAGTAAGGCTCTCCTAAGGAATAGCTAGTGCCGATGTGTTTCGGAAGTTTATGGATTAGTGGTATATGCTAAGGATACTTACATACTTTTTAGTACTTGTACTGTGGTTCCGAGTAGTGGTTCGAAAAACCGGCTGCGCCAATCTTGTTATGTTGTTACTATCCTTTCGAGGGATAATACCAAGTTGAAAGCAGTATCTGTAAAGAATTTAATTAATGTTTTATATTGGGGAGGATACTTACCAGTATTTCCTGTGACTCTTCCTAAAATTCTTCACTTAAATAAAATAAGTACTTTTCTTTTACTACTTAGAACAAACTCTAGTCTTTATTGAAAATCTTAAATAACTTAACACCTCTTATACGGATAATTATAACAACAAAATACATTATAAAATAATTACTTAAAAATACAATAACAAAAACTTACGTCTACAAAAATTAATTCTGGTTTGCAGAATTTGGTTTACAAAAACCTTGGCTTACAAACCTAGTGAGGTTGGCATATTTCCGGGTTTCATAACTTGCATTGCATTATTTGCCTTTTTGTTGTTGCAGTTTCATTGCATTGTTCTCATTCTTGTTATTATTCAACAAGTAGAATTTTCACATAGCAACTTATACTGACCAACAAATAAGCAAATGCCCAAAAATATGCCGTATTATAATAACAGAAATTTACTGTTATTGGATGATGTTAATCATCATCCCAAAAATATACCACAATATGTCGTTTTTGTTAAAACAACATATTGTGATATAAGTGTGGTAATTAACACACAACAACAGTCAATGGAACCTGAGATAATACCATGAATAAAAGAAAGAGATTGAATCTTACGTCTAGTTTCAAGAGTCTTTATGCCTAAAAGCAAGCAACGCGCTTCATAAGAAGGCAAAGTCGTTTCAAAATTTAAAGATCTTAATGCAAATCTGGTAAAAGCTTTCTGAACTTTTTCTACTCTAAACGAAGAAGTGCTAAAAAATGGACTCCACACGAAAGACGCATATTCCAATCGTGACCTAACAAACGAGTTATACAAGGTTTTAATGGTATGAGGATCTGAAAATTCTGTACTATTCCTACGAACAAAAACAAGTAAAGAATAAGCTTTCGAAATAATATAGTTAATGTGTTCAATAAAAGAAAACTTCGAGTCAAAATCACTCCGAGATCACAATTAGAAGCAGATAACCTTAGAGGTAGCCCTGATAAAAAATAGGAGGAATTTATGATATTCCTCGACTTAGAAAAAGTAAGTGAAAAACATTTAGCTATATTCAAAGGCAAGCCATTTTGAACACTCCAATTAAAAACATTATTAAGATCACACTGTAATAAGCAAGTATCACTTAAACTGGAAATTTTACTGAAAAGCTTTAAATCGTCCGCGTAAAGCAAAAACTGAACAAAACGAAAGCATTTACATAAATCATTAATAAACAATATGAAAAAAAGAGGGTCAAGGATACTACCTTGCGGAACTCCAGACGAAGCAACAATCTGATATGATTTTACATTATTTATTTCAACAAAGCAAGTTCTATCTAGCAAGTAGGATTGAATCCAATTTAAAAAAGTGAAATGGCAACCCATTTTAGCCAGTTTTGCAATCAAGTCATTATGACAAACCTTGTCAAAAGCTTTGGAAAAATCAGTATAAATGCAGTATACTTGATACCCATTTTCAAACGATGAAACACAATATTTGGAAAAAAGTGCTAAATTTGTTACGGTGGAGCGACCAGCAAAAAAACCATGCTGTTGAATACAAATATGGTTTTTAACCAGAAAATATAATTTACTCTTAACGATACTTTCAAAAAGTTTCGATACATTAGACAGCTTTGAAATAGGCCCATAATTAGAAATGTCATTTTTTATCCCACATTTAAAAACAGGAGTTATGAACGCTTTTTTCCAGCAGTGTATAAAAACACCATCAGCCAGAGACTTATTAAAAATCAAGGACAATGGTGCTAAGACACGTGCACACTTTTTGAGTAATAAAGACGGAATACCATCAATATCTAATTTTGCAGAGCTCTTCATGTTAGACATAGCAGTATATACTTCACATTCATTTACTACCATAGCACCCAGATCCAAAAAAGAACTAATATTATTTAAAATTGAATCATTTGACCAATCAACTACAGCTTCAAAATTCGACTTAAAATAGTCAGCAAAAAAGTTCACAGTGTCTTCAATAGTCAAAGAATGATTACCATTATAATTCATAGATGTTGGAATGCAGGAACCATCTTTTTTTGACGGAATAAAATTCCAAAATGACTTGGGATTCATTTTAATATTATTTTCACACCTCAATATATATTGCTTCTAAAGAAATTTATTATAAAAAATTAAATTCCCTCATATAATGAATGTACTTTAATTTAAATTCAATATTATTAGTAGATTTAAATAGTTTCATAAATTTGTTAAGCAATTTTTTAATTTTTTAAGACTTTTCGTGTACCAAGGTAACTTATATACTCTAGGAGACAAACGAGGAACATGGTCATCACACACTTTAAAAAATTTAGCTTTAAAAATTTCAAAAGAAGTTGCGACATTCTTACTCATGAATAGAACACTCCAGTCAATATGATTAAAAATAATATTCAAATTCTCAAAATTACACAATCTAAAATTAAAGCGATTTATTATAGGCTGAAGATTTGTAAATTCATAAAATTCAGTTTCAATGACTAGTGGTATGTGATGCATACTAAATAGATGGAGCAATAGGACAAAAACATTCACTCAAATTAGTTTTAAAGTGTTTAGATACAAAAACCAGATCTAAAATTCTATTTAAGCCATTGAATAAAGAGTTAATTTGCATAAAATCCAAACTAAACAAGCTATCAATAAAATTTATCTCATGTAATTGATTAACATTAGAAGGCAGCAGTTCATTAACAAAATGATTCCAAACAATTTTACTCAAGTTAAAATCACCAACAATACGAAGGTGATTATCAACATTACTTAAAATGGATTGCAAATATGTAATATTTTCAACATGAGATGAATATATATCGTCACCACTATTTGGTGGAATATATGACGCACAAATGTAAAGTGATCCATTAGGACTTTTTATAACAACGCATAGTTGATCTAATTAGGAATCACAATTCTGCAACAAGTAAAAAGTCGAACTCAATGATCTTTTAACGGCTATGAGAACACCACCACCACGATTCATTCCAGCTTTGACAGCATCTCTATCATTTCGGTAGACTTGATACATATTCATATTAAAAAATTCAGCATCGTTGAAATCAGAATTCAGCCATGTTTCCACAAATACAATAACATCAAAATCCCCTTGAGAAGTTCAATTAAAAATTGCAGAACACAATTGCCTGAACACAATTAGAGCGGTGGCGGTAAAGCGGCGACGAATATTCGCTGTCAAAAAAAAAAACGCGACGAAAAATCGTTTGAACAAACACAATTGCGGCGGCGACTGCTTTTCACGTCTGATTTCTTGTAAGAGAATCCTATAGGGAAAAGAGAGTGAGAAAAACAAAATTTGTAAACAATAAATTTTGCTGAGAAAATCGTACTGGCAAAGAGAATGACAAAGAAATGCAACACTGATCGGACGGTGAAATAGAATTAAATCTAAATCGACGGCGAATCGTCGCAGCTCAACAGTCGTACGCCGCAATTCTGTTCAATTTCACATGATCAAGTATGTTATAATTTTTGACAGCGAATATTCGTCGCCGCTTTACCGCCACCGCTGTAATTGTGTTTAAAGCATTAGTCCTCATTCCAGATAAGTTATGAAAGTACAACTTAAGCTTTTTAATATTGAAATCATTTATAGGAGTAGCAACAACTACTTTTCTTTTGCATTCGCTCCAATTTTTCGAAAATTTGTGAACGGCTTCACTTTTATATTCTTTTGCCAAAGAGAAGCATCAAGAATACTATTAAAAAATTGTTCAGAAACACCAAGCTTAAAGTTAATGCTCTTCAAATTGTCTTTAGGAGCATCTTTCTTTACTAGTTTAAAACAAGCAAAGTGATATTTATCAATATTTGTGTGTCTATTTGCATACGCAATAATGTCATCTTCAGAAACACTCGGTTTAAAAGAGGACAAGTGCACGAATTTTTTACGATCATTAACTTGGATCACCACTTATTTTTCGACCAACAACAACTTTGTGTTTATTTAATGGCTTTTTTACTTTATTTACTGTGATCCATTGGTTATTACCGTGGCTGGGCAAAACGTACCGCGCGCGGTACTGCGGCAGAATGAGAATAACTTTTCATATACGTATATAAAGCAGAGAGCGTAAAATTTAATTCAGTTTGCTTTGAAAAGCAAACAAAGCACAAATACACATGCATTGGAGAACATTTAAGAAAAACACACGTGTAGTGGTGCCCAGCTCTGGTTATTACTCTCAGAATTCTGATTAAGAGTAAATTCATCAACAGCAGTGTTGCTATCTTTTCCGCAATCCACACTAAGGGAATCAACATTTATAGCAGCAGCGACACTCACACTAGTATTCAAACCAGAAGAGGAAAAAACAGGTGAGAGCAAAGTAGACGTATCATTAGAAGAAGAGGCAGCAGCAGCAAAAGACAACGGTGCTTGCAGAGAATCAGAAGCATGCAAATGATGTGAGATAGCAGGAGTTGCCGAAATTGCAGCAGCAGCAGCATAAGATGTGGAAGCGTTAAGGCCCAACTAAACCATGCATCGCCTAGCGTAACCTACTGTCAAATTTGAACGAAAAGCCTGTCAGATGCTTAAGAAACTCAGAGAAGACTTTTTAGTGGCTATGTTGTACTTCGTTGAACTTAAAAAGCGATGTAGTCATAGTTGGCAAGCGTGTGAAATATTCCCACAATTGCATAAATTTTATTTCTTATATTTCCTATATAAATTGAATTCATTCACAAAATGTTATTCAATGACATTAATTTAGATACTTAAAGCAATAAATATGTAATCCAGATATTGTTTTTACTAATTTTAAGAAAAAAATAAGAAAACAAAATTACTCATTTTGTACTATGCGTGTAGATTGTGGGGAAAAGTAGTGGCAAATGCAGCGCGTGGCATCACTGAATTGTCAATCAAATTGTTGTACGTATTGTGTGTGTACATTAAAATGCATATTTCTGCAACTTCATTCCAAGCCCTTTCCTTTACATTTCGATTTCAATAAAATGCGTCTATTTTACTGTTTAATTATATTCTTTTTCACATTTTCTATTAATTTCAAAACAAAAGTATTTCCCACTTCCAGTTCCATTACAAAAATTTTTTCTTATGTATACAATGCATAAACAGCTGATTCCGTACAGAAAGTGCGGTCAGTTTCGCTCTTTCCTTAAGCAAATGACATTTGTGGAAATTGAACGAAACTTTTTGTTAAGTACGTTGTAGCTTTGATATACGATTTGTGTGTATTCGCACACTTGCAGAAGTTGACTGCAGTCAAAGCGTGCATGGTTTAGTTGGCCCTTTAGAAACATCAATAACAGCAACAGTATCATCAACAAAGAGATCAGCTGAGACAGATGACGGCGAAACTGGATTAACTGGATTTATTATTTTTGTTATTAGAATTATTCAAAACAGCACCGGATTTTTTAGTTAAGAGCTTAACTTCTTGTGAAAGAAGAGAGAGTGCAGAAGAAATGTTATTGTAATTAAGTTGAGACTTCAGCGAATGTAGCTCAAAATGCAAATCATCAATTTTTTCAAGAAGTAATTTTTTATTTTCTTCTAAAGAGAATATCAAAGATAAAGCGCGCACATTATCTGCTTTAAGAGAAACGATTTCTTTAAACACTAATTGCAATGTAATTTCTTGCGTATTGGAATTTAGCAAAACCGGTTTAGGTTGTTGTTGTTGCACTAATTGAGCGTTTGATGACAACGTCAAAGAGACCGAGTTCTCACGAATTTTTAAAGGCGACCGAATAGAGTTTCGGCGGATTACCGAGCCTTTTTTGCAGTGATAAAAATTGTTTGAATTTTGCAAAATTTCTAAATCAGCTGGCAAGATATTTATGCAAACCAAGTGAAAAAGTTCATAGCACTTGGCACACTGAGTTGATGGCTGACTCCTATCAACCTTTAGTCCACATTCACATGGCATAGCAGATGAAGAAAAATTAAAAAAGTTGAAATTGAACAACACAGAGCTCACTTAAAACACGTCCGCACCGAATGAAGCTGAATTAATAAACTTTTGAAATTATCATCTGTCAAATGTTTGTTTACAATTTTACCGCATAATAGGAATTTTGGATATTTCGAAGGTTTGTATCAATATATTAATTGAATTATAATGAATTTATCTCTCTTTTAATAGTTTTTTTTTTTTGTAAATCGTATCTAATATCTTTATTTTGTTTTTATCAGTGATATGCTTGGTACCAGTCCCGACAGCGAAAAAGAAGTGGACATCGTCGAGTGGCTACGCGAAGTAGGCATGCCTGCAGACTACGATGTACCTGTTTGCACTCCACCAGCAAATTTCAATATACGGATGTGCATTACAGATCAATTGATCAAGAAATCGAAACTTTTATGAAATGCAAGCCAGGGTAATTCATATTAATTTTCTTTGATATTTATTCATATTTACTATTATACTTTTAGACAACCATGTAGTTTGCACGATTTTATTGACAATTATACTATATAAAGGAAACTTTCGTTTCAAAAGGTCAGAGTCGCAATTTGCAAGCGACCATTGATTCATTGACAAAAAATCAAGATGCTTGGCGTACAATTATAACACCAGAAGAAATGAAAGCAATGAATTCATCACGCCCACTGCTGCAGTCAACTGCAGTGGTGGAACTTCGTTTATCGAAAACAAAATCGTTAATACAAGATATGCCATGCTATTCGGAAGAACTATTAAAAATGCTATGTGCACTGCTAAAGACATATCGAGAAACTTGTTAGTCAGCATAACGTGGAATTGTACAGCCCGATTCTGAAGACAAACGCATTTATAGCGTAGCTTGGCTAAAAGACGAAGATATAAGCAGATTTTTAAAGTTAGTACAAAAAATAAGTATGGTTCTCAATTCGCAGGTCTTTACCTAATAGGACAGATTTAAAAATATCCAGTCAACGCGCTAGACATGGTAAAAAGCTACAACGTAGCAATTTCGAACCATCAGAGGAGGAAAGTTCATCGCAAGTGCAACAACGAAATATAGGTGAAGCAGAAATGCTTACAAGTAAGTAATTAAGGCGAAGGCGGTATATCGCACCAAGAAATATTAGCTGATCTTAGTGTTCTCAAAGAACTGGCTATACCACAAGAAAGTATGGAATGGTTTTCGGATCGTGTATCTGAATTTGCAAATGAATTGCATCGACCATTAGTAAATGGCTTAAATGCTATTAGACCAGAGTGTTCATCGGCAATTGCGGTTAAGGATGGTACCATCAAAGTGCTAACAAACTTAGCTTTGGAATTCTGTGAGTTAGCTAATACCTGTTTGCTGGTACTGCATTTAGAGGTAAGAAACAATTTCTAAAAATATGTTAGTTACGGCCAGAAAAATGTTGGTAATACCCGCTTTTTATTTGTTTTTAGGTTCGGGTTCATTGCTTTCATTATTTGCGTTCGAAACCAAATACAAAGTCTGACAGCTTTATGGGCAGCAAAGATGATATTCTAAAACCGGACAGACAGGTGCAGAAATTAACAAAAGTTTTATCAGAAATGTACGAAGCTTTTGCTGCAACACTGCATCCAAGAAAAATACGTGTAAGTTTTCTTACTATTTCATGTAATTTTCAAAAACTTCATCAAATAATTTTTCAGTATATTTCTGAAGGACTTGCACACTTGGCTGCACGTATACTTATACAAGCCTCAAACTATGCGGAAAACATTGATCATATAACTGTACAACGTATGTGCAGAAACTCAATAGAATTACAACAAATGCTCAACAATATAATAATATTCGATACAGCAGAATATAAGTATGTTAATCTTTAAATTTAAAATAACACTAAAATAATAGCTGATATTCTTAATGAATTTTTTTTCAGCCAGATCAAAGGAAATATATGTTTAAATAATTATTGATTACGGGTTAATTTCTTAAAATAGGACAGGTTCATTTCTGTACAGTTTCGTGCGGGTTACCTCAGTAGATAATTCACCCAAACAAGTAACAATTAATTGGCAACTATAAAAATAATTGTTGTTTCAATTAATAAATAAGTTCAATAACTTAAATCGATTGCAACACAATAACCTCATTCTATAAAAATATGTTAAGCAAAATAATAAATTGTTAATTTAAGCAAATCTATAAAAATATGTTAAAAAGTAAACTGTTAATTTAAGCAAAATAATAAATTGTTAATTTAAGCAAATTGTTAATTTAGGTTTAATAATAAATTGTCATGTAAGCAATTATACATTTTACCAATAGCTATATAAAGTAAAATCAATATAACATAAAGTAGTAGTTAAGATGATATGAAGTAATAAAGTTAATTTTTTAAAATTTTAGTTTTTTTTAATTTGTCCGCTCGACAATAACGCAAATGGCGCAGTCGGTAAAAATATAGTGAATCTATTATGACTAAAGACTTATCAGTGAAACAAAAATAAAAAAATAAAAATCCAAAGATTAAAAAAAAAAATAGTGCAAAAGACCGTGATTATATCTAAAGATAAATCGAAAATAAAAAATCCAAAAATCAAAAAACCAGAAACAAGAAAAATCCAAAGATTTTTCAAAACGATAACAAAAAGTGCGTTAAAATGGAAAACCAGCAACACTATATGCCATTCTCGGAACTTATCAAGGAGGCCGCTAGAATCAAAGAATACGACGGATCAAAGGATTATGACTTGCCATCATTCATAAGGGAAGAAGAGATCATCTTGCCGTTATTCAATGACCACCCACAGATGAAGGACTTCATATTCCATCGACACATCAAAAAAAAAAAAAATCCAAGGAACAGCCTTACACGTTATTAGAGCCCTAGGAAATGACGGTACGTGGGAACAAATCAGGGAGGAGCTCATCAAGAATTTTGGGATAAAGGAAAGTTACCATAACCTTTACCATCAAGCCATTAATAAACGGAATAACAATAATGTAAGTGAATATTTCCGTTCCTTAAGGTATATATTAGATAAGTTAAACACAAAATATGAATTCGACTTAAACAAACTGGTCAAATTCTCACCCCTAGCTAATGAATCAGTTATATTATAAACGTTCCTCAACGGGATTAGCCCAAATTGAGCTAGTATAATCTACAGCAGGAACATTAGTAAATTAAGGGAAGCTTTTTATATGCTAGAAGAGACAGGTTTGTTAAGACACGACAAAAAAGAATACGAACAAAATAGGTCGAACGATCCATATAAGCGTAATCATAGTAATTTTCACAAGAAAATTAATAACACAAATTTAACACGCCAGGCATTTCAAAATTTTTCAAATCAGGAACACCCTCGATATAACAGTAATAACTCATTCCAATTTCAAAGAAACCCAAATTCAATGCAGGTACATACCAGTCAAGGACAATACGGACAAAATTCGCAACAAACTAGACCAACTAATAGGTACCAAGACCAAGTAGCCATGGAGGTAGACCATACACAAGAAGTTACATGTCAAAACTCAGGATAAAATTATGGACAAGTAAATTTTCCAATACCGCCTCAACAACTGGTTGCAGTCCAAAATCTTGGACAGACAAATTTTCCAACCCATCAAGTGATTGCAGTCCAAAATCCTGGACAGGTAAATTTTCCATTTCCGGTCCAGCAAAGAATTTACCGATAATTGAACTAACCATTCAACTACAAGCAAGTGCTTACTTTAACACTCTTAATGGGAATACAAAAATCGAATATGAAATTATAACAGAATTACCTTTAGAATTTAATGAAAACAATTTAATGTGTTGGAAGCTTACGGAATTTAAAAATAAAAACTTTGAAGGATTACTTGGACAAAACATTCTAAAAGCCATGAATTCAATTATAAACCTGAATGAAGAATATATAGAAACAAATGGAGTAAGAATCAAATTTATTGGCTCTTGTCCTTACACTTACGACGAAATCCATTCATTTTATAAGTAAACTCTTACGAGAGGAAATGAATCGGGAAGAAATAGAAATTTTAGGTGAAAATAAAGACCTATTTTTTCAGGAAGGACAAACACTTACACACACTCATGAAATTAAACACGAAATAATAACGACAAGATCGAACAAGTCAAAATTTATGGAAAATATTTTCAAGTACATTTTTTATGTGAAAATATTTTCCATGTAAAATAAAATCCATAGCCCAATAAATAATTTTTCAAATTGCATTTGCTTGTGCATTTAGAGCATCTAATTTCAAGCGCAAGTCAAACGTTGACCGCTAGTCAATAACACAAACAACAACGATCGCATGCTTGTGACTACAACAACAACAAGCGCTCGCTTGCCACGTATTTTTTAAATAGCAAGAACTAAATGCACAACCAAATGAAAGAATTATGTTTCACCCTCATGCCAATGACTTTGATTTTTCAAGGCTGAGAATTAGTTTAAACAAATTTACTAATTTGGTGACCAATTCTTGTGATTGGTTATTGCAGCAAAATTGGGTGGAGTTATGAAAAATATTGGTAAAATTTTAGTTAAGAAATACTGGTATTTTAAGTATTTAAACTAAGGACAATGGCAGAATTCAAATTAGAATCCATTATAAAAATAATCCCCATTTTTTCGGGAAACCAAAAAGAATTAGATAGTTTTTTAACATTAGTAGAACTACTACATGACACTTATTCAAATGAAGATAAGAAAAAGTTAATAAAACTCATCTTGAGTATAAAGCTAAGTACAAGTGTGAAAACAACATTAGGGTACACTACTGACATTGACACCTTTGAGAAACTAAAAACAAACTTGCAAACCGCTTACAAAAATACTTTAACTACAGCACAGATATATACACAATTAACTTCCCTTACACAAAGAAACAATAACGTTTCACAGTTTAAAGACAAGCTCTTAAATTTAATAGCCGAACTAAATAACTTACAAATTAAGGACTTAACAGACATGAACCAGAGAAATGTAATTATTAAAGTAAACGATGATTATGCATTAAATATTTTCAAAAACGGTTTAAGTGATGATTTGAAAATGACAATTTTTGCAGCACAACCCAAATCTTTAATCGAAGCTATAAACTTATCTTTAGAACTGGAGCAAAATCTTAAAACAAGTAACCAACTTCTACATTACAAAAGTAATACAGATAATAACTTTCAAAACAATGGAAACAATTACAAATCCAACTATAGGAATCAATCAAGAAATAATTGCAACTGTAGTAGAAATTCTTCCCACAACAGTAGATTCACAAATAACAATACGAACTGGCAGAATAGAAACAGAAACAATAACTCTGAAAATTATTCAAAGAATAATAACTACAATAGAGGAAATAATACCTCAAGAAACCAATCCAATAACAACAGAAATAGTTCATACTCAGGAAACAACAATTATAACAACAATTCAAAAGAAAGGAATTCAAATACTGGAAGCCAACGCAACTCAAATAGAGTATATTCTGTAGATAGCACTGATCAGGGAAACGATCAGCGCTCGGTGACCGCAACAGAGGATCATCCGGGACAGCAAAACTGAAGATTTACAATATATCGGATAATACGACAAATTACATTATAATAAAATGTAAAAATTCAAAGACAAATTCTTGATAGATACAGGCGCAGACATTTCAATCTACAAATTAGAAAATCTTATTAATGATAATAATTTGATGAAGGATAAAAAGTTTAAACTGACAGGAATAACTGACCAAGAAACTTTTACTTTAGGAGCGATTACATTACTTTTAGATTTCCAAATATCAATAATAAAACATATTTTTCATGCAGTCGACAATAATTTTCCAATTAATACTGACGGCATTATAGGAAGAGACTTTTTAAATAAATACATTTGCAAAATAGATTATGAAACACAAACACTTACTACCATAGTAGACAACACAGACATTGTAACACCAATATATTTGAACGAAAAAGTTTACGACTTAGTACGAATACTACCAAGAACAGAAATAGTTCAACCAATTAATTTGACAGTAGAGGAAGACCACGTGGTGTTAAATGAAGAAATTCAGTCAGGCGTATTTTTGGCAAACACAATAATACCTGCAAACGGAAAATGCCACGTTAAAATATTGAATACTAATGACACAGAAGTAAAAATTAGAAATCTTAAACCAAAAACAGAACCACTGACAAACTATACATACATAGATTACAGACAAAGATCGCGGAATAACGAACGATTCAAAAATATACAAAAGGAATTAAATATAACAACAAACTATCCTTTAATTAACATTTTCAAACAATACCAACATATATTCCATCTAGAAAATGAACAACTCTCAATAAATAACTTTTACACTCAAAACCTTGCAACAACAGACAGTTCACCAACGTACATAAAAAACTATAGGTTACCACACACACAGAACGAAGAAATACATAAACAGGTACAAGATTTATTAGATAACGACATAATAGAACCATCTGTTAGCCCATACAATTCACCTTTACTTTTAGTACCAAAAAAGACACTGATGACACTAAAAAATGGCGCTTAGTAGTTGATTTCCGAAAACTCAATGAAAAAATTGTCAACGACAAATTCCCATTAACACGCATAGAAGACGTTTTGGATAAATTAGGCAGAGCGAAGTATTTCTCAACTCTCGATAATACAAGTTCATTTCATCAAATCCCCTTAGATAAAAACTCAAAACCATTAACAGCCTTTTCGACCAATGACGGTCACTTTCAATTCAAAAGACTCCCTTTTGGACTGAAAATCTCATCAAACAGTTTTCAAAGAATGCTAACTCTAGCACTCACCGGTCTAAGTTCAGAAGCATTTTTATATGTTGATGACATAATAGTATTTGGATGCAGTCTACAGCATCACAACAATAACCTCATTAAAGTTTTTGACAGACTATTAAAATATAACTTAAAGCTAAATCCGAATAAATGTCAATTTTTAAGACCTGAAGTAATCTACTTAGGACATCTTATAACACAGCATGAAATAAAAACAGATCCTGCTAAATATGATACCATCAAAAATTACCCAACTCCAACAAACGAAGACGAGGTACGTAGATTTGTAGCTTTTTGCAACTACTATCGACGATTCATAGAAGATTTGGCAACAATAGCACAATGTCTCAATAATTTACTAAAGAAAAACAAAACATTTGTCTGGACTGAAGAATGTCAAAAATCTTTTGAAATGTTAAAACAAAAATTGATAGAACCAACAGTTCTTCAATATCCAGATTTTACAAAACCTTTCATATTGACTACTGACGCATCAAATTTTGCTTTAGGGGCAATACTTTCTCAAGGTGAAATTGGAAAAGACCTTCCAATTTCCTACGCAAGTAAGACATTACAAAAACATGACATTAATAAACCAATTATTGAAAAGGAACTACTAGCCATCCACTGGGGGATAAATTTTTTTAAACCTTACCTATACGGACAGAAATTCATAGTAGTAACAGACCATAGACCATTAGTTTCACTTTTTACGCACAAAAACCCATCATCTAGTTGACTTCGTCTCTTTGTCAGTGTCGGTAGTGTTTTTAAGTGTATTGTGTTTTTGTTATTATTATTTTCTAATAATTTTTGCTCAATTAATAATTAATAAATTTTGTGTTTAATCTAGTGTCGTTTCTGAAAAATTGCATGATTATATTAATAATTTTGCTTTAATTTTGTGTTTTGTTTATTTTGCGTTACACACAAACATACATTCATGTTAATATTAACTTACTTTCTGCAAGCAAAATAAATTAGTGTAAGCATTGCAACATTTTTGTTTTTGATTCGCTTTTGTGCTTTGTTCGTATACAAAGCTAGACTTTAAACTCTGTTGTGTTTGTTGTTGCTGCTTAGCGGGTGAATTTTTTGCTTGATTTTTAACCCTTTTTGCACTGCTCTAAAAATATTTTAAATTGCTTTCTTTTTTTTTTAAATTTCAAGATGGATTATTTTTCTCTGAAAATTTGTTGGCTTGCTCTCTAAGAGATCAGTGCAAAAGCCAAAATATATTGAATTCTATGTTTTCCTGTTCAGGTCCCTGTGAACAGGTGTTTCATGCCTCTTGTGTAAACTTAGCAAAATCTGTTACTGATTTATTATGCTCTGTCCATTCGGGCCTGCAATGGTACTGTCCATCTTGCAGACCCCTTTCCCCGTCGGTCTTTTACGAAAAAATTAAGCAATTTGGGGAAAATCTTAACAATCTGAATAATAATTTCAGAGATATTCTTAACTATTATCCCCAAATTGAAAAAAGCCTTAATGAGGCTATTTCACGGGATGTTAGTTTGCAAAATAAAACTATTACCGAGGCTACTATGGTTTTTGCTTCCACTCCTTCGATCTCCACTTTACCTAAACAAGCTATTTCCTTAAAAAAGAAAAGAAAGTCTAATAAGAAATTAAATAAGAAATTAAATAAAAATCTGGGTAATGTGGGGAGGGTGGGCGGTGCGGCCGTCAGTCGTGACAAAACTCCCGTGGATTGCTCTCTAAATACCTCTTCACCCACTCCCAATTTTCCCGCTATAATCTCTAGTAGCAATCTTTCATCTCCTTCCTCCACTATAAGTAATCCTCTGTCAATTTCGGCTAATCCGCGGGTGGATGTTGCGATTGATAGCTCTGTGCCTCCGGTTTCCCTGCAGGCATTACCAAGGTTAAAATCGATTTTTATTTCACGACTGCATTCCAATACTACCTCTGACAGCGTTAAAAATTTTATCAGACAACATCAAATTATTCCTGCCGACGCCTTCGTTTCTTGCAGGAAACTCGGTAATAAACCAACTCATGCGTCTTTTAAAATAACAGTGGCATCTTTTCATGTTTCTGCCATTCTTAAATCCAAAGCATGGGTGGATAATATCTATATTTCAGAATTTAAATCGAAAAAAAATGATAAAACTGCACGTTCCAATTCAAAAAACTGAAACGGCTATCCCTTTACTATCAAAATGTAAGGGGTTTGCGTTCCAAGACGCAAGATATCTTTTTATCAACTCAGAATTTCTCTGAGGATATTATCGTGTTTACCGAAACTTGGTTAAACAACAGTTTTCTCAATATGGAACTTTTTGATAATAGTTTCCATGTTTTTAGAAGAGACAGACACTTGGAAGATCTTTCTTCTGTTGGTGGAGGCGTCTTAATAGCTATAAAAAATCATTTAACCAGTTCATTAGTTGAAATTGCCTGTGCATCTAATATTGAACTGTTATGTGTTAAGGTCACACATTGTAACTCTAATTTATTCATTCTTAACACTTATGTTCCTCCAAATAGTAGCGCAGATGTCTACGAATGTCTTTCGATGGCCGTAGAATATATTATTAATGAACTAGACACTAATGACGACATTTTGTTGTTAGGTGACTTTAATCTGCCTGACCTAAAATGGACTCCTTCGGACGATGGTACATATTTTTATGCATCTTGTCCAAAAACTCGACAACAACAAATTTTTGTTGACGAAATACTTTCAAATTTACAACAAGTAAGTTGTATAACTAATTGCCATGGACGACAACTTGACTTAGTCTTGGCTACAAATAGTAGCAATGTTATTGTAAGAAATGCTATCCATGCTCTGTCTACGGTAGATTCCTATCATCCACCTTTGAGTATTGTGTACCAATCTGACAATGAAAATTTGACTAATGCATGTTCATCCATTAATATTTACGAATTCAATTTTAAGAAAGCTGACTTTTTAAAATTGAATGAAAACTTAAGAAATAAATTAGACGACTTACTCATTTTTTTTAATAACAATACATTTGATGATTGCATTAAATTTTTCTATGGTGAACTTTTTTCTGCCATAGCATTGTCGGTTCCATATACAAAAAAGTACATCAATAATTCCTCGTACCCCTGGTATACAAAGGATTTGAAAAAAGTTCGCAATGGCCGTAATAGGGCATGGAATAAATACGTTTGTAGCCAGGACCGTAATGACCTTGTTGCTTATCAGCGACTGTTTCTTGAATTTAAAGATATGTCAGCTTTGGTTTATTCTGAATATTTGAATAAAATAAGGCTGAATATTCTTCATGACCCCAAATATTTTTGGGGTTTTATTAATTCTAAAAAAAAATCTGACGGGTTTCCATCTGAGTTTAAAACAGTTGATGGGCTCACTAGCGACCCACAAGTTATAGCCGGGTTGTTTGCTAATTTGTTTAATGAATCGTTTTCTACGGATTTATTTAGCCCTGAAATCAACTATTTTGAATATATGGATAACGACCCTTTAGTTTCGGTTAATGAGATATCTTTCTCTCCTGACCTCATAGAGAAATATATTTCATCTGTTGATGATGACTTCAACTCCGGGCCGGATGGTATTCCTGCGACAGTTTTAGTAAACTGCAGCTCTGTGCTGAGTCAACCCCTCAGTATTTTATTTAATAGATCAATTCAAGAAAGCTATTTTACTAAGTTTTGGAAAAATGCATACATTAGCCCCATTTTCAAGAAAGGGTGTAAAAATGATGTTTCAAACTACAGGCCCGTGGCTAGGTTATCATCAATACCGAAAATTTTTGAACATATTATATACGATCAGGTTAAGGTGTGCTGTGGTGAAGTCATAACAACTCGTCAGCATGGTTTTGTTAATGGCAGATCTACAGTTTCTAACCTCCTTGATTTCACTTCTTTTGCATTAAGCTCTTTAGACTCTGGTGGGCAAGTTGACTGCATCTACACTGACTTCAGTAAAGCATTTGACAAATTACCACATAATTTGATTTTGTTTAAGTTAAAGAAGCTTGGATTTCCCTTAAGTTTTGTCAGCTGGATTGAATCTTATTTATCTGATCGCTCGTATCAAATAAAATTTAGGAGAGTGTATTCCTCCCCATTTAGCGCGACATCAGGTGTTCCACAAGGAAGCCACCTGGGGCCGCTCCTGTTCATTTTAGCAATAAATGACGTTACACATGTTATTAAAAACTCCCATCTGTTGTATATGCAGATGACATGAAAATTTACAGGAACGTAAAGGGGGTTGGTGACACTATTCCACTTCAGTCTGACTTGAAATCCTTTGAAGTTTGGTGTTCTAAGAATAACTTACATCTTAATCCTGATAAATGCCAAGCTATGATTTTTACCAGGAAGAAAACTATTGTGGAATTTGATTATAAATTAAAAGATAAAAATATTTGTCGTGTCGATGTAGTCAAAGACCTAGGTATACATTTTGATACTAAGTTGACTTTTAATGAGCATATTAATCAAATTTGTAAAAAATCCTCATCTCTGCTTGGCTTTATTAAGAGGTGGGCAAAAGAATTTAATAGCCCTTTAGTAACGGTGACTTTATATAATACAATAGTGCGCCCTCACTTAGAGTACGCCAGCCAAGTATGGTCACCATTTTATAATATTCATATAAATAGAATTGAAAGAATTCAAAAAAATTTTATTCGTTTTGCTCTCAATGGCTTAAATTGGATTGACCCTTTAAACCTTCCTGCTTATGAGGATCGTTTAAAGTTATTACATATGCAGTCTTTGAGCTCGCGTAGAAATATTGCGGATATACTTTATCTGCATCAACTTGTAACTGGGTCTCTTGCTGCACCAGAGCTTCTTAACTATATACATTTTAATAGTAATCGGAGGAGTACTCGTAACTCTTATCAGTTATTTTACCAACCGGTTAGTAGAACTAATTATATGGCTACAGCTCCTTTTAATCGCATGACAACTCTTATTAATAATTGCGAAGTTTATAACATTAGCTTGTCAAAAGGTCAACTCAAGCTCAGACTGAAAACTAACTGTAGCTAAATTTGTAGCTTAATGGTGGTGTGAACTTTTTTGTTTGTGTTGTCCGAGCCCCACAGCATGCTGGGTAAATTTTTTCTAACATTTATGCCTTGGACCACGTAAATTTATACATATAATTATTTTAATATATATATGTCTATTTTTACATGGTGTGAGTGGGTATGTTGAGAAAGTGCGATAAAGCTAAGAAAAAATTATAAAATAAATAACAAATTAATGTGCATGATAATTTTTTCTATTCCATTTTTTATTGAATAAGCTTTTTACTTGGTATAAAGCTTCAATGCTAAATAGCTAAGAAGGCTATAATAGCTGTAGTAGCTAAACTCTATTACTATTACTATCTAAAATGACTAGAATCAGATTAGATTTATCTGATTACGATTTTGAAATCAAATTCAAACAAGGTAAAATAAATACAAATGCCGATGCACTGTCAAGAATTAAAATAGATTCAACAATACTGAAAAATATGATACCAACACAAAAAACGAGCGATAATAAAACAATGGTTATAACTAGGGGTAATAAAAAGAAGGAAGAAAACAAAAATATGGAAGAAAAATGTGAATCTCTACAGGAGCCTGATCGACTTTTTATGTGGGATTGCACATCGATTACTGACGTCAGAAATTTAAGAAGATTAAAGTTCGAACTAAGCAATAAGAGCTATAAAAGGAATGATACTACCAGTAATATCAAAATTATAGATGAAATCGTGCACGTAAGATGTAGTGATAATCTAACGAATCTAGATTCGACATTGGAGAAACTATCATCATTAATGAATAAAGAAAATATCAAAGAGCTAGCATTAGATGAGAATGATATTATATTTGAAATCATAAATAAGGATGATTTCAAAACGAAATTTAATAAGCTGCAGCAAAAAAGAACATTGAAATATAGAAAATCGCTAAACATATTATTATTTAAACCCCCTAAGAGAATAACAAATAAAACCTTGCAAAAGAGTTTGATAAAAGAATTTCACGACACACCGCAAGGAGGTCATTTAGGTATCAGAAAAACAATCCTAAAACTAAAACAACGCTATGTTTGGAAACACATGCGACAGATGGTAAAAACACATATAAACAAATGTGAAAAATGCGCTCGTAACAAGTACAATAAACACATCAAAGAAAAAATGACGATAACAAACACTCCGTCAACAAGTTTCGAAATAGTACAAATTGACACAGTAGGTCCACTAAAGATTTCAAACGGGTACAGATATATACTTACAATGCAATGTGAACTAACTAAATTTGTCATTGCACATCCCATTGAAAGTAAAGACGCAAACTCAATAGCAAGAACACTTGTCGAACAATTAATTTTGAAATACGGTTGTTTCAAAACACTAAAATCCGACCGAGGGACTGAATACACTAACGATCTACTTAAAGCAGTATGTAAACAACTTAAAATAGAACAAATTTTTTCAACGCCATATCACCACGAAACAATAGGATCACTCGAATGAAACCACAGAGTACTTAACGAGTACCTACTTTCCTTCGCAGATGATTATGAATGGGATAAATGGATTCTTTATTACACTTTTGCATACAATACTAGTCCACACATAGATACACAATATTCACCATATGAGCTAGTTTTTGGTAAATTACCAACCTTTCCAAGTGACAGAGAACATGACAATGCGAAGGCTTACAATTTAGAAGACTATTCGAATGAATTAAAAATTAGACTGAAAATGTCCATGAACAAAGCAAAAACCTTAATTAATTTAGCAAAAGCTAAAAGAAAAATAAATTATGATAAGAGTGTGAATGAATCAGAATTAGAAATAGGAGATTTAGTATTTGTTAAACAAGAAAATAGGAAGAAATCCCAGAGTCCTTATCATGGACCATATAAAATAATAAGCAGAGATGGAGTAAACTCCACTATAGAAATAAATAATAAGCAAAAAACTTTGCACAACAATATGTTAAAGAAATTTTCAAACTACAACATAAATTAATATTTTTTTATTATTATTAAAACCTTATTTAAAATAAAATACACGTATATAATATTTGCATTACTCCACACCTAAAAATGATTTTTTCTAAATAATTTTTCTCTTAAGGGTAGGGGTGTAGTGATCCCACATATTCACTATGACCGACATTAGCTCCCACCAGTTAAATAAAAATAAACAATTTTCATTTGGGTCATATTACTATTTTAGACCATAAATTCATTTAAAGTAAACAAGTCAAAATTTATGGAAAATATTTTCAAGTACATTTTTTATGTGAAAATATTTTCCATGTAAAATAAAATCCATAGCCCAATAAATAATTTTTCAAATTGCATTTGCTTGTGCATTTAGAGCATCTAATTTCAAGCGCAAGTCAAACGTTGACCGCTAGTCAATAACACAAACAACAACGATCGCATGCTTGTGACTACAACAACAACAAGCGCTCGCTTGCTACGTATTTTTTAAATAGCAACAACTAAATGCACAACCAAATGAAAGAATTATGTTTCACCCACATGCCAATGACTTTGATTTTTCAAGGCTGAGAATTAGTGTAAACAAATTTACTAATTTGGTGACCAATTCTTGTTATTGGTTATTGCAGCAAAATTGGGTGGAGTTATGAAAAATATTGGTAAAATTTTAGTTAAGAAATACTGGTATTTTAAGTATTTAAACTAAGGACAATGGCAGAATTCAAATTAGAATCCATTATAAAAATAATCCCCATTTTTTCGGGAAACCAAAAAGAATTAGATAGTTTTTTAACATTAGTTGAACTACTACATGACACTTATTCAAATGAAGATAAGAAAAAGTTAATAAAACTCATCTTGAGTATAAAGCTAAGTACAAGTGTGAAAACAACATTAGGGTACACTACTGACATTGACACCTTTGAGAAACTAAAAACAAACTTGCAAACCGCTTACAAAAATACTTTAACTACAGCACAGATATATACACAATTAACTTCCCTTACACAAAGAAACAATAACGTTTCACAGTTTAAAGACAAGCTCTTAAATTTAATAGCCAAACTAAATAACTTACAAATTAAGGACTTAACAGACATGAACCAGAGAAATGTAATTATTAAAGTAAACGATGATTATGCATTAAATATTTTCAAAAACGGTTTAAGTGATGATTTGAAAATGACAATTTTTGCAGCACAACCCAAATCTTTAATCGAAGCTATAAACTTATCTTTAGAACTGGAGAAAAATCTTAAAACAAGTAACCAACTTCTACATTACAAAAGTAATACAGATAATAACTTTCAAAACAATGGAAACAATTACAAATCCAACTATAGGAATCAATCAAGAAATAATTGCAACTGTAGTAGAAATTCTTCCCACAACAGTAGATTCACAAATAACAATACGAACTGGCAGAATAGAAACAGAAACAATAACTCTGAAAATTATTCAAAGAATAATAACTACAATAGAGGAAATAATACCTCAAGAAACCAATCCAATAACAACAGAAATAGTTCATACTCAGGAAACAACAATTATAACAACAATTCAAAAGAAAGGAATTCAAATACTGGAAGCCAACGCAACTCAAATAGAGTATATTCTGTAGATAGCACTGATCAGGGAAACGATCAGCGCTCGGTGACCGCAACAGAGGATCATCCGGGACAGCAAAACTGAAGATTTACAATATATCGGATAATACGACAAATTACATTATAATAAAATGTAAAAATTCAAAGACAAATTTCAAATTCTTGATAGATACAGGCGCAGACATTTCAATCTGCAAATTAGAAAATCTTATTAATGATAATAATTTGATGAAGGATAAAAAGTGCAAACTGACAGGAATAACTGACCAAGAAACTTTTACTTTAGGAGCGATTACATTACTTTTAGATTTCCAAATATCAATAATAAAACATATTTTTCATGCAGTCGACAATAATTTTCCAATTAATACTGACGGCATTATAGGAAGAGACTTTTTAAATAAATACATGTGCAAAATAGATTATGAAACACAAACACTTACTACCATAGTAGACAACACAGACATTGTAACACCAATATATTTGAACGAAAAAGTTTACGACTTAATACGAATACCACCAAGAACAGAAATAGTTCAACCAATTAATTTGATAGTAGAGGAAGACCACGTGGTGTTAAATGAAGAAATTCAGTCAGGCGTATTTTTGGCAAATACAATAATACCTGCAAACGGAAAATGCCACGTTAAAATATTGAATACTAATGACACAGAAGTAAAAATTAGAAATCTTAAACCAAAAACAGAACCACTGACAAACTATACATACATAGATTACAGGCAAAGATCGCGGAATAACGAACGATTCAAAAATATACAAAAGGAATTAAATATAACAACAAACCATCCTTTAATTAACATTTTCAAACAATACCAACATATATTCCATCTAGAAAATGAACAACTCTCAATAAATAACTTTTACACTCAAAACCTTGCAACAACAGACAGTTCACCAACGTACATAAAAAACTATAGGTTACCACACACACAGAACGAAGAAATACATAAACAGGTACAAGATTTATTAGATAACGACATAATAGAACCATCTGTTACCACATACAATTCACCTTTACTTTTAGTACCAAAAAAGACACTGATGACACTAAAAAATGGCGCTTAGTAGTTGATTTCCGAAAACTCAATGAAAAAATTGTCAACGACAAATTCCCATTAACACGCATAGAAGACGTTTTGGATAAATTAGGCAGAGCGAAGTATTTCTCAACTCTCGATAATACAAGTTCATTTCATCAAATCCCCTTAGATAAAAACTCAAAACCATTAACAGCCTTTTCGACCAATGACGGTCACTTTCAATTCAAAAGACTCCCTTTTGGACTGAAAATCTCATCAAACAGTTTTCAAAGAATGCTAACTCTAGCACTCACCGGTCTAAGTTCAGAAGCATTTTTATATGTTGATGACATAATAGTATTTGGATGCAGTCTACAGCATCACAACAATAACCTCATTAAAGTTTTTGACAGACTATTAAAATACAACTCAAAGCTAAATCCGAATAAATGTCAATTTTTAAGACCTGAAGTAATCTACTTAGGACATCTTATAACACAGCATGAAATAAAAACAGATCCTGCTAAATATGATACCATCAAAAATTACCCAACTCCAACAAACGAAGACGAGGTACGTAGATTTGTAGCTTTTTGCAACTACTATCGACGATTCATAGAAGATTTGGCAACAATAGCACAATGTCTCAATAATTTACTAAAGAAAAACAAAATATTTGTCTGGACTGAAGAATGTCAAAAATCTTTTGAAATGTTAAAACAAAAATTGATAGAACCAACAGTTCTTCAATATCCAGATTTTACAAAACCTTTCATATTGTTACGAAATTTCTGTCTCTTTGACGATAATTTCGATCTCTCACACTTTTCTGAGTTCGATCACTGGATTGTGTAACAATTAAAAACACACAAACTTATTTAGTTATAAAATGGTTTATTTTATTAACGTTCAAATTCTAATATTAATTTAACACTGTATAGAAAACTGTTTTGTTCTACTATGGATCACACTGTATTCACTTTATTGCTTATTGCTTCGCTGTTCTAACTCAACTGTAAGTTCAGCTCAGATGACAACCCTTTTTATACTGCAGTCATCACTCTCTCGAATAATCCAGTACCTTCTAAGTGGCGTACATTCTACCATTATCTACAACCCACCAGTGCTACTTTGTAGCGTGCATTCTACTACTATCCACAATTCACCAAATTCACCAGCATTGCGCACTGACGTTGAGCTAGCTATTATGCTAGATGTTAGATGGCGTTGTACGTTGTACGACGGCGATAATTTCTCTCGGTTGTTGACTTTTTATTGTTTACTGCAGCGTCTGTTCGGTTTATTATTTTTAGCATTTTGCGCTAGATGGTGCTAATATCGTTTAGTTTCTTTCGTTGGTATTTATTTCAAGAGTCTTCTAGCATAAACCAAATTTCGCTACACTGCCCTCCGCTTAAACTTGTTCGTCCCGAACAAGAGTCTCTCCGTCCCTAGTATAAGGTGCCAGCCTTTCGATGTGGACTACCTTTAATTTACTTTTGTTCCCGGGGTATTTTTGGATTCGATACACAACATCATTAATCCTTGTGACGATCCGGTAAGGTCCCTCCCAATGAGTCTGTAATTTAGGAGACAAGCCTCGTTTTCGTTGTGGGTTATGTAGCAGCACTAGTTGACCTTCTTTGAACCCTTCAGTATTTGCTCGCAGGTCATACCGAGCTTTCATCTTGTCGCTAGCCAATTGAGTACGTCTTCTAATAAGCTCGTGTATATCTGCTAATTCTTCTCTTTTCCGCGACATGTAATCGTCAGCATGGGTCGTTTCTGGGACAACGCTTACTCCGTACTTCAAATCTGCTGGAAGCCTTAAGTCCGTACCAAAAATGGCTTTTGCTGGCGTAACTGTAGTGGTATCGTGTATTGCCGACCGATAAGCCATCAGAAACATTGGTAGATGCTCATCCCAATCTTTTTGTCCTTTATCGACAACCTTTTTTAAATGTTCCTCTAGAGTACGGTTGAACCTTTCGACCATGCCATCGGACTGAGGATGCAAAGCTGTGGTGCGTGTCTTCTGTATTCCAAGCATGTCACAAACCTCCTTAAAAAGTGTCGACTCAAAATTTCGTCCTTGGTCGGAATGCAACTCAAGTGGAGCTCCATATCGGCAAATCCAATTTTTGATGAAAATGTCTGCCACTGTTTTTGCTTCTTGATTGGGAATGGGATATACTTCTGGCCACTTACTGAAGTAATCAATTACCACAAGGATGTATTTATTTCCTGCATTGCTGATTGGAAAAGGTCCCGCTATATCCATGGCTATCCTCTCAAAGGGAGCTCCAACGTTATACTGATGCATTTTTCCCCGAGTGCGTTGCCTTGGTCCTTTAGCAATTGCACATTGGTCACAACGGCGGATCCAGTCAGCAACTGATTCTTGGCATCCTACCCAATAAAATCGTTTCTTTATTTTCTCTGTGGTTTTCGTTATGCCCAGATGTCCACCACTCGATCCATTGTGATAATCCTCGATTATTTCCTTAAATTTGGCCTTTGGAATAACCAGCAGTTTTGAGCGAGTTTTACCATCCTCGCTTTCCCAGATTCGGTAGAGACAACCATCATGCAACTCCAAACTTTGCCATTGCGCCCAGTATGCTTTACAGATTTGGCTTTCATTTGAAATTTCTTGCCACGCCGGTTTCCTACCCAGCTCCTTATACTTAATTATAGTTGCCAAATCTGTATCATTGCGCTGGTCCCGTTTTACCTCCTCTTTTGTCCACTTTTCTTCAGGCAAAACGTTCAAAAGGCGCACATCAATTGTTCCAGCTTTATTTTCTGTTCGCGAACAATGACCGCATTCAATTTTACATGGACGACGGGAAAGTGCATCCGCATTTCCATGCTGGCTTCCTTTGCGATGCTCTATGGTGAAATCATAGCTCTGCAAGCGTTCTATCCACCGTGCGATTTGACCTTCAGGATCCTTGAATTGAAGTAGCCACCTTAATGCCGCATGGTCTGTCCTCAGGAGAAAGTGCTGTCCATATAAGTACTTATGGAAGTGTTTCACGCATTCCATTACTGCCAGTAACTCTCTCCGAGTTACGCAATAATTCCTCTCAGGTTTCGACAGAATTTTGCTGAAATATGCGACGACTTTTTCTTGGCCATTGATGATTTGGGACAAAACTCCTCCAATACCATGGCCACTCGCATCGGTGTCCAATACAAATTCTTTGCCGGGTATTGGGTACGCGAGTATTGGCGCTGTAGACAGTAATTCTTTCAGCTTTTGGAATGCAGTTTCCTGTGCCCCACTCCATTCGAATTTTCGATTTTTCTGTGTCAGCTCATGTAGACTGCCTGCAACATTTGCGAAACCAGGAACAAAGCGTCTGTAATAAGTGCATAGACCCAGAAAACTTCGCAACTCATGAAGATTAGATGGACGTGGCCAATTTTTCACAGCTTTTATTTTATCTTCATCTGTGTGTATTCCTTCTGACGTAACCTTGTGCCCCAGATATTTGACTTCACGCTGGAAAAGTGAGCACTTTTTCGCACTTAATTTTAGTCCAGCTGCCTCCAAGCGCTCAAACACTTCCTCCAGATTTTTCAAGTGGTCATCAAAATCTTTACCCATGATGATTATGTCATCGAGATACACTAGACAAGTCTTCCAATGTAGTCCTTTGAGAACTCGTTCCATTAACCGTTCAAACGTAGCTGGAGCGTTACAAAGACCAAACGGCATGACGTTGAACTGCCATAGACCATTCCCAATACTAAAGGCAGTTTTCTCTTTGTCTTTTTCATCTATTTCCACCTGCCAATATCCACTTTGTAAGTCCAGGGTGGAAAACCATGTTGCTCCAGATAACGTATCCAGTGTATCATCGATTCTGGGTAACGGGTAGCTGTCTTTTTTAGTGACGTCATTCAATTTTCTGCAATCCACACAGAATCGCATACTTCCATCCTTTTTCTTCACAAGTACGACCGGTGAACTCCATGGGCTTTCTGATGGTGCAATGACATTTTCTCGCGCCATATCTTCTATAAGGCCCGTCACTTCTTCTCTTTTAGCGAGTGCTAGCCTCCTTGGAGGTTGACGAATCGGCTGAAAATCACCTGTATCAATGCGATGTTTGACAACTGATGTTCGGCCATTATTTTCTCCTTTGGACGCAAATATCCGCCAATGTTTTTGCAGAAACCTTCTTGCTTTGTTTTTGTTCTGAGCAGACAACTCCTTCGTCCATTCTTTCGTCAATACATCCAAGGCCGACGATTTTGTTAAAAATGTACCTTGTGTGTTCTGCTGGTCATTTTCACAATTTATCACAGCTGTAACTTTCTCACATTGCGCTATAAGTTCACCTTTTTGCATCCATTTTGGCTTATTTGTTGGATTCAAAATTCGCACCGGTATTTTTCTGTCTGTTCTTGTGTTTACTAGGGTCTTTCCAATAATCAGGTCTTTCTTTACATTTTTCTTATCTGCTTCCACTACCCACAGATGGCTTGTCCCACAGTCTTCATTTGTTGTGGCCCAAATAATTTCTTCGGTATTGGGTTCAATTCGACAGCGCTCACTTATGTAGACTCTTGCAATTGCTAATTTTTGTCCACAGCCAATGTCTAAAGGCAACTCTACATTGGCATACCTTAACGTTTTTTTCTTAAGATCCAAAGTGAACCCGTGTCGAATCATGAAGTCCACGCCAATGATAACCTCATCGGTGATGTTTGCAACAATAAAATCATGTTCCACAGTTTTGTTGCCGATGAGAATACTCGCTGTAACTTTTCCTACTATTTGCGCAATTTCTCCTGTCGCTGTTCTCAATTGGATCCCATTTAACGGCGTTACTCGTCGTCTTTCAAATAAGTCTTTCCTCACAATTGAATGCGATGCGCCTGTATCCAAAGTAAGCTCACATGGTCTTCCGTTGATTTTTCCACCGATGGTAAGGCTGTTGGAATTTCGGCAGAGCTTCGAAACCAAGACTATGGGGCAATCATCTGTAAGAGTCAGCTCACGCCCCGCTGTACTGACTCTCTTTAGTTTAACGACTGCTGCTCGCTAACATTTTCGCCATCGTTCACCCTATTTCCAAGTCTTCTTTTTGGTGAACGTGATGCAGATCGTTTACGACGTGATTTGCAGTCACGTGCCATGTGTCCCTGCTTACCACAATTGTAGCATTTTCCCCTGAAGCTACCGCTGGCGAACGATGAATTTTTCTTTTCAGCCTCCACCTCCATCCGACGAGTTTTCAGTGATGGGCGGCATGTCAACGCAATCGTCTCCTGCGTGAGGGCAACCGTTACTGTTTCATTAAATGTCGTCTTCGGGCTTCTCATTGTCTCGCGTTTTGTTTCTGTGTCACGTATGCCGTCAATAAACGCCTCTATTTTGAATTTTTCAGCTACGACACTTAACTCGTCAGGATAGGAAAGGTGTGCCAATCGCTCAATATCCGCAGCATACTCCTGCAAGGACTCACCAGATTTCTGGATACGACTTTTCAACTCCAATCTGTGAATCTGCTTCATGTGGTCACTGCCATATTTTCGCTGTAAGGCATCCATCACCGCCTTGTAATTTTTCTGCTCCGCCACTGGAACCGTTTGCAAAACTTCTGCAGCTGCGCCTTTTAATGCCACAATTAGCGCTGCAGCTGCGCTTTCGTTATCCCAACGATTGTGACCAGATGTTGTTTCGAACTGGAGCTTGAAAACACTAAATGGCGTTGTTCCATCGTACGAGGGTGCCTTAAGCCTCTCTGCGCTGATTTCTCTTATCACTTGAGTGGTTGGTTCACTTATTTCCAACTGTTGAATCCTTTTATTAACGTCTTCAAAATTATTTTGAACTTTTTCAAGATTATTTTGAACTTCTTCCTTGAATGATTCAACGTCATCTCGTAATTCAGTCACTTTTGCATCGAGGCCATCTACCATTTTGGCAACCTCCGTTCGAACAGCCTCGTGGATCTGCGTCGCGTTCTGACTTAACCTTTGGTCTATTTGCAATGCATTTTGACTTAACTTTTCGTCTATTTGCAGTGCATTTTGACATAACTTTTCGTCTATTTGCAGTGCATTTTGACATAACTTTTCGTCTATTTTTTCCTGAACCGCATGGATCTGCAGCGCGTTCTGACCAATTTCTTCCCGAACGGCTTGGATATTGCTTGTCATCGCCATTAACATTTTCTCGAACTTTGACATATCTACAACTTCACCACTTGCCGCTGGTCCAGAAGTTTCTTCCACTTTCGCTGCTGATTCTGATACATCACTATAAAATTCATGCTCTTCCAGGTTTACACCTTGAGCCTCAAGAGCCTGCCGTAAGCGTTTCTGTAACTCCACCTTTCCGCCAGTAGATTGCAGACTCAGCTGCTGCAACTCCTTCTTCAGTTGATCCACTTTTAGTTCGTCAAACTTAACCATTTTTATTTATTTTTTTTCTTTTTTTTTTTTTTAAATTGATTGTTAATTCTTTTACACAATCCCACTTCTGACACCAATTGTTACGAAATTTCTGTCTCTTTGACGATAATTTCGATCTCTCACACTTTTCTGAGTTCGATCACTGGATTGTGTAACAATTAAAAACACACAAACTTATTTAGTTATAAAATGGTTTATTTTATTAACGTTCAAATTCTAATATTAATTTAACACTGTATAGAAAACTGTTTTGTTCTACTATGGATCACACTGTATTCACTTTATTGCTTATTGCTTCGCTGTTCTAACTCAACTGTAAGTTCAGCTCAGATGACAACCCTTTTTATACTGCAGTCATCACTCTCTCGAATAATCCAGTACCTTCTAAGTGGCGTACATTCTACCATTATCTACAACCCACCAGTGCTACTTTGTAGCGTGCATTCTACTACTATCCACAATTCACCAAATTCACCAGCATTGCGCACTGACGTTGAGCTAGCTATTATGCTAGATGTTAGATGGCGTTGTACGTTGTACGACGGCGATAATTTCTCTCGGTTGTTGACTTTTTATTGTTTACTGCAGCGTCTGTTCGGTTTATTATTTTTAGCATTTTGCGCTAGATGGTGCTAATATCGTTTAGTTTCTTTCGTTGGTATTTATTTCAAGAGTCTTCTAGCATAAACCAAATTTCGCTACAATATTGACTACTGACGCATCAAATTTTGCTTTAGGGGCAATACTTTCTCAAGGTGAAATTGGAAAAGACCTTCCAATTTCCTACGCAAGTAAGACATTACAAAAACATGACATTAATAAACCAATTATTGAAAAGGAACTACTAGCCATCCACTGGGGGATACATTTTTTTAAACCTTACCTATACGGACAGAAATTCATAGTAGTAACAGACCATAGACCATTAGTTTCACTTTTTACGCACAAAAACCCATCATCTAAAATGACTAGAATCAGATTAGATTTATCTGATTACGATTTTGAAATCAAATTCAAACAAGGTAAAATAAATACAAATGCCGATACACTGTCAAGAATTAAAATAGATTCAACAATACTGAAAAATATGATACCAACACAAAAAACGAGCGATAATAAAACAATGGTTATAACTAGGGGTAATAAAAAGAAGGAAGAAAACAAAAATATGGAAGAAAAATGTGAATCTCTACAGGAGCCTGATCAACTTTTTATGTGGGATTGCACATCTATTACTGACGTCAGAAATTTAAGAAGATTAAAGTTCGAACTAAGCAATAAGAGCTATAAAAGGAATGATACTACCAGTAATATCAAAATTATAGATGAATTCGTGCACGTAAGATGTAGTGATAATCTAACGAATCTAGATTCGACATTGGAGAAACTATCATCATTAATGAATAAAGAAAATATCAAAGAGCTAGCATTAGATGAGAATGATATTATATTTGAAATCATAAATAAGGATGATTTCAAAACGAAATTTAATAAGCTGCAGCAAAAAAGAACATTGAAATATAGAAAATCGCTAAACATATTATTATTTAAACCCCCTAAAAGAATAACAAATAAAACCTTGCAAAAGAATTTGATAAAAGAATTTCACGACACACCGCAAGGAGGTCATTTAGGTATCAGAAAAACAATCCTAAAGCTAAAACAACGCTATGTTTGGAAACACATGCGACAGATGGTAAAAACACAAATGTGAAAAATGCGCTCGTAACAAGTACAATAAACACATCAAAGAAAAAATGACGATAACAAACACTCCGTCAACAAGTTTCGAAATAGTACAAATTGACACAGTAGGTCCACTAAAGATTTCAAACGGGTACAGATATATACTTACAATGCAATGTGAACTAACTAAATTTGTCATTGCACATCCCATTGAAAGTAAAGACGCAAACTCAATAGCAAGAACACTTGTCGAACAATTAATTTTGAAATACGGTTGTTTCAAAACACTAAAATCCGACCGAGGGACTGAAAACATTTGTCTGGACTGAAGAATGTCAAAAATCTTTTGAAATGTTAAAACAAAAATTGATAGAACCAACAGTTCTTCAATATCCAGATTTTACAAAACCTTTCATATTGACTACTGACGCATCAAATTTTGCTTTAGGGGCAATACTTTCTCAAGGTGAAATTGGAAAAGACCTTCCAATTTCCTACGCAAGTAAGACATTACAAAAACATGACATTAATAAACCAATTATTGAAAAGGAACTACTAGCCATCCACTGGGGGATACATTTTTTTAAACCTTACCTATACGGACAGAAATTCATAGTAGTAACAGACCATAGACCATTAGTTTCACTTTTTACGCACAAAAACCCATCATCTAAAATGACTAGAATCAGATTAGATTTATCTGATTACGATTTTGAAATCAAATTCAAACAAGGTAAAATAAATACAAATGCCGATGCACTGTCAAGAATTAAAATAGATTCAACAATACTGAAAAATATGATACCAACACAAAAAACGAGCGATAATAAAACAATGGTTATAACTAGGGGTAATAAAAAGAAGGAAGAAAACAAAAATATGGAAGAAAAATGTGAATCTCTACAGGAGCCTGATCGACTTTTTATGTGGGATTGCACATCGATTACTGACGTCAGAAATTTAAGAAGATTAAAGTTCGAACTAAGCAATAAGAGCTATAAAAGGAATGATACTACCAGTAATATCAAAATTATAGATGAATTCGTGCACGTAAGATGTAGTGATAATCTAACGAATCTAGATTCGACATTGGAGAAACTATCATCATTAATGAATAAAGAAAATATCAAAGAGCTAGCATTAGATGAGAATGATATTATATTTGAAATCATAAATAAGGATGATTTCAAAACGAAATTTAATAAGCTGCAGCAAAAAAGAACATTGAAATATAGAAAATCGCTAAACATATTATTATTTAAACCCCCTAAGAGAATAACAAATAAAACCTTGCGAAAGAATTTGATAAAAGAATTTCACGACACACCGCAAGGAGGTCATTTAGGTATCAGAAAAACAATCCTAAAACTAAAACAACGCTATGTTTGGAAACACATGCGACAGATGGTAAAAACACATATAAACAAATGTGAAAAATGCGCTCGTAACAAGTACAATAAACACATCAAAGAAAAAATGACGATAACAAACACTCCGTCAACAAGTTTCGAAATAGTACAAATTGACACAGTAGGTCCACTAAAGATTTCAAACGGGTACAGATATATACTTACAATGCAATGTGAACTAACTAAATTTGTCATTGCACATCCCATTGAAAGTAAAGACGCAAACTCAATAGCAAGAACACTTGTCGAACAATTAATTTTGAAATACGGTTGTTTCAAAACACTAAAATCCGACCGAGGGACTGAATACACTAACGATCTACTTAAGGCAGTATGTAAACAACTTAAAATAGAACAAATTTTTTCAACGCCATATCACCACGAAACAATAGGATCACTCGAATGAAACCACAGAGTACTTAACGAGTACCTACTTTCCTTCGCAGATGATTATGAATGGGATAAATGGATTCCTTATTACACTTTTGCATACAATACTAGTCCACACATAGATACACAATATTCACCATATGAGCTAGTTTTTGGTAAATTACCAACCTTTCCAAGTGACAGAGAACATGACAATGCGAAGGCTTACAATTTAGAAGACTATTCGAATGAATTAAAAATTAGACTGAAAATGTCCATGAACAAAGCAAAAACCTTAATTAATTTAGCAAAAGCTAAAAGAAAAATAAATTATGATAAGAGTGTGAATGAATCAGAATTAGAAATAGGAGATTTAGTATTTGTTAAACAAGAAAATAGGAAGAAATCCCAGAGTCCTTATCATGGACCATATAAAATAATAAGCAGAGATGGAGTAAACTCCACTATAGAAATAAATAATAAGCAAAAAACTTTGCACAACAATATGTTAAAGAAATTTTCAAACTACAACATAAATTAATATTTTTTTATTATTATTAAAACCTTATTTAAAATAAAATACACGTATATAATATTTGCATTACTCCACACCTAAAAATGATTTTTTCTAAATAATTTTTCTCTTAAGGGTAGGGGTGTAGTGATCCCACATATTCACTATGACCGACATTAGCTCCCACCAGTTAAATAAAAATAAACAATTTTCATTTGGGTCATATTACTATTTTAGACCATAAATTCATTTAAAGTAAACAAGTCAAAATTTATGGAAAATATTTTCAAGTACATTTTTTATGTGAAAATATTTTCCATGTAAAATAAAATCCATAGCCCAATAAATAATTTTTCAAATTGCATTTGCTTGTGCATTTAGAGCATCTAATTTCAAGCGCAAGTCAAACGTTGACCGCTAGTCAATAACACAAACAACAACGATCGCATGCTTGTGACTACAACAACAACAAGCGCTCGCTTGCTACGTATTTTTTAAATAGCAACAACTAAATGCACAACCAAATGAAAGAATTATGTTTCACCCTCATGCCAATGACTTTGATTTTTCAAGGCTGAGAATTAGTGTAAGCAAATTTACTAATTTGGTGACCAATTCTTGTGATTGGTTATTGCAGCAAAATTGGGTGGAGTTATGAAAAATATTGGTAAAATTTTAGTTAAGAAATACTGGTATTTTAAGTATTTAAACTAAGGAAATTCTAAATAAAATTCAGAATTAAGTTAAAACTCAAATGTGGCTTACAGCCTGTTTTCATTTTGATTTTCACCAAGTGCGGCATAACTGCCATTAAAACTGCTTGACTAGCAGAGCTAAATATAAGTCAAAGAAATCTTTTTAGAATAGGGAAAAAGTCAGGGGGAGTTGTCTCTAACAGACAAAATACCCCCTTTTTCCCCTACACAGGTAATAAATGTGGAAAGTAATTCACCGTACAATTCGTTACATTGGACTCTGCCGAAAAAGTTAGACACCTCAGGAAAAAAGAAATCGGGGATAGTAATTGATTATAGAAAACTCAATGAGGTTTCTATAAGCGAAAAATATCCCATATCAAATATAGACAATATTTTCGACAAACTTGGCAGAGTCCAATATTTCACGAAGCTCGACCTAGCTAAAGGTTTTTACCAAGTTTTAATAAAAAAAGAAGATAGGAAAAAGGCAGCTTTCTCTACAGCAAGACATTTTGAGTTTATGAGAATGCCTTTTGGGCTTAAGAACGCCCCAGCAACGTTTCAGCGTCTAATGAACTCCGTCCTGAGAGATTACGTCAATAAAATTTGTGTCGTTTACCTAGACAACATTCTCATATTTAGCACATCAATTTAAGAACATAGGGAAAACATACAGAAAATTTTTGACAGGTTACGAGAACATAATCTAAAAATACAAATTGACAAATGTAAATTTTTTGCTAAATCTACTGAATACCTTGGACATATACTGACAACAGATGGCATAATGCCAAACCCAAACAAAGTTGATGCCATATAAAAACTAAAATTACCCGATACGGCAACAAAAATCAAATCATTCTTAGGAATCACCGGTTATTTCAGAAAATTCATTAGGGATTCTAAGGTCGCATTTGGAATGACGAAATATTTGAAAAAAGATATAAAATTAATATGAAAGACCCACAATACATAGATGCGCTCGAAAAACTTAAAAGATTATTGACAGACTCACCAATTTTAAAATACCCTGATTTTCAAAAGCGTTTTAAAGTTGTCACTGATGCTAGTGATTTTGCAATAGGGGTGATCTTAATGCAAGAGGGACATCCCATAAGCTTTGCTAGTAGAACTCTTAATGTCCATGAAAGAAAATATTCGACGACGGAAAAAGAGTTACTTGCTATTGTGTGGGCAGTAACATATTTTCGACCTTATATTTATGAAAGAACATTTGATCTTGCAACAGACCATCAACCATTGGTATGGCTTAAGTCAAAACATAAAGGTAAAGACATAAATCCTCGTCTTCAAAGATGGCTTCTTAAGCTAGGTGAATACGATTTCAACATAGAATACGTAAAGGGAAAAGAAAATGGTAGAGCCGACTTCCTCAGTAGAACAGATTCAGATTCAGGAGAAATTAATGAACCCTCGTCATTGCAAGGGAACATATTAACATTAGAAGAAGATAACATGAGTACTGCTGCAACAAATCATTCTCAGATAGAGCAATAAAATAATCACTTTCACATACTAGATACCGCTGTGAATAGATTTTACACACATATAATATTGATCCACAATAAAACCATAGAGATATAAGTAATAAACAACAAAAGAAAAATTTACATCAGTAAAAACGACATCGAAATCAATTTTGTGACTGACATATTCAGAAGGTTGTTAAGAAATGGGAAAATTGGTATATATTCCGAATTACCGGATAACGAATACAATATGGTACAACAAAAACCAATTGAATTGAATTATTGAATTATTCAATACACACCTTACTTTCTATAAATGCATACACCATGCTTTAGATATGAGAAATGAGGATAAAACATATAAGCATATAGCTAAATACCACAAACATGAAACTGGACATGCTGGAATTACGGAAAACTACGAAGGACTAAAAAAATTGATATACTTTAAAGACTTGAAAACACTTATACAAAAGTACATAAACAATTGTGACACTTGTAAAAGAGCAAAGTATGATAGAAAACCTTTAAAACCAAAACTACACATTACAGAAACACCTACTGACATTAACCAAATTGTACATGTAGATGTATATGCAATAAAAAAACATAACTTCGTAACATTTATTGACAGATTTACAAAACATGCATCAGCACTACAACTGGAAGATAGGAATAGTATTACAATAGTAGAAAAATTACGGCTATTCTTTTCAATTAAAGGTAAGCCACAGAAAATGATACTAGACAACGAATTTAATTCAATCAATGTAAAAAATTTTTTAAGAGAAGAACAAATTAACACACATTTCACGAAACATAATAGCCATACTGGGAACGCTGACATTGAAAGGTTTCATAGCTCCATCGCGGAAAAAATGAGAGCGTTAGAAGTTGACAAAAGTCCATTAAATATTCAAGAAAGAATTTTTCAATCAATAGAAAGGTATAATAAATCCATGAATTCGGTAACGAAAAATAGACCAATTGACATAGCGGAGGGAAAAGTTGACAAAACACACTTTACAAACTTGTTAACAGAAAAGACCATTTGATAGACACACTTAATAGAGACAAGGAAATATTTGAACAAACAGAATCTGAAGGATACATAAAAAACTATAAAACCCTAAGGCATAAGTACGAACCCAGATATAGAAAAATTAATCTTAATAATATACATCCGATCAATATTAAAAGACCAACAAAATTTTTAGGTACTTTGGACACTAGCAATTATACTAATGCTGATACCAACAATAGGAACAACCCTAATAATTGAGAAAATAGAAACAAATAACGGATTTGCAAAAATTTCAATCGATAATATAGAAAAAATAGAGACATACAACATTGATCTTTACAGACTACAAAATATAAGGCTTAGTTCAGCTCAGTATAAAAATACAAAAATTATATTTGCTATACAAATACCAAATAAAACTATAGAGGCAAAAAGATATCTGTTTATTCCGATCCCAAATATAAATTCAGAAGAACTAGCTTTTAATAATCAAGAAATTGTAGAATCAGATAAAACTTTATATGATTACAATGGTAGTTCTAATAAACAAAATCTTAGAAAAACAAAATTATGTATATTTAACAAATCCTGTGTAAGAATAACAAATAATAAGACAGAAACAATAGAACTAAAATCAGGATTGATAATATTAAAAAATCAAGTAAACACTTTCATCAACAGTACATGTAGCGAAAGAGAATCCTATTAAAACGGAAATATGCTAATATCTTTTAGTGATTGTAAAGTAAATATTAATAACACAATATTTAGTAATAATAACAAACAATTTCAAGATCATTTTGTAGTATCTTCGAAAATAAATATAACTTATTTTAATAAAGAAGTAACATTCAATGAGATCATTGTGGGACAAGTTGAAAACTTAAAAAAAAATAGAAGAATTAAGATATTACAAGAAAATCCACCAACCTATTACATGGATTTCTTGTGTTGCGATCACAATATTAATCATTGTAACAATATTCTTTTATATCTACGTGACAAATAAATATAAAGTAATGTCATTTAATATAATTTCAAAAACTCAGGAGAGTTTTCAGTCAAAGAGGAGAGGGGTCACTTACTTACTTACTTGGGTGGCCATAACAACCCATTACCGGGTTACGGCCGACCTCAAAAGCTCTCTCCAGGCGCCTCTGCTTTGCGCGCGCCTTCTCCAATCATTCACACCAAGCGTGGATAGGGTTTCCTCGGCTTGGTCTTTCCATCGGAGGCATGGTCTTCCTCTTCGTCGTCGCCCAGCGGCTTCCGCATCAAACACCTTTTTCGCTGGAGTTTCTTCGTCCATACGCACAACATGTCCCAGCCAGCGCAGACGTTGGATAGTGATGCGCTTGACTATGTCAATGTCAGCGTAGAGCTCGTACAGTTCGTGGCTCATTCGAATACGGTAGTCGTCGCCGACGTGAACAGGACCGAAGATTTTGCGAAGAATTTTTCTCTCAAACACCCAAAGCGTGGCTGCATCAGCCTGCGACACAACCCATGCTTCTGCACCGTAAAGTAGCACGGGTAAGATGAGCGTCTTGTAGAGTGTCAGTTTTGTCGGGCGAGAGAGGTCTCTACTACTCAATTGCTTACTGAGACCATAGTAACACCTATTAGCAAGAGTTAGTCTTCGCCTTATCTCCAGGCTGACATCGTTTTGAGTGTTCACGGCGGTGACAAGATAGGTGAATTCTTTGACAACTTCGAAAGCAGATTGTTTTTCGCAGTAACAAAGGATCCAATACGCCGCGTCTCCCTGTTTGTGGACAGCATATACTTTGTTTTGCCCTCGTTCACCGTCAAACCCACTTTCGCTGACTCTTTTTCGATAGCAGAGAACGCAGCAGTAACATCTCGTTTACAACGTCCAATGATATCAATATCATCGGCATATGCAAGGAGCTGGACACTTTTGTAGAAAATAGTGCCATTACGATGTACACTGGCTCTTCGCAACACCCCTTCCATCACAAAGTTGAAGAGGTTGCAGGATAGTGGATCGCCCTGTCTGAAACCTCGTTCGGTATCAAATGGTTCGGAGAGGTCCCTTCCTACTCTGACGGAGCTGGCTGTGTTGTTCAACGTCATTCTGCAAAGCCGCACCAGCTTCGCAGGTATACCGAACTCAGACATGGTGGCATACAGGCAATCCCGTATCGGGCTATCGAAAGCTGCTTTAAAATCGATAAAGAGATGATGGGTATCGATCTGTTTTTCGTGGGTTTTTTCCAGGATTTGACGTAGTGTGAAGATCTGGTCTATGGTGGACTTACCAGGTCTAAAGCAGTAATGATAAGGCCCAATCAGTGTGTTGGCAAACGGCTTAAGTCTTTCACACAGTACAGTCGCAGGACCTTGTAAGAGATGGCAAGAAGACTGATTCCCCGGTAGTTAGCGCAGATTGTCGTGTCACCTTTCTTCAGTACAGGACAAAGGACACTGAGATTCCAATCGTCGGGCATGCTTTCAACTAGCCATATTTTGCAGATGAGTAGATGCATACACCCTATCAGCTCATCGCCGCCGGTCTTGAACAATTCAGCAGGCAGGCCATCGGCACCAGTCGCTTTGTTGCTCTTAAGTCGTTGGATCACAACTCGTACCGTGTCATGGCTAGGTGGTGGTACGTCCACACCATCGTCGTTGATTAGTGGCATCAGGTTAATTTCTCCAAAGGCGGGATTGGTGGAGTCATCGCCAGCAAGCAGCTTGGAAAAGTGTTCCCTCCATAATCTCAGTGTACCCTGCGTATCCGTAACCAGATTTCCATGTTCATCTTTACAGGTAGATGCTCCGGGCTTGAAACCTTGGGTCAGACGCTTGACTTTTTGGTACAATTTTCGAGCATCATTCCTGCCCCGTAACACTTCGAGTTTCTCACGCTCGTGCCTTTCCTGCTCTCGTTTCTTGCGTCTGAAAAGGCGCCTCTCATCCTTTCTCTTTTCCCGGTAGTTTTCGTGAACGGCTCGCGTTGCTGCTGACTGCAGGGTTCTTTTGTAGGTGGCGTTTTTCACTGCAGTAGCTTCGCGACACTCCTGGTCATACCATTGATTTCGTGGAAGTGGGCGTCGGAAACCAATGAATGTCCACCGGCATCATCGGGTAGAAAGTCAGGTTGAAAGCAGTTCTGAGAGGCGAGCGGAATAGGCTTCGGCCGTCCGATGTGATTGCAGCTTAGCGACGTCCAGCTTTCGTTGCGTACCAGAGCGTACATCCTTTGCATTGCACAGCCGCATGCGTATCTTGGCTGCAACAAGATAATGATCGGAGTCAATATTGACTCCCCGGAACGTACGAATATCTAGCACGCTGGAAGCATGCCTTCCGTCGATCACAACATGATCGATTTGGTTGCGTGTTTTCTGATCAGGGGACAGCCAGGTGGCCTTGTGGATATCGAGGTGTTGAAATCTGGTGCTACTTACTACCATGTTTCGCGCCGCGGCGAAGTCGATCAGCCGTAGACCGTTGTTTGAGGTGGTCTAGTGAAGGCTGAACTGACCGACAATGGGGCCAAATATACCTTCTCTTCCGACCTTTCCGTTGAAATCCTCGAGTACAATTTTAACGTCATGGGCCGGGCAGCGGTCGTATACTTCCTCGAGTCTCGCATAGAAGGCATCTTTGACAGCATCGTCCTTTTCCTCCGTCGGGGCGTGCGCGCAAATCAAGCTGATGTTGAAAAATCGAGCCTTGACGCGGATCGTAGCCAACCTTTCGCTCACAGGTGTGAACCTGGAGATATGGTGGCGAAGTCTCTTGCTTACTACGAATCCGCATTCCAATTCGCGCCTCTCCGCATGGCAGCTGTAGTAGATATCGCAACTTGCTTGCTTAGAGCAACCTTGTCCTATCCATCTTATTTCCTGGATGGCGGTGATGTCAGCCTTAATTTTTCCGAGGGCATCCGCCAATTCGATAGAGGCACCTTCCCTATTGAGGGTCCGGATATTCCAGGTGCATATCCTTAAATCATAGTTTTTTCGTTTGCAGTGGTCGTCAACGTTGAGGGGTTCATTATCCGAGGCTTTTTTAGTCTTCATTGGAGTGTTTTTTCTTACGTGGCGGGTACCAAACCCTGTGCGCATCACAGTTTACTTCCAATGAGGACACGCTGCACACATTCGCTCACTATCTCAGCGGATGCGGAGATAGCTACCCAGATGGAGCCGCGGGGAGGCTGTGTGTCAACTTGCTAATGGTTGGCTCAGAGATAGCTCTGGCAATCCCCAGGTGGAAAGCAATCAGAAACTTTACTCCGATCAACCAAAAGCCAATCCATCCACCTCAGGGAGGGGTCACATCAGTAAATAATTCAACTAAACAAGTACCAATTGGCAACTATAATTGTTGTTGCAATTAATAAATAAGTTCAATGACTGAAATCGATTGCAACACAATAACCTTGTGGCGGCTCAACAAAAATAATTTAATATCTTAAAACGGAAATTTACTAAAATATAAAAACGGTGTTTTGTGGTATTGCCCGCGCATACTAAATTGGCATTTCAATTTAACTCCAATTACTTGCCATACCTTTAGTTAATACTCGTTCAGTGTTTCTTAGTCTTGCCCGCGTGCAAATCGGTAAATTCTTTTCGATGATAAATGTTTATTTTATCATCTTACTTGGTACGCTAGGAAACACTTAACCTATTGCGGCAACTTTGTTGCAGTTGATTATCGATTTGCCTTTTTATTTGGGTCGACACAAATATTAGGGTACTTGACTGCGTTCGCATTGTTGCAGCAATGGGATGTATCATATTTCGTCGCTTCTTGTCCGTGCTGTTGTTTGTGTGCACATATGCAATTGTTCGGATATAAAGGCTAGCGCAACAGCGTTTGTTTAATGTTAAAACAAAACATATCCAAATACAATGTTGCGCTACGGAGCAATAACCGTCGCGATTGTTTTTGTTGTTTCCCGCGCGATTAAATTCGTAATATATTGGCTTTGGTAGCATTCCTTATGGGATATGCTGCTTTAAGCAATTTCGTTCCGTCAGGGCCAACGGGTTCGGCCAGCGGCGACGTCAGCGCTTGAGTTGAGGATCGGTCTTCAACTTGTGACGGCGATTTTTGACGATATAAAAATCACATCACATATTAAAAATCTTTTACTTAACTAAATTAATTTATGTATATATATATAAAAAAAATTAAGTCATATTTAAGTTTATTATATTCTTTTTTTATACCAAATGAATTCCTTTAATTTAAGCTTATCATTTCTATTATAAAAACTTAACCAAAAAAATGTTCAACTTAAGTAACGAATATTAGGAAAAACAAGCATAGCACGAATGACTACAACTTCAAAAAGCACAACTAGGTACATACACGAAGTAATAAGCAACCACAACATAAGCGACTGCAACATCAAACAACACGATGGAAAGTATGATCATACACGAAGCCACAAAAATAGCACAACCAACTGATTGGCAACAGATCTACAGCATTAAGTAAAAATTAAAATCGAGGAACCAACCGTCTGGGCAGTGAGCTCGAAGCGCTCATATCGTAGCTTCGCTATATTACCGCCTAGTAGCGATTTCGATTCTCAATGGCAATATAAGCATCGCGTAGTCAATTCAAATTGGACAGTCTGTGCAGTGAACTCGAAGTGTTAACATCGTAGCTTTGCTATATTACCGCCTGGTAGCGATTTCGATTCTCCACGGCAACATAAACATCGCGTAGTCAATTCAAATGGACAGTCTGTGCAGTGAGCTCGAAGCGCTCACATCGTAGCTTCACTATATTACCGCCTGGTAGCGATTTCGATTCTCCACTGCAAAATAAGCATCACGTAGTCAATTCAAATTGGACAGTCTGTGCAGTGAGCTCAAAGTGTTCAGATCGTAGCTTCGCTATATTACCGCCTGGTAGCGATTTCGATTCTATACGGCAATATAAGCATCGCGTAGTCAATTCAAATTGACAGTCTGAGCAGTGAACTCAAGGTGTCCACAACGTATTTTCGTCTCTATTAACGGCCAGTAGCGATTTCGATTCTCTACGTTAATACAGATTACGCGGCTACGAAACCCGACTTCGCTCTCGAACTTTTTCGAGACCGACACCAACGTATTTTCGTCTCTATTAATGGCTAGTAGCAATTTCGATTCTCTACATTAGTACAGATTACGTGGTTTCGAACCCCGACTTCCCTCCGAACTTTTTCGAGACCAACACCAACGTATTTTCATCTCTATTAGTGGCTAGTAGCGATTTCGATTATCTACATCAGGGGTCGACAAGGATTTTATTTCAAGAGTGCAACAAAAAAAACCAACAACAACAACAAATTGTTGGATACGGATTTATTAACATATAAAAGCAACAACGCGCATGCCGGTAGCGCACACGGCAGCGCACCAGTTCACAAAATTACCAACAGCAAACAAAAATTACCAACAACAAACAAAGCATAGTAAGAATTGTGCGCAGTCGCAAGCGCTACGTATTTACCAACAATGACATGCAAAGCAACAACACGCAAGAGTTGAATTGTTTTGGTGCAGTTGCGCTTGTCAACGATTCAGCGAATTACAACAATACAAAGTTGTTGTAGAAGAGTGCAAAGAGTGGAAAGAGTTAGGCGCTGTCGACCCCTGATCTACATTAATACAGATTACGCGGCTTCGAACTCCGACTTCGCTCTCAAACTTTTTCGAGACCGACACCAACGTATTTTCGTCTCTATTAATGACTAGTAGCGATATCGATTCTCAACATTAATACAGATTACGCGGCTTCGAACTCCGACTTCGCTCTCGAACTTTTTCGAGACCGACACCTACGTATTTTCGTCTCTGTTAATGGCTAGTAGCGATTTCGATTCTCTACGTTTATACAGATTACGTGGCATCAAACCCCGACTGCGCTCTCGAACTTTTCAGACCAACACATCGTATTTTCGTCTCTATTAACGACTAGTAGCGATTTCGATTCTCTACGTTAATACAGACACCGTTGAACTCAACACATCATATAATTAATAAATATTATCGTAGATATATAATGTATACTTAAAGTTTTTATTAAGTTAATTAAGAAATACGAAGAGAAATAAAAATAACATAATTAAAAATCTAACCACACATACAAATATTTTTGTAACGATCCCATATAAGTAGAATTGATCCTGGACACCGACAAGTGTATACCCCGGCAGAAAACATCGTTACAAATGGCGCTCGAGCAGCGACTACGAAAAACAGAAAAAGATTGACTTTGAAAATAAAATACACAGAGAAAATAAAAAACATTAAAAAAAAAAACAAGATAAATAGTGAACAAAAAAAAAAAACATTTAAATAAAAAAAAAAAAACAAAATTAACGTACACAGTGAAAATAAAAACATTTGAGAGACAAATATACATAGTGAAAAAAAAAAAACAATTGAAATTTTTTGAAAACATTTAAAAAAAAAAAAGGTCAAACACGGAAGAAGTGTGTCACCAATGCCTGGAACTTATTCAACGCAGAAGTCTGATTCCCAAGGGTCATCAGTAGAAATTACCACACCAACAGAAATTGCTGAAAATCCAACCGTCACCAGTCTTAGCTCTGGTTACACTACCATAATTGACAAAGTAAGAATATGGTCTGAAAAATACAACAGAGGTAAAGATCCATTGGCATTCATCGATCGAATTGAGGAACTCGCAGAGGTCTATGATATCAATAGGGATCAACTTCCACGTACTATGCCCGAGTTACTGCGAGATAGAGCCTTGACATGGTTCAGAAACAACAATGCCGGCTGGAATCATTGGGAACAATTTAAAAGTGATTTCTGTAACTTTTTCCTGCCGTCCAGATATTTCGAACAACTGGAAGATGATATCCGACATCGCCATCAACGCCAGCGCGAGCCATTTAAGGACTACGTCACTTCAATACAGAACATGATGAGGCACGCTCGATACAGCCAAGCAGAAAAATTGGAAAGAGTTTTTAAGAACTGCCACCCAGATTACCAACTTTATATCCTCAGGAAAAATTTTACTACCCTTGCAGAGCTCACCATTATGGCTGACGATTTCGAAGCAATACGAAGAACCAATAGAGAACTACCAGCATCACAGCCCCGACGCAGTGGCGAAAGGAATTTCATGGTGGCAACCTATGACCGAATAGATATCAGGCTAGCATGCCGTAAGTGTGGACAAAACGGACACTTTTCAAGGGATTGTCGAAATCGCAGGATTATTTTCTGCTGGGACTGCGGTAGAAGAAATATTAGGACCATTGAATGTTGTCTCAGCAAAATCGCGGAGTAATGAGGCTGCCTGCAACTCCGCCATCTCCTACTCAGACATCGCACTAAATCATGACAACCATCGTATTCCAGCCACAGTCGCTCTCGATGAACAGCTAATCATCGGTACTATTGACACTGGAGCTACACGAAGTTTTGTGAGCGAACTCTTAGCAAATGAACTGAGCACCGCCAAGAATCTCATTACGGTAAAAATGGACATAAGACTTGCTAACAACACTCACCGCAGAATGCCCGAGGCAATAATAATGAACGTACGCCTGAGCGATAAGATGTGTCAAATACCCCTATTAGTCTTTCCTGACGCCGTCGACGACTTAATTTTAGGAATGGATTTCTTAACAAAAATAGGAGCAGCTATCAGTTGCGGAGGACAAACTTTAAAATTAAAAGAAGATACAACATGAAGATACAACACTGCAGAGCTGCACCGACGAAGTGTTTGCAAAACAAAACTCAAAACAAAACTCAGAAAACTCAAAAATAAAGGGAATTACCAAAATTTGACAAAATTTTTGGCACTACAGATATTGCTACACATAAAATTGTAATGATGGATGACAGGCCTATAAAACAGAGGTATTTTCCTAAAAACATAGCAATACAACAAATAATGAGGGAAGAGATCGACGAATTAATAAAAAAAAAGGTTGCATCATCCCCTAACATAGCCCATACAGTGCACCAATTGTGATGGTGAAGAAAAAAAATGGTAAATGGAGGCTCTGTGTGGATTATCGACAACTCAACGCAAAATCAACGCCAGACACTTATCCACTTCCTAGGATTCAACACATACTGGATTGTCTACGCGAGGCCAAATATATAAGTAGCTTAGATCTTAAAAATGGATATTGGCAAATCCCGATGGATGAAGGTAGTCGACAATATATAGCATTTACCGTATCAGGATATGGACTCTTCGAATGGCGCGTGATGCTATTTGGCCTCCACTCGGCACCAGCCACTTTCCAGAGAGCACTTGACCGGGTCATAGGACCGGAGATGGAACCACACGCGTTCGCGTACCTAGACGACATCATCGTGATAGGAAAAACCTTCGAGGAACACCTGAAAAATCTTCAAGAGGTATTTAGACGGCTACGAGGAGCTAAACTACGGATAAGTCCAGAAAAATGTGAATTTTTCAAGAATGAGCTGAAATATCTAGGACATGTCGTCAGCGAGCATGGAATTCACACTGATCCGTACAAAATAGCAGCCATACAAGAGTTACAATCACCAAGGAACATTCGCAAACTACGACGCTGTCTAGGCATTGCATCTTGGTACCGCCAATTTGTACCAAAATTTTCAGACGTGGTTCGACCTCTCACCACACTTCTCCAGAAAGGAAAACATTTTAAATGGGAAGAACTACAGCAAAAATCATTCGAGGCCCTAAAGAAAAAATTAACAGAGGCACCCATCCATGTCTGTCCAGATTTTTCAAAAGAATTTACGTTACAGACAGACGCCAGCCACTATGGGTTAGGAGTAGTACTCACCCAAGAGGTAGTTGGCGCCGAAAAAGTCATCGCGTATGCAAGTCGACATCTCAATAAAGCTGAGCTAAACTATTCCCTCACAGAAAAAGAATGTCTGGCGATTATATGGGGAATACGGAAAATGAGAGCATATCTGGAGGGTTATCACTTTACGGTTTCCTTTACTTTCTTCCATCAGGAAGAATTGCACGGTGGGCTCTAGAATTACAGCAATACACGTTCAACACACAATATCGAAAAGGCAAACAAAACGTCGTCGCAGATGCTCTGTCCAGACAACCACTAGAAATCTTGTGTCAACTTAACCTGGAAGAGAGCAAAACTTACGATGCTCCTGGCTTAAAAATAAAATAGCGGAAGTCGCAGGAAATCCTCAAAAATACCCCGATTACAGGCTGGAAAACGGAAGTCTTTATCGTCACATACCACAACGTTACAACGGCGAAAATGGCAACCAATGGAAGCTATGTGTAGCCAAACCCTTGCGTAAACAGGTTCTCTGGGAAAATCACGATAGTTCATGTGCTGGCCACTTAGGAATTCGGAAAACTATAGCGCGCCTAAATCAACGATTGGCCCGGCATGTTTCGCGACGCTAAACATCACATACGCTAATGCGAACTATGTCAACGTTATAAGCCCAGTCAACAATTTCCGGCAGGAAAAATGCTTACAAAGCTCTCAGAAGAGATGTGCAGATCTTATATGACCTTTACCTCGGTCAAAACACGGGAAGACATTTTTACTCGGGTTCTTTGACAAATTTTCCAAATGGACAGAACTCATACCGCTTCGACATGTCACAACAGCCGCAGTAATACGAGCATTTTGAGAGGATATTAGCAAGATACGGAGTACCACAGATTTTGATTACCGATACGGCGCACAATTCACCAGCAAAGAATTTCATAAGTTTATGCATGAAATGGGTATAAAACAGCAATACACTGCACCGTACACACCCCAAGAAAACCCGACTGAAAGAGCAAATCGCACGATAAAAACAATGATCGCACAGTTTACCTCAAAGGATCAGAAAACCTGGGATGAAAGTATTCCTGAAATCTCATTGGCAATAAACTCCAGCATATCCGAAACAACGGGATTCACACCCGCATTTTTAACACATGGCCAAGAGCCAAGGCTACCTAAAACAATATTTGATAAACATACTACTGGGACAGGAAACATCGCTTTAAACTGTAACGAACTTCGCGCCGAGGTTTTAACTCGTCGGTAACCAAGGTTCTGCTACAAAAATTTATAATTTTGCAGGCGGCTAACAAACCTCATATGACTAGTTCTCAACAAAAATTAATAACAATACGGGAGTTTCTTTTTTTCCAAATACGTTATAATATTTATTTCTACATTGGTATGACTTAACCTACTAGTTCACAGTTATTTTAAAATTATTTTACAATGTAGCCGTTTTTCGTTTCCCGACGTTGAATGTGCGCAATCCGACGTTGCGTAGCTGCCGTACGATGGATCGTGACGCGGTTACTCCGTCTTATATCTATGTTATGTTGTTGACGACTGTTCTGCCGGCACGAATGATAGCGTTGCACACAGACGTGCGACAGAAACATCAACGGCAAAACTACAGGCGGGACCGAATATTACTCTGCCGACGCGACTGATAGCGTTGCACACAGTCGTACGACAAAATCTTCAACGGTAAAACAAACTACAGGCGAGCCGAATATTATTCTGCCGACGCGACTGATAGCGTTGTACACAGCCGAACGACAGAATCTTCAACGGTAAAAACTACAGGCGGGGCCGAATATTATTCTGCCGACGCGACTGATAGCGTTGCACACAGCCGCACGACAAAATCTTCAACGGTAAAACAAACTACAGGCGAGCCGAATATTATTTTGCCGACGCGACTGATAGCGTTGCACACAGCCGTGCGACAGAATCTTCAACGGTAAAAACTACAAACGGGGCCGAATATTATTCTACCGACGCGACTGATAACGTTACACACAGCCGTGCGACAGAATCTTCAACGGTAAAAACTACAGGCGGGGCCGAATATTATTCTGCCGACGCGACTGATAGCGTTGTACAGAGCCGTACGACAAAATCTTCAACGGTAAAAACTACAGGCGGGGCCGAATATTATTCTGCCGACGCGACTGATAGCGTTGCACACAGCCGGGTGACAGAATCGTCAACGGTACAAACTACAGGGAAGGGTCGAATGCCATTCTGCCGACACGAATGATAGCGTTGCACACAAACGTGCGACAAAATCACTGGTACTAGGTACTACAAGCGCTGAATGTTACTCTGTCAACACGACTGTTAGCGTTGCACCCAGACGTGCGACAGAAGCTTCAGCTATCTACCTTCTAAGTTACTTGCTAAGGTCTACTACTAACTACAGCTTACCAGAGTGGAGTTGATCAGGCTGCGACTGGCGACCGACTGATCACACTCCAAGTGCGCTGTCTCTTATATACGCTATTCTCACTGCTGAGTGTAGAGAATGAACAGCTGTTTGTCAAGTCTCCACAAACAGCTGTTCCCTAAGTGTTGCCGTTTGACTTAAATTTTAAGACTAAGACTTAGCATAATTTTCTCTTAAAATATAAAAATAACACAGATATTCATTAATTCAGTAAATGATATAAAAAAAATAATAATAATAATAGAAATATATAAATATAAAGGGAAAAAATCGAAGTTTAAGTTGTAGGCGGAAATGCGGCCACTACTTCCGCCTTTACAAAACCCACAAGAAAAGGCCACAAAATTACAAGAAATATTTTCACTCATTCGACGAAATCTAGAGCAAGCAGCAAAAAATCAAGCACGGCATTACAACTTGCGTAGAAGGAACTGGAAACCCAAAATCGGACAGTTGGTATTAGCAAAAACACACTATTTATCGAAAGCAGCAGATAACTTCGCAGCAAAATTAGCCTCAAGATAAGACGGACCCTATGAGATTCTAAATTTTCTTTCACCCGTAATAGCTATTCTGAAGCAGAGAGGACACGACAAAATTCGATCCGCTCACATCAGTGATCTAAAAATATTTCACCAAAAATGCGACGCAGAATCAAGTCCAACAGAACAATAATGAAAATCTAAGACAAAAATATAAAAAAAAAATGAAAAGTAAATTATTTAGGAATGCGACGAATCCGTATTTAGGTTGAATTTATTATATTAAATTATTAAACTCTTAAAGTTAAATTTAAAACTAACTATCATTTAACTGTAAGTTAAATGAGACAAAAGAAAAATGGACTGTAAATTTGAGACGAACAATGAGATGAACCGATCGCTGAGACGAACTTTTTACAACAGTCAAAAGAGAAAAATGTAAACAAAAGAATTACAAATAATTGTAGGGTTGCAATTTTGCTGGCTCCTATTTTTGGTATGAATCCGCAACATTCTCCCCTCCATCAGCTGATGATAATTTTTCCTCAAGGTGAGTAGTCGTGTTGCTTGAAACAGGAAGAATTGCTAACTTTATGATAGGTCTGGTAAGAGTTGTTGTTGCAGTTTTGAGTTGAACCACCCTGGTGAGGCCATCTTTTCCTGGTAGTAGTTTGATAACACGAGCAAGAGGCCATTTGCTTGGTGGTAGTCTTTCGTCAGTGATGAGAACTGGTGAACCCACTTCAATATTATTGGATGGGTGGTGCCATTTTGAGATCGCTTGTTGATGTTGAAAATAGTGAGCTGACCATTGAGTCCAAAACTGTTGCAATCGTTGCTGAATAAATTGCCATCATGAAAGTCGCGAGACCGCTAGGTCATGTAGTGATGGCTCTGGAATGGTAGTGAGCGTGCTCCCAATTAAAAAATGTCCTGGGGTGAGTACTGAGATATCCTCTGGATCATCGGTGAGTGGTTCTAATGGCCTTGAGTTGAGAATAGCCTCGATCTGGGCAAGCAGTGTAGTAAGCTCCTCAAAGGTGAGCAGTGTTTCGCCCAATGAGAGCTTTGAATGAACAACTTTCAAAGTGTGACATCAGCGCCGAGAAAATTAGTTCCGCAATCTGAGTATATCATGTGAGGGATACCACGCCTTGCAGTAAAACGCCGGTACGTTGCAATGAAACCATCAGTGGAGTAATCTGTTACAGCTTCCATGTGTACTGCTGACGTTGTCATGCAAACAAACACACATATCCAACTTTTTTGTGCCTTTAAACATCGGCCTTTCCATATTTTGATAGTAAGTGATCCAGCGTAGTCAATGCCTGTATGAGAAAAGGCTCGTGAGGTGTGACTCTAGAAAGAGGTAGTTGGCCCATCAGTTGCTGAGCACGAATCCCCCTTTGAAGAGCACACACCACACACCGTAGAATATGCGATTTGACAACGATTCTTCCTCCAATTATCCAATAAGATTTTCTGATATGAGCCAACGTGAGTTGAGTTCCTCCATGAAAAGTACGCTTGTGAGCTTCGTCTATGATGAGATTAGACAACCTAGAGTTTTAAGGCAATATAGCTGGGTGCTTGGCTTCATATGTGAGGGTTGAATTTTCAAAACGTCCTCCGACGCGTAATACTCCTTCGTGATCAATAAATGCGGTGAGCCGATTAAATACATGAGTAGCTGGTAGATGATTGCGTGAGCTGATAGTTTTGAGTTCATGTGAGAAATATGTTGATTGAATTGCTTTGACCCAGAATAATTTTGCTTTTTCTATGTGTACTCCAAGTGTTGAGTTAGACTCCTTCCGTAACCCCGACAGAAATTTGTAGAAAAATGCGGTGATTCTGAGTAACTTTTTGAATGATGAATACTTGTATATGAGATCCCAATGATAATTAACTTTTGAGATAGTCATGCAAATAGGTTTCCCTGAGCAAGCCTCTTGAGTGCATTGCTTGTCAGGTTCCTTTGGTTGAGCTGGCCATAAATGTTTGGATTTGGTGAGCCATGGTGGTCCCGTCCACCATAGTTTATGATTCTCCAATTGATTAGTTGTAACGCCTCGAGATGCACAGTCAGCTGGGTTGACGGTGCCCGGAACATACCTCCATTGAGCAGTCGATGAGAGTTCTTGAATTTGTGATACCCTGTTTTTTACGTATTCTTTCCAGCGAGAAGAGTGAGTGCTGATCCACGTGAGTGCAACTTGAGAATCTGTCCACAAATGAGTGCTTTCAATGTCCATTTTAAGTGTGGCTTGGACATACTTCATGAGTTTGGCGAGTAATAGCGCTGCGGTGAGTTCCAACCTCGGGATAGTGAGTCGTTTGAGTGGAGCTACCTTAGTTTTTGAGCATAAGAGAGTAACCTTGGCGCCTGTGGACGATGGTGAGTCAACAACAATGTAAATAACTGCAGCCATAGCAAATTGTGAGGCATCAGAAAAGCCGTGTAGTTCCACTGTTGAGTTGCGACTAGTAAAAAGCCACCGTGGTGTTAAGAGCCTGGCCAGGGCTGTGAGATCTTGTCTGATGCTGAGCCATTCTGAGTTTACTTGAGATGGCAGTAGATCATCCCAATTGAGTTTATGTAACCAAAGCTCTTGTAATAGCATCTTTGCTCTGATTATAACCGGTGAGAGAAAACCAAGTGGATCGAAAATTTGTGCCACTTCTGATAAAATGAGGCGTTTGGTGAGTTTGACCTGTTGAGAAGCTGACACTGTTGAGAATGTAAATGTATCTTGTTGAGTTGACCATTTTAATCCAAGAATTTTGGTTGTGCAATCGTCGAATGAGACTGCTGAATTAATTGATTCAGCTGATGAAATATCGTTGATTAGATCAGGGTCTGTTGAGTGGCATTTTGCAAGTGAAAATCCACCCGCACTGCAAAGATTTTTGAGCTGATGAGCAATTTCAATGAGTTGATCAGCTGTGTCTGCTCCACCAAATATATTATCAACATATCTTCCATGTGTTATCGATGGAACAGCCAGTGGGTAACGATGTCCCTCATCTTCAGCCAATTGAATAAGTGCCCTCACTGCCAGAAATGGAGCTGCTGTTGTGCCATACGTGACAGTGGTAAGGTGATATGGATTTTCGTTAAGATTATCGTCTACCCATAAAATTTGTTGTAGCTCCCAATCTGAGCGATGCACCTTTATTTGACGGTAAATTTTCGTAATATCAGTGGAGAAAATGTGTCGATGACAGCGAAGCCAAATTAAAACGTCTATAATGTTGAGCAACAAAATCGGCCCAGTGTGCATTAAATCATTAACAGATAATCCAGATGAGCTAGGGCTTGATCCATTGAAGACGACACGCAGCTTTGTAGTTGTGCTGTCAGGTCTAAGAACCCCATGATGTGGAAGGTGGATGGTGGATGAGAATGAGACTGCGCTGATGACTCACTTAGCGAGACCCTCAACCTTCCTAATGCCGGAGCATGTGCTTAGGTCATCTCGCCAGGCAATGCATCAGACACAGACAAATGTTCATGAGGTGAGCTTGATGAGTGGACCGCTTGCATGTGACCTAAGTCCTCATATTCCTTCATAAAAATTGTGTAGAGTTTCTGATATTCTTCGTCTTTGTTGAGTCGTCTGAGAATTCGCTGAAGGCACTGATGAGCAGTTTTGTATGAGTTACCCAAATGATTGGTAGATTTTTTAAGTGGAATTCGTACGATGTAGCGACCTGACGAGTCGCGTGAGTGAGGCACTTCTTCCTGAACCCAAAATTTTGTTAATAGCTCTTGAAGACCTACATCATTTTCTTGTAATTGAATATGATGAGACGTAGCTGTTTTATTACCAGTGGAATGGACTGGACCAAGAACCAACCATCCAAAAATTGATAGTTGTGCAACTGGTGCTTGCGGTGAGTATTTTAAGATGTTGGGCATTATAATTTGTCCATATGAGTCAGCACCAATAATGATGTCAATCGCACGAGGAATGAGAAATTCTGGATCTGCCAATTTAAATTTTTCAATATGAGGCCGATGAGTAGTTTCAAATGATGGCAAAATTGTGATTAACGTCTTCAAAATATGCGCATGCGCATGATGACTTCAGATTTTGAGTTTGTGGAATGAAGAGTGAGAGTAACGACACCACAAGTTTGAGTTGCTTTTTTGCACCCAATCCCAATGATTGAGACTGATGAGTGATGACGCGGATGTTGAGTTGCTTAATGAGATTCTCTGAAACGAATGAAAGTTCTGACCCTTGATCAATGAGAGCTCTTATCTTATGAGAAGTGACTGTTGAGTTGATATATACTACTGCAGTCGCAAGCAAAGTTGAGCGCGATGATGAAATAACACTTGATTTTCTGACTACTGCACCTGTTTCTCATTGAGTTGTCTGAGATGTTGACGGTCTTGGTGACTCCAAACTTGTAGATTGTTGAGATAACGTATCATGAAGCATTGTGTGATGTTTTCCAAAACAGGTTTTACAACTGAGTAATGATCGGTAAAATCGAGCGTTATGCCTACCCAGGCAATTGAAACAAAGCCTGTGCTTGACTGCCGCTTCCTTTCGTTGAGTTGGTGATAAATCTCTAAACTGAGAGCAGCTTACAATGAAATGTTGTTGATGACAAATATCGCAAGGATATGGCACTGGTTTCGATGAGTTGACAGTAGAAATTGGTTTAGAAATCACATAATCTTTTGAGGTGCCTTGGGTGAAATGACTGGTGGAGCTGGTGCTGCTTCAATGCGTTCGAGCGCCCTGGCTCTTGACGTGAGAAAATTTTCAAGCTGAGTAAACTTTGGATAATCTTGAGACGATCCTAGAGAGGTTTCCCATGCTTCTCTGGTCTCTTGATCCAAAAATCTTGACACATGATGAACTAAAAGGCAATCCCACATACTTTCAGCCATACGTAATGAGTGTAGGGCTTTGTTTGCTTCCGTCACTGTAGATAATAACTTTTCTAATGACTCTGCCTTTTTTGTAGGAGGGTTGATATTGAAAATGGAATCTAAATGAGAAGAAATTATTGTCCTTTTGTTCTCATATTTAGCTGTGAGAAGCTCCCAAGAAGCTTGTAGAGATTCACCGGTGAGTGGCAGCACGTTGATGAGTTTTGCAGGTGCCCCGCTCATACAACTTCTTAAATAATGAAGTTTTTCAACATTTGTCAAACGGTGATTCTTTAAAATGAGCTGATTAAACAGTTGGCAAAATGCAGGCCAAGACTGATAATCTCCTTCAAACTTGGGCAATGGAATATCAGGGAGCTTGCTCTGAAAACGTGAGATCGAATCCAGTGAGTCGTTCAATGATTGTACGGCTCTAGTTAATGATTGCTTGAGTCGATTTAATGCAAGCTTAGTAGTGAGAACCAATTGAGCTTCAACTTGATGCTGTCCATCAGTGAAATATTCATGCTCCAGAAACGCCTGAGGCCATACCCCTTCTAGATATGAGTGCTCCTTTTTGAAATGTAATGGCAACTCTTCCACTTGAGCTATCAATGTATTCACATCCACTAATGTAGTGTGTTCTTGTGAGGTGGGCAAAGTGTCATGAATACTTCTGAGTGTTTCCAATCGCCCCATTTGGGAGCGTACCTTGAGCGTTAACTCAGCTGGCAACCGTGTTGGTGAATTACAGCGAGACTATGCTTGTTCTGAAACAATGAGCACTACCGGTGAGACGCGGCCTGTACCTGGTGACTTTTCATTTTCGTTCACCATTATGAGATGCGCAAAATTATTTAAAATCGAGTCGTTATATTTTATCCGAAAATTTAATTGAGAAAAATCTTTTAAAGATTAAGTAAAATGACACGCCGATTTTATTTTCAAATAAAAATTGAGAATGCACTTGACGTTGTTTTAATTGAATCAAAACGCACTTCAAAATGAAAACTGTGCTCTTGCAGTGTCACCTTGAAAAAAATAAACGGAACAAAAGTTCACCTTGAAAAGTGTCACGCGTAAGAATTTAATTTTGACCTTGAACAAAGAATATGTTTTTTTGTCAATATGCCGTTGCACCGTACGACTTTGAGAAAAACAAAGTCACACCACTTTACTGCTTCTGCATACCGCAAGTTGTTTTTGTTGTTCCAAATTGAAATGATGCCACTCAATTGTTTTTCAATTTTTTGCACTGCAAATTCTTTTGCTTAATCTGGCTCGAAATGACCAAAATGTTTAGGAATGAGACGAATCCGTATTTAGGTTGAATTTATTTTATTTAATTATAAAACTCTTAAAGCTAAATTTAAAACTAACTATCATGTAATTGTAAGTTAAATGAGACAAAAGAAAAATGGACTGTAAGTTTCAGACGAACAATGAGATGAACCGATCGCTGAGACGAACTTTTTACAACTCAACTGCTAGCAGCGCAACTGTCGCTGTCGGTTTTTCTGTAGCAGTCAAAAGAGAAAAATGTAAACAAAAGAATTACAAATAATTGTAGGGTTGCAATTTTGCTTGCTCCTATTTTTGGTATGAATCCGCAACATAAATATACAGTCAAAATGCAGCATCAAAACATGCTGTTCAACCGAAAAGGTGAATTTTTCTCTATTGTTCCCAAGACAGGGTGAGATGTGACGGCGATTTTTGACGATATAAAAATCATATCACATATTAAAAATCTTTTACTTAACTTAATTAATTTATGTATATATATATAAAAAAATTAAGTCATATTTAAGTTTATAAAATCTTTTTTTCTACCAAATAAATTCCTATAATTTAAGCTTATCATTTCTATTATAAAAACTTAACCAAAAAAATTTTCAACCTAAGTAACGAATATTAGGAAAAACAAGCATAACACGAATGACTACAACATCAAACAGCACAACTAGGTTCATACACGAAGTAATAAGCAACCACAACATAAGCGACTGCAACATCAAACAACACGATGGAAAGTAAGGTCATACACGAAGCCACAAAAATAGCACAACCAACTGACTGGCAACAGATCTACAGCATTAAGTAAAAATTAAAATCGAGGAACCAACAGTCTGTGCAGTGAGCTCGAAGCGCTCACATCGTAGCTTCGCTATATTACCGCCTGGTAGCGATTTCGATTCTCCACGGCAATATAAGCATCGCGTAGTCAATTCAAATTGGACAGTCTTTGCAGTGAGCTCAAAGTGCTCACATCGTAGCTTCGCTATATTACCGCCTGGTAGCGATTTCGATTCTCCACGGCAATATAAGCATCGCGTAGTCAATTCAAATTGACAGTCTGAGCAGTGAACTCAAAGTGTTCACATCGTAGCTTTGCTATATTACCGCCTGGTAGCGATTTCGATTCTCCACGGCAAAATAAGCATCGCGTAGTCAATTCAAATTGACAGTCTGTGCAGTGAGCTCGAAGCGCTCACATCGTAGCTTCGCTATATTACCGCCTGGTAGCGATTTCGATTCTCCACGGCAATATAAGTATCGCGTAGTCAATATGTTAAAGAAATTTTCAAACTACAACATAAATTAATATTTTTTTATTATTATTAAAACCTTATTTAAAATAAAATACACGTATATAATATTTGCATTACTCCACACCTAAAAATGATTTTTTCTAAATAATTTTTCTCTTAAGGGTAGGGGTGTAGTGATCCCACATATTCACTATGACCGACATTAGCTCCCACCAGTTAAATAAAAATAAACAATTTTCATTTGGGTCATATTACTATTTTAGACCATAAATTCATTTAAAGTAAACAAGTCAAAATTTATGGAAAATATTTTCAAGTACATTTTTTATGTGAAAATATTTTCCATGTAAAATAAAATCCATAGCCCAATAAATAATTTTTCAAATTGCATTTGCTTGTGCATTTAGAGCATCTAATTTCAAGCGCAAGTCAAACGTTGACCGCTAGTCAATAACACAAACAACAACGATCGCATGCTTGTGACTACAACAACAAGCGCTCGCTTGCTACGTATTTTTTAAATAGCAACAACTAAATGCACAACCAAATGAAAGAATTATGTTTCACCCTCATGCCAATGACTTTGATTTTTCAAGGCTGAGAATTAGTGTAAACAAATTTACTAATTTGGTGATCAATTCTTGTGATTGGTTATTGCAGCAAAATTGGGTGGAGTTATGAAAAATATTGGTACAATTTTAGTTAAGAAATACTGGTATTTTAAGTATTTAAACTAAGGAAATTCTAAATAAAATTCAGAATTAAGTTAAAACTCAAATGTGGCTTACAGTCTGTTTTCATTTTGATTTTCACCAAGTGCGGCATAACTGCCATTAAAACTGCTTGACTAGCAGAGCTAAATATAAGTCAAAGAAATCTATTTAGAATAGGGAAAAAGTCAGGGGGAGTTGTCTCTAACAGACAAAATACCCCCTTTTTCCCCTACACAGGTAATAAATGTGGAAAGTAATTCACCGTACAATTCGTTACATTGGACTCTGCCGAAAAAGTTAGACAACTCAGGAAAAAAGAAATCGGGGATAGTAATTGATTATAGAAAACTCAATGAGGTTTCTATAAGCGACAAATATCCCATATCAAATATAGACAATATTTTCGACAAACTTGGCAGAGTCCAATATTTCACGAAGCTCGACCTAGCTAAAGGTTTTTACCAAGTTTTAATAAAAAAAGAAGATAGGAAAAAGGCAGCTTTCTCTACAGCAAGACATTTTGAGTTTATGAGAATGCCTTTTGGGCTTAAGAACGCCCCAGCAACGTTTCAGCGTCTAATGAACTCCGTCCTGAGAGATTACGTCAATAAAATTTGTGTCGTTTCCCTAGACAACATTCTCATATTTAGCACATCAATTTAAGAACATAGGGAAAACATACAGAAAATTTTTGACAGGTTACGAGAACATAATCTAAAAATACAAATGGACAAATGTAAATTTTTTGCTAAATCTACTGAATACCTTGGACATATACTGACAACAGATGGCATAATGCCAAACCCAAACAAAGTTGATGCCATATAAAAACTAAAATTGCCCGATACGGCAACAAAAATCAAATCATTCTTAGGAATCACCGGTTATTTCAGAAAATTCATTAGGGATTCTAAGGTCGCATTTGGAATGACGAAATATTTGAAAAAAGATATAAAATTAATATGAAAGACCCACAATACATAGATGCGCTCGAAAAACTTAAAAGATTATTGACAGACTCACCAATTTTAAAATACCCTGATTTTCAAAAGCGTTTTAAAGTTGTCACTGATGCTAGTGATTTTGCAATAGGGGTTATCTTAATGCAAGAGGGACATCCCATAAGCTTTGCTAGTAGAACTCTTAATGTCCATGAAAGAAAATATTCGACGACGGAAAAAGAGTTACTTGCTATTGTGTGGGCAGTAACATATTTTCGACCTTATATTTATGAAAGAACATTTGATCTTGCAACAGACCATCAACCATTGGTATGGCTTAAGTCAAAACATAAAGGTAAAGACATAAATCCTCGTCTTCAAAGATGGCTTCTTAAGCTAGGTGAATACGATTTCAACATAGAATACGTAAAGGGAAAAGAAAATGGTGGAGCCGACTTCCTCAGTAGAACAGATTCAGATTCAGGAGAAATTAATGAACCCTCGTCATTGCAAGGGAACATATTAACATTAGAAGAAGATAACATGAGTACTGCTGCAACAAATCATTCTCAGATAGAGCAATAAAATAATCACTTTCACATACTAGATACCGCTGTGAATAGATTTTACACACATATCATATTGATCCACAATAAAACCATAGAGATATAAGTAATAAACAACAAAAGAAAAATTTACATCAGTAAAAACGACATCGAAATCAATTTTGTGACTGACATATTCAGAAGGTTGTTAAGAAATGGGAAAATTGGTATATATTCCGAATTACCGGATAACGAATACAATATGGTACAACAAAAACTTATCGAATTATTCAATACACACCTTACTTTCTATAAATGCATACACCATGCTTTAGATATGAGAAATGAGGATAAAACATATAAGCATATAGCTAAATACCACAAACATGAAACTGGACATGCTGGAATTACGGAAAACTACGAAGGACTAAAAAAATTGATATACTTTAAAGACTTGAAAACACTTATACAAAAGTACATAAACAATTGTGACACTTGTAAAAGAGCAAAGTATGATAGAAAACCTTTAAAACCAAAACTACACATTACAGAAACACCTACTGACATTAACCAAATTGTACATGTAGATGTATACTATATGCAATAAAAAAACATAACTTCGTAACATTTATTGACAGATTTACAAAACATGCATCAGCACTACAACTGGAAGATAGGAATAGTATTACAATAGTAGAAAAATTACGGCTATTCTTTTCAATTAAAGGTAACCCACAGAAAATGATACTAGACAACGAATTTAATTCAATCAATGTAAAAAATTTTTTAAGAGAAGAACAAATTAACACACATTTCACGAAACATAATAGCCATACTGGGAACGCTGACATTGAAAGGTTTCATAGCTCCATCGCGGAAAAAATGAGAGCGTTAGAAGTTGACAAAAGTCCATTAAATATTCAAGAAAGAATTTTTCAATCAATAGAAAGGTATAATAAATCCATGAATTCGGTAACGAAAAATAGACCAATTGACATAGCGGAGGGAAAAGTTGACAAAACACACTTTACAAACTTGTTAACAGAAAAGAACATTTGATAGACACACTTAATAGAGACAAGGAAATATTTGAACAAACAGAATCTGAAGGATACATAAAAAACTATAAAACCCTAAGGCATAAGTACGAACCCAGATATAGAAAAATTAATCTTAATAATATACATCCGATCAATATTAAAAGACCAACAAAATTTTTAGGTACTTTGGACACTAGCAATTATACTAATGCTGATACCAACAATAGGAACAACCCTAATAATTGAGAAAATAGAAACAAATAACGGATTTGCAAAAATTTCAATCGATAATATAGAAAAAATAGAGACATACAACATTGATCTTTACAGACTACAAAATATAAGGCTTAGTTCAGCTCAGTATAAAAATACAAAAATTATATTTGCTATACAAATACCAAATAAAACTATAGAGGCAAAAAGATATCTGTTTATTCCGATCCCAAATATAAATTCAGAAGAACTAGCTTTTAATAATCAAGAAATTGTAGAATCAGATAAAACTTTATATGATTACAATGGTAGTTCTAATAAACAAAATCTTAGAAAAACAAAATTATGTATATTTAACAAATCCTGTGTAAGAATAACAAATAATAAGACAGAAACAATAGAACTAAAATCAGGATTGATAATATTAAAAAATCAAGTAAACACTTTCATCAACAGTACATGTAGCGAAAGAGAATCCTATTAAAACGGAAATATGCTAATATCTTTTAGTGATTGTAAAGTAAATATTAATAACACAATATTTAGTAATAATAACAAACAATTTCAAGATCATTTTGTAGTATCTTCGAAAATAAATATAACTTATTTTAATAAAGAAGTAACATTCAATGAGATCATTGTGGGACAAGTTGAAAACTTAAAAAAAAATAGAAGAATTAAGATATCACAAGAAAATCCACCAACCTATTACATGGATTTCTTGTATTGCGATCACAATAATAATCATTGTAACAATATTCTTTTATATCTACGTGACAAATAAATATAAAGTAATGTCATTTAAAATAATTTCAAAAACTCAGGAGAGTTTTCAGTCAAAGAGGAGAGGGGTCACTTACTTACTTACTTGGGTGGCCATAACAACCCATTACCGGGTTACGGCCGACCTCAAAAGCTCTCTCCAGGCGCCTCTGCTTTGCGCGCGCCTTCTCCAATCATTCACACCAAGCGTGGATAGGGTTTCCTCGGCTTGGTCTTTCCATCGGAGGCATGGTCTTCCTCTTCGTCGTCGCCCAGCGGCTTCCGCATCAAACACCTTTTTCGCTGGAGCTTCTTCGTCCATACGCACAACATGTCCCAGCCAGCGCAGACGTTGGATAGTGATGCGCTTGACTATGTCAATGTCAGCGTAGAGCTCGTACAGTTCGTGGTTCATTCGAATACGGTAGTCGTCGCCGACGTGAACAGGACCGAAGATTTTGCGAAGAATTTTTCTCTCAAACACCCAAAGCGTGGCTGCATCAGTCTGCGACACAACCCATGCTTCTGCACCGTAAAGTAGCACGGGTAAGATGAGCGTCTCTACTACTCAATTGCTTACTGAGACCATAGTAACACCTATTAGCAAGAGTTAGTCTTCGCTTTATCTCCAGGCTGACATCGTTTTGAGTGTTCACGGCGGTGACAAGATAGGTGAATTCTTTGACAACTTCGAAAGCAGATTGTTTTTCGCAGTAACAAAGGATCCAATACGCCGCGTCTCCCTGTTTGTGGACAGCATATACTTTGTTTTGCCCTCGTTCACCGTCAAACCCACTTTCGCTGACTCTTTTTCGATAGCAGAGAACGCAGCAGTAACATCTCGTTTACAACGTCCAATGATATCAATATCATCGGCATATGCAAGGAGCTGGACACTTTTGTAGAAAATAGTGCCATTACGATGTACACTGGCTCTTCGCAACACCCCTTCCATCACAAAGTTGAAGAGGTTGCAGGATAGTGGATCGCCCTGTCTGAAACCTCGTTCGGTATCAAATGGTTCGGAGAGGTCCCTTCCTACTCTGACGGAGCTGGCTGTGTTGCTCAACGTCATTCTGCAAAGCCGCACCAGCTTCGCAGGTATACCGAACTCAGACATGGTGGCATACAGGCAATCCCGTATCGGGCTATCGAAAGCTGCTTTAAAATCTATAAAGAGATGATGGGTATCGATCTGTTTTTCGTGGGTTTTTTCCAGGATTTGACGTAGTGTGAAGATCTGGTCTATGGTGGACTTACCAGGTCTAAAGCCGCACTGATAAGGCCCAATCAGTGTGTTCGCAAACGGCTTAAGTCTTTCACACAGTACAGTCGCAGGACCTTGTAAGAGATGGCAAGAAGACTGATTCCCCGGTAGTTAGCGCAGATTGTCGTGTCACCTTTCTTCAGTACAGGACAAAGGACACTGAGATTCCAATCGTCGGGCATGCTTTCAACTAGCCATATTTTGCAGATGAGTAGATGCATACACCCTATCAGCTCATCGCCGCCGGTCTTGAACAATTCAGCAGGCAGGCCATCGGCACCAGTCGCTTTGTTGCTCTTAAGTCGTTGGATCACAACTCGTACCGTGTCATGGCTAGGTGGTGGTACGTCCACACCATCGTCGTTGATTAGTGGCATCAGGTTAATTTCTCCAAAGGCGGGATTGGTGGAGTCATCGCCAGCAAGCAGCTTGGAAAAGTGTTCCCTCCATAATCTCAGTGTACCCTGCGTATCCGTAACCAGATTTCCATGTTCATCTTTACAGGTAGATGCTCCGGGCTTGAAACCTTGGGTCAGACGCTTGACTTTTTGGTACAATTTTCGAGCATCATTCCTGCCCCGTAACACTTCGAGTTTCTCACGCTCGTGCCTTTCCTGCTCTCGTTTCTTGCGTCTGAAAAGGCGCCTCTCATCCTTTCTCTTTTCCCGGTAGTTTTCGTGAACGGCTCGCGTTGCTGCTGACTGCAGGGTTCTTTTGTAGGTGGCGTTTTTCACTGCAGTAGCTTCGCGACACTCCTGGTCATACCATTGATTTCGTGGAAGTGGGCGTCGGAAACCAATGAATGTCCACCGGCATCATCGGGTAGAAAGTCAGGTTGAAAGCAGTTCTGAGAGGCGAGCGGAATAGGCTTCGGCCGTCCGATGTGATTGCAGCTTAGCGACGTCCAGCTTTCGTTGCGTACCAGAGCGTACATCCTTTGCATTGCACAGCCGCATGCGTATCTTGGCTGCAACAAGATAATGATCGGAGTCAATATTGACTCCCCGGAACGTACGAACATCTAGCACGCTGGAAGCATGCCTTCCGTCGATCACAACATGATCGATTTGGTTGCGTGTTTTCTGATCAGGGGACAGCCAGGTGGCCTTGTGGATATCGAGGTGTTGAAATCTGGTGCTACTTACTACCATGTTTCGCGCCGCGGCGAAGTCGATCAGCCGTAGACCGTTGTTTGAGGTGGTCTCGTGAAGGCTGAACTGACCGACAATGGGGCCAAATATACCTTCTCTTCCGACCTTTCCGTTGAAATCCCCGAGTACAATTTTAACGTCATGGGCCGGGCAGTGGTCGTATACTTCCTCGAGTCTCGCATAGAAGGCATCTTTGACAGCATCGTCCTTTTCCTCCGTCGGGGCGTGCGCGCAAATCAAGCTGATGTTGAAAAATCGAGCCTTGACGCGGATCGTAGCCAACCTTTCGCTCACAGGTGTGAACCTGGAGATATGGTGGCGAAGTCTCTTGCTTACTACGAATCCGCATTCCAATTCGCGCCTCTCCGCATGGCAGCTGTAGTAGATATCGCAACTTGCTTGCTTAGAGCAACCTTGTCCTATCCATCTTATTTCCTGGATGGCGGTGATGTCAGCCTTAATTTGTCCGAGGGCATCCGCCAATTCGATAGAGGCACCTTCCCTATTGAGGGTCCGGATATTCCAGGTGCATATCCTTAAATCATAGTCCTTTTTTCGTTTGCAGTGGTCGTCAACGTTGAGGGGTTCATTATCCGAGGCTTTTTTAGTCTTCATTGGAGTGTTTTTTCTTACGTGGCGGGTACCAAACCCTGTGCGCATCACAGTTTACTTCCAATGAGGACACGCTGCACACATTCGCTCACTATCTCAGCGGATGCGGAGATAGCTACCCAGATGGAGCCGCGGGGAGGCTGTGTGTCAACTTGCTAATGGTTGGCTCAGAGATCGCTCTGGCAATCCCCAGGTGGAAAGCAATCAGAAACTTTACTCCGATCAACCAAAAGCCACCTCAGGGAGGGGTCACATCAGTAAATAATTCAACTAAACAAGTACCAATTGGCAACTATAATTGTTGTTGCAATTAATAAATAAGTTCAATGACTGAAATCGATTGCAACACAATAACCTTGTGGCGGCTCAACAAAAATATTTTAATATCTTAAAACGGAAATTTACTAAAATATAAAAACGGTGTTTTGTGGTATTGCCCGCGCATACTAAATTGGCATTTCAATTTAACTCCAATTACTTGCCATACCTTTAGTTAATACTCGTTCAGTGTTTCTTAGTCTTGCCCGCGTGCAAATCGGTAAATTCTTTTCGATGATAAATGTTTATTTTATCATCTTACTTGGTACGCTAGGAAACACTTAACCTATTGCGGCAACTTTGTTGCAGTTGATTATCGATTTGCCTTTTTATTTGGGTCGACACAAATATTAGGGTACTTGACTGCGTTCGCATTGTTGCAGCAATGGGATGTGTCATATTTCGTCGCCTCTTGTCCGTGCTGTTGTTTGTGTGCACATATGCAATTGTTCGGATATAAAGGCTAGCGCAACAGCGTTTGTTTAATGTTAAAACAAAACATATCCCAATACAATGTTGCGCTACGGAGCAATAACCGTCGCGATTGTTTTTGTTGTTTCCCGCGCGATTAAATTCGTAATATATTGGCTTTGGTAGCATTCCTTATGGGATATGCTGCTTTAAGCAATTTCGTTCCGTCAGGGCCAACGGGTTCGGCCAGCGGCGACGTCAGCGCTTGAGTTGAGGATCGGTCTTCAACTTGTGACGGCGATTTTTGACGATATAAAAATCACATCACATATTAAAAATCTTTTACTTAACTAAATTAATTTATGTATATATATATATAAAAAAATTAAGTCATATTTAAGTTTATTATATTCTTTTTTTATACCAAATGAATTCCTATAAATTAAGCTTATCATTTCTATTATAAAAACTTAACCAAAAAAATGTTCAACTTAAGTAACGAATATTAGGAAAAACAAGCATAACACGAATGACTACAACTTCAAAAAGCACAACTAGGTTCATACACGAAGTAATAAGCAACCACAACATAAGCGACTGCAACATCAAACAACACGATGGAAAGTATGAGCATACACGAAGCCACAAAAATAACACAACCAACTGATTGGCAACAGATCTACAGCATTAAGTAAAAATTAAAATCGAGGAACCAACCGTCTGGGCAGTGAGCTCGAAGCGCTCACATCGTAGCTTCGCTATATTACCGCCTGGTAGCGATTTCGATTCTCAACGGCAATATAAGCATCGCGTAGTCAATTCAAATTGGACAGTCTGTGCAGTGAACTCGAAGTGTTCACATCGTAGCTTTGCTATATTACCGCCTGGTAGCGATTTCGATTCTCCACGGCAACATAAACATCGCGTAGTCAATTCAAATGGACAGTCTGTGCAGTGAGCTCGAAGCGCTCACATCGTAGCTTCACTATATTACCGCCTGGTAGCGATTTCGATTCTCCACGGCAAAATAAGCATCACGTAGTCAATTCAAATTGGACAGTCTGTGCAGTGAGCTCAAAGTGTTCAGATCGTAGCTTCGCTATATTACCGCCTGGTAGCGATTTCGATTCTATACGGCAATATAAGCATCGCGTAGTCAATTCAAATTGACAGTCTGAGCAGTGAACTCAAGGTGTCCACAACGTATTTTCGTCTCTATTAACGGCCAGTAGCGATTTCGATTCTCTACGTTAATACAGATTACGCGGCTACGAAACCCGACTTCGCTCTCGAACTTTTTCGAGACCGACACCAACGTATTTTCGTCTCTATTAATGGCTAGTAGCAATTTCGATTCTCTACATTAGTACAGATTACGTGGTTTCGAACCCCGACATCGCTCTCGAACTTTTTCGAGACCAACACCAACGTATTTTCATCTCTATTAGTGGCTAGTAGCGATTTCGATTATCTACATCAGGGGTCGACAAGGATTTTATTTCAAGAGTGCAACAAAAAAAACCAACAACAACAACAAATTGTTGGATACGGTACCAAAAGGATTTATTAACATATAAAAGCAACAACGCGCATGCCGGTAGCGCACACGGCAGCGCACCAGTTCGCAAAATTACCAACAGCAAACAAAAATTACCAACAACAAACAAAGCATAGTAAGAATTGTGCGCAGTCGCAAGCGCTACGTATTTACCAACAATGACATGCAAAGCAACAACACGCAAGAGTTGAATTGTTTTGGTGCAGTTGCGCTTGTCAACGATTCAGCGAATTACAACAATACGAAGTTGTTGTAGAAGAGTGCAAAGAGTGGAAAGAGTTAGGCGCTGTCGACCCCTGATCTACATTAATACAGATTACGCGGCTTCGAACTCCGACTTCGCTCTCAAACTTTTTCGAGACCGACACCAACGTATTTTCGTCTCTATTAATGACTAGTAGCGATATCGATTCTCAACATTAATACAGATTACGCGGCTTCGAACTCCGACTTCGCTCTCGAACTTTTTCGAGACCGACACCTACGTATTTTCGTCTCTGTTAATGGCTAGTAGCGATTTCGATTCTCTACGTTTATACAGATTACGTGGCATCAAACCCCGACTGCGCTCTCGAACTTTTCAGACCAACACATCGTATTTTCGTCTCTATTAACGACTAGTAGCGATTTCGATTCTCTACGTTAATACAGACACCGTTGAACTCAACACATCATATAATTAATAAATATTATCGTAGATATATAATGTATACTTAAAGTTTTTATTAAGTTAATTAAGAAATACGAAGAGAAATAAAAATAACATAATTAAAAATCTAACCACACATACAAATATTTTTGTAACGATCCCATATAAGTAGAATTGATCCTGGACACCGACTGGTGTATACTCCGGCAGAAAACATCGTTACAAATGGCGCTCGAGCAGGGACTACGAAAAACAGAAAAAGACTGACTTTGAAAATAAAATACACAGAGAAAATAAAAAACATTAAAAAAAAAACAAGATAAATAGTGAACAAAAAAAAAAAACATTTAAATAAAAAAAAAAAAAACAAAATTAACGTACACAGTGAAAATAAAAACATTTGAGAGACAAATATACATAGTGAAAAAAAAAAACAATTGAAATTTTTTGAAAACATTTAAAAAAAAAAAAGGTCAAACACGGAAGAAGTGTGTCACCAATGCCTGGAACTTATTCAACGCAGAAGTCTGATTCCCAAGGGTCATCAGTAGAAATTACCACACCAACAGAAATTGCTGAAAATCCAACCGTCACCAGTCTTAGCTCTGGTTACACTACCATAATTGACAAAGTAAGAATATGGTCTGAAAAATACAACAGAGGTAAAGATCCATTGGCATTCATCGATCGAATTGAGGAACTCGCAGAGGTCTATGATATCAATAGGGATCAACTTCCACGCACTATGCCCGAGTTACTGCGAGATAGAGCCTTGACATGGTTCAGAAACGACAATGCCGGCTGGAATCATTTAAAAGTGATTTCTGTAACTTTTTCCTGCCGTCCAGATATTTCGAACAACTGGAAGATGATATCCGACATCGCCATCAACGCCAGCGCGAGCCATTTAAGGACTACGTCACTTCAATACAGAACATGATGAGGCACGCTCGATACAGCCAAGCAGAAAAATTGGAAAGAGTTTTTAAGAACTGCCACCCAGATTACCAACTTTATATCCTCAGGAAAAATTTTACTACCCTTGCAGAGCTCACCATTATGGCTGACGATTTCGAAGCAATACGAAGAACCAATAGAGAACTACCAGCATCACAGCCCCGACGCAGTGGCGAAAGGAATTTCATGGTGGCAACCTATGACCGAATAGATATCAGGCTAGCATGCCGTAAGTGTGGACAAAACGGACACTTTTCAAGGGATTGTCGAAATCGCAGGATTATTTTCTGCTGGGACTGCGGTAGAAGAAATATTAGGACCATTGAATGTTGTCTCAGCAAAATCGCGGAGTAATGAGGCTGCCTGCAACTCCGCCATCTCCTACTCAGACATCGCACTAAATCATGACAACCATCGTATTCCAGCCACAGTCGCTCTCGATGAACAGCTAATCATCGGTACTATTGACACTGGAGCTACACGAAGTTTTGTGAGCGAACTCTTAGCAAATGAACTGAGCACCGCCAAGAATCTCATTACGGTAAAAATGGACATAAGACTTGCTAACAACACTCACCGCAGAATGCCCGAGGCAATAATAATGAACGTACGCCTGAGCGATAAGATGTGTCAAATACCCCTATTAGTCTTTCCTGACGCCGTCGACGACTTAATTTTAGGAATGGATTTCTTAACAAAAATAGGAGCAGCTATCAGTTGCGGAGGACAAACTTTAAAATTAAAAGAAGATACAACATGAAGATACAACACTGCAGAGCTGCACCGACGAAGTGTTTGCAAAACAAAACTCAAAACAAAACTCAGAAAACTCAAAAATAAAGGGAATTACCAAAATTTGACAAAATTTTTGGCACTACAGATATTGCTACACATAAAATTGTAATGATGGATGACAGGCCTATAAAACAGAGGTATTTTCCTAAAAACATAGCAATACAACAAATAATGAGGGAAGAGATCGACGAATTAATAAAAAAAAAGGTTGCATCATCCCCTAACATAGCCCATACAGTGCACCAATTGTGATGGTGAAGAAAAAAAATGGTAAATGGAGGCTCTGTGTGGATTATCGACAACTCAACGCAAAATCAACGCCAGACACTTATCCACTTCCTAGGATTCAACACATACTGGATTGTCTACGCGAGGCCAAATATATAAGTAGCTTAGATCTTAAAAATGGATATTGGCAAATCCCGATGGATGAAGGTAGTCGACAATATATAGCATTTACCGTATCAGGATATGGACTCTTCGAATGGCGCGTGATGCTATTTGGCCTCCACTCGGCACCAGCCACTTTCCAGAGAGCACTTGACCGGGTCATAGGACCGGAGATGGAACCACACGCGTTCGCGTACCTAGACGACATCATCGTGATAGGAAAAACCTTCGAGGAACACCTGAAAAATCTTCAAGAGGTATTTAGACGGCTACGAGGAGCTAAACTACGGATAAATCCAGAAAAATGTGAATTTTTCAAGAATGAGCTGAAATATCTAGGACATGTCGTCAGCGAGCATGGAATTCACACTGATCCGTACAAAATAGCAGCCATACAAGAGTTACAATCACCAAGGAACATTCGCAAACTACGACGCTGTCTAGGCATTGCATCTTGGTACCGCCAATTTGTACCAAAATTTTCAGACGTGGTTCGACCTCTCACCACACTTCTCCAGAAAGGAAAACATTTTAAATGGGAAGAACTACAGCAAAAATCATTCGAGGCCCTAAAGAAAAAATTAACAGAGGCACCCATCCATGTCTGTCCAGATTTTTCAAAAGAATTTACGTTACAGACAGACGCCAGCCACTATGGGTTAGGAGTAGTGCTCACCCAAGAGGTAGTTGGCGCCGAAAAAGTCATCGCGTATGCAAGTCGACATCTCAATAAAGCTGAGCTAAACTATTCCCTCACAGAAAAAGAATGTCTGGCGATTATATGGGGAATACGGAAAATGAGAGCATATCTGGAGGGTTATCACTTTACGGTTGTGACGGATCACCTTTCTTTAAAATGGTTAAACTCAATCAAGAGTCCATCAGGAAGAATTGCACGGTGGGCTCTAGAATTACAGCAATACACGTTCAACACACAATATCGAAAAGGCAAACAAAACGTCGTCGCAGATGCTCTGTCCAGACAACCACTAGAAATCTTGTGTCAACTTAACCTGGAAGAGAGCAAAACTTACGATGCTCCTGGCTTAAAAATAAAATAGCGGAAGTCGCAGGAAATCCTCAAAAATACCCCGATTACAGGCTGGAAAACGGAAGTCTTTATCGTCACATACCACAACGTTACAACGGCGAAAATGGCAACCAATGGAAGCTATGTGTAGCCAAACCCTTGCGTAAACAGGTTCTCTGGGAAAATCACGATAGTTCATGTGCTGGCCACTTAGGAATTCGGAAAACTATAGCGCGCCTAAATCAACGATTGGCCCGGCATGTTTCGCGACGCTAAACATCACATACGCTAATGCGAACTATGTCAACGTTATAAGCCCAGTCAACAATTTCCGGCAGGAAAAATGTTTACAAAGCTCTCAGAAGAGATGTGCAGATCTTATATGACCTTTACCTCGGTCAAAACACGGGAACACATTTTTACTCGTGTTCTTTGACAAATTTTCCAAATGGACAGAACTCATACCGCTTCGACATGTCACAACAGCCGCAGTAATACGAGCATTTCGAGAGGATATTAGCAAGATATGGAGTACCAAAGATTTTGATTACCGATAACGGCGCACAATTCACCAGCAAAGAATTTCATAAGTTTATGCATGAAATGGGTATAAAACAGCAATACACTGCACCGTACACACCCCAAGAAAACCCGACTGAAAGAGCAAATCGCACGATAAAAACAATGATCGCACAGTTTACCTCAAAGGATCAGAAAACCTGGGATGAAAGTATTCCTGAAATCTCATTGGCAATAAACTCCAGCATATCCGAAACAACGGGATTCACACCCGCATTTTTAACACATGGCCAAGAGCCAAGGCTACCTAAAACAATATTTGATAAACATACTACTGGGACAGGAAACATCGCTTTAAACTTTAACGAACTTCGCGCCGAGGTTTTAACTCGTCGGTAACCAAGGTTCTGCTACAAAAATTTATAATTTTGCAGGCGGCTAACAAACCTCATATGACTAGTTCTCAACAAAAATTAATAACAATACGGGAGTTTCTTTTTTTCCAAATACGTTATAATATTTATTTCTACATTGGTATGACTTAACCTACTAGTTCACAGTTATTTTAAAATTATTTTACAATGTAGCCGTTTTTCGTTTCCCGACGTTACATGTGCGCAATCCGACGTTGCGTAGCTGCCGTACGATGGATCGTGACGCGGTTACTCCGTCTTATATCTATGTTATGTTGTTGACGACTGTTCTGCCGGCACGAATGATAGCGTTGCACACAGACGTGCGACAGAAACATCAACGGCAAAACTACAGGCGGGACCGAATATTACTCTGCCGACGCGACTGATAGCGTTGCACACAGTCGTACGACAAAATCTTCAACGGTAAAACAAACTACAGGCGAGCCGAATATTATTCTGCCGACGCGACTGATAGCGTTGTACACAGCCGAACGACAGAATCTTCAACGGTAAAAACTACAGGCGGGGCCGAATATTATTCTGCCGACGCGACTGATAGCGTTGCACACAGCCGCACGACAAAATCTTCAACGGTAAAACAAACTACAGGCGAGCCGAATATTATTCTGCCGACGCGACTGATAGCGTTGCACACAGCCGTGCGACAGAATCTTCAACGGTAAAAACTACAAACGGGGCCGAATATTATTCTACCGACGCGACTGATAACGTTACACACAGCCGTGCGACAGAATCTTCAACGGTAAAAACTACAGGCGGGGCCGAATATTATTCTGCCGACGCGACTGATAGCGTTGCACAGAGCCGTACGACAAAATCTTCAACGGTAAAAACTACAGGCGGGGCCGAATATTATTCTGCCGACGCGACTGATAGCGTTGCACACAGCCGGGTGACAGAATCGTCAACGGTACAAACTACAGGGAAGGGTCGAATGCCATTCTGCCGACACGAATGATAGCGTTGCACACAAACGTGCGACAAAATCACTGGTACTAGGTACTACAAGCGCTGAATGTTACTCTGTCAACAGGACTGTTAGCGTTGCACCCAGACGTGCGACAGAAGCTTCAGCTATCTACCTTCTAAGTTACTTGCTAAGGTCTACTACTAACTACAGCTTACCAGAGTGGAGTTGATCAGGCTGCGACTGGCGACCGACTGATCACACTCCAAGTGCGCTGTCTCTTATATACGCTATTCTCACTGCTGAGTGTAGAGAATGAACAGCTGTTTGTCAAGTCTCCACAAACAGCTGTTCCCTAAGTGTTGCCGTTTGACTTAAATTTTAAGACTAAGACTTAGCATAATTTTCTCTTAAAATATAAAAATAACACAGATATTCATTAATTCAGTAAATGATATAAAAAAAATAATAATAATAATAGAAATATATAAATATAAAGGGAAAAAATCGAAGTTTAAGTTGTAGGCGGAAATGCGGCCACTACTTCCGCCTTTACAAAACCCACAAGAAAAGGCCACAAAATTACAAGAAATATTTTCACTCATTCGACGAAATCTAGAGCAAGCAGCAAAAAATCAAGCACGGCATTACAACTTGCGTAGAAGGAACTGGAAACCCAAAATCGGACAGTTGGTATTAGCAAAAACACACCATTTATCGAAAGCAGCAGATAACTTCGCAGCAAAATTAGCCTCAAGATAAGACGGACCCTATGAGATTCTAAATTTTCTTTCACCCGTAATAGCTATTCTGAAGCAGAGAGGACACGACAAAATTCGATCCGCTCACATCAGTGATCTAAAAATATTTCACCAAAAATGCGACGCAGAATCAAGTCCAACAGAACAATAATGAAAATCTAAGACAAAAATATAAAAAAAAAATGAAAAGTAAATTATTTAGGAATGCGACGAATCCGTATTTAGGTTGAATTTATTATATTAAATTATTAAACTCTTAAAGTTAAATTTAAAACTAACTATCATTTAACTGTAAGTTAAATGAGACAAAAGAAAAATGGACTGTAAATTTGAGACGAACAATGAGATGAACCGATCGCTGAGACGAACTTTTTACAACTGCTAGCAGCGCAGCTGTCGTTGTCGGATTTTCTGTAGCAGTCAAAAGAGAAAAATGTAAACAAAAGAATTACAAATAATTGTAGGGTTGCAATTTTGCTTGCTCCTATTTTTGGTATGAATCCGCAACATTCTCCCCTCCATCAGCTGATGATAATTTTTCCTCAAGGTGAGTAGTCGTGTTGCTTGAAACAGGAAGAATTGCTAACTTTATGATAGGTCTGGTAAGAGTTGTTGTTGCAGTTTTGAGTTGAACCACCCTGGTGAGGCCATCTTTTCCTGGTAGTAGTTTGATAACACGAGCAAGAGGCCATTTGCTTGGTGGTAGTCTTTCGTCAGTGATGAGAACTGGTGAACCCACTTCAATATTATTGGATGGGTGGTGCCATTTTGAGATCGCTTGTTGATGTTGCAAATAGTGAGCTGACCATTGAGTCCAAAACTGTTGCAATCGTTGCTGAATAAATTGCCATCATGAAAGTCGCGAGACCGCTAGGTCATGTAGTGATGGCTCTGGAATGGTAGTGAGCGTGCTCCCAATTAAAAAATGTCCTGGGGTGAGTACTGAGATATCGTCTGGATCATCGGTGAGTGGTTCTAATGGCCTTGAGTTGAGAATAGCCTCGATCTGGGCAAGCAGTGTAGTAAGCTCCTCAAAGGTGAGCAGTGTTTCGCCCAATGTACGTCGCAGGTGAAATTTCATTGACTTAACAACAGCTTCTCATTTACCACCCATGTGTGGCGCCGCAGGTGGGCTAAGTGACCAGTAAGTTTTATCGTCAGCAATCATTGAGATTATAAGCTTATGTTCCTGAGAGCTTTGAATGAACAACTTTCAAAGTGTGACATCAGCGTCGAGAAAATTAGTTCCGCAATCTGAGTATATCATGTGAGGGATACCACGCCTTGCAGTAAAACGCCGGTACGTTGCAATGAAACCATCAGTGGAGTAATCTGTTACAGCTTCCATGTGTACTGCTGACGTTGTCATGCAAACAAACACACATATCCAACTTTTTTGTGCCTTTAAACATCGGCCTTTCCATATTTTGATAGTAAGTGATCCAGCGTAGTCAATGCCTGTATGAGAAAAGGCTCGTGAGGTGTGACTCTAGAAAGAGGTAGTTGGCCCATCAGTTGCTGAGCACGAATCCCCCTTTGAAGAGCACACACCACACACCGTAGAATATGCGATTTGACAACGATACTTCCTCCAATTATACAATAAGATTGTCTGATATGAGCCAACGTGAGTTGAGTTCCTCCATGAAAAGTACGTTTGTGAGCTTCGTCTATGATGAGATTGGACAACCTAGAGTTTTAAGGCAATATAGCTGGGTGCTTGGCTTCATATGTGAGGGTTGAATTTTCAAAACGTCCTCCGACGCGTAATACTCCTTCGTGATCAATAAATGCGGTGAGCCGATTAAATACATGAGTAGCTGGTAGATGATTGCGTGAGCTGATAGTTTTGAGTTCATGTGAGAAATATGTTGATTGAATTGCTTTGACCCAGAATAAATTTGACTCCTTCCGTAACCCCGACAGAAATTTGTAGAAAAATGCGGTGATTCTGAGTAACTTTTTGAATGATGAATACTTGTATATGAGATCCCAATGATAATCAACTTTTGAGATAGTCATGCAAAGAGGTTTCCCTGAGCAAGCCTCTTGAGTGCATTGCTTGTCAGGTTCCTTTGGTTGAGCTGGCCATAAATGTTTGGATTTGGTGAGCCATGGTGGTCCCGTCCACCATAGTTTATGATTCTCCAATTGATTAGTTGTAACGCCTCGAGATGCACAGTCAGCTGGGTTGACGGTGCCCGGAACATACCTCCATTGAGCAGTCGATGAGAGTTCTTGAATTTGTGATACCCTGTTTTTTACGTATTCTTTCCAGCGAGAAGAGTGAGTGCTGATCCACGTGAGTGCAACTTGAGAATCTGTCCACAAATGAATGCTTTCAATGTCCATTTTAAGTGTGGCTTGGACATACTTCATGAGTTTGGCGAGTAATAGCGCTGCGGTGAGTTCCAACCTCGGGATAGTGAGTCGTTTGAGTGGAGCTACCTTAGTTTTTGAGCATAAGAGAGTAACCTTGGCGCCTGTGGACGATGGTGAGTCAACAACAATGTAAATAACTGCAGCCATAGCAAATTGTGAGGCATCAGAAAAGCCGTGTAGTTCCACTGTTGAGTTGCGACTAGTAAAAAGCCACCGTGGTGTTAAGAGCCTGGCCAGGGCTGTGAGATCTTGTCTGATGCTGAGCCATCCTGAGTTTACTTGAGATGACAGTAGATCATCCCAATTGAGTTTATGTAACCAAAGCTCTTGTAATAGCATCTTTGCTCTGATTATAACCGGTGAGAGAAAACCAAGTGGATCGAAAATTTGTGCCACTTCTGATAAAATGAGGCGTTTGGTGAGTTTGACCTGTTGAGACGCTGACACTGTTGAGAATGTAAATGTATCTTGTTGAGTTGACCATTTTAATCCAAGAATTTTGGTTGTGCAATCGTCGAATGAGACTGCTGAATTAATTGATTCAGCTGATGAAATATCGTTGAGTAGATCAGGGTCTGTTGAGTGGCATTTTGCAAGTGAAAATCCACCCGCACTGCAAAGATTTTTGAGCTGATGAGCAATTTCAATGAGTTGATCAGCTGTGTCTGCTCCACCAAATATATTATCAACATATCTTCCATGTGTTATCGATGGAACAGCCAGTGGGTAACGATGTCCCTCATCTTCAGCCAATTGAATAAGTGCCCTCACTGCCAGAAATGGAGCTGCTTTTGTGCCATACGTGACAGTGGTAAGGTGATATGGATTTTCGTTAAGATTATCGTCTACCCATAAAATTTGTTGTAGCTCCCAATCTGAGCGATGCACCTTTATTTGACGGTAAATTTTCGTAATATCAGTGGAGAAAATGTGTCGATGACAGCGAAGCCAAATTAAAACGTCTATAATGTTGAGCAACAAAATCGGCCCAGTGTGCATTAAATCATTAACAGATAATCCAGATGAGCTAGGGCTTGATCCATTGAAGACGACACGCAGCTTTGTAGTTGTGCTGTCAGGTCTAAGAACCCCATGATGTGGAAGGTGGATGGTCTTCCTGATGCCGGAGCATGTGCTTAGGTCATCTAGCCAGGCAATGCATCAGACACAGACAAATGTTCATAAGGTGAGCTTGATGATTTGACCGCTTGCATGTGACCTAAATCCTCATATTCCTTCATAAAAATTGTGTAGAGTTTCTGATATTCTTCGTCTTTGTTGAGTCGTCTGAGAATTCGCTGAAGGCACTGATGAGCAGTTTTGTATGAGTTACCCAAATGATTGGTAGATTTTTTAAGTGGAATTCGTACGATGTAGCGACCTGACGAGTCGCGTGAGTGAGTCCTTTTAAAATGTTCTTCGCATTCTTGTTCTTCAGATGTTAATTGAGTACTAGATTCAATAGGCACTTCTTCCCGAACCCAAAATTTTGTTAATAGCTCTTGAAGACCTACATCATTTTCTTGTAATTGAATATGATGAGACGTAGCTGTTTTATTACCAGTGGAATGGACTGGACCAAGAACCAACCATCCAAAAATTGATAGTTGTGCAACTGGTGCTTGCGGTGAGTATTTTAAGATGTTGGGCATTATAATTTGTCCATATGAGTCAGCACCAATAATGATGTCAATCGCACGAGGAATGAGAAATTCTGGATCTGCCAATTTAAATTTTTCAATATGAGGCCGATGAGTAGTTTCAAATGATGGCAAAATTGTGATTAACGTCTTCAAAATATGCGCATGCGCATGATGACTTCAGATTTTGAGTTTGTGGAATGAAGAGTGAGAGTAACGACACCACAAGTTTGAGTTGCTTTTTTGCACCCAATCCCAATGATTGAGACTGATGAGTGATGACGCGGATGTTGAGTTGCTTAATGAGATTCTCTGAAACGAATGAAAGTTCTGACCCTTGATCAATGAGAGCTCTTATCTTATGAGAAGTGACTGTTGAGTTGATATATACTACTGCAGTCGCAAGCAAAGTTGAGCGCGATGATGAAATAACACTTGATTTTCTGACTACTGCACCTGTTTCTCATTGAGTTGTCTGAGATGTTGACGGTCTTGGTGACTCCAAACTTGTAGATTGTTGAGATGACGTATCATGAAGCATTGTGTGATGTTTTCCAAAACAGGTTTTACAACTGAGTAATGATCGGTAAAATCGAGCGTTATGCCTACCCAGGCAATTGAAACAAAGCCTGTGCTTGACTGCCGCTTCCTTTCGTTGAGTTGGTGATAAATCTCTAAACTGAGAGCAGCTTACAATGAAATGTTGTTGATGACAAATATCGCAAGGATATGGCACTGGTTTCGATGAGTTGACAGTAGAAATTGGTTTAGAAATCACATTATAAGACGTTGTTTTCTTTTGAGGTGCCTTGGGTGAAATGACTGGTGGAGCTGGTGCTGCTTCAATGCGTTCGAGCGCCCTGGCTCTTGACGTGAGAAAATTTTCAAGCTGAGTAAACTTTTGATCCAAAAATCTTGACACATGATGAACTAAAAGGCAATCCCACATACTTTCAGCCATACGTAATGAGTGTAGGGCTTTGTTTGCTTCCGTCACTGTAGATAATAACTTTTCTAATGACTCTGCCTTTTTTGTAGGAGGGTTGATATTGAAAATGGAATCTAAATGAGATGAAATTATTGTCCTTTTGTTCTCATATTTAGCTGTGAGAAGCTCCCAAGAAGCTTGTAGAGATTCACCGGTGAGTGGCAGCACGTTGATGAGTTTTGCGGGTGCCCCGCTCATACAACTTCTTAAATAATGAAGTTTTTCAACATTTGTCAAACGGTGATTCTTTAAAATGAGCTGATTAAACAGTTGGCAAAATGCAGGCCAAGACTGATAATCTCCTTCAAACTTGGGCAATGGAATATCAGGGAGCTTGCTCTGAAAACGTGAGATCGAATCCAGTGAGTCGTTCAATGATTGTACGGCTCTAGTTAATGATTGCTTGAGTCGATTTAATGCAAGCTTAGTAGTGAGAACCAATTGAGCTTCAACTTGATGCTGTCCATCAGTGAAATATTCATGCTCCAGAAACGCCTGAGGCCATACCCCTTCTAGATATGAGTGCTCCTTTTTGAAATGTAATGTGCAACTCTTCCACTTGAGCTATCAATGTATTCACATCCACTAATGTAGTGTGTTCTTGTGAGGTGGGCAAAGTGTCATGAATACTTCTGAGTGTTTCCAATCGCCCCATTTGGGAGCGTACCTTGAGCGTTAACTCAGCTGGCAACCGTGTTGGTGAATTACAGCGAGACTATGCTTGTTCTGAAACAATGAGCACTACCGGTGAGACGCGGCCTGTACCTGGTGACTTTTCATTTTCGTTCACCATTATGAGATGCGCAAAATTATTTAAAATCGAGTCGTTATATTTTATCCGAAAATTTAATTGAGAAAAATCTTTTAAAGATTAAGTAAAATGACACGCCGATTTTATTTTCAAATAAAAATTGAGAATGCACTTGACGTTGTTTTAATTGAATCAAAACGCACTTCAAAATGAAAACTGTGCTCTTGCAGTGTCACCTTGAAAAAAATAAACGGAACAAAAGTTCACCTTGAAAAGTGTCACGCGTAAGAATTTAATTTTGACCTTGAACAAAGAATATGTTTTTTTGTCAATATGCCGTTGCACCGTACGACTTTGAGAAAAACAAAGTCACACCACTTTACTGCTTCTGCATACCGCAAGTTGTTTTTGTTGTTCCAAATTGAAATGATGCCACTCAATTGTTTTTCAATTTTTTGCACTGCAAATTCTTTTGCTTAATCTGGCTCGAAATGACCAAAATGTTTAGGAATGAGACGAATCCGTATTTAGGTTGAATTTATTTTATTTAATTATAAAACTCTTAAAGCTAAATTTAAAACTAACTATCATGTAATTGTAAGTTAAATGAGACAAAAGAAAAATGGACTGTAAGTTTCAGACGAACAATGAGATGAACCGATCGCTGAGACGAACTTTTTACAACTCAACTGCTAGCAGCGCAACTGTCGCTGTCGGTTTTTCTGTAGCAGTCAAAAGAGAAAAATGTAAACAAAAGAATTACAAATAATTGTAGGGTTGCAATTTTGCTTGCTCCTATTTTTGGTATGAATCCGCAACATAAATATACAGTCAAAATGCAGCATCAAAACATGCTGTTCAACCGAAAAGGTGAATTTTTCTCTATTGTTCCCAAGACAGGGTGAGATGTGACGGCGATTTTTGACGATATAAAAATCATATCACATATTAAAAATCGTTTACTTAACTTAATTAATTTATGTATATATATATAAAAAAGTGAAGTCATATTTAAGTTTATAAAATCTTTTTTTCTACCAAATAAATTCCTATAATTTAAGCTTATCATTTCTATTATAAAAACTTAACCAAAAAAATTTTCAACCTAAGTAACGAATATTAGGAAAAACAAGCATAACACGAATGACTACAACATCAAACAGCACAACTAGGTTCATACACGAAGTAATAAGCAACCACAACATAAGCGACTGCAACATCAAACAACACGATGGAAAGTAAGGTCATACACGAAGCCACAAAAATAGCACAACCAACTGACTGGCAACAGATCTACAGCATTAAGTAAAAATTAAAATCGAGGAACCAACAGTCTGTGCAGTGAGCTCGAAGCGCTCACATCGTAGCTTCGCTATATTACCGCCTGGTAGCGATTTCGATTCTCCACGGCAATATAAGCATCGCGTAGTCAATTCAAATTGGACAGTCTTTGCAGTGAGCTCAAAGTGCTCACATCGTAGCTTCGCTATATTACCGCCTGGTAGCGATTTCGATTCTCCACGGCAATATAAGCATCGCGTAGTCAATTCAAATTGGACAGTCTGTGCATTGAACTCAAAGTGTTCACATCGTAGCTTCACTTTATTACCGCCTGGTAGCGATTTCGATTCTATACGGCAATATAAGCATCGCGTAGTCAATTCAAATTGACAGTCTGAGCAGTGAACTCAAGGTGTCCACAACGTATTTTCGTCTCTATTAACGGCCAGTAGCGATTTCGATTCTCTACGTTAATACAGATTACGTGGCTTCGAAACCCGACTTCGCTCTCGAACTTTTTCGAGACCAACACCAACGTATTTTCATCTCTATTAATGGCTAGAAGCAATTTCGATTCTCTACAGTGATACAGATTACGCGGCTTCGAACTCCGACTTCGCTCTCGAACTTTTCCGAGACCGACACCAACGTATTTTCATCTCTATTAATGGCTAGTAGCGATTTAAATTCTCTACATTAATACAGACTACGCGGCTTCAAGCTCCGACTCGCTCTCGAACTTTTTCGAGACCGACACCAACGTCTTTTCGTCTCTATTAACGGCTAGTAGCGATCTGAATTCTCTACGTTAATACAGATTACGCGGCTTCGAACTCCGACTTTGCTCTCGAACTTTTCCGAGACCGACACCAACGTATTTTCATCTCTATTAATGGCTAGTAGCGATTTCAATTCTCTACATTAATACAGATTACACGGCTTCGAGCTCCGACTTCGCTCTCGAACTTTTTCGAGACCGACACCAACGTCTTTTCGTCCCTATTAACGGCTAGTAGCGATTTCAATTCTCTACGTTAATACAGATTACGCGGTTTCGAACTCCGACTTCGCTTTCGAACTTTTTCGAGCCCGACACAAACGTATTTTCGTCTTTATTAATGGCTAGTAGTGATTTCGATTCTCTACATTAATACAGATTCCGCGGCTACGAACCCCGACTTCGCTCTCGAACTTTTCCGAGACCGACACCAACGTATTTTCATCTCTATTAATGGATAGTAGCGATTTCGATTCTCTACATTAATACAGATTACGCGGCTTCGAGCTCCAACTTCGCTCTCGATTTTTTTCGAGACCGACACCAACGTATTTTCGTCTCTATTAACGGCTAGTAGCGATTTCGATTCTCTACATTAATACAGATTACGCTGCTTCGAACTCCGACTTCGCTCTCGAACTTTTCCGAGACCGACACTAACGTATTTTCAATTCTCTATTAATGGCTAGTAGCTATTTCAATTCTATACATTAATACAGATTACGCGGTTTCGAGCTCCGACTTCGCTCTCGAACTTTTCCGAGACCGACACCAACGTATTTTCATCTCTATTAATGGCTAGTAGCGATTTCAATTCTCTACATTAATACGAATTACGCGGCTTCGAGCTCCGACTTCGCTCTCGAACTTTTTCGAGACCGACACCAACGTCTTTTCGTCTCTATTAACGGCTAGTAGCGATTTCAATTCTCTACGTTAATACAGATTACGCGGCTTCAAACTCCGACTTCGCTCTCGAACTTTTCCGAGACCGACACCAACGTATTTTCATCTCTATTATTGGCTAGTAGCGATTTCAATTCTCTACACTAATACAGATTACGCGGCTTCGAGCTCCGACTTCGCTCTCGAACTTTTTCGAGACCGACACCAACGTCTTTTCGTCTCTATTAACGGCTAGTAGCGATTTCAATTCTCTAAGTTAATACAGATTACGCGGTTTCGAACTCCGACTTCGCTCTCGAACTTTTCCGAGACCGACACCAACGTATTTTCGTCTCTATTAATGGCTAGTAGCGATTTCAATTCTCTACATTAATACAGATTACGCGGGTTCGAGCTCCGACTTCGCTCTCGAACTTTTTCGAGACCGACACCAACGTATTTTCGTCTCTATTAACGGCTAGTAGCGATTTCAATTCCCTACGTTAATACAGATTATGCGGCCTCGAACTCCGACTTCGCTCTCGAACTTTTCCGAGACCGAAACCAACGTATTTTCATCTCTATTAATGGCTAGTAGTGATATCAATTCTCTACATTAATACAGATTACGTGGCTTCGAGCTCCGACTTCGCTCTCGAACTTTTTCGAGACCGACACCAACGTCTTTTCGTCCCTATTAACGGCTAGTAGCGATTTCAATTCTCTACGTTAATACAGATTACGCGGCTTCGAACTCCGACTTCGCTATCGAGCTTTTCCGAGACCGACACCAACGTATTTTCGTCTTTATTAATGGCTAGTAGCGATTTCGATTCTCATCATTAATACAGATTACGCGGCATCGAACTCTGACTTCGCTCTCAAACTTTTTCGAGACCGACACCAACGCATTTTCATCTCTATTAATAGCTAGTAGCGATTTCGATTCTCTACATTAATACAGATTACGCGGCTTCGAACTCCGACTTCGCTCGAGACCGACACCAACGTATTTTCGTCTCTATTGACGGCTAGTAGCGATTTCGATTCTCTACGTTAATACAGATTACGCGGCTTCGAACTCCGACTTCGCTCTCGAACTTTTTCGAGACCGACACCAACGTATTTTCGTCTCTATTAACGACTAGTAGCGATTTCGATTCTCTACGTTAATATAGACACCGTCAAACCCAACACAACGTATAATTAATAAATATTATCGTAGATATATAATGTATACTTAAAGTTTATATTAAGTTAATTAAGAAATACGAAGAGAAATAACAATAACATATTTAAAAATCTAACCACACATACAAATATTTTTGTATAGATCCCATATAGGTAGAATTGATCCTGGACACCGACTGGTGTATACCCCGGCAGAAAACATCGTTACAAACTTAAGCAACAGCAAAGAAATATTTCAGTCTTTTCCGAAGCTTAAAACCTAATAGTTAATTTACGCTCCGGCCTATTCGACAGTTTATTTAACTTCACCCGAAACAATGTCAGATAATAAAAGTAAGGACAAAATTTTTCTTCTATTTTCCAAAGATTTTAAGCCTAGCAGAAGACAGCGCGCATCTTATGGTGGAAGAAGAGTAACAAAGTTAAGAGAACGTAAAGCAAATCTAGTAAAAGATTTTTGCACTCTTTCAAGCCTGGAAATATGAAATACATAATAGGGATTCCAGTATATTCTAGCCTATTAAATTATTAAAAATTACCATAAAGTGATAAGCTAAGCATTCCGCACACACCTTGATGAAAAAAGAAGATAATCCATCATCATCAAGACTAGTCGAAGACTTAAGGCTATTAATACCTTTTAACACATCATCAAGAGTTAAAGAAAGGGACCCAAAATCGAACACAGGATCTACATTACCAGTAACCTGAGTATAATGGTTAGTAGGTAATTCGAAGTTTGACTTAAAAAAATCAGCAAAAAAGTTTGCCGAACCTAGTGCATCATTAGATACTTTATCACCAAAATACATCAAAGAAGGAATGTTAGAGCAACCTTTTTTAGATTTTACATATCGCCAAAAAGATTTAGGATTTGACTTTATATTAACTTCAAATTTGGAAACATATTGGTCATAAAGGTATTTATTATACCCTACACCGAGGGTATATTCACTTTGTCCATCCGTTTGTAACACATAGAAGGAGGCGTGGCAGGTATGGAAAAGTATATATATTCTTGATCAGCGTCACCACCTGAGTCGATTTAGCGATGTCCGTCTGTCTGTCTGTCTGTCTGTCTGTCTGTCTGTCTGTCTGTCTGTCTGTCTGTCTGTCTGTCTGTCTGTCTGTCTGTCTGTCTGTCTGTCTGTCTGTCTGTCTGTCTGTCTGTCTGTCTGTCTGTCTGTCTGTCTGTCTGTCTGTCTGTCTGTCTGTCTGTCTGTCTGTCTGTCTGTCTGTCTGTCTGTCTGTCTGTCTGTCTGTCTGTCTGTCTGTCTGTCTGTCTGTCTGTCTGTCTGTCTGTCTGTCTGTCTGTCTGTCTGTCTGTCTGTCTGTCTGTCTGTCTGTCTGTCTGTCTGTCTGTCTGTCTGTCTGTCTGTCTGTCTGTCTGTCTGTCTGTCTGTCTGTCTGTCTGTCTGTCTGTCTGTCTGTCTGTCTGTCTGTCTGTCTGTCTGTCTGTCTGTCTGTCTGTCTGTCTGTCTGTCTGTCTGTCTGTCTGTCTGTCTGTCTGTCTGTCTGTCTGTCTGTCTGTCTGTCTGTCTGTCTGTCTGTCTGTCTGTCTGTCTGTCTGTCTGTCTGTCTGTCTGTCTGTCTGTCTGTCTGTCTGTCTGTCTGTCTGTCTGTCTGTCTGTCTGTCTGTCTGTCTGTCTGTCTGTCTGTCTGTCTGTCTGTCTGTCTGTCTGTCTGTCTGTCTGTCTGTCTGTCTGTCTGTCTGTCTGTCTGTCTGTCTGTCTGTCTGTCTGTCTGTCTGTCTGTCTGTCTGTCTGTCTGTCTGTCTGTCTGTCTGTCTGTCTGTCTGTCTGTCTGTCTGTCTGTCTGTCTGTCTGTCTGTCTGTCTGTCTGTCTGTCTGTCTGTCTGTCTGTCTGTCTGTCTGTCTGTCTGTCTGTCTGTCTGTCTGTCTGTCTGTCTGTCTGTCTGTCTGTCTGTCTGTCTGTCTGTCTGTCTGTCTGTCTGTCTGTCTGTCTGTCTGTCTGTCTGTCTGTCTGTCTGTCTGTCTGTCTGTCTGTCTGTCTGTCTGTCTGTCTGTCTGTCTGTCTGTCTGTCTGTCTGTCTGTCTGTCTGTCTGTCTGTCTGTCTGTCTGTCTGTCTGTCTGTCTGTCTGTCTGTCTGTCTGTCTGTCTGTCTGTCTGTCTGTCTGTCTGTCTGTCTGTCTGTCTGTCTGTCTGTCTGTCTGTCTGTCTGTCTGTCTGTCTGTCTGTCTGTCTGTCTGTCTGTCTGTCTGTCTGTCTGTCTGTCTGTCTGTCTGTCTGTCTGTCTGTCTGTCTGTCTGTCTGTCTGTCTGTCTGTCTGTCTGTCTGTCTGTCTGTCTGTCTGTCTGTCTGTCTGTCTGTCTGTCTGTCTGTCTGTCTGTCTGTCTGTCTGTCTGTCTGTCTGTCTGTCTGTCTGTCTGTCTGTCTGTCTGTCTGTCTGTCTGTCTGTCTGTCTGTCTGTCTGTCTGTCTGTCTGTCTGTCTGTCTGTCTGTCTGTCTGTCTGTCTGTCTGTCTGTCTGTCTGTCTGTCTGTCTGTCTGTCTGTCTGTCTGTCTGTCTGTCTGTCTGTCTGTCTGTCTGTCTGTCTGTCTGTCTGTCTGTCTGTCTGTCTGTCTGTCTGTCTGTCTGTCTGTCTGTCTGTCTGTCTGTCTGTCTGTCTGTCTGTCTGTCTGTCTGTCTGTCTGTCTGTCTGTCTGTCTGTCTGTCTGTCTGTCTGTCTGTCTGTCTGTCTGTCTGTCTGTCTGTCTGTCTGTCTGTCTGTCTGTCTGTCTGTCTGTCTGTCTGTCTGTCTGTCTGTCTGTCTGTCTGTCTGTCTGTCTGTCTGTCTGTCTGTCTGTCTGTCTGTCTGTCTGTCTGTCTGTCTGTCTGTCTGTCTGTCTGTCTGTCTGTCTGTCTGTCTGTCTGTCTGTCTGTCTGTCTGTCTGTCTGTCTGTCTGTCTGTCTGTCTGTCTGTCTGTCTGTCTGTCTGTCTGTCTGTCTGTCTGTCTGTCTGTCTGTCTGTCTGTCTGTCTGTCTGTCTGTCTGTCTGTCTGTCTGTCTGTCTGTCTGTCTGTCTGTCTGTCTGTCTGTCTGTCTGTCTGTCTGTCTGTCTGTCTGTCTGTCTGTCTGTCTGTCTGTCTGTCTGTCTGTCTGTCTGTCTGTCTGTTGAAATCAAGTTTACGGGAGAACCAAGAGAGCTAATGGAATGAAACTTTCACACACAGGTCACATCTTCTTGCAGGCATCTTGCTATTGAAAATGGGCGAAATCGGTTAAATGACACGCCTACCGCCCATACCCTATGCATATATACCCAGGCCAATTTTGAAAACAGTTGCAGCGATTTTGATGAAAATTGGTGATTTGATGCACATATGAACAAGATTAGAATTAGGTTAGGTTTCAAGTTTTCAAAGCTTCCTACAGGGGCGTGGCACAGCCCTCAATTTTAACCTTTATACCACCATATCTCGTAAGCCGTGCAAGATATTGTTATGAAATTTGGTAAACGGATACATATCAAATATATCTTGAGTTGAGATAAAAGTGGGCAGAATTGAAAGAGTGGGCGTGGCACTTTTTAACTGTTAAAAATTTTGATTCCGTATATCTCCGAATTGGCACAAACGATTTTCATAGAAATCTTGGAGATCATGCCGCTGAAAGCTGTCATCAATACAAGCTCAGCGTCTTTATTGAAAAAACTCGTTGAAGGGCGTGGCACCACCCACAATATTTATAAACGTTATATTAAGAGAACGAACAACGTAATCGTGATGAAATTTAATGAGGTAAATATACTTGCTGTAAGGTCTTTTATTACAAAAATTTGGTACAATAGTACCTGGCGGCGTGGCACCTCCCATATAAGCAAAAACTGTTTAATGTTATAAATAGTGTACTAAGAGAGTAGTCTTCATAAAATTTGGTGTTTAGATGTCAGTTACTATAGGCTTTAAAAATAAATTAGTTTTGACAGAATTGCATCAGTGGGCGTGGCACCTCCCATATTAACATAAATTTGTAAGCACTGTTTTAAGTAAACTATTGCAGCAATTGCTATGAAATTTAATGAAAGTGGTTCAGTTACTGAATCAAAAGTGGCTGAAATAGCACCAGTGGGCGTGGCACCTCCCATACAAATAAAATACGGTAAATGGCATATTTATCGAAATAAGTGAGCAATCATACTAAAATTTGGTGTTAGGGGTTTGCTTATGAAAAGCTATTTCTGGATCAAAACCGGGCTGGATTGTACCAGTGGATGTGTCACCGCCCTAAATTTTAAATTAAACTGCAGCATATATCGCAAACTATACAAGCTATTGTGTTGAAATTTAATATGAGGATTTCGGTCACAAAAATAATTTGTTGAACCAAAAGTGGGCGGAATTGGAGAAGTGGGCGTGGCATATTTCAAATTTTTCACTTTTATTCGATTTTTCAACATTTTCCATATTCTTTCGACTTTTTCAACCCTTTAACTTTTTCCAATATATTCTGTATGTATTTGTTCGACTTTTTCAACCTCTTTCAACTTTCTTTATAAGTTTCTTTATTTTTTCGAATTTTTCATCAATTTTGAATAGTTTCAAATTTTTTCAACCTCTTTCTTTTGTTTTAGAGTTTTTCAACCTCTCTCAACTTTTTTCAACATTTTGCATATATTTACGACTTTTCAACATTTTTCAACCTCTGTCAACCTTTCTAACAATTCACATTTTTTTCGACTTATTCAACCTCTTCAACGTCTTCTTAACATTTGATGAAAAGGTACTTTCAGTGCAGTGTAGGGTATGTGAGTTTCGGTCTGGCCGAAAATAGCACGTTAACTTGTTTAAAAAATTAAATTCACGCATAAAATGTCTGTATTTTAAAAATTAGCAATATTGCTTGGTAATTAAATACTTTTTGTAATATTTCGTACGTAATTTTTTAAGTTTTTTTAAACCATTCGAATACCAAGGCAACTTAAAAACACAATCTTTCACCTTAGGTACATATTTATTACAAACCGACGAAATAAACTTCTTAAAAGAATTAAAACAGGACAAGGTGTCTAAGTGGTAGAACTCACTATCCCAGTCAATATTACTAAAAGCAGTTTTTACTAAGTTAAAATTACAAATTTTAAAATTGAAATGAAAAGTACGAACTTTGTTAGAAAAACTTAGATATTTGTAAAATAAAAACTTAAGCTCTAGAGGTACATGATGCAGAGTTCGAACTGATAGTGGAAAATGAGAAACATATTATAATTAATGTTACTGGAAATAAAAACTTAGTCCAATAATCTGTTTAAACCATTAAAGCAATTATTAATTTGAATAAATTCAAGCTCAGAAAATTTATCAATAACATACATTTCAATAATACTATTAACATTAGATGCAGAGAGATAATTAGAACCAGGCAGTTGGGACCAGGAAATACCACATAGATTAAAATCACCAAAAACCATCAATTGGCATTTATCAGTAGGAAAAGATGCAACTAATGCAGATATATTATCCACATGACATTTGTACAAGTCCAGGATACTGTTAGGTGGCACATAGGAAACAGTGATGTAGAGAGTTTCAGATAAACCCTTGATCACCACACATAACTGGTCCAAAAGCACATCAGCATTTGCCAACAACTCTGATGTAGAAATAAGATTACGATTGACCGCAATTAAAACGCCACTACCACGAAGACAACCAATTGCGTTGATGTCACGATCTTTTCTATAATTGTTGTACAGACGAGGATCAAAATATTCTTCACTGTAAAACTTTTCGTTGAGCCAAGTTTCAGATAGTATAATTATATCATAATCACATTCAGAAGTACAGGCAAACATTGAATTTGTTTTAGTTCTGAGGCCAGAAACATTTTGGTAATAAATTTTTAGTGAATAATTACTAACAGATTTCCTTACGTGGCTTTCGTTCGAGTTACCACTTTTGGAAAAAACTGAAAATCCTTTACTTTAACTACAACAGGCCACAAATTCGGATCTATGATTTTTTCCGCATCAACTCCCAATTTAAAATTTACAGTGCATCATTATCAACATCAATATAAAGTAGTAATTAAGATGATATGAAGTAATAAAGTTAATTTTTTAAAATTAAATTTTTTTTAATTTGTCCGCTCAACAATAACGTAAATCGCGCAGTATTGGGAAGTCCATAAATTACGTGAGTGACTTTAGCCTGTGCGTAGGAAAATTTGAAGAGTGCTTAGGAGTCACACAAACACTTACAAATCTGTTGCCAATTAATACTTTTATGTAAAAAATTTTCATGCGACACGGCTCTTTCATTCGTTTGCCCAATGTGAACGTATAGTAAAATTATAAGCTCATGATTTTTACTGAAATATAATAATCCCTCCCCCCTCCAGGCAGGAGGGGGATTACGCTGTCCGATTATGCGACCTTTGCTGAGAGAATTTTTTTAAATTATGGTGCCTATATGGTAATGTTAGGAATGGTTTGCACAAGGCCTGAAGAAAAATTTACACCATATCGGAGAGGACGTATGGCACCTGGATATTGGCGACTCATATGAACCTTAAAACAATTATATTATAAAGATTTTTTGAATAATTCTGTGGCAACAAGCAATAACAGCTTAAGCCGATCTACGATGACAATCCGAAACAGTATAAGTTGCATGCTTATACTCAAAACTTATGTTGTCTGGCTTTGTGATGGTGTATGTCGGCGTTTACACGAGGAAAGTCTGAGAGACAAATTCTTGTCCATTCTCTTTTGTGATTTTCGTTTCGCGTTTGCAAGATATGACAAATTTTTTACCTCGTCCCTTTCGCTTTTCCCCTCTTGCCTACAAACAAGGAAACTTTGCGGCAAGACTTTCCTCGTGTAAACGTTGACTATCAATTTCAGCTGTTATTGCTTTTGACCACAAAATTAGTTACAAAATACTTACTCTGTCCGTTAAGATTCAGAATCCTGCGATTTCAGAATGTTTATTATATATGCGTTTTACATACATACATTTGAGTTTAGCGAAAAAAAGAAGGAAATATATAAAAAAAATTTTAATTTTAATATTTATTGTCGAGTATTTCTTTTATGATATAATGTCTAGAATATTCCTTCATAAACAGCTTTGTAGTTTTCATAAGCTGACAATATAAAACAGTCTGGTTTCTGCAATGTATTCAATGATTTAACTCGCAATTTCCGTGAATGGTTTTATAGACACCTGAATGATGCAGGTATGCGGCATTTGTAAAGTAACCTGCAGTTATACACCAAGACAAGACACCTAATGAATTCCAAATTTTTTTGTACTGAAGTTTAATAATTTCTCACGTATTTCAAAATCACGTTTAAGATTGGAGTAAGTTAGAAAATATCATCTACAAAATTCCGTTGTGTACACATTTAATAATGGATGGATTGGCTTTTGGTTGATCAGAGTAAAGTTTCTGATTGCTTTCCACCTGGGGATTGCCAGAGCGATCTCTGAGCCAACCATTAGCAAGTTGACACACAGCCTCCCCGCGGCTCCATCTGGGTAGCTATCTCCGCATCCGCTGAGATAGTGAGCGAATGTGTGCAGCGTGTCCTCCCTGGAAGTAAACTGGGTTGTGCGCAGGGTTTGGTACCCGCCAAACCCTGCATGGATGGATAGGACAAGGTTGCTCTAAGCAAGCAAGTTGCCATGCGGAGAGGCGCGAATTGGGATGCGGATTCGTAGTAAGCAAGAGACTTCGCCACCATATCTCCAGGTTCACACCTGTGAGCGAAAGGTTGGCTACGATCCGCGTCAAGGCTCGATTTTTCAACATCAGCTTGATTTGCGCGCACGCCCCGACGGAGGAAAAGGACGATGCTGTCAAAGATGCCTTCTATGCGAGACTCGAGGAAGTATACGACCGCTGCCCGGCCCATGACGTTAAAATTGTACTCGGGGATTTCAACGGAAAGGTCGGAAGAGAAGGTATATTTGGCCCCACTGTCGGTCAGTTCAGCCTTCACGAGACCACCTCAAACAACGGTCTACGGCTGATCGACTTCGCCGCGGCGCGAAACATGGTAGTAAGTAGCACCAGATTTCAACACCTCGATATCCACAAGGCCACCTGGCTGTCCCCTGATCAGAAAACACGCAACCAAATCGATCATGTTGTGATCGACGGAAGGCACGCTTCGAGCGTGCTAGATGTTCGTACGTTCCGGGGAGTCAATATTGACTCCGATCATTATCTTGTTGCAGCCAAGATACGCATGCGGCTGTGCAATGCAAAGGATGTACGCTCTGGTACGCAACGAAAGCTGGACGTCGCTAAGCTGCAATCACATCGGACGGCCGAAGCCTATTCCGCTCGCCTCTCAGAACTGCTCCTTCAACCTGACTCTCTACCCGATGATGCCGGTGGACTTTGGGCGCATATATCCCGCTCCATGCGCTCTGCCGCTGAGGAAGTCATTGGTTTCCGACGCCCACTTCCGCGAAATCAATGGTATGACCAGGAGTGTCGCGAAGCTACTGCAGTGAAAAACGCCGCCTACAAAAGAACCCTGCAGTCAGCAGCAACGCGAGCCGTGCACGAAAACTACCGGGAAAAGAGAAAGGATGAGAGGCGCCTTTTCAGACGCAAGAAACGAGAGCAGGAAAGGCACGAGCGTGAGAAACTCGAAGTGTTACGGGGCAGGAATGATGCTCGAAAATTTTACCAACAAGTCAAGCGTCTGACCCAAGGTTTCAAGCCCGGAGCATCTACCTGTAAAGATGAACATGGAAATCTGGTTACGGATACGCAGGGTACACTGAGATTATGGAGGGAACACTTTTCCAAGCTGCTTGCTGGCGATGACTCCACCAATCCCGCCTTTGGAGAAATTAACCCGATACCACCAATCAACGACGATGGTGTGGACGTACCACCACCTAGCCATGACGCGGTACGAGTTGTGATCCAACGACTTAAGAACAACAAAGCGGCTGGTGCCGATGGCCTGCCAGCTGAATTGTTCAAGACCGGCGGCGATGAGCTGATAGGGTGTATGCATCAACTCATCTGCAAAATATGGCTAGTTGAAAGCATGCCCGACGATTGGAATCTCAGTGTCCTTTGTCCTGTACTGAAGAAAGGTGACCCGACAATCTGCGCTAACTACCGGGGAATCAGTCTTCTTGCCATCTCTTACAAGGTCCTGTCGACTGTACTGTGTGAAAGACTTAAGCCGTTTGCCAACACACTGATTGGGCCTTATCAGTGCGGCTTTAGACCTGGTAAGTCCACCATAGACCAGATCTTCACACTACGTCAAATCCTGGAAAAAACCCACGAAAAACAGATCGATACCCATCATCTCTTTATCGATTTTAAAGCAGCTTTCGATAGCCCGATACGGGATTGCCTGTATGCCACCATGTCTGAGTTCGGTATACCTGCGAAGCTGGTGCGGCTTTGCAGAATGACGTTGAGCAACACAGCCAGCTCCGTCAGAGTAGGAAGGGACCTCTCCGAACCATTTGATACCGAACGAGGTTTCAGACAGGGCGATCCACTATCCTGCAACCTCTTCAACTTTGTGATGGAAGGGGTGTTGCGAAGAGCCAGTGTACATCGTAATGGCACTATTTTCTACAAAAGTGTCCAGCTCCTTGCATATGCCGATGATATTGATATCATTGGACGTTGTAAGCGAGATTTTACTGCTGCGATCTCTGCTATCGAAAAAGAGTCAGCGAAAGTGGGTTTGGTATATGCTGTCCACAAACAGGGAGACGCGGCGTATTGGATCCTTTGTTACTGCGAAAAACAATCTGCTTTCGAAGTTGTCAAAGAATTCACCTATCTTGTCACCGCCGTGAACACTCAAAACGATGTCAGCCTGGAGATAAAGCAAAGACTAACTCTTGCTAATAGGTGTTACTATGGTCTCAGTAAGCAATTGAGTAGTAGAGACCTCTCTCGCCCGACAAAACTGACACTCTACAAGACGCTCATCTTACCCGTGCTACTTTACGGTGCAGAAGCATGGGTTGTGTCGCAGACTGATGCAGCCACGCTTTGGGTGTTTGAGAGAAAAATTCTTCGCAAAATCTTCGGTCCTGTTCACGTCGGCGACGACTACCGTATTCGAATAAGCCACGAACTGTACGAGCTCTACGCTGACATTGACATAGTCAAGCGCATCACGTCTGCGCTGGCTGGGACATGTGTGCGTATGGACGAAGAAACTCCAGCGAAAAAGGTGTTTGATGCGGAAGCCGCTGGGCGACGACGAAGAGGAAGACCATGCCTCCGATGGAAAGACCAAGCCGAGGAAACCCTATCCACGCTTGGTGTGAATGATTGGAGAAGGCGCGCGCAAAGCAGAGGCGCCTGGAGAGAGCTTTTGAGGTCGGCCGTAACCCGGTAATGGGTTGTTATGGCCACCCAAGTAAGTAAGTAACACATTTAATAATGTAAAGAGGTCAGCTTCAGCAATTTCAAAATTAGGTTTTGCAACACGAACTTTCATTTGTGCGGCTCCAGATGATGGCTTTGCAAATATCGGCTGTACTTGTAACATTGCAGCAATCGAGGTTATCTCTTCAGAGCAACCTTTTTCACCAGACATACATAATATTTTTCCAAGCATGGGCCCAAATGGCACTTCAGCTAGAAAGCACATCAAAGGTTGTATCAAATTGCCTTTATCGTAAATAAAGCAAATAAAGTCTCAATAACAGTAAGCAGATTTTTAACAGGTGGCAGTGAAGAAAAATAGAAACGTGTTAAAAACTCTTCATTATAAAGGCGATACACTTTGCCACCACTGCGTTCAAGTCGTAGCGCACGTTGTTGTGCAGTGGGCTTATGGGCGCCATTACAATTTTATAAGATAAATCTTTTGCATTAATCCAATTTAAATAACACCTTCCGTACATCCTTGATGGCGCTTAAGGTAAGGTTTCACGATTAATACAATCTTGCTAAATCTGAAAATGAATAATTTAAAAATGTAATAACATATTAAGTTATATTATTTGCCTTTTTATTGCGAGTCCAAAAATCTTCTTTTCTATTGCAAAAAGCAAATTAGAAATGTCAAAAGCTGTGGCAAAGAATACAAAAGAAGCGAAAGTCTCGGCAGAATACTAATACCAGCGCAAAACAAAAACTAATTTTTTATGTACATTTTGAAACTCACCCCGTTGTGGTGACTATTTTATATGTGGCTTCACCACTTGAGTGCTCTTTACACGATGTGGATTTTCCATATGGACTGTCACTTTTTCCATATGGAAAGTCATACATATCGTGTAAACGAAAAAAAAATTAACATATGGTAACGCTGTATGGATTTCCATATAGAAAAATTTGATTTAGAATCAGAATCAACATTGCGTAAGGAAATTACTTTAATTCGGGAGATAATGCTTTACGCATCACAGTGTCATTTTTAATCAATAGTGGACACACTTTATTGCGCAACTCGGTAAAAGTGTCGATTGACATCCTCATAAAATTTTTGAATGCTCCAGGATCTTCAATTTGGAACTCTTTGAGAACCATGGAAGCATATCCAAAATTCTCATCTCTTCTCAATAGCCATTTGTGACTCCACAATTTCCTTTTTATATATTTCTTTTTTTTCAATTTTTGCTTCTTTTTTTTTACTAAAACCGCAATTGTTAATGCACACGCCGCTATTATTTGATTATCGCGTTCCATTTTAAAATGTTTATAAATGATTTTATGTCAACAGCTGATTCATTTTATGTTAACAGCTGATTGATTTCACACATGAAAAGTACATATCGTATAAACACGACAAAAATTTACTCATGGATCATTAATATGAAAATCCACATGGAAATATCCAGATGGAAAATCCACATCGTGTAAAGAGCACTTTAGGGTGTTTTATTCCAAATTTGGAATATACTTGAATTTTTTTGGTTATAAATGAAAATTTCATTACTTTTTAGACAAAATATAGGATATTATTAAATAAACTTAAGAAATAAAATAGTAAGCGATACCTCTCATTGTTTTTATATGTAATAATCAATTTAGATTTTTCCTTAAATCATCACATATGGCAACTTACTAATCTGTCAAATTCGACATTATAATTGTCGTTGTTGTAATAGTCATTGTTGTTGTTGGTAGTCATTGTTTTTGTCCATAAATACATAGTATCCATAAGAATTTATTTCATTTTTTTTATTTTTCGGTCAAAAAGGGGATAAATAGTAAAAAATATGCAACAAACTATATACCATTTGAAAGGAAATAAGTTGAGCTTTTTTGTCATGCTAAAAAAATACAAGTTATTAATACATTTTTTGGAAAAAATTGGTCAAAATTTCAGAAAAATTGTCACATCTCCAAAACTATGAGTTAGATATCAAAGATTTACAGCTCATTATTGTTTGCCATTAAATTATCTATCTTATGACATTCATGTTTTTGATATCTATTCAGGAGTTCCCAACTTATAAGGACTTTTACAAAAGCTATATCCGCAACTTCCGATGGCTATATATCCGAAACCAGATCCAAGCGTCACTTTTTTTCATTATTTTTATTTCCATTTTAGGGGGTTAAACAACAACAAAAAATTGGATTGAAATTCGTAATATACTATATTCAAACATAAGCTACAAAATAAAATCAAATTACACTTTTATCAATGTTTTGTCACATGAAACTGCACATCATTTACATTAGTTGAAGTATGAACATTAGTAGAAGCAGCAGCTAATTGCGGCGGCGCAATGGCGGTAGTGATTGATTGCAGTAGCTATTGTATGTGGTGGTGTGGCACCAGCGCTTGTCGGCAGAGATGCGTTATTTTACTTTTGCTTGCAGCAAGTATGACCGGGACGACAGAAGGTGCCCGTTACTGCACTGCCGTCGTAGCAGCAAATATTTTGTTGAATACGCGCACATCAATGCCAGCATTTCTTTCATTTTGAGCATGATGATTTCGTTGCTGTTACTGTTACGATTCGATCAAAGTCAGCATTCTTAGCAAATGTTGATGGGATAACTCCAAGTGCATGAGTAAAGACATGCGTCAGCAGCTTCTGATGAATGGCAGTAGCCACAAACATTGCCTGAAAACCACAGTTGTAGCGAAGCAGTACGCCCGTATTGCTGCTGCAAGGAAACCAAATTAGTGTAAATTTATTTTAATTGTGATTTTAATAGTAAAAAAGAATTCTATTAGTTAAATTCATTAATTTTAAATTATGTGATCTCTTACCTTCTTTCACGCTGTTTTGATATTTTTCAATTGTCATATTTAGAGAAACTTCAAAATCAGCTGTCCTTATTCACCAAGGCTAAAAAAATTTCACCAAACCCTCGTATGCATTAATCCTTTCCTTTTCCCCCGCTCTAGTACGAACGTGTGGAAAATTTTACACCTTATCGCAGCAGAAAAACCACGCACCTTCACACGTGAAACTTATTCACCACACTTTTTTCACAAAATTTCTTAATATTCAACCTCCTTTCATAGCTTTCTATACAAAACTCTGAATAATATGAAGAATATTATATACACCCAAACAATAATTATGATTTTTAAAAATCAAAACTGTACCCAAGTTCTCTTGCAAGATCCAAAAAACATTGCAATTTCATTTTGAAATCTTCATATTTTTGCATATTTTCAATATTTTTTCATTTCACTACGGTGTTAAGAAGTTGCCACTACTGTGAATTATATATCGTCTATGTCGTAAAATGTGTGGAAAGGTATTCTCGTTAAGCAAATCAATTACCCTAAACGAAAAATATCAATATTATTGTTTTAGTATTCCATTAAGATTTTGAAAAATAATTTCATATAATTATTCGGAACATAAATGTTTGAGAGATTACAATTAACTTTTATACAAAAGGCCAATTTTTAATTTCACTAGTATCTATTATATGTTCAGTTTGAATGTATTTCTTCTTTCGTGAAAATTAAGTCCAAACTTTCGTTTTAAAATTTACTTAATGGATGTTTATCAGCAAATTTTTTGATTTTTACATCATCATTATGGGATTTACTTTTCTTATATTGTTTTTCATACCACTTAAAATTTGCACAAAAAACTTTTTGTGTCTTGCAATATCTCGGATTCCACTATTTGGCACGTTGTATGCATATTTGAGAGTTCATCCATTTATTAACTAATCAGTCTGAATTAAGCGGACAGCGATGAAAAAAGTTGAGAATCTACTTGCTTATAATCACGATCATAAGTAGACGTAGCAAAAAAACTAAATTGCAAGTTGAAATTGAATTTAAAAAATGCGACAATTGAGATAATCCCTCCTATCGATAATTTCGTACTAAAATCCTTTTTTTTATCTTATGTCAGTTTTTTATGGAAGTTATTTCAGCGACAAAGAAAAAACGTTCATTGCCGTTTGCATATTTTGTAAAACAAATATAAGGGAATTTCAAAACAATTCTTAATTATGAGAACAAACCATATGTATACGAAAAAACAAGACACATAGATGGTGACACATAAATTTTATTAATATACAACATTTGTTCGCATTATTACAATTAATACATGTAATAACTTATTATTGTGCTATGTACATACTCTTATTAATATCTTTTTAATTCCCCAAGTTTTGCCTAAATCGCCCATTAATGCCCAAAGTCGGAAATAAATTTCCAAAAAAATTAGTTTCCAACATACGGGTACTTTGTTTTTTGCGAAGTTTGACAATCAATACGTGAGAGTGAAAAATTTTGGCGCAAAAGACTTTCACTTCTTTGGATATTCTTTGGCTGTGGTGAGCTGTTGTGAAATTCAAAACGGTTCACTGCAGCTCACCACCCTTTTACCCACAGAACCAAAACTGTCATGAGGGATCCACCCGGCCAGCACCCGCAATTTCCCCTTTGCTAAAGGGATCTTGCCAGTCTCCATCTCACCTTCCCTCATCCACAAGAGGCAAACTTGCGCTTACCACACTATGCCACTTGTTAAAAAATTCTAAATATGGGATTTGCGGGAAATCGTATGGAAAATCAAAATGAAGATTTTCCCCGTACAAACTCTTTTATAAAAGTTTGATTTTCATTTTGTTTACAGAAACACTAATGTATTATCTTGAAACAAGTTGCATCGGATAATCATAATTCGTAAAAAGTAATTCTAAGGCAGATATATATGTAAGTAAAATCACATTTTCGATATATCACACCGAATTATAGCGTTCACAATTTAAAAAAAATGGTTTCGATTGTTTCTATTCCACTTTTTTTGGTTAAAGCCCAATTTCCATGTGATTTTTCTTGAACTTATCTTATTAAATTTTTGTAAGAAAGAAAAAGCATGCGAGCACAACCTAATGCGCTTTGAGAATGCGAGACTGAAGAGGCACACATTTGCTATTTTTTATAGCATGTAATATTCTCCGTGATTTCGGAGATCAGAAAGTTCAAAAAGTTGAACTTTTTTATTAAAGTTGATTACATGCTATAAATTTGGCAATCATTTTTATAGTTGCGCTATAATTTTATGTAGTGTCAAGTTTGACAGTTTTCAAAATAAAAACAAAAGTCAATGAAAAAAGGTTACAAGGTGCTGAGTTTCTCAAAATTTAGTTTAAATTGTTGAAAATACAATTTTAAAAAATAATATAAACAAGTTAAGTAAGTAAAAAGTATAACGATTGCTATTTTAACGAAAATTAACATATTTCTTTTGTCAAAGTCTTGCAGCATCAACACCAAAATCAGCACCATCATGAACGACAATCAATTGTTAGTGGAAAATGGTAGTACTATTTAATTTCCTTTCACGATTATTATTATTATTCCATATTTATTTTTTTATGAAACATAGAGCAGCTTATTGAAGCAGTGCGGTCACGGCCTGCACTTTGGAATATGTCAACAATGAGCTACAGGAATATTCAAAAGCGACAACTCTTGTGGATGGAAGTGTTGGCAGAAGTTGGTAAGATCGTTGGCGTTGTTTGTTTCTGATGAGGAGCTTGAAAAAACAAATTCCATAGCTGCCATTTCTTCTTTTTCAAATTGGTTCATTTTGAGTTTTAGTTTTGGTAAAAAAATTGTCATTTGTTTACAAATAAACAAACCGAATTGTCAAACTCTTATAGCAAGATTGACATATATCCATCTCACCCATTATGGCAAAAAATCTGTGAAATTCAATACGATAAGTTCAAGAAAAATCACATGGAAATTGGGCTTAACCCTGAAAGTATGCTTTAATTCACAAAAAGTATATTAAAAGCCCCTTCAGACTATATGAGAAGTCATATAAAAAGTCTTATGAGTCGTCAAATACGACAACTCTCATAGTGTGAACATTTTTATATTACACAAATGAGTTGACATATGAGGAAGCATATGACTATTTTGACATTTGATTCAAGTCTATCTCAAAAGAGAAGTCATATGAGTTTCTTGTTAAAAAAAAATTGCTTACAAATAAAAATTAATTCGATAGATAATGCCATAATTACTATTGAGAAAAGTCAAGTTCTCTTAACATAAATCATATCAGTATGAACACAATAAAATAAATCTTATGCGATTTGACATATCATATGCAAAGACATACAAAAAAAATTTTCAAAAAAGCATATGACTTCTCACATAGTCTGAAGGGGCTTTAAGTCTAAAATTGTATAAGAGAAAAAGTACATCGGTTTTATATAAAAACCAGCATCATAACTGAGTTAAATTGCTTTGAAGATAATGGCCCGTATGCATAAAACTGAGTAAAATCTTTTACTCGAACTATTTGCTCAGAAATGTAGTATTTACTCTGAAAATAACGAGTGAAAAATTTCGTATGCATAAAAATGTGAAAATGACATTTGAAATATTTACTCTGTTATACGATAGCTTTTACTCAGTTTCGTATGCATAAAAACGGAAAAAAGCGAGTAAAAGCTACAATTACTCAGAAAATCCTGAGTCTGCTATTTTGTTGACTCGAAGCATTTACTCAGAACATTTTCGTTGTTTTGTTAGTAAGTTATATTCAGTTTTTTTTTTGTAAAAAATAGCATTTTTTGCACAATTTCAAGTTTATTTATTTTAGGCTTGCCTGAAAGTTGGAAAATATGGTGATTTTATTCTGAAAGCAACGGAATCGCAAATGGTTCTATTCAACCTTTATGATGATTGGCTTAAGACCATTTCTTCTTATACCGCATTCAGTCATTAAATTTTGATTTTGTGCGCTCTAGATGTCCAACCATAAGATAAGTCTACAATCGCAGAAGCTCATCATATTTGGTGAACATTAATCGTGGTGAAAGATGAAGTGAAACTTAAGCACTTGTTTTTGGCTGATTATGGCAAAAAGAACAATGTAGATGCCTAACTAACACAATCAGAAATTCGTGATCTCATTTTGGGTATGGAAATTATTGCACCAACGGCGCAACCCCACAAATTGCAGAAATTTAGAAGCAAACTAAGGAGCAAAATCAAATTGCTGAAACTATTAGTCGCAATACCAAAAAACATGGTGATGAAATTATTACATTGACTACCTCCGACTATGAAACGCTAACATTCAGTTCAAAAGAAGATTGGCGTGTGCGTGCCATTTTTGCGACGAATTTACATTTGCGTAAGAATGACATTTACGTTAGCTCTAATGACAATAAAGAGACTGGTTACACGTATATTTTGCCTAAATATAGGCTATCAGCCCACTCGGCATGAAACGTTTCTGAAATCTTTCAGAAAGCTTTCATATGAAACGTTACACCTTTCAGAAACGTTTCTGAAAGGTTTAATTTTCACTTCAGAAAGCTTTCTGCAACGTTACAATGTCCGCTTTTTTGCTTTCATTTGAAACGTTTCTGAAACGTTGCAGAAACGTTTCATGATTTGTTTTTTTTACTTTCATTTGAAACGTTTCTGAAACGTTGCAGAAACATTGCATGTTCTGAAATGAATTTTGATCAAATTATCAAAATAAGTTGTGTTACATAAACTAATAGAATTTACTCTTGCAATTTTTTATTATATACAAGTTTCTTAAGAGTAATTACTCATAAAAAATTCACATTTTTGAGTATCTTAACAATATATTATTTTAAGTTTGTCGATGGTTTTGACTGCCTGGTTGCCGGTCCTTTTTTATTCTGCAAATCAATTTTTATAATTAGTATACTTGAATATGCACAGTATGTACAAAAAAATGAAAAAATTGTAGTTCCTACCTTTCTCTTTCAGCTCTAAGCATTGCTCCCGACAGCCAGGGTCCAATAGTTTTAGACCGTAGGACTTTTTCATCCATATTTTCGTCTTTTAACTTTGCAGCCTCTGAAACAAAATAAAAAAAATTGCATAAAATATGTATTACTTTCCATTAAACACAGGACATTGTGAACAAACAAACAACACTGTGTATCTATGTATATATAAAATGTATGCTTACTTATTAGGCTAAGTTCACACGAGCGTTTTGTCAACGCGCGTTGGCTATTGCGTTTTTTCAACGCAGGTTTTGGTACTTTTCACACGGCAGTCAACGCGCGTTATTTATTCGTACAATAATCGTCATTTCTTCAAAATTATTGGTAAAATTTCAAAATTTTGCGTATTATTATTGTAGACCATTAAATTATTTTTCTTATGACACCCATACTACTGATATCTATTCAGGACCTTACAAACAAAAAATACAGCTGAGATCCAACGCGCGTTTTAGCATAACACCGACGTTGACAAAACCAACGCGCGTTCAACGCACGTTTCATCAACGCAACGTTGATGGTGTGGCTTGCTGCATAAAGTAGTGTGTTATGCTGAAACGCGCGTTAGCTAACGCGCGTTGACAAAAAGCTCGTGTGAACCGAGCCTTAGGCATTTATAAAATGTTGTAGTCTTCAACGGCACTTTTGGGGCTAAATCGTTGCCCTCTCCATCCTTCTTTTTTAAAAACTTCCCGTCCATATTAAATTTTACGGCTAAACAGTTAGACATGAATCGGTCTAAAATGCCTCGCACTAACTCATGATGGGTTTCTCCTCCGAGACTTTTCATGTACCGAGCCTGAAAATGCACAGAATATTCCCAAATCGTTCAACACGATGCTGTTTTATTAGAAAAATAAATAAATTTACCGTATCGTCGTAGAAGTGTTTCTTGCTCAGATTTTCTTCAAATATCATGAATTCTTCATAATTTTTCATGGGCAGTTGTTGTTCCATGCTGTCAGCAATATCCTGAAAATTGAGCTCCTGACGCCGTACGGTGCTCCCTTCTTCCAAATGCGTGAGACGCATTTTTATCTCTTTTTGAGAATGAATGATGGAATTAACTTTTTTGGTGAGAAGTTTGACTCCCTCTGAAACAATGAAGTAGATTAAAAGAACATTCCAAAGGATACAATAAACAGCAAGTACAAAAAAATCGTAAGACGACAGAAAAAATGTATTTTTAAAAATTTCACTTAACGACGATATACTGGAAATTTTGAGTTAACTAATGGCCACGCGATTAACGCACGTTTTTTTAACGTTCGTTGGAACATATATGTAATCACATATATGTAAGCACATATATGTAATCAAAAAAAGTCGCTCGGATCTGGTTTCGGATATATAGCCATCGGAAGTTGCGGATATAGCTTTTGTGAAAATCCTTATAAGTTGGGAACCCCTGAATGGATATCAAAAATATGGGTGTCATAACATTGATAATTCAATGGCCTACAATATTGGTGAGAAAATCTTTGAAATCTAAAATTTTTAAATATTTACCCCCTTTTTCATCGAAAAATAAAAAAATTTATTCAATAAATTCCTATGGAAACTATGTTTTTATGGTCAAAAACAATGAAAATATTTAAAAATTTACAACAAGCTATACACCATTTTAAAGGGAATAAATTAAGCTTTCTTACCATGCTAAAAAAGTTATAGGTTAATAACACATTTTTTGGAAAAAATAACGGTTTTTTAAAAAAAATTGGTCAAAATTTCAGAAAAATCGTCATATCTCCAAAGTTATGGGTTAGATTTCAAAGATTTGCTCACCAATATTGTAGGCCATTGAATTATCTATGTTATGACACCCATATTTTTGATATCCATTCAGGGGTTCCCAACTTATAAGGATTTTTACAAAAGCTATATCCGCAACTTCCGATGGCTATATATCCGAAACCAGACCCGAGCGACATTTTTTTTTGCGATTTTTGCTTCCATTTTAGGGGGTAAAAAACAACAACAACAACAAAAAATGATTGGAGCATGGGAGTCACGGTAAACCTGTGCCTAAATTTTAGTTTTTTAAGATGTACATTATTGGCCAAAACTTAAGCACCCCCTTAGTACATTTTTCAACTCATAAGCTTACATACCTTTTGCTGCTATAAGCTTGGCGAGATCTATTATCTCCCATACATCAGGATCTGGCTGCTCCTGATTTACCAGGCATTCCTGGATGTCAGCCTGTTGCTTGTGAGGCGGATACCACGCCTTGGTCCTGTCGCTGCTTAACCATCCGGACAAGATAATTCTATAGTCGTTTTGCTTAACTTTGTATAGGTAAAACTTTTTCTCTGCCATTTTTTAATTCTGAAATAAAGAAAAAACTGGCTTACAAGTTACTGTATAAATAAACTGTAGAGTATACTTACATTACTTCAATACAATTCTTCTAACTTTTTCCGCGATTTTAAGCTTTTTTTTATAAAATAAATAAAAGCTGAAAACAAGAACTTTTTAGATAACTTTAACCTTTCTTTTGAAATTGACTTCTGCTCTAACGCTAACACACACGCGAACGACTACACCCGAAAACATGTCTGTACTCGTCAACGTACAAAACGAAAGAGGACTTTAAGCTGAAATCGCAATGCGGCGTTCGGTCGGTCGCGCTTTGGCCAACTTTGATCGGCGTTTGAAAAACTTTGCTAAAATGTACGACATTGTCAAAACGCCCGACCTTACTTTTTGTAAATCATAATGTTGCGAGCGTCTGTCATTTAAACATTGTCAATAAAAGAAATTCTATTTGTCAGTTTTTTGCTTAATTTTGTCGTGTTTTTTAGTTTTGATTGTTATTTTCATAAAATAAATAGATTTGAACGAAATAGATAATTTAGTTGACCTCATTTTGTCACTGCATGAAGCGCTGGGTAAACGAGAAGTGTCAAAAGCACGTTCTAGTAGAAAGTAGCTCTATTCGAACTTTGGGTATGGCGTTGATCGTATTTACGATAAAACGCAACGCAACGCCTGAGGTCGCATTTAAGAATACAGCATAAGCATGCATTGTTTCTACTTCAGCTGTCAGAGTGCGACCGACCGAACGCAGCATTGCGATTTCAGCATAAACCTTTCGCGTTTTTATATTTTTCACGTGTCACGAACAAAGACATAAAAAATCAAAATTTGACAATTTTTTCTAATTGACAACATAATTTGAATTGCATTGACGCTGTTTGTGAAAAAATTAAAATTTTATTAACGCAACATAATTTTCATAATTTGCATTTTTATTATTGGGGTAAGTATAATCTTTTAATTCTTTTTTTAGGCTGTGGCCGCAGTAATATAAAATAAAACTATTAATGTTTTTCTTTCAGTTTTTTAATTTTCCGATATTGAGGTTATACTTTCTAACCATCATCAAGGACAATTGAGGATTTGAAAAAGAGGCTACGTCTGTAAGTCTTATTGTTGTGTCGTACGTCTCATTGTTGTGTCGTACTCTCGTCAACGGTAAGTACAAACAAACAAAATAAATATAAATAAACTTCTATCTATTCTAAGCAAAACGCCGTTTATCTACTAACATGAAACGGATCGTCAAAAGATTCTCCGCTTACTCGAAAAGACACCAACGTCGTCTTTTACAGCGCCAAACAAACGTTGAGCTTTGGAGAATTCTGGACAACATATTAAATTCTCAACGAGAAAGATATCTACCTCTTCCCCCCGCAGAAGAAACTAATCCTAACGAAACACTTTCTGCAACGGATCGAAATGTGTGTGAATTCGAAGAAACTACAAACACTACTTCAGGTAAACTTTTCAATTTTGGGCTAAAACTTACTCAAGCTCCCATTCGCCAATTTTAATTAAACCAAACTTTTTTTGTTTGATTTTCGATTCTAACAATATATAGAAGCATCTCAGGAACAGTGGCAATGGCGGCCAGTTGAGGACTTTAATGACGATACTAGCAGCGTACATAGCTATGATTATCCACCTTCAATTTCAAGTGACGAAGATGATTCAGACTTCGAGACCAAATAAGACAAATTTGTCAAAGAAGTAGTGGGTTGGATGAAAACGCATACTGTGTCAAGAGAAGCTTGTAATGATTTGCTATGTATTTTGAATACATACACATCTGTGCGGTTCCCTGTAGACTCCAGATCACTTTTAAAAACACCAAAACATACGAATATTGTTGCTGTTTGTCAAGGACAATATTGGCACAGTGGCTTAGAAAAGGCTGTTATTGAGATTTTAAAAAACGAGAACATTTAAGCATCTATGACGATTTTGTCAACATGAACGTTGATGTCGATGGTGTTCCGTTAGGCAAATCTGCGATAAAATGCCTCTGGCCCAAATTGTGTTCCGACAGTATTATAAAAGATGCTGATGTCATTGGCGAAGTAGAAACCAGTCCAAGTGCAAGCACGGTTCTCTGCAACATGATTCTTGCAAGACATCGATGTCTTGATCAAGTACTTATTTTCGTGTATGTATACATTCTTTTTGGCAGAGAACATAAAATATACTCATTTTTGTTCGCACTTACAGGTTTTTCGCGTACAGAAACGCATTTTGAACTAAAACCTCTGAAAACCTGTAAATTGCACTAAAGCATTATTGTACGGGAACGCAGCTAATATATATTATTTCATTGTCTCATAATTTTTTAATATAAATATGTGAGCTATTTATTATAAATATAATAATTTGAATTATAAATTTCTAAAACTTTAAATAAATGTAATAATTGGTATTTATTATATATTGATACAATTTTTATTCTAATATGCATATATATTTATTTAGATAAATAAAAAACATTGGTTCTATAACCCGTCAGAATATTTACACATAAACGACTTCGCTTACAATGTGCCAGAAAGACTTCATTTGAAAGTATTAAGAAACGTTGCATCTGAAACCTTTCAGAAACGCTTCAGAAAGATTGCAAACGAAACATTACATTTGAAACGTTTCAGAAAGATTTCTGTAACGTTTCACTTGCAACGTTTCAAATGAAGCGTTTCTGCAACGTTACGAAACGTTACGAAATATTTCTGAAACTTTCTGAAACGTTTCATGCCGAGTGGGAGGCTATCTTTATTGTATCGTCCGCCAGATAACCAACAGGTAAGAATTTTTAGTTTTCTTAAATCTGGAAATTTTAAATTTTTTGCATAATATATCTTTCAGGTGAAAGAAATACGTTGCATTGTAACGCCACCTCAATGGGATACTCATCAAACAATCAACCTTCCGAACACGCTACCAACACATCAGTATTTGAAGGATATATCTGCACATGCGAAAATAATGCAAGAGAATTCTAGATGGGGTGGTGAATAAGCAATTGTAATAACTTGCACCTTTACACTCGGATCATGCTCATTGACCGTTTAGAAACTAACGCCATCTGGTTTTGAATGAGATTGTAAAAATACTGATAAAGGGAGCAACCTCAAAAAGTTATTTACCATCACAAGGAAATTTTTGGACTTGAATCTCCTCTACAACATTGGTCTTAATATATTTTTCTAGTTATGGCTTGCTTTCCAAGTTTTAGAACAACATTTTTTGCGTCGGTCTCTCACAACCAGTCACACCACGGCACTGGCGACTTACTTTTACTCCGATTATTAGCCATATACAAAATATCAATTGCAAAAAATACTATGCGGGAGGAGGTGACCATCAGAAATGTAGCACTACCTCCCGGACTATTGAGAATTTTCTTAACTGAGCAATAGCCAATTTTTTTTGAGCTTTTTCTAAAATTTTAACCAATTTATGTTTTTAAAAACCCTCACTTTCCAAAAAATTTGTAACTAACTTATAATTTTTTCATGCTGTTAAGAAAGCTTTACTTTTTGTTTTTAAAATTATGCATCACTTGTTCTAAATGGTCGCATACTAATCCCTTGTTACCGGGAAACAAAAAAAAATGTATCAAGTCTTTTGATTACTATGTATTTATTGACAACAATAAAAGCAACTAAATGCATTTAACGGAAAAATAAGAGTTAAAATAATTCAATACATTAGCTGAAAACAGTTTTAATAATTTGTCACTTTTTATTTTTTGTAATTTTAATGAGAAATTGTGGACAACACAAGTTTAACTAAGCACAATCTGTAGGTATACTACTTAAAGTTAACATCAATGATAAAACCCAGATCGCGATTATTACGTACGTTAGGTTTCATTTTAAAGGTACCCGTGATTTGATCAGCTTTATTTACGGTCATATAAATATTGCAACAGTCGACAGCAATAACTTCAGCAGCACCAGCTATTGCAGCAAACACAGTTCCACAACCAACATCCAGAACAACCTGCAACTAAAATTATTTTGTTTCAATATACTTCATCAAATACTTGACTCAACTTAAATGCATCATACTGGATATTTATTATACTCACTTTGCCACGAAACAGGAGCTTATTATGATACGGTAGGTTGCGCTAGGTTATATTGCGCACCTCTTCTTTGATCGTGTATGCCAAAATTTACATGAGTTAAAAACGTTCCAATACGGCACAAGCGATTGTGTCAGTGACCGCAGAAGAAGATGAAGCTACAACTGGCACTGGCTGCTGTTGTAGGGCTGGTAGTGGTTGAGTGGATCCTGGTTGATTGGTATTCCAAACCCTGTAGATGCAACTGATTTTATTTAGCATTTTGCTTTAATTTTCCAACGATTAAGCAAAAAAAATGTTCTTGCTGTCAATGCAAAAAATTTAATCTTTTATTTTCGCAGAGTTCACAAAATGTTGCAATGCAACGGTTAGAAAATCGAAGTGTAAATACGACTTTTGTGGAAAAACAAAAACCATTTTTAGTTGCAACTGTTGGTCTGCTGCTTTTCAATATAATAAGAGGACAGGGCGAGTAATTTGAACTGAATCATATGTCCCTTTCTCTTCTCGTCACCACCCAACTCGAAATCGGCAGCAATAGCTTTAGCAGCACCAAATATTGCAACAAACACAGACAAATTGCCGGTTCAAACTAACCAACCAGCCAACATCGAGAGCAACCTGCAAATAAATTTTTTTTGTATCAATATACTTCATAAAATACTTAATTGAACTTAATTGGATATTTATTACACTCACTTTTCCACGAAACTGGAGCTTATTATACGGCAGGTTATATTGCGCACCTCATCTTTGAGAATTTCTTCTTGCTGCCAATGTAAAAATATCATCTTGTGTTTTTGCAGAAATCACAAAATGTTGCAATGCAACGGTGAGAAAATCAATGTGTAAATACGTCTTAGAGTTCTTTCTGAAGATGCGTTTTTTTTTGTCCACCAAAACCTTGTTGTTTCCTGTCGCAAAGTCTTCTGAATGAATTTTCTTTCCTATCTAAAATAAAACACTGATTTTGATATTTCTTTCTTTTAAATATTTGTTTACTTACCATTGTGTCGGAGACTGCATAAGAAGATGGCACTGGCTGCTGAAGGTTAAGTGAATGGAGTTTATTGCTTAGGCTCAGGATCAGTTTTTCTGATTGATGATGGCATTGCGGGAGCTTGTAGATGCAGCTTCATTCCTAGTGAAAATAAAACAATGATTTTGATATTTTTGTTTTATAAATATTTGTTTACTTACCAGCTATGGATTGTGCACTTTTATTCCTTATTTTCGTTGTTGAATTCGGCATCTAGTTCAATTAAATGCATGCATTTTAATATTTGGATGTCAACCAATCTAATTTCTGACGTTTTGACGTTTAACTTTGACGTTTCAAAACTCAGTTATACAAAATTATAACAGATCAGACTCGAGTCGAAAAACCGAGTAAAGTAAAAGATTATGCATACGAATATAAGCTTTTACTCAGAGCATTTACTTTACTCAGATAGCTTTTACTCAACTCGTTTTTCTTGCTCCGGAGTAAAAGCAGAATTTACTCAGTTTTTATGCATACGGGCCAATGTCTTAAATAATTTCTTACTTTATGATTCTTTATTAGTCAAATCTTATTGAATGGAATGGTGTGACGATAGTTTGAAGATTTTCCTCAACAATTTTAAATGATTGCACAAAATTTCATTGAATCAATAAAGTCTAATGTTTATGTTTTAAGATATCTTTGCCGTAAACTTTCAGTAAAAATCATTTTAAAAAATGAACTACGTCCTAGATAATTGTAAAGTCGCTAGACAACTTAATTAACACGTTGACGAATACATAAACTAACTCTAAAAAGAAGCAAACCATAATTTAATCACTTTAAAGTTGATTCAAAAACCATTTTCGGATTTCTGTGCCGATTTGCATGACATGTAAGAGTTATGTATGTCAAAGTGACATTTAAAAATGCAAACAAAAACATATCGTACAAACAGGCCTTAAAGCCCAATTTCCATGCTATCTTATATTATCTTATCTTATCTTATCAAATATCAGGGAGGACATCACATGCTATTAAGATAGCAAATGTATGCTATTCACTCTCGCATTCTCCAAGCGCATTAGGTTCTGTTCGCATGCTTTTTCTTACAAAAATTTGATTTGATATCCCTGATTTGATGATAAGATCACATGGAAATTGGGCTAAAGCTTCACTAGATTAAGCAGAAATATGCGCGCTGGTGCACAACTGGGACAGCAAGCAACAAAATACAAAGATAATTAAACCAATGGGTCTCCATTGTATTATCACACTGAATTGCGTTTAAATCATTTATCGTTTATGCATCGCGAACTATCCTTAACTGGTTAAATTTTCATAAAAATCCCCATGCGCGTTCATCTTTTCGATGCTCAGGTTGATAAATGTTTTTTTTTGGACATCTCAAAAAATAATTTCACACTGAAGCCCAATTTCCATGTGATCTTATCTTATCTTATTTTATCAAATATCAGGGAGGACATCACATGCTATTAAGATAGCAAATGTATGCTATTCACTCTCGCATTCTCCAAGCGCATTAGGTTCTGTTCGCATGCTTTTTCTTTCTTACAAAAATTTGATTTGATATCCCTGATATGGGATGAAATAAGATAAAATAAGATCACATGGAAATTGGGCTTGACTGATCTTAAGTTCAAAACAATAAAACAATAAACATAAACATTTGGGCTTAAGTTTACTTAAGATAACTTAATGGCCTACAATAATGGTAAGCAAAGTTTTGACATTTCACCTATAATTTTGGAGATATTACGATTTTTCTAAAATTTCGACCAATTTCTTTTTTGAAAAACCTTATTTTTTTTCAAAAAAATGTGTCAATGATCTATAACTATTTTTGCATATTAAGAAAGCTTCCCTTTAAATGGTATGTAGCTTGTTCTTAATTTTTGCGAATTCACCCCCTTTTTTGCCGGAAAATAAAAATAAATATTTAATAAATTCTTATGATATGTCTGTATTTATGGACAAAAACAATAAAAAACCAAGAACAACAACAATTATTATTATTATAAGACCATTCTCGTTCTAAAACTTAAAAATTTTTATTAAAAATTTAATTTATATGATAACCTTATTATTTTATAATGAGAATCGTCTTAAGCGGCCCTCACACGATCAATATTACTGATAGTATTTTGCATACTGACAGTATTACTGATCGTATGAGGTGAGTACTGATGTACTGTCAGTATAGAAAAACGATACTGATGACTGATGGAAAAATCGGATAATACTGACGAAGTTGTTACATACTGACAGTAATATTGATGGTGTGAGGTGAATTCTGACAGTTCATCAGTATTATTTGCAAAGCGATGGAATGTGAAACCAATAAATGTTCAAGCGCGCTTGAAGTACGCCAAAGGCAATTAAGTGCTTTTATTGTCCAATATAAAATGCAATTTTGTGATTCCCGCAATTGATTTACTATAAAACGCGTTAAAGTTTCTTGAAAAAACATTTCTATAGGAATACCAATCACTGGAACCATAACAAAATGTCTGATGTCAACAATAAAGACACAAGTGATGACGAATTTCAGGATGCAGAAAGTAGTCCCATTAATGTGAAGCAAGAAACCAATGAAGACATAATTGAAGAAATAACAGGCAAACAAAGCGAACTAAATCTGAGCGATGACGAAACTGAAGCAGCACCATTTAGCGAAGCGGAGGGTGCCACTGGAAACGAAAATACTACAGAACAATTAGATGATACAGATGCTGTGGAAGAACTTCTTAAAAAGGAGGAACAGTCACTCAGTGAAGAAGAATTACAGCATCGAAAAGCAGAAGCAGACAAACTTAAACTCGAGGGAAATGAACTATTCAAAACTGATGCAGCAGATAAATCTATAGAAGTTTACACGAATGCGTTAGAAATTTGTCCAACACGACATGCGAAAGAACGTGCTATACTCTATGGAAATCGTGCTGCAGCTAAAATCAAAATAGATTATAAGAAGACAGCAATAGAAGATTGCACTAGAGCCATTGATCTGTGGCCAGAGTACGTACGCGCTATATTAAGGTGAGACGATAAAACTAAATATCTTTAAGACATGTTTTAGGTATTTTTTTGATGTACTTTTAGAAAAAGCATATACACATGTATGACTGTATTTTGGTAATTTTAACAGAGATAAAGGATAGGAAAGAACGTATTTACCTATAGGTAGTTGCTTGGAGTGGAAAGTTTTGTATTTTTGGGGGGGCAAATATTGAGGTACTTTCGTAAAGGGTTGCAAAAGAAATTTATTCATAAAAAGGGTAGCAGCACTCACAGCGAGAAATCTTTAAGTCCATTTGGATATTTCAATAAAATTGATGTTATACATACATTATTGAAATAAGCGTTTGAGTTAGAATAATGTTTTTGAATTATTACCAAATTTCTTTCTTTAATTTTCCAAATTAAACAGTTTCTTAATGCATATTAAGGAGGATTTGTTTAGCGTGATAGAACTTTGAATTGAAATAAAACTCCGATTTTGTTCATCTTTTTAACCACTTTTTCTCTTTTTTTTTAGGCGTGCTAAACTTTATCATGATGCGGATAAATTGGATGAAACTTTAAAGGATTATCAACGCGTATATGAACTGGATCCTGGCAATCCGAAGCCAGAGAAGCTATGATTAGATTGCCACCACTCATCGAGGAACGCAATGAAAAATTGAAAGAAGAAATGATGTCCAAACTTAAAGACTTAGGCAATATGATACTAAAGCCATTTGTTTTATCTACGGCGAATTTCCAAATGCAACAAGATCCCTCGACCGGTTCTTATTCTGTTAATTTTAATCAAAAAAGTTAGGGTGCCTACTGCACTCGCACATACAAATATTTGCGGAAACAATATAAGGATTAAGTAATTCAGAGGAAGAAATGTAAATTTCATAAAATTAATTTTTAAAAATAGTTATATTTTCAAAATTGAAGCTGTTGTAATAGAATAACCTACATATCTATTTCCAGTATCAAAAGGTTTACGAAAGTACACTACGAATGAAACTGAAGATATTTTTTTCACTATTAACATTGCTATCTTACATTAATAAACAAAACAAGATACAAGAAACAAAACAAAATACGTGCATATTTAGTCTTGTGAATCTTTTATAGGTACTCGAGTCTGTGGAATCCTATTGGAATTCGAGTCTATGATAAATCTCTTCAAAGAATAAATTACTAAACAGTATTATTGTATTGAGTAATGTTTACATTTTTATTTAACTATTATCGAAAGGATATGTTGTGTTAACATTAGCACAAAAACAAAGGAAATAATAAAACTTAAATGATACACAGAGTCTTGGCAGTAAATGATGCAAATAAATGTACAAAAAATGAGTATTCCACTAACAGTTTTGTTTGAGCGCATTTTCGTTGATGCGCTTAGTTGCCATGTTACGAATAAACAAGCGATAACTATTAATGCTGGTATAAAAGAAGGATCTATTAATGAAAGTGGATTACGATAATGTTGTAAGCTTTTGGTAGCTGGTCGCTGTTGGTATACGCATAAGAATGTGTGTCCAATTGTTGTTTGGAATCGTAGCGAAATCTAAATGAGCAGCAAATTGCTTTTGAGTATTAGTATTTGGTATTCTATATTCATAATTCGATAGTTTAACAGCTTTGGCGCAGTAAAATGAATCTTTCACTGGCATCATTTCCAAGCATCCGTATATCCAATCTTTTGATTCCACATTTGTAGAAACATGCATTGCTGCAGTTAAATCCACTAAAGGAATCAGTTTAAAATAAACTGCTTTGTGCTGATATTTGTAGTTTTCTGTAAACCTCCAGTTATTATCTACATGCCAAATGTGTGCATTTTTTGAAGAGTTGTATGTAAAAGTTTTTTTCGTTGTGATCAAAATTATTACCAGCAAAAATATTATAAGCTTTTTCTGAACTCCCTCATATTAGTATCCATTTTAGTAATTAATGGCTCTACCATGCTTAATAGTTTATTATAGATGTTAATGTTCATTCGAAAATAATTGTGGTAGTCTTTTGGGTCGGAAAGCTGGATTTATTTTAAAAGATTTAAATGACAATACTTTTTACGTTTAGCAATCCATTCTTTTACCCAACGCTTCCTATTATTAATGCGTTTGTTTGGAATAGAAAACGCTACAATAATTACTACGCACGCTTTAGAATTTTCGTCCATTATAAGAACAAATAAATTGATATTCTTTGACAGTTAACACTGCTGTTCATTGATGTTCGCACCTTCACCAGTTGAATGTCAAAAAAACTGATTACTGACAATAAACAATACTGACCGTGTGAGTGGTACACTGACAGTAATGTAAATACTGTCAGTACTTATACTGTCAGTAATATTGATCGTGTGAGGGCCGCTTTATAATAGGCATGTTTTTTTTGACGCGGCTACCCGCTAAAAAAAAATTTTTGTATGAGAATGACAGTTCATTTAGTCGGCGATACTCATCGCCGACTAATTTCTCATACAAAAAAAATTTTTAAGCGGATAGCCGCGTCAAAAAAAAACACGCCTAATAATAGTTGAAGGTGTACTAATTGTTGTTGTTGTTGTTTTTCATTGGTTTTGTCCACAAAAACATAGTTTTCGTAAGAATTCATTGAATAAATTTTTTGTTTTCTTTAAAAAGGGTGTAAATATAAAAAAATTTACAGCAACCTATGTATCATTTTAAAGGGAATCAATTAAGCTTTCTTAACCTGCTAAAAAAGTTTTAGGTCATTAACACATTTTTTGGAAAAATAAGGTTTTTTAAAAAAAAAATTGGTCAAAATTTCAGAAAATTCGTAATATTTCCAAAATTATTGGTCAAATTTCGAAACTTTGCTTACCATTATCGTAGGCCATTAAATTATATTTCTTATGACACCCATATTTTCCATTTTCTATTCAAGGGTTCCCAACTTATAACCATTTTACAAAGCTACATCCGCAGCTTCCGATATCTATATCTTCGATACTAGACCCGAGCGACTTTTTTTTTAATTTTATTTTTTGTATTTAACCCCCTTTTACAAAAAATAAATAAATAAAATTGGACAATGTCAGCTAAAGTAAACCTGTTCCAACATATGTTATATATACAAATTTCGTTTTTATTCATATAAACAATTTCATCATACATAAATTATATTTCCCTGAAAAAACTACATATTGCAACAAAAAACACCCACAAATCAGGAGCGATTTCTTGCTAATTGATTTTTCAACTTATAGTAACTCACTCGTTTTCTTGTTTACAAAATTTTTGACAATTAATACGTGTGAAGAAGAACAAAAGTTTTTTTTGTCTAGTTAGTCTATGATGGTGTGTACGAAATTGGCTTACGAGGTAGAATCTTGCGGCAAATAGGAAAAAAATTTTATTATTTGGTGTGGACGGTTAAATGATTGATTCTTGTGAGAGATTAAATGAACAAAAAATTTTACATATGTAATTTGGTGTTTGAACTAAGATTGTTTCTTTTTATTTAATAATGGTCACATCAAATGTATATAAAGCAAAATAAACAGTTCTCGCTTCGTGTTTTACGCCAACGATTCGTGTGGCAAGTTCAGAAAAACGATGTGATGTAAATGCAGCCAATAATAATCTAAATGCTGTGAACGAAAACTAAAAGTGGATGTTTAGTTACTGTTTGCGAAAAGTGAAAATTCAAAAATTGTGGAAAAATGGCTAATTTAACATCAAGTGTAAACAATTACTTAATAATTGCAAATAAAATTTAAACTATAGTTCGTATAATAAAGTTAAACGACCCATTTAATTTGGCATGCAGTTTTTTTCTTAACGCAGGCAAAATCTATGCCACAGAGTGTCCATCAGCAATTGTCCTTGCTATGTCATTACTCCATCGATAATACTCGAGATGGCAAATGTTGCTTTGAAAAAACTTGTTACTTGGTTACAAAAGTATCCTTTGGTAAATATTCTTATAGTTTTGACTTAAGCAAAAACTTACCTGATAATTCTTAATAACTCCAAAGTGTTTGGGAACAGGTTTACTTTAGTTTACTTTAGCTGACATTGTCCAATTTGATTTATTTTTATACCCTACACCGAGGGTATAATCACTTTGGGAACAGGTTTACTTTAGCTGACATTGTCCAATTTTATTTATTTTTTTTTTCCTAAAAGGGGGTTAAAAACAAAAAAATATAAAATTATCAAAAAAAGTCGCTCGGATCTAGTATCGGAGATATTGACATCGGAAGTTCCGGATATATCTTTTATAAAAATGGTTATAAGTTGGGAAACCCTGAATGGATTTCAAAAAAATGGGTGTCATAAGATAGATAATTTAATAGCCTACAGTAATGGTGAGTAAAGTTTTGAAATTTGACCCATATTTTTGGAGATATTACGATTTTTGTGAAATTTCGACCAATTTTTTTTTGAAAAAAACATTTTTTTTTTTCAAAAAATGTGTTAATGACCTAAATCTTTTTTAGCATTTTGAGAAAGCTTATTTTATTCCCTTTAAAATTGTATGTAGTTTGCTGTAACGTTTTGCGAATTTAGCCCCTTTTTAAAGAAAAACAAAAAAAAATATTCAATGAATTCTTATGAAAACTATGTTTTTGTGGACAAAAACAGTGGAAAACAACAACAACAACGATTAGTACACCTACAATTATTATTATTTAAACGATTCTCATAATAAAATAATAATTGTTATCATATAAATTAAAAATTTTTTAAAATATGAGGTTATGTTGAAGGAAAAAGAGCGCCGCAGGCGAAAAATTTTTATTAAAAATCGCGCGCGCAATTTTTAATAAAAATTTTTAAGTTTTGAAATGAAAATGGTCTTACAATAATTGTTGTTGTTGTTGTTGTTGTTGGTTTTTTATTGTTTTTGTCCATAAATAGAGACTTTTCATAAGAATTTATTGCATATTTTTTTTTATTTTCCGGCAAAAAAGGGGGTAAATACGCAAAAATTTAAAACAAACTATATACCATTTTAAAGGGAATAAAATAAGCTTTCTTAAAATGCTAAAAAAGTTTCAGGTCATTAACACATTTTTTGGAAAAAAAAATGTTTTTTTCCAAAAAAATTTGTTCGAAATTTCACAAAAATCGTAATATCTCCAAAAATATGGGTCAAAATTCAAAACTTTACTCACTATTATTGTAGGCCATTAAATTATCTATCTTATGACACCCATTTTTTTGAAATCCATTCAGGGGTTCCCAACTTATAACCATTTTTCCAAAAGCTATATCCGCAACTTCCGATGTCTATATCTCCGATACTAGATCCGAGCGACTTTTTTTGAAATTTTTAAATTTTTTTATTTTTTACCCTTTATCACCCGTAAAAAAAGAAATTGATTTGGAGAATGTCAGCTAAAGTAAACTTAAGCCTCACTTTGTCTCTCCGTTTGTAACACATCGAAGGGGGCGCGGCAGGTATGGAAAAGTATATATATTCTTGATCAGCGTCACCACCTGAGTCGATTTAGCAATGTCCGTCTGTCTGTCTGTCCGTCTGTTGAAATCAGGGTTACGGGAAAACCAAGAAAGCTAATTGAATGAAACTTTCACACACAGGTCACATCTTTTTGCAGGCATCTTGCTATTGAAAATGGGCGAAATCGGTTGACGGACACGCCTACCGCCCATACTCTATGGTTATTTACCCAGCCCAATTTTGAAAAAAGTTGCAGCGATTTTGATGAAACTTGGTGATTTGGTGCACATGTGAAGCAAATTAGGATTAGGCTGGGTTTCAAGTTTCCAAAGCGTCGTACGGGGGCGTGGCACAGCCCTAAATTTTATCATTTATACTACCATATCTTGTAAGCCGTTCAAGATATTGCGATGAAACTTGGTAAACGGATACATATCAAATATATCTTGAATTGAGAAAAAAGTGGGGCGGAATCTGAAAAGTGGGCGTGGCACTTTTCAACATTTAAAAATTTTGATTCCGTATATCTCAAAATTGGCACAAACGATTTCCATAAAAACTTTGGAGATGATGCCGCTGAAAGCAGTCATCAATACAAGCTCAGCAACTTTAGTTAAAAAAGTTCGCTGGAGGGCGTGGCACCGCCCACAATATTTATTAACGTTATATTACGAGAACTAACAACGTAATAGTTATTAAATTTAATGAGGTAGATATACTTGCTATTAGGTCTCTTATCACAAAAATTTAGTCCAATAGTACCTGTGGGCAAAGGTACCCATGTAAGCAAAAAACGTTATTGTTGTAAATAGTGAGCTATGAGAGTAATCTTCATAAAATTTGGTGTATAGATGTCACTTACTATAAGCTGCAAAAATAAATGAATTTTGACCCGATTGCATCAGTGGGCGTGGCACCTCCCATATTAACATAAATTTGTAAGCGCTGTTTTAAGTGAACTATTGCAGCAATTGCTATGAAATTTAATGTAAGTGGTTCAGTTACTATAGAGTATATCTGATTCAAAAGTGGCTGAAATAGCACCAGTGGGCGTGGCACCTCCCATAAAAATAAAATACTGTAAGTGGCATATTTATAGAAAAATGTGAGCAATCATACTAAAATTTGGTGTTAGGGGTTTGCTTATGAAAAGCTATTTCTGGATTAAAACCGGGCTGGATTGTACCAGTGGGTGTGTCATTCTCCAAATCAATTTATTTTTTTAGGGGTAATAGGGGGTAAAAAATAAAAAAATTTCAAAAAAAGTCGCTCGGATCTAGTTTCGGAGATATAGACATCGGAAGTTGCAGATATAGCTTTCGCAAAAATGATTATAAGTTGGGAACCCCGGAATGGAAAATGAAAAATATGGGGGTCATAAGAATGATAATTTAATGGCCTACAAAGCAAAGTTTTGAATTTTGACCCATATTTTTGGAGATCTTACGATTTTTGTGAAATTTCGACCAATTTTTTTTTTGAAAAAACCTTATTATTCCCAAAAAATGTGTTAATGACCTATAATTATTTTAGACATATTAAGCTGACACAGCACATTCGGCACACTCAAGTTTGGTAATAAAGTAACACACATTAATCGCTATTTTATTACCACATAAAAAATTTTTTCGCCAAAATAGTTTTCGAGATACAGTGTGTGTGCTGGCACACTCCGGTGATTAAATGTTTTTCAAATACAAAATGCATGAAAACGATCAGTCGCAATTTGTTACCAACAAAATAATCAGTTTAAATGCAATTTGAGCCTTTTTTTGATGTGTGTGCTGGCTTAATTCATTAAGGTGGCACACTCCGGTGATTAAATATTTTTCAAATACAAAATGCATGAAAACGATCAGTCGCAATTTATTACCAACAAAATAATCAGTTTAAACGCAATTTGGGCCTTTTTTTGATGTGTGTTCTGGCTTAATTCATTAAGGTGGCACACTCCGGTGGTTAAATATTTTTCAATTACAAAATGCATGAAAACGATCAGTCGCAATTTGTTACCAACAAAATAATCAGTTTAAATGCAATTTGGGCCTTTTTTTGATGTGTGTGCTGGCTTAATTCATTTAGGTGGCACACTCCGGTGATGAAATATTTTTCAAATACAAAATGCATGAAAACGATCAGTCGCAATTTGTTACCAACAAAATAATCAGTTTAAATGCAATTTGGGCCTTTTTTTGATGTGTGTGCTGGCTTAATTCATTAAGGTGGCACACTCCGGTCATTAAATATTTTTCAAATACAAAATGCATGAAAACGATCAGTCGCAATTTGTTACCAACAAAATAATCAGTTTAAATGCAATTTGGGCCTTTTTTTGATGTGTGTGCTGGCTTAATTCATTAAGGTGGCACACTCCGGTGATTAAATATTTTTCAAATACAAAATGCATGAAAACGATCAGTCGCAATTTGTTACCAACAAAATAATTAGTTTAAATGCAACTTGGGCCTTTCTTTGATGTGTTTGCTGGCTTGATTTTCAAGCTGCCGTACTCCAAGAAATTATCATTTTGTAAGTCCTAAAGATTTACTGATGATAACACGCTTCCATCACTAATGTTAATGTAGCGGGTAGGGAACATGCCCCGGCTGTAGAATAGAGTCCAATAATCAACAAAAATTTGAGCGATTCATCTACATTCAATGTTACAAAGAGACGCATTATACTTTTACTATTTAATTATTATTATTACCATTTTAAAATGTATGTAGTTTTCTTAAGTTTTTCGTGATTATCGAACCTTGTTTCCAACCAGGGACCAGTTTCCAACCCGATACATGTAGCTCATTTCATTACTGCATTGAACATTTCATCGATGCAATACATTTCGGAACACAGAGTACCGAATAGGCTTCGTAAAATTCGATCATCAGTTTCCATTATCTTTGTGCAGCAATGCGGATGAGATGAATATTTGACGAAATAATCTGTGTTTTGTGAATGCATTTAAACTTATTCGGATAAGTATTTTGATATCAGAATTTCAAAATGCAAAATACCAGATCCAGATGATCAGATGGCTGACAATTTAATGATATTATCAATTAATTGTCTAATGAAAGAGTATATATGGGTTGTTGGGATTGGTGACGGTTATTTTAATGTAATGTTCAGAAAATTGAAAAAGGCAGTTCTGTAATGTCTTTACAAATTTGGAAATAGAGCTTCGACTTTGATCCCATAATGGTCTAGTACCAATTCAGTCCCTACAATTTTGTTGAAATTTCATATACGACCTGTTATTGGTTTAAAATGATCATAAAAAAATTAACCTCATATCTTACTGGACAACTGAGATATTCACTAGGTATTTTTCTACCTAATGGGCCGTCGTGGTTACTATTTTTTGTATTTTTTATTTTAAGCGCGAGAATTCATTCTGTGGCAATACCTGTCAGCCAAAAATTGCGCCGATTGCTTTAATTGATTTCAACGGCTGAGATTGAAAACATAAGTTTTCTTTTAAGTAAACGGCTGATTTGAAAATGAGTTTTACATTTTCAGTTGTGATATTGTGCTGTGTGGAGTATATATGATTTGTCATCGTAATTGCATTACGTTAGTAAAATTGGAGGTGGTATTGGGGTCAGAATACGCGAAACCGACATGTCTGAAATGTTTTCCAAAGTTTTTTATATAAATCAGTAGCTGCAAGTGGTAGAAATTAGTGTACGGAAAAATTTTTTAAAAAAAATTGTTGCAATAATTATTGCCAGTCAAAGTTTTCATTAACCTTTTTTTTAAAATGCTATAAGTTTTGAACTGCTTGACTGATTGTGACGAAATTTCTTAATTTCTGTAGATAATAAGTTGAACTTATGTATTAAAAAAAAAAAGTTGCAAAAATTTGGCATTTTTGTTGTTAATTAGCAATTTTTCTATCAACAATTGAATTTTAATGACTTGCTCCGCCTCGAAAAAATCTGAAAAAAAATTACAGAGATGCATTGAACCCTTCCAAACTAGAATTCGTCAAAAAAATCGTGGAGACTCAATTAGTTTTTACGGCATAAATATTATAGTGGTACCGGGCGGACGAAAAATGCATAAAAATTTTGTTGTTTTTCAAAAAAATCAATAACACTAGTTTACAAGAAAAAGGATCGGGTTTCTCATAGACTTTTTTCCATGTATTTTGGGGCGTAGTTTCCAAAAATGGCAACCATTTTTTTTTCTTACGAATCGTTTTCAAGATATCCCCAAAAAACCCCTTTTTCGGCACCTTTTTCATTTATTTGGCTATATCGCGATTAATTTTTTTTCGACTCAAAAACGGCTTTCAGCGCCCCAAAGATATTTTTATTCCTTTTCTAACGATATACTGTTTCCTTGAATCGAATAACATTTGATGGAGTTACAAGCGCTCGAAGTTCAAAAAAACTGACTTTTTTAAAAATCACTAAATTTCAACTGCTCCATTTGAATGAAAAATTTTTTTGTTTCCATATTTTTAGAATTAAAAATAAAAGGCTATTGTTTTGCAATTATTTTAAGCATAATTTTGTGGATATCGGACAAAAAATGTAGAAGTTATTTGAGAAAACAGTGAAAAACTTGCAATAAAATTATATAAAAAACAAATGTATTTTCGATTTTTTCGAGGCGGAGCAAGTCATTAAAATTCAATTGTTGATAGAAAAATTGCTAATTAACAACAAAAATGCCAAACTTTTTTTTTTTAATACATAAGTTCAACTTATTATCTACAGAAATTAAGAAATTTCGTCACAATCAGTCAAGCAGTTCAAAACTTATAGCATTTTAAAAAAAAGGTTAATGAAAACTTTGACTGGCAATAATTATTGCAACAACAATTTTTTTTAAAAAATTTTTCCGTACACTAATTTCTACCACTTGCAGCTACTGATTTATATAAAAAACTTTGGAAAACATTTCAGACATGTCGGTTTCGCGTATTCTGACCCCAATACCACCTCCAATTTTACTAGCGTAATGCAATTACGATGATAAATCATATATACTCCACACAGCACAATATCACAACTGAAAATGTAAAACTCATTTTCAAATCAGCCGTTTACTTAAAAGAAAACTTATGTTTTCAATCTCAGCCGTTGAAATCAATTAAAGCAATCGGCGCAATTTTTGGCTGACAGGTATTGCCACAGAATGAATTCTCGCGCTTAAAATAAAAAATACAAAAAAATAGTAACCACGACGGCCCATTAGGTAGAAAAATACCTAGTGAATATCTCAGTTGTCCAGTAAGATATGAGGTTAATTTTTTTATGATCATTTTAAACCAATAACAGGTCGTATATGAAATTTCAACAAAATTGTAGGGACTGAATTGGTACTAGACCATTATGGGATCAAAGTCGAAGCTCTATTTCCAAATTTGTAAAGACATTACAGAACTGCCTTTTTCAATTTTCTGAACATTACATTAAAATAACCGTCACCAATCCCAACAACCCATATATACTCTTTCATTAGACAATTAATTGATAATATCATTAAATTGTCAGCCATCTGATCATCTGGATCTGGTATTTTGCATTTTGAAATTCTGATATCAAAATACTTATCCGAATAAGTTTAAATGCATTCACAAAACACAGATTATTTCGTCAAATATTCATCTCATCCGCATTGCTGCACAAAGATAATGGAAACTGATGATCGAATTTTACGAAGCCCATTCGGTACTCTGTGTTCCGAAATGTATTGCATCGATGAAATGTTCAATGCAGTAATGAAATGAGCTACATGTATCGGGTTGGAAACTTGTCCCTGGTTGGAAACAAGGTTCGATAATCACGAAAAACTTAAGAAAACTACATACATTTAAAAATGGTAATAATAATAATTAAATAGTAAAAGTATTATGCGTCTCTTTGTAACATTGAATGTAGATGAATCGCTCAAATTTTTGTTGATTATTGGACTCCATTCTACAGCCGGGGCATGTTCCCTACCCGCTACATTAACATTAGTGATTGAAGCGTGTTATCATCAGTAAATCTTTAGGACTTACAAAATGATAACTTCTTGGAGTACGGCAGCTTGAAAATCAAGCCAGCACACACATCAAAGAAAGGCCCAAGTTGCATTTAAACTAATTATTTTGTTGGTAACAAATTGCGACTGATCGTTTTCATGCATTTTGTATTTGAAAAATATTTAATCACCGGAGTGTGCCACCTTAATGAATTAAGCCAGCACACACATCAAAAAAAGGCCCAAATTGCATTTAAACTGATTATTTTGTTGGTAACAAATTGCGACTGATCGTTTTCATGCATTTTGTATTTGAAAAATATTTAATCACCGGAGTGTGCCACCTTAATGAATTAAGCCAGCACACACATCAAAAAAGGCCCAAATTGCATTTAAACTGATTATTTTGTTGGTAATAAATTGCGACTGATCGTTTACATGCATTTTTTTTTTTGAAGAAAAACAAAAATTTATTCAATGAATTCTTATGAAAACTATGTTTTTGTGCACAAAAACAATGAAAAACAACAACAACAACAATTAGTACACCTTCAACTATTATTATAAGACAATTCTCATTATAAAATAATAAGGTTGTCACATAAATTAAAAATTTTTTAAAATGTGAGGTTATGTTGAAAGAAAGGAGTGCGCGATTTTTAATAAAAATTTTTAAGTTTTACAATGAAAATGGTCTTATAATAATTGTTGTTGTTGTTTTTGATGGTTTTTTATTTTTTTCGTCCATAAATACAGACTTCATAAGAATTTATTGAATATTTATTTTTATTTCTTATATGCAAAAATAATTATAGATCATTGACACATTTTTTGGAAAAAATAAGGTTTTTCAAAAAAAAATTGGTCGAAATTTTAGAAAAATCGTAATATCTCCAAAATTATAGGTCAAATTTGCTTACCATTATTGTAGGCCATTAAATTATTCTTATGACATCCATATTTTTCATTTTCCATTGAGGGGTTTCCAACTTATAATCATTTTTCCAAAAGCTATATCCGCGATTTTCGATGTCTATTTCTCCGAAACTAGATCCGAGCGACTTTTTTCGAAATTTTTATATTTTTTTTATTTTGTACCCTCTATTTGATTTGGAGAATGTCAGCTAAGGTAAACTTAAGCCAAAAATTTACAGCAAGCTATATATCATTTTAAAGGGAATCAATTAGGCTTTCTTATCATTTTTTGGAAAAAATATGGTTTTTTCAAAAAAAAAAAATTGGTCAAAATTTCAGAAAAGTCGTAATATTTCCAAAATTATTGGTCAAATTTCAAAACTTTCATTATTGTAGGCCATTAAATTAACTTTCTTGTGACACCCATCTTTTTCACTTTCCATTCAGGGGCTTCCAACTTGTAATCATTTTTCCAAAAGCTATATCCGCAACTTCCGATGTCTATCGCCTTAATTTTGTAACTTGACGACTCTCGTCTCGATTTGCTTTAAAAAAAAAAAAAATAAATAAATAAGATTGGACAATGGCAGCTAAAGTAAACCTGTTCCTTATCTTTGTATATGGGCATTTCCTCCAAAAAGCCAACCGTGACAGAAAAATTAAAAGTTATTATAAAAGCGTTACTATCTGATATTATCTAAGGAAAATATTCAAATTTTGTTAATTTAAACAATTTACACCAGAATTGATTTATCATATTGAGCAAACCACCTGCAAACTTGCATAAATGAAGTTTCTCTTTTTTTTTTAACATTGAATAGTATTTTGCCTTAAATATTTTAGTGTGTAAGAGAGGTGATACATGATGATAGTCTTTCCAAAAAATCTCTCTTCCAACGTCAATTAGCTAAAAGCAATGCAAAAACATCAAACCAATCTCTCTATCTGTAAAATTTTAATTTGCTTAAGTTCATGTTCTAAAGTCACAAATAAAATAGAAAAACATCATTTGTTCTCATTTCGAAATTGATAACAGCAGCAAGTGTGGCAAAATTTTTGCACGAACAGAGTTTCATGTACATAATTAAAAAAAAAAGAAAACGAGTGCAAAAAACATGAAATTTTAAATTTTTGGAGCTGTTTGAAGTTGGTCAAGTTCGAAAACATAAGTTTGATAAATAGGCAGTTCAAAACGGTTAAACCACTTTCTCACAGCCATAGCACAACATAATCGCATGATTTTTTTTTTGTTGGAAAGGTTGTGAAGAGAAGAAGGGACATGTATGCCTTTTTTTGAGCACATATTTTTTATTGTAAGTGGATGCTGGTGGTCGTCTAACGTACACTCCGCGTCCCTTCCTACCATTCGAAACAGGCGACCATCCACTTACAATAAAAAATATGTGCTCAAAACCGTTAAGTATGGTGGAGCTAAAATTAACGTTTGGAGTTGTTTTTCATACCATGAAGGCACTGGTCCACTTTATTGGATTAAAGTCAATATGGATGCTAACCAATACACTCAAATAATGAGTTCAACAATGTTTCCTTATGCTGAATGGAATATGCCACTACAATGAATATATCAGCAGGATAATGATCCAAAACATTGTAGTATATTGGCAAAAAGTTGGTTTTCTGCAAATCGGGTTGATGTTATGAGCTGGCCAGCACGGTCCCCTGATCTGAATACAATTGAGAATATCTGGGCTCGTGTCAAGGATGCTGTTGGAAAAGAAAAAACCCAAGGAATGAGCGCGAGCAATGGCGCGAAGCAAGTGCAACATGGGATTATATCCCGAAGGTCATGTGCCAGAAATTGAATGACCCTATGCCACGAAGATGTGCAGCAATTATTGTTAATAAGAGATACGCCACTAAGTATTAAACATAATAATGTTATTTTCAGTTTCTTTTTTCAAAATTGTTTGCTTAAGTTGTATTTATCCTTCATTTTGTACGTCACTGCTATTTTTTTGCACAGCCGATTTTGACAGTTTCACGAAATTTTAATTTCTAACTTTTTTTGCTAAGTGTATAAATAAAAAAACTGTATTTTATAATTCTTTTACTTAATCCAAAATAGAAAATAAAAAATGGAATCCGAAATCAGTTTTTGTTTTAGTGTGTTTTTAAGATGAACTTGGTGCTACTTCGCACTGCTATTATTTTGCACATTATTGTATATCTTAGATATTATTATCTATATAAATGTCTAAACGGTAACACCACTTTTTCTCAGCCATAGCACAACATAATAGCTCAATTTTTTTTTTTGTTGAAAGGTTGTGAAGAGAAGGGGGACATGTTTACTTTTTTTTCAATAGTAGGCGGTGCCACGCCCCTTAAGAGGAAAAACGTTTCCATGGCTAAACTAATAGACCGATTTTGATGAAATTTTGTTTGAATGCTAAGAAAGATATTTAGATTTCTTAAAGAGGGCGATGCCACGCCCAAATGAGAAAAAACGGTGCAACTACCCCGATTTTGATGAAATTCGGTATGTACAGCTATGGACAAAGAAATAGCACACTTGGTGCTAATTTTAAAGAATTCAAATTTATTTAATATTTTCGGTAAAAATGTTTGGTTTATTTAAGTAAGAAATTAATTTTGAATTAATAGGTTTAAAAAAAACAAGAAACTGCAATTATTTTGCTTCATTTAATTTAATTTTAGTTATATATGCATTTGAATATGCAGAAACAGCTGGACGCAGAAATAGCACACTTGTTAAAATATCTAAAAAGGAAAACAACACATTATAAAAGTGACTTGAAACAACTTGTATTTATTTACAATGTTAATATTTTATAGTGTGACCACGATTTTTAATAGTTGCTTGACATCTACGAGGCAAGCTCTCCACCAGTTTTTGGCATCTATTCTGCGGATTGGAATACCAATCATCTTGAATTCCTGCCCAAAGTTCGTCTAAGTTTTTATATTTTTTTGGCCAATCTTATCTTTCACATCACTCCAGAGATTCTCTATCGGGTTAAGATCAGGACTTTGAGCTGGCCAGTCCAAAACTTTAATGTTTTCAGCCGATATCCAGTTTTTGACCACCTTAGATGTATGCTTTGGATCATTATCTTGCATAAAGATCCAATTAACTGGCATGTAATCAAATGAGAATGGCTCCATCGTGTTTCGGAGTATGCTTAAATATCCAAATTTATCTAATTTTCCATTAATTCTGACCAGTGGTCTCACCCCATGCCATGAGAATGCGCCTCATACCATGATACTACCTCCACCGTTCTTAACGGATTTAGTGGTGTACTTTGAGTAAACATGAAAATGACTTTGCTTTACATGTGAGAAATTTTTCTGATGAGATGTCTGCTCTCAAAGACACAATATATGCTAACAATAATTTTTGCGCGGATGTTGCTGTAAACTGTGCTTCAAATATTGCTGCTGTTTCTTCGGTTCCGAATGTGTCTTCTGCTCCAGTTGTTAGTTCAGCTTCTATCTCTACTTTCTCTGAGAGTGCAATAATTTCTCATCTCTCTGAGAGAATTTCTAACGGGAATCTCTACTTAGCTCAATCCAATTCTGCTAAGCCACAAATCTCAAAATATGAGTGTTAGAAATAATACTAATGTTGATGTTTCTCCGGGAGCTGTTTCTGTTAATGGTACTGCTGTTGATGTTATCTCTCAAGATGAACTACATTTTACATCTGCTGATGCTGCTTGTGCTCATACATGGCAAACAGTGAGCAATAAAAAGAAATTTAAGAAACATGCTAAGTCTGTTGTTGGGCTTAAAGAGAGTTCTGATCTTGATGTAATTATTGAAAATAAAAAAAAGTTTGTGCATCTATCCTCATTTAAGCCGACAGTGAAAGAAGATGACATTATTGAGTATGTCCATAAACACTCAAATATTGATAAAATTCATTTAGTTTGTTATAAACTTGTAAAAAAAGATGCTATTCTGGAAGATCTTAAGAGTGTCAACTTTAAACTCGGGGTGTCTAAAATATACTATAATAAAATTCTCAGTCCATCTCTTTGGCAAGAGAACGTGAAGGTGCGACCGTTTGTAAATTTTCCAAAGTTGGGAGAGAATGCAGAAACGAAATAATAACTAATAGCCCTAACAGCACTCATGTTAGCAAACTCAAATTGTATTACCAAAATACGTCTGGAATTAGAACTAAATCTAATATTATCTTTAATCGACATCGCAAGCTGACTTTGACATTATTGTTTTAGTGGAAACATGGCTTAATTCCGATTTTTACGATGCTGAATTTTTTGATTTAAATGTTTATCAAGTGTACCGTAAAGATAGAGATGCGGAAAAAACTGGTCTTAATCGTGGTGGTGGTATTTTAATTGCAATCAAACGTTCGCTGAGCTCTTCAATTTTTATGATGCAGAATAGTGATACTATTATTGATCAATTGTGTGTATCTGTCAACAATGGTACAGGATCACTTTATATTTGTGCCTCGTATATTCCTCCTAATAGTGCAGATGACATATATGCAGCACATATTGATAATGTAGTGTGTTTGCAACCGCTCCTGAGTAATACAGATAATCACCTCTGTTTTTTGGGTGATTTTAATTTAAGTAAAATTACTTGGAATTTTTTTGCGAATGATCTTATGCCGTCTAATGTTAATAGCGCATTTGAAATCAATTTTATTGATAGTGCTTTAAGTCTTGATTTAGCACAAATTAACTCTCTAGTTAATAAATTGAATAGAATCTTAGATTTAGTTTTTGTTTCAAAAAACTATAAAAACACTTTATCGGAGTGCTTATGTCCAATTTCTCCATCTAATATCCACCACATTCCTTTAGTGATTAATTTTGAATTTTATGCTTTTATAAATTTTAAACAAGAAAAAAATTGTTTCAATTTTGGACTTTGCAATTTTGATTTGTTAACTGATATTTTTGATCGGATTGATTGGAGTGTTTTGTTTTCTAGTAATGTTGTCGCAATTTGTTTTGAAGCTTTTAAAACTGAAATAGCAAAAATTTGTAATGAGCATATTCCTCGTGTATCAGATAAGGTGTATAAGTTACCTTGGTACACTAAAGGTCTCAAAAAGTTAAAAAACCTTCGTAATAAATATATCAAATTATTTAAAGCTACTAATGATACCCAATATCATTCAAAATATGTTTTTTATATGAGGGAGTTCAATTTTTTAAATAAATTCCTTTACAATCAGTATATTTTACGTTCTGAGAATAATATCAAGAAAAATCCTAAATCATTTTGGAGATTTATTCAGTCAAAAAGAGATGGGTCATGTATTCCAAAATCTATGTCCTACAATGGTAATCAATCTTTTACTATTAATGACACTGTAAACTTATTTGCGGACTATTTTAGATCCAATTATGATGATACTCTGCCATGGTTTAATGAATCAATTTTAAATAATATAGACTCCTTCATGGACCTTGGTTTTCTGTCTCTGTCGGAATTTGATGTTTTCAGTGCCATGTCCTCTATGAAGATATCTGTTAAAAATGACATTGATGGCATTGCGTCCATTTTGCTAAATAAATGTGCTCGTGCTTTGTCTAAGCCTTTGTGCGATATTTTTAATAATTCTTTATTAACAGGTACCTTTTTAGATTGTTGGAAAATTGCATCCATAACACCAGTTTTTAAAAGTGGGATAAAAAATAAAGTATCTAATTATAGGCCTATTTCAAAATTGTCTAATGTTTCGAAACTTTTCGAAAGTGTTATAATGAAGAAATTATTCTTCTTGGTTAAGCATCATATTTGTATTGAACAACATGGTTTTGTCGCAGGTAGGTCTACTGTGACAAATTTAGCACTCTTTTCGAGATACTGTATCTCATCCTTTGAACAGGGTTATCAAGTTGATGTAATTTATACAGATTTTACTAAAGCTTTTGATAAGGTTCCCCATAAGGCATTAGCTGCAAAACTTGGTAAAATGGGTTGTCATTCATCTTTTTTGAAATGGATTCAATCCTATCTACAAGCTAGAATTTGTTTTGTAGAAATTAACAATGTTAAATCCTACTATTTTGTGGCATCATCCGGTGTACCACAAGGTAGCATTCTTGGCCCACTGTTTTTTATACTATACATAAATGATATAAGTAAATGTCTTCTTGCAACTAAATTTTTACTTTATGCTGATGATTTAAAGTTATTTCGTAAAGTTTCCAGCTTAAGTGATATGGCTTTATTACAAAATGATTTAAATAATGTGTGTACTTGGAGCATAATTAATTGCCTACCATTAAATGTTATGAAATGTTTTTCTATGAAATTTTCTAAGGCTAGAAATGTCCTTAGTACGACATATTGTCTTGGTGGTACTCCGTTACGGTTGGTTGATTCCATTCGTGATCTTGGTGTGGTGTTCGATTCTAAGTTCAGTTTTTCTGAACATATAAATTATATTGTCCCTAAAGCTTATTCTCTTCTTGCCTTTGTGCGAAGGAATAGCTGTGAATTTTCAGATCCGCATTCTCTTAAGATCCTTTATAATTCTTTTGTAAGGTCTAGGTTAGAATATGCCTCTTTCATCTGGAGTCCTTTCTTTTCGACTCACTCGTTTAGATTGGAAAAAATTCAAAAATCATTTACTCGGTTCGCGCTGCGTTCCTTAAATTTTAATATATCCCAGCCCTCATATAATGCACGTTGCTTGCTCTTGGGTTTAAAATCTTTAGAAACAAGACGCAAGATTCATTCTGCTATATTTATTCACGACCTTATTTCTGGTTCTATTGACTGTGCTCCTTTATTACAATTTGTTGATTTTAGTATTCCTACAAGGATTTTGCGGCATAATGATTTATTTTATATTAAACTCCATAAAACTTACTATGCTCTTAATGAGCCTATTACTAGAGCCTTGTCATTATGTAATACTTTATTGGTTGATAATAACATTGATTTTTCTCTATCTAAAGATTATTTTAAGAATTTGTTAAATAGTTTGTTTTTATTATAGATTAATTTTATTTATTATTTAATCAATCATATATTTCTGTTGTTTAGTATTAATGTTAGTCTGTAAGGAATTTGTATCCAAAGGCTTTGATCAAATAAACATAAACATAAACATAAATTGGCACAAATGTTTTGCCATCAGGTCCAATACGATTAATTTTAGTTTCACCGCTCCAAAGTACTCTCTTCCAAAACTGTACGTCCTTATTTTTATGAGACTTCGCAAAATTAGCTTCGCAAAATTACCTACACAAAAATCTTTTAAAATGAGAACTTTCAAAAATATAATATGTTGGGAGAATTATAATAGTGACAATTTATTAAACTTGTTAAGAAACTACAGTTTCGAAGCTGTACACAATGGTGATATAAACTCAAAATTAAAAAACCTAAATGATATTCTGATTGATATAATGTATACTCTGACGTATGAAAAAAGAGTGGAAATAAAATTAATGAATTAATGGTATGATCGGGAACTAACAGAATTGAACAAAACCAAACTAGAATTTCGGGATATCGCGATAAGTTCGGGTGAATGGAGAGATTATAACATTATAAAAAAACTATATAAGACAACAGTTAGGCAAAAGAAAATGAAATACATGGAAAATAAAATTTTGATAAATAAGGGAAACCAAAAGCTGATGTGGACATTCCTAAAACAAACAAATTTACATGAAGAAATAAACATCATAAGCAAGATAGACTTTAATGGTGAATACATTGAAACTGAACAAGCAATAGCAAATGTGCTAAACAACTATTTTGTAAACAGTGTAAAAGAAATCAATAATACAATTGAGCCAGTGGATATTGATATAGAATACATCAGGGACCCAAAATAACTATTATTTTCTTTTTTCAGATTGAAAAAATTGCCCAATTTTAATAATTATTTTTAAAAATTGATTTATAATTATTATGAATAAGAAATATTTTATTAGTTGTCAATAACTATTATTTTTCAATGGATTTTTTTTACGTTGAGTCATAACTATTATGAATAAGAAATATTTTATTAGTTGTCAATAACTATTATTTTTCAATGGATTCTTTTTTACGTTGAGTCATAACTATTATGAATAAGAAATATTTTATTAGTTGTCAATAACTATTATTTTTCAATTGATTCTTTTTTACGTTGAGTCATAACTATTATGCATAAGAGATATTTTATTAGTTGTCAATAACTATTAATTTGGAAAAAATATTTTTTTACGTTGTTATGAAAAAAGTCTTCAACAGATTTTCATTTTTGTGAATCTTTTTGCACCAATCGATGGGGAGGTGGTTTTTATGACATCACCAGAGGTGGTCATAAAAACTTTGCTTCAATCAATGAAAAGAGGTCTAAAAAGGATATTGGCCATCACTAGAAGTGGTACCGATCCTTAAAAGTGCTATATTTAGGTCCATTGTCAAATTTTTTTTTGAAAAAAAATCGATGGAAAGAGGTTGACAATGGGCTTCGGCCATCACCAGAGTTGGTCCCAACTAAAAAAGTGGTTGATTTTAGTCTATTTTGAAAAAAAAATTTTGTACCAATCGTTGGAAAGAGGTCGAAGTCGAAAAAAAGTGCCAGAAAGTGCCCGATTTAGGTCCATTTTCGAAATTTTGTTTGCACCAATCTTTGGAAAGAGGTCGAAGTCGAAAAAAAAGGTCCCAAAATGTGCCCGATTTTGGTCCATTTTCGTAATTTTGTTTGCACCAATCTTTGGAAACAGGTCGAAGTCGAAAAAAAGGGTACCAAAAAGTGCCTGATTTTGGTCCATTTTCGAAATTTTGTTTGCACCAATCTTTGGAAAGAGGTCGAAGTCGAAAAAAAGGGTACCAAAAAGTGCCTGATTTTGGTCCATTTTCGAAATTTTGTTTGCACCAATCTTTGGAAAGAGGTCGAAGTCGAAAAAAAGGGTACCAAAAAGTGCCTGATTTTGGTCCATTTTCGAAATTTTGTTTGCACCAATCTTTGGAAAGAGGTCGAAGTCGAAAAAAAGGGTACCAAAAAGTGCCCGATTTTGGTCCATTTTCGAAATTTTGTTTGCACCAATCTTTGGAAAGCGGTCGAAGTCGAAAAAAAAGGTCCCAAAATGTGCCCGATTTTGGTCCAATTTCGAAATTTTGTTTGCACCAATCTTTGGAAAGAGGTCGAAGTCGAAAAAAAAGGTCCCAAAATGTGCCCGATTTTGGTCCATTTTCGTAATTTTATTTACACCAATCTTTGGAAAGAGGTCGAAGTCGAAAAAAAGGGTATCAAAAAGTGCCTGATTTTGGTCTATTTTCGAAATTTTGTTTGCACCAACCTTTGGAAAGAGGTCGGATTCGAAAAAAAGGTCCCAAAATGTGCCCGATTTTGGTCCATTTTCGTAATTTTGATTGCACCAATCTTTGGAAAGAGGTCGAAGTCGAAAAAAAGGTACCAAAAAGTGCCCAATTTTGGTCAATTTTCGAAAAATTTGTTTTTTTTCACCAATCATTGATGTCGGTTATTTTCGAAATGCCGTGCGTTGTTATCTGCTCTTATGTTCGCGTGTTTTGATTGGACCAAAATCGGGCACATTTTGGGACTCGGAACCAAAATCGGGCACTTTTTGATACCTTTTTTTTCGACTTCGACCTCTTTCCAAAGATTGGTGCAAACAAAATTTCGAAAATGGACCAAAATAGGGCAATTTTTGGTTCCTTTATTTTTGACTTCAACCTCTCTCCAAAGGTTGGTGCAAACAAAATTTCGAAAATGGACCAAAATCAGGCACTTTTTGGTACTTTTTTTTCGACTTCGACCTCTTTCCAAAGATTGGTGCAAACAAAATTTCGAAAATGGACCAAAATCAGGCACTTTTTGGTACCCTTTTTTTCGACTTCGACCTCTTTCCAAAGATTGGTGCAAACAAAATTACGAAAATGGACCAAAATCGGGCACATTTTTGGACCTTTTTTTTCGACTTCGACCTCTTTCCAAAGATTGGTGCAAACAAAATTTCGAAAATGGACCAAAATCAGGCACTTTTTGGTACTTTTTTTTCGACTTCGACCTCTTTCCAAAGATTGGTGCAAACAAAATTTCGAAAATGGACCAAAATCGGGCAATTTTTGGTTCCGTTATTTTTGACTTCAACCTCTCTCCAAAGGTTGGTGCAAACAAAATTTCAAAAATGGACCAAAATCAGGCACTTTTTGGTACCCTTTTTTTCGACTTCGACCTCTTTCCAAAGATTGTTGCAAACAAAATTACGAAAATGGACCAAATCGGGCACATTTTGGGACCTTTTTTTTCGACTTCGACCTCTTTCCAAAGATTGGTGCAAACAAAATTTCGAAAATGGACCAAAATCGGGCACTTTTTGGTACACTTTTTTTTCGACTTCGACCTCTTTCCAACGATTGGTACAAAATTTTTTTTTCAAAACAGACCAAAATCAAACACTTTTTTAGTTGGGACCAACTCTGGTGATGGCCAAAGCACATTGTCAACCAAAACAACGTAAAAAAAAATTTTTTCCAAATTAATAGTTATTAACAACTAATAAAATATCTCTTATGCATAATAGTTATGACTCAACGTAAAAAAAATCCATTGAAAAATAATAGTTATTGACAACTAATAAAATATTTCTTATTCATAATAGTTATGACTCAACGTAAAAAAAATCCATTGAAAAATAATAGTTATTGACAACTAATAAAATATTTCTTATTCATAATAGTTATGACTCAACGTAAAAAAAATCCATTAAAAAATAATAGTTATTGACAACTAATAAAATATTTCTTATTCATAATAATTATAAACCAATTTTTTGACATAAAACTTATAATAGTTATGTCCCTGGAATACATCGTAAATACTTCAGAATCATTAACGTTTAAAAGTGTAACAGTTGATGATATAGTATTCATAGTTCAAAATTTCAAAAACAAAATTGGAGGAAAAAAAGCTTGTATCTGAAGGGGTTATAAAAGACTCAATTGTGTATACTGGGTATGGTTATGCAAATATAATAAATGAAAGTTTGCTTACAGGAATAGTTCCGGAGCTGTGGAAATTATCTACAATAATACCAACAGAAAAAATTAAGGGAACACTAAAGCCTGAAGAGTTTAGACCTATAAATACTCTTCCGAGTGATGAAAAAATTATGGAAACTGTAGTTAAAAATCAATTAGTGGAATTTCTAAATGAAAATAGTTTAATTATTCCAGAGCAATCTGGATTCCGCTCAAAACATTCGTGTGAAACAACTTTGAATTTGGTGATTGCAGAATGGAAACAAAGTTTAACAGAAAAACAAATAGTGGTTTCAGTTTTCCTAGACCTTAAAAGAGCTTTTGAAACTGTGGATAGACATTTATTATTAAAGAAACTTTAAAAGACTCAGCTCTTCATTGGTTTAGCAGCTATCTAACGGGCAGGAAACAACAAACAGTAGTTGGTAACAGCATATCATCAGTAGCAGATGTTGAAATAGGACTGCCACAGGGAGCTGTACTAGCTCCTATACTGTTTATTATTTACATAAATGACATTAAAAAATGTTTGAGATACTGCCAGATACGATTGTTTGCTGATGATGCACTTATAATGATAAGTCATGCAAATATAAATGAAGCTGTTATGAAAATGCAAAGTGACATAAATTCTATATATAAATGGTTGTGCTATAATAAATTAAAGGTTAATATAAATAAAACAAAATATATGATAATAACCAAAAGAATAATTAATGTAGAGAATGTACAATTAAAAATTAAACATGATATAATTCAAAAAGTTCAACAAATTAAGTACCTTGGAGTAATTATTGACGATAAATTAAATTTACAGGAACATATAAATTATATTGAAGCAAAAATAGCAAAAAAAGTTGGATTTATGTATAGATCTTGTAAATATATTAGTAAATATTATAAAATTTTGGTGTATAAATCTATAATTGAGCCTCATTTTTTATAATGCCCTACTATCCTTTATACAATTAATGATTCTCAATTAAAAAAGCTTCAAAAACAACAGAATAAAGTGATGAGATTTGTTTTAAAAAAACCATATGATACTCAAAGTGCTGAAATGCTAGAAAGCTTAAATTGGTTAAGCATTAAACAACTTATTATATACTTTACTATTAAATTTATACACAATATTATTTGAGGAAATCTGCCAAATTATTTGAATAACAGAATTACATATAATAGAGACATACATAATTATTCCACAAGAAATAGAAATAATATACATTTACCTAGAATCAGAACAGAATTAGAAAGAAATAGCTTATACTATGAAGGTATTAGAGAATATAATGAATTACCGATCGAAATAAAAACTTGTGATAACGTTAACAGATTTAAAAGGTTACTGCATAGTTACTGTTAAGAGTTGCCCTATAGATAATAAGTATTGATTTGTTTTAAGACTTAAATTTATATATTGTATTGATATTTTTTATAATCTAGGTCTTTAAGACCGTAATAAATAAATAAATAAAAAATTAGTGTCTTTTTCCTACTGACGCATCCAGATAGTCCAGAATCATTGAGTCGTCTTCTTACAAGTCTGCTAGAAACATTGATGTCGAATTCATCATTAATCTCGGTCATTATAATGCACGAGGACTTGAATCAACTTGAGACTTTCTTACGATGACTCTATCGATGCGGCTTTCGGTTTTTCGAGGAGGCGGCTTGCGAACTTTTTTTTTGTTAATTAAATCTGCGTCCGCCTTTACCGAATTGATAGCATTGTACACCATTTTCCTGGAACAATTTAGTATTTTTTCAATTTGAGTGGGATTTTCGCCTTTTTCGAATAGTTCGAATATAATTTTCCTTTTTTTTGGAGTAGAATGAAAACCACGTCTCATTTTCTTTTTTAAACAAGTGTATTATACTTACCTACTGTAAAACTGTACCACTTTCTTTCACTACACGACTGACGCACAAGTACTGATCACTCAAACTGAAGTGTGCCATTTCTCTGTTCACGTAAAATGATATGCGCAGTTGGTTAAATGACCATCAACAACAACGAACAATCGTAACGGTAAACTTTTAGCGTTAATTTCTTCATCGACTGCAGTGCAAAGTATAGCGCTAAAATTTTTTTGTGTTCTTTTTAAATAATGCGATAAAGTTAAGTAAAACTAATTATTTTAAAAGTGTGCAATTTCCTTGTCCATAGCTGTAGATAGATTGAACCTTGAGTAAAAATATATTTTTTTAGTGGGCGGTGCCACTCCTCTTACAGGAAAATACGTCGTTACTACTAAACTAACGGACCGATTTTGATGAAATTTGTTAGGATATAGACTGAACCCTAAAAAAGATTTCTAAGAACTAAAATTTTTTTAGGAGGCGTGGCAGCACTTCTAACTTGAAGGGCAGATTTGAAGCTAATCTGTCGATTTTGATAGAATTTGGTACAGAGATAGATTGAACCCTTAGGAAAGCTATTTGCTTTAAAGTGGACGGTTCCAACCCCCAGTAGGAAAATATGTTTTCACAGCTAAGGGGGTGTTCAGGTATTACGTAACACAATTTGGGGTGAGAGGGTTCTTGTAAAACGTTACGGGCCGGGAGGAGGGTGTCATACAACGCGTAACGTAACATTGTTTTTGAAGTAAAACTTCTTTAGCGGAGGGTGATTTGAAATTAGGTGTGTGTAATGAAACGCTTTCTAGATTAGCTACAGCAATAAATATTATATTTATTCTATAAATAAATAACGGCGCGAAGATAGATTAAACCTTGAGAAAAAGTATTTATGTTTATATCTATGAAAAATATGTTTTCTTAGCTAAACTCTAAGGAAGGTATGGATATATAGAGATATTTTTGAAAGCGATGACAAAAAATACCTCTTTCATGTCAGTTTTTTAGAATCAAAAGCATTTTTAACGGTTGAATTTCAACCACTGGGCGAACTCTAGTTTATATAAATATTAAAGTAGTTTTGAAAAATTCTCCAAGTGAACATAAACGGAAAAATATGTCCCGTTCGAATGGATTATTATGCCTTGTAAGAAAAAAAGTTAATAAGGTTTTTCAATCAAACGAAATCTATTAAAAAGTTATATTATTCCATAACATTTTAAAATTAGTTGCATTAAAAAATGTTGCCAGGTTTCGCTGACTTCTGCTTTTCTATAAATAGCCATGAAAAACACTTCCGTTTTTTGTCCCGTTCGAATGGCTTTTTGATTGCCTCTATCTTGGAACCAGTACTACGTCTGGCATCAACTTTACCACTCAATATAGTGCTATCAAAGGGCTATTCCTTAAAGTAATAGAAAAAAATAAAAGTGTTTTACTTTGACTTTAATTCCATTTAAAAAAAAAAACTTCCGTCCCGTTCAACATAAGAGAAATGCCCATATGTAATCCTACTGTACGTGTGTATGCCACTGAACTCCTCCTAAACGGCTGGACCGATTTGAATGAATTTTTTTGTATGCGTTTGAGTGGCGCCCTGGATGGTTTAGAATCACAAATCAGCCTGGCAGGTGGCGCATTTAGGGTGGCCCTCATACAAAAATATTTTTAAAATAGCATTTTCACAAAGACCACTGCATCGATTCACATGGAATTTACACCGCGTATCTTATTTGTTAACAGACATTGCTGGGTGTACAAAACTTTTATTTAGGGTGGCACTCATGCAAGAATATTTTTAAAGTAGCATTTTTTTACACCACTCCACCGATTCACATGGAATTTACACCAAGTGTCTTTTATATTAAGGGACATAGCTTAGCTTATAAATCTTTTATTAAGAGTGCATATTTAGGGTGCCCTCATACAAAAATGTTTTTAAAATAGCATTTTCACAAAGACCACTGCATCGATTCACATGGAATTTACACCACGTGCTTTTTATGTTTAGAGACAGAATTAAGTTTATAAAACTTTTATTTAGGGTGGCCTTCAAACAAAAACATTTTTAAAATATCATTTTCCCAAAGATTACTCCATCGATTCACAGAGAACTGACACCACATGTCTTTTATGTTAAGAGACATAGCTAAGCTTATAAAAATTTTATTTAGGATGCATATTTAGGGTGGCCGTCATACAAAAATATTTTTAAACTAGCATTTTCACAAAGACCACTGCATCGATACACTTGGAATATACACCACGTGTCTTTTATATTTAGAGACATAGTTGAGTCCATAAAACTTTTATTTATGGTGACCCTCATACAAAAATATTTTTAAGACAGCATTTCCCAAAATGATTCACAGGAAACTTACACCACATGTCTTTTATATTAAGAGACCTAGTTAAGTTAAGCGGCTTGACCGATTTGAATGAATTTTTTGTATGCGTTTGGGTGGCGCCCTGAATGGTTTAGAATCTCAAATCAGCCCGACATGTGGCGCATTTAGGTTGGCCCTCATACAAAAATATTTTTAAAATAGCATTTTCACGAAAACCGATCATGTCTCATCGATTATTTTACTCAGATGAATGAGACTTGGTACATACATATATAAAAGATACAAGCAGAAGTAAGATTCAATAAAAAAATAGCCAGTGCCATACCCCCCATATGCGAAAACCGTTTTTCGCTTTTTAATCGTTTTGAAAATGCTTCTTATGGTCTATGCTAGGTTTTTGCAAAGTTTGGTTTAGAAAAATCGGCGATGACACGCCTTCCAAAATCAAATTTATCACATATTATCAACAATTTGACGCAGATGAATGAGACTTGGTACATAATTAAAGGTACGTACAAAAGACAGATGTTAAGAAGAACTGGCTGATGCCACGCCTATACTATGAGAAAAAACAAAATTTTTTATACCTCAGCAATTATTTGACACAGGTGGATAAAATTTTGTACATATGTTTCTTATAGCTTATGGATGGTTCCAAGCATAGTAAGTTTGGGAAAATGGAATAGTATCCTTCCATTATAAGAGGAAAATCAAATTTATCATATCTCGTCAACTATTGGACGCAAATGAATGAATGTGACTTGGTACATACATACATAAAAGGTACGGGCAAGAGATAGTTTCAATAAAAAAAAAATGAGTGGTACCACGCCTCCCATATCAGAAAAACACAAAATTTCTGTTGCAGCTGAATGAGGCAAGATACACATACAAAAAATACGGGCTAAAGTAATTTTCCATCAAAAAATGAGTGCTTTCACGCCTTCCATATGCGAATAAAACAACATTATGTACATGTACATATGTATATTAGAGCGGTTCAAAAAAAAAAAACTTTTTGATTTTTTCACGATGTGTCAGCGGATCACAATAGCCTTATATGTCTGGACAAGCCCCATTACTAAGATTAAGGTTAATATTGAAAACTGGATTAGCGCCCTCTGTTTTAAGTAAACAACAAATTTTCCGAAATATTGATTTAAAAAATGGTGCAAGGAAAAGACGCTGTAAAATTTTCCAACTAAGTGGGTATGGTTTTAGGGAAACTATCGATCGGGGAATTCAAATCCGTGATTGGTTTTTCTTCTTCTTCTTCGTTTCTTACAAAAAAATTGGCAAATGACCGGACAAAAGTAAAAAAGTACCGAATTTCAACTTTCTAGCTCCAATAGCTCAAATATTATGTTACCGCCGATCCCATGGTACATCATTTTTAATGAACTGATATTTGCTTAAATCAATTCCGAAACCGCATATCATTATCTTATTTCAAAACAAAGATATCGGCATTTTTCTAATTTGACAGACTTGATTTTTTTCGAATCGGAGTCGACAAATTTGCAGATTAAGGTGATTCAAATTTTTTTTTATTTCAAACAGTCATTATCTATCGTGAAATTCGAATCCGTGATTAGTCTTTCTTCTTCTTCTTTTTTTCTTACAAAAAAATTGAAAATTGACTGGAAAAAAATGAAAAAATTCCGATATTGTACTTTAAAGCTGCAAAATCACCCCATATTATTTTGCCACCGATCCCGTGTTACATGATTTTTAATGTACTGTTGTTTGCTCAAAGGAATGCCGTAAACCGCATATCATTTCTTTATTGCAAACTCGAGATATCTGCATTTTTCTACATTAACAGAACTGGTATAATTTTAACTATTCTATAGATTTTTCTACCATTTTCAAAAATTCAAATTTTGTCAGTTCTCTTAATTTAGAAAAATGTAAGCTTTTTTCAACATTTTTCATATTTTTTCGAATTTTTCAAATTTATCAAACTTTTTTCGAGTTATTCAATCTCTTTCAACTTTTTCAACCTCTTTCAACTTTTTTCAAAACGTTCCATATTTTTTTCGAATTTTTCAACTTTATTCAATTTTTTTCGAGTTATTCAAGCTCTTTCAACTTTTTTCGAGTTATTCAACCTGCTTCAACTTTTTCAACCTCATTCACTTTTTTTTTGAGATTTTCAACTATTTTCGACGTAAAATATTTTTGACATTTTCCATGTTTTTGGACTTTTTCAACTTCTTAATTTAACACTGATCATATATTATCAACTTTATCAGCTTTCTATTTTTTTCAACATTCTCCATATTTTTTTTGACTTTTTCAACTTCATCAACCTCATTTAACTGTTTGGAGATTTTCAACCTCTTTCGATTTTTTTCGACTTTTTCAACCTTATTCAACTTTTCTCGAGTTATTCAACCTCTTTCAATTTATTCAACATTTTTTGAACTTTTTTCAACATATTCTATATCATTCAACGTTTTTCGACTTTTCAACCACATTTAACATTTTTCGAGATTCTCAACTTTTTTCGAGCTTTTCAATCTCGCTCAATTTTATCAACACTGCTCATACAGCTGCGGTCAAAATAATAGCAGTGCGGTGCCATTTAATATGGCTGTAAATACCTAATCTTGAGAAGTAAAGGAGTTGAACACTGCTATTATTTTAACCACTCGAAAGTACAAATTACTCAGTACAATAGCAATCTTAGAAAGTACCGTTATTTTTTTGGAACAAAATGTTATGTGTTTATTTTGTGAACTTATCAAGTAAAGATAATCTACAAAAGATTAGAAGAAATAAAATGTCTGTTGTTCGAAATATTTTCTTTCAACTAATAAATGGCACCGCACTGCTATTATTTTGACCGCAGCTGTATATTATCAACTTCATCAGCCATTTTCGCCTGTTTCATCCTCTTTCAAATTTTTTCAGCATGTTCCATATTTTTTGGGCTTTTTCAATCTCATTCAACTTTTTTCGGCTTTTAAATAAACCTCATTCAACTTTTTCGTGACTTTCAACTTTTTACGAGCTTTTCAATCTATTTCAACTTTTTCAACACTTTCATATTCATAGTAGTTTTGCTTCTGTATTGTGAGTTTTTACTATCGTTTATTTTCATATAACATTGAGTTACTGTTTCTCAACTGGCGGTCTTTTGGTGATTGGTTTGCTGGTTTTGTATGGTGAATTGGAGGTTTGCACTTTTGTCATCGTTTGCTTAAGTTAATAGGTGCTTTACATATTTGCTGAACTTACAATAACAACGATTTCAAGCTGGTGCTGAAGTGGCGCTCCGTCAATCTGCAATGTGTTTCCTAAAATTCAGCTTTTGGTGTCATTATAATAACTAATACTAATAATAGAGTTTAGCTACTACAGCTATTATAGCCTTCTTAGCTATTTAGCATTGAAGCTTTTTATCAATAGTCCAAGAGCCGGCTGTAGAAAAGTCGAGTGTATAAGATTACAGGATGAGATGTATGCCAAATGATAGAGTTCAATGAGCCTAAATAGAATATCTAGGGTTGCCTTGCCAAAGCCTGTCCCGATGGCCGAAAATGCCCAAATTTTAGCCAATTTTATTGTTCTAATTAAAACTGAAGTACATAACAGCTCGAAATGAATGCCAAATGATAGAACTCGAAGAGGCCTAAGTATAATACCTGGAATTGCATTGTTGAATCCTGTCCCAAACATGGGTTTTCACCGGTTTCTTAGGTAAATTTTCATTAATGAAGATAACAGCTTGAAATTTGTGCCAAATGATATATATCGAAGAGCCTTAATAGAATATATAGGGTTGCCTTGTAGAATCCTGTCCCAAACATGAGTTGCCACTCATTTAAGAAAAGTTGACCACAAAAACGGGTGTCAAATAATGTTTAGGACATGATTCGACAAGGCAACCCTATATATTCTATTTAGGCTGTTCGATATCTATCATTTGGCACGAATTTTAAGCTGCTATCTTCAATAATGAAAATTGACCTAAATAACCGGTGAAAACCCATGTTTGGGACAGGATTCAACAATACAATCCCAGGTACTATATTTAGGCCTCTTCGAGTTCTATCATTTGGCATACATTTCAAGCTGTTATGTACTACAGTTTTAATTAGAACAATAAAATTGGCTAAAATTCGGGCATTTTCGGCCATCGGGACAGGCTTTGGCAAGGCAACCCTAGATATTCTATTTAGGCTCATTGAGCTCTATCATTTGGCATACATCTCATCCTGTATTCTTATACACTCGACTTTTCTACAGCCGGCTCTCCGCCTACAAGTAAAAAGCTTATTCAATAAATAATGGAATAGAAAAAATTATCATGCACATTAATTTGTTATTTTTTTATAATTTTTTCTTAGCTTTATCGCACTTTCTCAACATACCCACTCAGATCATATCGCTCACTTACTTCAAGACTGGCATAACTCAAAAAACGTGATTTTTGAGTTAATGATGCATAAATATCCGCCATTTCATGTTTTATTTTGTGTGAAAAAATCAGAAAAGTATCTCATTAGCTTGCTTTGTGAGAAGAGTTTATGTAGACATACTTTTCATTATTTTCATATAAAAAGCAACTTATTGAAAACTTTAAATGCGTTTTTCTCCCACTTTATGTTTTTTGAGTTATGCCAGTCTTGAAGTAAGTGAGCGATATGTATATATTGCTTGAATGTAATTGTATGCATTCAATCATATGGTCTAAGGGATAAATGTTAGAAAAAATTTACCCAGCATGCTGTGGGGCTCGGACAACGCAAACAAAAAAATACACACCACCATTAAGCTACAAATTTAGCTACAGTTAGTTTTCAGTCTAAGCTTGAGTTGACCTTTTGACAAGCTAATGTTATAAACTTCGCAATTATTAATAAGAGTTGTCATGCGATTAAAAGGAGCTGTAGCCATATAATTAGCTCTACTAACCGGTTGGTAAAATAATTGATAAGAGTTACGAGTACTCCTCCGATAGTAATGTATGTAGTTAAGAAGCTCTGGTGCAGCAAGAGACCCAGTTACAAGTTGATGCAGATAAAGTATATCAGCAATATTTCTACGCGAGCTCAAAGACTGCATATGTAGTAACTTCAAACGATCCTCGTAAGGAGGAAGGCTTAAAGGGTCAATCCAATTTAAGCCATTGAGAGCAAAAACGAATAAAATTTTTTTGAATTCTCTCAATTCTATTTATATGAATTATAAAAAGGTGGCCATACTTGGCTAGCATACTCTAAGTGAGGACGCACTATTGTATTATATAAAGTCACCGTTATTAAAGGGCTATTAAATTCTTTTGCCCACCTCTTAATAAAGCCAAGCAGAGATGAGGATTTTTTACAAATTTGAATAACATGCTCATTAAAAATTAATTTAACATCAAAATCCTAGGTATACATTGACTACATCGACACGACAAATATTTTTATCTTTTAATTTATAATCAAATTCCACAATAGTTTTCTTCCTGGTAAAAATCATAGTTTGGCATTTATCAGGATTAAGATGTAAGTTATTTTTTGAACACCAAACCTCAAAGGATTTCAAGTCAGACTGAAGTGGAATAGTATCATCAACCCCTTTCACGTTCCTGTAAATTTTCATGTCATCTGCATATATTAGCAGATGGGAGTTTTTAATAACATGTGTAACGTCATTAATTGCTAAAATGAACAGGAGCGGGCCCAGGTGGCTTCCTTGTGGAACACCTGTATCGCGCTAAATGGGGAGGAAAACATTCTCCTAAATTTTATTTGATACGTACGATCAGATAAATAAGATTCAATCCAGCTGACAAAACTTAAAGGAAATCCCAGCTTCTTTAACTTAAACAAAATCAAATTATGTGGTAATTTATCAAATGCTTCACTGAAGTCAGTGTAGATGCAGTCAACTTGCCCTTCAGAGTCTAAAGAGCTTAATGCAAAAGAAGTGAAATCAAGGAGGTTAGAAACTGTAGATCTGCCATTAACAAAACCATGCTGACGAGTTTTTATGACTTCACTACAGCACACCTTAACCTGATCGTATATAATATGTTCAAAAATGTTCGGTATTGATGATAACTTAGCCACGGGCCTGTAGTATGCATTTTTCCAAAATTTAGGAAAATAACTTTCTCTAATTGATTTATTAAATAAAAAACTGAGGGGCTGACTCAGCACAGAGCTGCAGTTAACTAAACCTGTCGCAGGAATACCATTAGGCCGGAGTTGAAGTCATCATCAACAGATGAAATATATTTCTCTATGAGGTCAGGAGAGAAAGGTATCTCATTAACCGAAACTAAAGGGTCGTTATCCATATATTCAAAATAGCTGATTTCAGGGCTAAATAAATCCGTAGAAAATGATTCATTAAACAAATTAGCAAACAACCCGGCTATAACTTGTGGGTCGCTAGTGAGCCCATCAACTGTTTTAAACTCAGATGGAAACCCGTCAGATTTTTTTTTAGAATTAATAAAACCCCAAAAATTCTTGGGGTCATGAAGAATATTCAGCCTAATTTTATTTAAATATTCAGCATAAACTAAAACTGACATATCTTTAAATTCAAGAAACAGTCGCTGATAAGCAACAAGGTCATTTCGGTCCTGGCTACAAACGTATTTATTCCATGTTCTATTACGGCCATTGCGAATTTTTTTCAAATCCTTTGTATACCAAGGGTACGAGGAATTATTAACGCACCTCTTTGTATATGGCACCGACAATGCTATGGCAGAAAAAAGTTCACCATAGAAAATTTTAATGCAAACATCAAATGTATTGTTATTAAAAAAAGATAGTAAGTTGTCTAATTTATTTCTTAAAATTTCATTCAATTTTAAAAAGTCAGCTTTCTTAAAATTGAAATCATAAATATTAATGGATGAACATGCATTAGTCAAATTTTCATTGTCAGATTGGTACACAATACTCAAAGGTGGACGATAGGAATCTATCGTAGACAGAGCATGGATAGCATTTTTTACAACAACATTGCTACTATTTATAGCCAAGACTAAGTCAAGTTGTCGTCCGTGGCAATTAGTTCTACAACTTACTTGTTGTAAATTTGAAAGTATTTCGTCAACAAAAATTTGCTGTTGTCGCAAGAAGTCCGAAGAAGTCCATTTTAGGTCAGGCAGATTAAAGTCACCTAACAACAAAATGTCTATTGAAATAGAAATAGAAGATATATTAGATGTGAAAGAAGAGGATGGAAGGTTTCTTACAGAATTGTTAGCGATAGGATTGGATGAATGGATATTAGGAGGGGGATTTGTAGAAGTTTTGTCACGAGTAATGGCTACGACACTCGAGCTTCCGACACTACCCAGATTTTTTTTAGCTAACTTTCGTTTGTTTTTTCTTTTATTTTTTAAGGGAATAGCTTGCTGTGGTAGAGTAGAAATCGAAGGAGTGGAAGCAAAAGCCAAAGAAGCCTCAGTAATAGCTTTGCTATGAATAAAACTAACATTAGGTGAAATAGCCTCATTAAGGCTTTTTTCAATTTGGGGAGCTATATCTAGATACAGTGAAATTCCCCATTACGGACAGCCCCCATAACCGGACAGCTCCCATAACCGGACACATTTCAGCGACACTCACTTTTCATTAACTTTTCCATACAAAATTAATTCCGATAGCCGGACGCTCCAATAACCGGACGCGGACACTATATTCTATATCTCTTTTAAACGGACATAATTAAATAAGAACTGTACACATTTGTCCAAAATGTTGAGTAGAGTTGGACTTTTTCGTTCATTCTGTGAAGAAGTTTGGTGTAGTTTGGTTGCTTAGCTCGTGTTACTCATTCTTTTTAACATATCAGAGCCATAAAATGGCACTAAATAATAATGTACTATCCTTCGCGCATTACCTGATAAGACTCTTGCTCTTAAATTCGAAAAATGCATCGGTGATAAGTCCTCGAAGGAAGGCTCACAGTTTTGTTTTGTGCAAACATGGCTGGAGAGAAAGAGTTGATTTTGGTCGTGGATAAAGCAGCTCGCCCTAGAGCATTTGAAGATCTTCCTATTATTGCAATGCCAGTTGATTTGAAATCTAACAAAAAAGCATGGATGAAAATGATATCTAAAAACAAAACATTCTTGAATAACGTAGTATCTCGTCTAAGGAAATTAAACTTAGCAAATTTAATCATTGTTTTTTTGCCTCCAAATACAACTGCAGTTTGTCAACCCATAATACAAAATTTTAAGATTTATTATAGCTGTTCTCTATAAAAACACCTACTACCAAAAGTTGACACAGCGACTTCAGAATCAGAGTTGTCAAAATCGATAAATGTTCTTGAAGCTTTGTATGTACTTCATCAAAGATAAGGTTGAAGCAACAAACATAAGAAACTGCTTCCGTAAGGTCGATTCTCTGAAACTAATATTTATCTTTCCGATTTTGATGCCGAAGATTAACTACCCCCGGCAACCTTTGCGAAATTTCAAAAAGGATACGCAGGTTTTGATGAATTTTCGAAAATCGATTAAGTTTATTAACTGAAGACAACAATACTGAAGTGGAATTTGAAAATCAAAGAGCCACTCTAGAGATAACCGAGTCTGAAGACAAAGCTGATGAAGAACCTGCTGACCCCATATCTTCATATGATGAGGCATTGAAGTAAGCTGCCCGTTTGAAGTATTTTGCCAGAGATGATTTTCTAGAATTTAATAACATCAAGAATGTAGAGACGCATTTTGAAACCCAATATCTTAAGTTGAGCCAATCGAAGTTAAAACAATCTACTCTCACTAGATTTTTTAACCAAATTAGTATGTAAACTTGTGAAACATGCCTGTAGTGTCTAAATTCGTTCAGCAACCTCAGTAAACGGCAGCTTCAAACAAAAATTTTTGCTCCTCCCCCATAAGCGGACATCTCCCATAACCGGACAAAAATACTACGACGGTGGGTGTCCGGTTATGGGGAATTTCACTGTAATTGCTTATAATATCTCTGAAATTATTATTCAGATTGTTTAGGTTTTCCCCAAATTGCTTAATTTTGTCGAAAAATGCCGACGGGGACAGAGCCCTGCAAGATGGACAATACCAATGCAGGCCCGAATGTGTAGAACATAACAAATCTATAATGGATTTTGATAAATTAGCACAAGAGGCATCTGTTCGCAAGGACCTGTGTACGAAGAAAGCACAAAAGCGAATCAAAAACAAAACTGTTGCACTGCTTACACTGATTTATTTTGCTTGCAGAAAAAAAGTAAATATTAACTTGTATGTATGATTGTATGTAATGTTAAAATAAACACAAACACAAAATGAAAGCAAAAGTATTAATACAAGCATACAATTTTCAGCAACGACACTATATTCAACACAAAATTAACTAATTATTAAGTAAAGACAAATTATTAGAAAATAATATACTTACACTTAAAAACACTACCGACACTGACAAAAAGACGAAGTCAACTGAAACTGAACTTTGAAACTTTCAGTAAACCTTTAGCCAAGACACAGTCCATTAAAATTCTAAGGTTGTGTCCAGAGTGCTCTTTGTGCTGCATTGAATTCTACTTGTTTGCTTGCCTAAATGGATGATTTTTGTGGTATATGTGACACACTTTTTGTTAGAGGCGACATTTTTAATGTTCCTTGTAGTAGATACTGCAAAAAAGTTTTCCACAGAGGTTGTTGTGATGGTGGACTCACAGAATATGATGTCAGTCTGCTTAAAAAAAAAAATAAACACCTCAATTACTTCTGTAAAGAGTGCGTGGGTGTTGCTGATAAGATTTTAAAAATATTCTTGAATGCGCAAAATGTGAGTTTTGATAAAATTACTTGTAATTTTGACGTCCAAATCAATCTGCTGAATGCTCAACTAGCAGATTTTAAGAATGCTGGTTTTGAAAACTTAAGTTCCACCAAAGTGATTTGTCATCGTTAACTGCAAAACTTTCTTCCGAGATAATTTTATGCTAGAAGAAAATAAAAACTTGGATTTGAGTGTGGTCTCTGCCTTTGATAGGCCCTCTCTTACGGGGAGGATGGCTGCTTACAGTTCAACTGCTTTTATTCATGGTGCTGATGATAATGCTTCTGTTACTGCTGCTGCGAATAATGAAGTAATTGTTGCCTCTAATTTTGGGTCTTCTTCTTTTTGTGCTAACTCTAATCATACAAGACAGCGGTGGGCATAGAAATCTAACAAAAGAGCAAAACAACAACATCAAGCAACAACAAACGAAATTTTAAAGTTTTTTTTTACTTTCATTCCCAAATTTGCCATTAGCACAAAAACAAACAAAATTGCATTACAAACAAAAACAATTGCTACATTCGTCAAGACACAATACGGCGCCGTCGTTTATGCCTTTGTGTTTTGTTTTTATTTGAATTCAATTCAACGCTGTGCCTCGATAGCGTTGAAATTCTGCGAATGAGAGCAAATAGAGCCACTATGTGCCCATCACTGATACAAGGAATGAAACTCATGTTGATGGTTTTCCTGTTGTTACTGTAAATGCAAATTTGTTGAATGAAACTGCTCCTAATATACAAGAGAATTGGAATTTAGTTTCTAGAAAAAAGCAGAGAAACCTGTGTAAACAGAATAATAATAAATCAACTGTGGGTTAAAATGTTAATGCAGAGCTTGATGTTGAAGAGCCCAACAAAGTTTTACATCTCTCTTACTTTAAGCCTTCTGTTACTCCAGATAATATTATAGATTATATCTCTTCTCATACGGATATAGTTAAACATCGTATAGAATGCTATAGTCTCGTTAAAAATGGAGTTGATGTGGCATCCTTGAAAATAATTAGCTTCAAACTCATCGTTGGAAACACTGACTATGAAAAAGTCTTCAACCAGACATTGTGGCCAGCCTATGTGTGTATTAGGCGGATATTTTCATTCTCACTGAGACTTGGCTCAATGATAATTTCCACAGTGAGGAATATTTTGACTCTAATCTATATATTATATATCGCAATGATAGATATTCTCAATCTACTGGATGCTGCCGGGGTGGTGGAGTGTTGATTGCGGTGAATCGTGCCCTACATTCGTCGAATATTCTACTGGCAAATAGTGATGCTATTTTGGATCAGTTGTGCATCAAGATTAATGGCTCATCGTCCTTCCTTTATGTATTTGTATCTTACGTGCGACCAAATAGTTCTTTGAACTTATTTAAATTGCATGTGGGCAATATTTTATCGGCTGCTTCTCAAATTTCGAATGATGCCGGCCAATTGCTTGTTACGGGTGACTTTGATTTACCTGGTGTTTCCTGGTCTGCTGAGCAGCGTGCTGATCATCATTATCTTTCCCCATCTAATGTGAGACCCTTTAACTCAGAAAAGCCTTTTTAGCCAAATCCAACGAAACCTATGCCATAATTTAGTGCTGCACGATTTTTAAAAAAAATTAAGGTTTTTGCTAGCTGAATGAGAAGCTAGCAAAGTATTTTTTTAAACTATTTAGCAAAATGCAATTTTAACCATGCCATGATTTAGTGCTTATTAAGTGCTAATTTAGTGCTGAAAAAAAGAATTTAGTGCTGAACTATTTTTTAAGAAAATTACGATTTTTGTTTTCGTTAGCTGAATGAGAAGCTAGCAAAGCATTTTTTTAAACTATTTAGCAAATTGCAATTTTAACTATGCCATAATTTAGTGCTCATTAAGTGCTAATTTAGTGCTGCAAAAAAAAAATTTTGTGCTGCACGATTTTTTGAGCAAATGAAACACTACACAGAATTTCTTTCAAACAGAAATTCCGAATTTTCATAGCTTTTTAATTAATCCACGATTTTTTAAATAAAATGTACTTTATTTAATTAACACTTCCTATAAATATCGTAACCTTATAAAGTGAAAAAAAGATTCAGAAGCGTTTACTTTATAATTCTGAAGTAGAAAGTCTTCATGTGCAGCCCTGGATATACATATATGAGTTTTTTTTGCGCGCCTACTAAACTAAAATCCTGCAGATATTAATTTTTCTCGACGCATTGTTCTCAGAACATAACGTTAACTGCAAACGTTAATGCAAAAAATGTTATTTTGAATTTAAATTAGTTTATAGTGTTTCTGCATGTCAACGCTTTTGCTGAGGCAAGTTTAAAGGCTTAATGTCATTTTATGACACGATTAAATTGAAAATTATTGCCAAATTCTTTAATCAAGCTTGTAAAACAAAATCAAGTTCTAAACTAAACTGATATGATACGGAACCATGAATGAGCAGCATACACATTTTTTATGATATTTCCTAAACAATATCAATGTTTTCATTGTTCACTGCCGATCAACATTAGTCTAAAAACTTTTCATTTACGTATGTTTTTTATATAATACACACTGAGCTAAGAAATAATTCAAAATTGCATGAAAAAACTCGAAAAATTTCTAATAGTTTGTAAATTTTACTGTTTTCTTTAAATCTTTTTTTTTGTGTGTGTAATATTATTTGTGTGGCTTATGTTGATTCTAAAATGAATGTATACATAGGATTCAAGCTACTTATTTTTCTTTTTTGCAGCAGACATTTTACTGCAAATATGTACTATCACATATATTCGCAAAAGATGGCATCCCTATTTTTGTATACAAAATGAAAGGAGCGACAAATAGAACAAGGGGTAAAATGCCATCAATATTATGATCAGTGGTGCCCACTACCACAAGCAACGATAAACATGTGTTGATAATTCTGTATACGTGCACGGTTTTTTACGCTCTTTGACGCTATTTAGCGCTCTTTAAACGTCTTATTGATCTAATTTTTACGCTCATCGAGCGCCTGCTCGTTCTCTGGGCAGCAACGATTATGATCATGATTACTGTTTTAAAGGTTAACTTTACTTTCAACCCTTAATTTTTTTTTTGCAGAACTAAATTTTGGCATAGTTAAAATTGAATTTTGCTAAATATTTTAAAAAAATGCTTTGCTAGCTTCTTATTCAGCTAGCAAAAACCTTATTTGTTTTAGAAAATCTTGTAGCACAAAATATTTTTTTACAGCACTTAATAAGCACTAAATTATGGCATAGTTAAAATTGCATTTTGCTAAATAGCTTAAAAAATACTTTGCTAGCTTCTCATTCAGCTAACGAAGACAAAAATCGTAATTTTTCTCAAAAAATAGTGCAGTATAAAATTAGTCTTGCAGCACTTAATAAACACTAAATTATGGCATAGTTAAAATAGAATTTTGCTAAATAGTTTAAAAAAATGCCTTGCTGGCTTCACATTCAGCTAACGAAAACAAAAATCGTAATTTTCTCAAAAAATCGTGCAGCACTAAATTTTTTGTGCAGCACTAAATTAGGACTTAATGAGCACTAAATTATGGCATAGTTAAAATTGCATATGCTAAATAGTTTAAAAAATGCTTTGCTAGCTTCTCATTCAGCTAACGAAAACTAAAATCGTAACTTTCACAAAAAATCGTGCAGCACTAAATTTTTTTTTCAGCACTAAATTAGGACTTAATGAGCACTAAATTATGGCATAGTTAAAATTGCATATGCTAAATAGTTTAAAAAATGCTTTGCTAGCTTCTCATTCAGCTAACGAAAACAAAAATCGTAACTTTCTCAAAAAATCGTCCAGCACTAAATTTTTTTTGCAGCAATAAATTAACACTTAATGAGCACTAAATTATGGCATAGTTAAAATTGCATTTTGCTAAATAGTTTAAAAAAATGCTTTGCTAGCTTCTCATTCAGCTAACGAAAACAAAAATCGTAATTTTCTGAAAAAATAGTGCAGCACTAAATTTTTTTTTATAGTTTAAAAAAATGCTTTGCTATCTTCTCATTCAGCTAACGAGAACAAAAATCGTAATTTTCTCAAAAAACAGTGCAGCACTAAATTTTTTTTGCAGCACTTAATTAGCTCTTAATAAGCACTAAATTATGGCATAGTTAAAATTGCATTTTGCTTAATAGTTTAAAAAAATGCTTTGCTAGCTTCTCATTCAGCTAGCAAAAACCTTATTTTTTTTAAAAAATCACAAAATTTTTTTTGCACCACTTAATAAGCACTAAATTATGGCATAGTTAAAATTTCATTTTGCTACATAGTTTACAAAAATGCTTTGCTAGCTTCTCATTCAGTTAGCAAAAACCTTAATTTTTTTTAAAAATCGTGCAGCACTAAATTAGCACTTAATAAGCACTAAATTATGGCATAGGTTTCGTTGGATTTGGCTAAAAATGCTTTGCTGAGTTAAAGGCTCTTCTAATGTGTCAAGTGCTTGTGAATTATATGTTATTGATACATTTTTGGATTTAGGACTTGGTCAAATTAATAATTCTTATAATACGCTTAATAGGTTACTAGATTTAATTTTTTTCTCAAATAATATTAAGTATAATATTCGTGTATCTCTCTATGCAATTTCTGATGTTAGCTTGCATCATGTTCCTCTGGAAATCGAACTATATTTTGATAAATATCTTGCTTTTTCTACAGACTCTAATAATGTTCACTTTAATTTTAAGAGATGTAATTTTGTTGATGTGAATAATGTTTTTAGTAATGTTGATTGGGATATTGAATTTGATCATTTATCTACTGAGGGATGTTTTAATGTTTTGAAAAACATTACTTCACGCCTTTGTAATCAATATGTTCCTAAGATTAAGGGTTCTGTTTACAAGTTACCTTGGTATAATAGAGGGCTAAAAAAACTTAAAAAATCTAAGGTCTAAATTTAATAAAAAGTATCTGGTTACTTGGAATGATTGCCATTTTAGGAAATACCGTCATTATTTAAGAGAATTCAACTTTTTGGATAATTATCTCTACTATCAGTACACTCTAAGGTTTGAATCAAAAATCAAATCCAACCCTAAGTCTTTCTGGCGTTTCGTAAATTCAAAAAAAGGGTGTTCTTCAATTCTTGCAACAATGTTTCTGGGTGATAGTTTTTCCAATGATGCACAACACACTGCAAATCTCTTTGCTGATTTTTTTAAATCTAATTTTGGGACTAATTTCACTTCCTGTTCTGATGTTTCTGTTGTTCCCTCTTTGGATTTAGGGTCACTCACATTATCACAAACTGATATTTTGAGGTCAGATATCTAAGCTGTACAAAACTAAGGTTATGAAAAACTGTCAACACAGGAATTTTGAGCTATTTTCGAGCGGTTCCAAAAGTTTTCCATTTTCCGGAAAATTGTACCTTTTTGTACAGCTGAGGGAATATATCTAAGCATGAAGCTACCAAAACGAAGTGCCTCAGCAAAAATATTTCATCATGTGAATTTCTTTGATTTTTCCGGAAAATTCAATTTTATGCTAAGATAAGATATCTAAGAGGGAAGCATTCTTAACGAAACGCTTCTGAAAATATATTTTACCATCGGCATTAAGAGCTATTTTCGAGCTATTTTCTTACGAAAAAAATGTTTCGGAAAACCTTTGATTTTTCCGGAAAATTAAATTTTATATATTTTACCATCGGCATTTCGAACTATTATCGAGCTATTTTCTTACGAAAAAAAGTTTAGGAAATTCTTTGAGTTTTCCGGAAAATACAATTTTATGCTAAAATAAGATATTAAAGCGGGAAGCATTCTAAACGAAATACTTTAGAACAAATATTACACACTTTGAATTTCGATCTTTTTTCGACCCATTTGTGGCAAAAAAAAAATAATTTTCAGGAACACTTTCATATATCCGGGAAATTAAATTTATTCTGACGCCACACGGACGTTTTTTTAACGCGCGTTGTCCACAAATCGAGTTTTAGTATAACTCCGGCATTAACAAAACCAACGCACGTTGATCGTGTGGTCCATTTCTTTAAACAACAATTCCTATACATAAATATCACAACCTTAAAAAGCAAATATAAAATTAGAAATCAAAAAGATTTAGAAAAGTTTAATGTATAAGACAAGAAAAAGTCTTCATGTGCAGCCCTAGTTATATTTGAGGTTTTTTGCGTGCCTTTAAAACTAAAATACCGCGATTTTTCATTTTTCTCCACGCATTGTTCTCAGAAAATAACGTTAGCAGCAAACATTCAACTAGGGTAACCAACCTTACATTCATAAGTATAAAATCGGAAAAAACATTATTTTGAATTTAAATTAATTTTTAGTGTATTTTTATGCCAAGAAATTTTGCAGACACAAACTTAAAGTCCCTTTATGATGATAAACTTTAAAAAAGTCAGCAAAAAAATAAAAATGCCGTTTTTTGCTGACTGCATTCAGCAAAGCAACAATAATGGGAAGGCAAGCGAATTTGTTGCTGATGCTGAATTTCTGAAATGCTACGCTATCAAATTCTGCTGAATGCTTGCTGAGAGGAATGCTGAGTTAATTTTGCTTGCTGAAAATGCTTTTCAATATATTTCAATTACAGTCAGTCCTCGGAAAACGCAGATGTAAGATTCCAGAAAAATGCGTATTGTTTTAGACGCACATCACATTAGTTAGGTTGAGTTCTAAAACCTCTAATAAATATTGATTTTTTTTTTATTTATTCAAACATGATATAGTTTAAGTATAAACTCGAAAAAAAAAACATTATTTTGAATTAAAATTAGTTTTTAGTATATTTTTATGCCAACGAATTTTGCAGACACAAACTTAAAGTCCCTTTATGATATTAAACTTTAAAATTATGGCCATATTCTTAAATTTAGCAGATAAAACCAAGTGTAAGTGTAGAAAGTGTAGCTTCGAGAAAAGGACAGGAGATTGGATCTTGTTTAATAAATCATTTTAAGACCCATGTAGTTGATTCAACAGAAAATATAATTTTGTACTCCGATTCGTGTGGTGGACAGAATCGTAACATTAAACTGATCTTACTTTTAAAACATTATTTAGCATCTTCTCAAATAAAAATAATTACCCAAAAATATTTTGTACCGGGTCATAGCTACAATAGTTGCGACAGATGCGTTAGCCTCATTGAAAAGTCAAAAAAATACGTCGAGATTGTTGCAACTCCAGATGATTGGTTCAAAATAATACAGGAAGCAAAAACGACTAACCCGAAATTTCACGCTAAGAAAATGGGAACATCCGATTTTGTTAGTTCAAAAGAACTTGAAAAACTGATTGTTAACAGAAAAGTTGACATCACTGGCCAAAAAGTAAATTGGTTCAATATTAAAAAAATCACGCAAGAACGGCAGAATCTATTTACACTTGTTTTCTTTTCCCAAAATTTAACGCAAGTTGTAAATGTATCAAAGAAGAATGTGACTGAGGAAACATTTATATCACTAAACTTGTCATGTCTGTTTCCAAATGGAAAAACAATAACAAAGGCCAAATACCTTGAACTTGTTATGTTAATGGCTTTCATCACAATAGATCGTCGAACTTTTTTCTAACATTTGAGATACGAAAATGTTGAAGATGTCGATTATGGCATTGTTAGCGACGGTAGTGGTGAAGAGAATTAATGTGAAAAAGTTAATTTATTTTTTATAGCAATATTTTGTTTTTATACCCTACACTGAGGGTATATTCACTTTGTCTCTCCGTTTGTAACACATCGAAGGGGGCGTTTCAGGTATGGAAAAGTATATATATTCTTGATCAGCGTCACCACCTGAGTCGATTTAGCGATGTCCGTCTGTCTGTCCGTCTGTCCGTCAGTTGAAATCAGGTTTACGGGAAAACCAAGAAAGCTAATTGAATGAAACTTTCACACACAGGTCACATCTTCTTGCAGGCATCTTGCTATTGAAAATGGGCGAAATCGGTTGACGGACACATACTCTATGTATATTTACCCATGCCAATTTTGAAAAAAGTTGCAGCGCTTTTGATGAAACTTGGTGATTTGGTGCACATGTGAACCAAATTAGGATTAGGCTGGGTTTCAAGTTTCCAAAGAATCGTACAGGGGCGTGGCACAGCCCTAAATTTTATCATTTATACCACCATATATTGTAAGCCGTTCAAGATATTGCGATGAAATTCGGTAAACGGATACAAATCAAATATATCTTGAATTGTGATAAAAGTGGGCGGAATTGAAAAGTGGGCGTGGCACTTTTAAACAGTTAAAATTTTAATTCCGTATATCTCAAAATTAGCACAAATGATTTCCATAAAAATTTTGGAGATGATGCCGCTGAAAGCATTCATCAATACAAGCTCAGCCACTTTACTGAAAAAGCTCGTTGAGGCGTGGCACCTCCCATATAAGCAAAAAACATTTATTGTTATAAATAGTGTGTTATGAGAGAAATCTTCATAAAATTTGGTGTATATATGTCAGTTACTATAAGCTTTAAAAATAAATTAATTTTGACGGGATTGCATCAGTGGGCGTGGCACCTCCCATATTAACATAAATTTTTAAGCGCTGTTTTGAGTTAACTATTGCAGCGATTGCTATGAAATTTAATGTAAGTGGTTCTGTTGTTATAGAGTATACCTGAATCAAAAGTGGCTGAAATAGCACCAGTGGGCGTGGCACCTCCGATGCAAATAAAATACGGTAAGAGGCATATTTATCGAAATATGTGAGCAATCATACTAAAATTTGGTTTTTAGGGGTTTGCTTATGAAAAGCTATTTCTGGATGGAAACCGGGCTGGATTGTACCCATGGGTGCGTCACCGCCCTAAATTTTAAATTTAACTGCGTCATATATCGCAAACTATACAAGCTATTGTGCTAAAACTTAATATGAGGATGTCGATCACGAATATAATTTATTAAACCAAAAGTGGGCGGAATTGGAGAAGTGGGCGTGGCATATTTAAAATTTTTCATTTCTATTCGAGTTTTTTCAACATTTTCCATATTTTTTCGACTTTTTCAACCCTTTAACTTTTTCCAATATATCCTATATGTATATGTATGTTCGACTTTTTCAACCTCTTTCAACTTTCTTCATAAGTTTCTTTATTTTTTCGACTTTTTCATCAATTTTGAATAGTTTCAAGTTTTTTCAACCTTTTTAATTTTTTTTAGAGTTTTTTAAGCAGTGCCTCTTAATATAAACACCACGTGGTGTAAATTCCATGAGAATCGATTGAGCCGTCTTCGAGAAAATGATATTTAAAAATATTGTTGTGTGAGGGCCACCCTAAATAAAAGTTTTGTAGCCTAAGCTATGCCTATTAACATAAGACCTACGTGGTGTAAGTTCGGTGTGAATCGAATCGATCCAAAATAGTCGAAAACGGTCTTTTGCAGCAGAGTTCGGAAATATTTATTCATGATCGCTCGCGAATATGAACGTGTACATTTTAATTTTTGCTGAATCTATCATGTATGATAAGATGCAAACATTTGCATTCGATCGCACACATGAACTGATGGAAATTTTTTTTTGTCATCTATCGTATACGAATGTGTGTATCCGTTTCTATTCACTATTATGTTATCTATCATACATGAACTCTGCGATGTTAGCCTTCGTTCATTTTATGATGCGAGATGATTGAAATATTATTCGTGTTGTGCGTTATGATCAGCGTTTGTGTATGCATGTACCTAAATACGTGCGGTATAATTCATTTATTGTCTCGTGTAGTTGAAAGGTTGGGCACTAGACTAAAAGAGAATTTTTACCTGTGCAAGCATGTAGTTATTTGAATATGCAACGCACATTTGAGGCATTTAAAAATGCAAATATTATTCAAGTTTATTAAATAATACCAATGCACTATAGGTCAAATAGCCCATTTCACTGGCCAAAACCTAATTTATACAAGTGTTGCTATTTAAGTTTTGTTGTTGTGTAACTGAGAATACTTCAAAACAAACAAAATTGTATTTTGTTTTTGGAAAAAATAATTTACCGTTTTTTAGCGATGCGTCAAAGTTGATGCATTTGCATTCTACTGTGATAACGCAAACAAGTGGTGATTTTTACTCCTTTTTTAACTATTGTGAAATAATTTAAATAATTTGTTTTTTTTTAAGAAAATAAAAATGGAAAATATTGATGATGGTATGTATAATGTCATTTCACTTAAAACATTTAAATATATTTTGGTTTTCTGTGAAAAAAATCTAAAATTGAAGTGATACCCCTGACTTGTCAAATTTTTTTTGAATTTCCAACTTTGTGTAAGCTTTTAAAATTTTGTTGGGATTTGTTAGTCTTATGACACCCTTAATTAGTTAGATGTTGCTGTTGTGAATGTTATTTAGAAATTTGGATGCCCGATTTTGCACTTTTTTTTTAATGAATTTTTTTGTCGGGTGACTTATTCTTCCGCAATTCTGATTTATTCGAAGTCTGGTTGCAAAAGACAGACAAAAAGGAAGAAGAAGAGGCTGTTTTCAAATATTTATTGGAAAATACTGAGGATGCTACTAGTCTAAGTTATTTGCGGCAGAGTGCGCATAATTTTTGCATTAGAGCTTACGAAAAATGGGTAAAAAGCCACTGGAAGTTGTCTGCTTTCCAACAGCAAAATATTACTTGGCTGAAGTTCAAAATATTGATAAAAAAGCAAAAACCGGCACCAAGCACGTCTGTGGGCGGCCGTCCGCAACTCTCTTTTAGGGAAAAATCAGAACGTTCTAAGCGACGGGCCGCAGCAGAGTTATCTAATATTTGCAGCAACGACACCAATTTGCTTGTAAGAGCTGCGACTACATATATCTGCTCCGCAAAAATTATTCAAATATGTATTCCTGGCTGCCAATGACAGCAACTTTACACAAAGTTCTTAATCATTCAAAGGAAATTATAGAGGGTTTAGTTCTTCCTGTTGGTTATTTTGGAGAAGAATCAGCATCTCGACACAAATTATACAAATCTGATAGACTACATCATGCACGCAAAAGTAGCCGCGTTAATACACTTTTAGACGTGTTTCATAGAGCAATGGACACATCAGATCCAATAATTTCTTCGCTGACTTTAAATAGACGCATTCAGACTAAAAAGCGTCTTCAACTTCCGACAGAAGTGATCCAATTATTAAGGTGTGAAATCCCAGTCGAAGAACTTAACCTAAGAAGCTATGAAACACGCGAGAATGAAAAAGAGGAAGATGAAATTGGGGAAACCGAAATTTTAAGTTCAATGTATTTAAACATTTTAACTAATTTATCTTTAGAAAGTGATGCTTAAGTAAACGTTATGTACAGCTGCGAAAAAAATAATAGCACCAACGTAACCAACAATCTTTCCGAGGGCATTGTAATTCTATTTGTTAGTTTAAACAACATATGAACATATTTTTTAAAAGCAAAAAAGCTTAATAAAAGAGTATGGTAAAAATATTGATGGTTTTATTTACCGTTTTAAAACTATTTAAACAAATCTGGTAAGAACATAAAAATAAGGCGAAAAAAAAAATAGCACCACAATTCCAAAGTGCACTTAAGGTTAAAAAAATTAGAGAAAATGAATTGTTTTATAAGTTTGCCATAATAAGCTATTCCAGCTGATATCGTCCTTCAGTTTTAATATTTAGTTGCGTGACCTTTATTGGCAATAACGGCTGCAAAACGTTTTGGCATTGAATCAACCAAACTCTGGCATCGACTTAGCGGAATTTGGCTCCAGGACTCCTTAATCACGTTCCAAAGTGATTGGTTGTTGCTTGGCTTGGAAGCAGCAACTGCTATTTTGACATCAGCCCACAAATTCTCAATAGGGTTGAGATCTGGCGATTGCGCAGGCCACTCCATGACGTTCACTGAATGCTCTCTAAACCATTTCTTCGCTTTCTTGGAGGTGTGTTTGGGGTCGTTGTCTTGTTGAAAGACCCACAACAAAGGCATCTGGTACTCTGCATAAGGTAGCATAATTTTTTCAAGTATTTCAACGTAAACGTGTTGGTCCATAATTGATTGTATCCAATGTATTGGCCCTACGCCATAATACGAAAAGCAAGCCCACACCATTATATTTGACCCTCCATGTTTAATGGTTTTACATGTGTATTTAGGATTGTACTCAGCATTCGGAGGGCGCCTGACGTATGAACGAGAGCCTTTTCCGCCATACAGAACAATTTTCCTCTCGTCTGTCCATAAGATGTTCCTCCATTTTTCAATAGGCCATTTCAGGTGTTCTTTTGCAAACGCAATACGTTTGGCTACATGCTTCGCACTTAGGAGTGGAACTTTTCTTGGGCTACAGGCTTTTAAATTGTGATCTCTTAAACGATTACGAACTGTTTGCACCGTTGCAGCTATATTGAGTTCCTTTTTCAGTTCAGTTGCTGGCTTAAAAGGCTCCTTCATGGACTCGCGGATCAACCGACTTTCAAGCAACCTCGATATGGCGCGTTTCCGTCCTCGTGTTTCAGCTTTTTCTTGAAAAGTTATGGCATTGCGTATCATTTTGTTTCAACATCCAACAGAAAAACGCACATAGCTATAAGTTTTGCCATCTGAAATAAGTTTTCGAATCAAATCTCGTTTTTCAGCACTACAATGTTTTCCGCGACCCATTTTGTGCCCTAAACGATGGGTTTACTATTAAATTTGCGTAAAAACTAATGAAAACTAAACAAAGATACTTTAACTTGTACACGGGCGAAATTAATAAATTCAACTAATGTGCTCTTCAACGGAATTGTGAGCGGTGCTATTATTTTTTTCCTTCAATTTTGCACTTTTCTCTGAAGAACGCATAATTTTAAATCAACCGTTATCACTATCAGCAAAAAACTGTTTCTCTCGGAAAGTGAACATGTTGTGTGACATATTTACAGCAATGTAAAAAAAAATTGCGACACCAAATATTTTTTTTGTTTCTAAACGGCACTGTATTTCTTAACCTAATATTACAATCTATAAATAAAAACACATCTTTTATTTCATTAATTATGGAATTTTGAAAAATGTAGTACGTTCCATTTTTGACCCGGTAGCACAAGGGCTAAGATTTTTCTCAGAGTTCTTCTTTTAGCCTAGAATCAACATAAAAATACATTTCCAATTAATCACCATTATAATATAGCTGTTATTAGTTTTGGCCAGTGAAATGGGCTATTTGACCTATAGTGCATTGTGGGAAACAAATTATTTATAGTTTTTTTTTTAATTTCAAAAAAAATTAAAGAGCTAAAATTTTGTAAATTGAAATGATTTTTTGAATTTTTTTTGAAAAATTCATTTCTGAATATTTTTTCAGCGAACTTCAGATTACAGCTTGATCTGCAAGCTTCAAAATGATATGCCATAAATAATTTTTTTCCCACGAAAATTTTTACGGCATTAAGCGCAGAATAAATCAAAGTTTTTTTTTAAAAAAAAAAAATTTAAATTATGGTTTTTTTAAAAAAAATGCAAAAATATTTTTCAATTCGCAAAATTTTTATGAAAAATTTTTTTTCTCAAAATCAGTATGTTTTTGTGAAAAGTACAAGTAAAAACCTAAAAATGTAAGTTTACTAATTATTAATTGATAAAGTTTGCTATAAGCTATGAATTTTCGAAAAAAAGCACTTATTCTGGAAAAGTACGAAAATCGTGGATTTCATACCCGCGTATCTGAACAACAAATAATATTAGGGCAAAATCCTAAACGCACTTTCATTGCTAGACATTGATACTACAAAAATGGCAAATTTCAGTCAAATCGGAGCCAAAAATTTTTTCAGGTGGCGTTTTCGTGTGTTTTACCCCGTATATAACTGAACTTTATTTCGAAAACGGCTGCAGCAATTTTTGATGAAACTTGGGGACTTAATGCATATGTGAACAAAGTTAAGATTGGGCTAGGTTTTAAGTTTTTCAAGACTCTAACAGGGGCGTGGCACAGTCCTAAGCGTTAATTTTTATAACATGATATCTCGCAAACCATTTAAGATATTTTGATGAAATTTGGTAGACTGATGCAACTCATAAATATCATTAATAGTGCTAAAAGTGGGCGGAATTGGAGAAGAGGGCGTGGCATATTTCAACAATTGAAAATTTTGATTCAATATTGCTCAAAAACGGCGCCTACGATTTACATAAAAATTTTGAAGACAATACCGCTGAAAGCAGTCATCATAACAAGTTATGCCACGATACTGGCAAAACTCGTTGAAGGGCGTGGCACAACCCACAGTATTTATAAACGTCATAATAAGAGAGCTAACAACGCTATCGTAATGAAATTTAACATATTAGATACACTACCTATTGGGTATCTTGTAACCAAAAGTAGGCACAACGACACTTGTGGGCGTGGCACCTTCCATACATGCGAAAAAAGTAAAATGCTATATTTAGTGGGCTATGAGAGTAATCTTTTTGAAATTTGGTGTAGAGATGTCAGTTACTATAAGCTATGAAATTAAATGGATTTGGATTGGATTGTATCAGTAGGCGGGGCACCTCCTCTACATGCAAAAAATGTTAAGTGTCATATTTAGTGTGCTATGGGAGTAATCTTTTTGAAATTTGGTATAGTGGTGTCGGTTACCATGAGCTTTGAAATTAAATGAAGTTCGACGGGATTGCATTAGTAGGCGTGGCACCTCTCATACAAGCTAAGACCGTTTAAGATTCTATTTAGTGCTCTGAATGAGTGATCCTAATAAAATTTGGTATAGAGATGTCGGTTACCATAACCTTTTAAGTTGAATGAATTTTGATGGGATTACATCAGTAGGCGTGGCACTTCCCATGCAACAAACGTTAATAGTTATATTTAATGTGCTGTGGGAATAATTTCATTACAATTTGGTGCACAGGTGTCGGTTACTATAAGCTTTGCTCTTTTGGTGGACTATTTTCAACGTGAAGCTAATAATTTCTTAGCTTTAGAATGAAAGTAATAAATTAAATTTTAGTTACACAGACAAAATTTTTTTTTGAGTTCTATAGAAACAAATATGTCCGGACTGTTACGTTACACGAAAAGACTGTTACGTTACCTTTGTGAATAACAAAGAAGTGGTATTAGGATTTTGCCTGATAAATTGCCAAAACCACTCGTCAGCCTTTCCGGTTAAAAGGACATGAAAATTCGTTAATAGATGATCAAGTGAGCATCTCGTTCTTTGGCAAAGCGTTTCAGCTTTAAAAAGGAAATCCGCAACGTTGCCAGATCCATCATAGGAAATTTTCCAATCTTGTAACTTTGGAAAATTGTCGCCCCTTGGGGAATAAATCTGTTGTGGTAGTGGTAGTGGAGGAACATTTCCAGAAGGTTGTGATATTCGACCTGACATCCTGCTGTTTAGGTTGTCAACGGTTGATCTTACATCCTGCAAATCTCTTTTTTGCTCTTCTTGACTGCTAAAAATTGCCTGACGCAGAAGGGTAACAAGAGCCTCCACAGAAGTGACACTTGCGCTTGCCTCTTGGATTCCATGATTTTGAGTGTCCTCTTCTGAATTTGCCATGTTTGGGACTTGAGGGTTTGGCTCAAAAGGCGTTTGATCCAAGATTTCAAAGTTGGAAATGTCTAGCAAATTTTGTTTCGACCCGTCAAAGTCAGCTTCCAGTTGTTCTGGTTGACCTGTCAGAGGATCTGGTTGACCTGCCAAAGAAAATCCTACAATGGCAGGATCCTGGAGCGCACGCTCAAAGCTGACAAGGGAAGCTGTCGAAAATCTAGCGGGTGAATGCACCACTCGAGGTATGCTGGATGTAGCAAAGGACCGGTCAGAACTCGACGCACTTGCGTCGTTAGCAGTAGGTCTACCTCGACCTTTATTTGGGGTTCCTTTGCTGCTGGTTCCTCGATTAAATCGAGTATGCATAATACATATAAAATTAAAAGAAAATATCGGGTATAGTGCCACTAAAAAAAAAGGTCAGTGTGGAAAATATTAATAAAAAAAATTGTTGTAATTGTAAATAATTACAAAATATTGTTTTAGAGAAAAATTGTAAGGGCTGAAAAGGATGGATAACCTGTATGGAAAAACGTTAGAATGTTGAAACAAAAATAAATATAAAAATATTTATATGTATATAAAAAAAATTTGCTAGAACTTTAGACAAAACTTTTGATGAAATATTAATTAGAGGAGATGCCAGTGCAGAGGTCCGTGATGCCAAACAACAATGAAAACCTGTTTATTTATTTTCTTCTGCTAACGTCCACCCTGCCAGAACCACTACAACCAGCCTCGAACTCGAGCCGAGCCCCGCACAACACGCAGCGCCAGTTTTAAAAGTGTCCAGTTGCTGGGACTTGTGCGAGACTCCACTCGCCTTCGAGGCAAGATCCGCGCAGAGCGGCAACCACAGAAAAAAAAAAAAAAAAAAAACAAATCCGCTACTCCCGTCGTGTTTGGTGCATCGACCGTTATGGTGGGACCACCCATGCCGGACAAGATCTTCTCCAATTTGAGCCGAGCCTCGCACTGCACGCAGCACCGGTTTTAGAAAAAAAACTTTCTAGTAGCTGGGAATTGTGCGAGACTCCACTTACCTTGGAAGAGCGATCCAACATAGCATGGCCCCAGCCATAAGGGTCGGTGCGAAGTTTCAGCCGCCCACTGTGGGTACAGACGCTGACCAGGAAGCCGCCCAATATAAGAACAGACGCTTCCTGGATCGCTGGGATACGCGGGATCGCTAACCCCGTCATCCCCCCTTCAGAGGATGCCCCTGCGTTTCAAAAAAAAAACTAAAAAAAAAATTTAAACAAAAAGCAATTTTGTATTTTGCTTCCGTTGGGCGCCATCTATGTTACGCGCGGCATGAAAACGGAAAAAAAACTCGCGAGTCTTTAGTGCCAAGCACTCAGACTTCCCGGCTAGAACCGCGGTTTCCCAAAGCCGCATCTAGGCGTACGCATAGAAAAAAAAACTGAAAAAAATTTACAAACGGGGAGCAAAATCCCACAGGTCCCTACTACTTACGCTCACATTGTTTGTTTTCATCTGCATCATCGTCGGATCTCCACTTTGCCATCTCCCCCAAAATTATTAACCTAGCAAATCTTCATGTTTAAAAAAAAATTTAATTTTGCTTTGATTTAGTTGATTTTAATTTCATTTTCTTTCCTTCTTTTCTTTTTTTTATTGCTTTATAAGCATACATATACCAATATTTACGATTTACTTAGAATTTAATTATTTTATTTCGTAAGTGTAATCAACAATAACTAAATTAATCAACTTTGCAAACTTAAAGGAAGTTAAATTTAAGTATGATTTTACTCAAAGTGTAGCCGAATTGTGACGCAGATAAGTCAGCATTTGAAATCTATTAAATCAGGTGAGATATCTAAGCTGTACAAAACTGAGGTTATGAAAAACTGTTAACACAGGAATTTCGAGCTATTTTCGAGCTGTCCGGACAGTATTTTCGAGCGGTTTCAAAAGTTTTCAATTTTCCGGAAAATTGCGAAAAACTTTTTGTACAGCTAAGGGAATATATCTAAGCATGAAGCTACCAAAACGAAGTACCTCAGCAAAAATATTTCATCATGTGAATTTCGAGCTATTTTCGAGCTAATTTCTTACGGAAAAAAATTTTCAGAAAACCTTTGAAAATCCGGAAAATTCAATTTTATGCTAAGATAATATATCTAAGCTGGAAGCAATTTTAATGAAACACTTATGTAAAAAGATATTACCATGGGAATTTCGAGCTATTTTCTTGCGGAAAAAAAATTTCGGAAAACCTTTGAATTTTCCGGAAAATTGAATTTTATGCTTAGATAATATATCTAAGCAGGAAGCTACCAAAATGATTAGCCACAGAAAAAATATTTTATAATGGGAATTTCGAGCTATTTTCAAGCTATTATCTTACAAAAAAAAATTCGGAAAACCTTTGATTTTTCCGGAAAATTCAATTTTATGCTTAGATAAGGTATCTAAGCGGAAAGCATTCTTAACGAAACGCTTGTGAAAATAAATTTTACCATCGACATTTCCAACTATTTTCGAGATATTTTCTTACGGAAAAAAAGGTTCGCATAACCTTTGATTTTTCCGGAAAATTAAATTTTATGCTAAGATAAGATGTCTAAGCGGGAAGCATTCTTAACGAAACGCTTCTGAAAATATATTTTACCATCGACATTTCCAACTATTTTCGAGCTATTTTCTTACAGAAAAAAAGTTTCGGAAAATCTTTGATTTTTCCGGAAAACTCAATTTTGTGCTAAGATAAGATATCTAAGCGGGAAGCATTCTTAACGAAACGCTTCTGAAAATATATTTTACCATCGGCATTTCGAACTATTTTCGAGTTATTTTCTTACGAAATAAAAGTTTAGGAAATTCTTTTGAGTTTTCCGGAAAATTCAATTTTATGATAAAATAAGATATTAAAGCGGGAAGCATTCTAAACGAAATACTTTAGAACAAATATTACACACTGTGATTTTCGATCTTTTTTCGACCCATTTGTGGCTGAGAAAAAAAAAACAATTTTCAGGAACACTTTCATATATCCGGAAAATTAAATTTATTCTGACGCCACACGGGCGTTTTTTTAACGCGCGTTGTCCACAAATCGAGTTTAAGCATAACTTCGGCATTAACAAAACCAACGCACGTTGATCGTGTGGTCCATTTCTTTAAACAACAATTCCTATAAATAAATATCACATCCTTAAAAAGCAAAAATATAAAATTAGAAATCAAAAAGATTTAGAAAAGTTTAATGTATAAGACAAGAAAAAGTCTTCATGTGCAGCCCTGGTTATATTTGAGGTTTTTTGCGCGCCTTTAAAACTAAAACTCGGCGATTTTTCATTTTTCTCCACGTATTGTTCTCAGAAAATAGCGTTAGCAGCAAATTTTCAACTAGGGTAACCAACCTTACATTCATAAGTAGAAATTCGAAAAAAACATTATTTTGAATTTAAAATAGTTTTTAGTGTATTTTTATGCCAACGAATTTTGCAGTAACAAAATTAAAGTCCCTTTATGATGATAAACTTTAAAATTATGGCCATACTCTTAAATTTAGCAGATAAAACAAAATCAAGCTCTTAGCAGCAGCATGTGTACATGTCCTTTCCTTCAGCAAATGTTTTCTACTTCATCAACAATATCAATGGTTTCTTAGACGTTCACTGCGTATCACATATATGTGTATCCAAAAACGTTTAATTTATGTTTTCCACAAATAACACTGAGCCAAGAAATAATTTTAAAATTTCTCATTATATGTATATATCATATTATTTTAATTTTTGTGTAATTTTATTTTTGTGGCTTATGTTGTGTCTGATATGAATATACAGTATTGGCCAAAACTTAAGCACCACCTTAGTACATTTTTTTTTCAAATCATGATGTTTTTTATGAAATATACGTTTTTAAAACATATTACGTATTAATTTTATTTACTTATACCTTTATTATTGACAAGCAAAAATTAAAAAAAATCTGCGACTCATAAATAAAAAGTTAACATAGAAGGAACATTTTAAACCCAAAAACTTAACGAACAAAACTAAAGCATCCTCATTTTTATGGTAAATAAAAACTTTTAAGATTAGTACTTAGTTGCGAACCCTTTATTCTTGACGACTCGCGCACCTCTTTAAGACATAGAAGATATTAAATTATTAATGATATCCTTCCCCAAGGTGCTAAAGTTTTGGCCAATACTGTATATGTACATAGGACACAAGCTATTTTTCGTTTTCGCAAAGAAAAACTTCTGCAAAATGTACCATTACTAATTTTCGCAAAGCTGGCATCCCTATTTTTGTCAGCGAGATGAAGAGCGCGGAAAATAATATATGCCAATAATTTTATGATCATGCGTCTGTTTTACAGGTAACTTTGTTATTTTCTGTGTGCTTGTGGCTCCTGATTTCGTACTCATTTTGCCTTTGTTGTTTTTTAGTATACTATTGCACTTAACCCTACGGTACACAAGGTGAAGTTATGCTTTCTAAAGTGATTCATAAATTCAATACACATAATCAGAGCTGGGCACCACTACACGTGTAATTTTCTTAAATGTTCTTCAATGCATGTGTATTTGTGCTTTGTTCGCTTTTGAAAGCAAACTGAATTAAATTTTACGCTCTCTGCTTTATATACGTATATGAAAAGTTATTCTCATTCTGCCGCAGTACCGCGCGAGGTACGTTTTGCCCAGCCATGCACATAATACATCTGTATATACAGTTGCGGTAAAAAGAATAGCCGCGGTGTCATTTATGAATTGAAAGAAAATATTTCGAACAAATGACGTTTTTTTTCTTCTAATATTCTAAAGTATAGTTACTTGATAAGTACACAAGATAACCACATGACATTTTGTTCCAAAAAAATAACGGCACTTTCTAGGTTTGTTATTGTATTGAGTAATTTGTAATTTCGAGCGGTAAAAATAATAGCACTGTTCAGCTCCTTTACTTCTTAAGATTAGGTATTTACTCTTATTAAAAAAATTTGATCGTAACAAATAAGTTCCATTATTCTTGTATAATACTCCAATGATTTTTTCGAGTTTTTGCATTTGAGTGGGCCGTGGAAAGCCCACTTAAATATTTCATTTCATTTCATTTATTTAAGTCTATGGATAAGACATCCTTACAGACTAGCAAAAAAGTATACAAATAAAGTTACTTATAAATTAACCCTGCACCCGTCCATGGTAAAACAATACGTGGACCGTCTTTGGGGTACAATTGTACCCCAGTATATTTATATGGGAAAAGTCTGAATTAAAATGCAAATTAAATGGTTTCCTTCCTTTATTTATAAAAAAGAGTATTAGATAGAATTAGAGATAAAATTAAGTTTCTATTAGCGACTATGGTGAACGAGAACGTACTCTCTTCGCTGCTAGTCCGACTCTGGATGTCGTTGGTCGATTGTTGTCATCATCAGATGAGCCAATGAATGTGTGAGGTAACAACTTTCGCACACCTTAATATAATGTTTCGGGCAGTTGGGCACTAAGCACAGGTCGCACAGGTGAGCTGGCATTCATCGGGAAAGCAGAACCCCGATGCGAATTTGCCACGTTGTTTAGCTTGAGCAGCCGATGAAAATGGCACCAGGATTTCGCGTTTATTTGTTCTAATTGTGCCAACTATTGTGGTGTTATAATTTGCCCATAAATCTTTTCCCAAGGCATAGCTCGTAAAAAAGTTGTCCATCGTTATGTTGGCACCATTATTCAGCCAAAGATTCGCCAGACGAATCACTAATTGATGCGCAATGCCAGTTGAACGTGCTTCGTTAGGCTGTGTGCCAAGATAAATTTCGCCAAATAGCGGAAAACTAGTGGGAGCATCAACGACCCAATTGATCTTGATCCCATATTTTCCTGGTTTCGATGAAATGTACTGCCTGATCATACATCGATTTCGTGTGTTCAGTAGCTGCTCATCAATGCACTACTCTTTTGATGGCACATAGTTCAAAGGAAGATTATTTAGGAAAAGCGTCCAAATATGCCGAAATGGTGCCATCTTATCACTTTGCAAACGAAAACCTCGGGTGCGGCTATCATCGAACCGTAAAAACCGAGATATCTGCTCGAACCTTTGTATTGACATCGTTGCTCGATATATAGGCATGTGATTCTTGGCAAACAAATCCTTGGCCTCGACTAAATTTGATTTTTCCGCGCCTGCATGAAAAAAAAGACCTAAAAAAGCGTACAATTCCTTAACTGTTAGGTTGCGCCAAGGTCGCATATGCTTAGGACTTGGTAATGCCTTATTTATATTCATTGCTCGTCGAGCTTTCAGATTCGTGGCCAATGAAATATCTTCGATAATCGAGTTCGTTAGAATAGTCCTGAAAGCGTCTTCTTTTTTTACAAACGTCGTTGTACAGAAAGGTACTGTAGCATTTCGATCAGCAGCCAGATTTTCGGTTCGCGTTTTTTCAGTGGCTGATGACATTGACCACCAAACTGTACGGTCTCCGCGACCTTGACCCAAATATCGTTGTCCACGATTCGCACCAATTGCTTGTATAGATTCTTCCGGCAGCTCACCAATGAAATTCTCCAAATCGTTGGCTACGTCAAGAGCAGCCATGTCTGGGAACGGCAGATCATTCACATACGGGCCCTCATGATCGGATATATCATCATAAGAATCAGCATCATCCTCATCGGCTTTCCATTCGTCATTATTATCATCGCTTCGATTGCTGGATCCATCAACATCGCCCAGTAGGTCATTCAATTCCTCCTGTTCCGCTGCACTCAACGTACAAATAGCACTTTTATTTACTAGAAAAATAATTCTTTCACTCATTTCACCCGATAACATGTATGGACAACGAAAACCGAACAGAAACTTATGAATAGAAAGCTAAGCGTGCCATATTCAAAAAAATAACGGTACTCACACGATCTCACAAGAAAAAAATAACTTTACTCATACATTTTGTATGGCAAAATTGACGGGGTACAAATGTACCCCAAAGACGTATGGCGAACATTCGATTGTTTTGCTCAGTGTAAGCTAAATATTTATGAAATTTACTCGCAAACAAATCTGTCACATAAAGAAAGAATTAAAAAAGCGGAAAAACATTGATTCAGTGTCCTATGATGTTTGGATGCGTTTTATATTCTGCTTTGAAAGTGGCTTTGGGTACAAATGTACCCCGAGGACGGGTTTAGGGTTAATTACAGGATAATATTACATAACATTTTCTTAAATACATCTTTTTCATAGAAAAAATCTAAAGAACTTACAGCAAATAAATTATTAAAATGGAGCAAAGCCCTAGTTAGTGGCTCATTTAATGCATAATTAGTCTTATGATATTTAACATAAAAAAAACTTGAAAAACGTAATTGCCTGAGAGGCACATTAAATTCAATTTTTTCTAGAAGTGAAACACAGTCTATATTGCCACGAATAATATCATATACAAACATTAGAGATAGAATTTTTCGTCTTTTTTCAAGATACTTCAAATTTATCAGCTGACAACGCGCACTATAACAGGGCATTGGGTCAGTAAAATTTAGAGACCTTAACGCAAATTTGACAAATTTTTTCTGAATTCTTTCTAAACGTAACGAATTAACAGCATAGTACGGATTCCAAATAAAAGCAGCATATTCAAGCCTGGATCTCACAAACGAGGTAAATAAAACTTTTAATGTATAAGGATCATCGAAATCATAGCTATGTATACCTTTTTAAAAATGCTAGGAAGGCGTATGCTTTGGGGATAATGAAGTTAAGGTGATCATTAAAGGTAAAACTACAATCAAAGAAAACACCAAGATCACAAATTTTCTTCTCAGAATTTAGTAAAACCCCATCAATATGGTAGGATGACAGAACCAGATTATTAGATTTTGAGAATGAAATATATGAGCATTTGCGAATATTTAAATTCAGACGGTTTCGTTTAAACCAATCAAGGGCATTATCTAGCTCACTTTGTAACAAAACTACATCTAGACTAGAGCGAATGATCTTATAAATTTTCAGATCATCCGCATATAGCAAGAATTTAGAATGTGAAAAGCAATTACATATATCATTAATATATAAAATGAAAAATAAGGGACCAAGAATGCTACCCTGAGGCACTCCAGAACTAGCAATAAAAGCTCTCGACTTAACACCATTGAGTTCCACAAATGATACCCTACTACTCAAGTATGATTTAATCCAGTTAAGAAAACTCGAGTGAAAGCCCATTTTTGAAAGTTTAGCTAGTAAAATCTTGTGAGAAACTTTATCAAATGCTTTGGATATGTCCGTGTAAATTGTATCCACCTGAAAACCCAATTCAAAAGCTGAAATACAATAATTGGTAAAAACGGTTAGAGACCGTAGAACGACCAGAAACAAAACCGTGTTGAAAAGGGGTAATAAATTTTTTAACTGCAAAACAGATTTTATCCTTGACGAGATTTTCAAAAAGCTTAGAGAAAGTAGAAAGTTTAGAAATGGGCCTATAATTGCAAATATCATTTTTTGAACCACTTTTGAAAATGGGAGTAATGGAAGCAATTTTCCATTTATCAATAAAAACACCCATTTTCAATGACATATTAAAAATACATGTTATGGGCACAATAAGAGAGGGACATTTTTTTAAAAACAGAGGACATAAGCCATCAATGTCTGTTTTGGTAGTATTTTTAAGACTTGAGATTCCTTTAAGGACATCATCTTCAGACAAGGATAGAGTTCCAAAAACAGTAAACAACTCAATATTGCTAACAATAAGGGGATCATTGCAATCCGCATCCAGTTCAAAGTTTGATTGAAAAAAGTCAGCAAACAAATTGACTGAATTCTCAACACTGGTAGAACTTTTGTTACCCCAGAAAACCTCAGACGGAACATCTGCAACACTTTTCTTTGATTTAACATACTGCCAAAAAGTTTTCGGACTATCTCTAATATTAGATTTAATCCTTAGAATATATTTTTTATTAAGAAATTTGTCTAAAACATTAAACTCCCTTAAAAATTGTTCAAATTTAGCCTTATATTCAAGATTTTTAGTGGCGATATAGAGTTTATCAAACTTATTTCTTAAATTTTTAAGTTTTTTTAAGCCTTTAGTATGCCACGGAAGTTTGTGGATTTTTTTAGCACTATATGGGATATTATTTTTACAGTTTGAATGAACTTTATCCAAAAAGATATTAAAGCAAGCCGAAAAATCATTTTTGTCAAACAACATATTCCAATCATATGAATCAAAAATATTATTCAAAATCTCGAAATTGCATAAATTAAAGTTGAACTTATAGTTCTCTTTAAGATCACTCGTAGGAATCTTCAAAAATTCATACAACTTAATTTCTAAAGTCAAAGGTATGTGATGAATACCTGGCGGCGAAAACGGAAATAAACATTCAATCAAATCAAAATTGATATTTTCCGAGACAAATATTAAGTCAAGTATTCTATCGAGTTTATTTTTGAAAAAATTTACTTGAGCTAAAGCAATACTCAAAAAGGAATCAATTAAATAAATTTCATGTTCAGAATTTACATTTGACGGTGTCAAGAAAATATCATTTGACAAATAAGACCAACAAACTGCATTTAGGTTAAAATCCCCAAGGACGCAAAGATGCGAATTATTATCGCTACCAACATTAAGATTGATGATATTATCAACATGAGCACGGTATAATTCATAAGAGCTATTAGGTGGTATATAAGATGTGCATAAAAATAACGAACCCGAACCTCCATCAATGGAAATGCAAATCTGGTCAAGCAAAGAATCAATGTTTTGAAGCCTGATAACCGATGAGCGAAGACTACGTTTAACTGCAATCAGTACACCGCCACCTCTTAAGCAGCCAGACTTAGCAACATCTCTATCTTTTCGATAGACAGCAAAAAATTCAGCATCAAAAAATTCATTGTCCGAGAAATCAGAGTTTAACCACGTTTCCACCAAAACAAATACATCATAATCAAGTTGTGAAGACATACGATAGACAGCATTGCATTTCGTACGCATACCAGACATATTTTGAAAATATATCTTAAGTGAACTAAAACATGTAGAGGCATGATTCACAATTTGCGTGCGTAAACCAACAGCATTAATTATGTTTGATGAGGAACTTGACCCAGTTTTTGAAAAGGGCGGACTTTGATGTCACATGGCCAAAGCGCAGGCTTAAATAGATTTTTATAAAAACCAGGAGTGATTCCCAACTTAAAATTGATACTTCTAAGCTTATCCAATGTAACACCTTTTTTGATGAGAGGATAGCAAGCAAGGTGGTTAGAGCTAACATCGGCATGTTTTTCAACATATGAAATTATGTCTGAATATTTTACTGTGGGTTTAAATGATGATAGATGCACCCACTTTTTGTTCACGGCAACATCTAATTCAGCAGAGTTATTATTTCCCACAATCGGAGCTCTTATATTTTTCTTCGAACAATCTCAAAATCAGATGACTGCTTTTCCACCAGGGTGTTTGTTAGCAGCGGAGAAGATAAAGCCTTAGCGGGATCAACAGCAACATAATTCGTTGCAGCAGTAGTAGCCAATACAGGATCACCAACAACATCATTCAAATTAGATGACTGCTTTTCCAACTGAGGAATTAAATACTGCACGGAAGGAGAAGCATCAACTGAGACAGCCTCAGCATCAGAAAAAACGGGAACAACAGCAGACGAAGAGTGCGAAAGAGCATCAGCATCAGCACTAACACAATTTACAGCATCAGCACTAACACAATTAGCAGCCACCGGAGAAGCAAAAGCGCGAGAGCGCGAGCGAGTGCAAATAGCATTCTGCATAGGCAGATTATTTATGACAGGCTTAGCCAAATTTTTTTTATTCACATAATTCACAAGTGCAGAGTTCAACGCACTCTTTTTTTCTGTCTTTTGCATACACAAATCAGAAAGTTTACTTTTAATTTCACCTAATTCACGGGTTAAATTGGTAATTAGAGAAATAATATTCTCACCGACGCAATTTACGCACTTGTTTTTTGCAATTATCGCAATTTAAAACAGACTTAGGCATGACTCGGTAAAAAACACGTCTGCTTACAATAAGAGACAGTCAAAGACGAATAGTGTCTTTCTTATTGACAAGGAACGCGTCAGGAATAGGGGTGGCAATCCCGGAGCTTTTTTGAGTTTCGGGATAGAAGTTTCCAATCCCGGGATCCCGGGATTGATAGTTCTAGTAAATGCATACAAAACTACAAAAAAAAAAACGAGAAGTTTATAGTATTGTATACGATATAAAATTAAAACTGCCTTATTTCACAGCGTAACAATGAAGAATAAGAACGCAAAATAATAGAAAAAATAAAAGCTTAAAAATTGACTTAGAACACTTCGAGTGTTAATACATCTAAATCACATTTACTAAGTTTGACTAGTAGAAGATAGCTATTAAAAGGATATGATAGAGGATAATCAAGCATTTATGACCAAACTATCAATTTTATTTTTACATTTAAAAATTCGTGTACAACGTTTTGTACTTGATTAATACTTTATCACCTTCTTCAAATGTGACAGTGATGGCATTTAGTGGCACCGAATGGCTCGCTCTCAGTAGACGCACCCATAAGTGTGCTTCATTTAAGTTGTCCAAATCTTTAGATGCTGATTTCAGAAAAAAAGCTTCAGACAAAAGTTTAATTATATCTTAGAACTTAAGTTTTAGTAGGTCTAGGTATGGGTCAAAATTTCAATGTCAAATCAAGGTCGGCTGTGGATTTTTTTTTTTGAGGACAAACCTATATTTTTTGTTGCAGATTTGTATTTTATTATAAAAAATAGATATGTTTTGCTTATGTTTTTTTTCTATTGCATTTTTAGTATTTCCGTTAGTGATAAAAATAATTTTAGTCTAAATTTCACATTTTATCATTTTTCTCATGAACTATCAATTTTCAATACAAATCGCACTTAGTAAAAAATTCTTAAAATTAGTCAAAGTATTAAAAAAATATTTTTTTTTGCTATGTGACATTTTGTTTAAGAAAATCTTAAACAAAAAATTGTAGCAATAACAAAAAATATTTTTACTCAATTTAAGGTTCAGATACAATTGAAGTGCATTTTGCAGGATGATGCAATAATGTTTCTTGCACATCAAATGTATTGAAAACAATTATTTTGCAGATTTTGTACTTAAATATGTCATATAAAAGAATATTTATTATATAATATAAAACTTTTTTCTTATCCCGAAAATCCCGGGATTGCCTCTTTGTAATCCCGGGATTAATTTAGCCTATATTTAGAGCAAATCCCGGGATCCCGGGATTGCCACCCCTAGTCAGGAATGACATTATCATAACTTCTGCCAAAAGTCTGATTGATAGTAACCCAGTTGATTCAATTATTTCACTGGCATCTGAAATTAAAGTTTCACTTTCTAACCAAGATGTATCGTCAGTCAATGTGTTAAGGAATTATAATGTGTCAGATAGAGAAGGAAAGTCTCATGAAAAAGTTGTATTGAAAGTATCACTCAAAAATGGTTCACTTAGAGATGATCTATTAAAAAACAAAAAAATTTAAAAAAACTCAACTAAGTACAGCAAAGTGTTATTGCATGAAGCGCTGCCGAGACGCTCGCTTGAATTACTGCAGTATGCAGGTAACCTTCGTAAGGTCGGCTATGGTATGGTCTATTCTTATCGTGGTCGGATCTTTGCCAAGCTCGTCTATGATTCAAAACCGGTTCAACTAAATAATAAGGATGCTGCTGACTGCTTATTGAAGAAACGTGCTGGTACTGAAATCTCAAGTGGAGCCTCTCTAAACTAGCTGTTATACTAAGTATCATATTAATTCTATATTAATTTTTTGTTATGGATTTTAATAGTATACTTGATTTTAATGTGTCTAACGGAAATGTTGATAATTTAAGTATCATCTCTATTAATGCACGCAGTATTTCTTCACTTAACAAATTTAGCCATTTCAAAGAATTAATGTCCTCCTTTAGGGATTTGCCTAAAATCATAGTCATCCAAGAAACTTGGTTTGATAGTAATTTAACAGATTTATACCAGCTTCCTGGTTATTCTGCAGTTCATTGATGTAGATTTGACGGCTATGGGGGGGTTAGTATGTACATAAACGAAAAGATCTCGTTTTCAGTTGTTTTTAATGAGAGTTCTCATCTTTGTGAGCTAATTGGGCTTAGACTGCTTGCTTTAAACTTAATATAGTTGGTTTTTATAGATCTCACCAATGCAATACTGAACTATTTTTTGATATTCTCCGCCAAAAGTTTATTCTATTGGGTAATACTGAATCCATATTCCTTGGTGATTCTAACTTAAATACATTAGAAGCAACGAGTATAACAAGATATTTTATTAATCTTTGCTTAAGTTACAACTACAAGCTGCAACATTCACGTGTCACGAGGCCCTGTAGCAACAGCTGCATTGACCATGTTTTTTCTAATGGTTCGGTTTCAACGTCAATTTCTACTATTAAATGCGCTTTAAGTGATCATGTGTTTATTCATACTACCCTCAACTTTCATTCAAGCCACAATGGTAGTGAGGAGTTAAGTTCAAGAAAAATTAATTATGTAGCAATTAGGAACGAAATACAATCTCTTATCTCAACTTCAGATATTAATAATATTAATTGTGATATTCTTGTTAATTCACTGTCATCAATCGTTGAAAGAAATACGCGAATAGTTAAATCATTTATCAACAAAAATAAAAGGTTAGCTCCTTGGGTTGATGGTAACTTGGAAAAACTTATCGCAATTAAAAATGAATATTGGTGTAAGTTCAAAAAAAACAAAAGCAATACTTTTTATTTTGAAAATTTTAAAAGGCTTAATTCAATTATAAAACCTCTTCTTAAGGAGAAACGTTCTAATTATTTAAATAGGGAACTGGAAAAATGCGGAGGTGATCCGAAAAAAATCTGGAGAAGCATAAACTCTATATTTAAAGAAAGTCCAAAAAAAATTTATACAATTTATGAGAATGGTGCTTTACTCAGTGATTTAGTCATTGCTAACAAGTTTAATGATTTCTTTTCTTCCATTGGTCAATCTATGGCTTGTTCTTTTATTTGGTTCCCTTGGGATGACATAAATTTTTTCCAATCCCTCAACTTCATAAATCTTGATCGGCCCTTTGATTTGTAAAGAACTTCAGTATCTGAGGTTAAAAAGGTCATTACTGCTTTAAATAATAAGACTTCTTCTGGATGGGATGGTGTTTCTAGTGTTGTGTTTAAAAATTCATGTGAAGGACTCTCTCCAATAATTTGCAATATCTTTAATTCAATAATTGACTCTAGTACTTACCCAGATTCCTTAAGAATTCAAACTGTGACACCAGTGTTTAAAAAAGGTGAAAGAAGTAACCCTGATCATTATCGTCCAATATCAATGCCCCGAACTCTAAGTAAAATTTTCGAAAGACTGCTTTACAATCAAATTTATTCTTATATTACAGTAAATAACTTGTTATATGAACATCAATATGGATTCATTAGAGGAGCAGGTACCCAAACAGCCCTGATTGAACTGGTCGATCTTGTGTGTAAAAACATTGCAAAGAACAAGTTGGTAGGAGGAATGTTTCTTGATCTCAGCAAAGCATTTGATTCGATTGATCATGAGATACTTTTAAAAAAATTAAAGTATTATGGTCTTTCTACAAGCTTGATCAGTCTTATAAAAAGTTATTTGAGTAATAGGAAACAATTTGTTAGTATTAATAATGCAAATAGTGATTTCAAAATCCTTGGTATTGGTGTCCCTCAGGGATCTGTTTTAGGACCACTGCTGTTCCTGATTTTTATTAATGACATAGCAAGATTACCTTTAAAAGGCAAAATCTTGTTGTTTGCGGATGATTGTTCGATTTTCTACCCTGGTGATAGCGTTGATGAAATTAGGCGTAATATGAAAGACGATTTAGTGGTTCTTGATGAGTTCTTTCGACTTAATAAGCTGCATCTTAATGTTAATAAAACTAATGTTATCTGTTTCCGAAGTAAACAAAAATTTTTTACCAGTCTTGATATACTTCATAATGGAGTCTTGTTGAGTGAGGTAGATTGTATTAAATTTCTTGGTGTCAATATTGATTGCTTCTTGAGCTGGCACGATCATATTAACTTAGTTGAAAACAAATTAGCCATGGTCAATGGCTTACTTTATAAGGTCAGAAATAAGTTGACAACTCAGACGAAAAAGCTAATTTACTTTGGCCTTGCGCACGGTCACATTGCTTATGCAACTGGTATTTGGGCTTCTTTCTCTAATGTTAATAAGATTCAAGTGATGCAAAACCGGATGCTTAAGAATGTTTTTAATCTCCATAACCGTTATCACTCTGTTGATATATATTTGAATTTTCGAATTTTACCCGTTAAGATTATCTACAGGTTCCAATTATTGTGCTATATCCACAAAATTGCTAAGAATTTAACACCCAATACCATTCAAATTTCCAGTTTCCATCACTCGTATAACACTAGGCATAGAGATAATTTTGTTGTTCCGAGATCTATTAATAACATTTCGGCTCAAAATATTTCACACAGAGGTGTTTTGTATTATAATGATCTGGATAGATCCTTAAAAGAGTTAAATAACTTGGGTTTATTTAAAAAAAGGCTAAGAGAATATTTATTAGACAGAAATAGGCTTATATCTTTATATTAATAAATTATATTTTTGTATATATGTAATATAATAACTCAATTTTGTTAATTAGGTTGTAAAATTTTTATTTAGTTCGTAAGACCTTTGTGTTGAACTCCGTATTAATCTACTAATTGAATTATTGTTATGAATTGACTTTTATAAATAAAAAAAAAAAAGCATTCTTCGACAGAGCAAAGTAAAATTATTAAAAATTCCCTTTCGCAAGGTAAAACTTTAAATGAAATTTAAAATTTTATCAGATGTTCTGCGAAAATGGTTAAGGATACGATAAAATACACAAATAAACGAAAAACACGAGGCCGAATGCCTTCCATGTCTCCCCGGGACGTGAATTGTTCGATACGGCTTTCGATACATAATCCGTTTTTGCCTGCTACGGAAATAAAGAAAGTGCGTAATATAGCTGTGTGTGTAGAAACCGTTAAAAGACGACTCAGGGAAACCACTGTAAGTGCCCAAAATCCACGACGAGTATCGTTGTTAAAAAAAAACCATATCACAAACATACCGAACTTTGCGCACGGGTACTTAGTATGGTCGCTTGCAAAGTAGATAAGCATTATGTGGAGCGATGAGAGTAAGATCGGCACTCGTCCATATGTAACGCGTAGCCCAAACACAGAATATGATACTTGGAATAATCTTACTCTCATCGTTCCACTCAACTTTGTGGAGAAAAATGAAAAATCGGAATTTTAGTTTTAAAGGCGCGCAAAAAACCTCAAATATAACCAGGGCTGCACATGAAGACTTTTTTCTTGTCTTATACATTAAACTTTTCTAAATCTTTTTGATTTCTAATTTTATATTTTTGCTTTTTAAGGTTGTGATATTTATGTATAGGAATTGTTGTTTAAAGAAATGGACCACACGATCAACGTGCGTTGGTTTTGTTAATGCCGAAGTTATGCTTAAACTCGATTTGTGGACAACGCGCGTTAAAAAAACGCCCGTGTGGCGTCAGAATAAATTTAATTTTCCGGATATATGAAAGTGTTCCTGAAAATTGTTTTTTTTCTCAGCCACAAATGGGTCGAAAAAAGATCGAAATTCACAGTGTGTAATATTTGTTCTAAAGTATTTCGTTTAGAATGCTTCCCGCTTTAATATCTTATTTTATCATAAAATTGAATTTTCCGGAAAACTCAAAAGAATTTCCTAAACTTTTATTTCGTAAGAAAATAACTCGAAAATAGTTCGAAATGCCGATGGTAAAATATATTTTCAGAAGCGTTTCGTTAAGAATGCTTCCCGCTTAGATATCTTATCTTAGCACAAAATTGAGTTTTCCGGAAAAATCAAAGATTTTCCGAAACTTTTTTTCCGTAAGAAAATAGCTCGAAAATAGTTGGAAATGTCGATGGTAAAATATATTTTCAGAAGCGTTTCGTTAAGAATGCTTCCCGCTTAGATATCTTATCTTAGCATAAAATTGAATTTTCCGGAAAAATCAAAGGTTTTCCGAAACTTTTTTTCCGTAAGAAAATAGCTCGAAATTCCCATTATAAAATATTTTTTCTGTGGCTAATCGTTTTGGTAGCTTCCTGCTTAGATATATTATCTAAGCATAAAATTCAATTTTCCGGAAAATTCAAAGGTTTTCCGAAATTTTTTTTCCGCAAGAAAATAGCTCGAAATTCCCATGGTAATATCTTTTTACATAAGTGTTTCATTAAAAATGCTTCCAGCTTAGATATATTATCTTAGCATAAAATTGAATTTTCCGGAAAACTCAAAGGTTTTCTGAAAATTTTTTTCCGTAAGAAATTAGCTCGAAAATAGCTCGAAATTCACATGATGAAATATTTTTGCTGAGGTACTTCGTTTTGGTAGCTTCATGCTTAGATTCCCTTAGCTGTACAAAAAGTTTTCCGCAATTTTCCGGAAAATGGAAAACTTTTGGAACCGCTCGAAAATACTGTCGGACAGCTCGAAAATATCTCGAAATTCCTGTGTTAACAGTTTTTCATAACCTCAGTTTTGTACAGCTTAGATATCTGACCTTATTAAATCTATTTTAGTTAGGGGTGAAAGTTTTAGAAAAATGGTTTATGGTCAACTTAAATTTACTTCATTTAAATATGCATATACAATTCTGAGTTTTATTTTGTAATGTAAATCATCTTTAAGTACTCTATTTTAAATTTATCATAAGATATTTTGTAGATTAAATTTAAATATATACCTATTTACATACATATGCCTGCGTTAGTTGTTATGGTGGCTATTGTATCCTTGACGGTAATGGACGTAGTTGGTGATGTTTTGTTTTGATGTTGCTGGTGTCAATTTGCTGCTGATTTATTAGTTATATTGCAGTTTATATTAATTTCCATTCATTTATCTAATTATTAAAGTTAAAATTAAGACGTTGTTGGTTTACTTTAATTACAACAGTAAGTGCGTTTTTAGTTCAGTTCAAAATCACTTAAAATGGTCCTTGACACATTTCACTTTATAGTTAATTTCCATCAGTTTTATTCACGAAGTTTTATATTTTAGACAATTTTAGTTTATTTCGTGATTGGCGAGTATATTTACAAAATTTTGTTCCTGATTCACCTAACTTCACTTCACTGACATTTTATTACTCTTCGGTTTTCATTTCTTTGCGTTAAATTTATATGACCATTTGGTTCAATATTACATATTTATTTTTATTTTTTTGAGCATTTTGATGCAATTTGGTGTCAAGTTCTTCACCATTATACACACTTTCTTAGCAGAATTACTTATTTTCATTTTTTGCACAAATTAAACACAAACTTTTATGTTTGTTTAATGAGCCAATTATTTGCAAGTGGCCCACCAGCGAAAATTTCAAAAAAACGCGGAGCTCGTCGGTTTTTTTTTTTATTTATTGTAATTGAAAAATTATTTTAAGTTCTTGCACGGACTAATTTAAACTTTCAAAAATCATTTGTACATTGTTTTCTTCTTTTAACAAAATTTGATACTTTGAAATATGTTATTTTGTTTCACATCGCACTTTTATATAAGCTATTTTCGCAATTATATCGGCAAAGCACTAATTAATGTACATTTTACCAGACGAAAACTAAGAAGTCACATTAAAACTTAATTCGTTTTACATTCTTTTTCTATGATTTCCTTCAGTTCAGAAGATTCTATTATTTTTGTTTTACCATTTATTTGCAATGTTTTTGTTTTTTTGCAGACTCGACCGCGCACGTTGAATATTTTTCGGCAACTGACTGTACGATGCGTTTTTGACCTGTTGCCACTCAGCGATCGGCTTACTGCTGGTTGCCGTTCGTCAGTCGCTCACACCATGTATTTACAGTTTTTGTTTCATTCGCTTAGTATACCTACGTATATGCATATATACATTTTATTGTCTTGTAACAACAAAAAAAAATAGCTTAGCAAAACAACAAAAAAAAAGAAAAGCGTTTGAGTGGCGTGCTTTTACCGCTTGCAAGAACAGTAGAGCATATTTTTTTTTTAGCCATAGCAAACAGGGTGCTTTGATAAATTCGTTACAAACTTTAGCCATTTTTCGCAGCAATCAACATTTTTATGTAAAATTTTACAAGTTGATACAATGCTTTATGTATTAAACAAACTTAGATAACAAAGAAAAAAACAACAACAACTCTAGAATATAGACATACATATGTTTCGATTCTTAAAATCTCATCAGTATATTTTTGGTTGATGTCTTCGTCAGCACTCAAATTGCACCCGCCATATTAATGAAAATCAATCGAATAGGTAATTTTTAATTTCAAGCAAATGTGGTTAAATTTTAAGTGAATTTTTAAGATCACACCATTGCGTTGAACTTTTCAATTAGCTGTACCGTTTTCTTTGTTTTGCTTACATCAGTAAAGCAAGACGCCACGTGAGTGGATTAAACCGTAGTTCTCCTCAAGCCCATGCGTAGATATATCATTTAAAAACTGACTGTGTGACAAGTTATCAGATGCAGGGAACCATTTAGTTGATTCTTGAGAGTTGCAACTCCAAGAAACGTTAGGCAAGTTAAAGTCGACTGTAACTAAAAGACGTTCATTGGATTCAAACTTAGAATAGATTGTGTTTATAGCCAGCGAGTGGGCATTATAAATTTGAATGTCAGATTGAGGTGGTACATACGAACATGTAACAAATAACGTAAGAAGTTCAAATTTCACAAGAATTCAATATTCATTGCTTCTGTGAGGATAATTTCCTCGGAAAAGAGTGATGATGGAACAGCAATTAGAACACCACCACCTTTACTTGTAGTGTTTGGGATTCTAGTTCTATCTTTGCGGTAAATAGCATAATTGCTTGCAAGTATTTCAGAATTCAGTGTACTAGGCTTTAACCAAGTTTCTGTGAAACAATGCAAACGCTAGTCCAAATCATGACTAAGAAGAGGTTACTTATTTTTGAATTAAGGCCTCGGACATTCTGATAAAGAATGTTAAACTGTTTGATCGAACTCAGTTTTTTTGACTGGCATTACGAGAAGGTAGTGCTAGTGTTGCTGTATTAGGCTTAAGCCGAGAAGTGAATTCATGAATTATTCGGCCAAAAAGATGGAATTTACTACTTTTTCGAAAACATGCGAACGCAAAGTTATTTTAAACGAAGAAGTGTACCTTGCATACGAGAAGTTAAATTTATAAACAGTTATATTTAAGTTGTTTATCTTAAGCTGAAAGTTTATATGAAAGAGCATATCTTTCACAGTTGTGTCAGCAGCAAATCTTGATGCAAAAATGGATTTCATAGGAGCCAACGCTACAAGTTTTTTAGGTCCAATTAAATTAAAAAAATATATTTAAGAAAATTTTTAGAGTTTAAAAAATTAAATGACTTCAGAAAAGTTTGTAACCCTGAAATTTTAGTACAGTACTGGAAAAAATTCCTGCTGTAGTACAAGTACCTTACTAAGTAATATTTCTCAGCAGGGACAAAAACAAAAAAAAAAAAAAACAAATAAACTAAGTAGTGCAAAAAAGTAAAAAATGTACAGTAATACAACAACAAACTAATCCAAAGGTTATTTGCTTTGTATGCAGAGTATATGTAAGACATTTCAAACACTTTTTTATGCAACAGGTTTCAGCAAATTCACTGCACTTCACAATTTTCTGATCAATGTATCACTGTTTTACAAAATAGCACTATTTATTAATTTATTTGCTATGTCCAAATAAGAATACAAGAATATTTTAGAATTCACTAGGAAGACAGAAAAAAAAGCGGGTGTAAGAAACAGATTTGCCGAATATTTATATATTTATTTATGTTCACCTAGTTACCTATTATGTCCAATAATCTCAGACATTTATTTACTACATTAAATGCTTAAAATTAATTTTCATGATCAAATCGCAGATTGGGTCAAATACTGAAACAATTGGTATTAAGCAATGTCGTATGTACTTAGTTTCGGATCCGGAACTTACCATATCCAAAGTTTTCAAATCCTAGCACCATTTTCAAGAAAAATTGATAAAAGTTCAATGTTTCTAAGAATCCTATATGGCTCTCTATTATGAAACACAGTTGACTTGAGCCAAGTTGTACCTGATTTTTTTTAAGAGACTGCAGATTATGTCAAAAAAGGGAAATCTTTTCACTGCTTGGTTTCATATAAAATTTTTTAAATTTTCTGAACTCTAATTTAAAAACATAACTTTAGAGGTGTTAAGGGTTGAGTATTTAATGTAATTATGTAATGTCATTATTCATTTGTAAAGTGCAAGTCAGTTTACATTATAAAAATTAAATTTTTTGTAACAAATTAAGAAAAAAAACGTCATTTGGAAGAAGCAAAAAATACATGTCGAGCATTTCACGCGAAGCGGACAGGGGAGATGGGGTCCATGTTTCCAATTTCAGATATATTTGAATATGTTTTACCTGCATATGTTCTCGACCCAGAAACAAAATATTTTTAGAATGGCAACACTGGTTTACAAAATATGGGTCTTTGAAAATTTGAGAAATCGTAAGGTATGTACTACTTCAAATGCCATTATTCAGCTTAAAAAAAAGTCTGGTAAAATGAACTATCTGCTGGATTTTATACTTCATTTATTGGCCTTTTTAACATCATAATTGGATTTAAAAGATAAAAAAAATACACTGAAAAAAAGAGAAATATTTTTCATTATCGTTTTTTACAATGTTCGCCTAAGAAACATTTTTTTTCTACGTGTATTAAAAAAAGCTTATATTATGCTTATACTTCGTGCCAAGTTTGATAGTGGTACGCCCAGCCGTTTTGGAGCTACATATAGCATGGTAATGCCGAAACCCGAGTCAGTTGATATTCATAAAAATAACTTGTTATTTTTATAAATATCTTGACATTTTTATAAATATCTTGATATTTTTATGAATATCTTGTTATTTTTATGAAAATCAACTGACTCGACTCGAGTTTCGGCATTGCAATGCATAGTAGCTCCAAAACGGATGGGCGGACCATTATCAAACCTGGCACGAAGTATAAGCATAATATAAGCTTTTTTTTAATGTACTTAAAAAAAAATTTTGTTAGACGAACATTGTAAAAAACAATAAAGAAAAATATTTCAAATTTTTTTCAGTATATTTTTTTTTTTTATTTTTAAAATCCAATTGTGATGTTGAAAAGACCAATAAATGAAGTATAAAATCCAGTGGTTAATTCATTTGACCAGACTTTTTTTTAAGTTGAATAATGGCAATTGAAGTAGTACATACCTTACGATTTCTAAAATTTTCAAAGACCCATTTAGTCATTCTAAAAATATTTTGTTTCTGGGTCAAGGACATATATAGATACATCATATTCATATATATCTGAAATTGGAAACATGAACCCCATTTCCCCTGTCCGCTTTGCGTGAAATGCCCGATGTGCTAAATTTTCCAATCAACCTACTCCACGATTTTCAAAAGCAACTAAGTCAAATAAAACTTTCAGATCTTCCAATTTTTGTGGTGAACCACAACAAAGATGGTATACTTAAAGAAAATTTTTTCGTTTTCTATTTGAGGCTGTAGTGTTATGAACTTTTTTTGAACATGTATAATGTACATTAGGGTGGTTCAGACATATTTGAAAACAATTTAAGTTGCTCCAAACTTCGCTCCCCGGACACCAAAAGTTTCGTATTGGTGAAAATAAAAATCACGTAAAATTTGGTCCATTTCAGAAAACATTTGATGGACCCGCCACACTTTTTAAAACTGGAAAATGGTCGTCTCTATCAAAAATCATTTATATCTCCCCGAAGCTGCCCTCAAGACGGATCAAATGTATGACAATGTTCCAGTACTTTTCCTTCTTCAACATTTTTCCTGAACATACTTACCCCCTATCACAACCCCTTAGGGGTGCTCCCCTGCAAAAATTACATTCTTGTGAAATTATAAAATTGACTTCCCCCTCTTCTCAGATGCCTCAGAAGGGGTAAAACGCTAGACGAACTCGCATTATTTTTATTCTCCCAAACTTTTCCCTTGACACAACTACCCCCTATCTGCCACCCTATTGGGGGTCCCCCTACAAAAAACACAAAAAAATTCGAAAAATAGTTCATAACTCCCCCGAAGTGACCCAAAAAGAGTTCCTATGTATCGCTAAGTCCTATTATATTTTTTTTTCCAATATTTTTCCCGAACTTACCTACCCTCTATCTGCCACACTTTTGGGGGTCCCACTACAAAAAATTAAGATAATTTCTAAAAATAGTTCATAGCTTTCCCGGAGTGACCCGTAGAGTGGTCTAATGGGTTGTGATAGGGGGTAAGCATGTTCAGAAAAAATGTTGGAGAAGGAAAAATAATGTGAACTTGTCATACATTCCCTCTTGGGGGCAGCTTCGGGGAGGTATTAATGATTTTTGATGGATTGAGGACCATTTTCCAGTTTTCAAAACGGTGGCGGGCCCATCAAATGTTTTCTGAAATGGATCAAATTTTACGTGGTTCTTATTGGCAGCAATACGAAACTTTTGGTGCCCGGGGAGCGAAGTTTGGAGCAACTTTAATGTTTTGAACCACCGTAATGTACATACATATATCCAATTTTGATAAAAAAAAGCTCATACTTAGTTTCAAAAAAAAAAAAAATGTTTGTCAATAGTGAAGAAAATTTTAAACAAAACTTAATTCATTTTAAAAATGATAGAAACAGTGTTGTCCGATGTTTTATCGACATCGAACTTCGGTCAAAAAAATCATCGATGTTTGCCGTTCGATGTCGCAGCTCTACACTACATACATTGCATATTTATAGGGCTGCGTATAAACTAGCGTCTTTTGAATAAATTTTTGGAGTAATGTCATAAAAATATATGCATATTGGGTTGAAGAGGATACTTTCACCTTTATCTGGATGGTTTAGTTTTCTTAATCTCTTTTGGTCTTTAGAAGTTCTACTCCACCAAAGTTCAAATTTGAAAAAAAAAAATGCGAGCATTTCCGATGAAAACAAAAATAAAAAAAATACTCTCCTAGAGTGCGCCGATGGTAACAAAAAATTGTTTGGAGCCGACTATTGCTGAATCTCAGCCAGCGCTGCTGAAACTGGCACAATCGTGCCAAACTGGCACTTTCAAAATTTTCTTGGCACTCTGACTGTCATGGCACATTTTGGCACTGAGCGTGTACTACCTTTTGAATGATTATCTTTTACCTAAAAAGTGGATGTGTGCGCATGCACCTTAAGTGCATTTATAAACTCATTTACAGTTCAAGCCCTTGCAAATCCATGTCGTTTTGACAGTTTTTCAAATGCTGCCTTGTTTTAAATACATCGTCGAAACTGCTGCGAAATTATTATAAAATTAAAAAAAAGTATTATAAAATAGAAAAAACTTTTACCGGCATGGAGAATCACAAAATTATTGAGTAAGGAATGAATTGATTATCAGCCCAATTCTAAATAGAAATTACTGAGGAATTTTTTCTCATTTTTTCTCTTTTTTCATTCTGAATAAAAAAATTCGGGGAATTTTCTCTCTTTTCACTTTTCTCTTATTCTAAGCGAACTTCGAAAATTTAAAAAAATTTTTGCGTAAAAAATAGGTATTCTGAATTTTAAAAAAAGGGAGAATTTCATTTTATTTATTGAAAATTTTTCCGACAGTAAGTTTCGCAACGTAAATCGCTGGTATTCCAAATAAAAAAATCATGACAAACACCGGGATGGGATGCATCAACGTAACGAATCTTGAGCATAGGTGGGCACAAGTTCTTCTGCAAGTTCTAACGAGGGCATAATTGATAGTAACTGGAGCGCATTTGTGTATACGTATACAAAAGTGAGCGCACAACAACGATTCAATTCTACTTCAGCGGAGTAGAACTTCATATGGTTGTTGTACCACTACATGGAAACAAAATGTGCATGCATGTTAGTGCCCACCATTGGTCTTAAGCTCATGATCACACATCTGCAAATTTATAAGTTTATGATATAACAAAACGAAATCTCTTTGCAATTACATACAAGCATAACATTTAAACTGTATTTACCTTTTCTATTGAATTATAAATGCTTCTTGACATAATATTTTCGGGTTAATGGCAACGCTGGGTATACCATGCTTGATGTACAGTGCTAGCGTAATTTTTCTTCTCTCTTCTGTTGTTCAACAAATATTAATCCATCTTGGACACAGTTGCGCTTCAAAAATGTCTACCACTTTTGATACAACTTTGCTGAAGCTTAATTTATGAATAATATTTCTCAAATCTGTAAAAAAGAAAATCCAATCACTACGAATCGATAACTGGACTATCAGCAAGCATGCTAAAAAATTTGGTATTCAACCCTATTTGCCGCTAGAATCAATTGAACATTTCCTCTGTTACTGTCTGGCCCTTGACAGAACCAGACTCAGATATCTACAACAAAGACAACCTTTTTTCAACAACCTCAGCGAATTGGTCGAAAATAAAATCGGATCGCTGCTTAAGTACCTAAACAGGACTAACTGGATATAGCTTTTATAGATTTTAAGGTTTAATCAATTCTTTTGACAACCCTTTACCAGTTTTGCGGGTCGCGTATGTGGTATTAAAACGGCAAAACTAGTGCTACTCAAGGCTTACAGCATGCTTGCTAAGCCACCACTATAGCCTAAGCTAACAAATCGATAAAAAGTTTATTAACAATAAATCGTGCAACTCCACAGAGTACATTGAGTCTCGCAAATCCCGCCTCATAAGCCTCGGTTGCTCTTTATGCTGCTGCTCTTCAACAACGGCCTCCTCCACCACCATTCTAAATGCTATGCCATTTATTTTTCCATTAAATTGCTATATAAAATTGGGCTGATTGTAAATTCAAATATTTAATTAAATTTAACAACAAATATTTTTTAAAAACAAACTTCACTCAAGTGTCAAAACGCAGCAAAACACTTTTCGAAAATTCGAAATCCTCATTCCCTTTTTTTGAGGGAAAAAGTTTTTCTCGAGAGATTCAGAATAGGAGTATTTATTTCTCGAGAAAAATAAAATTCGTGAGACATGAATTCCTCGAGAATATTTAGAATCGGGCTGTATATTTATTATGGTATGGAACTCATGCTTTTTAAATATTTTAGTTTTTTCTCAAAACGTGTTGATTCAGAACTTTATAATTTAAACAATGAGCCAAATTATATCGAATCTAAAGAAGTAGATAGAAAAGAACGAGACTCCGAGCTTTTTCCCTGTATTAAATTTTATCGAGCCGAATGAAAGCTGGAACCAATGAGAATTACGAACCAAAATCCTATTGAATTTTATTTCTGATTTTGTTCGGCTTTTGCAACGAACCAAACGAATTCACAATGTTAAATTCATACCATTTTGTATTTTCTAATTTATTTATTTTCTTAAATTCATAAAAAAGTTATTTGAATATTAGAAAACGAAAATAAATAAATTGAAATTCAAAAATTAGGAAAACTTGTTGAGAAATTATTCAATTACGATGACTTACATTTAAACCTGCATTTGAGAAAATCAATTTTTATATCTACCAGGCAACCAGCAAATGCAATGGCATGATTTTTATTTTGACTCCTTCAAACTTGCAAATTTGCAAGTGATCCCGCGTAAATTTTGCTGTTGGTTTTTCTTCAGAAAATTTCAGTCGAAAATATCCTAAGAAAATGCGTGTATTTGTTGTTGCTTTTTTGTAGTTTACAACTGATGCCGTTACTTGCAGTTTTCTTGGTACTTTTTTCGGTGGAAAAATTGAGTTGAAAACGAAAAAAATGATGTTCATGTTGTTTGCTTGTATGTGTGCTCAAATTATGCTATTTTTCGCAACTAGGATTTTTCCCTTGGAGGCTATAAATATATAGAAATTATGAAATTATATTTTTCAATTTTCTTGTTTTACTTGAAACGAATCATTAGTTGAAACAAGTTAATCTATTATATAAAATTCATTTTTTGTCTGTCTATCTGTCTGTCTGTCTGTCTGTCTCTTATGCACGCGGAAACTATCCAGCCGATTTTGATGAAATTTTTACAGTATGTTAGTATCGATCAGGCGGGTGTCATAGACTATAAAACTTTTATTTAGGGTGCATATTTAGGGTGGCCCTCACACACAAATATTTTAAAAATAGCGATTTCTCAAAGACAGGCAAATCGATTCTCATGAAATTTACACAGTATGTCTTTTATGTTAAGGGGCACAGATTGGATGGTAAAAATTTGATTTAGGGTGCATACTTAGGGTGGCCCTCATACAAATATCTTTTTAAATATCATTTTCACGAAGACAGGTTAATCGACTCACACCGAATTTACACCACGTAGCTCTTATATTAAGAGTCATATCTAAGGCTTCAACACTTTTATTTAGGGTGGCCCTTATACAACAATTTTTTTATACCATTTCCTCAAAGACCGCAAAATCGATTCTCATGGAATTTACACCATATGGCTTTTATATTAAGAGGCACAGATAAGATCGTAAAAATTTTATTTGAAGTTCAAACTTAGGGTGGCCCTCATACACAATTTTTTTAAGTATCATTTTCACGATAACAGGTTAAACGATTCACACCGAATTTACACCACGTAGCTCTTATATTAAGAGGCTTAGCTAAGGATACAAAACTTTTATTTAGGGTGGCCCTCACACAAAAATATTTTTTAAATATTATTTTCTCGAAGACCGCCAAATCGATTCTCATGGAATTTACACCACATGGCTTCTGTATTAAGAGGCACAGATAAGGTCAAAAAAATTTTATTCAGGGTGTATACTTAGGGTGACCCTCATACAAAAATATTTTTAAACATCATTTTCACGAAGACAGGTTAGTCGATTACCTCCGAAGTTACACCACGTAGCTCTTATGTTAAGAGGCATGGCTTAGGCTACAAAACTTTTATTTAGGATTGCCCTCATACAAATATATATTTAAATATCATTTTCTCGAAGACCGCTCAATCGATTCTCATGAAATTTACATCACGTGGTTTTTATATTAAGAGACACTGCTTAGGTTGTAAAAATTTTATTTTGGGTGCATACTGTAACGATCCTGCCTCAACGAGGCCCGCAGCCTACTGACCGGTTCTGCATATCTAGTTATCTTCGGTCGTAGCTCAGTAGTTGGGGTGGGGGTTGGCGTTCAGTCACGGACGGAAAGCTACATACATTAAAATTGTATGCAGAGCTAGGTGGAAACTAAAACCGAATATTTAATGTAATTCGTAAACAAAAAAAAAACCGATCATCAAACATGAATAAGCAACAAAAAAAAATATTAATCTATTGAATCTAAGTTTGGAGGTCTAAGGAACATCTGAATAACCGCTGCGAAGGCATAAAAGATGTTGTATGTCCTTCTTTCTTCACCCGCCCATCCTGCTAACAATAAAATCGACATTGTTTTGTTAGCCCAATATGTTTGTCCTAAACCTTGTTTCACATTTCGTGGTTAAAGAAAAAATTTATTTAGTTTTCCATTTTGTTCATTGCTAAAGAACTTTATTACATTTTATTTTTCGGAAAGGGAATAAAGTTGAAATAATGTTAAGAAATTATCATTAATATCGTATATTTAAAACACTAATTCAACTAAAATGTGTAGGTAAACATTTTATCTTTTCATAACATTTGGTTATTCATAAATATTTTTCTCAAAAAAAAGAATTCAGTCGTATGAACTTCAATTACACTTAGATTTTACGTTTAGAGAAAAGAAACTTGCCCAACAATAATTAAGCCTATAAGCAGGTACATATTTGTTTTTAAGGCTTATGATTTACCTATATATGTAAATTTAAAATATTTGGATTATCTTCAGAAGTATATGACTATAGTTTACGTTGATTGGCAACGCCAACAAAATAAAAAGAAATAAGTTATTTTATGTACTTCTTCATTAATTCAATTTTTGCAGAGAGAGTATTTTTAGGTGAATAGTTATAATCAAAATAAAACTAATAAATCAAGCAAAACGAAACAAAATATAGTAGTTGTACTCACATCGATCTCCCACGATGACAGCAGGCCTGTTGTTAATCGGAGATTTCGCTGAGTTATATTGTTGTTGGGCTTGTGCTAAATTCTGCTACTCTTTTGAGAATTTTTCTTAATGTTAAATGTTTGTTTTTGGTTTTCTAATGCTCTTTTTTTTTCTGAATAGTTATGATAATGATGAAAACATCTAATGCATGTGTTGTTGGCAATCTAAATTTTCTAATAAAGTTTTCAGATTTTTTCAACATACTTTCATTTAAAAAAAAATACTTATCTGTCTATGAAGGACAGTGACGGCCATTATATTATACAACTATTTAATAAAAATTTAAATGCAAAAAAAAAAACATTAGAACCAAAACTCACAATTTTAACTTACAATTGTAATTATTTTATTATGACATAAATTTAGTAATCAACGCGAAATTAAGGTATATTAAACCCGAACATTCATATTCATATTTAAGTACCTAGCCAGATAGATTTGTTTTACATAATTTTAACTTTAATTTAAAGATAAATTTTAAGGATAAATGTTTCACTGGGAAAAAAAGGAAAAATTTCTAAGTATTTTCTGTTTTTTTTTTTTTTTCTCAATATTTTTAAAGTTGATTTAAATGTAAATTTGTACCAAAAGTTAGATTGTTCTTAAATGGTTGTTGAGAGATCCATATGTGCATAGTATATTTGGTAACCCAAGCTGCTGAACTGTTCAAGGGCATGATGTCGCTGCTGGCATTCATTGGCGATATGGAATGCAACTCAATAATGTATTGTTCATATAATGCGGGACTGCTTTTGCCAAAATATGTTAGCGGAGTCTCAGCACAAATAAAGAGACGGCTCAAGAGAGATTTTCAATTGAAATGAAGATTCTTTTGAGACTCCGAAAATAGGACCCTAGAGATTTTCAAAATGTACATAGGACCTGTAGATTTAATAAATTTAAATGTTTTTTCATACCTCTTTAAAATAAAAGGGTCCACGACTATCTGATCGGAGTGCTCCTGCAGGAAAAGTGTGTATGGTGTGTAGTGGAAGTATTTGGGCCAAATTTTAATATGCTGCAGGTTGAATTTTAAAAATTCCACCAATAATCAGACTTTTCTGATTTAGCCACACGACTGTTTCCCTTTACACACCACAAACTTTTTTTTTTATATTACTTTTAACACGATTACCGACTTACTGAAGTTTTTCTTATTTTTAATGCCCGATAAACTTGGTCTAAGGCTGATTACTTATATCTTCTCGTAAAAATTACTAAGTATATGATCCCAAGCGAAGTGTGTCTTTTCTGATTAAGATGTCGATCGAGAAAGAAAGAACTCTTTCAGAGGAAATTGGATACACACTTTTTTTTTTTTTTTTTTCGATAACACGCTTTCGAACATATCACTAAGCATAATGTTGTTACGTCAGAATGACATTATTGTCATTAGTGCATTGTAAACTTTGCACAATATTTTGCTAGGAAATAGCCAGATTGTATGACGTCATACAACAATTGGACAACCCATCGAACTGTTGGATATGCAAAGTTAGGTTTATGAATGAAATCACCCTCACAAAACAGATACAATTTAAGTGATTATCACTTGAATTGAAGCTGAAAAAGGTGAAACAGTTTTTTTTTTCTATATGAAAAGATAAACTAAGTGAAGCTTAACTTAGCACCAAATATCTTTTGCGTGATAAATTCCCATTGTTTTCCCTTCCATATCTTCTAGTTCGTAATATGCGTTACCTAAGGTGTTTTTAATACGAGATTTTACTCCAGTAGGTGCAAGCTTGGCATTAAAATTTTTAAGCAAATTACTTTGTGCGAAATTTCTTCTGATTACTTCCTGACCGATATTAAATTTTCTAACCCTTGACCTCAGGTTGTATGTGCTAACATTTTTCTCATATGCAGCTTTTAGTTTGGATTTTATGGAGTTACGAATTATTGAAAATTCGTCAGCTCTTTCAACTTTGGCGTCGGCTTCGGAGAGTAATTGCAGATTTCTCAAGACTGCGTAATCGTTTCCGTGCGTTATCATGTTTTGGCCCATAACTATTTGGTAAGGAGTTTTTCCTGTTGATTGATGTAAACTATTTCTTAATGAACAATTTATACTGCTTATAAACAGATCCCAATCTCTCTGATCCTTTCGGATAAAAGAACGCAAGGCTTCGTTAATCGAACGATTGACTCGTTCAGAAGCGTTCGACTGGGGACTATAAACAGCCGTGCAAGTATGTCGTATTCCATACTTTGTTAAAAAACTTTCGAAGTCCTTGCTTTTGAATTGAGACCCATTGTCTGTAACAATGGTTTCTGGGACACCAAAACAATCAAAAATATCAGATTTCAGAAAATCGATTATATTACGAGATACGCACTTTTTCAATGGCTTTAAAAATGGAAACTTTGAAAAATGGTCTAGAGCAATCAGAATGCCAATGTTTCCTTTCTTGGATCTTGGAAATGGTCCAATAAGATCCAGGTACAGCCTTTGAAAGGGTCTTTCTGTTTCTATCATTTTACCCATGGGCGGTCTCAAACTATATGAAGGGGACTTTGAAGTTTTGCATAACTCACAATTCAAAACGAAATTTTTTACATCAACTACTGCCCCAGGCCAATAAAAATTGCGACGAACGCGTTCAAGAGTTTTGGCTATACCACCATGTGCAGATGAAGCAGTATTGTGAGCCGCATAAATAACTGCTTCCCTCAATTCTTCTGGAACAACCAACCGCCATGACTCCGATTCGTCTAAGTCACCTCTAGAAAATTCTACCCTGTGGTAAATGTATTTATCAATGACCTTAAAATCTGGCATTCCCGACTTTTCAAATTTTTCTCTAAGCGACTTATAAGCAACACTATGAAAACTTTCTGAGCTTAAGTCGATTGATGGCAATACTTCCACGTCCACTTCTTCAACCGTACTGTCATTCTCAAAAGAGCGCGAAAGTGCGTCTGCCACCACATTTTCGCTTCCCTTTCGATGCTCAATCGAAAAGTGAAACCCCTGAAGCTTAAGTGCCCATCTGGCCAATCTTCCGCTCAGATCTTTTTGACTCATCAACCACTTAAGGCTGGCATGATCTGTGACCACTTTAAATTCGTGTCCTTCAATATACGGGCGGTACTTTTTGACCGCAAGCACTACGGCTAAACACTCCAGCTCAGTAACGGTGTAATTGCGCTGTGCCTTATTGAGCTTATGGGACATAAAAGCTATTGGCTTTTCGTCCCCATTCCCATCGGCTTGCGCAAGCAATGCACCGACACCGTACTGGCTGGCATCACATTGGACGACGAAATGCTTAGAGTAATCGGGATGAGCGAGAAGAGGAGCAGACGACAAATTTTCCTTCAAGACCTCGAAGGCAGCTTGTGCATCGATATTCCATGAAAAAGATTTCTTTTTAGAAAGGAGCTCAGTCAAGTGAAAGGTTTTGGAGGCATAATCATCAATAAACCTCCTATACCAACCTGTCATGCCAAGGAACTGGCGAAGTTGTCGCAAGGTTTTTGGTATTGGAAATTTTGATATTGCACTCACTTTGTCTGGGTCTACCTCAAGAGATCCTTTCCCAACGACAAATCCGAGGTACTTCACCTGAGATAGCCCAAACATGCTTTTTTTAACATTTATGGTCAAACCCGCTTTTCGTAAATTTAATGCAACCTCATAAAGATGGCTTATGTGTTGTTCCAAAGATTGACTAACGACTAGTAAGTCGTCAAGGTAGACGAATACATGTGACTTCAAATTATATGGGATAACTTTATCCATTAATCGGCACATTGTTTGTGGCGCATTGCACAATCCGAATGGCATTCGCGTGAATTGGTACAATGGCCGATTTGGAACCGTGAAGGCTGTTTTTGGACGAGATTCTGGCTCTAAATTAATTTGCCAAAAGGCATCCTTAAGGTCAATCTTTGAGATACAATAAACTGGAGGAAGTCTAGAAATTAGGCCATCAATATTGGGTATCGGGTAGGCATCCTTAAGGGTCACAGAGTTCAATTTTCGAGAGTCTAAGCAAAACCTAACTTTTCCTGGTTTCACTACTACTACCGTAGGGGATGACCACGCAGAATTTTTGGCTTCTTCGATGACACCTAAGTTAAGCATACGATCGATTTCACAGCAAAGTATCTTTTCCATTGCAGGCGAAATGGGGTAGTGCCTTTGCTTAATAGGAATTGCATTCCCTGTGTCGATCGTATGCTCGACCAGTGTCGTCAATCCTAAGCCTGTTTTTTCAAAAGAAGGAAAAGCAGCTATTGCACTATCCAGTTTTTGACGTTCATTTGAACTTACTGAAAGAAATTCACAATCTTTTTGGTCTGTGTTGAGTTCAGAGATGACATTTTCAAAATTAATTTTTATGCCAAAGTGTTCCCAGAAATCTATCCCACATATGACATCTTGTTTAAGTGATGGTATTAGCAAAAAATTAAAAAACTTGATTTGATCCTGAAATTCTACAGAAATATCAATAGATCCAAGGACTTGTTGATTTTGCCCATCAGCTGTCTTTACGCTGCCTGAAAACTTATGAAATGAGGATTTATTCCTCAGGATGTCTTGAGCCAAATCTCCACCAACACAACTCCTATTTGCGCCACTATCCAATAAAGCAAAAACAAATTTTCCATTAATATTCAATTTTGCATACGGCCGAACATCAGAGCCTTTATGCACCAATGCAGAAATTACAGTTTTTCGCAACAGTTTCTTGTTGCGCCAAAATTTGCGCATACGACATGCTGAACGATTTGATACTTGTTCACTAGGGCTATCTGAAAATATCCTAGCACGAACTTTGTTGTATTCAGCCAACCGTACATGGTATGGCCTTCTAAGGGGGTGTTGAAAATCAACAGAACAAGAGGTTTGAGGATATTGCGGAGCGGTTACAATGTCTAAGTCCGAGGGCGGCTTGAGTTTGGATGACCGCTGTTCGCACGGCGGACATCCGTTTTGCCGTTTTCCGTTTTCTTTGTACATTTCAGGCAAGAAGGTCGGTAAGTATCAGGAGCCCCACACCCGTAACAAAATACGCGTCTTTGCAGTAGGCAGTCATGATAACCGTGGCCCAACTCGGTACAATTCCAACATTTGATTGGAACTTGTTCTATCGAATATACATTCGCAGATTCTTCATTTGCGTCTTCTGCTGGCGCTTGGCCTTCCACCTCAACTTCAGAAACATATCTTCGAGAGGAAAAGTTTCGGGCAGACGAATTTGTCTGAATATCTTTTATAAATTTATCGTGCTTACGGACTTCCTTGCGCTATATTGAAATATTAGTAATTTCAAGATGCAAGAGTTCGTGCCTTAAATCGGGTTTAAGATTTCGTATTAGGTTTTCTACAAGTTCGAACTCGGGAATCGGATGTCTAAGACGGTCACTGAGGATCACAACTGCGTCTAGAAATTCTTCAAACGATTCGTTTGGCTTTTGTTTTCTTTTTCGAATATCATCCATGATTTCAGAGTCAGTTACATGATCTTTATATTGACGCCGCAAAGCTTCACAGAGTTCGAACCACTCGAAGTTATCAGTTTGACGGTGATACCGCCAAAACCATATTTTTGCTTTACCATCAAACAACGTATAAGCATGTTGACATAAGATGTTAAAATTTCCATTTAATTGATCAGAAGTCAAAATGTTAATTCGGTAGATGAATTCGTCGACAGAAATATTCTCAGGTGAACCGCTAAATTTTACTTTCCAATTATGAATAATTTTGGAAATTTTTTCATTTGCTAACGAGGCACGCTCAACTACATTATCAGGTACGTGACTACCAAAATGAGAAGTGTTTCTCTGAGGAATCTGTCTTGAATTTGAAAAAGGCATATCCTGAGGAAACTCAGGAACATAATTCCTACTTTGCTGGTCAATGTTCATGTTCCGAAGCAAGTTTTGAATTTCGCTAGAAATCGTGTTCGCAATTTCAGCTCTAAAACTAGTCAAACTTTCTGTAATTAAATTTTGGACACGTGAGTCGAACAATCTGTCAGTTTGTGGATTGTTAATGGTATTTCGTCTATGTGTACTATCGCCCCGCCTTGGTGATGGTGACATTTCTTGCACTGCACGTCGACTCTGTGCCTGGGCATTGGTCACCGCACGCGTTTGAGGGCGATTACGAGGTATTGCCCCTCCACGATTAGAAGAACCACCACGATTTGAAGCATTAACATGAACAGGTGCATTTGGAACAGTCGCAGCCTGGGCAATGCCACCTTCAAAAGATAAATTTTGAGCAATAGTCGCAGGTGCACTACTAGGATTTTGAAAAACAGGGAGGTCAGAAAAATTGCATGGCCTACGGCACACAGGACATGTTGGATTCGTCTCCAGCCATGCACGAATGCAGTGGTTGTGGAAATTATGCTTGCAAGGTATTTGTACAAGCTTTTCAAAGTTATAAATTTCTTCACTACATATGGAGCAGAAATTTGTATCCACATCTAGAAGATTTGGTATATTTTCTTCGCTTCTGGCAAGCGGCATTTTATTTAATATAAAAAAAGTTTAAATTTAGTAAAATCTGAAAATAAGTTTAAATAACACACTACTCAGTGAAACTTTAAAGGTATGAAGACAAAAAAAAACGGTTACTCGTACGATGTTTATTTGAAAGTAAATAAAAATAATAAAACAGATCGGAGGCAATAAAATGTTGGTTAAGGGATACCTAGCAATAGTGTGTAAAGCTTCAAAAGAAAACTTCAAAGTTAAAAATCACAAACTATTGGAAAGTACATAAAAGCCTGACAAATTTCACAACCAAGGTCCACCAGGGTAAAGACCCAATACACAACAAGGTCTTTAAGTCCACCTTATGAAAATCATCATAAAACTTGTCCAAAAACAACTAGCTCCAATCTTTGTGGCATGCAACCAGAGCTGTCCAGTTACAGGAATCCAACAATAATTGAAACAAACGTTAGCTATGAAAAAAAAATTTTTAAAAAAAAATTTAATAATTGACATCGGCAAATACGAAAAGAAAGGGGGTCAAAAGCATTTGTATGCACAGCTAGATTTTTTTTTGTTGACTTTTACCGTCTTAAACTTAGTTAGCTTTTTAGCGAGAAATGTTGATATAGCTGCAAAATGCATTTAAAGCTGATGACGGCCCCACGTTGGGCGCCATTTAATTATGTAACGATCCTGCCTCAACGAGGCCCGCAGCCTACTGACCGGTTCTGCATATCTAGTTATCTTCGGTCGTAGCTCAGTAGTTGGGGTGGGGGTTGGCGTTCAGTCACGGACGGAAAGCTACATACATTAAAATTGTATGCAGAGCTAGGTGGAAACTAAAACCGAATATTTAATGTAATTCGTAAACAAAAAAAAACCGATCATCAAACATGAATAAGCAACAAAAAAAAATATTAATCTATTGAATCTAAGTTTGGAGGTCTAAGGAACATCTGAATAACCGCTGCGAAGGCATAAAAGATGTTGTATGTCCTTCTTTCTTCACCCGCCCATCCTGCTAACAATAAAATCGACATTGTTTTGTTAGCCCAATATGTTTGTCCTAAACCTTGTTTCACATTTCGTGGTTAAAGAAAAAATTTATTTAGTTTTCCATTTTGTTCATTGCTAAAGAACTTTAATACATTTTATTTTTCGGAAAGGGAATAAAGTTGAAATAATGTTAAGAAATTATCATTAATATCGTATATTTAAAACACTAATTCAACTAAAATGTGTAGGTAAACATTTTATCTTTTCATAACATTTGGTTATTCATAAATATTTTTCTCAAAAAAAAGAATTCAGTCGTATGAACTTAAATTACACTTAGATTTTACGTTTAGAGAAAAGAAACTTGCCCAACAATAATTAAGCCTATAAGCAGGTACATATTTGTTTTTAAGGCTTATGATTTACCTATATATGTAAATTTAAAATATTTGGATTATCTTCAGAAGTATATGACTATAGTTTACGTTGATTGGCAACGCCAACAAAATAAAAAGAAATAAGTTATTTTATGTACTTCTTCATTAATTCAATTTTTGCAGAGAGAGTATTTTTAGGTGAATAGTTATAATCAAAATAAAACTAATAAATCAAGCAAAACGAAACAAAATATAGTAGTTGTACTCACATCGATCTCCCACGATGACAGCAGGCCTGTTGTTAATTGGAGATTTCGCTGAGTTATATTGTTGTTGGGCTTGTGCTAAATTCTGCTACTCTTTTGAGAATTTTTCTTAATGTTAAATGTTTGTTTTTGGTTTTCTAATGCTCTTTTTTTTCTGAATAGTTATGATAATGATGAAAACATCTAATGCATGTGTTGTTGGCAATCTAAATTTTCTAATAAAGTTTTCAGATTTTTTCAACATACTTTCATTTAAAAAAAAATACTTATCTGTCTATGAAGGACAGTGACGGCCATTATATTATACAACTATTTAATGAAAATTTAAATGCAAAAAAAAAAACATTAGAACCAAAACTCACAATTTTAACTTACAATTGTAATTATTTTATTATGACATAAATTTAGTAATCAACGCGAAATTAAGGTATATTAAACCCGAACATTCATATTCATATTTAAGTACCTAGCCAGATAGATTTGTTTTACATAATTTTAACTTTAATTTAAAGATAAATTTTAAGGATAAATGTTTCACTGGGAAAAAAAGGAAAAATTTCTAAGTATTTTCTGTTTTTTTTTTTTTTTCTCAATATTTTTAAAGTTGATTTAAATGTAAATTTGTACCAAAAGTTAGATTGTTCTTAAATGGTTGTTGAGAGATCCATATGTGCATAGTATATTTGGTAACCCAAGCTGCTGAACTGTTCAAGGGCATGATGTCGCTGCTGGCATTCATTGGCGATATGGAATGCAACTCAATAATGTATTGTTCATATAATGCGGGACTGCTTTTGCCAAAATATGTTAGCGGAGTCTCAGCACAAATAAAGAGACGGCTCAAGAGAGATTTTCAATTGAAATGAAGATTCTTTTGAGACTCCGAAAATAGGACCCTAGAGATTTTCAAAATGTACATAGGACCTGTAGATTTAATAAATTTAAATGTTTTTTCATACCTCTTTAAAATAAAAGGGTCCACGGCCAAATTTTAATATGCTGCAGGTTGAATTTTAAAAATTCCACCAATAATCAGACTTTTCTGATTTAGCCACACGACTGTTTCCCTTTACACACCACAAACTTTTTTTTTATATTACTTTTAACACGATTAACGACTTACTGAAGTTTTTCTTATTTTTAATGCCCGATAAACTTGGTCTAAGGCTGATTACTTATATCTTCTCGTAAAAATTACTAAGTATATGATCCCAAGCGAAGTGTGTCTTTTCTGATTAAGATGTCGATCGAGAAAGAAAGAACTCTTTCAGAGGAAATTGGATACACACTTTTTTTTTTTTTTTTTTCGATAACACGCTTTCGAACATATCACTAAGCATAATGTTGTTACGTCAGAATGACATTATTGTCATTAGTGCATTGTAAACTTTGCACAATATTTTGCTAGGAAATAGCCAGATTGTATGACGTCATACAACAATTGGACAACCCATCGAACTGTTGGATATGCAAAGTTAGGTTTATGAATGAAATCACCCTCACAAAACAGATACAATTTAAGTGATTATCACTTGAATTGAAGCTGAAAAAGGTGAAACAGTTTTTTTTTTCTATATGAAAAGATAAACTAAGTGAAGCTTAACTTAGCACCAAATATCTTTTGCGTGATAAATTCCCATTGTTTTCCCTTCCATATCTTCTAGTTCGTAATATGCGTTACCTAAGGTGTTTTTAATACGAGATTTTACTCCAGTAGGTGCAAGCTTGGCATTAAAATTTTTAAGCAAATTACTTTGTGCGAAATTTCTTCTGATTACTTCCTGACCGATATTAAATTTTCTAACCCTTGACCTCAGGTTGTATGTGCTAACATTTTTCTCATATGCAGCTTTTAGTTTGGATTTTATGGAGTTACGAATTATTGAAAATTCGTCAGCTCTTTCAACTTTGGCGTCGGCTTCGGAGAGTAATTGCAGATTTCTCAAGACTGCGTAATCGTTTCCGTGCGTTATCATGTTTTGGCCCATAACTATTTGGTAAGGAGTTTTTCCTGTTGATTGATGTAAACTATTTCTTAATGAACAATTTATACTGCTTATAAACAGATCCCAATCTCTCTGATCCTTTCGGATAAAAGAACGCAAGGCTTCGTTAATCGAACGATTGACTCGTTCAGAAGCGTTCGACTGGGGACTATAAACAGCCGTGCAAGTATGTCGTATTCCATACTTTGTTAAAAAACTTTCGAAGTCCTTGCTTTTGAATTGAGACCCATTGTCTGTAACAATGGTTTCTGGGACACCAAAACAATCAAAAATATCAGATTTCAGAAAATCGATTATATTACGAGATACGCACTTTTTCAATGGCTTTAAAAATGGAAACTTTGAAAAATGGTCTAGAGCAATCAGAATGCCAATGTTTCCTTTCTTGGATCTTGGAAATGGTCCAATAAGATCCAGGTACAGCCTTTGAAAGGGTCTTTCTGTTTCTATCATTTTACCCATGGGCGGTCTCAAACTATATGAAGGGGACTTTGAAGTTTTGCATAACTCACAATTCAAAACGAAATTTTTTACATCAACTACTGCCCCAGGCCAATAAAAATTGCGACGAACGCGTTCAAGAGTTTTGGCTATACCACCATGTGCAGATGAAGCAGTATTGTGAGCCGCATAAATAACTGCTTCCCTCAATTCTTCTGGAACAACCAACCGCCATGACTCCGATTCGTCTAAGTCACCTCTAGAAAATTCTACCCTGTGGTAAATGTATTTATCAATGACCTTAAAATCTGGCATTCCCGACTTTTCAAATTTTTCTCTAAGCGACTTATAAGCAACACTATGAAAACTTTCTGAGCTTAAGTCGATTGATGGCAATACTTCCACGTCCACTTCTTCAACCGTACTGTCATTCTCAAAAGAGCGCGAAAGTGCGTCTGCCACCACATTTTCGCTTCCCTTTCGATGCTCAATCGAAAAGTGAAACCCCTGAAGCTTAAGTGCCCATCTGGCCAATCTTCCGCTCAGATCTTTTTGACTCATCAACCACTTAAGGCTGGCATGATCTGTGACCACTTTAAATTCGTGTCCTTCAATATACGGGCGGTACTTTTTGACCGCAAGCACTACGGCTAAACACTCCAGCTCAGTAACGGTGTAATTGCGCTGTGCCTTATTGAGCTTATGGGACATAAAAGCTATTGGCTTTTCGTCCCCATTCCCATCGGCTTGCGCAAGCAATGCACCGACACCGTACTGGCTGGCATCACATTGGACGACGAAATGCTTAGAGTAATCGGGATGAGCGAGAAGAGGAGCAGACGACAAATTTTCCTTCAAGACCTCGAAGGCAGCTTGTGCATCGATATTCCATGAAAAAGATTTCTTTTTAGAAAGGAGCTCAGTCAAGTGAAAGGTTTTGGAGGCATAATCATCAATAAACCTCCTATACCAACCTGTCATGCCAAGGAACTGGCGAAGTTGTCGCAAGGTTTTTGGTATTGGAAATTTTGATATTGCACTCACTTTGTCTGGGTCTACCTCAAGAGATCCTTTCCCAACGACAAATCCGAGGTACTTCACCTGAGATAGCCCAAACATGCTTTTTTTAACATTTATGGTCAAACCCGCTTTTCGTAAATTTAATGCAACCTCATAAAGATGGCTTATGTGTTGTTCCAAAGATTGACTAACGACTAGTAAGTCGTCAAGGTAGACGAATACATGTGACTTCAAATTATATGGGATAACTTTATCCATTAATCGGCACATTGTTTGTGGCGCATTGCACAATCCGAATGGCATTCGCGTGAATTGGTACAATGGCCGATTTGGAACCGTGAAGGCTGTTTTTGGACGAGATTCTGGCTCTAAATTAATTTGCCAAAAGGCATCCTTAAGGTCAATCTTTGAGATACAATAAACTGGAGGAAGTCTAGAAATTAGGCCATCAATATTGGGTATCGGGTAGGCATCCTTAAGGGTCACAGAGTTCAATTTTCGAGAGTCTAAGCAAAACCTAACTTTTCCTGGTTTCACTACTACTACCGTAGGGGATGACCACGCAGAATTTTTGGCTTCTTCGATGACACCTAAGTTAAGCATACGATCGATTTCACAGCAAAGTATCTTTTCCATTGCAGGCGAAATGGGGTAGTGCCTTTGCTTAATAGGAATTGCATTCCCTGTGTCGATCGTATGCTCGACCAGTGTCGTCAATCCTAAGCCTGTTTTTTCAAAAGAAGGAAAAGCAGCTATTGCACTATCCAGTTTTTGACGTTCATTTGAACTTACTGAAAGAAATTCACAATCTTTTTGGTCTGTGTTGAGTTCAGAGATGACATTTTCAAAATTAATTTTTATGCCAAAGTGTTCCCAGAAATCTATCCCACATATGACATCTTGTTTAAGTGATGGTATTAGCAAAAAATTAAAAAACTTGATTTGATCCTGAAATTCTACAGAAATATCAATAGATCCAAGGACTTGTTGATTTTGCCCATCAGCTGTCTTTACGCTGCCTGAAAACTTATGAAATGAGGATTTATTCCTCAGGATGTCTTGAGCCAAATCTCCACCAACACAACTCCTATTTGCGCCACTATCCAATAAAGCAAAAACAAATTTTCCATTAATATTCAATTTTGCATACGGCCGAACATCAGAGCCTTTATGCACCAATGCAGAAATTACAGTTTTTCGCAACAGTTTCTTGTTGCGCCAAAATTTGCGCATACGACATGCTGAACGATTTGATACTTGTTCACTAGGGCTATCTGAAAATATCCTAGCACGAACTTTGTTGTATTCAGCCAACCGTACATGGTATGGCCTTCTAAGGGGGTGTTGAAAATCAACAGAACAAGAGGTTTGAGGATATTGCGGAGCGGTTACAATGTCTAAGTCCGAGGGCGGCTTGAGTTTGGATGACCGCTGTTCGCACGGCGGACATCCGTTTTGCCGTTTTCCGTTTTCTTTGTACATTTCAGGCAAGAAGGTCGGTAAGTATCAGGAGCCCCACACCCGTAACAAAATACGCGTCTTTGCAGTAGGCAGTCATGATAACCGTGGCCCAACTCGGTACAATTCCAACATTTGATTGGAACTTGTTCTATCGAATATACATTCGCAGATTCTTCATTTGCGTCTTCTGCTGGCGCTTGGCCTTCCACCTCAACTTCAGAAACATATCTTCGAGAGGAAAAGTTTCGGGCAGACGAATTTGTCTGAATATCTTTTATAAATTTATCGTGCTTACGGACTTCCTTGCGCTATATTGAAATATTAGTAATTTCAAGATGCAAGAGTTCGTGCCTTAAATCGGGTTTAAGATTTCGTATTAGGTTTTCTACAAGTTCGAACTCGGGAATCGGATGTCTAAGACGGTCACTGAGGATCACAACTGCGTCTAGAAATTCTTCAAACGATTCGTTTGGCTTTTGTTTTCTTTTTCGAATATCATCCATGATTTCAGAGTCAGTTACATGATCTTTATATTGACGCCGCAAAGCTTCACAGAGTTCGAACCACTCGAAGTTATCAGTTTGACGGTGATACCGCCAAAACCATATTTTTGCTTTACCATCAAACAACGTATAAGCATGTTGACATAAGATGTTAAAATTTCCATTTAATTGATCAGAAGTCAAAATGTTAATTCGGTAGATGAATTCGTCGACAGAAATATTCTCAGGTGAACCGCTAAATTTTACTTTCCAATTATGAATAATTTTGGAAATTTTTTCATTTGCTAACGAGGCACGCTCAACTACATTATCAGGTACGTGACTACCAAAATGAGAAGTGTTTCTCTGAGGAATCTGTCTTGAATTTGAAAAAGGCATATCCTGAGGAAACTCAGGAACATAATTCCTACTTTGCTGGTCAATGTTCATGTTCCGAAGCAAGTTTTGAATTTCGCTAGAAATCGTGTTCGCAATTTCAGCTCTAAAACTAGTCAAACTTTCTGTAATTAAATTTTGGACACGTGAGTCGAACAATCTGTCAGTTTGTGGATTGTTAATGGTATTTCGTCTATGTGTACTATCGCCCCGCCTTGGTGATGGTGACATTTCTTGCACTGCACGTCGACTCTGTGCCTGGGCATTGGTCACCGCACGCGTTTGAGGGCGATTACGAGGTATTGCCCCTCCACGATTAGAAGAACCACCACGATTTGAAGCATTAACATGAACAGGTGCATTTGGAACAGTCGCAGCCTGGGCAATGCCACCTTCAAAAGATAAATTTTGAGCAATAGTCGCAGGTGCACTACTAGGATTTTGAAAAACAGGGAGGTCAGAAAAATTGCATGGCCTACGGCACACAGGACATGTTGGATTCGTCTCCAGCCATGCACGAATGCAGTGGTTGTGGAAATTATGCTTGCAAGGTATTTGTACAAGCTTTTCAAAGTTATAAATTTCTTCACTACATATGGAGCAGAAATTTGTATCCACATCTAGAAGATTTGGTATATTTTCTTCGCTTCTGGCAAGCGGCATTTTATTTAATATAAAAAAAGTTTAAATTTAGTAAAATCTGAAAATAAGTTTAAATAACACACTACTCAGTGAAACTTTAAAGGTATGAAGACAAAAAAAAACGGTTACTCGTACGATGTTTATTTGAAAGTAAATAAAAATAATAAAACAGATCGGAGGCAATAAAATGTTGGTTAAGGGATACCTAGCAATAGTGTGTAAAGCTTCAAAAGAAAACTTCAAAGTTAAAAATCACAAACTATTGGAAAGTACATAAAAGCCTGACAAATTTCACAACCAAGGTCCACCAGGGTAAAGACCCAATACACAACAAGGTCTTTAAGTCCACCTTATGAAAATCATCATAAAACTTGTCCAAAAACAACTAGCTCCAATCTTTGTGGCATGCAACCAGAGCTGTCCAGTTACAGGAATCCAACAATAATTGAAACAAACGTTAGCTATGAAAAAAAAATTTTTAAAAAAAAATTTAATAATTGACATCGGCAAATACGAAAAGAAAGGGGGTCAAAAGCATTTGTATGCACAGCTAGATTTTTTTTTGTTGACTTTTACCGTCTTAAACTTAGTTAGCTTTTTAGCGAGAAATGTTGATATAGCTGCAAAATGCATTTAAAGCTGATGACGGCCCCACGTTGGGCGCCATTTAATTATGTAACGATCCTGCCTCAACGAGGCCCGCAGCCTACTGACCGGTTCTGCATATCTAGTTATCTTCGGTCGTAGCTCAGTAGTTGGGGTGGGGGTTGGCGTTCAGTCACGGACGGAAAGCTACATACATTAAAATTGTATGCAGAGCTAGGTGGAAACTAAAACCGAATATTTAATGTAATTCGTAAACAAAAAAAAACCGATCATCAAACATGAATAAGCAACAAAAAAAAATATTAATCTATTGAATCTAAGTTTGGAGGTCTAAGGAACATCTGAATAACCGCTGCGAAGGCATAAAAGATGTTGTATGTCCTTCTTTCTTCACCCGCCCATCCTGCTAACAATAAAATCGACATTGTTTTGTTAGCCCAATATGTTTGTCCTAAACCTTGTTTCACATTTCGTGGTTAAAGAAAAAATTTATTTAGTTTTCCATTTTGTTCATTGCTAAAGAACTTTAATACATTTTATTTTTCGGAAAGGGAATAAAGTTGAAATAATGTTAAGAAATTATCATTAATATCGTATATTTAAAACACTAATTCAACTAAAATGTGTAGGTAAACATTTTATCTTTTCATAACATTTGGTTATTCATAAATATTTTTCTCAAAAAAAAGAATTCAGTCGTATGAACTTAAATTACACTTAGATTTTACGTTTAGAGAAAAGAAACTTGCCCAACAATAATTAAGCCTATAAGCAGGTACATATTTGTTTTTAAGGCTTATGATTTACCTATATATGTAAATTTAAAATATTTGGATTATCTTCAGAAGTATATGACTATAGTTTACGTTGATTGGCAACGCCAACAAAATAAAAAGAAATAAGTTATTTTATGTACTTCTTCATTAATTCAATTTTTGCAGAGAGAGTATTTTTAGGTGAATAGTTATAATCAAAATAAAACTAATAAATCAAGCAAAACGAAACAAAATATAGTAGTTGTACTCACATCGATCTCCCACGATGACAGCAGGCCTGTTGTTAATTGGAGATTTCGCTGAGTTATATTGTTGTTGGGCTTGTGCTAAATTCTGCTACTCTTTTGAGAATTTTTCTTAATGTTAAATGTTTGTTTTTGGTTTTCTAATGCTCTTTTTTTTCTGAATAGTTATGATAATGATGAAAACATCTAATGCATGTGTTGTTGGCAATCTAAATTTTCTAATAAAGTTTTCAGATTTTTTCAACATACTTTCATTTAAAAAAAAATACTTATCTGTCTATGAAGGACAGTGACGGCCATTATATTATACAACTATTTAATGAAAATTTAAATGCAAAAAAAAAAACATTAGAACCAAAACTCACAATTTTAACTTACAATTGTAATTATTTTATTATGACATAAATTTAGTAATCAACGCGAAATTAAGGTATATTAAACCCGAACATTCATATTCATATTTAAGTACCTAGCCAGATAGATTTGTTTTACATAATTTTAACTTTAATTTAAAGATAAATTTTAAGGATAAATGTTTCACTGGGAAAAAAAGGAAAAATTTCTAAGTATTTTCTGTTTTTTTTTTTTTTTCTCAATATTTTTAAAGTTGATTTAAATGTAAATTTGTACCAAAAGTTAGATTGTTCTTAAATGGTTGTTGAGAGATCCATATGTGCATAGTATATTTGGTAACCCAAGCTGCTGAACTGTTCAAGGGCATGATGTCGCTGCTGGCATTCATTGGCGATATGGAATGCAACTCAATAATGTATTGTTCATATAATGCGGGACTGCTTTTGCCAAAATATGTTAGCGGAGTCTCAGCACAAATAAAGAGACGGCTCAAGAGAGATTTTCAATTGAAATGAAGATTCTTTTGAGACTCCGAAAATAGGACCCTAGAGATTTTCAAAATGTACATAGGACCTGTAGATTTAATAAATTTAAATGTTTTTTCATACCTCTTTAAAATAAAAGGGTCCACGACTATCTGATCGGAGTGCTCCTGCAGGAAAAGTGTGTATGGTGTGTAGTGGAAGTATTTGGGCCAAATTTTAATATGCTGCAGGTTGAATTTTAAAAATTCCACCAATAATCAGACTTTTCTGATTTAGCCACACGACTGTTTCCCTTTACACACCACAAACTTTTTTTTTATATTACTTTTAACACGATTAACGACTTACTGAAGTTTTTCTTATTTTTAATGCCCGATAAACTTGGTCTAAGGCTGATTACTTATATCTTCTCGTAAAAATTACTAAGTATATGATCCCAAGCGAAGTGTGTCTTTTCTGATTAAGATGTCGATCGAGAAAGAAAGAACTCTTTCAGAGGAAATTGGATACACACTTTTTTTTTTTTTTTTCGATAACACTCTTTCGAACATATCACTAAGCATAATGTTGTTACGTCAGAATGACATTATTGTCATTAGTGCATTGTAAACTTTGCACAATATTTTGCTAGGAAATAGCCAGATTGTATGACGTCATACAACAATTGGACAACCCATCGAACTGTTGGATATGCAAAGCTAGGTTTATGAATGAAATCACCCTCACAATACTAAGGGTGGTCCCCATACAAAAGTAATTTTTAAATAGAATTTTCACGCAGACCGCACATCGTATCTACACCACGGTTGAGGTGAGGCGATGCGCACAGGGTAATGCTAGTAATAAATAAGTTCAATAAGAATAGCTCAGTCACTAGAACTGATTCTGCATTTAAAAAAACACGAAAATCATATTTTGAAAGATTAAAAATGGAGATTTCTTTAAAATTAACACGGAAACTAAATCAATGTGTCAAAATACACTACTACTATCGCCGTGTTATTTTAATTTTGGCTTAAACCCTTCCAAATCCAGAAATATTCATATAAGGGGCTTAGCACCCTTGATCCCTTGATCGAGTACGTACATTTTTCGATTCAAACTGAAAAATTAAAATGATATTCATGTTGTTTTATTTGCTGAGCGCCTGCTTCAAACAAAATTTCATTTGTCTTACGGATTGAATTGAAATTATTTTACAAAAATCAAAATATTTCTATAATTTCTATATTTTTCAACTTGATCATGAAAATAACAATATAGGTTATATTAAATTGTCCTATTAAAATCTGACAGCGAAATGTGGCTTCATAGTTGTCAAAATCCATTGCAAAATGTAAACAGAAAAAATGGAGTTGAACAGTACTTCTTTGTCGCAGAAGCAGAGTGCTCGAAAACTATCAGCTTCAAAAAGCTGAGATATAAGCGTAGAAAGATTTCCTATTTTTTTAATTTTTTCAAGCATTGCACTGATTAACTACCAAAGCGTTATTGCTCTTGCACGAGAACGAAGTGACTGCTATTCGAGTTGTAAATAATTTAAAGGAGCGGGTTCAAAGTCCATGGACTCAAGATGATTAAGTAAATATCATTCATTAACCCAGAAAAGTCTTATGAGTAAACTTTTATCTAAAAAAAAGAGTGCATTTTAAAAAATCCTACCAGGCGACATGTAAGAGATGTTGTGGTTTTTAAAGCTTTATTTTTATTTTTCTGAACTTTGGTTAACCTTTTTTTCTTATGAGGTAGAATTAAGTTAATTTCTAGTTTCCGAAATTTTGGTGGAAAATCTATCCAGAAGAATATAAAAAGATAACGCGAATCAATTTTAAAGGTCGTATGTGGCATTAAGGCGTTTATTTTGAAATTTTTGCATATGGATTTTGTTTATTTTTTGCCTATACTTTAGCTTGAGGAATAAAACTAACTGTCCCAACATTTGAGCTTCCTAGCGCAAACCTGTAAAGGGTGCGGACAGAGTTTTTATCTAATTTCGATGAAATTTAACGAAAAAACCGACTTAAGAAACCGTATAAAAAGTTTGCCTTAGGTGCCAAGATATAGCGTTTTAGGTATTTAAGTTGAATTGGAGATGCCACATACTGTTGTCAAACCACGCCCACATTTTCTGTGTGACTGAAAATGCGGACAAAATACACCCGAATGAGGTTTTTTTTTATTTACGATCTTATGTGCCGGGTTAAAAAAAAATTCTTCCGAAATTTCAGCTTTTTAGATCAAACATGAGAACGGCGCGTTGACTTTGTTTCCTATTACTATTCATATAAAAAACGAAAAAAGAATTTTTTTTGCATTTTTTCCATATGAATTGTAATCGGGAACAGATGCGCTGTTCGCAGGTTTGATCTAGGAAGCTGAAATTTTGGGAGAATTTTCTTCAAACCCGATTCTATTAAAAAGGCATATAGTATCGAAAATTTAAAAAAAAAAAAATAAAAAAATCGTCTTCGGGTGTATTTTGTCCGCATTTTCAGCCACAGGAAAAATGCGGGCGTAGCTTAGCAATAGTGGGTGGCATCTCCCTTACTATTAAAATACCTAAAATGCTATATCTCGGCAACTAAGGCAAACTTTTTCTACGGCTTAGTAAGTCGATTTTTTCGTTAAATTTCAATGAAATTGGACATAAACTCTAAACTAGGAAGCTCAATTGCTGGGACAAATATTTTTATTCCTCAAGCTAAAATATAGGCCAAAAATAAATAAAATCCATATCCAAAAACTTCAAAACAAACACCCTATTGTGGATGTAGATTTGATTGAAAGAAAGGTTGTAGGATAATTTTTTTTTAGGTTAATTTTATCTTATAGAGGGATAATATCTCCGATGTGCCAATGGGAAAACATTTTTTTTTTCATCAGCAACTTCTATTGATCCGCTGCTTTCCCACACCAAATTTTATCAAAATGGTACGGGCCCTTCTAGCACCAGTCTTTAATAGGCTATATGTAAAATTAATAGTTTTTTGTTTTGAGAAAGTTGATTTTTGCGACTGGTTATTTTTATTATAATTAAACATTATGAACTTACAGTCATTTTAGCAAAGACCAATATTGTAAATTTTACTTATTGATCAATGCTATTTTTTATTCAACAAACATGACAAAGATAACAAATGGAACAATTTAACCTGGTAATTGGTGACATATGTTTCGGCTATTACCACATAGCCTCATCAGACCAGTTTTTTGGTTAATGTTGTACATGGAGTCGATCCCCTGACCGTACATGCATTTCAATTGCATATCTGTCGACGGCCGCTCTAACAACTGAGCTACTGAGGAACTGACCTTGAACTGTACAAATTGCGTATATCCATTTATTATCTCTTGTCACTTTCTCGCTTGTTGTCACAGCTGCTAAGCCATTGGCTTAGAGACTTGCTATGATTTTATTTTTCGAAAATTGTGGTGTTGCCAGCCACATATTTTTTGAAATTGGCGTGTTCTTCCGTATGGTTTAAGAAAGTTGATTTTTGCGACTGGTTATTTTTATTATAATTAAACATTATGAACTTACAGTCATTTTAGCAAAGACCAATATTGTAAATTTTACTTATTGATCAATGCTATTTTTTATTCAACAAACATGACAAAGATAACAAATGGAACAATTTAACCTGGTAATTGGTGACATATGTTTCGGCTATTACCACATAGCCTCATCAGACCAGTTTTTTGGTTAATGTTGTACATGGAGTCGATCCCCTGACCGTACATGCATTGCCAATGGCTTAGCAGCTGTGACAACAAGCGAGAAAGTGACAAGAGATAATAAATGGATATACGCAATTTGTACAGTTCAAGGTCAGTTCCTCAGTAGCTCAGTTGTTAGAGCGGCCGTCGACAGATATGCAATTGAAATGCATGTACGGTCAGGGGATCGACTCCATGTACAACATTAACCAAAAAACTGGTCTGATGAGGCTATGTGGTAATAGCCGAAACATATGTCACCAATTACCAGGTTAAATTGTTCCATTTGTTATCTTTGTCATGTTTGTTGAATAAAAAATAGCATTGATCAATAAGTAAAATTTACAATATTGGTCTTTGCTAAAATGACTGTAAGTTCATAATGTTTAATTATAATAAAAATAACCAGTCGCAAAAATCAACTTTCTTAAACCATACGGAAGAACACGCCAATTTCAAAAAATATGTGGCTGGCAACACCACAATTTTCGAAAAATAAAATCATAGCAAGTCTCTAAGCCAATGGCTTAGCAGCTGTGACAACAAGCGAGAAAGTGACAAGAGATAATAAATGGATATACGCAATTTGTACAGTTCAAGGTCAGTTCCTCAGTAGCTCAGTTGTTAGAGCGGCCGTCGACAGATATGCAATTGAAATGCATGTACGGTCAGGGGATCGACTCCATGTACAACATTAACCAAAAAACTGGTCTGATGAGGCTATGTGGTAATAGCCGAAACATATGTCACCAATTACCAGGTTAAATTGTTCCATTTGTTATCTTTGTCATGTTTGTTGAATAAAAAATAGCATTGATCAATAAGTAAAATTTACAATATTGGTCTTTGCTAAAATGACTGTAAGTTCATAATGTTTAATTATAGTTTTTTGTTTTGTAAAATTTTTGAAATGTTTGATTTGATGTTGATTTTATTAAAAAATAATTTAAATTTGATTTCGGAACTGCTGTCTTAATTTAATAATTTCTTGATGTAAAATTGCAAATATGTGACGTTACACTAGGGAGGGGGGAGTCTCAGTGACCAGCTGTGGCAAGGACGGGGGGGGGGCTAAACAAATCATGAAATTCGTGTGACTTAATTGATGGATGGCCCCAAACTGCTTAATTAAAAATATTAATGTTTATGGTAGGATGGATTGACTTTTGGTTGATCAGAGTAAAGTTTCTGACTGCTTTCCACCTGGGGATTGCCAGAGCGATCTCCGAGCCAACCATTAGCAAGTTGACACACAGCCTCCCCGCGGCTTCATCTGGGTAGCTATCTCCGCATCCGCTGAGATAGTGAGCGAATGTGTGCAGCGTGTCCTCCCTGGAAGTAAACTGAGTTGTGCGCAGGTACCCGCCACGTAAAAAAAACATTCCAATGAAGACTAAAACAGGTTTGGATAAAGAACCCCTCAACGTTGACGACCACTGCAAACGAAAAAAGGACTTTGATATAAGGATATGCACCTGGAATATCCGGACCCTCAATAGGGAAGGTGCCTCTATTGACTTGGCGGATGCCCTCGGAAAAATTAAGGCTGACATCACCGCCATCCAGGAAATAAGATGGATAGGACAAGGTTGCTCTAACCAAACAAGTTGCGATATCTACTACAGCTGTCATGCGGAGAGGCGCGAATTGGGATGCGGATTCGTAGTAAGCAAGAGACTTCGCCACCATATCTCCAGGTTCACATCTGTGAGCGAAAGGTTGGCTACAATCCGCGTCAAGGCTCGATTTTTTTAACATCAGCTTGATTTGCGCGCACGCACTGACGGACGAAAAGGACGATGCTGTCAAAGATGCCTTTTATGCGAGACTCGAGGAAGTATACGACCGCTGCCCGGCCCACGACGTTAAAATTGTACTCGGGGATTTTAACGGAAAGGTCGGAAGAAAAGGTATATTTGGCCCCTCTGTCGGTCAGTTCAGCCTTCACGAGACCACCTCAAACAACGGTCTACGGCTGATCGACTTCGCCGCGGCGCGAAACATGGTAGTAAGTAGCACCAGATTTCAACACCTCGATATCCACAAGGTCACCTGGCTGTCCCCTGATCAGATAACACGCAACCAAATCGCTCATGTTGTGATCGACGGAAGACCATGCCTCCGATTGAAAGACCAAGCCGAGGAAACCCTATTCACGCTTGGTGTGACTGATTGGAGAAGGCGCGCGCGAAGCAGAGGCGCCTGGAGAGAGCTTTTGAGGTCGGCCGTAACTCGGTAACGGGTTGTTATGGCTACCCAAGTAAAAGTAAGTAAGTAATGGTTATGGTTAAAAATAATCTTCCATTTAATCTTATTGAAAACGTACTTGACTTGATTAAAGCAATTGATGAAGACTCAAAAGTTGCTAAAATTGGTAGAACTAAGAGTAAAGAAACAATATCTAATTTTTTGTGATAAGAGTACTAAAGGAATTTTAAGTATTTTTAAACTTATATTTTTCGTTAATAATCGAAGAGACAAGACATGTAAGTTGCACAAAGTCGTTGGTGTTTTTTTTTTTTTGATTTTAAGAAAACCAAAGTTCCGGATTTTATTTGACTCCACCGAAATAAGTACGCATTTTTGATATTTTTCTACACATATTTTGATTAACTGAAATAGGTTCTTCATTGGAGGATGGAGCTGCTTGTAGAAGTCCACGTAAGTGGGTAAAGTTCCTGATCGCCACTCACTTGGGAGTGGCCAGGGATGATTCTTTTGCAAGCAGTTCAAGCAGCTCACAAACTTCCGGCCTTTTTGGCCAAGTATCCTCTGGAGATCCCTTAGACACCCGTCCGGGGGTGAGCTAGTTGTGAGAATGCGAATCTCTCCTAGACTTAAAACTTGGAATGTGTGCGTAGGATTTGGGTCCCACCACACGCTATCATCATTTCCAATGAAAACCATATCAGCCTCGGATAATAGCCCCCACTACGATGACGACCACTGCAAACGAAAAACGGACAATGATTTACGGATATGCACCTGGAATGTTCGGACCCTCCATAGGGAAGGTGCAACTATCCAACTGGCGGAAGCCCTCGTAAAAATAAAGGCTGACATCACCGCCATCCAGGAGATGCGATGGAAAGTACAAGGCTGCTCTAAACGGACGAACTGTAATATCTACTACAGCGGCCATGCGGAGAGCCGCGAATTTGGTTGCGGATTCGTTGTATGTCGAAAATTACGCCACCTAGTTTACCGGTTCACGCCAATAAACGAAAGGTTGGCTACGATCCGTATCAAGTCAAAATTCTTTAACATAAGCCTAATTTGCGCGCACGCCCCGACGGAGGAAAAGGACGATGCCACCAAGGATGATTTCTACGCGAGCCTAGAGGACGTGTATGACCGAGGTCCGACCCACGATGTAAAAATAGTCCTCGGCGATTTTGACGCGAAGGTCGGAAGAGAAGGCATCTTTGGCGCTACAGTCGGTCAGTTCAGTCTCCACGAGACCACTTCAAACAACGGTCTGAGACAGATCGACTTCGCCGCGGCGCGAAACATGGTAGTTAGTAGCACCAGATTTCAACACCTCGACATTCACAAGGCCACCTGGCTATTCCCGGATCAAAAAACGAAAAACCAAATTGATCATGTTGTGATCGACGGAAGGCACGCTTCAAGCGTTCTGGATGTGCGTACATTTCGGGGGGTCAACACTGACTCCGACCACTATCTTGTTGCAGCTAAGATCCGCATGCGGCTGTGCAATGCGAAGAATGTACGCACGGGCATGCAACGAAAGCTGGACGTTGCCAAGCTGCAATCACAACGGACTGCCGAGGCGTACTCCGCTCAACTCTCGGTTAAGCTCAACCAACCAACCTCTGGAACCGACGACGCCGGCGGACTTTGGACACACATCTCCCACTCCATGCGCGCTGTTGCCGAAGAAGTCATTGGTTTCCGACGCCCACAACCTCGAAACCAATGGTATGACCAGGAGTGTCGCGATGCGACTGCTGAAAAAAACGCCGCATACAAGAAGACGCTGCAGTCGCCGCAACGCGAGCCGTGCCAGAAAACTACCGCGAAAAGAGGAAGGAAGATAGGCGCATTTTCAGACGTAAAAAAAGGGAGCAAGAAAAGCGTGATCGTGAGGACCTTGAGGTGTACCAGGGCAAGAAGGATGCACGAAAGTTCTATCAACAAGTTAAGCGTCTAACTCAAGGTTTCAAGCCCGGAGCATCCACTTGTAGAGACGAAAATGGAAATCTGGTTACAGATACACAGAGTGTACTGAGGTTATGGAGGCAGCATTTCTCCAACTTGCTTACGGGCGATGATTCCACCAATTCCGCCCAGAGAGAATGCAGTACGATACCACCAATCGATGATTGTTGTTTAAAGCTGGTGGCGATGGTGCATGCATCAACTCATCAGCAAAATATGGCTAGCGGAAAGCATGCCCGACGATTGGAATCTCAGCGTGCTTTGTCCTGTAATAAAGAAAGGAGACCCGACAATCTGCGCCAACTACAGGGGTATTAGTCTTATTTCCATCGCATATAAGATCCTCTCGAGCGTATTGTGTGAAAGATTGAAGCCGCATACAGAAACACTGATCTGATCTTATCAGTGTGGCTTTAGACCTGATAAATCCACCATAGACCAGATTTTTACACTACGCCAAATTCTGGAGAAAACCCATGAATATCAAATCGACACTCACCATCTCTTCGTCGATTATAAAGCTGCGTTCGATAGCCCAGTGCGGAATTGCCTATACGCAACAATGTCTGAGTTCGGTATACCTGCAAAGTTGTTAAGGCTCTGCAGGATGACGTTGAGCAATACGTGTAGCTCCGTCAAGGTAGGGAATGACCTCTCCGGAACTTTTAATGCCGAGCGAGGTTTCAGACATGGCAACCCGCTCTCGTGCGATCTCTTCAATTTCATTACGGTGTGCATCATAATGGCACCATTTGCTTCAAAGGTGTTCAGCTTTTTGCGTACGCTGATGATATTGATACTATCGGTCGGAGTAAAAGAGATGTTACTGCTGCTTTCACTGCTATTGAAAAGGAATCAGCCAAAGTGGGTTTGACGGTAAACGAGGGCAAGACGAAATACATGATGTATACTAACAAAACAAGAAAGCACGGGATCTAGACTAGACATGTTACAGCGGGCAACTGTAAATTAGAAGTTGTCAAGGAATTCATTTACCTTGGCACTGCCGTAACCAGCAACAATGATATCAGTCTGGAGATTAAGCGGAGAATAACAATTGCTAATAGGTGCTACTACGGTCTCAGTAAGCAATTACGTCTCTCGATCTACAAGACGCTCATTCTACCTATGCTTCTTTATGGCGCTGAAGCATGGGTGGTTTCGACAACAGACGCAGCCGCTCTTGGGGTGTTCGAGAGGAAAGCTTTTTTAAGTCATTTCCTTCCGCTTTATTTTTTTTTGCAATTGATAGTTTAAGTATGGCTGATAATCGAAATATGCGTCAGTTGCCAGAATCGTGGTGGGCCAGGTTGTAAAGGGCCAATAAAAATGATTTCGCTCAATAAATCAGAAAGTAAGCCTTAAGTAGAAAAATATATTAAAACCACAATTGCAGAGAAATAAAAATACATTGATTTCATGCGATTTGACCCGCCTTTCACAGTTTTAAAGTTTCCAATAAATACTGTAATTTTGATCATAAATAGTTATTTTGGGCGAAAGATGCGGTTTTTAGATTCGAACGAGTAATTTAATTTAAAACTTCCAATAAAAACCGTATGTTTTCGAAAATGAAGATGGTTACAAGAGGGCGTTTAAGTATTACGTTACGCAATTTTTAAAGATTTTTTAAGGTAATCAATTTTAAGGAGGTGTTTTGACCAGTGTTTTGTAATTGCACTTAAAAGTCCATTAAGTCAATTTTTCACCCAACGTTTCGTCGCTTTCCTGGCGACTGGGTATATATATTTATTAATCTTAAAACACAAAAAGAAAATTTTTACAATGTTGAGTAACATATAAATTACTAATGTCAATTAAAATAGGTATGAACATTACATGAAAACTATTTTTTAACACTAAACAAACTTCAAAATTAACACATTTAACACAATATTTATCCATGAATTTTAATTTAAAAAAACAATTTTTAATCAGCACTATAAATTGCAACTTTTATAGGTCCACGGTTTGAAGACAACTGCATAGTTGTTATTGATGTTGTCTGTGTCTTCCTTCTGTCTTCCTGTGCCTTTTCCCCTATTTCTTGTATTCGCAAACTCTTAAGCGTTAGTCTTTTGTTGTGGTTGTTTTGTGTGTCTAATATTTTCACATCTTCCAGGTCAGCTGTGTGGTTTGTGTCCAATATGTGTTGTGCTATTGCAGTTGTTTTCTTTTTGTTCTTTATGTCTCGTTTGTGTTCTGTCAATATTTATTGCTGTAGCTACTCTAGAAAACGTTTCATTATACACACTGTCTATGTTAAAACATTGAAAAAGTGAGCCAACAGCACTTGAACTGTGACTCTTCGTAGTATAGAATTAAAACCAGGGACATAACTATTATAAGATGTATGTCAAAAAATTGGTTTATAATTATTATGAATAAGAAATATTTTATTAGTTGTCAATAACTATTATTTTTCAATGGATTTTTTTTTACGTTGAGTCATAACTATTATGAATAAGAAATATTTTATTAGTTGTCAATAACTATTATTTTTCAATGGATTCTTTTTTACGTTGAGTCATAACTATTATGAATAAGAAATATTTTATTAGTTGTCAATAACTATTATTTTTCAATGGATTCTTTTTTACGTTGAGTCATAACTATTATGAATAAGAAATATTTTATTAGTTGTCAATAACTATTATTTTTCAATGGATTCTTTTTTACGTTGAGTCATAACTATTATGAATAAGAAATATTTTATTAGTTGTCAGTAACTATTATTTTTCAATGGATTCTTTTTTACGTTGAGTCATAACTATTATGCATAAGAGATATTTTATTAGTTGTCAATAACTATTAATTTGGAAAAAATATTTTTTTACGTTGTTTTGAAAAAAGTGTTCAACAGATTTTCATTTTTGTGAATCTTTTTGCACCAATCGATGGGGAGGTGGTTTTTATGACATCACCAGAGGTGGTCATCGGTTCGAAAATGTACGCGATTTTGACTCATTTTTGAAGTTTTTTTTTGCTTCAATCAATGAAAATAGGTCTAAAAAGGATATTGGCCATCACTAGAAGTGGTACCGATCCTTAAAAGTGCTCTATTTAGGTCCATTTTCGAATTTTTTTTTGCAAAAAATCGATGGAGAGAGGTTGTAAATGGGCTTTAGCCATCACCAGAGTTGGTTCCAACTAAAAAAGTGGTCGACTTTGGCCCGTTTTGAAAAAAAAATTTTGTACCAATCGTTGGAAAAAGGTCGAAGTCGAAAAAAAGCTACCAAAAAGTGCCCGATTTTGGTCAATTTTCGAAATTTTGTTTGCACCAATCTTTGGAAAGAGGTCGAAGTCGAAAAAAAAGGTACCAAAAAGTGCCCGATTTTGGTTCATTTTCGAAATTTTTTTTATGCACCGGTCGTTGGATACAGGTCGAAAATAGATTTTGGTCATCATCAAAGGTGGTTCCGAGTCCCAAAATGTGCCCGATTTTGATACATTTTCGAAATTTTCTTTGCACCAGTCGTTAAATAGAGGTCGAAAATGAATTTTGGACCTCATTTGAGGCGGCTCCGGACCCTGGAAAGGACCATTTTTGACCCATTTTCGAAAAAACTTCTTTTTTCTGTAATAAATGGGAAAAGGTCGAAAATGGATTTTGGACATCACTTAGAGTGGCTCCTGAGTCCGGCCCCGAGAAAGAACCGTTTTTGACACATTTTCGGAAAATTTTTTTTTCCTGTAATTAATGGGAAAGCGTCGAATATAAATATTTGACATCATTTAGGGTGGCTCCGGGCCTTGAAAAGGACCGCTTTCGATAAGTTTGGTAGTTTTCAAGTTCCGGAGCTACTCTAAAAGACATCCAAAACGCATTTTCAACATTTCATAATCGATTGGAGCAATAAAAAATTTTAGGGTGGTTCAGAAAAATTTTTTTTTTTGCACCAATGCATGGATAAAGCTCGAACCACCCTAAAATTTTTTATTGTTCCAATCGATTATGAAAGGTTGAAAATGCGTTTTGGATATCTTTTAGAGTAGCTCCAGAACTTGAAAACTACCAAAATTATCGAAAGCGGTCCTTTCCAGGGTCCGGAGCCACCCTAAATGATGTCAAATATTTATATTCGACGTTTTCCCATTAATTACAGGAAAAAAAAATTTTCCGAAAATGGGTCAAAAACGGTTCTTTCTCGGGGCCGGACTCAGGAGCCACTCTAAGTGATGTCCAAAATCCATTTTCGACCTTTTCCCATTTATTACAGAAAAAAGAAGTTTTTTTCGAAAATGGGTCAAAAACGGTCCTTTCCAGGGTCCGGAGCCGCCTCAAATGAGGTCCAAAATTCATATTCGACCTCTATTTAACGACTGGTGCAAGCTAAATTTTGAAAATGGATCAAAATCGGGCACATTTTGGGACTCGGAACCACCTTTGATGATGACCAAAATCTATTTTCGACCTCTTTCCAAAGATTGGTGCAAAAAAAATTTCGAAAATGGACCAAAATCAGGCACTTTTTGGTACCTTTTTTTTCGACTTCGACCTCTTTCCAAAGATTGGTGCAAACAAAATTTCGAAAATGGACCAAAATCGGGCACTTTCTGGTACTTTTTATTCGACTTCGACCTCTTTCCAACGATTGGTACGAATTTTTTTTTTCAAAACGAACCAAAATCGACCACTTTTTTAGTTGGGACCAACTCTGGTGATGGCCAAAGCCCACTGTCAACCTCTTTCCATCGATTGTTTGCTAAAAAAAATTCGAAAATGGACCTAAATAGAGCACTTTTAAGGATCGGTACCACTTCTAGTGATGGCCAATATCCTTTTTAGACCTCTTTTCATTGATTGAAGCAAAAAAAACTTAAAAAATGAGTCAGGTCGCGTACATTTTCGAACCGATGACCACCTCTGGTGATGTCATAAAAACCACCTCCCCATCGATTGGTGCAAAAAGATTCACAAAAATGAAAATCTGTTGAACACTTTTTTCAAAACAACGTAAAAAAATATTTTTTCCAAATTAATAGTTATTGACAACTAATAAAATATCTCTTATGCATAATAGTTATGACTCAACGTAAAAAAGAATCCATTGAAAAATAATAGTTATTGACAACTAATAAAATATTTCTTATTCATAATAGTTATGACTCAACGTAAAAAAGAATCCATTGAAAAATAATAGTTATTGACAACTAATAAAATATTTCTTATTCATAATAATTATAAATCAATTTTTAAAAATAATTATTAAAATTGGGCAATTTTTTCAATCTGAAAAAAGAAAATAATAGTTATTTTGGGTCCCTGATTAAAACACGAAATTGGATTAACTTCCACTTTATAATTGATTTATTAATTTGTAACGGCTGGCTTATATACTAATAAATTACTTACTAAAGCAAAAACATTACAACAACAAACACCAAATTACTCGGCACAGTGAATCCCAAGTACAAACGCAAAGGCTAGCAAAAAATCAAACCTTTTGGTTTACTGAACTTTGAGAGCAATCATAAAAAAATGCATTCAAAATTTTATTGCAGGTATCATGTTTATTGCTATGCTTGTCTGTGCGTCTGTACATTTTGTCAATTAAGCACATCAACCGTCTAATTTTTAATTAAATATTATATTTCAGCTTTCGGTTGTTAACTCCAAAAGTAAATGAACTTAACAACCAAATGCAACAAAATAAAAAATTAAAAATAATGTTACTGTGTTAACATGCTGCCGGCCTTGAATTGACAAATTCAAACCTTCTAACATTAAGTCTAATTTTTGAAAATTAACACTCTGTAGCAACGGCAGCGTATCGTTGTCGTGGTAACGGGACCGGCTCAGCTTGTGCAGTCTTTGTGATATTCCTTAATCTGTACATTGTTATTGTTTAGACGGGGCGCTAAACTCTTCTTTTTTTTGAAAAGGTAAAAAGAAATACCTGTTTGACACCGGGTTGCGTTCAACGGTGGGGTGCTCCTCTGCTGTTGCGCTTCTTGGTACGGCGGCGTCGATGGCGTGCTGTTGATGGATGTCGTTGCGACGATGGTGTGGATGACGATGCAGTGGTTGTTTTTGAAGACGAAGTCTCGGATTCGCTGAAGGTTGCAGTGGTGGATGCTGCTGTGTAGCAAAAATCACGCTAATATGATAGCTACTGTTTCGGCCACAAATTTAGATTTTAAGTAATAGTCTTTTAAGTTTAGAATAGTTTAATTTAATTTTAGATATAAATTACAACTTTAGGGATACTTTTAAGTTAGAATTTAAGTTAAAAATATAAGTTTAATATTTAAGTAGATTTAAGTTAACTTAAAGAATTTTGATGTTTGCTCTTGGCGATGTCAGTTCAACGAGTGAAAAAAGAAACGCTGACGTGGAATTTGCCAATGTATGCAAATTTTCAATGTCAGGGTCAGCCTATCTATCGCGGTAGAGCAACAGAGACAACGAGTGTCGAGTCTCGATCATCGAGATTGGGATATTTGACACGTATTGGGAAAAGAACTGACGAGTTGCAGTTGGACAGTGTTGCCGTTTATGAGTTTACGCAAACTTTAAAAGTTTACGCGTAAACATACTGCCCGCCTTGCAGTATCTGCAATAAAGAGAAGCGGGCGGACGCGGGAGAGCGCGTGAGATTTTTATTTAATGTATGCGACAGATTTATAAGTTTAAGTAATAAGTTATACTCATTAGGTTTTACAAGTATGAAAAACTATATATATATTTATTTTTTTTTTTTTTAAATACAAATTCAAAAATATTATACATTTTTTTTTTAATTTCAACTAATTTCATTTTAATTTCAGTTTGAATTTTATTTTCGATTAAAAAAATTTTATTTTTATTTGGAATTTTAATTTTAAGATTAAAGATTTTCTGTTTTTAAATAACATGAAATTTCATGAATGAAAGAGAAAAAAAGAGAGTTCGTAGACGCATCAAACAAATTCGAGAAAAAAAATACGAAATTACTAATTTATTCAGCTCTTCGGCATATTCCGCAGAACGTCCACCCGAAAATGGTGGATTGAGCCATAGGGACTCCGGGTTCTACTCGTACTGCAGCTTTGACGATCCGAGGATAAAGGTCCTCTCCAAGAATTAGCTCGACGTCTAGAGGCTTATAAAAATGGCAGTCTGCCTTGACCAAATCTGGATGCTTGCTCTCTATGGTCGACAGGTTAACTTTTGCAGAGGGGTATTTTCCAAGGTCTGTGCGGACAACCATCAGGGCACAAGAGATTTCATTTAATGGATTATGAAGTGATCGTAGACGTACGTGGCAAGTGGGTTGGCGGCTTGTTACGGTGTAGATCAAGGGTGTTTGGAGCTGCTCCGCAGCCTCTCTTGAAATGCAAGATTTCTCCTGATGGGGATTTATTAGGGCTCGCAGAACCTTGTCGCGCTTGCCTCCACTCACAACCACTTGTGCCGTCATTTGCAGGACCACATCCCTCTGATTTTTTGGCTCTTTTGCCCTCATTATCACCAGCAACTGAGAACTTTGGTGTAGCAAAGTATGGTGCCGTTCGTAGCACCGATGACACTTGGTCTCGCAAGAGCAACGATCCGTTGGGTGCGAATGCGCTAAGCAATTTCGGCAAAGCCGGTGTCGGTCGACAATTTTCAACCGTTCAGGAGCGCTCATTTGAAGGAAACGGTAGCAAAGGCGTAGACCATGGTTTCCTCGGCAAACTGAGCATGGAAATTGGAAACGGCCGTCGAATCCTGACATGTTGCTGTGGAAAAGAAAATGATAATGCGATGAATGTATAATGAAAGTGAGTTTTAATGAGTGAGTTTATGACGAGATTTATAATTTTTTTTGTTTTTAAATAGAGATAACGATAGTATGGCGAGACTATTGTTTTTTTTTTTTTTGAAGAGAACGAGAAAAAAAAGTCTCAAGTTTGAGTTCGAGTATGAGCTCCGAATTAAAGTACGTAAAATTTTTGATTTAAAGAAGATGGGCGTAGAAAAAAAAGTAGTAATTAACGTTTTTTATTGAGGGATCAGCACAAGCTTGTGTATAGGACGAGTGATTTCTCCCAATTGAGTTTTGAGATCTGCTACACGAACTCGTCCATCGTTACCGAAGTATATTTTGATAATTCGTCCCAATCTCCACTCTGTGGGACACAGAGGTTCTTGACGCACGACGACGAGGTCTCCAATTTTGAGATCCGTTTGTGGAACTTTCCACTTGGTGCGCTTTAGCAACTCTTTTAGGTATTCGTCCTTCCATCGACGGCAGAATTCTTGAGCCATAGCTTGAACTTTTTGCCAGCGATTCAAAATACTAATGCAAGAAAGATTTTCTGGCTCGGCTGGAGACAATAAAGGAGCTCCTATGAGGAAATGACCTGGCGTTAGAGCTGCGAGATCAGAGACGTTTTCAGACGCAGCGTTAAGGGGCCTAGAGTTGAGGCACGCTTCTATTCGAGAGAGTAGTGTTGCAAACTCCTCAAATGTGTATTTCAGCTGGCCTGTGATTTTTCGAAAATGTCGTTTGAAAGATTTCACGCCTGCTTCCCATAAGCCGCCCATGTGAGGCGCTGAGGCTGGAATAAAGTGCCATGAGAGATTGTGGTAACCATATTTCGTTACGGCGTCATCTTTTGCGGCTTGAATAAACCGCTTGAAGTCTTTTTTAAGGATTCCAGCAGCTCCTACGAAATTTGTGCCGTTATCCGAGTAAATATTATCGGGACAACCTCTTCGGGAGACAAATCGGGACAAGGCTGCTAAAAAGGCCCACGAGGAGAGGTCACTAACAGGCTCGAGGTGTATGGCTTTTGTTGCGAAACATATGAAGAGACAAGCGTATCCTTTTGTGATTTTGCAGTATTGACCCATGAAGCTTTTTATTTCAAAGGGTCCAGCAAAATCAACGCCAGTATTTGTAAAAGGGCGTGAAAAGGTTGCTCGTTCTGGAGGTAGCGCTGCCATAATTTGGCCGTGATACCGCTTTTTGTTAATTACACAAATTTTACAATTGTGAATACAGGTTTTAATTAGGTTTTTTAGCTTGAGTATCCAGAACTCACGACGGACTAGTCGAAGAACTAGCTGATTTTCACCATGAAGAGAAATATGGTGAATAAATTCTACTAGCAGGCGAGCAAAACGACTGCTATAAGCGAGGATTATAGGATGTCTTTCGTTGTAGTTAAGAGCTGGGGAAGATGCTAAGCGCCCATTTGCTCTTAGAATACCATCCTTATCTAGAAAGGGGGTTAACGTTAGCAACTGACTTTTAGTTTCAATTGGCTTTTTATTGATTAGATTTTGATAATCTTTTGGGAAATGCATTTGTTGAGACATTTTGATGAGTCTCATTTTTACAAACTTGACTTCTTCAGATGAAATATTTTTTGAAGAAAAATGGCAATTAGAGTTTTCAAATTGTCGAGTTTGATGAAAAAATCGAAAAATATATGCAATGACTCGCAATGCTTTGGGCAACGAAGAGAAACGTTCTAGTATATTTTCATTCACCGCCGAGCTAGTGAAAAAAGATTTGATTGGCTTGATTTCCAACGTAGTATCCGGTTGTACTGATAGAGCACTTTGTGGCCACTGAGATTTCTGAAGTTTTAGCCACGAAGGTCCATTCCACCAAAGCTTACTATTTTTCAAGTCCGAAGGATGCAGCCCCCGGGTTGCTAGGTCGGCGGGATTGTCGTGAGTGTCGACATGAGACCAGCTTTCGATGCCAACTTTGTCCAGAATAGTTGTAACTCTATTCGCAACAAAAGTTTTCCATGTGCATGGTGGTTTTTGTAACCAAGAGAGCACAATTGTCGAGTCAGTCCATTTGAAAATTTCAAAACAATTTTCGAGATTGAGTTGTGGGATAACAGCGTTGACTAATTTTGCAAGCAAAACTGCGCCACATAACTCTAGCCTGGGCAAAGATATTGTTTTCACTGGAGCTACTTTTGTCTTTGAGACAAGTAAATGAGAAAATATGTCGTTTTGTATTTCGACTCTCATATAAATTGCTGCAGCGTATGCTTTTTCAGAGGCATTTGAAAAGGCATGAAATTCGATTTTACTCGTAGGAGAAAAACGTACCCATCGAGGAATCGTAATTAGATTAATTTTGTCATAGCTGGACACGAAGGATTGCCATTTGTGGAGTGACTGAACTTTAATATTATCGTTCCAGTCAGTTTTTTCCAACCAAAGTTGTTGCATAATTATTTTCGCTGTAACTATAACTGGTGACAGCCAACCTGCTGGGTCAAATAATTTAGCAATTGTTGATAAGACTTCTCTTTTCGTATGATTTTGTTTAAGTTCAAGAGATTGAACATTAAAATAAAAATAATCAAATTTCGCATTCCAGCGGATTCCCAGAATCTTAGCCAAACTTTTGTCCTCTAGAGAGAGAAAATCGACATGCAATAAATGATCTTGAGGAAGATCTATGAGAAGTTCTTTTGAATTTGACGTCCATTTTCGCAATTCAAAACCCGCTGTGAGTAAAATATTTTTGAGTTAATCACGATTATTTTTGGCTGATGTAATATCGTGAGCGCCTACCAACGCGTCGTCGACATACATAGAATCGCGCAAAATTTTGGAACCCAAAGGGAAAAGATGCTCTTCATCATCAGCTAGCTTCAAAAGTGTGCGAATGGCGAGATATGGTGCACAATTCACGCCAAATGTAACGGTTTTCAGCTCAAATTCGCTAAGTTCATTTTCTGGATTTGGCCGAAAAATTATCCTTTGAAACGCTGTTTGAGATGGATTTACCAAAATCTGTCGATACATTTTTTGGATATCTGCATTGAAGACAAATTTGAAAAATCTCCACCTGAGAATAAGTGAAGTCAAATCGGTCTGAAGAACTGGTCCAGTAAACAAAACGTCATTTAAACTTTTTGAGTTTGATGTTGGACAAGAAGCGTTGAATACAATTCTCATCTTAGTGCTCGTGCTGTCTGGTTGAAGCACGGCATGGTGTGGGAGATAGTAAGAATTATTTTCTTGAAAATTTTGAGAGTCAATTTTGACCATGTGGTCGAGTTCCAAATATTCTAATATGACGTTGTCATATTGAGTTTTAATATCAGGCTTTTTGATCAGAAGTTTTTCATTTCGAAGAAATTGACTTCGAGCAATGAATTTTGATTGGCCGAGAGCATGCAAATTATGAAATTCTAATTTGAAAGGTAAATCGACAATATATCTGCCATTTGATTTCCTTTTAGTAGTTTTTGTGAAAATTTCTTCACAAATTTTGTCTGCTTTGGAGACTACGGATTTTTGTGGGATTTCTTCAATTTCCCAAAATTTTTTAAGTTGCTCATTCAAGGATATTTCTGTGAAATGTGAGACAACTGTTGTTTGAGCAGGCATTTTCTGCTGAGATGGTACGGGTCCTGTGAGGATCCACCCAAAAATTGTCTCTGGGGCCACAAGTGTTCCAAAGACATTATTTTGAACTCCCCCGAGTAGAATTAAGGGGTATATATCTCCTCCAATGAGAAAATCTATGGAAGAGCTTCGGTTGAAATTTGGATCAGCAAACTTGAAGGTTGGCATATTTTCAAACTGCGAGATGTCAAAAGTAAGAGATGGTAATTTTTCAGTTACTTTTGGCACCACGAGAGCCATTACTTCAACTGGATTATCTCTGTAAAGCGGAGAACCGATATAAAATGATGACATTGTAGACGGCTTGATGCTAACAGCTCCATTTAGTCCTGTGACTTGTGCTGAAATCGGTTTAGTGGGCAGTTTTAGTATCCGTTGAATGCGTTCAGAGACAAAAGTGCACTCAGACGCTGGGTCAATTAGAGCGCGAGCTTTATATGTCGTTCCTAAGTGATAAATATCGATGAGAGCTGTGCCAAGAAGCACTTTTTTCGTTGCAGTAGTGAAACATGAATTGATTGTTTCATTTGAATTTGAAGAAATTTTTTCTGACGTAGTCAGATCTTCGGGAGTGGACTGTATGGTGGATGCATAAGTTTGAGCATTGCGATTATCGCTTTTGCTCTGATTTTCAAATTTATTTGAAAAATTTTTATTTTTATATTGAGGGTTAATTTGACTCGTTTCCCTGTGCAAAAGCGTGTGATGTTGCTTTTTGCATTTAGAGCATGTATAAGAGCTCCTACAATCTCTTAACTCGTGAGAGGATGCCAAGCAGTTAATACAGGAATTGTGTTTTTTGATAAACGAAAATCTTTCTTGCACGCTCAGTTTCAAAAATTGACTGCATGCGCGAAGAGGATGCGTTTCTTTGCATAATCTGCATTGAGAAGATTCAACATTGTTGTGAAAAAAACGAATTGATTTCTGCTGTTTTTGAACAATTGGTTGCGACCTGTTGGGCTGATATAAAACGGATGTCTTGATATCAGAGACAGTTTCTAGGGTTCGAAATCTGTCTGTCAAAAAAGTATCGAAATCTTGCCATTTTGGCATATCGATTTTATGGGATATTGATTGCTCCCATAGAGAGAGGGTATGCTCAGGAAGACGTACTGAGCATTGGTAAACAAATATCGCGTCCCAATTGCTGATGTCAATTTTGTATAATTGTAGTGCAGAAATACAATTATTTATTTCGCGTTGAAGTTTTTTGATTGAACTTCCAGACTCTTGAGAGCAAGTAGGAAGATTGAAAAGAATTCTTAACTGTTGATTTATTAAAATCCGTTTATTCTCATATTGAGACTTTAAATTGTTCCACGCTATGTCAAAGCCATCATTCGTAAGAGGTACTTTTTTCACTATGTCGTGAGCTTCACCTTTTGTTTTTTGTAAAAGATGATACAGCTTTTCAACTTGACATAAGCGCGAATTATTCACGTAAATTGCGGTAAAAATATCACGAAAAGTGGGTCATGAGATATAGTCACCACTAAACACCTGAGTGTCACACGGGGGAATGTGTATCGAGGGATTCCTGTTGTTGAAAAATTTTTGCTCAATGGGAACATCACTTGATTTTAAAGTTTCCATTTGCTCGTTGATTGAAGACAAACATCTTGCATATGTTGTGAAAGTTTTGTGAAACTTAAGTTTTAATTTGTTCTCATCAACAGCTTCTTTTTTGTTCGAGTTATCTTCCTTTGTTTTTTCGAGCTCAATATTAGCTCTGAGGGAGTTATAAGCCTCTTTGACTTTTGCCCATAATTCGGTAATTTCAGTCCTGGAAATCTCAAGGACATGAATATTCTGGTCAGTCGCAAGAGTTTCGGCTTGAATAGACTCAAACTCAATCAAATCGTTTGCACTACGAACAAAATTCGTAAGAAATGCTTTATCCATTTGGAGCAAAATTGAAAAATATTTCAAAAAAAATTTATCGGGAAAAAATTTAAAAATTCGAGCAACTTTGGTTAAGTGAGGCTGTACCAAATGAAATCCCACAAATTCGAGAAAAAATTCGAAAAAAGCGAAAAAACTTTTACAGTAACAATGATGCGTAGCAACTATTGAAAAAACCAATAATTTTTGCTGCAATAACGTTTCGAATATAACAGCAACAATCTTTTCCAACGGTGCTGAGCAACAAAAAAAATCGAACGAGATAAAATAACTGCATGCAAGATTTTATAACGGTGCCGAGCAAAAATCGTATGATGTAAAATTTCTTGGCAACAACGGTACCGTGCAATGAGTTCTGAGAAAAAACTCGTGACTATAACGGCACTGCGAAATGAAAATCTTGACACGTGACCGAGCACTGTACCTTTCGAAACGGTACTTGGAAATTCGAGAAATTTTTGGAAAAAAAATTTTGGTAAATTTAGGTGCCGGCTCAGAGTAGGCCGAAATATCCCTGGGTGCCGGATCAAAAAAAAAGTTCGAAGGACCAAATGTTTAGACGGGGCGCTAAACTCTTCTTTTTTTTGAAAAGGTAAAAAGAAATACCTGTTTGACACCGGGTTGCGTTCAACGGTGGGGTGCTCCTCTGCTGTTGCGCTTCTTGGTACGGCGGCGTCGATGGCGTGCTGTTGATGGATGTCGTTGCGACGATGGTGTGGATGACGATGCAGTGGTTGTTTTTGAAGACGAAGTCTCGGATTCGCTGAAGGTTGCAGTGGTGGATGCTGCTGTGTAGCAAAAATCACGCTAATATGATAGCTACTGTTTCGGCCACAAATTTAGATTTTAAGTAATAGTCTTTTAAGTTTAGAATAGTTTAATTTAATTTTAGATATAAATTACAACTTTAGGGATACTTTTAAGTTAGAATTTAAGTTAAAAATATTAGTTTAATATTTAAGTAGATTTAAGTTAACTTTAAGAATTTTGATGTTTGCTCTTGGCGATGTCAGTTCAACGAGTGAAAAAAGAAACGCTGACGTGGAATTTGCCAATGTATGCAAATTGTCAATGTCAGGGTCAGCCAATCTATCGCGGTAGAGCAACAGAGACAACGAGTGTCGAGTCTCGATCATCGAGATTGGGATATTTGACACGTATTGGGAAAAGAACTGACGAGTTGCAGTTGGACAGTGTTGCCGTTTATGAGTTTACGCAAACTTTAAAAGTTTACGCGTAAACAGTTATCAAGATGGCAGCAATGACCAGGGCAATGGCTACATAGCTGATGAATAGGCTGTGCGTATTGGTCATTGTGACATCATTTGGGAGAGCGGACTCACTGATGTGTTCTAGCAGCCTTTGAATTTTCTCGAGATCTTGTATGTTGAGCTTAAACAATTTGATGCTGATATTGTTGGTAGCATACTGTTTGCTCCACCCAAGTGGCATGTTGAATTTTTCGTTTGCTGTGTGTATTGCAGTGACGATTTGTGTGCGACCCTTTATGGTTATAAGATCGTTTTTGATGGTGCAATCATCGCGAAGTTGTATCAAACCGCTGTTATCGAGCTCAAGCTGATCTACTTCATTTTTGCATGCTGCGCTGAGTTGAATAGTGCTTAGGGTGGCGTAAATCCAATGATTAGAATGTTTTAGCTGGTGCCATACTGTTCTGTCAACCAGTTTGTAAAACTCGCATTTCGGGTAGGCTTGATTGTTAAGCAAATCTAGCTCGCATTTGTTGACTGTAGATGCTTTGTGATAGGTTGGTTGCACATTCTGACAAAGTAACTCTTCGTCACTTAGTGATAAGCACGCGTCGAGCTGCCTCTGCGACATTGGAACAAATTCACCGCGATGTGGACTGATTGCCAGAAACCTTGTGGATAATTTGACTTCTGAAAGTGATTCATTGATTGCTGCCGCGATTGGAACAAGGTGCAATAATTTAAATTCCTTCGGGTCTGCTAGCGGAAGCTGTATGCTAAATATCACATGGGTTTTTGTAACAACTCCATTGACCTTGCTGAGTTTATATATCTCAAGTAGGTTGTTTTGATGGATGGGTAGCTGCAAGTGTGATGGAAGGTGAGCCTTGATTTTCAAAATTTCTTCATTGAGTTGAAGTGGAGTTATCAACAGTGGGTTGATTTTTCCATGACGGCTGTCGATGAGAATGTCCGTTAATGATGAGTAAGTCCACAGTAAATTGGAAACCATAATGAACATTTGAATTGGCAGCATGATTATGTTTTGGGACACAAGAAGTTCTTGCAGAGATTGATTTTGTGATTTACCATACAATAATGGGTTGATTCGTGTGTCGATTTCATCAAACTTGGCCTGAGTGTTTAGCTGGTTTGCCTTGATAATGTTGATCGTAGAATCAATTAACGAGGTTTGATTTTTCAAAAAAAAACTCCAAATGTTTGTCGTTTTGCTTTAAACCTTCAATTGTTTCCGACATTTTTGTAGCGTACTTTTCATCAAGGATGCCAAACAGTGAGTTCGCAACATTTCCGATGATATCAATGGCACCTCTTTTTGGCCGCTTTACAGAGAGAAGATTGAGTTTTGACTGTAACTCATTCTGAATGTGGTCAAAGAAGTTTAGTAAGAACTTACACGGTGATTCATCTGAAGAATTGTCGCATAGCTTCTGTAGCGTTGAAGTTCCATCACCAAGCAGGTTCATTTCTTGATGAAGTGGTTCAAGATCAAAGTAAGCCACCATGTTCCAGTTGGTAGTATCGAACTTAACATTGCTTAATTCTTCAAAATATATTCCAGGTTTATTATCAAATTTTGTAATGTTAATTGGGCTGCATAGCGCAAGTGGCAACATCATTAATGTAAGGATAGTGAGTAGCAATCCTGGATTAAGACAAGAACGTTTTTTGGGAGTTGATTCGTTGGCCAATAAATTTCTTCTTATCCGGGTTAATGGAATGCTAATGAGAAGTGACACTGGTGTTTGCCTGGAAGGGTCCTGCACTTGTTCATGATGTTCTTCCTCTTCGCTGGTATTACTAGGTTGTTGTGTTGAGTTTTCCATTGTTGACTCGGCGTGGTTATCATCAATTTCCTCTGCAGGAAACAGTGAGGCCAATCTGTGAACTGGTCTTTTGAATATCCCTTTTTGTGTTTTGACATCACAGACTCTCACTAACCCATCGTCACCCTTGTAGACCTTAATTATGCGTCCCAATGTCCATTTCAATACTGGGAGGTTATCTTCCTTGATGATGACCATTGTGTTGGGCTGTATGTCATTTAATGGGCCCTTCTACTTATGTCGTTGCTGCAATTCATTAAGGTACTCCTTGGACCAACGCTGCCATAAGTTGTGTTTAAGCTCTGATACTAGATGCCATCGGTCAAGTAATTTTCTTTTTGGATCTGCCGCATGCACATCAACGCTTGATGTGAGCTCTTCACCGATGAGAATGTGGCCAAGAGTGATGGCGTTTAGATCATTTGCATCTGATGAATTGGGAATGAGGGGTCGGGAATTCAAAATAGCTTCGATTTCAATGACAACAGTTTCAAGCTCTTCGTAGGTGAGCGACGCTGTTGATACATTTTTTATCAATAAATGTTTCGCTGATTTTACTGCAGCTTCCCATAAGCCTCCAAAGTGTGGTGACCTGGGTGGAATAAAATGAAATTCTATTCCCTTTCCACTGCATGTTCCGATGATCGATTCTCTAGCTGTTCGAGAGTATATTACGTCATCAAGTTCTAGAAGCTGGTTCCTTGCTCCTACGAAGTTGGTCGCATTATCGCAGTACAATGCCTTGCAGTGCCCTCTTCTTGCGATGAATCGTTTTAATGCCCCTAGAAATGCGTCGGTAGTTAAGTCAGTGACTAGCTCTAGGTGCACTGCCTTTGTTGCGAAACAGCAAAACACTGCTAGGTATGCCTTTTGAGGTCGTTTGCCTCTGGCTTTAAAATGTACCCAAAATGGGCCACAATAATCGACGCCTGAATTCAGAAATGGTCGAGCCGATTGTACGCGATGAGCTGGTAAGTTTCCCATAACTTGGTTATATACAATAAGCTTGGCTCTCGTGCATCTTATGCACCGTTGAACGACTGCTCTTGTTAGGCTTTTTGTCTTGAGGGGCCAAAAACGCTGTCTTACTTGTGCAAGTAATGCTTGAGGACCGCAATGGTAATTTTCTTTGTGTATCTTGTCCACCAATAATTTAACGAGTGGATCATTGCCTGGCAATATCATTTGATGAATTGCATCGAATTGTTGTTTTGACGAACTTAGTCGCCCACCAACCCGGATTATTCCTTCTTCATCTAAGAATGGAGCTAATGAGCTTAAATAATTTGATGTTGGCACAAATTTGTTCTTTATCAGCATTTTTTTTAAGTCCTGAAAATCGGAGGACTGGCTTTGACGAACAATAATCTTGAGGGCTGTGTCGAGTTCCATTGGCGAGAGCTGTGTGTAATCTGGTTGCGAGTCCTTTGGTCGCCTCGAATTTTTTGTAAACTGTAGCACATATCCGACCACTCGCTGCACGTATCGAAATGAATTTTTCGAATTTATTGAATAAATCCAACATTCCTCCATGTCAAAACCTTTTTTCTTTTGAAGGGAGCTGGCCACATCTTTTCTTGATGATACAGAAAAAGCGGCCCGTAGAACCATATGTTGCATGTTGGTAGCTCCTTTGGTTTGAGTCCCCTAGACAGAATATCTGCTGGATTTTGCTTTGATGGGACATGGCGCCATTGTTCTGTGTTGGTTAGTTGAGTAATTTTAATGATGCAATGAGCAACAAATGCTGGTAGTGTACCTGGATGATTGTTAATCCAGGATAATATTATTTGTGAATCGCTCCAATAAAAATTTGCCTTATCTTGATATTTTAAGTCACGCTTTATCCTTGACATTAACTCAGCTGCCAGAAGTGCAGAGCAGAGTTCTAGTCGTGGAATCGTTTGTGACTTAATTGGCGCCACTCGTGACTTTGAGCATAGTAAGTTCACTTTAATGCTATTAGCACCATATGTCTTCTCTGAAGCATCAGCGAACACGTGTAATTTTATGTTTCGCTGACCTTGTTTACTGAGTACGTTTCTCTTTACTGTGACATTGTCCAACGCTGCTAGATCATTTTGAAATCGTGACCATAGTCGTTGAACTTCAAGGGGCAGCTCAGCGTTCCAATCAATTTTTAGTTGCCAGAGCTGCTGTATCTGAATTTTTGCAGTCACCACCACTGGTCCAATAAGTCCTAAAGGATCAAAAATACGTGCCAAATCTGAAGTCATGCACCGCTTAGATGTGGTTGCTCGGTTTTGAATGTTGGCTCTTATGCAGAATCGGTCCGATTTCGGTAGCCATAGCAGCCCTAAAGTTTTTGTGGATTGTTTCTCTTCAGAGTCAACATTTAAGTTAACCTCCTGATCTTCTGGTGCAATGCCATGCAACAGTTTTGGATCATTTGCACACCATTTACGAAGCTTCATTCCGGCCTTACTGAGGATAGTTATAAGCTGATCTTGGATGTCTAAAGTTTCTCTTATTGTATTCGCTCCAATTAATTCATCATCCACATAAAAATCAGATTTAAGAGACCCTGAACCCATTGGAAAATGGTCGTGATTTTCGTCAGCGAGTTGATTTAGGCATCGCGTTGCCAAATATGGGGCAGCTCGAGTTCCATATGTCACCGTATTAAGCTGGTAGTATTTTAAAGTTTCTGTAGGGCTATCTCTCCACATGATGATTTGTAGCTTGCGATCTTCTGTATTAACCCAAATCTGGCGGTACATTTTTTCCACATCGGTTTTTAGAACATATTTGTGCATTCTAAATCGAAGTAAAATTGAAAATAGTTCACTTTGAACTGTAGGTCCATTGTACATGATGTCGTTAAGCGATACCCCGTTTGAAGCTTTAGCCGAAGCGTCGAAAACCACTCTAAATTTCGTGCTGGTGCTTTCTGGTCGTAAGATACAATGATGAGGCATGAAATATTGTGTTGAAACTATTTCTTTACTGGTGATTTCTGTCATATGTCCCAGCAATTTATATTCCTGCATGAACTGTGCATTCTGAGCCTTTAAGTCGGCATTTTGGTTCAAACGTCGCTCTAAAGATAAAAATCTGTTAAAGGCCATTGATTTGGAATTTCCTAAAACAGAAGAATGCTCTTTTAATGGCAGCTTGACTATAAATTTTCCATCAGTTAATCGCCTGGTGTTTTGTACGAAATGTGATTCGCAGCGTAGTTCGTCTTCGGTGAGTGTATTACTGATGCTGGGTGTGTCTTCCAGCTGCCAAAATTTTGCAATGGTGTCTTCCAACTTTTCTGTAGTGCATACTCCACATGTGACTGTATTGCTGTAAGGACTTGAAACCTTACCTGCTGCTATCCACCCAAACACGGTGTTTTGTAGCCTTGGAAGACTTTCTGCTAATTGTATTTTTCCATTGGTCAACAGATCCAAGTAAATTTCTGCACCTATTAAGCAATCGATGCGGCCTGGTTGTGCAACATTTGGGTCAGCTAGAACAATGTCCTTTGAAATGTTCCAATCCGCTATTTTTAACCGATGCGATGGCTGGTCGGAAACAATTTTGGGTATTAAATGAACGTTCAATGAAGTAGCGAAATTTTTGTACTTTGATCGAAGTTCAATTGTAGTACGATGCTGAATTGTTTTTCCGGATGCTCCAATTCCTTCTATATTCGTTGGTGTAGAACTTACAGTGCTTCCAAGCTTCTTCATCAATTTTTCTGTAATGAGGTTTACTTGCGAACATGAATCTAGCAATGCTCGGCATTCTATGAGCTGCCCATTGTCTGCAACTAGTTGTACTATGGCGGATCCGAGTAACACGAATATTTCATCATATCATAGTTGTTGGCCACTAGGCTGGCCCTTTGTGAATCGTTATGGCGTGGTGATGCTTCTGCATTGTTTTGTGGTGACGCCACGGATGCTGTTTGAACAGGCCTTTCAAAATGAAGCAGGGTGTTATGCTTTTTTGTGCACTTTGTGCAATGCTGTAGGTGGCACGAGTTTGACCGGTGTCCTGACCTTAGGCAATTAGCACATAACTGAAGTTGTGATACCCACTGCCATCTTTCTTTGGAGCTTGCTTGTTCGAATTTCTTGCATCTGTATAACGGGTGGACTTCTTTGTGGCACATCTTGCACTTTTGTTCATTGGTCACAGCCGCCGCACACGCCCTAGGTGATAATTCTGTCTTACATCGCACTTCTAATGACTCAGATCTGCGCTCCAAAAATGAAAGTACTTCTTGAAGGGATACCAGCCGCCTGTTGTTGTCCAGACCTTGCTCAAATGACGTTTGAGTGACAGGGTCCAATTTCTTCAAAACTATATGTGCCACAATAGCATCCCAATGTTGAACCTTGATTGCTTGAGCCTTAAGTCCATGAATACATTCTTGAGTTACATCATGCAATGATTTTATAGCCGATGGAGACTCGACCTTAATTGATGACTGCGTTAGCAGCTTGTCCAGCAACGTTGTCACCAACAATCGTTTATTGTCGTACCGACTGGTGAGCAATGTCCAAGCTGCATTATAATTGCTTCCTACTGCCGGAAGGTGCTAAATGAGGTTTTTAGGTTCACCAATTAAGGCTTGGGCTAAATAATGCATTTTTCGTGCTTCGCTGATGCGTGCGTTATGGATTATTTCGATGTATAGGTCCTTAAATGCTTCCCATTGCAAATAATTTCCATTAAAAGTGGGAATAGAAATTTTTGGTAATGGGAAGTCATTTTCGGGTTGACGAACTGGTCCTGCGTCTAAAACTAATTGTTCGTTACTACGAAGAGAGGCGTGTTGTCTGAGTTCGATGATGATTGCCTCTACTCTTGCTTCCATTTCAGAATACACCTCTGGAGTGTATTCTTGGATGCGGTCATCTGTCGTGGAGTCCCACAATGCTGTATTGTTTTGAGCCAAATCCGTCATGTGTTTATCCAGAATGGTCAATTTTATAGGGTAATATGAAGATGGATGGTTTATCTCCCTTTGTGCTATTATTTCGTCAATATTCCGATTAAGGGCCTTTAACAGTGACCGTTGGTTACGTAGAACTTTTCGTACATCTACACTTAGTTCCGAAGTTTTATGCTGTAGAATCTGCTTCGGTATCGCGCCTCCGCCCGGTGGATTGACTGAAGCTGCATTTGGTGTATTAGCTGCAGCGCCTTCTTCGCGTCCATTCATTGGGATATGACCAACATTGGCACTTTCAAAGATCCTTGCATAATAGGTCACCTTTTTTTCAATGTCATCAAACGTGTCAAAGTACTCATGACTGTCCGGAAGGTTTTCGGAATCCACAAGTTCCTTATGGTTGAGGTGGAACTCTTCTGCAAAATCCTGCAGCCTTTTTAACCGCTCCATAAAATATTCTGACGTCTTTCGTTGCTCAGAATCCTTTTTGAAATTTCTTATGAGCTGGTTGATTTCTTTACTCAGCTCCAGCTGTCTTTTTATTACTTTTTCAACTCCATCCATCGCTTTTTTTTTGCTTATTTATATTGGTTCAGCATGGCTGCTTGTCATCCTTCTGAATGGCGTAGTTTTTTTTTAATTTTTCAGCAAGGCTGCTTGTCATCCTTCTGAAACTGGTTAGATTTTTTGAATTTCCAGTAAGGCTGCTTGTCGTCCTTCTGAAATGCGTAGTTTTTCAGCAAGGCTGCTTGTCGTCCTTCTTAATGGCGTAGTTTTGTTTAATTTTTCAGCAAGGCTGCTTGTCGTCCTTCTGAATGGCGTAGTTTTGTTTAATTTTTCAGCAAGGCTGCTTGTCGTCCTTCTGACACTGGTTAGATTTTTTTGAATTTGCAGTAAGGCTGCTTGTCGTCCTTCTGAAATGCGTAGATTTTTCAGCAAGGCTGCTTGTCGTCCTTCTGAAATGCGTAGATTTTTCAGCAAGGCTGCTTGTCGTCCTTCTGAAATGCGTAGATTGTGGTGTCTTTTTTTAACGAGTTTTTTTCGCGACGAACATTTATTTCACTCGGAATTTTTCTCGGTTTAAAAAATTTCGCGTTTTAACTCAGGCGTGATCCTGTCAGGTAGAACACCAGCAAGGATCACGTCGGGGTCACCAAAAATGTCTATGTTAAAACATTGAAAAAGTGAGCCAACAGCACTTGAACTGTGACTCTTCGTAGTATAGAATTAAAACACGAAATTGGATCAACTTCCACTTTATAATTGATTTATTAATTTGTAACGGCTGGCTTATATAATAATAAATTACTTACTAAAGCAAAAACATTACAACAACAAACACCAAATTACTCGGCACAGTGAACCCCAAGTACAAACGCAAAGACAAGCAAAAAATCAAACCTTTTCGTTTACTGAACTTTGAGTGCAAGTATAAAAAAATGCATTCAAAATTGTATTGCAGGTATCATGTTTATTGCTATGCTTGTCTGTGCGTCTGTACATTTTGTCAATTAAGCACATCAACCGTCCAATTTTTAATTAAATATTATATTTCAGCTTTCGGTTGTTAACTCCAAAAGAAAATGAACTTAACAACCAAATGCAACAAAATATAAAATTAAAAATAATGTTACTGTGTTAACACACACCTAATTTAAAATCACCCTCCGCTAAAGCAGTTTCACTTTAAAACAATGTTACGTAACGTGTTGTTCGACACCCCTCTCGCCCCTGTACCGCATCGTAACGTTACAAGACCCCCCTCCCCCCAAATTGCGTTACGTAATACGTGAACGCTCCCTTAGTCATTTTAAAACTTTGAAAGTTGAGTTAAATCATGCCATACGGAATTTTTCTATAATGAAATTGATGTGTTTTCATCTCCTCTACAACATTGGTCTGAATATATTTTTCTACTTATGGCTTACTTTCCGAGCGAAATTATTTTGGCTGGCCTCTCACAACCTGTCCCATCACGATTCTGACGACTGAAACCTATTTCGATTATCAGCCATACTATCAATTGCAAAAAAAATAAGTGGGAGGAAATGACTATGAAAAATGCGACGCTACTTACCGAACTTTTAATGTGTTCCCACATATGGCATCCCTCACTTAAGTATTATGTATCTTTGTTTTTATATCTGAGGAACAACTTTTTTTTTGTGCAATTCTTGGACTTTTTATGCTAAAAGACTAATGCAAAATGGTTTTTATTTATTTTGAATAATACATCTTAGTTTAGCAATCATTTTTAAATCATTTTATATTTTTACCATGAAGTCTTGCTAATATTCCGTATAACTCTTTTGCTAAACACGAATGATTAAATCATCTTCTTTTACGCGAAGAAAACTTGAAATTGACATTTACCAAATTAAATATACTGGTAATTAATACAGGATATGACGTTTGCGTTTAACCTTTGGTGGCCTCTTTCACCACCTATTCCAAAAATTAAACATTTTGTGAATTTGTTTTATAACATAATATTCCGACAGCGCTTCTGTTCAAAGTTTTTTTTTTATTAATTTTATAAATTTTATGGCCAATTTCATACAATATTATTTATAAATTTGTAATAAATATTATAGATCAATGACCATATATGTACATTAGGGTGATTCAAATTTTTTATTTTTTGTTTTTTTTAAGGTGCTGTTGCTTAAAAAGTAAGTTTATGATATGAAGAAAAAGCTCACGAAAATTCAGCTCTGTAACTCAATTTTATAAGGTGGCGCCGGAGCCTGTTAGTTTTACATGTAAATTGTATGGAAAAATTATTTTTTTCAAAAAAGGTGTCTAAATGAATAGGTGATTAGTGCTGTTGAGCTGAAAAGGGTCGTTTTTCGATGTAATTTTTTACGCTGAATCCGAATCTGGCCTCAGAATTGACCCATCATGTCGGAATTCTGAAATATTTGAGGTTAATTACCTGAAACATGATGTTTTTTGTCTACTTTCGAGGTCATGTATAGGATTCAAAGAAAGTTGATCAGCTTATTTTTAACAAAAGCATCATTTAGTACCATCCTTGCCCTTTAAAATGAGCTTTCAAGTGGTGATCTGTGATGTTTCCTTGCAAAGTTATAGCCATTTTAAAGTGACATGAATTGGATCCCCTACAATGGGTTGCAACCCAACAATATTAACCAACGGGTTTCAAATTCATGTCACCTTGAAATGGCTGCAACTTTGCAAGGAAGCATCACCGATCACCTCTTGAAAGCTCATTTTAAAGGGCAAGGACGGTACTAAATGATGCTTTTGTTAAAAATAAGCTGATCAACTTTCTTTGAATCCTAAACATGGCCTCGAAAGTAGACAAAAAACATCATGTTTTAGGTACTTAGCCTCAAATATTTCAGGATTCAGACATGATGGGTCAATTCTGAGGCCAGATTCGGATTCAGCGTAAAAAATTACATCGAAAAACGACCATTTTCAGCTCAACAGTACTAATCACCTATTCATTTAGACACCTTTTTTGAAAAAAATAATTTTTCCATACAATTTACATGTAAAACTAACAGGTTCCGGCGCCACCTTATAAAATTGAGTTACAGAGCTGAATTTTCGTGAGCTTTTTCTTCATATCATAAACTTACTTTTTAAGCAACAGCACCTTAAAAAAAACAAAAAATAAAAAATTTGAATCACCCTAATGTACATATATATGTTGAAACATGGAGTTCAACGATTTTGGGCAAGAATATTTTTTGATTTATATATTTATTTTTGTATAAAAAAATTTTCCATAAATTCGTTCACTTTATCTCAGTGGTTGCTCGTCACCAAATGCCCCTATATTGATTTTGAATGTGTTAAGTTATGTTAAATTTTCTTGACAATATATTTACCGCTCTTACGATTTTGCTTATATAGTACATACCTTGACAATTTTGTCCAGAGACTTTCTAAGTCATTCCTAATATTTGCCTTTGAGAAGTTTGGTTGCATTTGCTCAAATACCTTTTTCAGCATAGTATTTAAAAATCCTTATTTGTAAAACATGTGCCCCTCTCATATTAATATAAGTTGTATCCATTGTATATCTAAATTATAAACGTTTTCTAACAATTTCAAATTTGTACCAGTATTTCCTGCGGGAATTATCGAAGCCAGTTTGGATTTGTGTGGGCAGAACGCGTGTCTATGCAGCGATTTCACCCATTTCCATTTTCACAAGGATAAGTGGATGAAAGTAATATGATAAAAAATTACAATTTGACAGAAATAAGTTTAAGGTTTCCATCTTTCCTAAATTTGTTATAGAGTGTGACATTTTGGTACGCTTATATATCAAATTTTTAAGACAAATATCGCGCTGAGATACTCATAGACATTACGTCTACCCTCGTGGCATAAAATGGAAATTGAGCAATAATGTAACGTGGTACCTTCATCCACTCATGACTTACACTGAATATGCCCCTTTTTCGTACTTATATTTCATATAACACGATTTCACACATCACTAACTCTCTCAGATCCTATCTACCCTGTTGTTTATATGAAACTAATGAAATAAATTGGCCAAAAACTAATAAATTTTCTATTTAACTTCCGCTATTGTCAATAACTTTATTTCCTATTGACTTTGTCAGTTAACTTTATGCAATGTATTGATATTTATTGACGTTTTCAACTTTTAGCCAAAACATAGCACACTTACTGGTAGTACCTGCTGAACTATCCAATGAGCTATAGTAAAAATAGTCAAGCAAGGAAAACATATTCATCAGATGAAGAATCAACGCCAGAAACAAACATAAAAGTTAAACAGGAACCATCGCAAAACTCATCACCAAGAGCATCAGTGGACACTACTATAACAGAAGAAAACAGCAAAAGGTTTGAGGCTCCACATTTTCGAAAAGAAGAAACAGCACAGGTAGCTTCATCTTCACGAATCCATAGTTTAGCCGAACAGAAACAGCTGCAAGAACAAGATCAAGAGGCTGGTAGTTTTAAAAGCATACTTAGTTTTAACATTCTGAGCGGTATTTGTGGTCGTCGCTCTTTTGGTAACTTACAGCAATCTTCCTCCCAATTTAAAGATAATATTTCATCCCATACGCTTTCTAATAAATATACCACAGACACCGCGTCTGTTAAAATATCAAAAGGAAGTGAATTTATTATACCTACTGCTACTGTTATATCATTGGTTACTTCGAGCGGACCTTTTGGTGGACAGCAAATAGCAGTGACGACTACGGCATCTACTTGTAATACCGCTAAATATTCATCTGCAACTACTTTATCTTCATCTTATGCCCTTAAACCGACTTCGTACAATCATTCTAGCAATACTGTAGAATCAATATGCACACAAAAGCCAGGATTAAGTCAACGACAACGTCAACATTCTACAGCAGCGCATTATAGTCATTACCATCAGCAACATTATTATTATCCGAAAAAAGTAGTTGATTTCTCAAGTAAAGGTAGCATTCCTGGAACGCCACCTCCTGTAGATTGCATATATAATCTTGATGGTGAAGATAAGTCTTCACCGTCAACAAAAACCAGTGTATTACTAAACTTTAATACACGTAGCAACAGTCGAGAGCAATATCAGCAGCAAATAGAAAAAAGACGAAGTTTATTACTGACTAGGTCACTTTTTGATGTTTCTTCGACAGCACAGCCATCATCAGGTTATTCGTTAAATCGTGCAACTCTTGGTAGTAATATTCTTCAACAAAAATCTCTCGAGGATCAAAGGCTATCAGTCCGTCATAATTGCAACCATCGTGTAAGGAGTAGAGGTGAAAACGGCAGCAACTACAATTTATTTTCTCACCAATCGGAACTCAACTGTCTGCAGATAAATATTCGCGAAACCGTAACCCATCGCGCACCTATTAAGCTTACAACATCATCCTTAGAAGAGGACTTTATTGCAGCAACAAAAACTTCAAAAGAACCTTCTCATTTATCAACATATAAAAGCTATCTAGAATCTACAAGTAATCGATGGCTTGAGGCTGCAACTTTAGACGGTCACAGCTATTCGGAGCAGCGTCAGACTGCTACTGCAGCGGCTGTTGCAGCAGCAACAGCAGCTTACCGTTTCCAGAAGCAGCAGCAAGAACAAGGTGCTCTGTTTTACTTAACTGCTGCGCCACCACTTTTAGCCGCCGTAGCTCAGCAACAAAAACATTTACTAGATTATAACGATACCACTAAACAGCTCCCCATTCCATGTCTCAAAAATCAAACAGCTAAGACAAACGACTCTGTTCCAATTATTTTGAACAATTTTTCACTGCATACACCATTACGTTCATCATTCTCTACGTCGCTTAGTGTCGCAACAAATCTTTCATCTTTATCTCGCCAAAACTCATTTGATGACGAGAAACTATATTTCAATGAATATGAACTAAATTTATCAAACTGTGAAGAAGTAATCGAATCAAATTTAATAGCCTCGAAGGATAAAATTTCCATTCCAAGCTCAGGACCGATTGTTCAAAGGCGTATTCGGAGTACAGCTCCATTAGAGCGTCATCAGGAGCTACAAAGTCGTCAGTCAACATCATCATCTACCGCTAATAGTGACCGCTTTACTACAGCAATTGACAACGAATCGTCTTATTACTGCAATCACAGTGAAGAGAGTTGCATGGAAAGTAAAAGCACTAGCGAAAGCTTTGTAGATAACCGAACAGATTTACAACAGCAGCAACTTCGAAGGGATAACCTTTCTTTAGAATTGAGTAAAAGTTATGATAGAAGCTTTACAAAACTTTTGACGACAACTAAAAGTAATCGTATATCCACAATAAATAGTAATATATGTGACGATACAGTTATGTTGAAAACTTCGTTGGCACATCATAAGCAACAGCAAAAAATACAAAAACCCTTAGAAAACCTCTCTAATGTACATCGCTCTACGGCAGCAGCAGTTGATTCAGAAAGTTCACCTGAATTATTAATTTTCCCCACTGCTTTGCATGCGCATTCTTCAGTTAGTTCAACTGCTCCCGCAAGCTCAGGTAATGCTTCAGCAGAGAACGAAAATCAATCACTTGCGATAAAGCTACCATGTGGTAAAGACTACTCAATAAACTTATGCTCTTCTTCTTTATCGTCATCAACTATAAAATCATTTTCTCCCAGTTATAATAACAATAACTTATTGCAACAAAAATCGTATCAGGCACAATCGACTCCAAATAAGCTTAACAATAATAGTAATAGGATTCGAAGTAATTCCGATTTGACACCTAATTTACCACAAAACAATAATACATTCAACACAATGGTTGGCTCGCAAACCCATCATCATCACAATCATTTGCATAACAGACCGCAACATATTAGTGTAGCAACTGATATAAGTTCGTTATCTGCAGTTATAGATGTTGCCCATACGCGTTCCATTGCAACATTTACAGGTGATTTAGATCTAGCTAGCAGCGATGTAAAGAACTGTCAAAACGGTCACCTTATATATCATCATCATGGTAATAGTTCTAATACTTCATCAACCACTGCAACCACGGACGGTTTCTATGTTTTGAAAACACCTCAAGGTAATTTTTATATTAGGTATTGTAATTCTGATTCTAAGATAATGTAATTCTTTGTTATATATCAGGGGTGCGCACGGTTTTTAACTGGTGGGCCACACAGACCATTAAAAATTTTTGGAGATCCAAATTTTATTAAACTATTTTTTTTCGATTTTAACTGTAAGTCCTATATTAGGCATATTTATAAGAAAAATTCAGAAAGTATTTCATATAAAAACTTCAAAATTAACCCTTGCGCGCCGGAGTTTTATTTCCGCTTCAGACCACATTTTGATTTTTTTTTTTCAAAATAAGTATAGATTAGTTTAAAAAACATGGTCTACATCCTTAAAAAGTCCTGGAATCCTTTCGTTATCCTGGGACATATTGTCCCAATAAGGTTTTAAGCTGGGACAATATGTTTCAATAAGCTGCATTAAATATAAAATTGAAATAGTCGTTTGGTTTTATATTTGAATTTATTTGAAAAAAAAAACATTGTAAAAAATTATATTAGCAATTGAAATATTTATTAACCCTCCTCTGAGTACTTTTTCTTTGACATCTGCAAGAATCAATATTGGGATCGATAAGTCCCACGTAAAACATAAATTGGGACAATATATCCCAAGATAACAAAAATTGTATGAAATTTACCCCTGCTGATATTTTATGATCGTAAAAAACAAAAGAAACGTAAAAAATTAAAAAGTCAAACGTTTTTGCTTGTCCAAAGCACAATCGCGATCGTAGAACATATGTGTCAAAAATAATACATATTTAAGTACAATTTTGTATAAAGAAAACACAAAACTTGAATTAGGACGCTTTAAATAGGAATTTCCATTGACAATAAGTGTAGGACATAGCATTGAAAGTATCTGGAACGTATTGTCCCAGTAGGCGCGAAAGGGTTAAGAAGTAATTCAATTTTTCTAAACTTTTTATGTTATTTATTTATTTTTTTTAATTTTTTAATGTTTTTTATATAATTTTTTTTTTTGTTGTTAATTTTTGTGTTTTTAATATATGTAAGTATATTTATTTTTCATACCATACTGCAAACGTAAGAAGTAATCCACTTTTTTTTTAATTTCAAATGTTTTTTATTTTTTTTTTTAATTTTTAATATTTTTTTAGTTTTGAATATTTCTGTTTTACGATAAGTGTGTTTTGACTATTTCATTAATTCGGTTCATAATTTGTGAAAGCTGAATTTATTTATTTAAATAGGTATTGGTTAAATTAGAACGATGTTTATTTCTTATAAATTTCATAGTAGAAAACATTGCCTCAATATTGTAAGTCGTGCCGAAAATTGATAACATACGATATGCTGCTGTCTTTAGTTTTGAATATTTTGTCATAGGTACACATTTCCAAAATTGATTGAAGGTGTTAGATTTATGTGCAATAGTTAAGCTTAAATCGACTTCAGCAACATTTAAGCCATCTTTAACTACATCTATTTCAAAAGAGCTAAATATAAATTGAATTAAATCAGAAAATCTATATTCTAAATCATTGATCAGATGATTTAATTTTGAAAGATATGATTCAGGAAGAATTTCACGGTCTTGGCAATATTTTTTAAGACGTTTAAAACTTGTCGTTTAAATCTCCCTTAAAAATTTATACTTTTTTCTGAAATGCAAAAACAGAATTAGACAAATAAATAATAAATTACTGGTTGAAAGCCATCTGACTCAACAGTAAAATGATAAGTCTGTTGGTTGTTCGTCCAAATTAAGTTCTTGCACAAAATTTCTAAATAGTCTGTGGTTTTTAGAATTGTTTTTTATAAAATTTACAATTTTTACCACTGTAGTAAACACATTTTCAAAATTAAAATATTTTTCAACAAGATGTTCACGGTGTAGAATATAATGTACTGCAATGAAGTCAGGAATGTTTGCATATTTCTTAAGGATTTCTTAGGGGATGAATAATTGCTTGAAAATGCTTAAAAATGTCCAAAAAAGTTTAAAGAGGTTAAGAAATGATAAAACAATTCAAAATCGCTGAAAAAATCTTTAAAAATAAAGAATATAATAAAAAAACAAGTTAAGGTGTTATCTTCGGCCAGGCCGAAACTCACATACCCTACACTGCGTTGAAAGTACCTTTTAAATAAATGTTAAAAAGGCGTTGAAGAGGTTGAATAAGTCGAAAAAAATGTGAAATGTTAGAAAGGTTAACAGAGGTTGAAAAATGTTGAAAAAGTCGAAAATATATGCAAAATGTTGAAAAAAGTTAAGAGAGGTTGAAAAACTCTAAAAAAGTTGAAACAACTTGAAACAATTCAAAATGGATGAAAAAGTCGAAAAAATAAAGAAACTAATGAAGAAAGATGAAAGAGGTTGAAAAAGTCGAACAAATACTTAAAGGATGTATTGGAAAAAGTTAAAGGGTTGAAAAATTTGAAAGAATATGGAAAATGTTGAAAAAAATCGAATAGAAATGAAAAATTTGAAAGGTGCCACGCCCACTTCACAAATTCCGCCCACTTTTGGTTCAATAAATTATATTCGTGATCGACATCCTCATGTTAAATTTTAGCACAATAACTTATGCTAAATAAATAAATTTTAGAGATGATGCCCCTAAAAGCAGTTATCAACACAAGCTCTACCACTTTACTGAAAAAACTCAATGAAGGACGTGGCACAGCCCACAATATTTATAAACGTTATATTTAGAGAACTAACAACGTAATCGTTATGAAATTTAACATATATATCAAAGTTTAATATTTGAAGAATATTTTGAAAAATTTTCAGGTAGAAATATTGAAAACTAAGGTAATGGCAGCATTTTTTTGGAAGCGTCTTAGAAAAAAGTAGAATTACGGTATCCACGATAAGTCGGTGCTGGATCATCTCAAATAAAAAAAAAAAAATTTCGTTAGATAATCAATTTTCCCAGGTAGCGCTGGAGGGTTTTCTTGAAATTTCAATTTTTAAATTTTCGGGAACACTTTGAAGTGAAAAACGCGATTTTTGCAAAAAAAGATAGTTTGTTATTATAAAATAATAAATAAATATTGACAAATTTGAAAAAAACTCTCCAGCGATACCTCGTAAATTATGTACAGAAATAGTGTTCAAAATTTCAAAAGAATCGATGCAGTAGTTTTGAAGATACGGTGGACACCGACTTTGAAAACGCGAGTGATTGGAAAAACGCTTTAAAGTTTTGAACGAGCACTGAGTCATGTATGAGGCACGGTTGCTTAAACTGCTGTATCTTCGTTGTTTTTGCTCCGATCCGTCTCAAATATTCACACAATATTCTTGGAAGGTGGTTTAGATAAAAAAGTGAAAAAAATACGTTAAACACGTTACCCTGCCCTTAAGGTAAAGATAACAAAAATTGGTGATTTTTAAAAAAAAATCGGTTCAAGGACACGCCTATCTTCTATACAAAGGTGAGATGAGGTTGTGACTTTTTCTTCAAATTTGGTATCAATTGTCATTGATTTGGCAATACTGATTTCAAAAATGTTATATATTTTGAGATAGTTTTAAAGTTATAAGGGAAAAACCAAAAAACGGTTGCCGTAAACAGTAACAATAGCGTCAGAGTCTTGAAATTTGGCACATACATTTTTTAGCTTAAAACAACAAAAACGCATAAATATGAATATAAATAAGGTCGGTTCACGTTCACGCCTACCGCCGTTACAGAAGTGGGATGTGGTTGAGACTTGTTCTTCAAAATGGGTATCGATTTTCAATAATTTGACAATGCTGATTTCAAAAATCTTTGAAATTGTGCGATATGTTTTATGTTTTCAAGTTATTAGAGAAAAATTAAAAACTCCATATAAAAACCAAATTTGAACAAGTTAAGGTGTTATCTTCATCCAGGCCGAAACTCACATACCCTACACTGCACTGAAAGTACCTTTTAAATAAATATTAAAAAGACGTAGAAGAGCTTGAAGAAGTTGAATAAGTCGAAAAAAAATGTGAAATGTTAGAAAGGTTGACAGAGGTTGAAAAATGTTGAAAAAGTCGAAAATATATGCAAAATGTTGAAAGGGGTTGAAAAATTCTAAGAAAGTTGAAAGAGGTTGATTGAGAGGGGTTGAAAAATTCTAAGAAAGTTGAAAGAGGTTGAAAAAATATGAAACAATCAAAATTGATGAAAAAGTCGAAAAAAATAAAGAAACTTATGAAGAAAGTTGAAAGAGGTTGAAAAAGTCGAACAAATTCAAATAGGATATATTGGAAAAAGTTGAAGGGTGAAAAAGTCAAAAATTATGGAAAAGGTTAAAAAAAAATTGAAAAGAAATGAAAAATTTATAATATGCCACGCCCATTTCTCGAATTCCGCCCACTTTTAGTTCAAGAAATTATATTAGTGATCGACATCCTCATATTAAATTTCAGCACAATAGCTTGTATAGTTGCGTTATATGCCGCAATTAAATTTAAAATTTAGGGCGGTGACACACCCACTGGTACAATTCAGTCCGGTTTTGATCCAAAAATAGCTTTCCATAAGCAAACACCTAACACCAAATTTTAGCATGATTGCTCACATATTTCGATAAATATGCCACTTACCGTATTTTATTTGAATTGGAGGTGCCACGCCCACAGGTTCGATTTCAGCCACTTTTGATTCATATATGCTCTATAGCAATTGAACCACTTACATTAAATTTCATAGCAATTGCTGCAATAGTTCACTTAAAACAGCGCTTACAAATTTATGTTCATATGGGAGGTGCCACGCCCACTGATGCAATCCCATCAAAATTCATTTATTTTCAAAGCTTATAGTAACTGACATCTATCCATCAAATTTTATGAAGATTACTCTTATAGCACACTGTCTATAACAATAAACGTTTTTTGCTTATATAGGAGGTGCCACGCCCACAGGTATTATTGGACCAAATTTTTGTAATAAGAGACCTTATAGCAAGTTTATCCACCTCATAAAATTTCATAGCGATTACGTTGTTAGTTCTCTTAATATAACGTTTACAAATATTGTGGGCCACGCCCTTCAACTAGTTTTTTCAGTAAAATGGCTGATCTTTTGTTGATGACTGCTTTCAGCGGCATCATCTCCAAAATTTTTATGAATTTGTACAAATTTCGAGATATACGGAATAAAAATTTTTAACAATTGAAAAGTGCCATGCCCACTTTTGATTCCGCCCACTTTTATCACAATTCAAGATATATTTAATATGTATCAGCCTACCAAATTTCATCGCAATATCTTGAACGGCTTACAAGATATGGTAGTATAAATGATAAAATTTAGGGCTGTGCCACGTCCCTCTATGATTCTTTGGAAACTTGGAACCTAGCCTTATCCTAATTTGGTTCACATGTGCACGAAATCACCAAGTTTCGTAAAAATCGCTGTAACTTTTTTCAAAATTGGCCTGGGTAAATATACATAGAGTATGGGCGGTAGGCGTGTTCGTAAACCGATTTCACCCATTTTCAATAGCAAGATGCCTGCAAAAAGGTGTGACCTGCGTGTGAAAGTTTTATTCAATTTGCTTTCTTGGGTTTCCCGTAAACCTGATTTTAACAGACGGACAGACAGACAGACGGACATCGCTTAATCGACTCAGGTGGTGACGCTGATCAAGAATATATATACCTTTCTTTACCTGCCACGCCCCCTTCGATGTGTTACAAACGGAGAGACAAAGTGAATATACCCTCGGTGTAGGGTATAAAAATAGATAAACACTAATGATTTTTTGAAATTTATTTTAATCGTATTCTTCATAAACTTGAAGCATTTCTTGTGCCTCGTGATAACTCTTTAAATTTTTTATCTCGCTTTATTCGGATTTGGCTGATGATATTTTATTTATCCCTGAAATCAGCTATTTTGAATATATGGATAACGACCCTTTAGTTTCGGTTAATGAGATACCTTTCTCTCCTGACCTCATAGAGAAATATATTTCATCTGTTGATGATGACTTCAACTCCGGCCTAATGGTATTCCTGCGACAGGCTTAGTTAACTGCAGCTCTGTGCTGAGTCAACCCCTCAGTTTTTTATTTAATAAATCAATTAGAGAAAGTTATTTTCCTAAATTTTGGAAAAATGCATACTACAGGCCCGTGGCTAAGTTATCATCAATACCGAACATTTTTGAACATATTATATACGATCAGGTTAAGGTGTGCTGTAGTGAAGTCATAAAAACTCGTCAGCATGGTTTTGTTAATGGCAGATCTACAGTTTCTAACCTCCTTGATTTCACTTCTTTTGCATTAAGCTCTTTAGACTCTGGTGGGCAAGTTGACTGCATCTACACTGACTTCAGTGAAGCATTTGACAAATTACCACATAATTTGATTTTGTTTAAGTTAAAGAAGCTGGGATTTCCTTTAAGTTTTGTCAGCTGGATTGAATCTTATTTATCTGATCGTACGTATCAAATAAAAATTCGGAGAATGTTTTCCTCCCCATTTAGCGCGACATCAGGTGTTCCACAAGGAAGCCACCTGGGGCCGCTCCTGTTCATTTAAGCAATTAATGACGTTACACATGTTATTAAAAACTCCCATCTGTTAGTATATGCAGATGACATGAAAACTTACAGGAACGTGAAGGGGGTTGGTGATACTATTCCACTTCAGTCTGACTTGAAACCCATTGAAGTTTGGTGTTCTAAGAATAATTTACATCTCAATCCTGATAAATGCCAAGCTATGATTTTTACCAGGAAGAAAACTCTTGTGGAATTTGATTATAAATTAAAAGATAAAAGTATTTGTCGTGTCGATGTAGTCAAAGACCTAGGTATACATTTTGATACTAAGTTGACTTTTAATGAGCATATTAATCAAATTTGTAAAAAATCCTCATCTCTGCTTGGCTTTATTAAGAGGTGGGCAAAATAATTTAGTAGCCCTTTAGTAACGGTGACTTTATATAATACAATAGTGCGTCTCACTTAGAGTCAGTGTTGCCACAGAGGAATTTATTTTCCTACCAAAACTTTCTCGAAAACCTTCCAAAATCGTTTGTAACCTACCAAAACTTTACACATTAAAAAAAATAACATTTTTGCAGCATTGAATGCGTTTATTAACATTTAATGCTGTTTAAAATACCTATGCTTGTATGTCGTATTTTTTTTAAAAAATGAAAGAAAGCGGTTCACGGTATTATTAAATGACTAGCATTACCCTGTGCGCATCGCCTCACCTCAACCGTGGTGTAGATTCGATGTGCGGTCTGAGTGAAAATTCTATTTAAAAATACTTTTGTATGAGGACCACCCTTAGTATGCACCCAAAATAAAATTTTTACAGCCTAAGCAGTGCCTCTTAATATAAAAACCATGTGATGTAAATTTCATGAGGATCGATTAAGCGATCTGCGAGAAAATGGTATTTAAAAATATTTTTGTCTGTTGGCCACCCTAAGTATGCACCCTAAATAAAATTTTTACCATAGAATCTGTGCCCCTTGACATAAAAGCCATACTGTGTAAATTTCATGAGAATTGATTTTCCTGTCTTTGAGAAAATGCTATTTTTAAAATATTTTGGTATGAGGGCCACCCTAAATAAACATTTTATAGCCTATGACACCCGCCTGATTAATACTAACATACTGTAAAAATTTCATCACGATCGGCTGGATAGTTTCCGCGTCAATAACAGACAGACAGACAAAAATTTAATTTTATATAATAGATATAAAGAGGACGAAAGGATTTCAAATAAACAACGTACGGTGGCAAACAAACGTTTAGCTCGAGAGACGAAAAATGGACCATCCGAGAAATTTTTAAAAATCCATTCATATCTACTCAAAAACTTACTGTAATGGTAAAAGTAATTTTTATTAAGAAGTCCATGCCGTTCGAAAAAATCTCCGGAAATAAAATTTTAATGGCCGAGTCGCACAGGATAAAACATGCATCAACAAAAAAATTTCGCTTGAATTTCGCAAAAGAGCACATTTTAATATATTCTCATTTTGGAGCATAGTTAACACACCCTAAGTGGTCGGGGCTCTGAAAAAGAGCCACATTTTGACCTGACAATAACCGTTTACCTACAGTCCGTTTTAAAAATGATATTTATTAAAGCCAACAAACTCAAATTTATTATTACGGAAATATTTTTTTTTATTATGTCATCTTATGTACATAAAAAAAGTTTAGTTCTTAGAACTTAAGAGCTTTTTTAGCGACCCGATTTTGATCACAGCTGTGATTAAAAAAATTATGTTATTAATAGTGTAACTTTTGTTTCTAATACTGCGGGTCTGAGCACACATGCAACAATTTAGATGTGTGATCAGTCACAACACTATTTCGTCACATTGTACATACATATGCGTATTCCCTAAACGTAATTTGTATGCAAGAAAACAGATACCATACCCACTTGTTGAAGATAGGGTTGGCAAAAGCTTATTTCCAGATGTGAATATTTGCTTCCTGATTCGAAAAACTACGAAAAAATTTCAATTTTCGATTTTCATAAAAATTTATCCTAAATCCTACCAAAATCAGGCTTAACCTACCAACCTACCAAGAGGAAAAAAACCTACCCGATTTGGTAGGAAACTACAAAAAACGGCAACGCTGCTTAGAGTATGCCAGCCAAGTATGATTACCTTTTTATAATATTCATATAAATAGAATTCAAAAAAATTTTATTCGTTTTGCTCTCAATGGCTTAAATTGGATTGACCCTTTAAACCTTCCTCCTTATGAGGATCGTTTAAAGTTACTACATATGCAGTCTTTGAACTCGCGTAGAAATATTGCAGATATACTTTATCTGCATCAACTTGTAACTGGGTCTCTTGCTGCACCAGAGCTTCTTAACTACATACATTTTAATAGTAATCGGAGGAGTACTCGTAACTCTTATCAATTATTTTATCAATCGGTTAGTAGAACTAATTAAATGGCTACAGCTCCTTTTAATCGTATGACAACTCTTACTAATAATTGTGAAGTTTATAAGATTAGCTTGTCAAAAGGTCAACTCAAGATTAGACTGAAAACTAACTGAAGCTAAATTTGCAGCTTAATGGTGGTGTGTATTTTTATGTTTGTGTTGTCCGAGCACAGCATGCTGGGTAAATTTTTTCTAACATTTATCCCTTAGACCATATGATTAAATCCATACTATTACATTCATGCAATATATACATATGACCTGAGTGGGTATGTTGAGAAAGTGCGATAAAGATAAGAAAAAATTATAAAAAAATAACAAATTAATGTGCATGATAATTTTTTCTGTTCCATTATTTGTTGAATAAGCTTTTAACTAGGTATAAAGCTTCATTGCTAAATAGCCAAGAAGGCTATAATAGCTGTAGTAGCTAAACTCTATTATTATTATTTGCTTTATATCCCTTAGATTTTTCTCATAACAAAGAAACCTTCAAAAAAATGATATTTAGTTATAATTTATAATGTTGCTTATTTATAATTTATTAATGCTAGTCTGTAAAGATTTTTTGACCATAGACTGAAATAAAATGAAATGAAAAGCCGTGCAAGATATTGTGATGAAATTTGGTAAACGGGTACATTTCAAATATATCTTGAATTATGATAAAAGTGGGCGGAATCGTAAAAGTGGGCGTGGCTCTTTTCAACAGCCAAAAATTTTGATTTCATATATCTCAAAAGTGGCTCAAACGATTTTCATAAAAATTTTAGAGATGATGCCACTAAAAGCCGTTATCAACACAAGCTCTGCCACTTTACTGAAAAAACTCAATGAAGGACAGCCCACAATATTTATAAACGTTATATTTGGAGAACTAACAACGTAATCGTTATGAAATTTAATAAGACATATACTTGCTAGAAAGTATATTTTTGCAGAAATTTGGCGCAATGGAGCATGTGGGCGTGGCATCTCCCATACAAGCAAAAAACGTTTACTGTTATAGATAGTGTGCTATGAGAGTAATCTTCATAAAATTTGGCTTAGAGGTGTCGGCTACTATCGGCTCTGAAATTAAATGAGAATTAACAGGATTGCAGTAGTGGGCGTGGCACCTCCTATATTACCGTAAAGTTGCAATCGCTGTATTGCTTACTAAAAGGTATACCTGAATCGAAAGTGGGCGAAATAGCACGAGTAGGCGTGGCACTCCCCATACAAGTAAAATTCCTTAAGTGGCATATCTTTCGAAATATGTGATCAATCAGACTAAAATTTGGTGAAAGAGTGTTGCTTATAAAAAGCTATTTCTGGATAAAAATCGAACTATTATACACCAGTAGGTGTGTTACCGCCCTAAATTTTAAGACTAATTACGGCATATATCGCAAATTGTACAACCTATTGGGCTAAGATTTGGTATGTGGATGTCAATGACGAATATAATTTAGTAACCCAAAAGTAGGCGAAATTGGAGAAGTGGGCGTGGCACATTTAATTTTCTTAGTTTATATAATATTTTCCATATTCTTTTGAATTTATCAACCTTTTAACTTTTTCCAATATATTCCATATGTATTCGTTTGACTTTTTCAACCTCTTTCTCTTTTTTTTTATTATTTTCTTTATTTTTAAGACTTTTTCAGCGATGTTGAATTGTTTTATCATTTCTTAAACTCTTTCAACTGTTTTGGAAATTTTTAAGCATTTTCAAGCAATTTTTTTCGACATTTTGAATTTCTTTCAACTTTCTTCATTGGTTTCCATATTTTATCGATTTTTTCAGTCTTTTACAACATTTTTCATCCCCTAAACCTTTTTTACATTTCACATTATTTTCGACTTATTCTTCCTCAACGTCTTTTAACATTTATTTAAAAGGGACTTTCAGTGCAGTGTAGGGTATGTGAGTTTCGGCCTGGCCAAAGATAACACCTTAACTTGTTAATATTTGTTTTATATGTAAAATAATTCATTCAATTTCTAATAAATAAAGATGAATTCATTGCATATAAAACTAGATTTGTACATATACACACAAACGCATACAAAACACGATCCTTTGCAAAATCCAATATAAACGAAAATAGAAATGAGTTGGCCAATTTTAGTTTCGCTTCCTTTCTCAAACAGAATAAATGTATTTACTCTCTTGCATGTGGACTGTAATTTTTCTCATTGATATTAAAATCATACCCATTTTTCAGACGCATAAATGTTGCAAGAGAGCGAGTACGAGTACTTCTCTTTATATATTTATTCTCTTTGCTCGTTGTCAATCATAAATTATGATTCATAATGTATGTATGTATGCAAGTTTTTTTTTTAGCATATGTAATTTTGTTCGCTGTTCGCTTGGACTTCTTTGTTTATGTGATTCTGTTTTCAATCGTGTTGCAGAAGATGACCAGTAAATGGTCCAAATGCATCCAAATTTAATTAATAAATATATAAAATTAAAGTTTTTTAAAAATTTCTGCAAAATCAAAATGAGGTGTTTTATGATTTCGCATAGTAAGAGAAAGATTTTGCGGCTGGTTCGTGTTTAAATCAAAAGTAAAAAGAGGTTGAAAATGTTGAAATAACTGGAAAGACGTTGAATAAGTCGGTAAAATATCGTAAATGTTGAAAAAATTTGAAAGGTGACGTCCATAAGAAGTTGTTTTTTTTTTAAAATTCGGACCTCCCCCTCCCCTTGATGAGATTTGTCGAGCTCTGGAGGGACACCATCCCCTCCCTTCCGTGAGACTTGCCTTATAATTTTTAGATGTAATCTGCTATTATAATGTATACATTCTGCATTAAACAGTTGACGTGAGATATTCGTTGATCCCGCCCCTCCCCCTTGGTGAGATTTTGCGAGACTTTGCCGGACCCTCTCCCCCCTATTCTGACTCACGTAATTTATGGACGGCCCCAAAGAGGTTGAAAAACTGGAATTATTTTTATAAATAAAAAAAATTTTGATCGCTGCAAAAAAAAGGCTAAAGTTCAATAATCATTTAATTATTAATATTTATTAAGAAAGCCAATAAAACAAACCAAAAATTTCTAAAATTACGGAGAACACGCCGAAACCTCAAAATCTGCGATGCACCAGGATCGCATAATTTTGAACACGTAATGTCTCACAGCCAATAGATGTGCATTACAACCAGTGTTGCCACTGACAAATTTATTTTCCTACCAAAATTTTCTCGAAAACCTACCAAAATCGTTTGTAACCTACCAAAACTTTACAAATTAAAAAAAAAACTTTTTTGCAGCATTGAATTCGTTTATTAAAATTTAATGCTGTTTAAAATACATATTCTTGTATGTCGTCGTTTAAAATTTGTGCGGTTAAATATAGCACAAATTTTGTGTTGCAAAATCGTGTAGAATGGTTCACATCAAAAGTCGGGCAAGTGTGCGCAAAAAGTTACCACATGACACATGCAGCGTACAATTAAGCGATGAACGTTAGAAGAAAGTAAAATAGTAATGGGTCAGAATACGCGAAACCGACATGTCTGAAATGTTTTTTAAAGTTTTTTATATAAATCAGTAGCTGCAAGTGGTAGAAAATATTGTACGGAAAAATTTTTCAAAAAAAATTGTTGCAATAATTATTGCCAGTCAAAGTTTTCATTAAACTTTTTTTTAAAATGCTATAAGTTTTGAACTGCTTGACTGATCGTGACGAAATTTTTTAGTTTCTGTAGATAATAAGTTGAACTTATGTATTAAAAAAAAAAAGTTGCAAAAATTTTGCATTTTTGTTGTTAATTAGCAATTTTTCTATCAACAATTGAATTTGAATGACTTGCTCCGCCTCGAAAATATCTGAAAAAAAATTACAGAGATGCATTGAACCCTTCCAAATTAGAATTCGTCAAAAAAATCGTGGAGCCTCAATTAGTTTTGACGCTATAAATATTATAGTGGTACCGGGCGGACGAAAAATGCATAAAAATTTTATTGTTTTTCAAAAAAATCAATAACACTAGTTTACAAGAAAAAGGATCGGGTTTCTCATAGACTTTTTTCTATGTATTTTGGGGCGTAGTTTCCAAAAATGGCAACCATTTTTTTTTCTTAAGAATCGTTTTCGATATATCCCCAAAAAACCCCTTTTTCGGCCCTTTTTTCATTTATTTGGCTATATCTCGTTTAATTTTTTTTTCGAATCAAAAAAGCTTTTCAGCACTCCAAAGATATTTTCTCTCCCTTTCTAACGGTATGCTGTTTCCTTGAATCAAATAAGATTTGATGAAGTTACAAGCACTCAAAGTCCAAAAAAACTGAGTTTTTTAAAAATCACTAAATTTCGATTGCTTCATTTGAATGAAAATTTTTTTCTTTTTGATATTTTTAGAATAAAAAATGAAAGACTATTCTTTTGCAAATATTTTAAGGATAATTTTGTGGATATCGGACAAAAAATGTAGAAGTTATTTGAGAAAACAGTAAACAACTTGCAACAAAATTTAACGAAAATACATTGGTTTTTTATTTAATGGCTGAGTAACACAGGATAAGCCATGCATCAACAAAACAATTTCGCAAAAGAGCACATTTTAAAATATTCTCCTTTTGGAGCATGGTAAACACACCTTAAGTGGTCGGGGTTCTGAAAAAGAACCATATTTAAGCCTGAAAATAACCGTATACATAAAGTCCGTTTTTAAAATGCTATTTATTAAAGCCCACAATTCAAATTTATTATTACGGAAACGGAAATAATTTTTTTTATTATGTCATCTTATGTACATAAAAAAATTTTAGTTTTTAGAACTTAAAACCTTTTTTAGCGACCCGATTTTGATCACAGCTGCGATCACAAAAATTATGTTATTAATAGCGCTAGTAACTTTTGTTTCTAATACGCCGGGTCTGAGCACACATGCAAAAATTTAGATGTGCGATCAGTCGCAACACTATTTCGTCACATTGTACATACATATGCATATTCCCTAAACGTAATTTGTATGCAAGAAAACAGAGACCATACCCACTTGTTGAAGATAGGGTTGGCAAAAGCTTATTTGCAGATGTAAATATTTGCTTCCTGATTCGAAAAACTTCACGAAAAAATTTCAATTTTCGATTTTCATAAAAATTTATCCTAAATCCTACCAAAATCAGATTTAACCTACCAACCTACCAAGAGGAAAAAAACCTACCCGATTTGGTAGGAAACTACCAAAAACGGCAACGCTGATTACAACATAAACAAATAATTTAAGAAATTACGATAACAAAGGAGAACTACGGTTTAATCCACTCACGTGGCGTCTTGCTTTAATGATGTAAACAAAACAAAGAAAACGGTAGAGCTAATTGAAAAATTCAACGCAATGGTGTGATCTTAAAAACTCACTTAAAATTTAACCACATTTGCTTGAAATTAAAAATTACCTTTTCGATTAATTTTCATTAATATGGCGAGTGCAATTTGAGTGCTGACGTAGACATCAACCAAAAATATACTGATGAGATTTTAAGAATCGAAACATATGTCTATATTCTAGAGTTGTTGTTGTTTTTTTCCTTTGTTATCAAAGTTTGTTTAATACATAAAGCATTGTATCAACTTGTAAAAATTTTACATAAAAAATGTTGATCGCTGCGAAAAATGGCTTAAGTTCAATAATCATTTAATTATTAATATTTTTATAAATAGTTTTCTTAATCCCTCAATTTTAACAAAAAAACAAAACTCCAAATTTTTCGTTTTTATAAGAACTAAAAAGGATATTTATGGAAGAATGAGAAAATATTGAACCCAGCTGTTGCGATAAACTTGTTCAAAGCATGCCAAAAAAACTAAACATAATAATTAAAAATAAAGGAATGCATACTAAATATTAAACTCATATAAATGTAGTAGATTTTCTAAAGTGTACGACTTTGGCTTTGACGCTACTCGTTTTGCACGCTTTCGATCTTACACGGTTTTTAAAATTAAAACTACAAAAAAAAAGAAGTTAAGGTGTTATCTTCGGCCAGGCCGAAACTCACATACCCTACACTGCATTGAAAGTCGCTTTTAAATAAGTATTAAAAGACGTTGAAGTGGTTGAATAAGTCGAAAAAAATTTGAAATGTAAAAAAGGTTGGAAGAAGTTGAAACAGTTGTAAAAGACTGCAAAAGGCGAAAAAATCTGGAAACCATTGAAGAAAGTTGCAAGAAATTTAAAATGTCGAAAAATATGAAGAATATTGAAAAATACATAAAAATGTCAAAATAATATGAAAGTGTTCAAAAAAGTTGAAAGAGATTAAGTAAAGATAAAACAATTCAAAATCGCTGAAAAAGTCTTAAAAATAAAGAAAATAATGAAGAAAAATGAAAGAGGTTGAAAAAGTCAAACGAATACATATGGGATATATTGGAAAAAGTTAAAAGGTTGATAGAGTCAAAAGAATATTGTAAACAAATCGGATAAAAACTAAGAAATTTAAATGTGCCACGCCCACTTCTCCAATTCCGGCTTCTTTTGAGTTACTAAATTATATTCGTCATTGGCATCCACATACCAAATCTTAGCCCAATAGGTTGTATAGTTTGCGATTAGTGGTGGCAATCCCGGAGCTTTTTGAGTTTTGGGATTTTCGGGATCGAAGTTTCCAATTCCGGGATCCCGCGATCAGTCCTGGGATTGATAGTTCTAGTAAATGCATACAAAACTACAAGAAAAAAAAAAAACGAGAAGCTTATACTATTGTATATATAAAATTAAAATTGCTTTATTTCACAGCGTATCAAAGAAGAATAAGAACGCAAAATAATAGGAAAAATTATTGCTTAAAAATTGACTTAGAACACTTCGAGTGTTAGTACATCTAAATCACATTTACTACTTAAGTTTGACTAGTAGAAGATAGTCACTATTAAAAGGAGATGATAGAGGATAATCAAGCATTTATGACCAAACTATCAATTTTATTTTTACATTTAAAAATTCGTCTGCCACACTTTGTACTTGATTAATACTTTATCATCTTTTCAAATGTGACGGTGATGGCATTTAGTGGCACCGAATGACTCGCTCTCAGTAGACGCACCCATAAGGCCCAACTAAACCATGCATCGCCTAGCGTAACCTACTGTCAAATTTGAACGAAAAGCCTTCTCAGAGAAGACTTTTTAGTGGCTATGTTGTACTTCGTTGAACTTAAGAAGCGATGTAGCCATAGTTGCAAGCGTGTGAAATATTCCCACAATTGCATAAATTTTATTTCTTATATTTCCTAAATAAATTGAATTCATTCATAAAATGTTATTCAATGACATTTATTTAAATACTTAAAGCAATAAATATGTAATCCAGATACTGTTTTTACTAATTTTAAGAAAAAAATAAGAAAACAAAATTGCTCATTTTTTACTATGCGTGCAGATTGTGGGGAAAAGTATAGGCAAATGCAGCGCGTGGCATCACTGAATTGTCAATAAAACTGTTGTATGTATTGTGTGTGTGTACATTAAAATGCATATTTCTGCAACTTCACTCCAAGCTCTTTCCTTTACATTTCGATTTCAATAAAATGCGTTTATTTTACTGTTTAATTATCTTCTTTTTCACATTTTCTATTAATTTCAAAACAAAAGTATTTTCCACTTCAAGTTCCATTGCAAACATTTTTTCTTATGTATACAATGCATAAACAGCTGATTCCGTACAGAAAGTGCGTTCAGTTTCGCTCTTTCCTTAAGCAAATGACATTTGTGGAAATTGAACGAAACTTTTTGTTAAGTACGTTGTAGTTTTGATATACGATTTGTTCCATTGCAAACATTTTTTCTTATGTATACAATGCATAAACAGCTGATTCCGTACAGAAAGTGCGTTCAGTTTCACTCTTTCCTTAAGCAAATGACATTTGTGGAAATTGAACGAAACTTTTTGTTAAGTACGTTGTAGTTTTGATATACGATTTGTGTGTATTCGCACACTTGCATAAGTTGACTGCAGTCAAAGCGTGCATGGTTTAGTTGGCCCTATAAGTGTGCTTCATTTAAGTTGTTATTTTTCTATTGTATTTTTAGTATTTCCGTTATTGATAAAAATAATTTTAGTCTAAATTTCACATTTTATCATTTTTCTCCTGAACTATCAATTTTCAATACAAATCGCACTTAGTAAAAAACTCTTAAAATTAGTCAAAGTATTGAAAAAGATAATTTTTTTGGCTAAGTGACATTTTTTTTAAGAAAATCTTAAACAAAAAATTGCTCCAATAAAAAAAATATTTTTACTCAATTTAATAGTCCGGGAGCTAGCAACATCAGAAATGCGCCAATTTTCTCGTGAATGAAAGTTGATAGGAAGTATCAATTTCATTATGTTCATAACGAAAACCGACCACTTACAGCGCACCACGAGACCTTTCGCAGTCTGCAGGGTTGACAACATGCAATAAAAAGTTCAAATTTGACTTATTTTCTCGTCGTTAATATTTTGAGGGGTTGTCAATTGACACCTGAAGATGCCAAAAAATGACCACTTACAAGTGCTCAGCGGTACAATGGACCGCTTACAAGCGCGCGAAAATGCAAAAAAAATTTGAAAATTTGACTTATTTTCTCGTTATTGGTATTTCAAGGGGTTGTCAATTGACACCTGGAGATGCCAAAAAATGACCACTTACAAGTGTTCAGCGGGACAATGGACCGCTTACAAGCGCGCGAAAGTGCAAAAAAATTTGAAAATTTGACTTCTTCGCGCGCTTGTAAGCGGTCCATTGTCCCGCTGAGCACTTGTAAGTGGTAATTTTTTGGCATCTCCAGGTGTCAATTTACAACCCCTTGAAATATCAATGACGAGAAAATAAGTTAAATTTTCAAATTTTTTTGCATTTTCGCGCGCTTGTAAGCGGTCCATTGTCCCGCTGAGCACTTGTAAGTGGTAATTTTTTGGCATCTTCAGGTGTCAATTGACAACCCCTCAAAATATTAACGACGAGAAAATAAGTAAAATTTCTACTTTTTATTGTTGCGCTTGTAAGCGGTCCATTGTCACGCTGAGCACTTGTAAGTGGTAATTTTTTGGCATCTTCAGGTGTCAATTGACAACCCCTCAAAATATTAACGACGAGTAAATAAGTCAAATTTCTACTTTTTATTGCATGTTGTCAACGCTCTCAATAAGCATTGTCCCGCTAACTGGTTGTAAGTGGTCGATTTTTGGTAACTCCATGATTCATTCAAAGACAAAGGAAAATTTCATTGACGAGAAAATGAGTCACTCAAAAATGTCGCTAGCTCCCGGACTATAAGGTTCAGACACAAAGTGCATTTTCAGGTTGATGCAATAATGTTTAATGCAAATCAAATGTATTGAAAACAATTATTTTGCAGATTTTGTACTTAAATATGTCATATAAAAGAATATTTATTATGTAATATAAAATTTTTTTCTAATCCCGAAAATCCCGGGATTGTCTCTTTATAATCCCGGGATTACTCAAGCCTATATATAGAGCAAATCCCGGGATCCCGGGATTGCCACCCCTATTTGCGATGTATGCCGCAATTAGTCTTAAAATTTAGGGCGGTAACACACCCACTGGTGTAATATGGTCGGATTTTTATCCAGAAATAGCTTGTTATACATAATTATATTATTCTTATAATTATGTATTTCTACTTAATTATATATCTGGCAACACTTCAGACGTACACATTCTCTACTGTCATAAACTAAAACAAAATTTTTTTTATTTATACATATGAAGTCATGAATCATGATATGAAGTACATCATTTCTTTTTTTTATGAAATAGATTTTTTATGTCTTTTTTTTTTCATTTTGCAAATAAATTTAACTATTTTTATGTTTTCTATGACTAATGATATTTTTATATTTTATTAAGTGTGCTAAAAAAGCTTATTTATATTCGTTTTCGTTTTACACGGCTTTTCGTGGCAGGTATGGAAAATTATATTTATTCTTGATCACCGTCACCACTTGAGTTGATTTAGCGATGTCCGTCTGTCTGAATGTTGAAATCAGGTTTTCGGGAAAACCAGAAAGCTAATTGAATGAAACTTTCACACACAGGTCACATCTTCTTGCAGGCGTCTTGCTATTGATAATGGGCGAAATCGGTCCACGGACACGCCTACCGCCCATACTCTATTTATATTTACCCAGTCCAATTTTGGAAAAAAATGCAGCGATTTTGATGCAAATTGGTGATTTGATGCACATGTCAACAAGATTAGGATTAGGCTAGGTTTCAAGTTTTCAAAGCTTCCTATAGGGGCGTGGTACAGCTCTAAACTTTGACCTTTATAACACCATATTTCGTAAGCCGTGAAAGATAATCCGATGAAATTTGGTAAACTGGTGCATTTCAAATATATCTTGAATTGTGATAAAAGTGGGCGGTGATCAAAAAAATGGGCGTGGCACTTTTTAACAGTTAAAAATTTTGGTTCCGTATATCTCAAAATTGGCATAAACGATTTTCATTAAAATTTTGGTGATGGTGTCGCTGAAAACCGTCATCAATACAAGCTCTGCCACTTTACAGACAAAACTCGTTGAAGGGCGTGGCACAGCGCACAATATTTCTAAACTTTGTATTAAGAGAACTAACAACGTAATCGTTTTGAAATTTAATAAGGCAGATGTACTTGCTAGAAGGTATGTTTTTGCAAAATTTGGCGCAATGGTGCATATGGGCGTGGCACCTCCCATACAAGCAAAAACGTTTAATGTTATAGATAGTGTGTTATAAGTACGGTGACCATCCGTTCTGTTTTTAGCAGAACAGTTCTGTTTTTAAGGCGCTTGTTCTGCGTATTTTTTTTTTAATGGAAAATTACAAAAATGTTCTGGTTTTCGCAAATGTTCTGTTTTCATGCGCCACGCAAATCTACTATTTACTAATCTACATTAACTATAAATCTATTTCTACTAACGGCAACCCTTTGCTGATCGATATGTAAGTTGTTATCGATATCAATTAGCAATCCCTATTAAAAAGCTGATTATGCAATGTAATTACCGTTCTGCTAAGTTTGTCGGTTTGGATTTGAATTCAAATTTTCGCTGAACGCAGAGATGAAATTTTTTTACTTTTCATAATCAAGAAAATAATTTCGGATAGGCGGAGACCACGTTGTAGAAAAGTCGAGTGTATAAGATGACAGGATGGAATGTACGGGAAACATAGAGAGCCATTTTGGTGAAGCAACGAACCAGGTTTGCCTTGCCAAAGCCTGTCCCAATGCCCGAATCCTAGTCAATTTTATTGTCTTAATTTAATTTAATAAAAATTGGCCCTAAAAACTGGTGGCTATCCATGTTTAAGAACGGATTCGACCAGGCAACCCTATATATTCTATTTAGGCTCTTCGAGCTCAGTTGTTTGGCACACATTTCAAACATTAATATATATTACTAGCGGACCCTCGCTTGCTTCGCTACGCGTGCGAAAATAATATTCTTAGTTGTCTAAAGAAAAAATTTGTCGACTGGCCGAACAGTTAAAATGCTTTTTTTTCAAAAATTAAAAAATTGTTTTATTACTTTTTTAAAATGAGTTTATTGTAATTCTTTTCGATAAATAATAATTTTTTTTTTCCATCTGTTGCGCAATGCTGATGGTTGCCTACTCGTGAGCATCCAACATAAAGCTGTCCGCGTGATTAAACTTGATACTCCAAGTTGATAACGCAGGTTTCCAAAGATTGACCTTGCGCCTTATTGATGGTGATCGCAAAAGCAAGACGAACATGAAATTGAAGGCGAAAATGGAAAATCGGTAGGAATCATAGGAATTCGGGGAATCAAAATCGCCTTTGTATTTATCTTTCAAAATAGTTGCTTCGATGACATTGTTCATTAGTTTTTTCACGGCAAGTTTGGTGTCATTACAAAGTCGTGGTTGGCTTATATTGCGAAGCATAATAATTGGTGCACCAACTTTGAGTTGTAGATTGTATGGTGACAGTCCTGGCAAATCAAGTGAATTCAAAAATTAATAACCGCAATTTGTCGTCCTATCTAACTACATAAGTGCGCAATGTCAACTTCGAAAAGAAAATGTAAATCGTCAACATACAGAAAGTTGCATACAACAACCGTTATCCACTCGTCCCTCATACTTTTCGAAAACACAATTTTTACAAAGTGCAAAGTGTTAACTGCATAAAAATTTAGAATCTTCTACGTAAAGAAAAATATCGAAATATTTGCTTTTCACATGTTTTGTTGTTTTCTAAACTTTACTTGGAAAAAACTTACTTCAAATAAAGCAAATTCGCAACTGGAATGGAATAAATAGCGCGCAGTGAGTCAACACAATGAATGGATGGCATTTAATTTTCTCATATTGGTTGGTACCGCCTATTTCTTCATTGAAACTTACTTTAGACCGTATCCTTTATATATGTATGTGTGTACCAAGTCCCAGTCGTCTGCGTCTAATAGTTGATGAGATGTGATGAATTTGATTTTTCTCTTATGTGGGAGGGCGTGGCATCGCCTATTTCTTTCAAAATAAACTATGCTAAGAACTTCCGACAAACCATATGAAACATATGTACAAAATTTTATACATCTGCATCAGGTGCTGAGGTACATATAACGAATTTTACTTTTTCACATATGGGGGCGAGGTACCGCCTATTTTTTCATTAAAACTTATTTTAACCCGTATCTTTTATATATGTAACAAGTCCCATTCATCTGCGTCTAATAGTTGATGAGATATGATGATTTGATTTTTCTCTTATATGGGGGGCGTGGTTTCGCCTTGTTGTTGCAAACAAAATTATGCTAAGAACTTTCCATAAACCATAAGAAACATGTGATATGTACACAATTTTATTCATCTGCGTCAAATACGAGTAGGTACTGAGATTTAACAAATTTTGTTTTTTTTTCTCTTATTTTGGGGAGGCGTGGTACCGCCTATTTGTTCATTGAAGATTACTTAAGCTTGTATTTTTTATATTTGTGACAAGTTCCATTCATATGCGTCCAAAAGTTAATGAGATATGATGAATTTGAATTTTCTCTTACGTGGAGGGGCGTGGCTTCGCCTATTTGTTCCGAACTAAACTATGCTAAGAACTTTCCAAGAACCATAAAAAACTTATGTACACAATTTTATTCATCTGCGTCAAATAGGTGCTGAGATATAATAAATTTTAGTTTTTTCTCTTACGGGAGGCGTGGTAACGCCCATTTTTTCATTGAAAATTTCCTTAGGTCGTATTTTTTATATTTGTACCAAGTTTCATTCATATGCGTCCAATATTGAATGAGATATCATGAATTTAAAATTTCTCTTATATGGGGGGCGTGGCATCGCCTTTTTTTCCAAACCAAACTATGCCTATAACCTTCCGCAGACTAAAAGAAACAAAAGAAACATTTTAAAAAAAATTATGAAAATCCGTCGAGTGGTTCGCAAGTTTAGGTGCGACAGACGAACGGCGTTCAGAGAAGAAATTAAAAATTGACCCAAAAAACCGGTCGTAACCCATGTTGGGGACAGGATACAACAACTCAACTCTTGATATCAAAAAGTTTTTATAATAATTGCATTGATTATCTACATCAGTGGGATTTTGCATTTAAATAGGTTGAAGTGATGGAACGGATACTGCTGCGTACAATGCATCTTGGGATAACGTTGAAAGAAATTTGACATATATTATGGGAAAGAGGAGCCGAATTGAAATTAATTACAGCGAACTATTTCATGAGCTTTCGTGTGTTAAAAATTATGTGACTTGTGATAAACTAAAGGAATGGGTAGTTGGTGGAAAGCTAGTCGAGAATAAATGGGTTGAAATATTTCAACATTTAAAAAAAAAATTTGTACCTTGTCAAAATATTTTAAATATAGTAAAAATTAATTTGTGTTTACCGGGTTGAAATGCCTCCACCGAAAGGGTTTCGAAAAATGACATATAAAAATTGAGATTTAGAGTTTAAGGAATAATTACAAAGTCAGGAAAACATGATTAAAAAAAACTATAACTCAAAAATACCAATGATTTGCATTTGTTGCATATATTTTTGTTACACTATTCTTTATTAAAATCAAAGCCAATGAAATTTGATTTATATGTCATTTTATTGAGCTTTACTGTTCCATATGTTTGTGTGTCAACACCAAAGAAATTACAACTTAAAAAGATAAATAAAAAGGAAAAATGGGCTAAAGCTAGTTATACTAGTTTCATCCTCTGCTAAGAGGATTCATCAGTAACTTCTAAGCCAATTAGTAAGAGTGTGCAAGCCTACTATGTTAATTTTTCTGCATAGATCTGTTTAGAACCCAAGCAAAAACTTAAACAAAGAAAGCAATAAACTCTTTTTTTCCGTTTTGTTTATCTATGTTATTGTAACTCCCCTGATATTACACGATTTCTTACATGCGCTTCGTCGCAAGCTGGATTGGCGAGTCAAAACGAAGTAGTAAGAGCAAGTAGTGTAATAATTCGGCAGGCTCACCGGTAGGTAATTTCTTTGTGGTTTTATTTGAACAGAAAATGATTTAAATATGTACATATGTCATTTTATTGAGCTTTACTGTTCCATATGTTTGTGTGTCAACACCAAAGAAATTACAACTTAAAAAGATAAATAAAAAGCAAAAATGGGCTAAAGCTAGTTATACTAGTTTCATCCTCTGCTAAGAGGATTCATCAGTAACTTCTAAGCCAATTAGTAAGAGTGTGCAAGCCTACTATGTTAATTTTTCTGCATAGATCTGTTTAGAACCCAAGCAAAAACTTAAACAAAGAAAGCAATAAACTCTTTTTTTCCGTTTTGTTTATCTTTGTTATTGTAACTCCCCTGATATTACACGATTTCTTACATGCGCTTCGTCGCAAGCTGGATTGGCGAGTCAAAACGAAGTAGTAAGAGCAAGTAGTGTAATAATTCGGCAGGCTCACCGGTAGGTAATTTCTTTGTGGTTTTATTTGAACAGAAAATGATTTAAATATGTACATATGTCATTTTATTGAGCTTTACTGTTCCATATGTTTGTGTGTCAACACCAAAGAAATTACAACTTAAAAAGATAAATAAAAAGGAAAAATGGGCTAAAGCTAGTTATACTAGTTTCATCCTCTGCTAAGAGGATTCATCAGTAACTTCTAAGCCAATTAGTAAGAGTGTGCAAGCCTACTATGTTCATTTTTCTGCATAGATCTGTTTAGAACCCAAGCAAAAACTTAAACAAAGAAAGCAATAAACTCTTTTTTTCCGTTTTGTTTATCTTTGTTATTGTAACTCCCCTGATATTACACGATTTCTTACATGCGCTTCGTCGCAAGCTGGATTGGCGAGTCAAAACGAAGTAGTAAGAGCAAGTAGTGTAATAATTCGGCAGGCTCGCCGGTAGGTAATTTCTTTGTGGTTTTATTTGAACAGAAAATGATTTAAATATGTACATATGTCATTTTATTGAGCTTTACTGTTCCATATGTTTGTGTGTCAACACCAAAGAAATTTGATTTATTTTTTTTTTTTTTTTTTTGAATTTTTGATACTTTCTATACAAAAAAATACGTTTCTACAAATACAATTTTTGTTCTGTTTTTTCAATTTAAACTTATGGTCACCGTAGTTATAGGAGTAATTCTCATAAAATTTGATTTAGATGTGTCGGCTGCTATGGGATTTGAAATTAAATGAAAATTGACGGTTTTGCGGTAGTGGGCGTGGCACCTCCTATATAACCATAAAGTTGTAATCGCTATATTAATTTAACTATTGCAACAATTTATATGAAATTTAATTTAGGTGGTATACTTGCTGTAAGATGTACCTAAATCAAAAGTGGGCGAAATAGCATGAGTAGGCGTGGCACTTCCCACACAAGTAAAATACCTTAAGTGGCATATCTACCGAAATATGTGATCAATCATACTAAAATTTGGTGAGAGAGTGTTGCTTATAGAAAGCCATTTCTGGATAAAAATCGGTTAAACACTGAAGCTCAAAAATAATCGTGTGGGGCTACTTTTCTTACTATGGCGTTGGTCCTATTTATAAGATTCATTATGGATCAGGGTATTTACGTCGAAAAAGTTCCAAACGTAATGTTACTCTACACTAGGGAAGACTTAAGTCATAATTTATCTGTATAGCCGATTTACTTGGATCCTTTTCTGATGACACCACAATTTCGCCATCGACTTGTGGCGATGCCAGACAAGTCTTATATTCATTTAAGAAAAATATCTACTCCTTCCTCTTTTCTTCGTTAAAATTGATCTCACTAATTAATTTAATAAATATAAACCTTAAATTTGTTTTTTTAATTACTGTATATATCTTAAATATTATTATTTATATGAATATTAAAGTCGTTTTGAAAATTGCCCAAGTTAGCCAAAACGGAAAAATATGTCCCGTTCGAATGGATTATTATGTCTTGTAAGAAAAAAAGTATATAAGATTTTTCAATCAAACAAAATCTATTAAAAAGTTCCATTATTCCACAACATTTTAAAACTATTCGCATTAAAAAATGTTGGCAGGATTCGCTGACTTCTGCTTTTCTATAGATGGCCATGAAAAACACTTCCGTTTTTTGTCCCGTTCGAATGGCTCTTTAATTGCCTCTAACTTTTAACCAGTACTACGTCTGGCGTCAAATTTACCACTCAATATAGTACTATCAAAGGGCTATTCCTTGAATTTACTTACTTACTTACTTGGGTGGCCATAACAACCCGTTAACGGGTTACGGCTGACCTCAAAAGCTCTCTCCAGGCGCCTCTGCTTTGCGCGCGCCTTCTCCAATCATTCACACCAAGCGTGGATAGGGTTTCCTCGGCTTGGTCTTTCCATCGGAGGCATGGTCTTCCTCTTCGTCGTCGCCCAGCGGCTTCCGCATCAAACACCTTTTTCGCCGGAGCTTCTTCGTCCATACGCACAACATGTCCCAGCCAGCGCAGACGTTGGATAGTGATGCGCTTGACTATGTCAATGTCAGCGTATAGCTCGTACAGTTCGTGGTTCATTCGAATACGGTAGTCGTCGCCGACGTGAACAGGACCGAAGATTTTGCGAAGAATTTTTCTCTCAAACATTATTGATTTATTGCTCATTTATTTATGTCAAATATAAAGCAGTCTACTCACAAATTTCGGAGAAACTTTCAAATGAAATTTACTCTCTGAACATGTTGTCCAAAAATGGTAACACGAGTTACCAACACAATTTATTATTTTACTGGATAAATAAGGTAATAAAATTCCTTACAACTCTTGTTAAGACAGGTTTTGGTTTGAATATACAGGTTACGAGACAAAAGCTAACACATTTGAAAAAATTGATTTTCTTAAAATTTGTATCAAATTAAAAACAACTTTAAAAATATAAATAGTTAAAAATACATCAATTTAGCTCTTTAATTACAAATAAAAAACTCTAAAAAAGAAAATAATACCAAGTTTTTGAAAATCTGTTCGTTCATAAATGCCAAAGTTATATCCAATTTAGTATAAATTATCATAATTTCATTTTACCAATTTTTCAATTTTTTCTTATTTATAGGCTATTAGTCCAGTAGAATTAGTCGTGACAATGAAAAGACAAAATAATTCGTTACCGCACTCTGACAGCGGAACATTGTTGAAGAAGCTCTTGTAAAAGAGGACAAAATAAATCGAACCGACAGCAGCTATCCGGGGTGGAATGGGGTGCATTTTTAGAGGTCGAACAGAGATTTTGACGATTTTTGGCTAAATTGTGCATCCTATCAAAAAAAGTTTGAGGTAAAAGTTGTAGAAAATAAAAAGATCTACAACTTTTGCATTAATCATTTTCACCTTAACCTAAAAATTTTTCGAAAAATTGCTGAAAACCGGGTTTTTGGCTTTTAATTTATTTCTTTGACAAAAAAGTTTCTACAAAGCTGAAACTTGGGCAAAAGATACTTTTTAGTATTACACAAAGGCAGTAATTTTTTCAGACGGAAATATTCTGAGTTAGTTGTTAAATTCAATTTTTAAACCAAAAAAAAACGAAATTTTCAACTGCGATTCCTCTTAAAACTACACGTCGTAATGAGTTTTATTTTGCTCACTTACTCGCTGTTATGTCTTCTTTCGATAAATGGTAAAAAAAAGGTATACGGCAATGGAAAAATGACCGAAAAATTGAAAATCTGTGGTCTCTCCGCGAGTAGAGCTTTGGTGTTTCTTGTATAACAGCTCAAATCCTTTGTTGTTTTCACTGCATTCACCTTAATACACTAGTATCAGGAGACCGACCCTTGTTCGGTTTTTCATTTTGAGGTTTAGAAAGTCGAAAAAATATGCAATATTTTGAAAAAGTGAAATGAGGCTAAATTACTTACTTATTTACTTGGGTGGCCATAACAACCCGTTACCGGGTTACGGCCGACCTCAAAAGCTCTCTCCAGGCGCCTCTGCTTCGCGCGCGCCTTCTCCAATCATTCACACCAAGCGTGGATAGGGTTTCCTCGGCTTGGTCTTTCCATCGGAGGCATGGTCTTCCTCTTCGTCGTTGCCCAGCGGCTTCCGCATCAAACACCTTTTTCGCCGGAGCTTCTTCGTCCATACGCACAACATGTCCCAGCCAGCGCAGACGTTGGATAGTGATGCGCTTGACTATGTCAATGTCAGCGTAGAGCTCGTAAAGTAGCACGGGTAAGATGAGCGTCTTGTAGAGTGTCAGTTTTGTCGGGCTAGAGAGGTCTCTACTACTCAATTGCTTACTGAGACCATAGTAACACCTATTAGCAAGAGTTAGTCTTCGCTTTATCTCCAGGCTGACATCGTTTTGAGTGTTCACGGCGGTGCCAAGATAGGTGAATTCCTTGACAACTTCGAAAGTATAGTTGTTCGCAGTAACAAAGGATCCAATACGTCGCGTCTCCCTGTTTGTAGACAGCATATACTTTGTTTTGCCCTCGTTCACCGTCAAACCCACTTTCGCTGACTCTTTTTCGATAGCAGAGAACGCAGCAGTAACATCTCGCTTACAACGTCCAATGATATCAATATCATCGGCATATGCGAGGACCTGGACACTTTTGTGTTTTACTTTGGCTTTTATTCCACTTTAAAGAAAAACTTCCGTCCTGTTCAACATGAGAGAAATGCCCATATTCAACTTACTTTCATTAAAATTTTTGGAAAAAATTTCACTTCTTTCAATAAAACTTAAAAAAGATAATTGCTCTTATATTTTAAAGTTACACAAAAAACGAGGTAACATACTTTAAAACCCGTTATCTGCGGAGTTGAGATTTTTTATCATGAGATTTAAGCTCCTCCACACGGTTCGCTTCAAGCACGATCAAGATCGATAAAATTTTCAACCAAATCTGGCAATGCACAATTATTATAGTGTCCGGAGATTCCAAATACATAATCCGCAAAATTGGAGCTGCTCATTTACTCTTTTTATGGCCATTTTAAGGTTAGCACTTTGGACAACGCGGTTCGATTCAAGCAAGATTAAGATCAGTAAAAAATGTCAACCGAATCTGACAATGCACAATTATTATTAAGTGTTCGAAAATTCCAAAAACAAGATCTGTAAAATCGTATCTGGTCAGTTACTCGTTTTTTGGCCATTTTAAGGCAAAAGCTTTTACCAATAACTTAAATAAAATTATGAAGCGAACCGTGTACAGTCTTTGATGCTTTTAAGATCAAGTGGAATTTTAAAATATGCTATGATAATTATTTTTTTATGTATTTTGAGTCGCTTAACACGACGAAGTCACTAATTTTTGCAAATATGCAAATGTTTTTGTGTTATTCACCATTTTTCATGGAAAAAAATCGATACAAAAAAAAAAATTTTTTTTGTCGGCCGAAAAACTAGTGAAAAAAGAATTTTTTTTATAATCTTTTGTGGACTTTAAAAGTATTTTTGACTACAAAGCCCACAAAGAAAAAAAAATAAAAAATTTTTATATACAGTGTTGGCCAAAACTTAAGCACCCTCTTAGCACATTTTTTTCAAATCATGATTTTTTTATGAAAACTACGTTTTTAAAACATATTTCGTACTTATTTTATTTCTTTATAACTTTATTATTGACAAGCAAAAATAAAAAAAAAATCTGCGTCTTATAAATAAAAAGTTAACATCGAAGGAACATTTAAAACCCCAAAAAATAACGGAAAAAACTAAAGCACCCCTATTTTTATGGCAAATAAAAACTTTTAAAATTAGTACTTAGTTGCGAAACCTTTATTCTTGATGACTCGCGCACCTTTTTGAGGCATAGAAGATATTAAATTATTAATGATATCCTGCGATATCCTTCCCCAGGATATTTTTAAGGACTGAATGGATCTTCCGTGGTTTCGCAATTGTTCCTGATGATATTCATGTTAACAGTATCCCACAGGATCTCAAGAAGATTCAGATCGAGGCAGGCCAACCAAAAAATTCTACCCTATTGCTCTAAAGCCAGCCCTTACAAGCTTTAAAGACATATTTTTGATCATTGTCCTGATGCAACCTCCATTTAAGTGGCATCTCTACATCGGCATATGGCAACATCACATCTTTTAGTATATCAACGTCCACGAAGCGATCCAAAGTTTCTTAAATTCTATTAATTGGCCCAATACCTTAGCCAGAGAAGAGATCCCAGACCATTACACTGCCACCTCCATTCATTACAGTGGCTTTTCAATACTTAGAATTCATTCTTTCTTCTTTTGGTCCATGGAAAAGAATTAATAATATTAAAAAAAAAATTATTTTTATCCTTAAAACTAGTGAAAATTTAAATTTTTTTTATGAGGTTTGTAATCAAAAATACTTTAAAAACCCATAAAACAAAAATATATAAAAATTATTTTTCATTAGTTTTTAGGGCCAAAAGAATTTCTTAATTACTTTTTTCATGAAAAATAAGGAGATAAACAGATGGATGCTGAAAAAATGAATTGCAAAAGTTAAAGAAAGGTTGTCAAAATCGAATTTTTGACTGATTATATATCATAATTTATTATGCATTTGAAAATTACAAAATTTTTGAATCATATGTCCTAACTAAGTAAATTTTGATTCTTTTCAGTCTTTTACACTATAAACTCAACATTTTGTTTTTAGTTTAGTTTTTTTAAAATATTACTAAAAATTTAAAAATATTTTATTTCATGCCAAAAAAATCCTTGTAAATAATCCAAAAATATTTCAGATTTAGGTATAAGCTTTGATTTATTTTTATAATGCACAAATGTTTTTTACATAAGTACATATGTACTTCGAAAGACTTAAAAAAAACTCCATTAATTCAAGATTCACTAGCTAGATCCATTGCACTTCAACTCAAAATAAGCAATTCAACTCAAAATTTGAACTATATTGCATCTAATGCAACCACTCTGTTAATACATATTCGTACGAACAAATTCTTAAGAATTCGTGCGAACAAATTTTCGTATCCAGTTTAGCCGAAGCCTTACCGAGATCTGGACGCCCAAAGCGGTTTAGTGGTACTGAAGTTTCAGTTGGGGTAAGAGAAGTAAAGGCATATCCAGCATCAAGTGCAGTTAAATTATCAGAAAACATAACGTGGACATCAGGCAAACCAGTAAGCGCGAGTACAATTAGGAGAAAGCTTCGCAAAAATGGCTTACATGGAAGGATACCACGCAAGAAGCCATACATATCCAAGGTGAATTAGAGTAAGCGTATGGATTTCGCTAAAAAGTACAAAATTAGGCTCTTTGAAAAAAAAAAAAAAAAATTATATACAGATGAGAGCAAATTCGAAATTTTCGGAGCAAAAAGGCCCCCAAAAATGTGGCGTGCTAAGAATGAAGCCTTCAAAGAAAAGTGTGTTACCAACACTGACAAACACGGTGAAGGTTCAGTTATGGTTTGGGGCTGTATGGCGGCTACAGGTGTTGGTAATCTTGTTTTTATTGACTCCACTATAAACAAAATGGATTACTTAGCCATTTGAAAGGACAATGTTGACCCTAGCGATGAGAAATTAGGCTTGGCTGGAAACTGGATCTTTTAACAGGACAACGATCCAAAACATACGTCAAAAATTGTATAAGAGTGGCTACTGACAGTGCCGTCTTTAACCTATTGGAGGCCCTGGGCATATGAGGATAATGGGGCCCCTATGGCTTTGACAGAACACAATTTTGTTAGAATAGACAAAGAAAGTAGATAAACAAGGTTCTAGAAATATTTTTATTGACAGTCACATTAAATGAATAGATAATGTAATATAATCCACAAAAGTAATTCTTTTAGCATTCACAGATTAGTGCTTAAAAATCTATATTGATTGAAGAGGAACCCTTCTAGATTAAAGATGAGCAAAATCGTTAATGACTTCTTCAAAATCTATATTTTTGAGCAGATCGCATTCTATGGACATCAGCGACAAACTGGTTAATCTGTCTTGAAGCATTGTACTTCACAATTCATTTTTAATTCTATTCAATTTGGAGAAGGAGCGTTCCCCACTGCAGTTAGTTACCATCATGCTTAAAAAGATTCTCAATGCGATTTCGACATTTGGAAATGTGTATTCAATTTTGTTTTCTTTCAAAAGTTGATATATTTCCAATATACTAATACTTCCCTCACTTTGTTCACTGTCAACAATTTTAAAGTATTCTGTTCAATGCAGACATTCCATTTCTAACTCTTTCTCATTAACATCTTCATAATAAAATTCCGCAAATTCTTTGCAACTTTGTCTCAACTCTTCAGAATTCAGAGTCTTAAAGCGAAAAAATAAATCAAAACGTCTACAAATGTTCTTATACGGACTTAATCGCTGTTTTAGATGAACGCTCAGAGTATCAATTATGGGACGAAATGTCTCGACTTTGAATTTCTCTCTTCCATTCAGCTGGACTGATAACGCCGGGCCATCAAAAAAACTCTGGCGAGTGCTTCTGTATTTTGTTCTTTGAGATAGGTCCTTGTAGTTAGATTCCGGGTTTCTTTCTTTGGCGGACGATTCGAAGTAATCAAATCTATCCCTGAGGTTAACAATAAAATCATCAAGTGAAGTAAACATATTAGTTGCAACGTCCAGTGTTATGGTTTCTTTTTGGAGATAGTTATTTATTTTGTTTATTCTTTCCAATATAGAGTTCCAAATTTCTATTAGTATAATATATTCTAGCTCATTTATAATTTTTTTAGGGGCTGTTTTCCCATTACGTCAATAAACTCATTACAAATATTCGCTGATAAATACGAAATGTTACCTTTTCCAGGATTCCCAAATTTTTTTAAGTGATCTGAAAGAAATGGATCAAATTCACTCAATAATTCCACACATCCCAAATAATTTCCATTATTGGGAGATCCTAGGATTTCATTGTCACCACGAAACGAAAGCCCTCTCGATGCCAAAAATTTTACAACAGCTACAATCCGTTTAAGTACATTTCTCCAGTAATCTTTTCATTTTGATGTTGAGATAATAAGTCAGTATCTACTCTACCAACCGCTTTACTTCGTGCCAGATAAGTCATCATAGATTGCCTATGTGCTGGGCTATTTTCATGTGTTAAAATTAAGTGATTAATGTGCTTCCAATCATTACATCCACTCGGAGAGCATATATTTACATCAGAAGGGTTAAACACAAAGCAAGAAAAACAAAATACAGAGTTTTTGGAAGGCAAGTACAACAACCATTTTCTTTCGACGCTTTCATTGTTCTTCAATTTGCGAATATATAATACTTTGTTGAAATACCTAGTTACTGATTTATTACCATCTTTGTAGGTTCTGGATGTCTCGGAAAAGTTAGAATCTTTATTTTGAAAATATGAAAGTCCCTTACGAATCAAAATTTCGCGATTTTTTTCTGCAAAATTTTCATGTCAATAATCGGCGGGGTCGTGTGATATTTCTTCCGGCTTGGAAAACTGTTAATAATAATAATAATAATAGAGTTTAGCTACTACAGCTATTATAGCCTTCTTAGCTATTTAGCATTGAAGCTTTATACCAAGTAAAAAGCTTATTCAATAAAAAATGGAATAGAAAAAATTATCATGCACATTAATTTGTTATTTATTTTATAATTTTTTCTTAGCTTTATCGCACTTTCTCAACATACCCACTCACACCATGTAAAAATAGACATATATATATTAAAATAATTATATGTATAAATTTACGTGGTCCAAGGCATAAATGTTAGAAAAAATTTACCCAGCATGCTGTGGGGCTCGGACAACACAAACAAAAAAATTCACACCACCATTAAGCTACAAATTTAGCTACAGTTAGTTTTCAGTCTAAGCTTGAGTTGACCTTTTGACAAGCTAATGTTATAAACTTCGCAATTATTAATAAGAGTTGTCATGCGATTAAAAGGAGCTGTAGCCATATAATTAGTTCTACTAACCGGTTGGTAAAATAACTGATAAGAGTTACGAGTACTCCTCCGATTACTATTAAAATGTATATAGTTAAGAAGCTCTGGTGCAGCAAGAGACCCAGTTACAAGTTGATGCAGATAAAGTATATCCGCAATATTTCTACGCGAGCTCAAAGACTGCATATGTAATAACTTTAAACGATCCTCATAAGGAGGAAGGTTTAAAGGGTCAATCCAATTTAAGCCATTGAGAGCAAAACGAATAAAATTTTTTTGAATTCTTTCAATTCTATTTATATGAATATTATAAAATGGTGACCATACTTGGCTGGCGTACTCTAAGTGAGGGCGCACTATTGTATTATATAAAGTCACCGTTACTAAAGGGCTATTAAATTCTTTTGCCCACCTCTTAATAAAGCCAAGCAGAGATGAGGATTTTTTACAAATTTGATTAATATGCTCATTAAAAGTCAACTTAGTATCAAAATGTATACCTAGGTCTTTGACTACATCGACACGACAAATATTTTTATCTTTTAATTTATAATCAAATTCCACAATAGTTTTCTTCCTGGTAAAAATCATAGCTTGGCATTTATCAGGATTAAGATGTAAGTTATTCTTAGAACACCAAACTTCAAAGGATTTCAAGTCAGACTGAAGTGGAATAGTGTCACCAACCCCCTTTACGTTCCTGTAAATTTTCATGTCATCTGCATATACTAACAGATGGGAGTTTTTAATAACATGTGTAACGTCATTAATTGCTAAAATGAACAGGAGCGGCCCCAGGTGGCTTCCTTGTGGAACACCTGATGTCGCGCTAAATGGGGAGGAAAACACTCTCCTAAATTTTATTTGATACGAGCGATCAGATAAATAAGATTCAATCCAGCTGACAAAACTTAAGGGAAATCCAAGCTTCTTTAGCTTAAACAAAATCAAATTATGTGGTAATTTGTCAAATGCTTTACTGAAGTCAGTGTAGATGCAGTCAACTTGCCCACCAGAGTCTAAAGAGCTTAATGCAAAAGAAGTGAAATCAAGGAGGTTAGAAACTGTAGATCTGCCATTAACAAAACCATGCTGACGAGTTGTTATGACTTCACCACAGCACACCTTAACCTGATCGTATATAATATGTTCAAAAATTTTCGGTATTGATGATAACTTAGCCACGGGCCTGTAGTTTGAAACATCATTTTTACACCCTTTCTTGAAAATGGGGCTAATGTATGCATTTTTCCAAAACTTAGGAAAATAGCTTTCTTGAATTGATCTATTAAATAAAATACTGAGGGGTTGACTCAGCACAGAGCTGCAGTTTACTAAAACTGTCGCAGGAATACCATCCGGCCCGGAGTTGAAGTCATCATCAACAGATGAAATATATTTCTCTATGAGGTCAGGAGAGAAAGATATCTCATTAACCGAAACTAAAGGGTCGTTATCCATATATTCAAAATAGTTGATTTCAGGGCTAAATAAATCCGTAGAAAACGATTCATTAAACAAATTAGCAAACAACCCGGCTATAACTTGTGGGTCGCTAGTGAGCCCATCAACTGTTTTAAACTCAGATGGAAACCCGTCAGATTTTTTTTTAGAATTAATAAAACCCCAAAAATTTTTGGGGTCATGAAGAATATTCAGCCTTATTTTATTCAAATATTCAGAATAAACCAAAGCTGACATATCTTTAAATTCAAGAAACAGTCGCTGATAAGCAACAAGGTCATTACGGTCCTGGCTACAAACGTATTTATTCCATGCCCTATTACGGCCATTGCGAACTTTTTTCAAATCCTTTGTATACCAGGGGTACGAGGAATTATTGACGTACTTTTTTGTATATGGAACCGACAATGCTATGGCAGAAAAAAGTTCACCATAGAAAAATTTAATGCAATCATCAAATGTATTGTTATTAAAAAAAATGAGTAAGTCGTCTAATTTATTTCTTAAGTTTTCATTCAATTTTAAAAAGTCAGCTTTCTTAAAATTGAATTCGTAAATATTAATGGATGAACATGCATTAGTCAAATTTTCATTGTCAGATTGGTACACAATACTCAAAGGTGGATGATAGGAATCTACCGTAGACAGAGCATGGATAGCATTTCTTACAATAACATTGCTACTATTTGTAGCCAAGACTAAGTCAAGTTGTCGTCCATGGCAATTAGTTATACAACTTACTTGTTGTAAATTTGAAAGTATTTCGTCAACAAAAATTTGTTGTTGTCGAGTTTTTGGACAAGATGCATAAAAATATGTACCATCGTCCGAAGGAGTCCATTTTAGGTCAGGCAGATTAAAGTCACCTAACAACAAAATGTCGTCATTAGTGTCTAGTTCATTAATAATATATTCTACGGCCATCGAAAGACATTCGTAGACATCTGCGCTACTATTTGGAGGAACATAAGTGTTAAGAATGTATAAATTAGAGTTACAATGTGTGACCTTAACACATAACAGTTCAATATTAGATGCACAGGCAATTTCAACTAATGAACTGGTTAAATGATTTTTTATAGCTATTAAGACGCCTCCACCAACAGAAGAAAGATCTTCCAAGTGTCTGTCTCTTCTAAAAACATGGAAACTATTATCAAAAAGTTCCATATTGAGAAAACTGTTGTTTAACCAAGTTTCGGTAAACACGATAATATCCTCAGAGAAATTCTGAGTTGATAAAAAGATATCTTGCGTCTTGGAACGCAAACCCCTTACATTTTGATAGTAAAGGGATAGCCGTTTCAGTTTTTTGAATTGGAACGAGCAGTTTTATCATTTTTTTTCGATTTAAATTCTGAAATATAGATATTATCCACCCATGCTTTAGATTTAAGAATGGCAGAAACATGAGAAGATGCCACTGTTATTTTAAAAGACGCATGAGTTGGTTTATTACCGAGTTTCCTGCAAGAAACGAAGGCGTCGGCAGGAATAATTTGATTTTGTCTGATAAAATTTTTAACGCTGTCAGAGGTAGTATTGGAATGCAGTCGTGAAATAAAAATCGATTTTAACCTTGGTAATGCCTGCAGGGAAACCGGAGGCACAGAGCTATCAATCGCAACATCCACCCGCGGATTAACCGAAATTGACAGAGGATTATTTATAGTGGAGGAAGGAGATGAAAGATTGCTACTAGAGATTATAGCGGGAAAATTGGGAGTGGGTGAAGAGGTATTTAGAGAGCAATCCACGGGAGTTTTGTCACGACTGACGGCCGCACCGCCCACCCTCCCCACATTACCAACAGAAGAAAGATCTTCCAAGTGTCTGTCTCTTCTAAAAACATGGAAACTATTATCAAAAAGTTCCATATTGAGAAAACTGTTGTTTAACCAAGTTTCGGTAAACACGATAATATCCTCAGAGAAATTCTGAGTTGATAAAAAGATATCTTGCGTCTTGGAACGCAAACCCCTTACATTTTGATAGTAAAGGGATAGCCGTTTCAGTTTTTTGAATTGGAACGAGCAGTTTTATCATTTTTTTTCGATTTAAATTCTGAAATATAGATATTATCCACCCATGCTTTAGATTTAAGAATGGCAGAAACATGAGAAGATGCCACTGTTATTTTAAAAGACGCATGAGTTGGTTTATTACCGAGTTTCCTGCAAGAAACGAAGGCGTCGGCAGGAATAATTTGATTTTGTCTGATAAAATTTTTAACGCTGTCAGAGGTAGTATTGGAATGCAGTCGTGAAATAAAAATCGATTTTAACCTTGGTAATGCCTGCAGGGAAACCGGAGGCACAGAGCTATCAATCGCAACATCCACCCGCGGATTAACCGAAATTGACAGAGGATTATTTATAGTGGAGGAAGGAGATGAAAGATTGCTACTAGAGATTATAGCGGGAAAATTGGGAGTGGGTGAAGAGGTATTTAGAGAGCAATCCACGGGAGTTTTGTCACGACTGACGGCCGCACCGCCCACCCTCCCCACATTACCCAGATTTTTATTTAATTTCTTATTTAATTTCTTATTAGACTTTCTTTTCTTTTTTAAGGAAATAGCTTGTTTAGGTAAAGTGGAGATCGAAGGAGTGGAAGCAAAAACCATAGTAGCCTCGGTAATAGTTTTATTTTGCAAACTAACATCCGGTGAAATAGCCTCATTAAGGCTTTTTTCAATTTGGGGATAATAGTTAAGAATATCTCTGAAATTATTATTCAGATTGTTAAGATTTTCCCCAAATTGCTTAATTTTTTCGTAAAAGACCGACGGGGAAAGGGGTCTGCAAGATGGACAGTACCATTGCAGGCCCGAATGGACAGAGCATAATAAATCAGTAACAGATTTTGCTAAGTTTACACAAGAGGCATGAAACACCTGTTCACAGGGACCTGAACAGGAAAACATAGAATTCAATATATTTTGGCTTTTGCACTGATCTCTTAGAGAGCAAGCTAACAAATTTTCAGAGGAAAAATAATCCATCTTGAAATTTAAAAAAAAAGAAAGCAATTTAAATATTTTTAGAGCAGTGCAAAAAGGGTTAAAAATCAAGCAAAAGATTCACCCGCTAAGCAGCAACAACAAACACAACAGAGTTTAAAGTCTAGCTTTGTATACGAACAAAGCACAAAAGCGAATCAAAAACAAAAATGTTGCACTGCTTACACTGATTTATTTTGCTTGCAGAAAGTAAGTTAATATTAACATGAATGTATGTTTGTGTGTAACGCAAAATAAACAAAACACAAAATTAAAGCAAAATTATTAATAGTCATGCAATTTTTCAGAAACGACACTAAATTAAACACAAAATTTATTAATTATTAATTGAGTAAAAATTATTAGAAAATAATAATAACAAAATCACAATACACTTAAAAACACTACCGACACTGACAAAGAGACGAAGTCAACTGAAACTGTTGTTCAACTGACGCAGTTGTCGCTATTCGTGAAGTCACTGAATTTGTTTTACTTTCGTCAAAATTGTTAGAAATTGGTGTAGAACATGAGGATTCAGAAATTCCCGCGATTTGTGATCGACACAACTCATCATGTGGAAGATTTTTTGTTAGATTGCTACTTACAGAAGTTTCTCAATAAGAATAAATCAGTCATATTTTCATATGAGAAGACAAAATATGAAATTAGCCAAATACTTTTTGGTTGGTATTGTAGTCAGTAATTTTGGTTCGATTTATTCGAATTAAATAAGTTTTTGGTAATAAATATAGGTTATCGTTTGGTGATCTGGCAGGAACTAGGGGTTCGATCACGGGGCCCTGGGCACGTGCCGAGAGTGCCCAGTGGGAAAGAGGGGTCTGGCTACTGTACAAAACTCCTAAGACACTTGATCATCCGCCACAGTCTCCCGATCGAGCATCTGTGGGAACACCTTGACAGAAAAATCGGACCAGGGCCAGGTGTTTGAGCGCTACATTTTAAGCATAAGTTTGAAAATGTTTTTTAGTGATATGGTAATAGTAAATTTATTTATTTAAAAAACATAAAAAATTACAATATTTAAAGAGTATTCTGTGAAAATTTCATTAGATATATCCTTCAAATACTTATATTATTATAACAACTTTTAATTTTAAGAAATAGTAATTTTATTATTAATCACATCAAGGCTTCTCTGTACACTATGTTTAATGTTATATTGTTTTCTGTTAGCAAAATGTATTGGTTTTCGGGAGATTCCACTTCAAGCGTTTAAAAGATAGGTAAGTTTGTCGGTAACATCGCAATACGCGGAATGTGCGCTAGTTATCAAAATAAATAAGCATGGGTGCCACGCGCTGCTGTCTAATCCCGTTCATATGTCAAAATGTGTTTAGCATAGATAATGTATTTCCTTACACCAAATATCAAAACTTCTGCTATCATAGGTGTCCAGATACAGCGTTTTAAGTGTTTTTGTTGCCTGGAAGGTGCCACGTCCCCGATCATATTTTGTGAAGTGCCTTAGAGCGGCTATGTGCATCCTACCACTGAGTTTTAAGACTCTTGCTATCATATGAACCAAGATAATAGCTTTTTAAAGGTTTTTGTTGCATGAAAAGTGTCACGCCCCTTGCTTTTATCAAAATAAAATGCATATAGCCTTCGGTTTCAGTAGTTCCAGTGATTAACCTCTACATACAAACAAATAAATTTTACCTCGTTGTATAATAGTATAGACATAGGTAAGGTTTTCAGTTGTGGCAATGCCCATTTTGTTATTGAAATTTATTTTTTTACGTATCTTTTATATATCTACCAAGTCTCATTCACCTGCGTCAAACAGTCGATGAGTTATGATGAATTTGATTTTGGTGACGGTCATCGCTAATTTTTTTCCAAGCCCAACTTATGCTAAGAACCTTCGCCAAACCATATGAACATTTAAAAAAACTTGACCTATGACAACGTGTTGTAAATTTGATGTGCGGTCTTCCTGAAAATTCTATTTAAAAAATACTTTTGTATGAGGGCCACCATAAGAATGCACCCTTAATATTTCTTTAAAGACCAAGCTGTGCCTCTATAAAAGCCACGTGGTGTAAGTTTCATGATAATCCATAAAGCGGTCTTTGAGAAAATGATATTAAAAAATATTTTTGTATAAGAGCCACCCTGAATAAAAACTTTGTAGCCTTAATTGTGCCTCTGAATATAAAAGCTACGTGGGGTAATTTCGGTGTGAATTGACTTAGCGGTCTTTGTGAAAATTATATTTTAAAAATATTTGTGTATGAGGGTCACCCTAAAGAAAAGTTTCATCGTCTTAGCTATTCGTATGTGGTGTAAATTCCATGTGAATCGATTAAGTGGCCTTTGTAAAAATGCTATTTTAAAAATATTTGCGTATGAGGGCCACCCTAAATTAAAGGTTTATAGTCACCACGCCCCTGGTGTCTAATCCCGTTCATATTTTGTGAAGTGCTTAACATAGGCTATGTGCATCCTGACACCGAATTTTAATCTTTGCTATCATGTGAACCAAGATATAGCGAGTTTAAGGTTTTAAATGCATGTAAAGTGCCACGCCCCTTGCTTTTATAAAAATAAAATATAGCCCATGTTACTCAGGAATAGTGTAGCTTCCTATTAGTAGGAGAATTTTTGGAATCGGCTCTGTAGTTCCAGAGATTACCTTGAACATACAAACAAACAAACAAACAAACAAACCTTACCTCTTTATATAATAGTATAGATATAGATAATTCTTGAATTCTTTATATTTGTCTTTGATTTTGTGTTACTTACTTAATTTTAATAAAACTTTGAATATGAGTAATTAAGGTGTTTACTTTCTTTTGACGCTCACAGTGGGAGTCGATTTACTTTAAACAAAATTCTAATTGCATGTTTCTGTTTGATGAGTAACGGTTGAACTATATTAGCATATGCAACACCCCAACATGTTATGTATGCCATAATGAAGTTCTGATTTTAAGAGACCATCATACTTTTACTTTAAGACATGCAATAGAGACTAAGGTGGTAAAGTTATCTCATTACTTTATTAAGGTACTATTTCAGGTAGTTTGTATGGCTTGTCCAGTTAAGTTTACTATCTACTTAATACGATACCTAAAAACTTAAAATAATTGACACACTCAATTTTAATGCACAGCTGAGAACATTTTATTTCCTTACCAACAAATAAGTTACACAAAATTTTAGGCAACTTGGTAACATATTATTGGTTTTAAGGTTACAAACCATAAGCTTCGTTTTGCTGCTGATGAGTAACTTCTGACCTTTGAACCATGTTTGATATCCAGATCACTATTAACATACGCCAATACAATAAATATATACATTTATTGGTATAATCAGCAAACGCTGTAATTTTACCCCTAAAATGTTCAAATAATCAGTCCGCATGCATCAAAAACAAAACAGGACCTGAAACCGACTCTTGAGGTACACCTATATCAATAATACTTTGCGAGCTAAGACCGCTTTTAATTTTTACAAATTGTTTACGATATTTTTAATAAAAAGTAAACCACTCAGAAATTAATCTTCTGAAACCGGCTTTGAAAAGCTTATTTAGCAGTAAACTATGATCCACCATGTCAAAGGCATTGGTTTTATCAATGAATAAACAAACGCTGATATCAGATGTGTTCAAACTATTCCAAATTTTACCAGTTAACTTTAAAAGTTGATTTGCCACTTCCAAAAACAAATCGTGAATAGCTAAAGTAATGCGTTTTATCATTCTATTTTTAATCCCTTTTTCAAAAATCTTCGAAGAAGTTGACCAAAGTGAAATAGGCCGATAATTATTAACTGCGGTATCGTCGTCCTTTTTATGCAGTGGACTTACAGCTGCTGCTTTCAAAGGCTCTGAAAAAGCTCCAAACTGGTTGGCAATATCCTTTAAAAATGATTTTAGAAGAAAAAGTTCTATCTAGCTTCTCCTAAACTGTCAATTTTCAGTAAAAATCGCACTGAGTAAAAAGTTTTTAAAACTGGTCAAAATATTCAGAATAATATTTATATTTTTTATTGCTTAAAATATGCTATGATAATTGTTTTTTTATGTATTTTGAGTCGCTGAATACGATAAAGTCACTAATTTTTGCAAAAATGCAAATGTTTTTGTGTTATTTACCATTTTTCATGGGAAAAAGTCGATACATAAAAAAAAATTTTTTTGTCGTCCAAAAAAATTGGGGAAAAAAGTATTATTTTTTGAGAGCTTTAAAAGTATTTTTAACTACAAAGCCCACAAAGAAAAAAAATGTATGTGTATGTATGTTAAGTTCTTCATCATTTTCCATGGAAAAGAATTGAAAATATTTTAAAAAAAATTCTTTTAAGCCTTAAGACTAGTGAAAATTTAAATTTTTTACTTTGCGTTTTTCTTGTAGGCTTTGTTATCAAAAATACTTTTGAAACCCATAAAACAAAAATATATAAAATTATTTTTCATTACTTTTTAGGCCCAAAAGAATGTTTATTAATTATTTTTTTTATTTAATGAAAAACCATGAATAACACAACAAATATGAAAGCTTTTTTTTATTGTTTTTTTGAGAGCTTTGTATCCAAAAATACATCAAAAGTTCATGAAACAAAATTATAATTTAAATTATTTTTCACCAGTTTTAAGGCCCAAAAGAATTTTTTTTTTTAATATTTTCAATTCTTTTCCATGAAAAATGATGAAGAACTTAACATATACATATATGGGACGTTCCATGTCAACCGGGACAGTGGTCTGCCCAAAATTGAGCGCAGCCGATAAACGTTTTCAAGGTGTCAAAATGATCGTATGCTCAAGAGCTTTCATATGAGAACGGGTGTTTTCGAATTTTTTTTTTAAGGAAATGGCGACCATAAAACGGCGCCTACCTTTAGATATCTATGTATAAATTGGCAGTTGGTAAGCAGTCATAATCATAATCGCTTAATTCAAGCTCACAAATTCTTTTTTTGACTAGTTTTTCGGCTGACAAAAAAATTTTTTTTTTGTATCGACTTTTTTCCATGAAAAATGGTGAATAACACAAAAACATTTGCATATTTGCAAGAATTAGTGACTTTATCGTGTTCGGCGACTCAAAATACACAAAAAACAATTATCAGAGCATATTTTAAAATTTCACTTGATCTTAAAAGCATCAAAAACTGTACACGGTTCGTTTCATAACTTTATTAAAATTATCGGTAAAAGCTTTTGCCTTAAAATGGCCAAAAAACGAGTAACTGACCAGATACGATTTTACGAATCTTGTTTTTGGAATTTTCGAACACTTAATAATAATTGTGCATTGTCAGATTCGGTTGACATTTTTTACTTATCTTAATCTTGCTTGAATCGAACCGCGTTGTCCAAAGTGCTAACCTTAAAATGGCCATAAAACGAGTAAATGAGCAGCTCCAATTTTGCGGATAATGTATTTGGAATCTCTGGACACTATATAATAATTGTGCATTGTCAGATTTGGTTGACAAGTTAATCGATCTTGATCTTGCTTGAAGCGAACCATGTCTATAAGCCCAGAACCCCTAGTAATAAATTAGTGCTCAAATTGTTACTTAGGGCTTGTGTGAAAAAAATATGGGACTTCATAAAATTTAAATGAAGGTGCTGCTATTTTCTCGTTCACAGCTGTATGTTATTATAAATATAGGTGTACAAATATGAAACCGGTAATGACATCTAGCGGTCGATAGCCGTATATGTATGAGCTTCCGAACCGCACCAAATGTCTTAATTGTTCATTCTGTCATCTGTCAACAATATTTTTTCCGCTCGTAAAGATATCGAATTTTGTGCCTGAAAACTCTCATTTGCGGGAAGCATTGATTTTCTGTTTCTATTTGAAGAAAAACGCTTCTGAATCGCATCGAATGCTTGTTGAAGCTTACGGCGAGCATGCTCTTGGTCGTACACAGTGCAATGAGTGGTTCAATAAATTTAAAAGTGGTGATTTTGATGTGATAAATGAGGAGCGCGGCCGGCCATCGAAAAAGTTTGAAGACACCGAATTGCAAACATTATTGGACGAAGATGATGGTCAAACGCAACAACAGCTCGCTGAACAACTTAATGTGACACAACAAACCGTTTCCTTGCGTTTGAAGGCCATGGGAAAGACTTTAAAGGTCGGTAGATGGGTGCCACATGAACTGACCGACAGGCAGCAAGAAAACCGAAAAACCACTTGTGAATTGCTGCTCGCCAGGCAAAACAGAAAAGGTTTTCTCCATCGAATCATCACTGGCGATGAAAAGTGGATTTATTTCAACAATCCCAAACGAAAAAAATCATATTTGAGCCCCGGCCAACGACCCAAATCAACGCCAAGACCAATTGATCGCTTTGAACCGTGCTACACGTCAGAAGAGGCCCGAATTTCAACTTCGTCATGTCAAAATTGTATTCCAAGAGAGCCCCTGCCCCACCCGCGGTGCTCACCGGACCTGGCGCCATCCGATTACTATTTGTTTTCATCGATGGGACACGCACTCAACGATTCGCACTTCAATTCTTACGAGGAAGTGCAAGAATGGCTCGATGAATGGATAGCCTCATAAAACGAAGAATTTTTTTGGCGAGAAATCCATAAATTGCCTGAAAGATGGAAAAGATGTGTAGCTAGCGAGGGGAATTACTTTGAAGATTAAATTTGGAACTATTTTCGCAAAATTAACGTGTTTTTTTGAATAAAAAATTACCGGTTTCATATTTGTACACCTAGTTATATGTTATATAAAAATTATAGTTTTAGCGAGTCAAAAATCAACAATGAGTTTGGCTGATCTTGCTAAGGGGGGGTTCACAGTTGTATGTTATTATAAATATTCTTCCAATTATCGAGTAGCAAATAAACTTTCAATTCAAATTTTCACTTTGATATGAAAATCATGGCAAAAATACCTAAAATCACAAAAAATCCCAAGTCTGGGAACTCTGACAAAATGTCAATTCAAATAAGACTCGTTTTAAAAAATTAAAGTTTTAGCGAGTCAAAAATCAATAATGAGTTTGTCTGATCTTGTTTTTTTTTTAATTTGTTTTCTGATACTACAAGTCATAAGGAATGTTGTCAGAAAGGAGCAGTCATTAGGAGCAAAACTTTTTGAGTTCCAGGCAATAGAGTCCGAGCGGTCATATGAAAAAGAAATCATATATAAACTTTAATCGCGTTTTTCTCAAAACTTTTTTTTAAGTCGGTAGGCAAAATTTCTCGAAAACTTGTGGATCGATTTTGCCAAAATTTTACATACTACTTTTCGATACTAAGTATTCGGATCTGAAAGAAGGATATTGTTTTTCTTGAATTACTACTTATTTTTTAATTAAACAAAAGGAGCAATTTTTGGAAAAATCTGAGTTTTTTGATTAAACCTATATCAAAAATTCGAAAATGATTATTTTGTTTATTCCTTCGTTCAAATCCAAGATGATCTTATATTACTTACTTACTTAGGCCATAACAACCCGTTGTCAGGTTACGGTAGTGTTTCACCGAGGCTACGAGGCAGCCTCGTTTTTGACTACGAGAACGAGGCGAGACCGAGGCGAGAACGAGGCGAGATGGAAAAATAAATTTTCCTCGCTTGACCGAGGCGAGGCGAGATCACACGGCACCTCGCCTCGGCCTCGCCTCGTCCTAGCCTCGTTTTGGAAACCAAGAGCGAGGCGCGTTTTGACCTAATCTGAACTCGTAAGACCCATATGCAGATTCAAAATATGAATGTAATTTTTATATTAAAATCTATATTTAACTAATATTTTAGTATTTTATTTTGAGCAAACTGCTTTGTTTTATTTTTAACCCGCATGTGCTTCTTACGAGTTCAGATTTGGTCCAAGCGCTAATTCACAGAAGTCCTTGGATCGCATCAGATTTTATGCGACTTCGCCTCGATTGATCGATTAGGGAAGCATGTAAGGCTATGTATGGCTATAAGCAAAACTGCATGATTGACAGCACTGCATTGAAATTGATTTATTCTAACAGACTTTCTAAGAACCGGTAAGGTGAAGCAAAACGCACAGGGTAATGCTAGTATATAAATAAAGTTCAGTATATGTATGTATGTTCGTTGCTAATGAACTCCTAAACCGTTCAACCGACCGACGAAAGATTTGACATACAAATATGTTTATTAAGATTTGGGATGTTCCGTAACATAGCTTACGATAAATAGGTGATGCCACCCCCACATAACAGAAAAATAGAATTCATCATATATTATCAACTACTTGATGCAGATTAATAAAACTTGGTATATTTATAAAAGGTAGAGGCATAACTAAGATTCAATTAATAAAATGAGCGGTTCCATACCTTCAATATAAGAAACAAATTAACTTTATCATATCTCAATATCTATTTGACGTAAATAAATAAGATTTGGTACATATCTTTCTTATAGTTTGTAAAACGTTCATAGCTTAGTTTGGTTTGGAAAAATAGGCAATGCCTCTCCTTCCCATATAAGAAAAGAATTAAATTCATCACATCTCATCCAATTCACCAAAAATAAAAACAGATATTTTATTTTATTTCTTGAGGCTTGATGAGCCTGTCATCCTGGATACATTTATAATTTTTTATTTATTTTAATAAAAACCTCGCTTTTTTACCGAGGTGCCTCGGCAGAGAGCGAGGCGAGGCGAGGCGATGCATGTGATGGCAAGACCTCGTCCGAGGCCGAGGCGAGGCGAGACTTAAATTTATAAAACGAGGCGAGACCGAGATCAACTAGAACCTCGCCTCGCCTCGGCCTCGGTGAAACACTAGGTTACGGCCGATGATCTTATATACGAAAGAAATATTTTTTGTGTTTTGATATAATATGAAGCAGTCATGAGTTATCCTGCCTACCGCATGTTGACTTTTTTTTAGGTTACTTAGTTCTCCCAATACCATTGGCTTATTTTTTAATGAAAATTTAGCAGAATATTCTTGAAATAGTGCTTAATCATATTACAAATTTTAATAAAGAAGGTACTGTGGAAAAAAATTCACAAAAATACGCTCTTTTTTGTCTCTTTGACCCTTTTCCCCCCTCAAACTGCGCTTATAGCAGCACACAATTCCTATGTTCAAACCCCAGTGGATGCAGAACAAAATTTTTTTTTCGTCGAAGTTTGTTTTTTTTAGTGTGATTTCACATAATAATATTTAAACACCAAATTTATAAATGTGTCACGGTTTAATATTTATTAAAAAGTTGAATAAAATAATGAAAATCAGATTAGAAAAAGTCGATGCAAGCATAAAAGCAAGTGACGAGTTTGACAACTGAAGTGAGTTTTTGTGCCTCTTCGCGTGTTTGCATAATACCAAAAAAACGTAAGGCGCACGCTAATAGTCATATTTTGACGCAGATATGAGTGAGTGAGCTTATATAATACGAAACTGGCTGGTCACGCGAAAATGTGACTCGTCGCGTTGCGTTTACACAGAGATGCTTAAACTAAGTGTTTACACAGAGATGCTTAAACTTAGTGTTTACGACTCGGTCAATCAGACATTTGAAAGACCTCGATCGATATTAACACAAATAATATTTCTTATTTTCTCTTACCAGCTAAATAGATAAGAATTATTGAACTATTCATGATTATATTAAAACAAAAGAATATAATATCGCACCGTCAAAACAAAAGGGCCGCAAATCAAAATATCGAGTTTTCGAGTTATGTATACTACTATATAGCTCATTATGTGATCTTAATTTTAGTCTTACCACCATATTTCTAGCTCAATTAATAACTTCTAAAATCCATTTTTAGTTAAGGGATATTTTGTTCTGTATTTTTTCTTAACAAAACAACACCGCCTCATTTCAAAATATTAATATTTTGTTGTTAAAATAAAGAAAAAACAATTAAAGCAACAAAGCCTTAAATCGAAAACGATATTTTAAAATAATTTCTTTTTAAGTTTTTTACAGTAGCAAATCAAAACAAGGCGGTATAGTTCTTATAAACCAAAAATATTTTCAATCAAAATAATTACAACACTGCCACATCCCCAAATATGTCAATGTTACTCTATAGATTTGTGAAATAAGTTTGTAGTATTTCAGTTCAAGACTGTCATAGCTATAAATATGGCTGTCTTGAACTTCAGTGGAAAATTTTAGAGTTCTTTAATCTCAATTTTCTCGAAACTTAAAATTTTGTGATGCGGCCCTCTTGTTCTGACGGTGCGATATATTAGTTCAAGAGCCGGCTGTAGAAAAGTCGAGTGTATAAGATTACAGGATGGGATGCATGCCAAATGATAAAGCTAGAAAAGCCTAAATAGAATATCTAGGGTTGCCTTGCCAAAACCTGTCCCGATGACCGAAAATGCCCGAATTTTAGCCAATTTTGTTGTTCTAATTAAAACTGTATTACATAACAGCTCGGAATGTATGCCAAATGATAGAACTCGGAGAGGCCTAAACATAACACGCGGGATTGCATTGTTGAATCCTGTCTCAAACATGGGTTTTCACCGGTTTTTTTTGGGTCAATTTTCATTAATGAAGATAACAGCTTGAAATTTGTGCCAAATGATAGATATCGAAGAGCCTAAATAGAATATATAGGTTTGCTTTGTCGTCAGACAATTTGCAAAATTTGGATTGAGTAAATGTAAAATATTTTGCATTTATTTTGTTTAAAGGGGCCAGTAACTGGTTCAAATTGTAAAATGCATTGAGACAACTTGCTGAGAAAAATAGGTTGAGTTCAATTTTGTCGATTTAACCTTAACCTTACCGCTCCATATTCACTTTACCAAAATCTCTGTGATTTGAACGTTCCTGATAAGTATAATAGAAAGATGTTTTCCATTGGATCCTTGAACCTTGCCAAAAGGTTCCAAAGACAGATTTCTGAAACGACGGGCACAAGTTGCAGGCTTTCTTTTAGTCATAGGAAAGCAGTCAATCAACTTCGAATTTATTTTTATATGAAGCAAGCAGTGTAAAGATAAAGGAACTCAAATGTCTATATGAACAATTCACAATTGACTTTATGTGTTGCATTTTTCGTTAAACTGAGATTTCTTAGTTCTTGTAACACTCCGGTAATCCAATATATTTAATAACACAATTTATATAGACGAATTCAATATATTTATTTCAATTTTATATTTTATTCACAAAGTACAACCAAAGTTTACGCACGCTCCCTTTTCGCTATAGGGTCAGAATACGCGAAACCGACATGTCTGAAATGTTTTTCATAGTTTTTTATATAAATCAGTAGCTGCAAGTGGTAGAAATTAGTGTATGGAAAAATTTTTTAAAAAAAATTGTTGCAATAATTATCGCCAGTCAAAGTTTTCATTAGCCTTTTTTTTAAAATGCTATTAGTTTTGAACTGCTTGACTGATCGTGACGAAATTTTTTAATTTCTGTAGATAATAAGTTGAACTTATGTATTAAAAAAAAAAGTTTTGCATTTTTGTTGTTAATTAGCAATTTTTCTATCAACAATTGAATTTTAATGACTTGCTCCGCCTCGAAAAAATCTGAAAAAAAATTACAGAGATGCATTGAACCCTTCCAAACTAGAATTCGTCAAAAAAATCGTGGAGCCTCAACTAGTTTTGACGGTATAAATATTACAGTGGTACCGGGCGGACGAAAAATGCATAAAAATTTTATTGTTTTTCAAAAAAATCAATAACACTAGTTTACAAGAAAAAGGATCGGGTTTCTCATAGACTTTTTTCTATGTATTTTGGGGCGTAGTTTTCAAAAATGGCAACCATTTTTTTTTTTTCTTAAGAATCGTTTTCGAGATATCCCCAAAAAACCCCTTTTTCGGCACTTTTTTCATTTATTTGGCTATATCTCGATTCATTTTTTTCGAATCAAAAACGCTTTTCAGCACTCCAAAGATATTTTCACTCCCTTTCTAACGGTATGCTGTTTCCTTGAATCAAATTAGATTTGATGAAGTTACAAGCACTCAAAGTTCAAAAAAACTGACTTTTTTAAAAATCACTAAATTTCGATTGCTTCATTTGAATGAAAATTTTTTTCTTTTTCATATTTTTAGGATTAAAAATGAAAAACTATTCTTTTGCAAATATTTTAAGTATAATTTTGTGGATATCGGACAAAAAATGTAGAAGTTATTTGAGAAAACAGTAAACAACTTGCAATAAAATTTAACGAAAATACATTTGTTTTCAATCTAATTTTATTGCAACGGCACTTCTGAATGGTTGATTGTTGGTGCTTAGAGTTGCCACATCCCTCCCACCTTTTTCAGCTTTAATTTCAATCCTTGTTCGTTTTCCTGGGAATCGTCTTCTGATGACTTGACTGGTGGTAAAATGGTCTCAGTAGATTCTGGATCAGCTGGCTGCGATGGTGGTAAGGTCGACGGGGATTCTGGAACAGTTGTATCATCGGGAACAATGGTTACAGGAACCTTTTTCACATGGCTGCGATGGTGGTAAGGTCGAAGGGGATTCTGGAACAGTTGTATCATCGGGAACAATGGTTACAGGAACCTTTTTCACATGGCTTGTATTTCTTCTGATGACCTTATCACCGTTAGATATCCTTACTTCGTTGCCGTTTCGTTCAACGACCTCGTACTCAGTTTTATCAAAATTTGGTGTCAACTTATTGGGAAAAATCACGTTCTTAAGCAGGACTCTATCACCCACCACGATGCTTGAATCACGCGCTCGTCTGGCTGCATCAGCTCTCTCTTTTTCTTTGTGTTTGTTGATACAATCTAGATCTCTTGATGACGATTCTATTCTTTCCTCTGATAAGTCTCTTATGTCTGGAATTTTATCACGTTTTACCCTGTTAAACATAAGTTCTGTGAGCGCTGTTCCCGTAGTGCCATGGGGTGTGACATTGTACATAAACAGAAAATTTTCGATTTCTTCTTTGTAGTCTTTTTTATTTGCTTCAGCTATTTTCAACCTTTTTACCAGCGCTCTGTTCATATTTTCAACCTCCCCATTAGCTTGTGGCCAATATGGGGCGTTGTTACTAGCTCAATGTTATTTTCACCACAGAAGCGTTTGAATTCTGTGCTGATAAATTGTCTCCCATTATCTGTACGCAATGATTTGGGCAGCCCAAGTCAGTAAAAGATTTCTTTCATTGCTTTAATGATGACTTCCGATGAAATTTTTTTCAAAAATTTCAATTTCTTGGTACCGTGAATAGTAATCGATTAGTACGAGTAGATGCTCACCATTAGGAAGTGGTCCAAGTAGGTCAGTTGCAAGAAATTGCCAAGGGCCATTTGGAAAAACATGTCTTTGCATTGGCACAGGATTATCAGGCTTTGAAACAAGTAGACAGTCTCGGCAAGCTTTCACAAACCGTTCCACTTCTCTATCAATTAATGGCCACCAGAACTTCGCTCTCAACCGTCGCACAGTGGCTCCTTTTTCAAAAACTGATTGCTAAAATAAAATCTTCGATTTCTGATTTCCGAAACTTTTTTTTTTATGTGACAGATAATTGACCAAAGGTTCTAAAACCGAAAACGTTTTTGATTTATGACAAGTATTTTGGTTTTTATGGGTGCTCAAAGTTGGATAACTTTTTATCGTTCATTAAAATAGCATTTTTTTACATTTTAATTACAATAAATTTTTACAATATTAAAAATGGAAAATTTCAAAAGTTTGAAAAAACATGGGAATTTGAAGTATGCTCTCTGAATTTATGGTATTTTAAAATAAATAATTTTCACAAGATGTAGAAAAAAAATTTTTGTTAGTAATTTTCATGAATTTTTAAAAAAAGGTCGTTTTTAGCATAGTTTTTCAAATTTACCTTGGCCTATAATCCACAAATCAATGTCAATGAAGGATTGGTGAATGAGAAATTATAGTTGACATATCTGCCAACAAAAATCATATGAGTCTTACCTGCCAATATTTGCCAGGTAAGAAGTTATAGCTACTTATGTGACATGATATGCATAAAACTGAATTTGTTGTGTGATGACGATTTTCAGTCTATGATATTTTGACTTGGAAATTGTTAATCTGAATTTGATAGAATGTTTTTAGCGAATGTAGACATCACTCAAAATAAATTAAAAATTGTAAATATGGACGTTACCACGCCCCTTTCTTAATTTATTCTTCCTATTTCCAAAACTATTGGACGCAAATAGATGCATATGTAAAGAGTACCTAGAAAACTTCTGTCCATATAATATGGGCTCTACCCCACCTCCAAAACGCTTGATTTGTCACTTTTTCCAAATCATTTAACTCTTTTTAAGAAAATTCGTATTACCGCTTTTGTATAGCGAAATAGTAATACTTGCCTCAGTTATTTATATCTAAGTTTTTAATGCAATTTAAAAATATCTAGTAATGTAAAATAGAATAAAGCTGTATTTTTTGTATAGGATACAGGTAGATGCACTTCTGATAACAGTGAACTCTAGTGCACGCCAACTTTATAGACACCTGTTTTATTACGGTACATATCATACAAGGAATTTAGCTTATTAGGTAGTTCAAATTTTTTCGCTGAATAAGTATTATGTTTGAGGTTTGTAACAAAATATTTTGTACCTGTATTTGTATAAAAGTCAAATTTTAAGCCTCAATAACTCAGTCTTTTCTGACTATTTAAAGTGTAAAGTTTCCAAGGAAAATGATTATATCTTATGAAAATTTGTTTGAAATATTTGCAAACAGCGAAAATGGAGATTCATCTGTGGTTGCGGTAAAAAACAAATACCCGAAACATACAGGGTGTTTTTTTTAGAAGTTTGTTTTTCGAATAGAGATAAAACTGGCATTTTATGGTCAAATCTGGCAACTCTGATGTCATTTATGTTCAGTTTGGTTTGCCATTTCATCATGAACAGGTTGACAAAAGAACAACGCTTGCAAATCGTGCAAATTTATTTCGAAAATAATGGTTCAGTTCGCGAAGTTTACCGCAAGCTCCGTCCATTTTATGGTCGACATAATCGTCCATTTTATGGTCGACATAATCGTCCATCAGAGCAATTAATTCGGTTAACCATGGGTCGTTTTCGCACTACGTTTACTCTATGTGATAATACGCATCCGCAGAGACGTCGAACAGTGCGCAGCGAAGAAACAATTGCCGCTGTAGAGCAAAATGTTGAAGAGGACCCGAATGAATCGATTCGCCACCGTGCACAGCAATTGGAGCCTTGTCCATCAAATTTTTGGAAGATTTTGCGCAAAGATCTTGGCTTGCGACCTTACAAGATCCAGCTTGTGCAAGAATTAAAGCCGCGAGACCATGCAATGCGTCGTGATTTTGGTGTATGGGCCGAAAATGAGATTGATCTCGATGCTGATTTTCATCGCAAAATTTTGTTCAGTGATGAGGCTCATTTTTGGTTGAATGGCTACGTCAACAAGCAAAATTGCCGCATTTGGAGTGAAGAGAATCCACATGAGACCCTTGAGACGCCATTACATCCACAAAAACTGACGGTTTGGTGTGCTCTATGGGCTGGTGGAGTCATTGGGCCATACTTCTTCCGAAATAATGCTGGAGAGTCAGTTACCGTTAATGGAGACCGGTATAGAGCCATGATAACCGACTATTTTGTTCCCGAATTGGATGGCATGAATGTGGATGAGTTGTGGTTCCAACAAGACGGCGCTACATGCCACACAGCGCACGTCACAATCAATTTATTGAAGGAAACATTCGATGAGCGCATAATTTCGCGGAATGGACCTGTCAATTGGCCACCAAGATCGTGTGATTTGACACCATTGGATTATTTACTTTGGGGATATGTGAAGTCGCTCGTCTACGCCAACAAACCAGAAACGTTAGGGGACTTGGAAGCCAACATTCGTGGCGTTATTGCCGACATACGGCCCCATATGCTCGAAAAAGTGGTTCAAAATTGGACCTGTAGAATTGGCTTTATTCGAGCCAGCCGCGGCGGCCACATGCCCGAAATCATATTTAAACATTAATGGCATAAAATTATCCTTCCAATAAAGCCAAATTGATGGACATTAAAACGATTTTCTTGTGTTTTATTTCAATTCGAAGCTCTATACCTCTAAAAAAAACTGTATTAAGGATGAGCATACACAAAAGTTAAAAAACTTTTACTGCAACACAAAGAGATATTGGGTGTCATATAACAGAACCAAAGTGAATTTTTATATAAAGCATGCAGACTTTCTTAAAAAGGACTTTGAGCTATCACTTGATGATATTCCTAGCACATCACAGGCCTCCAGAGGAAGACCAGCAAAACAAATTAAAAACTGTGGGGAATTTACGAAAAAGAGAAAAATAGCAGTCGCCACTGGAAACATTTCAAAAGAGAACTTAGCAGATGCGCTCAGCATTAAGTACAACAAAGATCATGAAATGAAAAAGGCAGAAATAACGAAAAGAGTTTTATTGGCAAGCCCAACAAGAGTCGATCGAATCAAAAAAAGTATTCCTACTCCACAATGTGATCCCATAAAATATGACGGTTCCAGTGCTTTAGCGCTTTTCCTAGATTTGGGACTTTCAAAGGAAAAATATAACAACTTGAGAAATTCATTAAGAAGCCACAACGTAGATGTTTTTCCCAGCTACAAAGTTGTGTCAGAAGCCAAAAAGGAAGCGGTTCCTGGTAACTGTACGGTCAGCTGAAGTTAGACTCCAAGATTTACTAGATCATACCGCTAAGCGAATTTTGAGCAGTAAAAGCAACCATGAAATACAATCGTTCCCAGATAATATTTCTTTGTTAACAAAGTGGGGCTGTGATGGATCATCTGGACAAAGTGCATATAAACAAAAAATTTCTACAGAAGATGGACAAAATATTTCAGATGCCAACATGTTTATGACTTCAATAGCCCCACTTCGAATAAGGAGTGAAAATGCTGAACATTGGAAAAACCCTCGACCATCTTCAGTTCTTTATTGTCGACCTATAATGTTTAAGTACGCAAAAGAATCTTCAGATCAAATAAGAAGCACCATCAGCAATATAAAACAACAAGTAAAAGAACTTCAACCCACTATATTTGATGGAAATGATGACAAAAAAATTATAATTAGACACGAATTATTTTTAACAATGATTGACGGCAAAGTACTTAATGAGATAACTGGCACCAAATCTACTAGATTTTGTGCTACGAGTATATGTAAGCGTTCACAAAAAGATTTCCGAAGTAATAATGACTCCAACGATAAACACAATTATGAGCACGGCATTTCGCAATTACATGCAAGGATAAGATCCATGGAATTTATTCTGAAACTAGCCTACAGCATAGAAAATGATGATAATCCAAACAACCAAAAGTTAAGAAAAAAAATAATACAAGATCAATTTCAAGAAAAACTGGGTATTATAGTAGATACTCTGACGGAGACACAGCAAGGCGATTTTTTGAGAAACCAGAAACAACTTCATAAATAACGGGAGTCGATGAGGACGTGATAAAAAGATTACAAGTTATTTTAAACGTACTATCCTGTAGAGAACCCGTTAAAGTAGAAAAATTGTAAAAGTATACCAAGGAAACTGCAGCCATATTAGAACATAAATACAGCCAAAAATTACTGACACCCTCTGTCCATAAGATCTTAGCTCATAGTGGACAAATTATCAATTATCAAGCTTTACCAATGGGAGAGTTATCAAAAGAAGCCCAAGAGTCTAAAAACAAAGATTATAAGAAGTACAGACATAGCAATACATGTAAAATTTCACGAATTCGACAAAATGAGGACTTTTTCAATATACTTTCAGCATCTTCAGATCCTTTGGTTTCATCACTTAAGCACGTTAGGTCACGAAAAGAACTGACTGATAAATTCTGTAGTACTGTTTTAAGTTTCTTAGATATCCAAAATAATGATGATACTTTTATAGAATTGTAGATTGTTGTTGATTTTTTAAAGAAATTACCTAATTTATTACTGTAACCCTGTTTTTAAAACTTTTCCAGCCTTTGAGAAAGACTGTTTATAAATTATGTTAAGAGATAAAAAAATAAATGAATGAATTAGTAAAAATTAAAAAAAATTTTTTTTTAAAAAGTATTTAAAAAATTTTTAAATTATTAAAAGTTGATTAATTTAATAAAGCGCACTAAAATTTATAAAAAAAATTTTTTTTATGAATTCATACCACTAAAAACCAAAAATTTTTAAATTTGGACTTTCACCTCTTTTTAAAAGTATTTATAGCTAAGCCTCAAACCTGAATCTTATATATGTCATATCTACAGAAATTACCAACCAAAATCAAAAAACTTTACTCAAATATCTTTATCCATTCAAAAGTTATGGTTTTAGCAACGCGAAATCGCAAAAAGTGCCACTGTGCGTCGTTTCATCGCTGACTCTCCCGGGTGACCTTCGTGAGCCAGCTCCAATATCTGTTTCCTCAATAGTTCAGGAATTACAATACGTTTACCTCGTAAAAGTATATTGCCTACTGCGGTCAATTCGAATCGAAACAGGTAGTAACTATTTGCTGTATCTTCTTCCCAAGATCCATTGTTAATATGTTCGATAACACTGGCTATGTGTTCATCTTCTTCACTCTTTTTGGCAATCGTGGAAAGAGTTATTGTCTCTGGTGCAGAGTAAGAAACTATGCGAAATATATTTTTTCGCAGGCTTCATCAAACGACGATGTTTCGGAAATTTTGCTTAGGCGTGACAGTGAATCTGCAATATTCTCTTTTCCCGAAAGGTAAATAACCTTGAATTTGAATGCTTGTAATCTCAAAAGCCAGCGCTCAATTCTGGCTGGAGGTTTAGATTAGGGCTTGAAAATTGCTTCGAGAGGCTTGTGGTCAGTTACTAACTCGAATTCGAGGCCGGCCAAATAAAAGTAAAATTTTTCAACTGCCCAAACTTATGCCAAACTTTCTTTCTCCGTCTGAGAATATCTTTTCTCGATATCAGAGAGGCTTTTGCTGGCGAATGAAATGATTTTGGGGTCACCTAATTTGTCAAACTGAAGCAAGACCGCACCCAATGTGATGGGGCTAGCATCTGCCACGACCCTAGTCCTGTTTTTCGGGTCAAAGTACGACAAATTTGGAATTTGCGATAAGTGTATTTTTAAGTTTTCGGATGATTGTTGATGTTCAAAGCTCCATACAAATTTGTTATTAAATTTTAACAGCTCCCTTAGAGGCTCAGTGGCGTCGGCCAGTTTTGGTATAAATTTACCCACATAGGTAACTAGCCCTAAAAAGCTTCGTACCTCCTCTTTGCTTTTAGGGGCCCTGAATTGTCGTATTACGTCAAGTTTTTCTGGGTTCGCAGTAAAACCACGTTCTGATAAGATGTGACCCAAAAACTTAAGCTGCTTCGTTTTCCAGATGTATTTTTCTTGATGTAGAGTAACGTCATGGTTCTTAAATACGTGCAGCACATTTTCCACTGCATTGTCATGTTCTTCCTCCGTATAGCCCCTTATGGGTAATGAACGTGGTAATCTCTCTGCTGGACTCGTCAAGTTCCAATTGGTGGTATGCACTTTTAAGGTCGAGCCGTGTAAAATATTTTGCTCCTTTAAGCTTTGTCATGAATGATTCAAATGCACGCCTCATGTCAATGCAAAGTCTCATATCTCCATTGCTTTCAAAAACAATTACTATAGGCGAATTCCATGCGCTTGGACCCGACACGCGCTCAATGATATCCTGTGCCTCATCCAATTTTTCCTTTATTTTCTCTTCTAGTGCAACTGGTACCCGTCTAGCCGGTGAATCGGTGTGACGCTGCGATCGATCGAAAGTGTAACTTTAAATTTTGGAAACGGTTCATGGTTTTCAACTCGATGCACATTTAATCCTAATCTGAGTACATAAAGTTCAACAGCAGTTTCACCTCCCAGCAACGACTGACTTCCCTTTTCAATGACATAAAAGGTGGCAATCTTTTCCACATTTCTTATAGAAATTGGAGCCTCGAAAACGCATTGGACTTTTAGTAGTTTGTCTGCCGCATAGGATTTAAATTGCTTTACCGAGTGTGATCGAATATTCCACATTACTGCTTTGTTTTTCTGTAATAAAACCCAATCATCATCACTAAGAATATTGTACCTTGACCCGAATCAATAACCATGGACACAATTTGGCCGCCTATAATACATTCAATTAATTCATCATTTTCGTTGTCACTGATCTTAAAACAGCTGAACTCTTGAATTTCTTCGGAGTCACCCTCTTGTTGTTGAATGCAATGTACCCCTGCCGATTTGAAACGTTTTACGTTGTTTTTTTTTTGGTTCCTCATTTAAACCGCCTCCTCGCTTTCTCGTTTTGCATTTTATTGCGAAATGGCCTATCAGCGCGCATTTATTGCATCTAACTAGCCTAGCTGGACAGTTAACGTCGTTGTTACTGTGTCCCCTTCGGCCACACCGACCACAATCAGTTTTGTTTATATTAAAATTCGTTGCGATCCTTTGTACGCCCTGAATACAAGTGGCAACTGGAACCATCGCTCGAGCTTGATTTTTGATTTGTTCATGGACTTGGCACATGTCCAATACATCCTTAAGGTCCAGCTCCTTTTCCAGTAACCGTTTTTTCAATTCCATCGGCGCCCATGCATCTATTAATTTGTCTTTGATGTTTATTTCGCTTGCCTCGTTTTCTGTTGCGCCGAACTGACAATTTACTGCTTGGCACCTCAGCCGAACTACATATTTACTAACACTCTCACCTTCTTCCGGTTGTAGTGACCTAAACAGGTCCCTCTCAAATGTTGAATTCCTCCTCGGTGAAAAATGTTCAGTCAGCTTTTTAAGCAGTTCTTCAAATGAATCTTTATCGTTCTTATCGTCTGCGAATGCGCCCGGAATACTATATGCAACCTCTTGAAGTTGTGGCCCTTGAAGTTGTGGCCCGCCCAGATGCAAGAGCTTGCTTCTTTTCTTCTTTGGATCAGTGATATCTTCTGCCTCGAGGTAATAGCTAAGCGATCGTGTCCACTTTTCCCATTCGGAGCGTATGAGCGCCTTGTCAATTACGTCACACAAAAAAGGCGATATATTTGCGTTCATTATGTGTTTGGCTAGAGTTAGTTTTATTACATGATTAGATTTAGTTAAAATATTGTATATAATAACTATACCTCTTTTTATAATAAGTTTTTTTTTTGTATTCATGATTTCAAATTTTTGAATCAAAGCAATCTTGTACTTGACTGTATAAAGCCAGCACTGCTGTTGTTGTTGTTGTTGTGTCTTCTTTTTTTTACATATGTATGTATGTACTTGTGCTTAACTACCCAGTAGGCAAGGGCAGGAGCTAACAGTGCTTCTAGAAGGCCTTCCTTGGTAAGTATAAGGCCTTCCACCCTCCTTTCAAACGTACTTTCTTTTTTATATGAAATGGCCGCAGAAAACAGGCCTTCCTAAGCAGGCTTTCTAACACCGCTTACCGTAGAAGGACTCTCAGAAGTACTTGACAAAAATTTAATTTTAATAAATTTAAAGACTCTAAATATTAATTGTATATTTTTTTAATGACTTTACAATTTGACAAAGAATACACAAAACTCTACCTCCTTAACATAACATGAAACAACGGAAGACTAGCCTGCACACCTCTCTTAATTTCTAACCATGTGTATACTTTTCATGTCATATATGTACAATGCATATGACAAAAAAGTTATGACGAATCATAAAACATTGCAATACATGAAATAAAAAAGAAACAGAAAAGCGCTAAAGTAAATGGAGTCCTTCTTCTTTGCCTTCTAATATCAGGCCTGATAGCACGCCTGTTGTGGCAAGGCATATTATGCCTTCTGTGATTGTATTTTTATTTGCATGAAAATCTAGTTTTGAGAAGTCCTTATATAATCGCAGCAGTGCTAGTAGGCCTTCTCCGAGTAAGGCCTTGCTCATTTGCCTGCTGGGTACATGAGCTTCTCGCCTTTATTATGCACGTTTTTTTTTTACATAAATACATACATTTGTATTGCAGTCACACACATTTTTCTTTTTAATTTCTTTGTGAATATCTGGTCCATAGACAAACTAGACTGGAAACTCTTGTTCTTCTTCTCACGTATTGATTGTCAAATATTTTGAGATACAGAGGTACCGTATGTTAAAAAATCAATTTTATTGGAATCGTACCTGAAAATCACCCACATTTCGGGTAAATGTGATTTTTTCAGGGGAATATGATATGATGAAATTAATTAATATAATAAAAACAAATAATTTATACAAAAACAGAAGTATTTGGTTGTTGTTTAATTTTTTGAGCTCAGAACTAGTTGAAATGTAGGAATATATGCTAAAGGAAAGTCGATCATTTCAAGTTCTTCAGTGTGAAATAATTCTTTAAGATGTTCAAAAATAGTATTTGTCAATGAGCATCGAGAAAATGGAAAATTTGTATGTGTATATGCACGTATAAGGATAAACATGTAAATTTTAATCAGTTTAAAAATGGTTCGCGATACATAAACGCCCAGTGTCTGAAAAGAATTTACTGTAATAATGTTGTAGGCAGATTTATGGGTCCTATTTGTTTTTTGTTTCAATGGTTGCTGTCCAGTTATACGCCATAGCGTGCATTCTTGCTTTGATGCCTTGCAACTTCTATTTATGTTTCAAGTTAAGGCCTTTTTGCACGATATGTTTTTCTTATTTGTATCTGTTATATATTTTTGAACTTGTATATTTAAAACTTCAAATCAGTTTGTTTAGTAGTAAAGTTATCGATCGCTTTAACCATGATAATGCATTACCTAGGAGGTAGGGCATTTTTTTTTTAAGCGAAATAATTTAATGAACGATTTTGAAAGTTATATAAAAATAAGTAATTTGCAAGTTAACATCTTGATGCTCATATAAGTAGATAATATATTAGCTTTTACGTCTATCAAATAAAAATAACGCGCAATAATGACTTCACCAGCAAAATAAAAAAACTTGCATTGGGCTCAATTATAACTTCATCTCCGATAAAACTTTCCGAATTAATATTATATTTTAGATAAATTCATATCAAAACTTTGAAAATAGCTATAAAAGATATCATTAACTCAATAACTTTACTTTTATATAACTTGAAGCTGTAAAAATGTAAAAGTTTAAAACTTATGCGGGAAAAATGCGGAAAAAGTTAATCTGTGTTTCACCAAACATTTTCACTTCCAATCTCGCTTTGCTAAAAGAAAAACAGTGGCATTCATACTGTAGCAAGGTAATTATACCTCGCCCCCGCGACTGCGCTGTCCAGATTTTTGAATATACCTCGCCCCGGTGACTGCGCTGTCGAAAATCATGTTGAATTTCACAACAGCTGTTTTTGACAATTCTCATTTAATATTCGAATTGATTGTTGATAAGATTTTTTGGAGGAACGCAATAAAAAGGTAAAAAATATAACTTATGAAGTTTTTTTACTTAAAATAATTGAATTTCAGCTTTAGCAACAACAGCAGAATTTTACTGGTTCGAAAGCGGCACACCAACAGCTTTGCATCAACCCACAAGTGCGACGATTAATTGCAAGGAACCTGATCAAACAATAAATAGCCTCATGCAGTTCATAGCTGATAAAACACAAGAAGATTTGAATGAGAGTTTGGCAATTGGAAATCCTGTGACCACATCGATTACCTTACAAAATTCTAGCTCGAGGTTGAAAATGATAGAGTACTTTTTGGCTTGCGTTTTAAGGGGGACATTGAAAAAAAGTTTGACAAATTGCAAGAGCCACCACCAATAAAATTTTATATGTTAAAGCTGCTGAGCATAAACGCTTTAGACAAAATTGATGATAATTGAAAAATACATACATACGAGCATAAGATAAACACAAGTCATGTGACATAAACGTGAAAACCATTGTAAAACATAAAGGGAATGTGCTAAAAACCTTGAACTTTACTGAGGCACTTAGCAATAGTACAAAATGGAAATAATTGCTGTATGCATGGATGCCAACTCATATGGATTAAAAGTTTAAAATTAACACTACTGACTGCTGTAGTCTACATATTTCGAGTTGTTATGATTACTAATCAACTTTGAGTGATGTTCTAAAAAACATATGTAATACTTCATTGTCATTTATTTACTTTGAATTTTTGGAACTTGAATTTCAAATTCTTTACTAAAAATCTACAGTTTATGTGTTATTGGCATAAAAGCGCTTATAACAAATTTTTTGAAAAGCATTATTTGAAAAAAGTAGGTCCATTTTAAAAACCTCAATATAAATATTAAGGTAAATTAATTAATTTAATAAAAAAAAAACAATTATAAACATTTTAACCTAAATTTAATTGGGGACAAGAAAAAATAGGTCATCTTTCTTTTTTGAATTTGTTTTGAATTCTTCTAAAAGGCTTCTCACATTGCCTGTAACTGAAATTTAGTTTCGCGGAAAAATTTAAGTTATTTTAAGCTTCTGATGATAATTTTGGGTTCCTCTTCTTTTCTTTTTTAAAGAAACAGTTGCGTTCAATTTTTGTAAATAACCCAAATATATTGGCTGAAGATTTTTCAAATCGTATCTTTTCCTATTTTTTGTATGATTTTTCATTATGTTAACACATTTTTGGTTTTTTTAAAAAGCAAACTATTGCTCCAAATCTTAAAGTATTGAATAACCCAAAAAAGTATATTTATAGTTCTCATATATTTTAAATTTTCTACGTGCAAATCGCAAACGCTAGATATAAACAAGATCCATTCTGGACAGATATTTATTTCGACAATTTTTTCGCGCAATTTAAATTATTTCAATGACTATTGAACTACTGAATTATTGTAGTTCATATTTGAACACGTTTTATGCTAATAGATGTAGGAAAAAAAAGTAGAAATGTGAAAAGAAAAATTTGTCTAAATAATAAAAATAAATAAATTAAATGTACAGAAGATATTTTTCGCGTTTCTTAATATTTAGTAATTTTTTGCTAAGGTAAGATCTTAGGAGAGCTACAAATTTCTAGATATGAAGTAAGACCAAATCTTGTGTGTAATACTTTGGACAACTTTTGGCAATTAAAAATAATAGAAATTTCTTTCACTCTACTCCAAGGTACATATATACCAATCCTGTGTTTAAACAAATTTGGCAACCATATTGGAATGATAACGATAACCGCTGACATGCAATGTGTGATGTCTAGCAGATTTTTTCCCAAATAAAAATACGTAGTCTTTGAAGCCGTTGACTCAAAAAAAAAAAATAAATAAATCAAAGGAATTTTCTTAAAAAAAACAAACAAAGAAGTTGAAATTTAAAACAGGTTTTACATGGCGTCTACTTTTCGAATGCACCGTTGCGTCTCATTGTCTACCTTTGTGATGCTGGCCGTTTGGAGCAATGATCTGTACTTTTTTTCTTTGTTAATATGATATAACTTGTATTTGTTTTTTTTTTTTATGCGTTAGTTTTTTTGATTTTTCTTATAACTTTGTAATTAAATACAATAGCAATATGTATATACAATTTTTAAATGATGACTACTGTTAAATAGAGTTGCCAGTTTAATTACAGAGCTTCAGTTTGTGGAAATCAAAAAAATTTCGTAATTATTTTAGTTTGAGTTACTTGTCTTCAAGTTTCGTATAACTATTTAAAACAAAATAAATTTGAAGTTCAATAGTTGGATAATATCTTTATAATAATTTTAAAAAAAAAGATAAACTTTTTTCCTATAGTATCACTAGAGTGGTAAGCTTATTAGAGTTTGAACAATTGGCAAACGAGAAACCAAGTTCTCAAAATTTTATAAAAATATATATTATGTATGCATGTATATTCTGATAGTTTAAACATATCCGTATCGATATCAAGTAATATATTTCTAAAGATTTTAATATGCACTGCAGAATTGTTACGGCCGTTAAACTTTAAGTCGTCGTCATCAAAAAGTGGAAGTAATTCATCTGAAAAAAAAAAAAATAGGTATACAGTTAATACTTTTAATTTATGATTTTTACGTTTGAACTCAAAAAATTTTGTTATTCAGAGAGAAAAAATGAGAGTAAAAAATACCTGATCATACCTTTCCAAAAAAAACAATTGCCATCATAAATGAGCTATCTGAAACACCGTCACGATGTCGCTGTATTGGTATTGATTTTTGACGAACTGGTGCATGTTTTTTTGTACGATGGAACTTGAGATTGCTTGGTTTACGTTTGGCAGCTCGCTATAATAGAAAATACAAAGTAAAAAAAATGTAAAGGGGTATTTTAATTCTATTTTGAAAAGTTAACGATATGGTTGTGCAATTTCCACACCACCCATGAGGTATGCTTTTTGGCGCGTTACCGATTTTTTTCTCGGGTGTTCGGTTCCCCTGGAGGAACATGTATCACCCATCAACAATACGTAAATGTAAGTTCTATTTGACAGTGAGAGTGTGGTGGAGGACGGTCACTTTCGATAGGGTCATGGTCATTTGTGGCAGAAATTATGGACTTTATTTATACTATGCTTAATGCGACTTTAAATTAGAGGAGAATGGTTAAATCAGATTTTAAATATAAAAGACATTGAATACCAAAGGGGAAAAAAAATTTGCTGCCTTCTTTATTCGAGGCCAAAAAAAAAAAATTCAAAACAAATTAAAAAAAAATTTTCGTCAAAGTCAAGTAGTCTTAAGGCCAAAAAAAAAAAAATGGAGACACCCAACTACACCACTTGGCTGCCCTGCTCTCGCTAGATACCGAATCTTTCGTCGAATGCCTCCGTTATTCAAGGCCAAAAAAAATTTGAAAAATTCTGAACAGTTAGTTTTCGTCAAAGTCAAGTCTTAAGGCCAAAAAAAAAAAATAAAAAAAATAGAAACATCCAACTACACCACTTGGCTGCCTTGCTCTCGCAAGATACCAAATCTTTCGTCGAATGCCTCCGTTATTCAAGGCCAAAAAAAAATTTGAAAAATTCTGAACAGTTAGTTTTCGTCAAAGTCAAGTCTTAAGGCCAAAAAAAAAAAAAATTTCATTATGGAAAGATATACGATCCAACGACTAGTCGAAATTATTAAAATTTACTACCGAAATTCGGAGTCAGTGACCTCAACTTTAAGAGCGCTACGTCCAATTTATGGTCGTCATAATCGTCCTGTCAGATCAACAATTGAGCGTCTAGTGGAAAAATTTGAATCAACAGGCACAGTTCAAATTGTTCCCGTGCCAGTGAGACAAAGAAGTGTCCGTAGTGTCGAGAATATTGCTGCCGCTAGCGCATAATTGAGGAAGACCCAAATCAGTCTCTCACACGTCGTTCTCAAGCGTTGGGCATCTCTGTGACGTCGTTGTGGCGAATTTTGCGAAAAGATCTTGGCCTACATCCTTACAAGATCAAATTGATGCAAGAACTGAAGCCGCTTGACCACCACAATCGTCGTATGTTCGTGAATTGGGCTGAGCAACAACTTGAAAATGATCCGGATTTTCATCGAGAAATCATCTTCAGCGATGAAGCTCATTTCTGGCTGAATGGCTTCGTCAATAAGCAAAATATGCGTTATTGGTCAGGCAACAATCCACACGTACTCCATGAGTCAACATTGCATCCCGAAAAAATTACGGTTTGGTGCGGTTTATGGGCCGGCGGCGTCATTGGGCCGGTCTTCTTCCGTGATGATCAAGGCCGGCACGTTACTGTGAATGGGAATCGCTACCGCTCAATGATAACCGAATATTTTTGGCGCCCAACTTGGATGATATGAACTTGGACAATATGTGGTTTCAACAGGACGGCGCCACAAGCCACACAGCGAATGTCACAATCGATTTATTGAAAACTAAGTTTGGTGAACGTGTTATCTCACGAAATGGCCCAGTCAATTGGCCGCCTCGGTCGTGCGATTTGACGCCGTTAGACTATTTCCTGTGGGGCTACGTCAAGTCTATGGTCTGTGCTAACATGCCAGCGACGATTGATGAACTTCGTACGAATATCGAACGTGAAATTGCAGCATTATCGGTCGATTTATGCTTGAAAACCGTCGAAAATTGGGTTCAGCGTCTGAACTTCTGCAGGCGTGCCCGTGGTGGCCATGCAAAATAAATTGAGTTCCATACATAATGGCATTGAATGTTCTTTTACAAGAATAAAGAATTTCATTGATATCCCAAACCGTTTTTGTTTTATTTAAGAAAACTTTTGTAGCGCTCTTATTGAAAAACCTTTTACCATATCACCGCCAACGTTATCGCAGCAAACGTGTGGCGGTATTTCCTTCATCTTGTCAAAAATGTATTGCCCCACGCCAAATCGTGACAAGCTCCATCAAAATGTTTTAAAAATTCTTCGTCTAACTGCGCTATATAACTAACAAATTGTTGCGGAGGCTTAACTAAACTACATTTATCGTATTGTTTTTCTAAAGAGAAAAGAAACTCTTCCGAAACTGTTTCTTTTCCGAAGTAGGGTAAGGACAAACGGCAATTGTGGAGTCTGTAAATTTTTAAATATAGCCATCCGCAAACATAATGAAATGCATTTTTTTTAAGAATCTCCCTCTCATCGATATTAATTTCTATTTGCGCATTTTGATGGAATGGGTGTGCAGGTCTTGGCAAGCTTTGGAACTGTTGCCAAGACTGATCCCTTATCAAAGGATCATCGCAAACATTTTGAATAGAGTTGTTTGTGGATCTTATAAATTGGGGAGTGTACTACGTGGGGTTGCTCTCACTGTCAAAAATGGGTTCGCAATTTCCGTTAATAACTACATTGACATACTGCAGTCCCCAAGCTTTTTGGAACCTAGCACGAAACATTTGAGCAGTAACCACCTTGGAATTACCCCTTCCTCTGCTAACTGTCCCAAAAAAATGCTCAAGAGGGTTCTGACAAAGTCTTCTAGTCTGAAGGTACGTAAAACCTTTTTGCTCAAGGTGTCTCCACAATTGCCGTAGGCTACCAATATTTATGAGTCATTCCTTTATAAAATTAAAAGTATTCGTTATGTCCTTACCACTTCTGTCTCTAAATTTTATCGAATCTACAATAATTTTTGCCTGCCTTAGAAAATCATTTGCTAATCGGATCCACAATACACTCTCTTTGGACAAGGAGTGTGCACACTTGAGCTATTTAAAATGTTAAAAAGTTTGCCTATGAAGCTCAAATAATTTGCAGTATTTTCTAAGGTTGGGGACGCTAGCAAACCTTCTATTTGCCTTAAAATGTGCATCACGGATGAGACAGTATCGCTAAAAACTTGAGCTGCCAAACGAACATGCATTTTTTCAAAGTTGTTTGGGTCAATATGTTTTTTGGACAGTTTAAAAGCGCATCGCATACCCAGAGTGGATTCTGCTTGGTAGACGTGTACAACATCACTCCACTCTACCGGGGCTTTATCGAAAGTGACAGCATTTTTTGGGTTGTGCAAGGAGTTACGGGTGCTTTTAATAAGGTGAAGAGAGTCACAAAAAAAGAAAACTTTCTCCCCATTGACGAGAAAATATGGAGTTTCCTCAGTCACTCCAGCCACTTTTGCAAATTTCATAAAATTTGCGCCCTGATCGCAAACAAAGTGTACTGGGTGCAACCCGATGTTTTGAAGTTGGGAAATGGCTTCAAAAACATATTTTTTAACGATTTCCCCCTTGCATGCACCTTGCACGAAGAAATATGCTAAAGGTTGCTTCCAAGGGTCTCCACCTATCCCTTGGGCGTGTATGACCATGACACTTGTGCAGGTCCTAGAAGTACGATTTTCGTCTCCATAATCTTCTAACCCTATAATCTTGTCCTCAGACCTATCATAGAAGACGTGAACTTTAAGAGCCATTTCGTCACATGATAACGTGACCTGCTTCTGCTCATTTGAAAATCCTCGACTACGCAACTCTAAAGCTTTTATGCTGCTATGACTGTTCCCCGGACTTTTTGGCCAATTCGAAACGAACTCACTAAGGGTACGCGGTTCTGGCCAGGTTAAAGGTCCCTGCAGATAGCGATATGCTAAGGGTAACAAAAAGTAAACTCCCAAGGCCATAATTTTCAAGTGATCGCTGTACCTTCGACCATTCGGTTTGCGGCAGATATTCTGAATACTGTTCCTTACACACAACTGAAGTGTTAAGGGCAGTTTATCACAAATCCTATCTAAATTTCGTGTTTCATCAATTTCAGCATTCTCTTTTAATTTATCAATTTCAAGCCGCGTTTTTTTTTAGCTCCAAGGCCTGATTTTCTACTTCTGCTCTACTATCACTAAGTTTCCTCTTTAAATCGTTTAACTCCTGAAGCATTTTAACTTTTCTAGGAGTGTATTCACTCGAATTCGCATCATTTTCAAATTCTCTGCTGATGATTCCTGAAGCACTTTGACTTTCAAGATCATCACGGAGTACTTCAAGACATCTAAGTCTGTACTCTGGCAGAGAATTTTCTTTTACCAATGGCAGTGCATCCATCCACTGCCAATGGTAATTCAATACAATGCTCAGGAGAAGGGCTACGCAAAAATAGGAAAAGAGTTCTACGCGATTTGGAGCTATTTGCGGTAGTGCTCTGTTCAACATTCGATGTTGAAAGAATCAAAGGACCAGATGTGTTTATAAAAACACCCGAATCTGGAGTCGCATTAAGCATAGGGGGAGGCGTGAAAAATTTTTAAATTTTGGTCGGGTACAGCTTTTTTTTTAGATTGGCTTTGCCTAACATTTTTTCTGAAAAATGTATTTCGCAAAGAAACAGGTCCTCTGGTAACCCTTCAATTACTCCTACTAGGCGCATCCACTCGCTTCGTCTAATTAAAAGTAACAAAGAGGTTTATATTAATTTTATGTTGGCGTACAAGTTAAATTCACTAAATATAAATATGTTTGAAAGGCAAAATAACAAAAGTCTTATGCATTAGCATAGCACTAAAGATATATTGCCTTGTGACCACAGATATACTTAGTGAATTTTACTTGTCCACCTATGAATATAATTAAAATAAGGAATTACTAATAATAAAAAAATTAAAATAAGGAAAGCATAACATTATTAGCGGTATTCACGATCTGTAGCATTGGTCTTGTTTTGTGTATTTTTGATAAATTTCAAATTTCAAATATTTCATTGTATTTCTGATATTTAGAGTATTTCAAAAAATCAATTGTTTTGTTTTCGTTAAAATATCAAATTTACTATCAATATCAAATTTATACAATACACAATACAAGACCAAATGCTACAGATCGTGAATACCGCTATTAAATTAAAATAAGGAAATAATAAAAAATCAAATTAAAATAAGGAAATAATAAAAAATCAAATTAAAATAAGGAAAGCATAAAAATATTAAATTAAAATAAGAAATCAAATTAAAATAACAAAAACATAAAAACATGTACCCTTTCTTGTCCATGTTGCAGTAGTAGTCAGAAATCTAATAGTTTATTATCAAAAACGAATAAAAAGGTTACCTTAAAAAACTTCGCAAGGAAAAAAAATCAATCAAGTCCTTTAGGTTCTGTGTAATTGAAAAAAAAAATTAAAATTTTCTAAAAATCTTTTCTTATCATGTTTTTTATTTATACTATTTTATCCTTACTAATTTTTTACTAACTTAGACTTTTCTATTTAATCTTAACTATTTTTATACTAACTTAGACTTACAAGTAACTTAGAGGTATAAATAACTTAGAAAGAATTACTAGTAAATTAAGAGTAAGTTAACTTAAGTATTACGTAGTAAGATAACTAAGAGATATTTCTACACAGTGGACTATTAAGTCTAACTAACTTTTATAAAACTAAAAACACCATAAACAGAATTAAACATGAAACGTGTTCATGAAAAGCTATGATTTAAAAAATAAACTTTTTATTCCTTCTTTAAAAGCATTTTTATGTAAAAAATTAAAAACTGAGCTTTCTAAAATAGCGACTTGTTTCAGCTCATACAGGTTTATGTTTACTGTTTCTTGGCAACGACCATGCATGCAGTTATACCTTTTTTTGTTACTGTACTACAACATCAGGTTGTAATTGAAAGACAACATAACAAAGTCATTTAGTTTGTTTTCTTTATATTTCTGTTTTGAAACTGGTTCCTCTGCATTTATTTTTTTCTAACCAAAATAATGCAATTTACCCAAACATCAGAATCAGCTGTGCAAGATAGAAAGGAAGCTTCAAAATAAACAAACGCTTATTCAACTTAAAAAAAAGAGATTTATGCTGCGTAAACTAATTTTCAGGAATAAATACATTATAAATTTAAAACTAAAGACATAAATCGTTCTTTTCTTTACTTTTTTTATAACTGTATCTCTTCAATTGCAAAGACTAAAAATAATTTAAAAGCTCTTATTTCTAATTAAAACTATTACAAATTATAAATAATATACACAAATTATAAAATATATTCAAATTGGTATATGTATTATAATAAGTAATTACAAGCTCTGCGGGACTCTTAAGCAAATAGACTGTACCGAACACCACTACTGTTCATTACTGCAATTGCGGTGTGTGAGAATAGGATAAAATAAATCGTGAGTTAAAAAAAATCGGGTTACATTTAATAAAAATGTAACCTTTTTTGCAGCAATTTATTTATAAAGTAGGTAAAAGCTTCTGTTTTTCAAAGAAAAAAGAGCTAAAATATAAGAGTTAAAAAAAATTGTAATGATACTCATTTCAATGTTAAACAAAATTCAATTCAATAATCTATGAAATTCAGTAATATGGTATAATGAGCAATTCATATGCTTAGCTACTAATTTTATCTTAATTTTTAATTTAAGTTTCGCTGAAGCTTGTACTTTTTTCATTAATTATGCGTTCCTATTAATTTTATAATTTCACCTCAGAATTCTAATATTAGCATCTCATATAATATTGTACATTTCTTTTTACTTGAGAAAGCTGATTTAACTCAAAATAACCTACACATACCTAATAAAACCTTAAACAAGTATTCAAACATTTTCTTACACTTAAACCTAATCTGGTTGGAGAACTGGTACCAAAATTGTGTTTTTAGTTGTTTTGATTAACATAAAATGAAACTGTAGCAATATTTTTAAGGAGCCTTGTATGTTCGCTTTTGTTGTGAAATGTTTGGTTAAGTTTTGAGTCGATTAGGTTGACTTAATCAAGAGTTAAAAAGTGGATTAGATTACCTATTAACTGATAGCTATATTATTTAAAACGTTTTAAAACTCCTAACTTGTGATTTTTCTAAGTTCTGCTCTATATTTATTTTTGTATCTAACCTATTCTTTATTTTTATTTATTTGTAAACTACTTTTCTAACTTTATTTATGGCCCAAAGAGTGCCGGCCACCTCAATAAAAAATGTTTTCTTTCCAAATTTCACATTTGGGGGTTAAATATCAAGAGTACAAACTAAACTTTTTGCCAAACCGAATTAAGTGCAGAAATGAGTAGATAATGTAAATATATCGAATTGTTGTGGAAAAGCGATACAAGTGCAACGTGACAGGTGCTGCATTCTAATGAATAAAAAATCATTTCATTATCAGAATATACTGTTGATTAACTACTGAACTTTAACTATAAATTCATTTTTCTCAAAATAATAGAAACCTTACTTGTACCCCTTGGCACCTAACCCCCTTATATCCAATTCAGTGGTTTTAGCTCCATACAGCGAACCAAAAAAATTGGACAGTACCTTAACTTAATTCCTTAGTTAAATTATCTTGAAAACCTTCACACTATTTTTTAATAAATCGATGCATCTCGTTAAATTTTTTTAAGACTATTAATGTATTTCCGTGTACTGTTCTGCCCTCAGAAGCGAAAAATGCGTATCTCGAAAAAATTCATATTCGTTATTCTTATGGCATCGAATAGCTTAAGAAATTAAGCGTCTAATGAACTACCCAAATGCCGGTATCTTAGTTTAAACATATAAGATATCTCCTATGCTCATCTTGAACTTAACGTCGCTCTGGATAAATAAATGAATACTAATAATTGAAAAATTTGCTTACCTATCATTATCCGTGTTGCTGTTGGGGAATTTAAAAAGTTTGGTTGCTCCCTCGCAGCCCAAACAGCAGCTTCTGATCCTCGGCATATTGATTAATGGAATTAATAACCTGTGGAAAAAAAGATATTTATAGTAATTTTATATAACTTAATATAAGCCTGAAACAATAAAAATATAAAGTTAATTAAAGCTATTATGTGCTCCTTGCTGACGGAATCTTCAAATTGCAAAACTGCAATCGTATTTAGTTTTGAAAAAAACTATTAAGCACTCCAATAGTCAACGGAAAATGACGAATTCTGGCACAACCTTAAGATGTAAAGCTGCAAATATAAAAGTGGAATTAAGGATAGTTTTGAAAAAAAACTATTGAAAAGCTGGAAAGAAAAGACAAATCAATTATATTTATAAAAAATCGCAAAATTGTGATACAAATCAAAAAATCTTGAATCGCTGTTCAAGACGGCAGAAATGTTTAAGAAATTTGACAGCTTGAAAGTAGCCAGACTTAAAAATTTTTTCACAAAAAAACAATTCGTTTCATTTTTCTTTTAAGTCATTAAAAATTGATACATAATGTAAGTGCTTTCATTTTCTTAAACATTTTATGATGATTTCCTTTACAAAAATTATTATGTTTTTCATTTTAATTCGATAAAGACTTATAAATTTCCTAATTCATGGGAAAATATCTACAAAGTGGCACACGCACACTGAGGAACTCACCGCGCAAGGGTGAAAATCAATTTTCACTAACACTAACAAAAAGTGGGTTTCCCGCCGAAAAGACTTTCTCGTCTAGTTTGTCTATGGTCAAAAGGTCAACTCAAGCTTAGACTGAAAACTAACTGTAGCTAAATTTGTAGCTTAATGGTGGTATGAATTTTTTTGTTTGTGTTGTCCGAGCCCCACAGCATGCTGGGTAAATTTTTTCTAACATTTATGCCTTGGACCACGTAAATTTATACATATAATTATTTTAATATCTATATGTCTATTTTTACATGGTGTGAGTGGGTATGTTGAGAAAGTGCGATAAAGCTAAGAAAAAATTATAAAATAAATAACAAATTAATGTGCATGATAATTTTTTCTATTCCATTTTTTATTGAATAAGCTTTTTACTTGGTATAAAGCTTCAATGCTAAATAGCTAAGAAGGCTATAATAGCTGTAGTAGCTAAACTCTATTATTATTATTATTAAATAATTATTGGTAATTTCGGATCGAAAATTTCTAAGATGGGTTGGGAGCAGAGCAGTTCTTTCATTTTATCGAATGATTCATTGCATTTTTCTGTCCAAATAAATTTTTGCCCTTTTCTCAGCAGATTGTGCAGCAGATCTAGAGTTAAAACTACATTGGGCACATACTTATTGTAATAATTAATTTTTCCTAAAAATTGTCTTATTTGTTTTTGTGCTTTCGGGATTGGAAAATTCTTTATTGATGTAAGGTTATCTTTCAATGGCCGTATTAAATTGTTTTCTATCACGTGTCCTACATATTTTATCCATGTGTTCTAAGAAAGATTTGGAAATCATCTATGTAATTTACTGCGAAGTCCGTTAGATCGTTTTTTCTTATTATGTTACTGAGTATCCTCTGAAATATAGCTGGTGATGTTTTCAGCCCAAATGGAAGACACGTCCACTGAAAATGTCCCTCTTGCGTCACAAACGCTGTTTTTTGTCTATCTTCAACTCTTAGAGGGATTGACCAGAACGCTGAATTTACGTCCAATGTAGTAAAAAATTGACAATTTCTTGTTTCGATTAATGGAAAAGGTTGAGGTTGAGGAATCACAATTTTATTTAATTCTCTGAAGTCTATACTTAATCTTGATCTCTTATTATCGTCTCTTTTATATGCCAGTGTCACTGGTGCCGCAAATGGGCTATACGATTCTTCGATTAGGTTTTTATTAAGTTGATTTGAGATTTGTTTTTCTATCTCTTGTTTATCTTCTATACTACACCTGTAAGGTCTTTTACAACAGTAACATACATATCTATCAATAGATCTATTCTGGCTTCATATTCTTTTACCGTATCTATATCATATTTATCTTTTGCAAAAACCACTTTATATTTTTCAATCAATTTATTTACCATTTCTTTCTCTGGACAGCTTAAATGATTTACTGTCATGTTAAAGTTTTTTCATTTATGTTTTCATTGAAGTTTACTTCATATTTTTCTCCTATACTGCTTACGTCAGAGAAAACTGTTATACTTTGTGTTATTTCTAAGTTTTCATTTTGGATTAGCTTAAAATCTTTTATCATATCTAATCCAATTAAAAAATCATACTTAAAATTCTCCTTATCTACCACAAATATATTAGTTTCTTTTTCTATATTTAATATTTTGGCTTTTATTCTTACCATTCCATTTATCTTACTTACACCATTAATCGTTCTTAGGTTTGCACTGTTTTCATCTTTTATTTTTCCATTTTTTAATTTCAATAATTTTGAGTTAATCAGGGAAACATTTGACCCGGAATCATATATACCGAAAGTTTCTAAGGTATCATTTAGTAATATTTTTATTCTGATTAATGGTGGCACAACAAGTTTTTTTGAGACTCTTCATTTAATTCAGCTTCTAGTTCATTATTATTTGTATACTTAATATCTTCTCTTATATTTTTCTCTTCCTTTGTTTTGAACCAGCATGAAGATTCCGGGTGATAACGTGCACCTTTTTTTAATTTTTCGCACGTTCTGCATGGTTTTTTCTTTTCAGTTTTTTCTCTAGCTTCAGAGTTTGGCATATCTTTTCTTTCAAACGTTCTCTTAGTGATCAAATGTTCGTTTTTATTAATCTCACTATAAAGATCCTCTATTTCCTTAAGTCCTGCTTTATTAATTCTGTTTAATACGAATTTCGGTAGGCCGGTTGCAATGAGATAAATTAATGTCTGTTTGTTCATAGATCTATCTATCTCTAATAAAAGTTTTTCTTTCCTTACAGCGTACTCCAGTAGTGTTCCAACTTGATACCTGAACGACAATGCATATATGACTGGATCTCATCCTTTATTTGCATACGTTTCACAGAATTTTCCTTTCCATGCTTTCCATTCTGAATCCAGCGTCAGTTTTATCATCATCGAGCCATACCAATTTAAAGACGATTTGTCAAGGAATAATCTTAAAATTTCAATTTTACTTTGATCATGTGTTATTTCGAAACGTTCGCATTCCTTTTCAAATGCGTCATTCCACTGATTTGGGTTAAAATTTTTTATAGTGAATTTTTCTATAATAAATTTTTCTGATATTTTGCTTAAATTCTGTTGTCCAGAAGCTGTTTTATTTTCTAGTAGCTTTTCCATTATTTTTGTTAGCTGGCCTGTGTTACATGGATCGGAAGCAATTTGTTTTATTTCTTCTAAGTAGATGTTCCTAAATTGGATATTCTCTTCTTCATCTACTGGGTGTTTTTTTTAGAGGTTTGTTTTTCGAATAGAGATAAAACTGGCATTTTATGGTCAAATCTGGCAACTCTAACGTCATTTATGTTCAGTTTGGTTTGCCATTTCATCATGAACAGGTTGACAAAAGACAAAGAGTATCCAAAGAGATGAAGCTCTTCTCTGCCCAAAAATTCTGCTCACACGTATTGCTTGTCAGAGAATACGTGTGACTCGTTTCAAACAATGCTGCCGTTTGTTGTGAAATAGAGTTTTTGGAAATTTTCTCTTGATTTGGGATATTTTCAGGCGATTGGGGGAATCACTTGGGAATATATTCATAATTCTGTTATATAAATGAAAAGTTTCAAAAAATTTCAAAATCGTTATTTATTTCATATCTAAAATTTCAGTTTCTTACAAAACATGTAACATTAATTATAATATGAACAAATGTATTTGTAAGCAACGCGTAGCAATAGCAAGTTATTGCTTAACTGTCATCAGTTACTGTCAGTTTTCCTTTAAATGTGAAGAAAACATGTTACAGAATCCAAAACTTGAAAAAAGTTGAAATATGCCTATATATTCGGCATGAAAACTTACGAACTAATAGTATGCAGGCTAAAACGAGATCACTAAGTAGAAAACAAGTTCATATGAACTGAAAAAAACGAGCTTCACGAATGAGAAATAGTACAACTTGATAAGGAGCTGCTCATAAGTATTTACGGCAAGGGAAGCGGGGTCAAAAACAGCATTACGTAATATATGAACAGCCTCTAACGTGATTATTTTCTAGACATAAAATAGCTTTGGCCATACATTTGTAAAATAATATAGCTATTAATAAAAAAATTTGTTAATTCAATACAATTCCCTAGTAGCATAAAAAGGTCTTATAGCTTCTTTTACAGGCCTTTTAAAGACAGGTATCTATCTCGTGTATCTCTAAAAACATCAAACGTCATGATTTTCAAATGACTTATATGGCTACAGTATTAAGACATAAGAGACATACGGTCTCTATATCATGATTTTATATCTTGTTCTAGCAAGATATTATAAAAGCAAATTTCACTAAAAAGTCGAAATATCTTATTAATTTTGATACACATCTATTTAAAAGACATAACTGACTTGTAAGCTAGATTTTTGTCTTAATAACTTTCCCTGATGCTACTAGGGTTGTTCTTTCATTAAAAGATAATATTCTAACACAGTTTTAATGAGTTTCTCATCAATTCGATCAATTTTTTATTAGTCGAACTAGCAAGTTTGTTATGGGTCAATCTTTGAATACTTTTGGTTTTAAATTTTAAGATTGGTCATTAATCTCAGGAAGAAAACCAAAAATGTTTAAAAAATATTTACAGTTAATAGCGCATGAATATAGGTGATGTTTTTGTAAAAATATGTAAGCCAGACAGAATCTTTAATAAGCTTATGTCTTTAGTGACACTTAGTCTGTTATTTCTATATAATAAAATTTGTAATTGAGTTTTAGATTTATAAGAAACAGACGACAGGCGCGATTATTAGTGTTTCGGCTAAAATCAATGATAAAATTAAAATTTTTTAATAATAAACGTTTTTAAACAATAAACGTTAGTGCATTTTTCTAAGTTATTATGTTTAGTAAGGTTGTGGTCAACACATTTACATGCGTACTGAATAATTATTTGCTTTATATGCAAAAATAAGTTAACTCGTTGAAAGCCTTCATAATAAATAACGTGCTTTTTGGGTAAACTTTGCCGATCTCAAACATTTTGCGGCGAGTTTAAATTTTGTACGTAGGGGCAACATCTTAACGTCGTGGTGAAAAAAAAAATTTTACTGAAAAATATGCTGAAATATGAAAATTTCAAAACACAATTGCAATCATTTTTAGATCATGCCTAACAAGATATTTAATTTTTGATTCTTAAAACTCGTTCTTATTATTTGGGTGGACATAATAATGTTCTTTTAATTCCGTTTCCTTCATAAAGAAACTGAGAAAAAGAAGAAGAATACTGAAAAAAATTGTAGAAAGTGTGAGGTTAAAATTCCTATTATAGTCCAAGAGCCGGCTGTAGAAAAGTCGAGTGTATAAGATTACAGGATGGGATGCTTGCCAAATGATAGAGCTCTACGAGCCTAAATAGAATATCTAGGGTTGCCTTGCCAAAGCCTGTCCCGATGGCCGAAAATGCCCGAATTTTAGCCAATTTTATTGTTCTAATTAAAACTGTAGTACATAACAGCTCGAAATGTATGCCAAATGATAGAACTCGAAGAGGCCTAATTATAATACCTGGAATTGCATTGTTGAATCCTGTCCTAAACATGGGTTTTCACCGGTTTTTTAGGTCAATTTTCATTAATGAAGATAACAGCTTGAAATTTGTGCCAAATGATAGATATCGAAGAGCCTTAATAGAATATATAGGGTTGCCTTGTAGAATCCTGTCCCAAACATGAGTTGCCACTCATTTAAGAAAAGTTGACCCCAAAAACGGGTGTCAAATAATGTTTAGGACATGATTCGACAAGGCAACCCTATATATTCTATTTAGGCTCTTCGATATCTATCATTTGGCACGAATTTTAAGCTGCTATCTTCATTAATAAAAATTGACCCAAAAAACCGGTGAAAACCCATGTTTGGGACAGGATTTAAGAATACAATACCAGGTACTATATTTAGGCCTCTTCGAGTTCTATCATTTGGCATACATTTCAAGCTGTTATGTACTACAGTTTTAATTAGAACAACAAAATTGGCTAAAATTCGGGCATTTTCGGCCATAGGGACAGGCTTTGGCAAGGCAACCCTAGATATTCTATTTAGGCTCATTGAGCGTGGCTGGGCAAAACGTACCGCGCGCGGTACTGCGGCAGAATGAGAATAACTTTTCATATACGTATATAAAGCAGAGAGCATAAAATTTAATACAGTTTGCTTTAAAAAGCAAACAAAGCACAACTACACATGCATTGAAGAACATTGAAGCGAAATACGCGTGTAGTGGTGCCCAGCTCTGCTCATTGAGCTCTATCATTTGGCATACATCTCATCCTGTAATCTTATACACTCGACTTTTCTACAGCCGGCTCTCAGTCTATTAGACCCATGTAAGTTAAAATTGGACTCGTATGTATTAGTGAAAAGACCTGATTTTTACAACCGTGCAGGAGGGGAAATATTTTTAATTTGGTGAAAACCCAAACAGCTGATTTTGAGGTACTACTAATTAGTGAAAAGATCTGATTTTTACAACCGTGCAGGAGGGGAAATATTTATTTTTATTTTTAAATTGGTGAACAAACTGACATTTCAATGGAAATGAAAAAATTAGTGGTGAAGTATAATATGACATTTTCCCAATGAGTAGGTTGCCATATGTTAAGATGTTGAACTAAAAAAGCTTGGAAGTTATTTTTGCATATTTAAAGGACAGAAAACTCGCAAAGTATATTATTTATTACTTTATTTCATTACTTTATTTAGAATTTATCTGAATTGTATTGTTTTTTTGACTACATAATAAAATTAGTTCTTATATGTCCCTAATTTGGACCAAAATGTCCTAAGTGGTAAGATCAAGAATTTTATTAGTCACCATGGGTGGGTGAGTTTTTAAATGCAGTGACGCGGCTGAACTTTTTTGCGTTAGTGGTAGAATTCTGTCGAGAGCTTCATCTCTTTGGATCCTCTTTGACAAAAGAACAACGCTTGCAAATCGTGCAAATTTATTTCGAAAATAATGGTTCAGTTCGCGAAGTTTACCGCAAGCTCCGTCCATTTTATGGTCGACATAATCGTCCATCAGAGCAATTAATTCGGTTAACCATGGGTCGTTTTCGCACTACGTTTACTCTATGTGATAATACGCATCCGCAGACACGTCGAACAGTACGCACCGAAGAAACAATTGCCGCTGTAGAGCAAAATGTTGAAGAGGACCCGAATGAATCGATTCGCCACCGTGCACAGCAATTGGAGCTTTGTCCATCAACTTTATGGAAGATTTTGCGCAAAGTTCTTGGCTTGCGAACTTACAAGATCCAGCTTGTGCAAGAATTAAAGCCGCGAGACCATGCAATGCGTCGTGATTTTGGTGTATGGGCCGAAAATGAGATTGATCTCGATGCTGATTTTCATCGCAAAATTTTGTTCAGTGATGAGGCTCATTTTTGGTTGAATGGCTACGTCAACAAGCAAAATTGTCGCATTTGGAGTGAAGAGAATCCACATGAGACCCTTGAGACGCCATTACATCCACAAAAACTGACTTTTTGGTGTGCTCTATGGGCTGGTGGAGTCATTGGGCCATACTTCTTCCGAAATAATGCTGGAGAGTCAGTTACCGTTAATGGAGACCGGTATAGAGCCATGATAACCGACTATTTTGTTCCCGAATTGGATGGCATGAATGTGGATGAGTTGTGGTTCCAACAAGACGGCGCTACATGCCACACAGCGCACGTCACAATCAATTTATTGAAGGAAACATTCGATGAGCGCATAATTTCGCGGAATGGACCTGTCAATTGGCCACCAAGATCGTGTGATTTGACACCATTGGATTATTTTCTTTGGGGATATGTGAAGTCGCTCGTCTACGCCAACAAACTAGAAACGTAAGGGGACTTGGAAGCCAACATTCGTGGCGTTATTGCCGACATACGGCCCCATATGCTCGAAAAAGTGGTTCAAAATTGGACCTGTAGAATTGGCTTTATTCGAGCCAGCCGCGGCGGCCACATGCCCGAAATCATATTTAAACATTAATGGCATAAAATTATCCTTCCAATAAAGCCAAATTAATGGACATTAAAACGATTTTCTTGTGTTTTATTTCAATTCGAAGCTCTATATAGACATTTTTTACCTCTTCGTTTAAGGCAATCTAAACCTTTCTTGTTTGGTGTTTTTTTTGTAATGTATTGTTTACATTTTTGAAGGTCTCTGTATTTACGATTTCAGTGTGCATTTTTACATGTTGGCATTCCTCTGGTATTTCGAAAGTTCTATTTGCCTCTGTGGTGAATGAAGTTATGCATAGGATATTTGATTTTCCATCAGCTGATGGTTTTACCTTGAATTCAAACAGTAATTTTTCCATATTCTTCAAAATTTTCCAAAAATGTCGTTTTATAATGTTATTAGTTATCTTACTAAGAATTCGACAGTTAAATAAACAATATTGAGTTTCTCTGTAATAAAAGTTTATTTATATTTTCAATTTCAAATTAAATTTACATTAATCCTACCTGTAATAAAAGAAACGACATTAAAGTTTATTCTTGCTGCCAATCCCCTTAGCTTAAACTTTAGCTTTACTTATGCAAATAAATAGTGTTAATCTCATCCGTTATTTCATATACCGTTTTACAAAAGTGATCATCTCATTATTTTCACGTTCGTAATCTAAGTATATTCTTGTCGTTGGCTGCGATCTTAAGTCTGTGTTTAATTACTGGCCGCGTTTGCAATTTAGCGGCAGAATCAATTTAAAGAAATGCACTTATGCACTTTCTTTACATACATATGTAACAACATGTAAACCATAATTTGTTTGAAGAAAAATCTTTGGGTTGCCTCATGTCTTTTCAAGTTCAAAATGCGGCCCATCCCACTAACCATATCTAGAATTTAAATAGAATTAAAAATTAACTTTAAGCATTTTTTATTTTTCATTGAAACAAATTTTTACAAGTTTGTTTCTGAAAAAAATTTTTTATTTGTACTCTTATTGTTTATTTATCTAAAATTATCCGAAAATGCTAAATATTTGTAGCAATATCACTGCCAAATACCAGTTCACTGCAGCAGACGACAAAAACTACAAGTTCATCATCGTCGACGGTAACTACAACAAATGATTCAGACGTCAAAATTTTATCGACATTAGAACTAGGTGTCCCAAGTAGTCCAAAAACAGCTATGCGCAATGATAATTTTCCACCGTCATCGACCTCACAAGCATCTTCATCGACCATTTTTGCTGCCGCTAGTGGTGCCTTAGTACCTTTCTCAAATCCAAGTGAAAATTATCCGTTTCATGAACAGATTATCATGTCTGGTCAGCAAAAATGCGCAATGCAAGAGAAACCTAAGCCTTTAGTTGTTTCGCCGCAGCAGGTAATGGTTTTATATATGCACAAACTAACACCATATGAACGAAACGAAATATTGTCATATCCACAAATTTATTTTATCGGAGCCAATGCAAAGAAACGTCCCGGTATTTTTGGACCGAATAACTCTGATTATGACAACGATCAAGGGGCTTACATTCACATACCACATGATCATGTGGCATACCGATACGAGATGCTGAAAATCATTGGGAAAGGTAGTTTTGGACAAGTATTAAAGGCGTATGACCACAAAACTCATGAACACGTTGCCTTGAAAATGGTTCGTAATGAAAAACGTTTTCATCGTCAAGCTCAAGAGGAAATTCGAATTTTGCATCATTTACGTCGACAGGATAAGTACAATACGATGAATATCATACATATGTATGACTACTTTACATTTCGAAATCACATGTGCATAACTTTTGAATTGCTTAATATTAATTTGTACGAATTAATTAAAAAAAATGGATTTAAAGGTTTCAGTTTGCAGTTAGTTAGAAAATTTGCGCACTCCTTGCTTCAATGTCTGGACGCACTATACAAAAATGAAATCATCCATTGCGATATGAAGCCAGAGAATGTGTTGCTTAAGCAGCAGGGGCGTTCGGGTATTAAGGTAAGTAATTTTCTTTTCTCGCTAAGTTTTAATTAATGTTGAATTTCTACTCTATAGGTTATTGACTTTGGGTCATCATGTTATGAAAGTCAACGTGTTTACACGTATATTCAATCCAGATTTTATCGAGCACCAGAAGTAATATTGGGTGCAAAGTATGGCAGAGCCATTGATATGTGGTCATTAGGGTGTATTTTGGCTGAACTTTTAACTGGTCATGCATTGTTTCCTGGTGAAAATGAAGGAGATCAATTAGCTTGCATTATTGAAGTGCTTGGAATGCCTAGTAAAAACTTATTAGCGAATGCTAAAAGAACAAAAACATTTTTCAACCCAAAGGGCTATCCCCGATATTGTACGGTGCGCACAATGTCTGACGGCATGGTAGTTTTAGTTGGTGGTCAATCACGCCGTGGTAAAGCACGGGGCCCACCTTGCTCAAAAAGTTTGTCAAAGGCGTTGGATGGATGCAAAGATCCACTTTTTCTGAATTTTATACGTGGATGCTTGGAATGGGATCCAGAAAAACGTCTCATACCATCGGAAGCATTAAAGCATCCATGGCTTCGTAGACGCTTACCTAGACCGCCTAATGGTAGCCGTCCAAGCAGTAGCGGTGGTGGCGGCAGTGGTAGTGGAAATCAATCACCTGTTACTGGTTAGAGCTAATTCAATTAATTTATTTCAATCATACGGAAAAATACCTTATTAAAATTGATTCTGTTCGTATGTTTTCCTAAGGTGGAGGTGTTGGTGGAGTCCCAACGTCATCTTCGTCAGCAGCTTTATCTGCCGTCGATATTGTTGGGTGTGGCCAAGGAAACGGTATAGTCGGGACAAGCTCTACATCTTGTTCACCCTTGGCAGTTGCCCTTAAATCTCAGGCTCATTCATCGCCTTTTACCGGAAGTTTTCAAACATCTCTTGATCCATTGTGGAACATAATTGTTCCGCCGGTGAGTGGTAGCAGTAAGGTAAACCCTTCTTCAGTTGCACCTTCATCAACATCAACTAACGCTACGTCTGCACTCAAAACTAGCACAGATTTTACTTCCGCATCCTCCTTATCAAATGGCGCAATAAATATTTCTTGTCCATCCTCATCATCGTCTTACAGTAGTGCTATCGCGCGTTCACTAAACGGCGTTGGAAGCAGTGGCAATAATTTACCATCACCTGCACTGCATAGTAATCCACATGAGAATTATTCGCAACAGATTTTGAGTTACGCATACTACTCACATAATAAAAGTTCTGGAGGGAATTTAAATCTTTGCGGGAAAAAACAAAATCATGATGCAATAAGTAAGTGTTTTAGTATAAAACTCGCTCAGAGCCAAAGTGGTGCAAATAAAAACCTCGTAAAAAAGTGATTTTCAATATTTTTTCTTTGTGGGCACAACACATTAGTTGTGATATACTAGTGATAGCAAGATTTTAAGATTTCAGCGTGTTCGCCATAATTTAGAAATTTAATAGATTGTTTTTGTGGTAATTTTATTATAAAAAGTAAAAAATACAAAACAAAATAATGAAAGAAACAAGACGAATAGGAGAGCTCGGTAAAAACTGGCTCAAGAACATTGACATCGCCGTTCTAAAAATATAATCTAAATTGGTGTGAAGTACAAGATGCATCTTAGTTGGTGTGTTTCTATAATACTACATTTGTGTACATAGAACATCAATGAGAATGTTTACGCCATCAAAAAATAGTGATATTGTTTTCTGATGAGCCTACGAATGCGAAACACCGTGTCAAAACATTATCATATTGGTGTAGTTCTTTGTTGTCATGTATATTAAAAAATCAATGTTGTATCGATTTGAAAAACTTTACAGAAATATTGACAGGCTGTAAGTTCATTGTAAATATATAAATTTTCTTTTGGATATGGGCTTATTGTGTCAATCGATGTCGAAAATTAGTTTTGGAACTCACTAGAGGCGTCCCTGACTCTCACAAAGGTTGCGACCCGTTTTTTGGAAATTTTTGGTATAAATTAATATTTTTTAAAAAATAATTGAAATGTTACAACTGAAAAAGTTTAAATGCATTTCTAGAACGGTCATATGACTTTTGGCAAAACCGGTTTATCCCGAATTTTTTGAATGAACAAATTGAATTACTAGAACTTTTTTAATATCCTATAAAGCCGTTATGAGCGTAGGGTCTGAACAAAATTTCCGTGGCTCTTTCGATCCCTGGCTGGTTGTGGTTCCCTCTTGTTGATGGTTTTCGCTTAACCGGCATTAAGAGCTCTTAAAGTATGCTCTAACGATGTCAATGAGTTTGATATCTTGCATCGAGGGCATTCCAAATCAACTCTGTATATGCTAGCAAAGGCAGAGAATTCAACGAAACATTATTAATGGCTAGTTTGCCATTTGTATCTTTGATTTAGTATAATATGAATGGTGATTATATGATTCGTACATGAACGGCTTGTACGAGTTCCGGCTTGCTGTCTACGTAGTTATCTCTCTAGTTTCTTTGCATGCAATTGAGGAAAACTTAAGTCAGTACCTTAGAGATTTTGATCAAGATCGTGACTCGTCTATAATTTTTATAAATAGTGAATATATATTTAAGATTTTTGAAACACTTTAAAAAAATTCGAATCATACAAAATTTTGGCAAAAATCGGGTTACTAACCTTAGAGGGTCAGGGACGCTAAAGTGAGTCTAAAAAATGCGAATTCGAACTTGCCCCACTAAATGGCAGGGTAAAATTTCATTTCAAAATTTAGTCTCCGGTTTTGTATTTAAAATTTTTTTATTCCATCTCCAAACGAGCATTTTATTTGAACTACTTTTCTTCTGGGCGTGACATATGTTCAATAAAATGTTGACATGTTTAATTATTTTCCAAATTTTTAGTTTCCACTAGTAACCCAACTGATAGCGGGGTTTTTAAACACAATTCACTCAAACACACTCCAAAGCAAGCTGAAGTATCGAAATGTTCACCAATACAAAACCAAGTGACAAATGTTGAAAAGTTAAACACCGATCTTCAAGTAATACGACAAAACACAACAAATTTTTCGAATATTGATTCCTTAGGAAATAAAAAAATTTAAATAAATTCAATAAGATCGCTTGATCTCAATGACTTACCATCTAAAACACAGGCTAACCATAGCTTATTGCTACCGCAAAAGCTACATTTTTATCAGCAACAGCAGCAACTCTCGGTAGAGAAGTCTTCATTGGTGCAATTGGTTATACCCACCAAGCAAATGTAGCATACAAAATCCATAGATACAATTATGTATAAAATCGAATTACTGAAGTCGTCACGGCAGTACCACGCAATATGGAATTACATGTGCACACTGCCATTAGCGCTTAAATAGCATTATAATTAATAACGAAAGCTGCATGAGCGAATTGATTTTTGCCATTGTGAATTTATTTATCTTAAAAATTATTTTAAGCCGTGATTATATTTTTCCCACAGCTTTTTGTTAAGAATTATCAAAATACTTCCTTTAGTTATATTATAAATTTTAAATTAATAAGATCACATGTTTAATGATCTCAAGGTATAATTTTTTATTTTGTTTTCAAATGTGTCGTTTGTATATGTAGATGTTTTCGCAATTTTATTACCGACATAGCAAATATTAACTAATAACAACGCATCAGATATACTCGCAAAATTGTTTTTAGTATTTTAATATAAAATCCATTTTCAATGTAAATTGTTCCAAATAGATTCACATTACAAAAGGGATCTTCACAAGTGCACAGTTTTTCGTTACAACACCTACGTTTAAGTAAGTTTTCAATGACTATATTTAATAAACTTAAAAAATTCAAATCTATACTATTATATAAAGAGGTAAGGTTTGTTTGTTTGTATGTTCAGGGTAATCTCTGGAACTACAGAGCCGATTCCAAAAATTCTTCTACTAATAGAAAGCTACACTATTCCTGAGTAACATGGGCTATATTTTATTTTTATAAAAGCAAGGGGCGTGGCACTTTACATGCATTTAAAACCTTCAACTCGCTATATCTTGGTTCACATGATAGCAAGAGTTTAAAAATTCGGTGTCAGGATGCACATAGCCTATGTTAAGCACTTCACAAAATATGAACGCGATTAGACACCAGGGGCGTGGTGACTATAAACCTTTAATTTAGGGTGGCCCTCATAAACAAATATTTTTAAAATAGCATTTTTACAAAGGCCACTTAATCGATTCACATGGAATTTACACCACATGTCTCTTATATTAAGACGCATAGCTAAGACGATGAAACTTTTCTTTAGGGTGACCCTCATACACAAATATTTTTAAAATATCATTTTCACAAAGACCGCTAAGTCAATTCACACCGAAATTACACCACGTAGCTTTTATATATTTAGAGGCACAGTTAAGGCTACAAAGTTTTTATTCAGGGTGGCTCTTGTACAAAAATATTTTTAAATATCATTTTCTCAAAGACCGCTTTATCGATTATCATGAAACTTACACCACGTGGCTTTTATATTAAGAGGCACAGCTTGGTCTTTAAAGAAATATTAAGGGTGCATTCTTATGGTGGCCCTCATACAAAAGTATTTTTTAAATAGAATTTTCAGGAAGACCGCACATCAAATTTACAACACGTTGTCATAGGTCAAGTTTTTTTAAATGTTCATATGGTTTGGCGAAGGTTCTTAGCATAAGTTGGGCTTGGAAAAAAATTAGCGATGACCGTCACCAAAATCAAATTCATCATAACTCATCGACTGTTTGACGCAGGTGAATGAGACTTGGTAGATATATAAAAGATACGTAAAAAAATAAATTTCAATAACAAAATGGGCATTGCCACAACTGAAAACCTTACCTATGTCTATACTATTATACAACGAGGTAAAATTTATTTGTTTGTATGTAGAGGTTAATCACTGGAACTACTGAAACCGAAGGCTATATGCATTTTATTTTGATAAAAGCAAGGGGCGTGACACTTTTCATGCAACAAAAACCTTTAAAAAGCTATTATCTTGGTTCATATGATAGCAAGAGTCTTAAAACTCAAAGGTAGGATGCACATAGCCGCTCTTAGGCACATCACAAAATATGATCGGGGACGTGGCACCTTCCAGGTAACAAAAACACTTAAAACGCTGTATCTGGACACCTATGATAGCAGAAGCTTTGATATTTGGTGTAAGGAAATACATTATCTATGCTAAACACATTTTGACATATGAACGGGATTAGACAGCAGCGCGTGGCACCCATGCCTATTTATTTTGATAATTAGCGCACATTCCGCGTATTGCGATGTTACCGACAAACTTACCTATATCTTTTAAACGCTTGCAGTTTCCGGTTAAAGTTAAATTTGCCCTCACAATAAATAAGTCCCAGGGACAAACATTTTCGATGGTGGGTAGGTATAGACCTAAGAAATGCGTGCTTTTCCCCATAGACAATTATATGCTGGCTTATCTCGAGTGGAATCTCTCGAAAACCAATACATTTTGCTAACAGAAAACAATATAACATTAAACATACTGTTCAGAGCAGCCTTGATGTGATTAATAATAAAATTACTATTTCTTAAAATTAAAAGTTGTCATAATAATATAAGTATTTGAAGGATATCTCTCCAGGTAAGAAACTCTAAGATCCACGTGAGCTACGCCGGGGGCTACAGCTAGTCTATTTATAAAGCGACGCATTTATATGCGAACAGAATGAAGATTTGACTGATGTAAATAGGGTTTTAATGAACCAGATTTTTAAAAAAAAATATTGATGCAGCTTTAATGGTAAACCATTTTTAAATTGTATCACGCTTGTATTTTTTGCTTAAAAGCTAAGAATTAGATATTGAAAGAAAAGTCCCAATATTGAACGAGATAGCTAACTTTGTCATTTTGATGAACATCAGTCAGATATTCACCTCTTTCGCTCTAACGCACCTAGCTACATGTACTCTCACACCAACTCAGTCGTCGCCGAAAGTTTGTGGAAGTAGTGCGCTGTCGGTGAGTATTTTGTTCGTCATTTGGACGAATATGTATGTAGCTTTTGTATAAGTTTTTTTGTTATACGTTTAAACGTTCTTTCTATTTTATTGTTAGTGTTAATGATCTAAATTTAAAGAAATGACAAAAATAAGATAAAAAAAGTTTTATTTGTTCAAAAAAAAAAAAAAAATTCTGTGTACGAAAATAAACAGGTTGGTACAATTCAATTGAAATGAAAGATGAAACTTTTTTTTTACCATATAAAGTTAGAGAGCCGAAGCTCTAACGACTACACATACTTTTCATAAGCAAATAGTGCTCACGAGCACAGAATATTAATTTATTCTCATTATGTTTTGTGAAATAGAAAGAAATAAAATCAGTTCGTTAACATGTGAAACGTGTATCTTTGTACTGAGAGAAGCTTAAAGCCTAAACCAAAATAGACGAGACATAACGAGTATGTAAACCAATGTTGATAGCCAAAATAAACCAACGTAATTGATCAAAAATGAACGAAACATTTTGACGAGACGTAAGATTTCCGTAAGAACCGAACTTCAAAACGTTGCTACTCGTCATAGCAGCTTTTTCGGTTCGTTGGCTACCGTAATATTTTGGGTTAAATGTCAAAACAGATGAAACGAGTGCAAACGTTCGTTCAATTGCTACCGTCTCGTCACGTCTATTTTGGTTAAGGCTTAAGCCCAATTTCCATGTGATCTAATCTTATCAAATATCAGGGAGGACATCACATGCTATTAAGATAGCAAATGTATGCTATTCACTCTCGCATTCTCCAAGCGCATTATAGCATGAACACAATTAGAGCGGTGGCGGTAAAGCGGCGACGAATAAACGCTGTCAAAAATTATAACATACTTGATCATGTGAAATTGAACAGAATTGCGGCGTACGACTGGTGAGCTACCGACGGTTCGCCGTCGATTTAGATTTAATTCTATTTCACCGTCCGATCAGTGTTGCATTTCCAATCAGCTTGTGTCAATTCTGTTGTTTACGTTTGAAATGCGAATTGTGCACAATCATTAAATAAAATAAAATAAAAGAAACTGCTTAAATAACTTAATTAAAAAAAAAAGAAATAAAAAATTACAAAATGAACAACGAGGAACTTATTGAGGAAGTCCACAAGTACAAATGCATATATGATTTTTCGACAAAGGACTACCGGAATGTTCATAAGAAAGACAAGATTTGGCAAGAAATCGGGAAGACCTTAAATTCAAACTGTAAGTACATTATTTGTTTCCAATCCCCATAAAAATTCACTTTCAGCAGACAGTTGCAAACGGCGATGGAAATCGCTACGCGATACGTACAAAAAAAGTAAACGTGCTAAGGAGCTAGCTTCTGGCAGCGGCGCACTGCTACTAAAGAAAAAATGGAAGTACGAGGAAACGTTATCCTTCTTGGAAAGTTGTAAGGACTCAAGAACGAGAATGAGAATTAAACAGAACTTTTCTTATGTGATATTTTATTCTAAGCATCAAAAAAAGTCGCTTGGATCGGATATATAGCCATCGGAAGTTGCGGATATAGCTTTTATGAAAATCCATATAAGTTGGGAACCCCTAAATGGATATCAAAAATATGGGTGTCATAATATAGATAATTTAATGGCATACAAAAATGGTGAGAAAATCTTTGAAATCTAACCTATAATTTTGGAGATATGACGATTTTTCTGAAATTTTGATCAATTTTTTTTATAAAACCATTATTTTTTCCAAAAAATGTTTTATTAACCTATAACTTTTTTAGCATGGTAAGAAAGCTTAACTTATTCCCTTTAAAATGGTGTATAACTTGTTGTAAATTTTTAAACCGAAAAATAAAAAAAAATATTCAATTAATTCCTATGGAAACTACGTTTTTATGGTCAAAAACAATGAAAAACAACAAAAACAATAACTATTACAACAACAACAATTATTAGAAGACGATTCTCATTGAAAACTTAAAAATTAATTTACATAAAAATCTAGTCATTTTATGTTGAGAACCGTCTTATAACAATTGTTCATATCATATCGTCATATCTCCAAAATTATGGGTTAGATTTCAAAGATTTACTCAACATTATTGTAGGCCATTAAATTATCTATATTATGACACCCATATTTTTGATATCTGTTCAGGGGTTCCCAACTTATAAGGATTTTTATAAAAGCTATATCCGCAACTTCCGATGGCTATATATCCGAAACCAGATCCGAGCGACTTTTTTTGATTACACATTTGTGCTTAGAATAAAATATCACATAAGAAAAGTTTAGTTTAATTCTCATTGGACAATGGGAGTCACGGTAAACTTAAGCCCAATTCTTATTAGTGATAAGCCCCGAGCGTCTAAGGAATAAGATGTTTTTTTTTAAATGAAATACCTACGTTCTTGAGTCCTTACAACTTTTCCAAATCACCAAAAAATTTTTCACTTTGTCACAATTTTTCACTTTTGTATTTCAATAAAAAATTTTTTCATGCAAACTAAATGACAGCTAAGTCTGCCGTCGTTCGTCGTACGCCGCAATTGTGTTTGTTCAAACGATTTTTCGTCTCGTTATTTTTTTGACAGCGTTTATTCGTCGCCGCTTTACCGCCACCGCTCTAATTGTGTTCAAAACATTAGGTTCTGTTCGCATGCTTTTTCTTACAAAAATTTGATTTGATATCCCTGATATGGGATAAGATAAGATCACATGGAAATTGGGCTTTAAATAAATGTTAAGGCATGGCATACATGGGTTGCCACCCGATTCGATACTATCCGAATTTTTTGAATTATGCGACAAAAAAAAATACAAAATACAATGAAACAAAAATTTTAATTTAAAATTAAATGCATACTTAATAATGATTTTACATATTAAAATTACAAAAAAAGAATTACCAAAATAAGTAGTTAAATTAGCAAACAAGTGTATTTTCAACCAATATTGTTGGGTTACGGTTAAGGACCGCTGCATACAACATAAATAATTTTTGTCCCTTTTGATATTTTTAAAATAACTTGAATTTTGCTCAACTATGAATCTAGTTATACACTCAATAATGCTCTAATCTGTACTCATCTTTGTGCTTTAACGATGTAACAATCATTTATACGTAATAAGTTTCGTCGAAGAAACATAATTAAATTGAGAGCTAATTTCTTTTGTTTTACTAGTGAAGTTTTTAATATAAATTAACTCGTCGCCCAATTTCTCGAATTTCAATTTTCGGTAGACCAATAAATGCTTTGATTCAACATTTGACGCCCAACGTGGGGCACGAGTTATTGGAAGAAAAGTTTGAAATTTAATTTATTTGCTGCGTGTTCAAAACAAAACGTGACAAATTCAAAAGTAATCGTTTTATTTAAGTTATATTAACAAAATTAAAGAGCTTGTATTGTGTAAGTAACGAAGTTAGGGAAAAACTGACTAGCAGAGAATGTAAGCAAATACCAGTGACTTGATAGATGATCTAACAATGTTTGTACATTGTTGCCATGTAACTGAAATTACCATTTTTTAACACTTCCACTTTTTAGTTACATCAAAACATATTTACATTTCTTTATAGTAGTATTTTACACTTTTAAGAAATAGAAAAAAAATTCTAAAACTTTTCTTTCGGCAATGCCTTAGCTAACCCATCAACGAGTTGGTCACCAGATGCTACATATTTTATTTCAAAAGCTTGCTCTTCATACTTTTCCCATACAAAATAAGGACTCTTGTGGAATTCCAGGTTCTTGACCAACCGTATAGCACTTTGTTTATCACAAAAACAACTTGATCGGTAGTGCCAAGGCCGGACCAAAATCGCGTGAGCCATATTAGTTCCTTTACTGCGATAGCTGCTGCAACGTACTCTGCCATTGTAGTTGACAAGGAGACACATTTTTGACGCTCAAAAGACCAGCTTATGATACCGCTGCCTACCATTAACATGCTACTTTGCAAACGTCAATTCCAAGTACCTGTGCGCAAAGTATGATCTCTTTGTGATATGTATTTTTTTTTTAACAATGAAACTCGTCGTGGATTCTTGGCACTCAAATTGATTTCCCTGAGTCTTCTTTTAACGGTTTCTACCTAAGCTGTTATATTAAGCCTTTTTTCATATTACCGTAGCAGGTAAAAACGGACTATGTATCGAAAGTCGTATCGAACAATTAACGTCCCGGGGGGACATGGAAGGCATTCGGCCTCATGTTTTTCGTTTATGTGTATTTGATCCTATTCGAAACCATTTTCGCAGAACATCCGATAAAATTTGAAATTTCTTTAAAAGTTTTACCTTGCGAAATGGAATTTTTCATAATTTTACTTTGCTCTGTAGAATTTGTGGGTAGAATGCTACCCACGGCCCACTAAAATGCAAAAACTGGAAAAAATCATTGGAGTGCTATACAAAAATAATGAAACTTACTTGTAACGATAAATTTTTTTTTAATAAGAGTAAATACCTAATCTTGAGAAGTAAAGCAGTGCTATTATTTGGACCGCTCGAAAGTACAAATTACTCAATTAAACAGAACTTTTCTTATGTGATATTTTATTCTAAGCATCAAAAAAAGTCGCTTGGATCGGATATATAGCCATCGGAAGTTGCGGATATAGCTTTTATGAAAATCCATATAAGTTGGGAACCCCTAAATGGATATCAAAAATATGGGTGTCATAATATAGATAATTTAATGGCATACAATAATGGTGAGAAAATCTTTGAAATCTAACCTATAATTTTGGAGATATGACGATTTTTCTGAAATTTTGATCAATTTTTTTTATAAAACCATTATTTTTTCCAAAAAATGTTTTATTAACCTATAACTTTTTTAGCATGGTAAGAAAGCTTAACTTATTCCCTTTAAAATGGTGTATAACTTGTTGTAAATTTTTAAATATTAACCCCCTTTTTGACCGAAAAATAAAAAAAAATATTCAATTAATTCCTATGGAAACTACGTTTTTATGGTCAAAAACAATGAAAAACAACAAAAACAATAACTATTACAACAACAACAATTATTAGAAAGTACAGCTATTTTTTTTTTTGAACAATATGTTATGTGCTTATTTTGTGCACTTATCAAGTAACTATATTTTAAAAGATTAGAAGAAATAAAACTTCATTTGTTCGAAATATTTTCTTTAAATTCATGAATGACGCCGCACTGCTGTATTGCATCAAGCTCGTAATCAGTTTGTCTCTGCAACTAAGCCATCGTCGATGTATATAGCCAAAATAATACATCCATCGCCACTGTTCTGAATGAAAACACATGGATAATGGGGTTAAACTTGAAAATCAAAACGTTGTAGAAAAACGGTGAATTTTTTATTCCAACACCTCGATGATTGTTTAAGTCCATACAGACTTTTTACTAGCTTACAAACGTTCGCTGCCGTCGTCATAGCCTTTTGGCTGCTGCATGCAAACGTTCTCTTAAGGGCCAACTAAGCCATGCACGCTTTGACTGCAGTCAACTTATGCAAGTGTGCGAATACATACAAATCGTATATTAAAACTACAACGTACTTAACAAAAAGTTTCGTTAAATTTCCACAAATGTCATTTCCTTAAGGAAAGAGCGAAACTGAACGCACTTTCTGTACGGAATCGCTGTCTATGCATTGTTTACTTAAAAAAAAATATGTTTGCAATGGAGCTAGAAGTGAAAAATCCATTTATTTTGCAGAAATATACATTTTAATATACACACACAATACATACAACAATTTGTTTGACAATTCAGTGATGCCACGCTTTGCTTTTGCCAATACTTTTCCCCACAATCTACACGCATAGTACAAAATGAGCAATTTTGTTTTCTTATTTTTTTCTTAAAATTAGTAAAAACAATGTCTGGATTGCATATTTATTGCTTTAAGTATCTAAATTAATGTCATTGAATAACATTTTGAGAATGAATTCAATTTATTTAGGAAATATAAGAAATAAAATTTATGCAATTGTGGGAATATTTCATACGCTTACAACTATGGCTACATCGCTCTTAAGTTCAACGAAGTACAACATAGCCACTAAAAAGTCTACTCTGAGTTTCTTAAGCATCTGACAGGCTTTTCGCTCAAATTTGACAGTAAGTTACGCTAGGCATGGTTTAGTTGAGCCTTTACAATTCGCCACACAAAAAGGCCGTTTTCACATCGGACTGCTCAAGAGTAATTTTCCGAACAGTTGCCATAGCCAAAATGCCATAATCCTGGGTAAAACCCCTCACAACCAAACGTGCCTTGTAGCGTTCAACATTTCCATTGGCATCTTGCTTCAGCTTGAAAACCCATATACATATTATTAATATGCCATATCCGCAAAGATAGTTTTTTACTGACTGTAACGCTTGCAAACTTGAGCTCTGGTACTGCAACTGAGCTACCATCTCCTCTGAAAATTTAAGGCCCAACTAAACCATGCATGCCTTGACTGAAGTCAACTTATGCAACTGTGCGAATACACACAAATCGTGTATTAAAATTACAACGTACTTAACAAAAAGTTTCGTTCAATTTCCACAGATGTCATTTCTTTATAGGCGGAGAGCCCGCTGTAGAAAAGTCGAGTGTATAAGATTACAGCATGAAAGTGGTGTCAAATGATAGAGTTCGATGAGCCTAAATAGAATATATAGGGTTGCCTTGCCAAGGCCTGTCCTAAACTAGGGTTGCCTCGCGTTTTTTGGGCCAATTTTTTTTAATAAAAAGTGTATAAGATTACAGCATGAAATGGGTGTCAAAAGATAGAGCTCGATGAGCCTAAGCAGAATATATAGGTGTTGCAGTCGACGTTTAATTACGTTGGTGCTTGGCGGTCTTCACCGAATTTTATAGCACGATATCTAACTTTCCTTTCTTAAATAAAATATAGTTTTCTTTTAATATTAAATTAATTATAAACTTTATTAGAAAGATTTTTATCAAATATTTTCGTTTCTCTCGTATGGCTTTAAAATTAAATTTTTGTGTTACCGCCCGCACTTTAATATTAAGACTGTACCAAGATTTTTCTAATTTGCTCTAAACAAGTATTTTGCCATCAGTATAACGGTTCAAAAAACGTATGTACATATGTAGGTATGTAAGTGTGTTAATACATAAGATAATAAACAAGTATAATTGAAACAGAACAAAACATTCTGTAGCAACCTTACTTGACAATTTTACTTTATATATGCTGCCGGCGGTAACAATAGGGTTGCCTTGCCAAAGTCTGTCCTATACTAGGGTTGCCTCGCGTTTTTTGGGCCAATTTTTTTTAATGAAAAGTGTATAAGATTACTGCATGAAATTGGTGTCAAATGATAGAGCTCGATGAGCCTAAAAATAAAATATAGGGTTGCCTTGCCAAAGCCTGTCCTATACTAGGGTTGCCTCGCGTTTTTTGGGCCAATTTTTTTTAATGAAAAGTGTATAAGAGTACAGCATGAAATGGGTGTCAAAAGGTAGAGTTCGATGAGTCTAAATAGAATATATAGGGTTGCCTTGCCAAGGCCTGTCCTAAACTAGGGCTGCCTCGCGTTTTTTGGGCCAACATTTTGATAGCAATAGTGTTGCACATATACTAAATAATAAAAAACTGTTTTTAACTTGTGGGGACCAATGCTATTCTTATTAAAACATTTGCGGAAACGTAATAAGATTATGTGAAGAAGACCTTGAGTGTCTGCATGAGGAAGCAGATACCAGAATAATTTATCACTTGCAAAAAATGGAAAATAGTACCACAGTCATGTTGAAATGTTCAGACACCGACATTTTAATAATTTTGTTAGGTAATATGTACAAGTTTAAAAATCTGAATATATATCTAACAACTTTTGGGTACAAACCCAATGCGATAGTTGTGTAAACTGTACAGAATTATCAATGAAATTAGGAGATGTATTGTGTAAATCATTGCCAAGTTTTCACGCTTTCACGGGATGTGATTATTCTGCTGCATTTTTTAGAAAAGGAAAGAAAAAACCTTTTGATTTGTTGATGAAAAGCAAAACGTTGCAAGAAACTTTTGCGTCATTAACTAAACCTGAAGATGTGGAAGACATTAATAAAATGCAGTTGCTTGCATCAAAATCTGATGCAGAGCATTTCACAAAAAAAGTAAAAAGTTTTGACTGCAGCACAATACCACCGTGCTGGAAGTCACTTAAACAAAAAATTCTAAGAACAATTTATATATCATCAATGTGGCGAAATTCCACTGAAAAATGTTGCACAGTGTTTGAAATAAATAATTGTGGGTGGAGCAAAAACAATTACAAAATTGAAATTATATGGTTTGAAGGTGAACCCACCCCACTTTCTGTTAGTGAAATTATTAATATAAATGAAGTATCTAGCGATAATGAAGATTTTCATCTGAACAATTCTGAAGACGAAGTAGATAATTAAACTTATTAATACTACACATATAAATGAACTTAGAATATATTTTTATTATTTATTAATGTTACTATTTGAATTAAAATATTACATAAGAATTTTAGTTTTAAGCTCTGTAAATCTAATTGGATATAATTTTTATTTGAATTTAATAAATATGTGAATGGAATAAATATTTATAACAAAACTGAACATTCTGTTTTTTTTTTTCTTACTTTGAGGTGCGTAAGCTACTGAAAAATAGTATCGGAAAATATATATGCCAAATTGTTGCATTGATTAAAAAATTACCTCATATACTGTACTGTGTATAATTTTTTCTAAAAAATTTCCAAAAATCGAGTAAAAATCCTTGTTTACGACAGGCTTTGGCAAGGCAATCTTATATATCTTATTTAGGTTCATCGAGCTCTATCGTTTGACATACATTTCAAGCTGGAATCTTTAACCATAACATTTTTTCTAATAAATGTTGGCCCAAAAAATGGGTGGCAACCCTAGCTTAGGACAGGCTTTGGCAAAGCAACCCTAGATATTCTATTTAGGCTCGTCGAGCTCTATCATTTGACACACATTTCATGCTGTAATCTTATACATTTTTTATTAAAAAAAATTGTCCCAAAAAACGCGAGGCAACCCTAGTTTAGGACAGGCCTTGGCAAGGCAACCCTATATATTCTATTTAGGCTCATCGAGCTCTACCTTTTGACACCCATTTCATGCTGTAATCTTATACACTTTTCATTAAAAAAAATTGGCCCAAAAACGCGAGGCAACCCTAGTATAGGACAGGCTTTGGCAAGGCAACCCTATATTTTATTTTTATTCTCATCGAGCTCTATCATTTGACACCAATGTCATGCTGTAATCTTATACACTTTTCATTAAAAAAAATTGGCCCAAAAAACACGAGGCAACCCTAGTATAGGACAGGCTTTGGCAAGGCAACCCTATATATTCTGCTTAGGCTCATCGAGCTCTATCTTTTGACACCCATTTCATGCTGTAATCTTATACACTTTTTATTAAAAAAAATTGGCCCAAAAAACGCGAGGCAACCCTAGTTTAGGACAAGCCTTGGCAAGGCAATCCTATATATTCTATTTAGGCTCATCGAGCTCTATCTTTTGATACCCATTTCATGCTGTAATCTTATACACTTTTCATTAAGAAAAATTGGCCCAAAAACGCGTGGCAACCCTTGTTTAGGACAGGCTTTGGCAAGGCAACCCTATATATTCTTTTTAGGGTTTTCACTTTCTATCATTAGGCACAAATTTCAACTTATCTTCATTAATAAAAATTGACCCAAAAACCGGTGAAAACCCATGTTTGCGACAGGATTCGACAATGCAATCCCATGTATTATATTTAGGCCTCTTCATGTTCTATCTTTTGGCATACATTTGGAGCTGTTATGTACTACAGTTTTAATTATAATAACAAAATTGGCTAAATTTCGGGCATTTTCGGCCATCGGGACAGGCTTTGGCAAGGCAACCCTATATATTCTATTTAGGCTCATCGAGTTCTATCATTTGACACCACTTTCATGCTGTAATCTTATACACTTTTTATTAAAAAAATTGGCCCGAGAAACGGGTGGCAACCCTAGTTTAGGACAGGCTTTGGCAAGGCAACCCTATATTTTCTATTTAGGCTCATCGAGCTCTACCATTTGACACCCATTTCATGCTGTAATCTTATACACTATTCATTGAAAAAAATTGGCCCAAAAAACGTGAGGCAACCCTAGTTTAGGACAGGCTTTGGTAAGGCAACCCTATATTTTATTTTTAGGCTCATCGAGCGCTATCATTTGACACCAATTTCATGCTGTAATCTTGTACGCTTTTTATTAAGAAAAAAGTCGGCCAAAAGTGGGTTTTTTTCGGCCATCGGGACAGGCTTTGGCAAGGCAACCCTAGATATTCTATTTAGGCTCATCGAGCTCTATCATTTGGCATAGGTCCCATGGTGTAATCTTATACACTCGATTTTTCTACAGCCGGCTCTTGGGCTGTTAAGGAAAGAGCGAAACTGAACGCACTTTCTGTACTGAATCAACCGGCTATGCATTGTATACATAAAAAAATATGTTTGCAATGGAGCCGGAAGTGGAAAATCCATTTATTTTGAAATTAATAGAAAATGTGGAAAATAGAATATGGTTATACAGTAAAATTGACGCATTTTATTATAATTCAAATGTAAAAAAAAGGGCTTGGAGTGCAGTTGCAGAAATATGCAATTTAATACACACACACAATACATACAACAATTTGATTGACAATTCAGTGATGCCACGATCTGCATTTGCCAATACTTTTCCCCACAAACTGCACGAATAGTAAAAAATTAGCTATTTTAAATTAAATTTTTTTTAAATTTATAAAATGTTCATAGATTTGCATATTTATTGTTTTAAGTATCTTAATTAATGTCATCCAATAACATTTTGTGAATGAACTCCATTTATTTAGGAAATATAAGAAATAAAATTTATGTAATTGTGGGAACATTCCAAAGTTTTGCCACTATGGCTATATCGTTTCTTACGTTCAACGAAGTACAACATAGCCACTAAATAGTCTACTCTGAGTTTGTTAATGTGTAAACAGAACTGGGAAGTGCGATTTATCTTTAGAGTCAAATCGCACCAAAAATGGAATTTTTTCTATTTCTCTGCGATAAATTTTCTAGTGTCAATTTTGTACTCACTACAAACGTATAGGAAAAACAGAAGAAAAATCGCGCGTCCCAGTTCTGTTTACACAATTAAGCACTTGACAGACTTTTCGTTCGAATTTGACAGTAAGTTACACTAGCCCATGTATGGTTTATTTGGCCCTTTACAGTTGTTGTCAGAATAAAACTTAAGCCTTAACTAAAATAGACGTGTCGAGACGGCTGCAATTGAACGAACGTTTGCACTCGTTTCGTCTGTTTTGACATTTAACCAGAAATGTTACGCTACCCAACGAACCGAAAAAGCTGTTATGACGAGTTGCAACGTTTTGAAGTTCGGTTCTTACGGAACTTTTACTTCTCGTCAAAATGTTTCGTTCACTTTCGATCAATTACGTAGGTTAATTTTGGCTATCAACATTGGTTTACATGCACTTGAACTTACTCGTTGTGTCTCGTCTCGTTTATTTTAGTTTAGGCTTTAAAACCATAATCAAGTGCTTTTGCTTGCGAAAATAGATTGTGATGAATGAGAGAAATATAAGATACACCCTAATTTGGTGGTTGAGAGAGAAAAAATGAGAGTAAAGGCCTGAACCCATAGAGTCCGTCAAGTCCGTTGCGTCAAAGCTTACTACTGACAACCAAGATGAAATCTATTGGTTTGTTTGAAGAGCGTCCCATAAGCAATTTATCCGTCAACGCAACGGATGAAGTTGGGCAACTTTCAACTTTTGACGTACGTTGAATACTTTGACAACTGTGGGATTGTGTCAAACAAAAAAACAAAAGAAAATAAAAACTGTTTTGTGAAACACATAAAGTGAATCAAATTGAGAATAAATAAATTAAAAATAATAAAACCGAAAAATGGAACAAAAATTAAACATGGAGGAGAAACTGATTGAGATGGTGAAAATGTATGACTGCATTTTCAATAAAAGCTCGCGAGTTTACTGCAACAAACTTGCAAAAGAAAAAGCTTGGACAACGGTGGCAGCTGCAGTTGGTGCCAGTGGTAAAATTTGTTATTTTTATTATGTATAATTTTTGCTTCATATTCTTTTATTTGCAGTGAAACAATGTCAGAACCGTTGGCGATCGCTCCGCGATAGGTCTGTAAACGAATTAGCAGGCATGAAGCCAAAATCTGGAGCTACAGCGGGGGAGCGGACTAGTTGGCGATACATTGATGCAATGCAGTTTTTTTTCGACTTCGTCCTCAAGCAGTCCTGTAATCAAAACTTTTGTTTAAATTTAGTTTTTAATAATTAAAATTCAAAAATTCTTTATTTCGGCTTCTTTCTGTTTGCGATTGAAAATATTGCTTTTTTGAAATATTGCTTTTCGTACGATCCCCTCCATAATGAAATTGAAGAGATCGCACGAGAGCGGGTCGCCTTGTCTGAAACCTCGCTCGGTATTAAAAGTTCCGGAGAGGACATTCCCTACCTTTGGTGGAATCATCGCCCGTAAGCAAGTTGGAGAATTGCTGCCTCCATAACCTTAGTACACTCTGTGTATCTGTAACCAGATTTCCATTTTCTTCACTACAAGTGGATGCTCCGGGCTTGAAACCTTGAGACGCATAACTTGTTGATAGAATTTTCATGCATCCTTCTTGCCCTGGTACACCTCAAGTTCCTCATGCTAGCAAAAAACAGTCTAGACGAGCTTACATACTTAAATGTTTGGAGAATAAGGTTCATGTTTCTGATTGATTGACAAAAATTAATTTTTTCATATAAATAGTTTGGAGCCTTAGTGAAAACACTTAGTTAAGTTCTGCGTTCATCCTATAGCTGAGATCCTCAATAAGGCCGATTGGCTGAGACATATAGAGTTGAAGGTCATCTGCATACGCATGCATAGCAACGCTATCACAAATACAGATGATATCATTTATATATAGAGAAATGGAAGTGGTCCAAGAACTGGGCCTTGGGGTACTTCACAAGCTAATGACTTAAATTTAGAGTACGAATTGCCAACCCTTACTCTCTACGTCCTACCATGCAAATAGTTTTCAAGAAATTTAACAGCAGGTTCAGAAAAACCAAAAAGTCGTCTTAGTTTACCACATAGTACTATGTGATCTACATTGATCTACATTGAAAAGTCTAATCAACTCAGCAATGTTATATAATCTTCAACAAATGATATTCGTATATCATCCGAAATTTTTAAAATCAGAGCAGCTGTGACCCGGACGGAAATTAGATTGAAATTCAGAGATTAGCTCATATCTATTGAGATGCGTAGAAATTTGCTTCGCCATCAACTACTCACAGACATTTGAGAGATATGAAAGCAGGCTGATTGGCCAAAAATAACTTGAGTTTTTAGCAACTGAGATAATCGTTGCAACCTTCTACAATTTAGGATAGCAGGAGCTTATGATGCAGTGATTTATTATATAAGTAAGAAGACTCAGGATGAAGGACAGTACTAACTTTACAAATTTAAAATGGATCACATCTTCAATTGGATTTAATTTTTGCTATATTTCCGGCTGAAAATGTGGATAATTAGGGTTTATTATATTTCTTTAGAAGAGGCCGATGAAATGATTGGTGGAAAAGCGATTTCAATGACAAATGCTAAAATAAAATAAAATTTCAAACTCGGACAAGTTTGAAATTTTATGCAAGTGAAATGAAAAAATAGGAGTTAGGATTTTTGTTGTATATTTATTTAGCAGGATAGTGGCGATCTTACCATTTGAAGTTGTAACTGCAAAGTGAACTAAAGATCACTTTGCCAAAGTTCAGAAGGCTACAAAATTACAGTTTTTAAAGGGTTTTTCAATAGGGAAGCTACAAAAGTAGACCAATAGAGACAGCAAACGACTCCATATTTTTTCCCGCTCTTTAGACATTTCTCTTCAGTAAGGTTTGCCATTTCATCATGGAAAAATATACGATCCAACAACGAGTCAAGATTATTAAAATTTACTACCGAAATTCGGAGTCAGTGGCCTCAACTTTAAGAGCGCTACGTCCAATTTATGGTCGTCATAATCGTCCTGTCAGATCAACAATTGAGCGTCTAGTGGAAAAATTTGAATCCACAGGCACAGTACAAATTGTTCCCGTGCCAGTGAGACAAAGAAGTGCCCGTAGTGTCGAGAATATTGCTGCCGCTAGCGCATCAATTGAGGAAGACCCAAATCAGTCTCTCACACGTCGTTCTCAAGCGTTGGGCATCTCTGTGACGTCGTTGTGGCGAATTTTGCGAAAAGATCTTGGCCTACATCCTTACAAGATCAAATTGACGCAAGAACTGAAGCCGCTTGACCACCAGAATCGTCGTATGTTCGTGAATTGGGCTGAGCAACAACTTGAAAATGATCCGGATTTTCATCGAAAAATCATCTTCAGCGATGAAGCTCATTTCTGGCTGAATGGCTTCGTCAATAAGCAAAATATGCGTTATTGGTCAGGCAGCAATCCACACGTACTCCATGAGTCAACATTGCATCCCGAAAAAATTACGGCTTGGTGCGGCTTATGGGCCGTACTTCTTCCGTGATGATCAAGACCGGCACGTTACTGTGAATAAGAATCGCTACCGCTTAATGATAACCGAATATTTTTGGCCCAACTTGGATGATATGAACTTGGACAATATGTGATTCCAACAGGACGGCGCCACAAGCCACACAGCGAATGTCACAATCGATTTATTGAAAACCAAGTTTGGAGAACGTGTTATCTCACGAAATGGCCCAGTCAATTGGCCGCCTCGGTCTTGCGATTTGACGCCGTTAGACTATTTCCTGTGGGGCTACGTTAAGTCTATGGTCTATGCCAACAAGCCAGCGACGATTGATGAACTTCGTACGAATATCGAACGTGAAATTGCAACAGTATCGGCCGATTTATTCTTGAAAACCGCCGAAAATTGGGTTCAGCGTCTGAACTTCTGCAGGCGTGCCCGTGGTGGCCATGCAAAAGCAATTGAGTTCCATACATAATGGCATTGAATGTTCTTTTACAAAAATAAAGAATTTCATTGAATTTCTGAACTTCTGCAGGCGTGCCCGTGGTGGCCATGCAAAAGCAATTGAGTTCCATACATAATGGCATCGAATGTTCTTTTACAAAAATAAAGAATTTCATTGATATCCCAAACCGTTTTTGTTTTATTTAAAAAAACTTTTGTAGCGGTCTTATTGAAAAACCCTTTATAAAGAATACTAACATAAGAAAAAACGTTAATTGTTATACAAAACGGCTAGCGATTTTTCGAAGTGGAGTGTTGCCATCTGGCCTTAACATCGCAGCCCGCCTTGCAGTATAGCTCCAATTAAAATCTATTTATAGAAATTGGTTTGAAATCCATAAGTTTATGTAAAGGGTTTAAATAATTAATTTTTAATTTGTTTCTTAATTCTTTAGAGGTAATATCTATGTATGTTGTGCGTGTTTTTATACCCTACACCGAGGGTATATTCACTTTGTCTCTCCGTTTGTAACACATCGAAGGTGGCATGGCTGGTATGGAAAAGTATATATATTATTGATCAGCGTCACCACCTGAGTCGATTTAGCGATGTCCGTTTGTCTGTCTGTCCGTATGTTGAAATCAGGTTTACGGGAAAACCAAGAAAGCTACTTGAATGAAACTTTCACACACAGGTCACATCTTCTTGCAGGCATCTTGCTATTGAAAATGGGTGAAATCAGTTCACTGACACGCCTACCGCCCAGACTCTATGTATATTTACCAAAGCCCATTTTAAAAAAGATGCAGCGATTTTGATAAAACTTGGTGATTTGGTGCACATGTGAACCAAATTAAGATTAGGCTAGATTTCAAGTTTCCAAAGGATCGTACAGGAGCGTGGCGAGACTGACAACTTTGGACCTTAGAGTGGAATTTTTAACATCAAAACCTATCACTAAAATCCTGTTACCTACAGAACAACTGGTGCAAAATATTTCCAATATAACAAACAGACAACTACCCCACTTGCCTTCTACAATTTGGTGGGTCCTACCAAATGCCAAAAAGATTGGAATTGATACGAAGCCTTATACATTGTGTTTCCCATCTAAGCCTCCTTGGAAACTGGACGAAAAATGTTTTATCAACGATCTTATGCATTGGACAAAAAACCAAACTACAGCTAGCATCTACAAGATATTCAATGAAATAGCGCTAAAATTTACAAATGATAACTGGAATATAACTTTTACGGTTGGCTCAAAAGCCGATATCAGTGCCTCATATGCAGTTATTAACCCATCGTTTACAGTTGAAATGCTAGCACTTTTAGATCATAACTCGTCAATCTTTACTTTAAGCGGAAGCACTGCTATTTGCAGTTTCAAATTGCAAATCTATCCGGGGTAAACACATTATCTGTTCTGACTCCCTTTCGTCAATTCTAGCCGTGCAAAATATTGAACATAGAAATGAAACAATGATAAAAATAATAAACACGCTAATTCAACATCCAAACAAAATAAAAATTATGTGGATACCAGGACACGTTGGCATCGAAGGAAATACTCTTGCGGACGAAGCAGCTAAATTCGCAACAACAGCTCCGATCATCAATCAAGTCACTTTCCACAAAAATGACATGCTGAGGAAAATTAAAAAATTTCACTCTGATTGTAACGAACTTGACTGGACTCAATAAGTACATCACTACAAGCTAATAAACCCAGACGGTAAGCCTCCTAGATACCCTTCCGACATTTCAAGGATGCATCTACAAAGATATATCCGACTACGCATGGGGCACACACTCTTAACAAATCGACATATCATGGAAAACCAGCCACCTGCGATCTGCCATCTTTGCCACGCGGATACTCTCACAATAACACATATTATCAACAGCTGCACATTTATCAATAGTATCCTAAATAACTCAAGCAATAATATTATTTTACCAGAACTCTTATCAAATGTTAACTCAGAAAATATTAAAACTACAATAGAAATATTAAAAAAGTATGGTATCTACTATAAAATTTGACAATATTAACACTTGACTTGCAAATAAATAGGGCTGAAGACCACAGTTGTTAGTGCCTAGCTTTAAGTTTATCTATATAATTTTTTATATAAATAAATCGCTTATAAATAAATAAATAGAACTTTAAAAAAAAAATATGTTTAACTATTACAAAACAAATTCCAGAAATGGACAACATTGAGTACGAAGAAGGAGAGATAACAGATTTTGAAGAAACTTTATACAAGATAGTCAACCAAATAGATGAGTATATACCAGAGGAAACAAATACAGAAGCCCCAATATACATACCATCAACAATACAAGCTCGACCAAAACCTCTTCAATTAGAAGAATACAGACGACGCTAAGTAGTTACAAAAAATATTTGAAAGACTACAGAAGCAAAATAGAAGAAACACCCAAAGTACGAGTGCGCGGTGGATACCTAGTACGAGCTAGGCAACTAGTGAAGCAATTTTATCAACAACTAACGCTAACAATAAAGGTGTCACAAATAAAAACACTGCACCAACAAATAAATAATCTCCAACAATCTTATAACAATAAATCAGAGAAGAAAAAAACAATATAAATAAAAATTAAACAGAATTCAACCATTTTCATTATGTACTGCTTTATATGTGAAGCAAATATACAATCTAATGAACATTTCGATAAACATCAAGATATATTCACAGAATTAGAAAAAGTCCTTAATTTATTAGAGAAGAGAACTAAGAAAATTAAGTAATTCTATGATTCCTAATATAACTAGTACTTCTTATTATTTAACCATGTTAAACAACACAAACAAAGAGAGAATATATATAAGATATATTAAGACTGTAACAAAAACAACATTAATAACAATCATAATAATTGCAATAATTATACTTAACACATAGGATAAATAAATACTGGAAAACGTATGTCCTAAAACGTATTGCACGGACTCAAAACGTGTAAAATCTTATTATCATTTCTAAAAATCGAATGGAAAGAGTAAAACAAATACAGGTAGAAGCTCAAACAATTCTAATAAATTTAAAAAAGACACCCAACAGGAAATACACGCAGCAAACAGTAGAATTAAAGAAAGTTCAAATAGAAAAATTAAATATAGAATTAAAAACTATTGTAGATAGCTTGCAGATAAAAAAAAGCATATGAAGAACAGACAGCATTTACAGAGGTAATTAAGCAAATAAACACTTTATTAACAGAACACGTAGCAAACACAAATCAATTAGAAAGAGTAGAAGAAGAAAACAACAAGATGACTGTATTTAATTTAGAATTTATTTTAGAAACGGTATCAATATACAATGGTAACCATAAAGAACTCAGTTCTTTCTTAGTAATTATTAAATACATAAATGACACTTATTCACAAGAAAATCGAAAGAAATTAATATTTTAATATTATTAATATCATTATAAACGTAAAGTTATCAATAACCGTAAAAACAGCCTTAGGTTATATCGAAAGCATTGACACATTTGATAAACTAAAAACAATACTGAAAACAACCTTCAAAAGCAATTTGACAAAACCACAAATTCACACGCAATTGTCATCTATGGCACAACGAAACAACTTGTTGTAGCAAGTGGATGCTGTGCAAGTAGTTAACCCCTTGGTTAACACTTTGCTGAATCCTACCGGCTGTGCCAAATGTTGTAGCAAGTGGATGCTGTGCAAGTAGTTAACCCCTTGGTTAACACTTTGCTGAATCCTACCGGCTGCGCCAAATGTTGTATCAAGTTTTTATCCTTGCAAGGGATAACACTTTGTTACTGGTTGAAGCTGTATGGTAAAGTGGGGCACATTCATTATCGGGGCACATTCGTCAAGATCCATTTCGATATGACACACTCTTATTTTAGAACTATTTATCATGCCGAACGCAACCTTTATCGAATACATACTCACTCTCTTAGTGAAATCGGGCTCAAACAAGTTGCATGCATTTTTGTGTTTTTTCGTTCTTCGCTGTAGAAGGTAATTTAACGATTTTCAATAATAGTTCTTTGAATTTTAATACGGTTTTCTGTGACCTGCTATGTTATTATGTGAGAAAGTGAAATTTTAAGTTAAGATTCGATTGCATTAAAAAGTTTTCGAGAATTGTGTAGTTTTTTAAAATTCTGAAAAGTGGGGCAGTTTCGTCGTCTAGGGGGGGGGGGCAGATTAAGTAGGTGCCGAATGGGTTTGGCGATACGGCGTTTAACGTCAGTTTTCTTCGAAGAGCATTTTACTCGAAAAACGATTTCATTGAACCTACGAACGGTTGTTTCAAAAGCTGAAATTGAGCTAAAGCTACTTGATCCCACCAATCCGGCATCGACTTCTAGGTATCGTTTAAAATATAATTTAAATTTTAACATTGATAAATTTAATGTTAAGTAATTCATCATTATCTTATCTGAATACAATATATACATATATTTCTCATTTTTCAAAATAAAAATGCAAGAAGTCTAAATTTTTTTTGTGAAATTACTTGAATGCTGAATGTTCCCCATGAAATGCCGAAGCTACCCCGTGTCGGGGTACTTTCAGCAAATTGACTTGCTTTTTTAAAATGCGAAAATTATTTGAAAATGTCAACAATATCTACAAAATGTATTTTTAATATAGTTCTCTAATATCGAAGTAGTCTAAAATTCCTCAGAGGTTTGATTTCTATGCATTAATAAAACCAATACAAGGCTTTGAAAAAAAGTTAACCAATGTGCAAATAATCACCTTATTACTGACTGGTTCCAAAAACCAACGTCATCAGGTAGACTTTAAAATTTCCTATCTAACAACCCAATGAACCAAAAACGCAATATAATCTTTAATTTAATTGATAGAGCTATTTCTTTATCACATAAAAGCTTCCACAAAAAGAATATTCTGCTTGTTAAAAAAATTTGTACTAACAATAACTATCCTTTAAAGTTCATTAACAACTATATTTCTGAAAGACTCAACTCCATAAAATTAGTTAAAAAGAAGAATAATAGTGATAATGCCAACACACAAAATAATAAACAACAAATTGTAATACCCTTTATTAACAATAAGTTTTCCTTTAAATGCAAATATACTTTCAAAGAATTTAACATTTGCACCATTCCCAAATTTAAAAAATCACTTAATAGAATTGTAAAGTTGGGAAAAGATCCAACTGATAAATGGGAAAAAACTGGCGTAGTGTATAAGCTATCTTGTAAAGATTGCAGTGCTGTTTATTATGGTGAAACAGAGAGAGCTCTAAAGAGACGTATTGACGAACATAGACGCAATAAAAATTTGGACTATGTTGTTTACAACCATCATTTCAGTAATAAACATAAATTTGACTTTGACGGTGCCAATATAGTTGATGTTGAACATGATTACAAAAAACGACTATTATCAGAAATGAGGTTTGTAAGTGGCGATCAAAATATTCTTAACAAAAAGGAAGATGATAATAATCTTAATAATATCTACAAGAGCCTTGTGAAAAATAACCGGTTTTTATCAACTACTTAATATCACTATAAGTAATAGTCATTTTTTCAATTTCGTCTTTTATTCTCTCTTTGTGCTTTTGACAACTCTCAACCATAAATAGTATTTCTTTCTTTTAATATAAGTAAAATGACAATTGCAATTTTGTTCTTTGTTCTGCAAAAAATTTTTGACTGCACTTTTTTATGTGTTTTTTGTAACTAATTTAAGGTGATTTTTTTTTCCTTATTAAATGTCGGTAATGTTAATTGTTATAATTTTTACTGTAGCCTGAAGAGGTGCATGAATTATTCACGAAACGTTGCTGCTAAATAAAGTTTAAAAGATTAAGTGTCTCTTTGTTTTGATATGAGCCTTATCTATTCGCTCCCACAGATCGAAATTAAATATACATAACTAATATGGAGAGCAACAACATTAATGATTCACATTTTATCGGTCTTGGATCAGAGACAGACCAACACATTATACCGACATCGAATTTTTTCTTTCGTTCTGTGTCTCAAAAGTATGGAATAACAACAACATCACTTCTTAAGAAATATATGAAAATTAACCGACAACTTGCAGAGTCCAGTTCTCAGCGCCAGTTTCTTTTACGATGCAGATCTGACAATGTATTGCCGAAACATCTTATGGATACCAAAAATTCTTTAAATACCAGAATTTTTCACAGTAAATTGTGTTCAAAACTTTTTGAAACATCTCTACACAATTTCACCAAAAAACTGCTAAACCTTGAGATTAAAGATATAAATTTTCATATATCCTTCTTAAACTCCAGTTTAACAAAAGTGAAAACTTCCTTGTTAAAAACTAAATTAGATATTAATACCCTGAATGATTTCTGGGTTAATAGCGACAATTACTTTTCTGGTATTAAAATAAAAAGGGGTTTTTTTCATGATAAAAAATTTTCAAATATTGCTCGGTCTCAAAATAATTGTCATAACTCTCTTAATGTTAATGACTGGTTTTACAATTTGAGTAGTGTAGATGTTCCTGAAGATGTTATTGATATTGTTTCATTGGGTTCTAATTATAATTGTGCTTCTAGGTTTCAAAATTAGACGCTATCAATACAGTTAAAAATATTGAGTTTTCCCTTGATCGTTTAAATATTACTTCTGAAACAAAGAATAACATTCGTGAAAAATTGGTTAATAACATAAAAATTTTTTTAATTAAAAACCACTATCAAAAAGTCGCACCTGAAGATAGTGAATTTGCTTAAAAACTTAATACTACAAAAAATTTTCTTAAAAATAATGATCACTTGTTTTTTAAACCATTGCTGATAAAGGGAATAAGACAGTGTGTTTAAATAAGTCTGATTACATTTCTCAGGCAAATATACTTCTAAATGACTCCAGTGTTTACAAGCAGGTAGCCAAAAATCCTCTGTCGAAATTACAATCTGATGTTAAACAAATTTTAAAAAATTTAAATGATAATGAACTTCTCTCTTATAAATTTCATAATAATGCACTTTCACAAACAAACACATTTCTTCCCAAGTTCTATGGTTTGCCAAAAATTCATAAAACAAATGCTCCACTTAGACCTATAGTCTCATGTATTAATTCTCCAAATATCTCACTTTCCAATATTCTTTATAACAAGTTAAAAAATGCTGTTCCAATACCAACTTCTCATATAATAACAGTTTTGAGTTAAAAAATGCTGTTCCAATACCAGCTTCTCATATAAATAACAGTTTTGAATTAAAAGAAAAAATTAAAAATGTTACTATTCCAAAAGGTTATACATTACTTTCGTTGTAACAGATTTTTATTGTGTTCTGGCAACATACCTGCTGCAACTTACCAAATAAGCTTTGACAGTTGTGTAATTCCATTTCATTCGCCACAGTTGGCAATATGGATAATAGACTAAATTTTGACAGCTTCCGATTGCATCAGCAAATTCTGATTGGCTGATTAAGGAAAAGGGGAGAACATTTTGATTTTGATTGAGATGGGTGGGATGTCGTACGTGTCATGGTAGGGAGAAGTCAGTTGCTGTTCTGTTTCTTGTGGTGCGGTCACGTGTCGTCCGTCGCTGGTTTCTAATTTGTGAAAAAATTGTGAATTGTTTGAGAGAAGATCATCAGAACTGCTCCCAAATACATTTACGCCTGTGTGCAAGAATTTAATTTTACGCTCAAGTTTTTCTGAAGTATCCAGGAACTGGAAGTTTTAAAAAGAGTGTGAAATGATTAAGACCTTAACAACTTGAAATGTTACAGTGCAAACTCGCTAGTTCGACATAACCAAAAAAATTTTGAAATCCATAAATTCTTACAATTCTACCAAATTAAATGAATATATCAACTTTAACTGTAACTGCCAATAATATTTGTGTAAGAAATTAAAGTAATTAGTTAACCTACTTAAAATTAGGATATAAGGTTAGCTTTAATACAATAATCAGTATTGCAAGCTATTCGCTTTACAAAGTTCCCAGTGACCGCAAAATAAGTTAATGTAACCTATATAAACGCGCAACACAAGCTCTGTAAATTTGAACTACAGCATTATTACAACGCAATCAACGCGCCCACTAAAAAACCCCAGTGAAAAAACAGATAGCTTATACACTACTTAAAATAACTCCCATACAACAATTAATTAAATTAAAATAAAAAAAAAAAAAACAATTTCACTAAAATATTAAAGAATATAAACAATAAAAAAACGAATGTAACTAAATCTGAAAGGTTACAAAACCCAACAATTTTTACATAAATAAAATAAATATAAAAATAAACAACATCATCAAATAGCCGCTGCAGCAGCCAGCAATAACATCGGCTACAACCAGCACTGGCGAGACATCTGCAGCAGCAGCAAGCAGCGGGGTACCCCGAGAGTAAAATAATAAGTATTACAATTTTTTTTATATATATTAATTTTAAGAGTAAAAACAAAAAAACCAAAAATCAAAATGTACAATACTTTGATTGTAAAATTATAATTTAGGCATTAAATGTGAATTAAAATGAACCACTGATTTTTTTTAACTGAGGAACAGAGATGAGCGGAAGTGTAAGTATGCTTACACAGTGATGAAAATTTTAAAGATTTAGAAAGTTACAGATCCTTTTTTTTGCTTCTCATCTGAAAGGCTCTTATTTTCGGGTTCATTATGGCATGAGTCAATTTCAATTTCTTTTTTTTATGCTTGCGCGTTATCGTGATGGTAGGTGAAAGAACCACACCCATTCAGACCTGAGCTAGTCGAGTAAAACATGCCGACGACACTTACCATCCGAAAATTTTTTCGTTCTTACTATTTTTGAATTAACTTTTATAAGCAGCGCGTAACATAAATGGCGCCCAACGGGATGGACAACTATTGATATTATCGTGTATCAATTGTTTTCTCCAATTACAAAGTAAATATTTTGAATCGTAACAAAAATCTAAATTTGGTTGCTTATTGTTCAGTTATGAGTCTTGTATTATAAGGGAAAACCCTTTTCAATTTAACGCCATGATTGATTTCATTAAGTAATTTATATTGCATAACCTTTTCTCTCTTAACATCTCGTTCCCTAAATTTGATTTTTGAGATCTGTAAGTCCATAGTTAACAGGTTTGGAACTTGTTTCTTTAGTCGCGACAGTCTTGATGTCATATTTGATGAATAAGGTCAATTTACTATATTTCAGTCCGAGTAAATTGCTTAACGAAAGCGAATTATATTGTTGCGGAATACGGTTTTTTGGTTCTAGTCTACTCAAGAAAATATACATATTACATTGAGGTGGAAAAGGTTATATCATTTAAAGAAAAAAAAAAAAACATACGTATGTTTGATCTATAAGAGTCGTTTTAGCATTGAACAAATGTGCTCTAATTTGCCTTATGCAGACATAGTCATAGTCAGCGAATACTTTATTAAAAAGTTTCACTTAGCGTGATTAGTTTTTTTTTATATCACTGTTTATATGAGTTTACATACACGGATGCAAGTCGAAGTTCCTCAAGCACTTGTTCTATATATTTCGAAAAAAAAAAAATATTTTGAAAAAAAAAAACTTAAGATAAGTCTATTTTATATTTATATTACCTTAAAAACATTTCAAATTGGAATTGCATTACATTTCAAACTTGCACAATATTAAGTTTTGAATAACAGTAAATTTTAAACTTGATTTACACTAAAATTCAAACTTTAACAACATTAAGAAAAATTTGAAAAACATTACATATTCTTAACTATTAAATAGAAAAAAAAATTTTTGCATATAGGTGTTTAGCTATTCTCTTTTAATCACTATGGAAACGCGCTCTAATTCTCGTGGTTATTCCTCCAATCACGGTCTGAATACCTCAAGAGGTAGGGGCAGGCAAACTCATAGTGTCTCATACGGGTCTACAAATTCAACCACGCGTTCGAATCCACCTCAACGTGGAAGTGTAGTGCACTCACCACAAAATCTGGGTGGGCTACCACAACCAACCGTAAACGATTCGGTCCAGGCATCATCCTTGCTTCCTGTGAATACAAGTGCAACTGCTAGCGCTAACATTTCTGAACTTTCCACTGCACAGCCGCATGATTTAAACCTAAATCCGTCGACTAGTCTTAACGTCAGACAGAGAGAAGAAGCTCAGTTAAACTCTGATCCACTTACAGCAAACTTGTTGGAAAACTCGTTTCCGAACATAAATCAAGCTTCACTTGAGCCAACAGGGTTTAGAACAAACCACGTTTCATCAGGCTTACACTCAATTATGGCTTCGGGGTCCAATAATAACTTGCTAGCTTCAAATCCACCAGAAGCATCTGAAAATGTCGCTTCTATCGATTCATTGGTAGCCTTACTGCAAAGGACTATTAGAACCACTCAGGAAGAGTTCAGGGCAGAGTTGATAGATATGAGGAACATAATTTCAAATATTTCCCTTCAACAAGCTTCTGGAGTTAACAATGTGGGCGTTTCGCCTCAAAATGTGCAGAGTGCTGCAACTGTCGCCATGCCACAATCGTGGTCAGCCCCAGTTGGGGGAGGTTGCTCGGTGAAAATTAAAGACTGGAACGTAAAATTCGATGGAACCGGTAGTGTTTCCGATTTTTTGTTTAAAATTGACACCTTGAGTCAAAGATCTAACTGCAGTGACGATCATATATTGTCAAACTTTCACATTTTTCTTAGCGGAAAAGCAGAAACTTGGTTCTGGTTATTTTTAAAGCAAAATCCTCAAGCTACTTATCCATTCTTATGTTTTTCAATCAAAAAACAGTTTGGTACATTGGAATCGGATCATGATGTCATGATGCAAATTTCTCTTCGGACACAAGCTCCTAAAGAAAGCTATGGTGAATTCTATACCGCTATAGTTAGTATGAATGCGCGCATGAGAGACCCAATTGCCGAAAGGTCATTAATAGACATCATAAAGAAAAATGTTAATTCTAATCTCCGATTTATGCTTTTCAACTGTGAACCCATAGACGTTCAAGAACTGAGGGACATAGCAAGAAAGGCTGAGAAGGTTTTACTAGAAAGTAAGAGCCAGACGCCAGTTGTTGGTCAGAGAAGACAGGTTAACGAGATTGATTGCTTTGCACCCTGTTGCGCAAATTTACCTGACAATGAAAGTGAATTTGTTAATGACCCTTAAATCGAAGCTTTACAAATCTCGCATCGCACAGTTAGACCAGACTATTCCAAAATTAAGTGCTGGAATTGTCTAGCATTTGGGCTTTCATATATTTATTGTGCAGAAGAAACTAGAAATATTTTCTGTTTCAAATGTGGTCAGAGAGGGGTAACAACTCCAAAGTGTACCAATCATAATTTGGGAAACTCCAAACGAAGCGAGAAGGCCATCGGGGACTCTCGTGTTCCAAATCCTTCCCCGAGTTCATAAACCCCGAGTTCGTAAACGATCGTATGAGGAGTTTTTCACCGGAAAATGAATTAATATGCGATCACTCGGATAGTTTTCCAAACAACTCAGTTTTACAGAACCCTATCTTATCCTTATCTTCATGTTTTTTAACGAAAAAGATTACTAAATGCAGGTTACGTTATCAGCAAAGAAAGTTTTTTCGTAGACTGATTGAATCTTCATGCTTAGTGGAACAGGCTGATGGCAGGCCTTTTGCTCAAATTAAATTATTAAGTGAACCTATATATGGCCTTTTAGACTCTGGTGCCAGCGTATCAGTTCTCGGTAAAAATTGCTTACCGTTACTTGAACGAAACAATATCACGTTAAAGCCTTTTTCGTCATTCATTGCTACTGCTGACGGCTCTAAAAATAAAATTTTGGGCCATTGTTCCATACCTGTTACTTATAAGGGGGTAACAAAAATGTGAGTTTTTATATAGTGCCTTCATTGTCGCAAGAGGTATATCTTGGCATTGATTTTTGGCGCTTGTTTTCAATAGCTCCTGATCTAATTCCACAGATTGACAGTATACAACTTGAAATTGATGATAGCAAAGAGGACATATATTTCCATGAATTGACACCTGAAAACAAACTTTTACTTGACGCTGTTATAGGTAAATTTCCATCATTTGAAAAAAGCGGTCTTGGATGCACTAATTTGTTGGAGCATAATATAGACACAGGGGATTCTGTACCTATAAAATCCAGGCAATATCCACTTTCGCCTCCAAGACAGGCAGAAATTTATCAAGAACTTGATCGTCTGCTAGAACTGAACGTTATCGAAGAATCCAACTCTCCTTGGTGTAGTCCAATTGTGAGTGTACGCAAACCTGGAAAAATTCGTTTATGCCTTGATTCAAGGAAGTTGAATTCATTGACAAAAAAAGATTCATACCCTTTACCTCATATTGGAGGGTTATTGAGCAGGTTAAACGATACGGTTTACATTAGTGGCATTGATTTGAAAGATGCCTTTTTCAAATTAAACTAACCGAAAGTTCTAAGGAAAAAACTGCATTCGCCGTGCCTGGTAAACCACTCTACCAATATAGAGTTATGCCCTTTGGGCTTTGTAACGGTCCACAAACTATAAGTAGATTGATGGACAGAGTAATTCCCTCCCAGCTTCGTGATATTGTGTTCATTTGTCTCGACGACCTTTTGGTTTGCACATCTACTTTCGAAGGCCACTTAGATTTATTAAGTCAAGTAGCTAATTGTTTACGAGATGCCCAGCTCACGATTAATGTTTCTAAAAGTAAGTTCTGCCAAAGGGAGATAAAGTACCTGGGGTACCGTATTGGTATGGGTTGTTTAAGGGTAGATCCCGATAAAACCTCAGCCATTACAAAATTTCCACTCCCGAAATCTCCCCGCCAAGTGCGACGTTTCATCGGTATGGCAAATTGGTACTTTTCGGACTTGGCAGGTCCACTTACAGATTGCCTTCGAAAAACAGGAAAACCCTTTGCTCTCACACCAGAAGCTATCACATCTTTTGAAAAGCTTAAAGTTGCTCTTACCAGTGCTCCTGTGCTAGCTCAGCCTGACTTTTCTAAGGAGTTTGTCATTCAGTGTGACGCTTCCAAAGTTGGAGTAGGTGGAGTATTGTATCAGTTTGATGATGATGGCAATGAAAAGCCCCTAGCTTTTGTTTCACAAAAACTAAACAAAGCACAAAAGAATTATACCGTGAGAGAACTTGAGTGTATGGCCGCTATAATCTCTGTTCGTCGATTTAGACCATACATTGAAGGGTTACCCTTCCGTATTATTACAGACCATTCGAGTCTCAAATGGTTGATGACACAGAAAGGATTAACAAATAGGCTGGCAAGATGGAGCTTAGAGCTGCAAGGGTATGATTTTAAAATGGAACACCGGAAGGGGTCGCTTAATACTGTTCCAGATGCGCTTTCTCGTTTTGATGTAGACGAGCTAAACTTAAATAGCATTTCTCCTGAGATTGATTTAAAATCTGGTGAATTTGATAGTCCTGACTACCTTGAAGTCAGAAACACCATTAGGAAAAATAAAGATCATCTACCAGATCTTCGTCTGCTCGATAAACATGTCTATAAGAGGGTAAAATTTCGTCAAGGTATAGATAATGACGAAGAAAGTTTATGGAGATTGTGGTTGCCTCAGGCTTTAGCCCAGTCAGTTATGAGATCAACTCATGATTCCGGATGCCATGGTGGATTTGTCAAAACCTTGTCCAGAGTTCGTCAAAAATATGTCTGGCCTTCGATGGCAAACGATATTAGGAATTATATTAACCAGTGCGATGATTGTAAGACTATGAAAGCCTCTAATCAAATTTTAAAGCCACCCATGGGAGTGCAATTTCAAACAGTTCGTCCATTTCAGCGATTATACATCGATTTCTTAGGTCCGTATCCTCGCTCGAAATCCGGTAACGCACATTTACTAATTGTATTGGACCATTTTACAAAATTCATGTTCCTTCATCCAATGCGTCATGCTACTTCCATAAACGTTATAGATTTTTTGCAAAATTGTGTTTTCAATACTTTTGGTGTCCCTCAATTTCTCCACAGTGATAACGCCAAGAATTTCGTGTCAAAAGAAATGCAAGACTTTCTGTCATCACATGGAGTTGAGCACATTAAGACGGGCCTATATTCGTGTAATCATCTCCAAACTTCGTTTTTATCTAAAACAAGATTCTGACCATTGTATGTGGGATAAGTGTATTCCTAAAGTACTTTCTGTTTTGCGTAGCGATTATCATACTTCAATCAATTGCTCTCCATACTACGCAGTTTTTGGGCAAAACATGATACTCCATGGTTCTTCGTATGCCCTGCTGGAAAAACTAACACTCCTTCACGATGATATTCAAATAACTAATGGCGATAAATGTACTCAAATTCGGGAAAGAATTCAAAAAAATCTTAAGATCGCACACCAAAAATCTGAAAAGGTTTACAATACTCGTGCTAGGCCAATAAGTTATAAAGTAGGCCAAGAGGTTTTTTACAAAAGTCACCATCTGAGCAATTTTAAAAAAGGGATTGTTGCCAAATTCATGCCTAAGTTTGTAAAGTGTCGAATTCGTAATAAAGTTGGAAACTCTCTTTATGATGTAGAGGATTTGCAAGGAAATTATATGGGAAGATATCATGCCAATAACATATTATTGCCCGGCTTTTCGTGGGTCGTGCCACACGTTCTGGTAATGAAAGAAGCTTTATTGACATTGGGAATGTCCTTGTTTCTGTTCTTCCATTTGATATAAAATCAATGGAAGAAGCAGTTGTGTAACAGATTTTTATTGTGTTCTGGCAACATACCTGCTGCGACCTACCAAATAAGCTTTGACAGCTGTGCAATTCCATTTCATTGGCCACAGTTGGCAATATGGATGATAGAATAAATTTTGACAGCTTCCTATTGCATCAGCAAATTCTGATTGGCTGATTAAGGCAATGGGGAGATCATTTTTATTTTTATTCAGATGGGTGGGATGTCATACGTGTGATTGTAGGGAGAACTCAGTTGCCTGTTCTGTTTCTTGTGGTGTGGTCACCCGTCATCCGTCGCTGTTTTTTTTTTTAAAAAAAAAAAAAAAAAAAGAACTCATTTGTTAAAGTTTAACTTGAGCAAACAATTTAATAAGTTATTCAAAGAAAAACAATATTGTGAGGTTCTACCATGGGAACATAATTTAAAAACAAAATCACGGTTCGGATTCAAAGCAATATTTATCCATATACAATAAAACAACCTGATCGGATTATTTTAACGCAAAAGATTTAACAATAAAACCAGGAAGAGTTTAAGATGTGCTGTACTTCTGATGCAATTTAAAACAAAAATTGTGACAATTTATTATGACCAATTCCAAAAGGAAAAACGTGTATATTACATAATTCCGCTTTAAATAAATGAAAATCTAATAATAAAATAAACACTTAATAAAGAAAGAGAACAGTTTTTTTTTTTAAAAACAAAAAGTCTTTACATATGCCGAAGTAAAGAAGAAGGAAAAACTACTTAATAAGCAGATTTTTGATGAAAAGCATGTAATAGATATGTAAGTTACATCACAAAAAAGAAAATTATAATTATACGCAATAACTATTATTTAGAATTCTAACCAGTAGGTCTACAATTTTGTTAGTTTAATATTATTAAATATTAATATTATTTAATATCAATCTGCTCACTTACGTTAATATAAACAACAGAAAAAAAATGTACAATACTTTGATTGTAAGTTCTATAATTTAGTCATTAAATGTGAATTAAAATGAACCACTGATTTTTTCTTAAACTGAGGAACAGAGATGAGTGGAAGTGTAAGTATGCTTACGCAGTGATAAAAAAATTTAAATATTTAGAAAGTTTACAGATCTTTTTCTTTGCTTCTCATTTTGAAAGGCTCTTATTTTCGGGTTTTGTTATGGCATGAATCAATTTCTTTTTTTTTATGCTAGCGCGTTATCGTGATGGTAGGTGAAAGAACCACACCCATTCAGACCTGAGCTAGTCGAGGAAAACATGCCGACGACACTTACCATCCGAAAATTTTTTGTTCTTACTATTTTTGAACTAATTTTGATAAGCAGCGCGTAACAGTGTTTTATATAATTACCAAGTCTCAATCATCTGCATCAAATAATTGCTGATATATACAAAATGTTTTATTCACATACGGAAGGTGTGGCCATCTATTTTCTCATTGAAACTTCTTTTTGCCCGTACATTTTATATATGTATCTAGCCTCATTCATCTGCATCACAAATTATGGTATCTTCTTATATGAAAGATACGTGCTGTAAATTCCATGTGAATCCATGCAGTGGTCTTTGTGAAACTCCTATTTTAAAAATATTTCTGTTGAGGGCCACCCTTAATAAAAGTTTTGTAGGCTTAACTATGCCTCTTAATATAAAAGCTACGTGGTGTGAATTCGGTGTGAATTGATTTACTGGTCTTCGCGAAAATGATTTTTTTAAAAAAAGTTATGTTTGGGAGCCACCCTAAATAAAAGTTTTATAAATCAAATAATGTCTCTTAATATAAGAGACACGTGGTGTAAATTTCATATGAATCGATGAAGTAGCCTTTGGGAAAATGCTATTTTAAAAACATTTTTGTAAATAAAAAATTTGTTGGCTTAAATATGCCTCTTTGTATAAAAGCTACTTGGTGTAAATTCGGTGTGAATCGATTAACCGGTCTTCGTGAAAATGATTTTTTTAAAAATATTTTTCCATGAGGGCCACCCTAAACATACACCCTAAAAACCAAACAGTGTCTCTTAATATAAGAGACGCGTGGTATAAATTCCATGTGAATCGATGCAGTGGTCTTTGTGAAAATGATATTTTAAAAATATTTGTGTCTGAGGACCACTCTTAATATGCTCCGTAAATAAAAGTTTTATGAGCTCAATTATGTCTCTTAATATAAAAGACACGTGGTGTAAACTCTATGTCAATCGATGGACTGGTCAAAATTCAAAATTTTAAGCACTCCATTTGATTTTGTTAATATGAAGGTTTACATTTTTGCTGCCGAATGTGCCCCGGTTTACCATAGTAAATACTTTATGTGTGGACCCTTTACTTACTTGGTAGATTTAATTGATATTTATTGGAAATGGGTAGTGGAAAACATTATTCCCAAACTTAATGAGATGCTTTTAGAAAATTGGGGAAATCAGGCCGAAAATTCGAGTTATGGCCCGTATAATGGAGTGCTCTATGGACGTGATTTCCAATGCTCTGAAATCAGTTGCATAAAGAGAGAGCAGATAAGAACTCCAAGATTTCATCAACTTCGACGAACGTTTTGGATCATTGTCGGGCATAAATTCCCATTGAAGAGGCATTTCCTTTTCTGAATAAGGCAACATTGTAGAACTAAATATGTTTACGTAATCTGCAGCGCATATATATTTTAATTTAATTTCTATTTTCTTAAATTTACTGTTGATAATAGTAAACTATTTTGCATTTGTTGCTCCCATTTTTACTGTCCATGCGAGCGTTTTCCTTTCATCTGTAAAAAAAATAAAAGTTTTGAATGATTTAAAGTTTAAATAAATAAATAAATGAGGGGGAGGTACTTATCTGACTAATGATGATTGTGGTAGTCTAAGTCCAGCGATGTGTTATAAGTGCGTGATATCCCAAAATGGATTGGACATCACAGGATGGGTGGGCGCGCAGGCGGACAATATCTCTCTCCCTCTACGGAGAGAGATATTGTAATGCTAAGATAGACGTGTTCGGTAATATTTTCGTTTTTTTTTTTTAAATTCAGCATTAGCGAGTTTTTTTTTGTTTTTTTGTTTTGAAGTTTTTCTTTTATTATAATTAAACATTATGAACTTACAGTCATTTTAGCAAAGACCAATATTGTAAATTTTACTTATTGATCAATGCTATTTTTATACCCTACACCGTGGGTATATTCACTTTGTCTCTCCGTTTGTAACACATCGAAGGGGGCGTGGCAGGTATGGAAAAGTATATATATTCTTGATCAGCGTCACCACCTGAGTCGATTTAGCGATGTCCGTCTGTCTGTCTGTCTGGGTGTCTGTTGAAATCAGTTTTACGGGAAAACCAAGAAAGCTAATTGAATGAAACTATCACACACAGGTCACATCTTCTTGCAGGTATCTTGCTATTGAAAATGGGCAAAATCGGTTAACAGACACCCCTACCGCCCATACTCTATGTATATTTACCCCGGCCAATTTTGAAAAAAGTTTCAGCGATTTTGATGAAACTTGGTGATTTGGTGCACATGTGAACCAAATTAGGATTAGGCTGGATTTCAAGTTTGCAAAGGGTCGTACAGGGGCGTGGCACAGCCCTAAATTTTATCATTAATACTACCATATCTTGTAAGCCGTTCAAAATATTACGATTGAATTTGGTAAACGGATACATATAAAATATATCTTGAATTGTGATAAAAGTGGGCGGAATCGAAAAAGTGGGCGTGGCACTTTTCAACTGTTAAAAATTTTGATTCCGTATATCTCAAAATTCGCACAAACGATTTCCATAAAAATTTTGGAGATGATGCCGCTGAAAGCGGTCATCAATACAGGCTCAGCTACTGGACCGAAAAAACTCGTTGAAGGGCGTGGTACAGCCCACAATATTTATAAACGTTATATTTAAAGAACTAACAACGTAATCGTTATAAAATTTAATGAGGCAGATATACTTGCTATAAGGTCTCTTACTACAAAAATTTGGTCCAATAGTACCTGTGGGCGTAGCACCTCCCATATAAGCAAAAAACGTTTAATGTTATAGATAGTGTGCTATGAGAGTAATCTTCATAAAATTTGGTGTATAGATGTCAGTTACTATAAGCTTTAAAAATAAATTAATTTTGACAGGATTGCATCAGTGGGCGTGGCACCTCCCAGATTAACATAAATTTGCTAGCGCTGTTTTAAGTGAACTATTGCAGCAATTGTTATGAAATTTTATGTATGTATTTCAGTCGCTATAGGGCATATCTGAATCAAAAGTGGCTGAAACAGCATCAGTAGGCGTGGCACCTTCCATACAAATAAAATACGGTAAGTGGCATATTTATCGAAACATGTGAGCAATCATACTAAAATTTGGTGTTTGGGGTTTGATTATGGAAAGCTATTTCTGGATCAAAACCGGGCTGGATTGTACCAGTGTGCCACCGCCCTAAATTTTGAATTTCTGTTGCAGCATATATCGCAAACTATACAAGCTATTGAGCTAAAATTTAATATGAGGATGTCGATTGCGAATATAATTTATTTTACCAAAAGTGGGCGGAACTGGAGAAGTGGGCGTGGCATATTTCAAAATTTTCATTTCTATTCGATTTTTTCCAACATTTTCTACATTCTTTCGTCTTTTTCAACCTTTCAACTTTTCCAATATGGTATATCCTATTTGTTCGACATTTTCAACCTCTTTCAACTTCCTTCATAAGTTTCTTTATTTTTTCGACTTTTTCATCAACTTTGAATTGCTTAAAAATTTTTCAACCTTTTTCAACTTTTTTAGAGTTTTTCAACCTCTCTCAACTTTTTTCAACATTTTGCATATATTTTCGACATTTTCCAACCTCTGCCAATCTTTCTAACATTCACATTTTTTTCGACTTACTCAACCTCTTCAATGACTTTTCAACATTTATTTAAAAGGTTATTTCAGTGCAGTGTAGGGTATGTGAGTTTCGGCCTGGCCGAAGATAACACCTTAACTTGCTTTTTTTTATATTTTATATTTAACTGTCGCACCCTCGACCTAACGAGGCGGGTTGAAAACCCCCCCGGACCGCAAGTTAGCCAGAGCGGCCGCATTGTTGCAAAACCCTATGCTATCGTAACCAACGCGTCCCGCTGCATCTAACTTGCGGTTCAGGGAGGGATTTAATCCCCCGCGTTGGGTGGATGGTGCGACAATAAGCAGACAGACAGACATAGTTAAATCAACTCAGTTGGTAACGCTGATTAAGAATGTATACACTTTTTCATACTGCCATGCCCCTATGCCCCCTTCTATGAGTTACAAACGGATTGACAAAGTGGACATACCCTCTGTGTAGAACAAATTTTCTTAAAATAAAACAAATATTTTGCCAAAATACCAGACAGAGCCCGAATTTTGAAAAAAAATTATTATTTTTAGTTAAAACCCAAAAAACCTATTTGCGGCACTTAACTTGAAATTATAAAACTCCAAAACTTATTTTCTAAAGTCAGACTCCGATAACTTTGTTAGCTTTTATTAAAACAAAAATTTCAGTTCCGATAAAACTTGCACTCTCAAGCATTTTTTGAACCCAAAAATAATTTGAAAAAAATTTTTTTGGCCCTTAACTTAAAGTAACAAAAAACGAATTTAGTTTTTCTAAATTGGGGTCCGACAATCTTTTGGCGTTTAAGTTAGGTTTCATTTAAAAACAAAAATTTTTCATTTCTGACAAAAATGTTCCGGCCTCAAGCAATTTTTGAAACTAAAAATATTTAAGGGCGTCCTCAAAATTTGCGGTGAGCAAGATATCTGGAGACTGGTTCATCCGAGCAAATTAAATTTTGTTTCGTTTAAGCAAATAGTTAAGGGGCGTTTGATCGTTAATTTTTGAAAAATATTAATTTTTGGCAAAATGGCAGGCGTACAAAGAAAATTTTCAATTTTGTGCACAAATTTGAGGTCGTTTAAGGCTATAAGTCAAAAAATATGTATTCAAAAAAATATTTAAACGATCAAACGCCCCTTACTATTTGCTTAATCAAAAAAAATTTAATTTGCTTTTTTCGGATCAACCAGTCTCCAGATATCTTGCTCACCGCAAATGTTGAGGTCGTTCACGGCATTGCACTTTCCTAACTTATTGACGAATATTTTTGGACCAAAATTTCAGAAACAAATCTTGAATAGTTACACTTTAATAATGTAAAAAAAAAATGTTGGTCTAAGATAAAATGCAGCTTCAAAAAATGTCTTTTTCGAAAAATTCTCCGACGCATTTTAATACTTTAATAATGCAAAAAAATTTTGGTCTAAGATAAAATGCAGCTTCAAAACAAAATTTTAAAAAAAATGTCTTTATTTTTCGAAAAACTCCCGGACGCCCTTAAAAAATTAGTTTTGGCTTTTTCCAAAAAAATTTTTTCAAAATTTTAAGATTTAGACTCCGGGATTTGTTGGAATTTTAGTAAGCTTCAATTAAAAGAAAGAAATGTTAATTTCTGACAAGATTTGCGCTTTGTGTTCAAAAATAACAAAAAAAAATTATTTCAAAAATACATTTTTTCGGCACTAAACTTAAAACAATAAAAAAACAAAATCTTTTTTTCAAAATTCGGGCTCCGGGCTTTATTAGCATTTAGTTAGCCTTTGTTAAAAACAAAATTTGTTCATTTCAGACAAGATTTGCGCTCTTTAGCAATTTTGAATCAAAACTCGTTTTGAACCACTATGCAGCGGCGCGCAGTATTTTCAGGGATGCACGCAAGAATTAATTTACTTAAGATAGTCCGTATCAAAGAATATCAAAAGAAGTGAAAGTCTTTTGCGCCAAAATTTTTCACTCTCACGTATTGATTGTCAAAGTTCGCTAAAAACAATGTACCCGTATGTTGGAAACTAATTTTTTTGGAAATTTATTTCCGATTTTGGGCATTATTGGGCGATTTAGGCAAAACTTTGTGAATTAAAAAGATATTAATATGTACACAGCACAATAATTAGTTTTTACATGTATTAATTGTAATAATGCGAACATATGTTTTATAATAATAAAATTTATGTATCATCATCTATGTTATGTGTCTTGTTTTTTCATATATATATGGTTTGTTCTCATAATTAAGAATTGCTATGAAAATCCCTTATATTTGTTTTACAAAATATGCAAACGGTAATGAAAGTTTTTTCTTTGTCGCTGAAATAACTTCCATAAAAAAAGATTTTAGTACGAAATTATCGATGGGAGGGATTATCTCAATGGTCGCATTTTTATTTTTCAAATTCAATTTCAACTTGCAATTTAGTTTTTGTTGCTACGTCTATTTATGATCGTGATTATAAGCAAATAGATTCTCAACTTTTTTTCATCGCTATCTGCTTAATTCAGAAACACTGATTAGTTAATAAATGTCAAATATGCATACAACGTGCCAAATAGTGGAATCCGAGCAAAGTTTTTAGTGCAAATTTTAAGTGCTATGAAAAACAATATCGGAAATGTAAATCCTATAATGATGATGTAAAAATCAAAACATTTGCTGATCTACTAAGTAAATTTTAAAACGAAAGCTTAGACTTAAGAAGAAATACATTCAAACTGAACATATAAAAGATACTAGTGAAATTAAAAATTGGCCTTTTGTATAAAAGTAAATTGTAATCTCTCAAGCATTTATGTTCCGAATAATTATATGAAATTATTTTTCAAAATTTTAATAGAATACAAAAACAATAATATTGATATTTTTCGTTCAGGGTAATTGAATTGCTTAACGAGAATACCTTTCCACACATTTTACGGCATAGACGATATGTAACTTACAGTGGAGACAACTTTTTAACACCGTAGTGAAACGAAAAAGTATTGAAAAATACGAAAAATATGAAGATTTCAAAATGGAATTGCAAAGTTTTTTGAATCTTGCAAGAAAACTTGGGTACATTTTTGATTTTTAAAAATCTTTATTATTGTTTGGGTGTATATAATATTCTTCATATAATTCAGAGTTTTGTATAAAATCTTATGAAAGAGGCAGCATATTAAAAAAAATTGGGAAAAAAGTGTGGTGAATAAATTTCACGTTTGATGGTGCGGGGTTTTTCTGCAAAGGTGAGGTGTAAAATTTTGTCCACGCTTGTACTAGAGCGGGAGAAAAGGAAAGGATTAATGCATACGTGGGTTTGAAAAAAATTTTTTTAGCCTTGGTGAAAAAGGACAGCTGATTTTGAAGTTTGTCCAAATATGACAAATGAAAAATATCAAAACAGTGTAAAGGAAGGTAATCTATAACACAATATAAATTAATGAATTTAAGTAATTCAATTCAATTTAATTATTAAAACCGCAATAAAATTAAATCGATACTAATTTGGTTTCCTTACAGCTTCAACACATATACTGCTTCGCTACAACTGTGGTTCTAAGGCGATACTCGTGGCTACTGCCATTCATCAGAAGGCATGTACTTTATCATGATGCGGATAAATTGGAAGAAGGATTAAAGGATTATCAACGCGTATGTGAACTGGATCCTGGCAATCCAGAAGCCAGAGAAGCTATGATTAGATTGCCACCACTCATCGAGGAACGCAATGGAAAATTGAAAGAAGAAATGATGTCAAAACTTAAAGACTTAGGCAATTTCAAATTATTTCAGACTAGCGAAACCCGGCGGGCGTTGCTACGCCTCAACAAATAAAATATAAATTGTTTTTATTTTAGTTGGATTAAATAAGTAAAAATTATTTTTGTTGATATTTATCTTATTGCGAGTGGATAAACAACATTGTATGTTTTTCTATTTGGCTCATAAATGAACAATTGATTTGGCGGGAATCAATGGAATGCCTAGAATCAGCACCTTTGAATGAGTTTAATTTGGTAATAGTCCTTGTCTTCTATATATGTACCGAGTCTCATAGTCATAGTCTTTTCTTATTTTGGAGGCATGGCACTACTCATTTTTTTTATTGAATCTTACTTTCTTTCTTTATGGCTCATTTTTTCCAAACCAAACATTGTTAATAAATTTTACAAACAATAAGAAATATGTGTAACAAATCTTATCCATCTGCGTCATAAGAAAGTTGATTTTTTCTCATATGGAAGCGTGGTACCGCCTATTTTTGCATTGACTCTAACTTCTTTCTCTACCCTTTATTTATGTACCAAGTTTCATTCACCTGCATCAAATAGTTGATAAGATATGATGAATCTTATTTTCTTTTAGATAAGGAGGCGTGTCATCACCCATTCTATTCTAAGCTGTGCCTGTTTATATAAAAGTCACGTGGTGTGAATTCCATCAGAACCGATTAAGCGATCTTCGAGAAAATTATTTTAAAAAATATATTTGTATGAAGGCCACCCTAAATAAAAGTATTGAAGCTTTATCCACGCCTCTTAATATAAAAGTTACTTGGTGTAAATTCGGTATGAATCGATTAACAAAGTGTGAACCCTAAGTAAAATTTGTACTATCTAATCTGTGCCCCTTCATATAAAAGCCATGTGGTGTTAAGACCATGAAAATCGATTAAAAGGTCTTTGAGAAAATGATATTTAAAAAAATATTTTTGTGTGAGGGCCACCCCAAATCTCAGTTTTGTAGTTTAAGCTATGCTTCGTAACATAAGAGATACGTGGCGTAAATTCGGTGTGAATCGTCTAACCTGTCTTCGTGAAAATTATTTTTAAAGATATTTTTGTATGAGGGTCACCCTAAGTACGTCTACGTTACCGCTACGACGTCTCTTTTGCAAACGACACCTAATGCACATTCTGATAAGCAGAATGCTAATGTATTCGGCGATGCTACTGATGCTGTCACTGCTGCTGCTGTTGATAATGTCTCTGCTGATTTACACTCTTCTTCTAATTCTACTTCTTCTAATGCTTTGTCTTATGCTGGTATTGTCACTGCTGCTGCTGTTGTTGATGTCTCTGCTGATTTATGTTCTCCTTCTAATTCTACTTCTTCTAATACTTTGTCTCATGCTGGTACTGCTGCTAATGCAAATTTTGCTGTTAATTTTCCCTTACGTGCTGAGAAGGGTTCTCTTGATGTTGCTCTTGCTCAATCTTCGTCTATTAATTCGCCACCTTGCTCTTCGAATAATTTGAATGTTGTTGCGGCTGCAACTGAGGCTGCGAAATTTCCGTGGACTGTAGTTAGAAACAAAAAACCCATGGTGTAATAACCAAGGTGGAGTACTTAAAAACGAAATTCTCAAAAGTTTGGGTTTCTTGTCCTTCATTGTCTTGTTTCGTAATTTTTTTGACACTTCGGTGTTTTGATTAATTGGCCCGTTCAGCAACTTCAGTATTTTTGAAGCGCTTTAAACAACTTTTTATTGAGAGGTATTTGTGTTGAGTTTCAAAATTCTGATGCGAACAAAAAACTACGCTAAATAATGTAGCAGGCTTTAATATGATAGCAATAAGTCTTTTTTGTTTTTGCAATAACAACCACATCGACTAAGTTTTTAAGATTTAATGTAGTTTGCAGCTATCGTTCAGAAAATGTTCAAGACCTTACGCCTAAGCGCTGCAATTTATCAAAGCGCTTAAGTTTTCTGAATGGGCAATTGAAATGTTATGAATGTCAAAACTACAGCAAATAGGATGACAGGTGATTGAAAATCGAGGCTCTCCCTAATTACTTCACCTTGGTTATTACACCATGAAAAAACCTAAGCGTGCAATTGTTGTTGGGATGAATTCTAATGCAGAGCTTGCTGTTATTGACCGAAAGAGATGGGTCCATTTATCTTCTTTTGAGCCCTCAGTTACTGAGGTTAATAGTGTAGAGTACATAGTTAGAAATACTAATATAACTAAACTAGATCTCTCTTGTTATAAACTCGTAAAAAAAATGCCCAGCAGGAAAAACTAAAAAGAGTGAATTTTAAACTGGGTGTGCCGTCATCGCTCTACAAATATATTGTTGATCCAGGCCTTTGGCCGGTTGATGTTCTGGTGAAAGATTTTAAGTTTTTTCAAAAACTGGAAAAATCCCCGATACACTTATAACTACAAGTGAAGAATGCAATAACGTAGCTAATTTTAGTAAATATTCATCCGCTCAGCCTAACAATCAGTTAGGTAAAACTTCACAATTTCGGATTTATTTCCAAAATATGCCTGGGATAAGAACTAAATCCAATTCTATTTATGTTTATGCCGCGGCTAGAGACTTTGATGTCATCGTATTTGTTGAGACCTGGCTAAATGATGAATTTTTCGATGGAGAATTCTTTGATACAAATATATATCAAGTATACAGAAAGGATCGTGACGCTATAAAAACAGGTTGTAGTCGAGGAGGTGGAGTTTTAATTGCCATCAAACGTTTTTTCTGTACAACAGCTTGCATCCTTCAGAATGTGGACAGTTTGTACTACCAATTAAGTGTCTCCATTTCTGGCTCATCAGGCTCTTTATATATTTGTGCCTCGTATATCCCGCCAAATAGTTCTGATGAAATTTACGATGCACATGTAAGTAACATTTTATCGTTACATTCATCGTTGGACCCTCAAAGTCAGCTTTGTGTATTGGGGGATTTTAATTTGAACAAAATAATGTGGACTCACCTCGACGATGAGTTGACGCCAACAAATATCAATCATCCTCATGAAATTAATCTTATTGATAGCTTCTTAAGTACTGAATTAGTTCAAATTAACAAAATACTTAATAATCTTGGAAAAATTTTGGATTTAATTTTTATTTCGTATAATATTAAATACAATTTGTCTGAATGTTTTTGCCCAATTTCACCATTTAATATGCACCATGTTCCAATTGTTCTCGATATAGAATTTTATGAATTTATTGAGCCTCAGCCCGCTAAACATGTATTTTACTTTAAATTATGTGATTTTGAATTTCTAAATAATAATATAAATGATATCAATTGGAAAAATTTATTTGATGGTAAAAATGCCGCAACTTGTTTTGATTTGTTTAAATTTAATGTGTTGCAAATCTGTCATGACCATGTTCCAATTTTCCCTCATAAGGTATATAAGCTTCCATGGTATAATTCTGGCCTTAAAAAACTGAAAAATATGCGCAATAAATTTCTAAAACTTTTTAAATCCACTGGGAACTTAGAGTATAAGGAGAAATATGTGCATTACATGAGAGAATTCAACTTTTTGAATAAGTTTTTATACAAGCAGTTTATTTTGAAAACGGAAACCAATATCAAATTGAATCCGAAATCGTTTTGGAATTTCGTACAATCGAAAAAGAGTGGATCTTTCATCCCCACTTCTATGTTTTTCAGTAATATTAATTCTTGTACAATTGCAGATACAGTTAATTTATTTGCCGACTATTTTAAATCAAACTATACTGAAGATGCTCCATGGTATGAGCCCTCTATCCTGCAAAACATCAATTCTTTTGTGGATGTTGGTTCTATTACTTTGAGTGAAACAGACGTTTTTAACGCATTATTAAAGTTGAAGATTTCTGCTAAAGTGGATGCCGATGGATTATCCTCTATAGTATTATTAAAATGTGCTCAAGCTTTGTGTAAGCCATTGGGTCTGATTTTCAATAAATCTTTAAATTCCGGAACTTTTATTGAGCCCTGGAAGGTAGCATGTATTACCCCTATTTTCAAAAATGGGCTTTAAAATAATGTCGCGAATTATCGTCCCATTTCTAAATTAACAATTGTCTCTAAATTATTTGAAAGCATTATAAAAGATAAGCTTTACTTTTTAATTAAGTGTCATATTTGCCCAGAGCAACATGGCTTTGTATCTGGTCGATCCACAATAACAAATTTATCATTATTCTCTAATTATTGTGTATCCTCTTTTGAACGTGGCTATCAAGTGGATGTGCTCTATGCTGATTTCGCAAAAGTCTTTGATAAGATTAAGCATAGTGCTTTAATTGCTAAACTAGCTAAAATTGGATTTCATGGTTCATTTTTGGATTAGATTAAATCCTATCTGAGTAATAGAATGTGTGTTGTACTTGTTAATAATACTAAATCTTATAATTTTGTAGCGTCGTCTGGAGTACCTCAGGGTAGTATCCTTGGACCTCTGTTCTTTATTTTGTTCATGAATGATATTCATAGTGGCTTTCAGAGCTCAAAATTTTTGCTTTACGCAAATGATTTAAAATTATTCAGTCGTATACGGAATGTAGGTGACGTTGAATCCTTACAACGTGACTTGTCCAATGTGTGTAACTGGAGTAAACTTAATGAGTTACCTTTAAATATTGAGAAATGCACATTTGCAAAATCAAATAATATACTCGATTGTTGTTTCTCAATTCAGGGTAAACTTCTTGAGTCAATCAATCTTATAAAGGACTTAGGCGTAGTTTTCGATGCAAAGTTTACATTTATTGAGCATTTCAATTTTATCATCCCTAAAGCTTATGCAATGTTGGCTTTTGTTCGTAGACACAGCTCTGAGCCTTTACTTTGCATTTGTAAGATCTAGATTGGAATATGCCTCTTTTGTTTGGAATCCGTTTTATGCAAATCATTGTGCTAGAATTGAACGAATTCAGAAAACTTTTTCTAGATTTGCATTACGTTCTTTGAATTTTGGTGATTCAAGGCCATCATATAATTCACGTTGCCTGCTTTTGGGCATAAATACCCTTGAATCGAGGCGGAAGGTTATGTCCTTAAGATTTACTTATGATATAGTTAATAGTAATATTGAATGTCCGGAGTTACTTCAGTTAATTGATTTTTAGATCCCACATAGACAGTTGCGTCATTTTGATTTATTCCTCACAAAAAAACATAAAACTAATTATGCTCAGAATGAGCCTATATTAAGAGCTCTCTCATTATTCAATAGATTGTCATCCACATATGAATTTGATTTTTCGATGTCTAAAGACTTTTAAAAAATTAGTATTTAATCTTAATATATTTTAATTTTATGTATAAGCTTATTTTTAATTAATCAAATATTATTATAAACAATTGTGATTCTAGTCTGTATGGAAATGTAATCCAAAGGCTTAATAAAGAAATGAAATGAAAAGTATGCTCCCTAAATAAAAGTTTTACAACCTTATCTGTGCCTCTAATTATAAAAGCCATGTGGAGTAAATTCCATGAGAATCGATTAAGCGGTCTTCGAGAAAATGATATTTATAAATGTTTTTGAATCAGAACCACCCTAAGTATGATCCGTAAATAAAATTTTTACTATCTAATCTGTGTTTTTTAATATAAAAGTCATGTGGTGTAAATTCCATAAGAATCGATTTAGCGGTCTTCGAGAAAATGATATTTAAAAATTTGTTTTGTGTGAGGACCACCCTAAATAAAAGTTTTGTAGCCTAAGCTATGCTTCTTAACAAAAGAAATACGTGGTGTAAAGTCAGCGTGAATCGATTAACCTGTCTTCGTGAAAATTATGTTTGAAAATATATTTGTATGAGGGTCACCCTAAGTATGCACTCTAAATAAAATTTTTACAATCTAATTTGTGCCCCTTAATATAAAAACCATACTGTGTAAGTTTCATGAGAATCGATTTACCTGTCTTTGAGAAATCGCTATTTTTAAAATATTTGTGTATGAGGGCCACCCTAAATAAAAGTTTCATCGTCTTAGCTATGCGTTTTAATATAAGAGACATGTGGTGTAAATTTCATGTGAATCGATTAAGTGGTCCTTGTAAAAATGCTATTTTAAAGATATTTGCGTATGAGGGCCACCCTTAATTAAAGTTTTATAGCCACCACGCCCCTGGTATCTAATACCGTTCATATTGTGTGAAGTGCTTAACATAGGCTATGTGCATCCTGACACCGAATTTCAAGACTTTTGCCAACATGTGAACCAAGATATAGCGAGTTGAAGGTTTTAATTGCATGTAAAGTGCCACGCCCCTTGCTTTTATCAAAATAAAATATAACCCATGTTACTCAGGAATAGTGTAGCTTTCTATTACTAGAAGAATTTTTGGAATCGGTTCTGTAGTTCCAGAGATTACCCTGAACATACAAACAAACAAACCTTACCTCTTTATATAATAGTATAGATTAAAAATGGCCTAAGATTTTGATTGATTTTTTTTTTCCGAAATAATAAGAAATTTTTGTTTAATTTTTGGCCTCTTTTCCTTTAATTAAGGTTGAAATTTCCTTTATATTAAGGCCCAATTTCTTTTGGCGAATTCACCAAAAATCATTTTTAAGCAGATTTTATTTGCTTACAGTCTCAAATACAAATAGTTCACTTCGTTCCTTTGTCAGTGTCAGCTGTGTTGTGTGTGTGTAGCATTGTGATTTTTTAATATTTATTTAAATTTTATTTTAGTTGAATTAGTGATATTAATATATATAATCAATAATTCAATTTGGAAATTGTGTCGTTGTTTATAAAATTGATTGCTTGTCGTGGTGTATTTTTTAAAATTTATATTGTTTTATTAACATTTTAATATGTGGGCATTTCTCTCATGTTGAACGGGACGGAAGTTTTTTTTTTAAAGTGGAATAAAAGTCAAAGTAAAACACTTTTATTTTTTTCTGTTACTTTAAGGAATAGCCCTTTGATAGCACTATATTGAGTGGTAAAGTTGATGCCAGTAGTAGTATTGGTTCCAGGATAGAGGCAATTAAAAAGCCATTTGAAAGGGACAAAAAACGGAAGTGTTTTTCATGGCCATCTATAGAAAATCATAAGTCAACGAACCCTGGCAACATTTTTTAATGCGACTAATTTTAAAATGTTAGAGAATAATGTAACTTTTTAATAGATTTCGTTTGATTGAAAAAAGTTATATACTTTTTTTCTTACAAGGCATAATAATCCATTCGAACGGGACATATTTTTCCGTTTATGTTCACTTGGGCAATTTTTCAAAACTTCTTTAATATTTATATTAATAATAATATTAAAGATATATACATTAATTAAAGAAACAAATTTAATGTTTATATTAATCAAATCAATTAGTGAGATCAATTATAACAAAGAAAAGAGGAATGCGTAGATATTTTTCTTAAAAGAATATAAAACTTGTCTTTTTAATGTTAAAACGTTTTTCCTGTAAGAGGCGTGGCACCACCTACTTAAAACAAATATTTTTACTCAAGTTTCAATCTATCTACATACCAAACTTCATCAAAATCGGTGTAGTGGCACAGCCGTGATACCGTTTTTCCCCATTTGGAGCAATGCCACGCCCGCTTTAAGGAATCAGAGTTTTTAATAATCTTTCTTAGGTTTCAATTTATCTTTAAGAAAAATTTCATCAAAATCGGTTCATTAGTTTAGCCGTGGAAACGTTTTTTTTTTTGTTAGGGGCGTGGCACCGCCTACTATTGAAAAATAAAAAATACATGTCCCTCCTTCTCTTCGCCACCTTTCCAACAAAAAACAAATTATGCGATTATGTTGTGCTATGGCTGTGAAAAAGTGGTTTAACCGTTTTGAACTGCCTTTTTATTACGCTTATGTTTCCGAACATGACCAACTTCAAACAGCTCCAAAAATTTAAAGTTTTATTTTTTTTTGCACTCGTTTTTTTATTTTTTTAACTATGTACATGAAACTTTGTTCGTGCAAAAATTTTGACACACTTGCTGCTGTTATCAATTTCGAAATGAGAACAAATGATGTTTTCTATTTTATTTGTGACTTTAGAACATGAACTTAAGCAAATTAAAATTTTACAGTTAATAGAGATTGGTTTGATGTTTTTGCATTGTTTTTAGCTAATTGACATTGGAAGAGAGATTTTTCGGAAAGACTATCATCATGTATTATTTCTCTTACACACTTAAATATTTAAGGCAAAATACTATTCAATATTACAAAAAAAAAGAGAAACTGCATTTATGCAAGTTTGCAGGTGGAATGCTCAATGTGATAAATGAATTCTGGTGTAAATTGTTTAAATTAACAAAATTTGAATATTTTCCTTAGATAATATCAGATAGTAACGCTTTTATAATAACTTTTAATTTTTCTGTCACGGTTGGCTTTTTGGCGGAAATGTCCATATGTATGTATGTGCAAATATTTTATCTATTTCTGCAAGCATAAATAGTGTAAGCAGTGCAACAGTTTTGTTTTTGATTCTCTTTTATGCTTTGTACGTGCACTAAGCTTAACTTTAAACTGTTGTGCTGTTGTTGTTGCTGCATAACGGGTGAATTTTTGCTTGATATTTAACCCTTTTTGCACTGTTCTAAAAATATTTTCAATTGCTTTCTTTTTTTACGATTTCAAGATGGATTATTTTTCCTCTGATAATTTGTTAGCTTGCTCTCTAGATCAGTGCAAAAGCCAAAATATATTGAATTCTATGTTTTCCTGTTCAAGCCCCTGTGAACAGGTGTTTCATGCCTCTTGTGCAAACTTAACAAAATCTATTACTGATTTATTATGCTCTGTCCATTCGAGCCTGCAGTGGTACTGTCCATCTTGCAGAGCCCTTTCCTCGTAGGTATTTCTCGAAAAAATTAAGCAAGTTGGGGAAAATCTTTACAATCTGAATAATGATTTCAGAGATATTCTTAACAATTATCTAGACTTAACTCCCCAAATTGAAAAAAGCCTTGAGGCTATTTCACCGGATGTTAGTTTGCAAAATAAAACTATTACCGAGGCTGCTATGGTTTTCGCTTCTACTCCTTCGATCTCCACTTTACCTAAACAAGCTATTTCCTTAAAAAAGAAAAGAAAGTCTAAAAAGAAATTAAATAAGAATTAGATAAGAATCTGGGTAATGTGGGGAGGGTGGGTAGTACTGCCGTCAGTCGTGACAAAACTCCCGTGGATTGTTCTCTAAATACCTCTTCATCCACTCCCATTTTCCCGCTTTAATCTTTGTTAACAATCTTCTATCTCCATCCTCCACTATCAATTTCGGTTATTGCTAATCCGCGGGTGGATGTTGCGATTGGTAGCCTCCAGTTTCCCTGCAGGCATTACCAAGGTTAAAATCGATTTTCGTTTCACGACTTCATTCCAATACTACCACTGACAGCGTTAAAAATTTTATTAAACAAAATCAAATTATTCCTGCCGACGCCTTCGTTTCTTGCAGGAAACTCGGTAATAAACCAACTCATGCGTCTTTTAAAATACCAGTGGCATCTTCTCATGTTTCATTCTTAAATCAAAAGCATGGGTGGATAATATCTAAATTTCAGAATTTAAATCGAAAAAAAATTATAAAACTGTCCATTCCAATTCAAAAAAATTAAACGGCTATCCCTTTACTATCAAAATGTAAGGGGTTTGCGTTCCAAGACGCAAGTTATGTTTTTATCAACTCAGAATTTCTCTGAAGATATTATCGTGTTTACCGAAGCTTGGTTAAATAACAGTTTTTCTCAATATGGAATTTTTTGATAATAGTTTCAATGTTTTTAGAAGAGACAGACACTTGGAAGATCTTTCTTCTGTTGGTGGAGGCGGCTTAATAGCTATAAAAAATCATTTAACCAGTTCATTAGTTGAAATTGCCTGTGCATATAATATTGAACTGTTATGTGTTAAGGTTACACATTGTAACCCTAATTTATACATTCTTAACACTTATGTTCCTCCAAATAGTAGCACAGATGTCTATGAATGTCTTTCGATGGCCGTAGAATATATTATTAATGAACTAGACGCTAATGACAACATTTTGTTGTTAGGTGACTTTAATCTGCCTGACCTAAAACAGACTTCTTCGGATGATGGTACATATTATTATGCATCTTGTCCAAAAACTCGACAACAGTAAATTTTTGTTGACGAAATACTTTCAAATTTACAACAAGCAAGTTGCCAAGGACGACAACTTGACTTAGTCTTGGCAATGTTATTGTAAGAAATGCTATCCATGCTCTTTCTACGGTAGATTCATATCATTCACCTTTTAGTATTGTGTACCAATCTGACAATGAAAATTTGACTAATGCATGTCCATCCATTAATATTTACGAATTTAATTTTAAGAAAGCTAAGTTTTTAAAATTGAATGAAAATTTAAGAAATAAATTAGAAGACTTGCTTACTTTTTTTAATAACAATTCATTTTATTATTATTATTTTTTTATTATATTATTATTCTATATTTTTTTATTTACTTACTATATATATTTCACATAATTTTTCAGAAAGAAACAAAATTTTTATATACAAGAATTCAATTTTTAAATGCGTAAATAATAAAATAAGATTAGTGACATTTTTTATTTTAAAGTAAAATAGTGTAAAATGCACTTCAAAAAATAAAATTAATCCAATTCACAAAGTATAGGTGGGGTGAACCTAATCCTTATATAAAAGAAAAAAAAACTACTCAAAAAAAAATTTAATAAAACTGAAAAGAAACATTATATTAAATATTAAAACTATAATGTTGAAAAGAGAGAAAAAAATAACAAAAAAAAATTTAATTAACAGAGAAAAATCATAGCACCTTAAGAGGCTGAGTTTAGAATAATTAATCACATCTAGAACTCAAACTAAAACATTATATAAGTTCTCCATGTTTTCAAAATTTAAATCTAAAAGCCAATGTTTTAACTTCTTCAGGAAAACATTGAAAAATAAAAAATACATGTCCCTCCTTCTCTTCGCCACCTTTCCAACAAAAAACAAATTATGCGATTATGTTGTGCTATGGCTGTGAAAAAGTGGTTTAACCGTTTTGAACTGCCTTTTTATTACGCTTATGTTTCCGAACATGACCAACTTCAAACAGCTCCAAAAATTTAAAGTTTTATTTTTTTTTGCACTCGTTTTTTTATTTTTTTAACTATGTACATGAAACTTTGTTCGTGCAAAAATTTTGACACACTTGCTGCTGTTATCAATTTCGAAATGAGAACAAATGATGTTTTCTATTTTATTTGTGACTTTAGAACATGAACTTAAGCAAATTAAAATTTTACAGTTAATAGAGATTGGTTTGATGTTTTTGCATTGTTTTTAGCTAATTGACATTGGAAGAGAGATTTTTCGGAAAGACTATCATCATGTATTATTTCTCTTACACACTTAAATATTTAAGGCAAAATACTATTCAATATTACAAAAAAAAAGAGAAACTGCATTTATGCAAGTTTGCAGGTGGAATGCTCAATGTGATAAATGAATTCTGGTGTAAATTGTTTAAATTAACAAAATTTGAATATTTTCCTTAGATAATATCAGATAGTAACGCTTTTATAATAACTTTTAATTTTTCTGTCACGGTTGGCTTTTTGGCGGAAATGTCCATATGTATGTATGTGCAAATATTTTATCTATTTCTGCAAGCATAAATAGTGTAAGCAGTGCAACAGTTTTGTTTTTGATTCTCTTTTATGCTTTGTACGTGCACTAAGCTTAACTTTAAACTGTTGTGCTGTTGTTGTTGCTGCATAACGGGTGAATTTTTGCTTGATATTTAACCCTTTTTGCACTGTTCTAAAAATATTTTCAATTGCTTTCTTTTTTTACGATTTCAAGATGGATTATTTTTCCTCTGATAATTTGTTAGCTTGCTCTCTAGATCAGTGCAAAAGCCAAAATATATTGAATTCTATGTTTTCCTGTTCAAGCCCCTGTGAACAGGTGTTTCATGCCTCTTGTGCAAACTTAACAAAATCTATTACTGATTTATTATGCTCTGTCCATTCGAGCCTGCAGTGGTACTGTCCATCTTGCAGAGCCCTTTCCTCGTAGGTATTTCTCGAAAAAATTAAGCAAGTTGGGGAAAATCTTTACAATCTGAATAATGATTTCAGAGATATTCTTAACAATTATCTAGACTTAACTCCCCAAATTGAAAAAAGCCTTGAGGCTATTTCACCGGATGTTAGTTTGCAAAATAAAACTATTACCGAGGCTGCTATGGTTTTCGCTTCTACTCCTTCGATCTCCACTTTACCTAAACAAGCTATTTCCTTAAAAAAGAAAAGAAAGTCTAAAAAGAAATTAAATAAGAATTAGATAAGAATCTGGGTAATGTGGGGAGGGTGGGTAGTACTGCCGTCAGTCGTGACAAAACTCCCGTGGATTGTTCTCTAAATACCTCTTCATCCACTCCCATTTTCCCGCTTTAATCTTTGTTAACAATCTTCTATCTCCATCCTCCACTATCAATTTCGGTTATTGCTAATCCGCGGGTGGATGTTGCGATTGGTAGCCTCCAGTTTCCCTGCAGGCATTACCAAGGTTAAAATCGATTTTCGTTTCACGACTTCATTCCAATACTACCACTGACAGCGTTAAAAATTTTATTAAACAAAATCAAATTATTCCTGCCGACGCCTTCGTTTCTTGCAGGAAACTCGGTAATAAACCAACTCATGCGTCTTTTAAAATACCAGTGGCATCTTCTCATGTTTCATTCTTAAATCAAAAGCATGGGTGGATAATATCTAAATTTCAGAATTTAAATCGAAAAAAAATTATAAAACTGTCCATTCCAATTCAAAAAAATTAAACGGCTATCCCTTTACTATCAAAATGTAAGGGGTTTGCGTTCCAAGACGCAAGTTATGTTTTTATCAACTCAGAATTTCTCTGAAGATATTATCGTGTTTACCGAAGCTTGGTTAAATAACAGTTTTTCTCAATATGGAATTTTTTGATAATAGTTTCAATGTTTTTAGAAGAGACAGACACTTGGAAGATCTTTCTTCTGTTGGTGGAGGCGGCTTAATAGCTATAAAAAATCATTTAACCAGTTCATTAGTTGAAATTGCCTGTGCATATAATATTGAACTGTTATGTGTTAAGGTTACACATTGTAACCCTAATTTATACATTCTTAACACTTATGTTCCTCCAAATAGTAGCACAGATGTCTATGAATGTCTTTCGATGGCCGTAGAATATATTATTAATGAACTAGACGCTAATGACAACATTTTGTTGTTAGGTGACTTTAATCTGCCTGACCTAAAACAGACTTCTTCGGATGATGGTACATATTATTATGCATCTTGTCCAAAAACTCGACAACAGTAAATTTTTGTTGACGAAATACTTTCAAATTTACAACAAGCAAGTTGCCAAGGACGACAACTTGACTTAGTCTTGGCAATGTTATTGTAAGAAATGCTATCCATGCTCTTTCTACGGTAGATTCATATCATTCACCTTTTAGTATTGTGTACCAATCTGACAATGAAAATTTGACTAATGCATGTCCATCCATTAATATTTACGAATTTAATTTTAAGAAAGCTAAGTTTTTAAAATTGAATGAAAATTTAAGAAATAAATTAGAAGACTTGCTTACTTTTTTTAATAACAATTCATTTTATTATTATTATTTTTTTATTATATTATTATTCTATATTTTTTTATTTACTTACTATATATATTTCACATAATTTTTCAGAAAGAAACAAAATTTTTATATACAAGAATTCAATTTTTAAATGCGTAAATAATAAAATAAGATTAGTGACATTTTTTATTTTAAAGTAAAATAGTGTAAAATGCACTTCAAAAAATAAAATTAATCCAATTCACAAAGTATAGGTGGGGTGAACCTAATCCTTATATAAAAGAAAAAAAAACTACTCAAAAAAAAATTTAATAAAACTGAAAAGAAACATTATATTAAATATTAAAACTATAATGTTGAAAAGAGAGAAAAAAATAACAAAAAAAAATTTAATTAACAGAGAAAAATCATAGCACCTTAAGAGGCTGAGTTTAGAATAATTAATCACATCTAGAACTCAAACTAAAACATTATATAAGTTCTCCATGTTTTCAAAATTTAAATCTAAAAGCCAATGTTTTAACTTCTTCAGGAAAACATTGATATTTCTCAATTGCCTGAGGCTTAGAGCAAGCTTATTGTAAAAACGGCATGAGGTAACATTATAAAAATTCATTAGGGCGCTTGTGCGAAAATAAGGAATATTTACTTGATGCATGAAGTTAGTACGGAGGCTCCTCTCACTTAGAGCTCTGTGATTCAAGTAGCCAGATCTTATAAAAAAAGTTTTAAGTACTTTAAAGCAAAACAAGTGACACACTGGAAGAATTTTTAAGCCTACAAACAGTGGATAGCTATGATGTAAGCGATCCTTCTTACAAATCCTCCTCAATGCTTGTTTCTGTAGGGTTAAGAGTGGCTGCACTCTAATGAAACTTGCGCCACCCCAGCATGTTATACCGTATTGTAACTTAGAATGGAAAATCTTGTCTTCTTGTGATTGCCTTCTTATTCGGTCGACTATGAGATCGCGTTGTGCAATTTGTTCGAATACTACGTCTAAAGAAAATTTCCTAAAGTGCACAATTTGCAAAAATGACTTTCACAAGTTATGCGCAAAAATTACTGACACCAATGTGTTTGAAATTCAAAAAAATAAACCGAACATTGTTTTTAAATGTGATAATTGCATAAACTCAGACGCAAACTTACTGTCTGTTGTTGTTAGTTTAGTTGCAGAGGTGAAAGAACTTAAAGAAAAAATTACAGAACTTTTACCGAGGAGTGTTGTTGCTTCGAGTGGCAATTTCTCGCCAGAAAAATCTAATTCTGCTGTGGTTTCTCCAAATTTTGCAGTATATGACTCATCCGTTGGCTCTGCTAATACTCAAGTTCTTTCTCATAAGAATAAAGAGAACGTTGTTCCAATTATTACTGTGACCGTTGCTTCTCCAATGTCATTTGCTACTATTGCTGCTGTGCCTGCTGTTTCTAACAACATTACAAATAACAACAACAATAACAATGTTTATTCTTCTGCTTTGCTTTCGCAACCACTAACAGTGGTGTCTACTGCTTCATCACATGCCACTATTGAATCGACTACTATTGCTAACAGCAATAATAACATCAATGTGCACTCTTCTGCATCATCTTTGAATTCTACAGATATACCGACAGTGGCTGACCCATCAACTCATTCTCAGTGGAATACTGTGAAAAAAAGTAAGAGAAAAGATTGTGCTTTGGTTGTCGGAGTTAACTCTTCTTCTGAACTTGGAGTTGCCGAACTCAATAAGTGGTTACATTTATCATCATTTTTACCTTCGGTTTCGGAAGAAAATATTTTAAACTACGTCTCTCAACATGCTAAAATCGACAAAATAAATTTATCATGTTATAAATTGGTGAAGAAAGATGTGGAGTTGACTTCTCTTAAGCGAATAAATTTTAAATTGGGAGTCTCTTCGCTGCAATATGATAAATTACTTAATCCATCTCTGTGGCCAGCCGATGTTAGAATACAGCCTTTTCGTTTTTTTCCAAAAACAAAAGAAAAACAGAACATCACATAGTTAATGCTGCTAATGAAAATGAAACCAGCGTAAAATCAATTAAAATATATTTCCAAAATATGTCTGGAATGCGTACAAAAATAAATGATGTCCGTGCTGCTATAATGCAATGTCATTATGATGTCTACGTTTTTGTTGAAACATGGCTCAATATTGATTTTTTTGATAGTGAAATATTTGACTTAAATGATTTTATTGTATATCGTAAAGATAGAGACTATATAAAAACTGGTTGCTCTAGAGGTGGTGCAGTGTTAATAGCCACTAATCACTCTCTGCGTTCAAATTTTGTTACACTTTCAAACTCTGATTCTTGTCTTGATCAGTTTTGCATAAGTATTCAAAGTAAAAACAATTTAATGTTCTTATGTGCATCTTATATTCCGCCGAATAGTAGTTATGATTTATACATGGCTCACATTAATAATATTACGAGTTTGCTAATTGAGAAAAATGATAATCATTTATGTGTGTTAGGTGATTTTAACCTCCCTGATGTAACTTGGTGTTTTGCTAATAATGATGAACATTACCTTATCCCCAATAATGTTAACCAGCTACATGAGATTTCTGTCATTGATGGTTTATTTAGCCTGGACTTAATTCAGATAAATTTTTGCCTAAATAAGTTGAGTAGAATCTTAGATCTAATTTTTATTAGTAGCAATATTAAATATAAGTTACAAGAATGCCCTTTCCCATTATCTCAAACTGATATGCATCATGTTCCTCTGGTTATTGAACTAGAATATTATAAGTTTTGTAGTTTTATTCCCGACTTGGGATCTAAAACCTTCAATTTCACCTTATGCGATTTTAATGTTTTGAATAATGAAATTGGGGATATTGATTGGTCCTATTTTTCGCAATGTAATAATCTTGATTTATGTTTTGATTATTTTAAATCGAATTTTTCGTTAATTTGCTTAAAAAATATCCCGGTTGTAGAGAAAAGGTCCCACAAATTACCGTGGTATACAAAAGGTTTAAAGAAGCTTAAGAACCTTCGAAATAAATCTTACAATTTATACAAAGAATTTAATACTGAAACTAATAAAGTAAAATATCTTCAATGCATGAAAGAATTCAATTTCTTGAATAAATTTTTATATAAGCAGCATATGTTGCGTTTTGAGAAAAATATCAAAAATAATCCTAAATCGTTTTGGAATTTTATAAGTTCAAAGAAAACATGTTCTACAATTCCGTCGCATATGTCATTTAATGGAAATTTGTCAAGTTCTTTGCATGAATCAGTTAACCTTTTTGGTTGACTTCTTTAAATCGAATTTTGAGTCAAATATTGCTTGTTATAATACTGAGTTATTGGAGCAGATTGACACTGTACTTGATTTTGGCTCGCTTCAACTTACAGTAGAAGATGTTATGAATGGCATTTGCAGTTTAAAAAACTCTCAAAAACCTGACATTGATGGTATTTCTCCATTTCTTCTTAAAAGATGTATCACAACAATATCTGAGCCATTATGCTTCTTGTTTAATTTATCCTTATCCTTGGGTTATTTTCTTGATGGTTGGAAAATTGCCTTTGTTAATCCCGTTTTCAAAAGTGTTAATAAAAATTATGTCTCAAACTACAGACCCATTTCAAAACTCTCCACAGTTTCAAAATTATTTGAGAGTATAGTAAAGAATAAGGTATTTTTTGCTGTTAAAAATATTATCACTCCAATGCAACATGGTTTCTTTGCTGGACGTTCTACAGTGACTAATTTGACAGTTTTTTCTGATCACTGTATCTCTGCTTTTTCAGATGGATTACAAATTGACACAATTTATACGGACTTCGCTAAGGCATTTGATAAAGTTCCTCATGCAATTCTTGTTGCTAAATTATCCAAGTTGGGATTTCATTCTAAATTTTTAGAATGGATAGCCTACTATCTAAATAATAGGCTAAATTATGTACTAATTGATGGACTTAAATCCAAGCCATTTGTTGCCAGTTCTGGTGTTCCACAAGGAAGCATTTTAGGGCCACTCCTTTTCATTTTATTTGTCAATGACATTGGTAAATGTTTTAAGAAAGCTAGCTTTCTACTTTACGCTGATGATCTGAAGCTATTCCTTAATATCCGAATTCAATTGGATGTTATGTCTCTCCAAAATGACTTAAATAATTTATTTGTTTGGTGTACTAAAAACCGATTATTTTAAATATATCAAAATGTTATCATGTTACGTTTTGCAAGGCTGTTGTACCTCTTACATTGTCTTATTGTTTGAATAACTCTACTCTAAGTTCAATTAGTGAAATATTGGACCTTGGAGTCGTATTTGATTCAAAATTCACTTTTGTAAGTCATATAAATTTTTTAATTCCAAAATGCTATTCGATGTTGGCTTTTGTTAGACGCAATAGTTCTGATTTTGATGATCCATATACGCGTAAAGTTTTGTATACTGCTTATGTTCGTTCAAAATTGGAGTATGCATCAGTAGTATGGTATCCCTCTTATTTGGTTCACTCTAATAGATTGGAAAGAGTCCAAAAACGTTTTCTTAAATTTGCACTTAGTTCTATAAGCTTCGTGGAACCTTTTCCATCTTATATGTAGTTCACGTTGTCTTTTGATTAATCTAAAGTCTCTTCAGGCAAGGAGGATGATAGCTTCTTTAATGTTTGTATATGACATTATTTCGGGCCATATTAATTGTTCATATTTGCTTGAACTTGTAAAATTTAAAGTTCCTTGCAGATCGTTACGTCATACAAATTTATTTGCCCTACCAATTTGCAGGACAAATTACGCATTGAATGCACCTATTACGACAGCACTTATTGAATTTAATAATTAAAGTGCAACTCAGGTCATAGATTTTTCTATTCCTAGAAATTTATTTAAGAAAATGTTAATAAACTTATATTCATAATTTTAGTTTTCTATTATTGTTAAATTATAAGTTCTGTTATAATTTTGTATTTAATTTTATTTGTTATTTCTTATTTTATCCATAAGTCTGTAAGAATTGTTTCATAGACTGAATTAATAAAAATGAAAATGAAAAAATGAAAATACCATAGTATATAGTAGCTAACAGCTTACTGGAGCAGACATTACTCAAATAATAAAAACTTCCTAGTACAGAGCGAAAGTATTGCCTAAGGCTTTCTGTGTGATTCAACCAGCACATTTTTGAGTCAATTGTTAAACCTAGATACTTAAATTCTTTGACTGTTTCTAGTTTGAAACAATTTTTGCTACAATTTTCGCTATGACAGAAAGACTTGCTCAACGAACAATCACGGAAACAATTTGAATCTTTTACATTCGGGAGCGTGAAAGAAACTTCAGCCTCAAAAACGTTTTGTGTGGAAAGATTGAAGTACATTATTTTTGTTTTGTCGCTTATCAGTAGCTGATGTTCTGTTAACCAGTTTCTTAATAAATTAAGATCCCAATTAATATCAGCAACTAAATTCAAAGGGTCTTGGGAACCGTAAGTATAACCTATGTCATCAGCAAATGCAGTCAAGGTGCCTTTGGAAGGTAGCGCAAAAATAGAGTTTAAATAAATAAGAAATAACAAAGGCCCCAAGACTGAGCCCTGTGGAACCCCAAACTTAAGAAATTTTAAATTGCTTATTTTATCTTGCACTCTAACCCTTTGCGTTCTGTTAACCAGATATGACTCGAACCATTTAAACATAAATCCCCTAATTCCTGCATTCTGGATTTTATTTAAAAGAATTTTATGATTTATCATGTCGAAGGCTTTGGTTATATCAACAAATAGGGCAGCAGTACACTTTTTGTTGTCTAAATTATTCATTAAAGAAGAACAGAAGTCAAGAAGAGCATTTTCTGTAGATTTCCCTTTCCTGAAACCATATTGCATGGAGCTAAAAAAATTATATCTGCTTAAAAATTTTTCCAATATAGCCTTAATCGCCTTTTCAAATACTTTACTAATTGTAGGCAGTTGTGAAATAGGTCGGAAATTGCTTAAGAGTTTGGGGTCACCTTTTTTAAAAAGTGGCAGGGAATCTGGAAAAATTCCTGTTAGTACACTTTTATTAAAAATGTAAGCCAAGATATCCACTACAAAAAATACAATATTTTTTAATATATTGTTAGAAACCCCATCATGCCCGCAAGAGTTCGAGTTTTTTAAATTTCTAACAATCTTTAAAAGTTCAAGAGACGTAACAGGCTCCAAGAAGAAGCTATTATTATTTTGCAAGCTGTACTCATAAACATCAATGCCAGCACTCACATTAAAGTTAGGTGCAAGTTTCTCTGAAATTGAAGCAAAATAAGAGTTGAATTCATTCGCGACAGAAGAAAGGTCAGATTTCATTTCCATTTTTAGATTTATTAAGTATGATATTAACCACCCTCCATTCACGTTTAATATTACCACGGACGGAGTTAAATTGATTACTATAAAAACTGTTACGACAACGGGGTATTTCTTTTTTTAATTCAGAGCACAGTTTTTTGTTTTGTGGATGTTTAGAACAAATTATTCTTATTTTATTTTTCCGGATTATCTTGTTAAGTAGATCATTACTCATCCACGGTTTACGTTTACTACACTCTTTATTAATTACCACTTTTTTACTGCAATTACGTAAATGATTTTTTAAAATCATAATAAAATTATCATATGCCTTTGACGTGTCGTTTTCGGAGAAAACTTCATTCCAAAGCTCAGAACATAGACAAATTTTTAGTTTGTTGTAGTCAATAACAGTTTTTTCTCGCAAATATAAAGACTCACTTGCAGTACTTTTCGATGCACCATCAATTAGCAATGCAGTCATTGTATGGTCTGTGATCCTAAGATCAAAATTACTTTTTTCGCAATGTTGAAAGATTTCAGAAGAAGAGAAACGACCATAAATATAGTCTAAGCATTTTTGAGAAGCTAACCTTGTAGGTTCATTAATAAAAGAAATTAAACCATGAGATGATAAAAGATTCTTATAGTTACAGACTACATCATTGTTATCTAAAATATCAAGGTTAATATCACCAATAACTATAAAATTTCTTACCCTCTCACTATCCAATAACTTCGAAAATTCATCTTGAAAAACATTAAAATTGTGCTTATGAAATCTGTATGCACATAAAAACATAAATTTTTCCCTATTTATTTCGCATGACACTTTTAAAACATCGGATCTGATAAGACTGAGCTTATTTACAGTGCAATTGTATCTATCTTTTACAAAACATCCAACACCTACCGCGGCAAAGCTTTCATTTGTATTTGAATATAAATTATAGCCTTCCAATTTATAATCACCAACTTCAAAACCATAAATCCAAATTTCGGAAACAAATACAAAATCCGGTTTACAAGAAAAAGCTTCGAGATGCGACTCAAGGCGTATAAAATTTTGTCTCATACTTCTTATGTTCTGATGCACAATAAAAATATTTGAATTACTATCAAAATTTGACATAAAAACTCTATCGCAATTATTGCTGTTACGTTTAAAGGTAGGGCTAGTTACAGTAAGATCGTAATCATTCATTAAAAAAAAATTAAAATTTATTAAACTAAAATAAATATATACACCAAAAAAAACTAACTTTTATTTAGCTCTTCAAATGATGGTACTGCAATAACCCTACTACCCTCAGTTTTTCTCAAAAGAATCTTGTTATTCCTAAACCAAAGATATTTAAAATTTTTTTCTCTTTTTAGATTTTTAGCTTTCATAAATAAAGCCTGTGTATACTTTGTAAGAGACTCATTTATATAAATTAGATTTTTGTTTCTAGCATCTCTGTTTCCGCAAGTCGATGTTGATATTTTGTTCTTGCGTTTACTCTTCTCTCGCAATATCTTTAGTTTGGCAGCAAAATCATTAAACACCACACAAATAACCGGTTTCGAAGAGACGTTGGGCTCTCTGTTATTTTTTACTTGCTTTATGTAGCATCTTTCAATTTGTGTGTCCGTCAAATCCACGGACAAGCCTTCACGAAAGATATTTAGGGCGACGTTTTTTGCATTTTCATTATTTACCTCAGGAACTCCAACGATTTCTAAAACATTTCTTTTTTGATATTGTTGCTCCCAATTCAGCTTGCTCTCAAGGGTATTAATCCGAGTTTTCAGTTCAGCATTTCCTTCACGTAGCTCTTTGATGGAGTTAAGGAACTCTTTATTTTGCTCTTCCAAATTGTTAAGTTTAATATAGAGCATCCGGAGAGTAATTTCACCATCATTTTTTTCACTATCATTGTTTGTTTGTACTGCTGTAACTGGTGTAAGCTGAGTTTTATTGCAATTTTGAATTATTGGACTTTCTCTGTTTGTTTGCTTGGGCATAGTCAGGGGAGATGAGTCATTGCTCTTCTTTTTACTTTTGTTTTCAATATTTAGCGCGGGAACTGTCTTTTTTGCAGTAGGTTGTACCGGCTTTGCAAGTGCAGACGTTTGAAAAGATTTTCGTTTGAGAACTTCGCATTTGTTGCAACGATAAGACCGGCCGCTAGAATTTATAAATTCCAAATCTTGCATCTGAACATTGGCACAAGCACCATGTAAAGAAAATTTACAATCTCCGCAAGTCACTTTGAAATTATCGGTTCTTTAAATTTTTCCTGAACAAACTGAGCAGTTCATTTTTATAATTATAAGATTTGTTACGGATCGTTTTTCTAACCGTGCGCACCCCACGACCAGCGCTGCCGAAACTGGCACAATCGTGCCAAACTGGCACTTTCACAATTTTCTTGGCACTCTGACTATCATGGCACATTTTGGCACTGAAAATTTTGAGTGATAACTTCTATATACTACTGAGGTTATGGAGACAGCATTTCTCCAACTTGCTTACGGGCGATGGTTCCACCAATTCCGCCCAGAGAGAATGCAGTACGATACCACCAATCGATGACAACGCAGTGGAAGTACCATCACTTTGCCATGAAGAGGTTCGAGTTGCTATCCAGCGACTCAAAAACAACAAAGCAGCGGGTGCTGACGGCCTGCCAGCTGAGTTGTTTAAAGCTGGTGGCGATGAATTGATAAGGTGCATGCATCATCTCAACAGCAAAATATGGCTAGCGGAAAGCATGCCCGACGATTGGAATCTCAGCGTGCTTTGTCCTGTAATAAAGAAAGGAGACCCGACAATCTGCGCCAACTACAGGGGTATCAGTTTTATTTCCATCGCATATAAGATCCTCTCGACCGTATTGTGTGAAAGATTGAAGCCGCATACAGAAACACTGATCGGATCCTATCAGTGTGGCTTTAGACCTGGTAAATCCACCATAGACCAGATTTTTACACTACGCCAAATCCTGGAGAAAACCCATGAATATCAAATCGACACTCACCATCTCTTCGTCGATTATAAAGCTGCGTTCGATAGCCCAGTGCGGAATTGCCTATACGCAACAATGTCTGAGTTTGGTATACCTGCAAAGTTGATAAGGCTCTGCAGGATGACGTTGAGCAATACGTGTAGCTCCGTCAAGGTAGGGAATGACCTCTCCGGAACTTTTAATACCGAGCGAGGTTTCTTTTCTATGCCTGCCACGCCCCCATTTACGCATTGCAAACAGAATTGCTATGTGGATATCCCTCTGAGTACGAAGCGTGTAATCCTCTCTCAAAATTTGCATCTAACCTTACTTGAAAAAAATAAACATGATGTACTGAATCTTGCTATTTTGATATTCATAACAGACATTGGTCGATTTTTCGACCACTTGATTTCTCATTAAAATTTAGTGTAACTAACTTCATATAAATTAGTGGAATAAAACTGATTAATTAAGAAAGAACTTTTGTGAACAGAACTGCATTAAAATTTTTACATTTTGAAGCTATTTATATTTAAAAAAAAGTTTTAAAAAGTGTCTAAAAAAAGGACTTTTTAAATATATTTTTTTCAGTGTATAAAAATAACACAGTAATCATGAAATAACGTTTTTACGAAACCATAAGTATCAAAGTTAATTTAAATAAAAAAGAAAGAGGAAAAAAGCATTTCCTTTTTTTTAAAAAAAATAATTTCTGTGACTAAAATTTAGTGGTCGAAAAATCGACCAGTGGCCGAAAATGAGTTAACAACTCAAGCAGATACCATGAAAGGCGTTGGTTGCTTAAAACAGCAGGACTGTGAACATGGAAGTTGTAATCCGCTAAGGAGTGTGTAACAACTCACCTGCCAAAGCAACTAGCCCTTAAAATGGATGGCGCTTAAGTTGTATGCCTATACATTACCGCTAAAGTAGATGATATTCAATTTCGGTTGTTATATAAATTTTGAAACTTTAGTGAGTAGGAAGGTACAATGGTGTGCTTAGAAGTGTTTGGTGTAAGCCTGCATGGAGCCGCCATTGGAACAGATCTTGGTGGTAGTAGCAAATAATTGAATGAGACCTTGGAGGACTGAAGTGGAGATAGGTTTCGTGTGAACAGTGGTTGATCACGAGTTAGTCGGTCCTAAGTTCAGGGCGAAAGCCGAAAATTTTCAAGTTATAATGAAAAAAAATATATGTTAAAGTATATTTTATAATTAAACACTTGATTTTTTTTTAAAGAAAGGGAATACGGTTCCGATTCCGAAACCTATTGAGTATTCATTGAGTGTTATTAAAAATGGGCCTTGTGCTCATTCTGGCAACAGGAATGACCATAAAAAGCCGTCGAGAGATATCGGAAGAGTTTTCTTTTCTGTTTTATAGTCGTATTACCATGGAAGTCTTTCGAAGAGAGATATGGTAGATGGACTAGAGGAGCATGACATTTACTGTTGTGTCGATATTTTCTCCTCGGACCTTGAAAATTTATGGTGGGGTCACGCAAACTTCTCAACAGGCCGTACCGATATTCGCAGCTGGTCTCCAAGGTGAAGAGTCTCTAGTCGATAGAATAATGTAGGTAAGGGAAGTCGGCAAATTAGATCCGTAACTTCGGGATAAGGATTGGCTCTGAAGATTGATATAGTCTGGCTTGATTAGGAAGCAATAACATGGTTTATGTACTCTTTCTGGGTAAATAGAGATTTTCGGATCTCGTTCCCCGGATAGAAGCTACGTAGCCAATTGTGGAACTTTCTTGCTAAAATTTTTAAGGAGTTATCGCAAGATATATTCTTTTTAAATTATAACGATTATCAATTAACAATCAATTCAGAACTGGCACGGACTTGGGAAATCCGACTGTCTAATTAAAACAAATCATTGTGATGGCCCTAACGGGTGTTGACACAATGTGATTTCTGCCCAGTGCTCTGAATGTCAAAGTGAAGAAATTCAAGTAAGCGCGGTTAAACGGCGGGAGTAACTATGAATCTCTTAAGTGTAGCATAGAGTAATGCTATAATTATTACCGTAACTATGACAACTCTGTGTTACGGAAATGTTCCGAAAGGGCTGATTCTTAAGAGATCATGGATCTGCCGACATCACACCTCTCCGTGGTTCCTGCAGGTAACGATCTTGATTTGTCATCTTTTTGATAATCTTTATCAGACGAGATGATGAGACTTAGGGGGTTCTCATGGGTTGCCAGCCCTTGAACCTCCTTGAAATCACTTGGTTCAGTACACAATAATAATTTAATTTCGGGCTTGGATAACCTGGCGTCAGTGGTATCTGCCACTGGCAATCAAGTGACAATGGATGACAATAATTCGCCGAATACGCCGAGTGTGTTTCGGTGTCGTTTTTGTGATAGAACTTTCTCGACAAAGTCGGGAAGGGGCGTTCATGAAAAACGAAAACATTCGTATGTGTTAGCTGAAGTACGGATCTCAGCGCAACATTCTACCAAAGTTCGCTGAACCGATGAGGAAATTTGCATTCGCGCACGGGCGGAGGTGGAATTGGTTAAGGGTGGAGCTCGTTTCATGAACTTGGAACTTGCAAAACTCTTTCCCAACCGTTCACTAGAAGCCATTAAGAAATTTAGGCAAAAAGGGATCTATCGGGGGTATGTTAGTGACAATCTTACTGTAACGCCTGTTTCAAGTAGCGACAATAATACCACAACGCCTGTCACAACTACCGAACCGACACTAGAACTCGCTGACACTTTTTTAAATGAAATACAAACAATGCTGCTTCCAGTTTCACCTTTTAATGATGCTCTCAAGACCATTATGGAAGAGGCACTGCTCTTCGAGAAAGAGGAAACGCTTGTTCGGCTCTGGAGTCTGCTGGCCACTCTTTTTCGCCCGACGCCAAGGAGCAGGCGCACTCGTGCAGAACCCGGAAGCCCTCGAAATCTTAACAGAAGACAGAGAAGGCGGATGAAGTTTGCGCGGGTACAGCACAACTTTCAGCGACATCAAGGGCGATGCATTAAAAGCATCCTGGACGGGCTTCATGATTCCCGTGAACCTGCTCAGGACATTATGGAGTCGTACTAGCGTCACATAATGACTCAAACATGTCTCAATCGACCATCTAATGAGACAATGCAAAGCTCCGGGACCCGTATTTTGATATGGTACCCAATAAGGTGTGCTGAAATCCATAAGCTTGAAGTATTCATATCTCCTGGTCCGGACGGTCTAAAGGCTTCGGATTTAAACGGTATAAGGAAACAAACGTTGGCGACAGTACTAGGTCTTATAATGTGGTGTGGAAAGTTACTACTTGCTCACAGGGATTCGAATACTATATTTATTCCCAAGATGGAGAATAGTTCGGAGCCCGGGGTCTTCCGCCCAATTACTGTCCCTTCAGTCCTGGCAAGACTTCTGAATCAAATTTTTGCTAGGAGATTGCTGGTTCAATTTCCATTTGACTCCAGACAACGTGCTTTTATCTGTTCCGATGGCTGCGCTGACAACACAACACTCCTTGACATGCTGCTTAGACCATCAAAAACATGCAGCACGTTACATTGCCAGTCTTGATGTTAGTAAGGCTTTTGACTCAATTTCGCACAAGAGTATCGAAGTGATACTTAACTACTACGGATTCGAGAAAGGTTTCGTAGAGAATGTTGGGGGGTTGCTTCAAGACTCCCCAACAGTGCTTTGTGGCAAAGGCTGGATTGGTAGTGACCTGAATCCAGGGAGAGGTGGAAAGCAGGGAAATCCTTTATCACCCCTGCTTTTCAATATTGTGGTCAACCGACTCCTGGAAACTCTACCAAAAGATGTCGGCTCGACTTTAGGTGATTTTTGTCTAAATGCAATGGCTTTCGCGGATGATCTTATTTTGATTGCAAAGACTTCTGCGGGACTCCAACTATTAATTGACAACTGTTCATCATTCTTAGATTCATGTGGAATGTCTATCAATACAGCGAAGAGCCTTACCATTAGCATCGAGGCAAATGCCAAAAAGAAGATCACCATGGTCAATAGCATCAGGGTTTTCAAGCACGGTCAAAGCGTAATTCCGTCCCTAAAAAGATCAGATACATGGCGGTATCTTGGGGGACGTTCACTCCGGAAGGCAGAACGCTGTTTAAACCCAAGGAAGAATTGATCCCCAAGTTAAATTGGCTACAGCATGCACCGTTGAAGCCGCAACAACGCATGCACGCACTAAGAACTGTAACGAACCTTCGGCTGGGGCTTAAGCTCGCCGGTGTCCAGGGTTCGGCTACAAAAATTTATAATTTGCGGGCTGCTTTATTTTTTAACGAAGACACAAGTATCCGGTCAAAGAAACACTACCGAGTTAATTCTTAACAAGCTTTTAATATAATTCACTTTTTATAGATTATAAATTTATTTTATACATTCGTTTCTTAGCCTAATTTATATTTAAATCAAAGTGCTTCGTCGCGTCCGTCCGCCTTGAGGATACCGGGTTGTAGTCTTTGTTGCTTTGCCTCGCGCTCGCACCGTACCCCCGTTTGCCGCGATCCACCGATAAAACTGACCTAACGCTCGCCTATGTGCTGAGCATAATCGTACGTTACTTTGCGAAGCACTAGTAACGCCCAATTACTCAGAGCGATCCACCGTTTCTAAAATACGATCTGCGCTCACTTATGCGCTGAGCGTAGCCGTACGTCACTTTGCAGAGCACTAGTAATGCCCGACCACTCAGAGCGAACCACCGTTTTCCTATGAGGACCTGAACTCACTTATGCGCTGAGTGTAATCACACGTCACTTTGCAAAGCACTAGTAACGCGTGATTTCTCCGAGCGAACCACCGTTTGCAAAAATGAGGACCTATGCTCACTTATGCACTGAGCGTAATCATACGTCACTTTGCAGAAGCACTAGTAACGCGTGATTACTCTGAGCGTCCCACCGTTTCCAAATGATGACCTATGCTCACTTATGCACTGAGCGTAATCATACGTCACTTTGCAAAGCACTAGTAACGCGTGATTCCTCAGAGCGAACCACCGTTGGCAAAAATAAAGACCTATGCTCACTTATGCGCTGAGCGTAATCATACGTCACTTTGCAAAGCACTAGTAACGCGTGATCACTCTGAGCGTCCCACCGTTTCCAAATGATGACCTATGCTCACTTATGCACTGAGCGTAATCATACGTCACTTTGCAAAGCACTAGTAACGCGTGATTTCTCAGAGCGAACCACCGTTGGCAAAAATAAGGACCTATGCTCACTTATGCGCTGAGCATAATCATACGTCACTTTGCAAAGCACTAGTAACGCGTGATCACTCTGAGCGTCCCACCGTTTCCAAATGAGGACCTATGCTCACTTATGCGCTGAGTGTAATCATACGTCACTTTGCAAAGCACTAGTAACGCGTGATCACTCTGAGCGTCCCACCGTTTCCAAATGAGGACCTATGCTCACTTATGCGCTGAGCGTAATCATACGTCACTTTGCAAAAGCACTAGTAACGCGTGACCACTCACAGCGACCCACCGTTCGATTATCCGCTGAGTGTAACCGTACGCTACTTTGCAAAGCACTAGCAACGTCAGACTACTCAGAGCGACCCACCGCTAACAAAATCTATTCAATGCCAACGTATGCTGCTTTGACTAGCACTAGCAGCATAAGTTGTTTTTTTACGGAAAAGAAACAGATAATGTGTAAAGAGTTCGCTTACCAGAGCTCAGTACTAAAATATGTTTGTCTCCTTAGCTGGTTCCGCCGTGACTGCCTGATATTTTTCAAAGTGCCGACATTATATGTTTCGGCAGTCGCTGTTTGCCTAGTTCACTTTCGTTCGTGGTGACATTACTTGTTGACATTCTGTTTCACCACGAACAGCTGTTTGGATAGATTATCCTACAGTGTTGCCGTTTACTTATTTTAATCTTTAGCGTAGCATAATTTGTTACTTAAGTATGCTGAGCTTAATGTTATTATTTCTCTACGAGTTTTACTTATTTAAATGATAATACTGATGATTTCCAAGTAATGATAATAATATATAAAAAATAATAAATGATAAATGATGCAAATAAATGCATATTGTTTTCATGCGGCAAGCTGCGCATGTGGACGCAAACGAGGCTTGCTGACTTTCGTCCTCACATTTCCCCGTTACTTCCGGGGGGGTATGGCCTCGCAAAAACACGGTCCTTACGGGTGTTTCTGAAGCTAAAATGTTGACCACGTATCACCTGCACTGTGCCGCATTGCTTGCCAGTTGAAAAATATTTTGACGAATTCGCGTAGTTCTGCAATCGTTTCGTCGTCTAGTTGACTTAAGCTTAGGCGACATTCTTTCGTTAAATTCGATACCGAGGTTGATTCGGATGAAAGTGGATGGCCTGTTACTTAAACAAAACAGATTAGTTTTAAATGACTATAGTGGACAAGGATACGCGATGGAAAGGTTTTAATTCGCTCACGTGAGCTGTTCGTGTTGTTTTGTCTTCGTCTTGTTTTAAGCGTAGTATGACTGGAGAGGGATAACTAATGACTCTATACGGTCCAGCGTATTTTGGGGCAAGTTTTGCTGTAAAACTATCGATGGCTTTTGATAAAGGGTGCTGTTTGACCAGCACTAATTCTCCAATCTTCGGCTTCCACTGTCGTCGGCGTAAATTATAATGCCTCGCCTGGTTCTGGGCTGCTTTCGCCAGATTATATCTGACTATTTCAAAAATTTCTCTTAGCTGTTCTGCTCTGGATGTCGGCTGCTGAGTTGCTCTACCGGTGCCTGTGGTAACTTCATCATATAGAGCCTTAGGTAATCTTGGTTCTCGTCCTTGGGTGAGAAACGCTGGGCTGAAGCCGGTAGACTCTGATGAACTTGTGTTAATGGCTAATAAGATCTTTGGTAGGTTGTCGTCCCACAACTTCTGGTTTTTGTTAGCCAGTTGTGCAATCATAGTTTTCACAGTTCGGTTAACCCTTTCGGTAGGGTTCTCTTGCGGAGTATAAGGTGCTGTGAAGCGTTGCTGAACTCCCACCGCACTCATGAATTCTTTAACGCTGCGGCTGGTAAACTGGGTACCATTATCTGTAACAAAGATCTTTGGAGCTCCGTACCTGGCGAGGATTCTCTCACGGAATGCTTTTATTACTCCTTCTGCCGTGGCTTTACGTAATGGTACCAGCTCGGTCCATTTAGAAAATTTATCGAAAAACACCAGGAGCATATTGTTTCCGTGTTTCGAACGTGGCAGTGGTCCGACAAAGTCAGCACAAACGGTTGACCATGGCTCATCAGGAATACTCGTCAGCATCTTGCCCGCTGGTGCTTGTTGGCTAGCTTTGAATTTTTGGCAGGATTCGCAGCTTCTCACGTAATGGCTTATGTCACGGAACATGCCTGGCCAATAGTACCGGTTAGCGATTCGAGCAATAGTTTTTCGGACTCCAAGATGGCCTGCGCTAGGGCTATCATGGTTTTCTTGTAGTACCCGAATCCGTAAAGGAGTAGCCACGCATAGTTTCCACTGCTCACAGTCTTCGTCCCCTGGATGACCTGGCAAAGGCGGTATAATTGTCCGTTGATTTCGGAGAAATCTGGAAACTTTGTGGGTTGCTGTTGGATTTCGGCCTTTTTCTTTCGTATCCATGCGCACTCGTCATCACTGACAGTGTTTGTAACCGCCATTCGGAGAGATTCCTGTGGCCGGCCACCACATTATTTTTTCCTTTTCGATACTGCACCGTGAATTGGTACTGCTGAAGTTCCAGTGCCCAACGTGCTATTCGCCCTGTAGGACTTTCAATGGAGTTCATCCACTTTAGTGAGAGATGATCCGTCACCACTACAAACTTATAGCCTTCTAGGTAAGGCCGCATTTTCCGTATGCCCCACACGATGGCCAGGCACTCCTTCTCCGTTGACGAGTAATTTTTTTCTGCATTATTAAGGCTTCGGCTAGCGTATGCGATCACTCGCTCTTCTCCGTCTATGATTTGAGTCAGAACCGCTCCCAGGCCCAAGTCGCTGGCATCCGTTTGTAGTGTGAAGGTTTGGTTGAAATCGGGGCAAGTTAACACTGGGGCTTCTGTCAATTTTTGCTTCAGTTTTTCAAAAGCATCTTGTTGTTCGTTGCCCCATTTCCAGTGTCTTCCTTTCTTTAATAATGCCGTCAATGGTTGAACTATAGCCGCGATGTCCGGGACAAATCGTCGGTACCAGGACGCGACTCCTAGAAACCTTCTGACCCCTCGGATGTTTTCAGGCGGTGCTAAGTCTCGTATTGCTGCAACCTTTTCCGGATCGGTGTGAATTCCTTCACTTCCTACGACGTGGCCCAAGTATTTAATTTTTGTTTTAAAAAATTCGCACTTCTCTAGGTTTATTCTGAGATTCGCGGCCCGAAGTCGTCTAAATACCTCACGTAAATTCCGCATGTGTTCTTCGAGAGTTGATCCTGTCACGACGATATCATCGAGGTAGGCGAATGCAAAGGGTTCCATTTCCGCTCCAATGACTCCGTCAAGGGTGCGCTGGAATGTAGCCGGGGCTGAGTGAAGCCCAAAAGGCATGACCCGCCATTGGTACAGCCCCCGACCAGGAACGGTGAAAGCCGTGTACTGTTTGCTTTTATCCTCCATAAGTACCTGCCAGTACCCGTCCTTTAAATCCAGGCTGCTGATGAACTTTGCATTCCGCAGACGATCCAAAATGTGTGGTATTCTTGGTAACGGGTATGCGTCTGGAATTGATTTGCTATTTAATTGCCTGTAATCTATGCAGAGGCGCCAAGCGCCTGTCTTTTTCCGTACCAAGACGATGGGTGCACTGTAAGGACTACGTGATGGTTCGATGCACCCTTTCGATAGCAAGTTGTTAATTTCTTCATCGATAACTGCCTGCATAGCCGGGTTGCGCGGTATGTATCTTTGTTTGATTGGTCGATCGTCAGACATGATTATGCTGTGCTTGGTAATGTGGGTCACGCCTTTTAGTCCGTCAAATTGTTGGAGTTCCTGATTCAAAAATTCGTTAATTACCTGTTCTGATTCCATCACTGAATTTGCTGCGTTTGCTTCCTGATGTTCACAATCAGGCCGTGCTACGATGGTTAAAACTTCTGTTGAAGGTGGCGCAATATTATCTAGGGGGTCTAGTGTTCTTTGCTGTTGACTTTGTCGTATTTGCTGCATGGGCTGCGAAAAATTCGGCTGGTCCTGAGGGGCCTGTGCCTGACTGACCAAACAGTTTTCTGTTTTTCCTAATGCTATTTTTCCCAGTGTAATTGCCTCGCCTCCTATGATTATTTGAGTGCCAAACTGAACAAGAAAATCAAGGCCAAGGATGACATCTTCAGTTGCGTCTGGCATGATGACGAATGTACAGTCCTTTTTGTACCTTCCAAAATGGCAATCAGTCTTCACCGCGGAATTCAGGGTGCGTATGGATCCATCTGCTAAGGCCACTCCTCCCTGGTATGCGCTTCTCGTGGCTCGGCTGCCCAACTCTTCAGCAAACGATTCTCTTATAAAACTTATTGTAGCTCCTGTGTCAATGGTAGCCGCTATTCTCTTTCCGCCCACAAGAACATTGGCGAAAACTCGTCTGCAGTTAGTTTGGAGATGTCTTACATTTATTGAGGGGGATCGTGTGGAGTGCTCATCCCCCCTCGCTCTGGATGGCCTCCTTCTGCGTTTCCCGCTCATCGACAGCAGGCAATAGTCCTAACTCCAATTTTACCGCACTTCCAACAGAACAGTCGTTGAGGGTTTTGGCAATCTCGGGCAGCGTGACCTCCTTGGCTGCAGCGCCAGCAAGCAGTCTGTACGTTGATTATTTCTTCAGTTGTTTGTATTATCATGCGGTGCTGTTCAGCCCGGTTCCGGATGATTTCCCGTCGTTCTGGTTCTTTTTGTTTAATCACTTCAAGATCCTCCGCCAATGAGATCAGTTCTGGCAACGTGCTAAAGTCTCGCCTTTTTATATACCATTGATATTCTGCTCTACAATTACGAAAAATACGGCTTAGGCACTGCTCTTCGTCGTAGGCCGCGTGTCTCATCAAGGTCTGAATTGCCAGCACATAGTCCTTGAATTTTTCTTGTGGCTGCTGGCATCGTTTCCTTATCTCGTCGTCGAGGGTCTCGAAATACCTTGGCGGCAAAAAGAATTCGGAAAAACTTTTCTTGAAGGCTCTCCAAGTGGGCCACTGCTGGTTATTATTTCTAAACCAAGCTAGGGCCTTGTCTCGCAGTAGTTCTGGCATTGTACGAGGAAGATGGTCCGGGTTTACTCCGTAAGCTTCAGCCAACTCCTCCACTCTTTCTATGAACATCAGGGGTTCCTTGCCCCCATCATATTTTACTGACCACTTTCGGACCTGTTCCATAATAGTGGGATTATATAATAAGGGTTCCTTTGGCTGGTTCTCCTGTGTATTGTTCAATATTGCGGGCAGTGCTTCGCTGATGGATTGATCCGGATCGCTAGTCTGTTGTTTTGTTACTATCTCAGATTTATTTGAAGCACCGGTGATTTCATCTATTTTACGTTTTTCTGTAGTTGGGTTTGGTGACACAGATCTTTTGTGGAGCGTTTGTACCTCAAGTAAACGTTGCAAACGCTCTGCTGTATGATTTTCATCCGCTAAAAACGTGCGGAAGCGTTTCCGTAGGTCATCGACTGTGCCGGTTGTTCCAAGGCTAAATTCTTCGCAATAAGTCACCAACTCTTCCTTTTTTAACGCGTGAATCCAAGAGACACTAAGCATTATTATTTTGTTTCCTACTGTAGTTCACTCTGTTTTTAATTAATATTTAGCACTTGTGTTCACTGTCTTTGTGTTAATCTTTCGTTAGATTTTTTTTTTTTTTTTTTTATTTTTCTCACGATGTTCAAAGTTTCTTGGTTCACTTTTCTTAATTGTTTTTTTTTTTTATTATTACTTAGCTTGATTTAATATTTAACACTTGTATGTTCACTGTCTTTATGTAAATCCTTTCGTTAGATTTTTTTTTTTTAAGTGTACTATGTTTTAACTATTTTTCTTCCGATGTTCAGAGTTCCTTGGTTCACTTTTGCTATTAATTTTTTTTTATTGAATATTATTTAGCTTGATTTTTGTTTGTATTACTATTAACATTGATTTTAACCGGACTTGTTCTTTACTATATATATATATTATTATTTTTTTTTTTAAATCACAGTCCCTGCTCGGGCACCATTGTAACGAACCTTCGGCTGGGGTTTAAGCTCGCCGGTGTCCAGGGTTCGGCTACAAAAATTTATAATTTGCGGGCTGCTTTATTTTTTAACGAAGACACAAGTATCCGGTCAAAGAAACACTACCGAGTTAATTCTTAACAAGCTTTTAATATAATTCACTTTTTATAGATTATAAATTTATTTTATACATTCGTTTCTTAGCCTAATTTATATTTAAATCAAAGTGCTTCGTCGCGTCCGTCCGCCTTGAGGATACCGGGTTGTAGTCTTTGTTGCTTTGCCTCGCGCTCGCACCGTACCCCCGTTTGCCGCGATCCACCGATAAAACTGACCTAACGCTCGCCTATGTGCTGAGCATAATCGTACGTTACTTTGCGAAGCACTAGTAACGCCCAATTACTCAGAGCGATCCACCGTTTCTAAAATACGATCTGCGCTCACTTATGCGCTGAGCATAGCCGTACGTCACTTTGCAGAGCACTAGTAACGCCCGACCACTCAGAGCGAACCACCGTTTTCCTATGAGGACCTGAACTCACTTATGCGCTGAGTGTAATCACACGTCACTTTGCAAAGCACTAGTAACGCGTGATTTCTCCGAGCGAACCACCGTTTGCAAAAATGAGGACCTATGCTCACTTATGCACTGAGCGTAATCATACGTCACTTTGCAGAAGCACTAGTAACGCGTGATTACTCTGAGCGTCCCACCGTTTCCAAATGATGACCTATGCTCACTTATGCACTGAGCGTAATCATACGTCACTTTGCAAAGCACTAGTAACGCGTGATTCCTCAGAGCGAACCACCGTTGGCAAAAATAAGGACCTATGCTCACTTATGCGCTGAGCGTAATCATACGTCACTTTGCAAAGCACTAGTAACGCGTGATCACTCTGAGCGTCCCACCGTTTCCAAATGATGACCTATGCTCACTTATGCACTGAGCGTAATCATACGTCACTTTGCAAAGCACTAGTAACGCGTGATTTCTCAGAGCGAACCACCGTTGGCAAAAATAAGGACCTATGCTCACTTATGCGCTGAGCATAATCATACGTCACTTTGCAAAGCACTAGTAACGCGTGATCACTCTGAGCGTCCCACCGTTTCCAAATGAGGACCTATGCTCACTTATGCGCTGAGTGTAATCATACGTCACTTTGCAAAGCACTAGTAACGCGTGATCACTCTGAGCGTCCCACCGTTTCCAAATGAGGACCTATGCTCACTTATGCGCTGAGCGTAATCATACGTCACTTTGCAAAAGCACTAGTAACGCGTGACCACTCACAGCGACCCACCGTTCGATTATCCGCTGAGTGTAACCGTACGCTACTTTGCAAAGCACTAGCAACGTCAGACTACTCAGAGCGACCCACCGCTAACAAAATCTATTCAATGCCAACGTATGCTGCTTTGACTAGCACTAGCAGCATAAGTTGTTTTTTTACGGAAAAGAAACAGATAATGTGTAAAGAGTTCGCTTACCAGAGCTCAGTACTAAAATATGTTTGTCTCCTTAGCTGGTTCCGCCGTGACTTAGGTAATCTTGGTTCTCGTCCTTGGGTGAGAAACGCTGGGCTGAAGCCGGTAGACTCTGATGAACTTGTGTTAATGGCTAATGAGATCTTTGGTAGGTTGTCGTCCCACAACTTCTGGTTTTTGTTAGCCAGTTGTGCAATCATAGTTTTCACAGTTCGGTTAACCCTTTCGGTAGGGTTCTCTTGCGGAGTATAAGGTGCTGTGAAGCGTTGCTGAACTCCCACCGCACTCATGAATTCTTTAACGCTGCGGCTGGTAAACTGGGTACCATTATCTGTAACAAAGATCTTTGGAGCTCCGTACCTGGCGAGGATTCTCTCACGGAATGCTTTTATTACTCCTTCGCCGTGGCTTTACGTAATGGTACCAGCTCGGTCCATTTAGAAAATTTATCGAAAAACACCAGGAGCATATTGTTTCCGTGTTTCGAACGTGGCAGTGGTCCGACAAAGTCAGCACAAACGGTTGACCATGGCTCATCAGGAATACTCGGCAGCATCTTGCCCGCTGGTGCTTGTTGGCTAGCTTTGAATTTTTGGCAGGATTCGCAGCTTCTCACGTAATGGCTTATGTCACGGAACATGCCTGGCCAATAGTACCGGTTAGCGATTCGAGCAATAGTTTTTCGGACTCCAAGATGGCCTGCGCTAGGGCTATCATGGTTTTCTTGTAGTACCCGAATCCGTAAAGGAGTAGCCACGCATAGTTTCCACTGCTCACAGTCTTCGTCCCCTGGATGACCTGGCAAAGGCGGTATAATTGTCCGTTGATTTCGGAGAAATCTGGAAACTTTGTGGGTTGCTGTTGGATTTCGGCCTTTTTCTTTCGTATCCATGCGCACTCGTCATCACTGACAGTGTTTGTAACCGCCATTCGGAGAGATTCCTGTGGCCGGCCACCACATTATTTTTTCCTTTTCGATACTGCACCGTGAATTGGTACTGCTGAAGTTCCAGTGCCCAACGTGCTATTCGCCCTGTAGGACTTTCAATGGAGTTCATCCACTTTAGTGAGAGATGATCCGTCACCACTACAAACTTATAGCCTTCTAGGTAAGGCCGCATTTTCCGTATGCCCCACACGATGGCCAGGCACTCCTTCTCCGTTGACGAGTAATTTTTTTCTGCATTATTAAGGCTTCGGCTAGCGTATGCGATCACTCGCTCTTCTCCGTCTATGATTTGAGTCAGAACCGCTCCCAGGCCCAAGTCGCTGGCATCCGTTTGTAGTGTGAAGGTTTGGTTGAAATCGGGGCAAGTTAACACTGGGGCTTCTGTCAATTTTTGCTTCAGTTTTTCAAAAGCATCTTGTTGTTCGTTGCCCCATTTCCAGTGTCTTCCTTTCTTTAATAATGCCGTCAATGGTTGAACTATAGCCGCGAAGTCCGGGACAAATCGTCGGTACCAGGACGCGACTCCTAGAAACCTTCTGACCCCTCGGATGTTTTCAGGCGGTGCTAAGTCTCGTATTGCTGCAACCTTTTCCGGATCGGTGTGAATTCCTTCACTTCCTACGACGTGGCCCAAGTATTTAATTTTTGTTTTAAAAAATTCGCACTTCTCTAGGTTTATTCTGAGATTCGCGGCCCGAAGTCGTCTAAATACCTCACGTAAATTCCGCATGTGTTCTTCGAGAGTTGATCCTGTCACGACGATATCATCGAGGTAGGCGAATGCAAAGGGTTCCATTTCCGCTCCAATGACTCCGTCAAGGGTGCGCTGGAATGTAGCCGGGGCTGAGTGAAGCCCAAAAGGCATGACCCGCCATTGGTACAGCCCCCGACCAGGAACGGTGAAAGCCGTGTACTGTTTGCTTTTATCCTCCATAAGTACCTGCCAGTACCCGTCCTTTAAATTCAGGCTGCTGATGAACTTTGCATTCCGCAGACGATCCAAAATGTGTGGTATTCTTGGTAACGGGTATGCGTCTGGAATTGATTTGCTATTTAATTGCCTGTAATCTATGCAGAGGCGCCAAGCGCCTGTCTTTTTCCGTACCAAGACGATGGGTGCACTGTAAGGACTACGTGATGGTTCGATGCACCCTTTCGATAGCAAGTTGTTAATTTCTTCATCGATAACTGCCTGCATAGCCGGGTTGCGCGGTATGTATCTTTGTTTGATTGGTCGATCGTCAGACATGATTATGCTGTGCTTGGTAATGTGGGTCACGCCTTTTAGTCCGTCAAATTGTTGGAGTTCCTGATTCAAAAATTCGTTAATTACCTGTTCTGATTCCATCACTGAATTTGCTGCGTTTGCTTCCTGATGTTCACAATCAGGCCGTGCTACGATAGTTAAAACTTCTGTTGAAGGTGGCGCAATATTATCTAGGGGGTCTAGTGTTCTTTGCTGTTGACTTTGTCGTATTTGCTGCATAGGCTGCGAAAAATTCGGCTGGTCCTGAGGGGCCTGTGCCTGACTGACCAAACAGTTTTCTGTTTTTCCTAATGCTATTTTTCCCAGTGTAATTGCCTCGCCTCCTATGATTATTTGAGTGCCAAACTGAACAAGAAAATCAAGGCCAAGGATGACATCTTCAGTTGCGTCTGGCATGATGACGAATGTACAGTCCTTTTTGTACCTTCCAAAATGGCAATCAGTCTTCACCGCGGAATTCAGGGTGCGTATGGATCCATCTGCTAAGGCCACTCCTCCCTGGTATGCGCTTCTCGTGGCTCGGCTGCCCAACTCTTCAGCAAACGATTCTCTTATAAAACTTATTGTAGCTCCTGTGTCAATGGTAGCCGCTATTCTCTTTCCGCCCACAAGAACATTGGCGAAAACTCGTCTGCAGTTAGTTTGGAGATGTCTTACATTTATTGAGGGGGATCGTGTGGAGTGCTCATCCCCCCTCGCTCTGGATGGCCTCCTTCTGCGTTTCCCGCTCGTCGACAGCAGGCAATAGTCCTAACTCCAATTTTACCGCACTTCCAACAGAACAGTCGTTGAGGGTTTTGGCAATCTCGGGCAGCGTGACCTCCTTGGCTGCAGCGCCAGCAAGCAGTCTGTACGTTGATTATTTCTTCAGTTGTTTGTATTATCATGCGGTGCTGTTCAGCCCGGTTCCGGATGATTTCCCGTCGTTCTGGTTCTTTTTGTTTAATCACTTCAAGATCCTCCGCCAATGAGATCAGTTCTGGCAACGTGCTAAAGTCTCGCCTTTTTATATACCATTGATATTCTGCTCTACAATTACGAAAAATACGGCTTAGGCACTGCTCTTCGTCGTAGGCCGCGTGTCTCATCAAGGTCTGAATTGCCAGCACATAGTCCTTGAATTTTTCTTGTGGCTGCTGGCATCGTTTCCTTATCTCGTCGTCGAGGGTCTCGAAATACCTTGGCGGCAAAAAGAATTCGGAAAAACTTTTCTTGAAGGCTCTCCAAGTGGGCCACTGCTGGTTATTATTTCTAAACCAAGCTAGGGCCTTGTCTCGCAGTAGTTCTGGCATTGTACGAGGAAGATGGTCCGGGTTTACTCCGTAAGCTTCAGCCAACTCCTCCACTCTTTCTATGAACATCAGGGGTTCCTTGCCCCCATCATATTTTACTGACCACTTTCGGACCTGTTCCATAATAGTGGGATTATATAATAAGGGTTCCTTTGGCTGGTTCTCCTGTGTATTGTTCAATATTGCGGGCAGTGCTTCGCTGATGGATTGATCCGGATCGCTAGTCTGTTGTTTTGTTACTATCTCAGATTTATTTGAAGCACCGGTGATTTCATCTATTTTACGTTTTTCTGTAGTTGGGTTTGGTGACACAGATCTTTTGTGGAGCGTTTGTACCTCAAGTAAACGTTGCAAACGCTCTGCTGTATGATTTTCATCCGCTAAAAACGTGCGGAAGCGTTTCCGTAGGTCATCGACTGTGCCGGTTGTTCCAAGGCTAAATTCTTCGCAATAAGTCACCAACTCTTCCTTTTTTAACGCGTGAATCCAAGAGACACTAAGCATTATTATTTTGTTTCCTACTGTAGTTCACTCTGTTTTTAATTAATATTTAGCACTTGTGTTCACTGTCTTTGTGTTAATCTTTCGTTAGATTTTTTTTTTTTTTTTTTTATTTTTCTCACGATGTTCAAAGTTTCTTGGTTCACTTTTCTTAATTGTTTTTTTTTTTTATTATTACTTAGCTTGATTTAATATTTAACACTTGTATGTTCACTGTCTTTATGTAAATCCTTTCGTTAGATTTTTTTTTTTTAAGTGTACTATGTTTTAACTATTTTTCTTCCGATGTTCAGAGTTCCTTGGTTCACTTTTGCTATTAATTTTTTTTTATTGAATATTATTTAGCTTGATTTTTGTTTGTATTACTATTAACATTGATTTTAACCGGACTTGTTCTTTACTATATATATATATTATTATTTTTTTTTTAAATCACAGTCCCTGCTCGGGCACCATTGTAACGAACCTTCGGCTGGGGTTTAAGCTCGCCGGTGTCCAGGGTTCGGCTACAAAAATTTTTAATTTGCGGGCTGCTTTATTTTTTAACGAAGACACAAGTATCCGGTCAAAGAAACACTACCGAGTTAATTCTTAACAAGCTTTTAATATAATTCACTTTTTATAGATTATAAATTTATTTTATACATTCGTTTCTTAGCCTAATTTATATTTAAATCAAAGTGCTTCGTCGCGTCCGTCCGCCTTGAGGATACCGGGTTGTAGTCTTTGTTGCTTTGCCTCGCGCTCGCACCGTACCGCCGTTTGCCGCGATCCACCGATAAAACTGACCTAACGCTCGCCTATGTGCTGAGCATAATCGTACGTTACTTTGCGAAGCACTAGTAACGCCCAATTACTCAGAGCGATCCACCGTTTCTAAAATACGATCTGCGCTCACTTATGCGCTGAGCGTAGCCGTACGTCACTTTGCAGAGCACTAGTAACGCCCGACCACTCAGAGCGAACCACCGTTTTCCTATGAGGACCTGAACTCACTTATGCGCTGAGTGTAATCACACGTCACTTTGCAAAGCACTAGTAACGCGTGATTTCTCCGAGCGAACCACCGTTTGCAAAAATGAGGACCTATGCTCACTTATGCACTGAGCGTAATCATACGTCACTTTGCAGAAGCACTAGTAACGCGTGATTACTCTGAGCGTCCCACCGTTTCCAAATGATGACCTATGCTCACTTATGCACTGAGCGTAATCATACGTCACTTTGCAAAGCACTAGTAACGCGTGATTCCTCAGAGCGAACCACCGTTGGCAAAAATAAGGACCTATGCTCACTTATGCGCTGAGCGTAATCATACGTCACTTTGCAAAGCACTAGTAACGCGTGATCACTCTGAGCGTCCCACCGTTTCCAAATGATGACCTATGCTCACTTATGCACTGAGCGTAATCATACGTCACTTTGCAAAGCACTAGTAACGCGTGATTTCTCAGAGCGAACCACCGTTGGCAAAAATAAGGACCTATGCTCACTTATGCGCTGAGCATAATCATACGTCACTTTGCAAAGCACTAGTAACGCGTGATCACTCTGAGCGTCCCACCGTTTCCAAATGAGGACCTATGCTCACTTATGCGCTGAGTGTAATCATACGTCACTTTGCAAAGCACTAGTAACGCGTGATCACTCTGAGCGTCCCACCGTTTCCAAATGAGGACCTATGCTCACTTATGCGCTGAGCGTAATCATACGTCACTTTGCAAAAGCACTAGTAACGCGTGACCACTCACAGCGACCCACCGTTCGATTATCCGCTGAGTGTAACCGTACGCTACTTTGCAAAGCACTAGCAACGTCAGACTACTCAGAGCGACCCACCGCTAACAAAATCTATTCAATGCCAACGTATGCTGCTTTGACTAGCACTAGCAGCATAAGTTGTTTTTTTACGGAAAAGAAACAGATAATGTGTAAAGAGTTCGCTTACCAGAGCTCAGTACTAAAATATGTTTGTCTCCTTAGCTGGTTCCGCCGTGACTGCCTGATATTTTTCAAAGTGCCGACATTATATGTTTCGGCAGTCGCTGTTTGCCTAGTTCCCTTTCGTTCGTGGTGACATTACTTGTTGACATTCTGTTTCACCACGAACAGCTGTTTGGATAGATTATCCTACAGTGTTGCCGTTTACTTATTTTAATCTTTAGCGTAGCATAATTTGTTACTTAAGTATGCTTAGCTTAATGTTATTATTTCTCTACGAGTTTTACTTATTTAAATGATAATACTGATGATTTCCAAGTAATGATAATAATATATAAAAAATAATAAATGATAAATGATGCAAATAAATGCATATTGTTTTCATGCGGCAAGCTGCGCATGTGGACGCAAACGAGACTTGCTGACTTTCGTCCTCACAGAACAGTCTTGATTCTTCAGCTATATCACAAGATTACTCTGGGCAACATTACAATTGGTTGTTTAAATAAAACTGATCGCTTGATCAGGATAACAGTGCGAACGTGGCTAAATTTTCTGCTTGATACACCCATTCCCTACTTTCATGCTCCAGTGAGTAGTGGGGCTTGGGCGATCCTGAGCTACGGTGGATTGGTCCCCTGCTTCTCGTAAATAGATTAAATAATCTTAAGATGCCGTGTTTGGATTCTTGCGTGACATCGAACACTTTTGTGGCATCTGAGGTCTCTAAGGCTGAAAGACGTCTACTTTTCAATAATAATCAACTGCAGTCACAACAAGATATCCTTATTATGAGGACTGGTAGATTGCATGCAACACTGGATGACGCAGAGCTGTCTGACTGTCAATACCTTCCGCAGGTGGACCGGTGGATTCGCGAACCGACCAGGAAGTTATCAGGTAGGGACTACATCAACTATATAAAACTCTGTGAGATCACTCTCACTAGGCGGGGCGTTTGGAGCAAACGTTCTGCTAAAATACTATTAAATGCCAAAATGATAACTAAGCAAGATCAAACAGTTATCAGCACGAGGGTGATCATAGGTGGCTTTGCAGCATTTACCATCTTTAACCGCAGCACATTGGTTCGCACTGGTCTTGGGTAGAATAATTCGAACTCCAGCTTTTTTCTGGGTGCCATCTCCCCGCTTATTGATGCGTAAGATCCAGTGGTTTTTAGTGAGTTAGAACCTTACACTACCAGGTGTAGCTGGTGCCTAAACAATGTTTCCCACTGTTGACAAAAAAAAAAAAAAAAAATTAGCCAAATGCCTCGTCATCTAATTAGTGACGTGCATGAAAGGATTAACGAGATTCCTACTGTCCCTATCTACTCATTCGTTAATGTGTCGTCAGACTGTATAGACGTGTTGTGTAGTAATCTGAGCGCGTGATTTTTAGATCTCGTTCAGCTTGTTAACCTTGAGTGCCGTTGATAAGGTGTTGGTGGTGTGGTGTATTTGGTACGTGAGTACAGTGATTGTTTTTGTGAGAAAATTGGTGAAAAGTTTTCGAGAAATCGTAAACAGACTACCGTTTTATCACGTGTTGTTTTTTAGGCAGTGAATTTGTTATTGTACGAAAATACGGTAACTTGTTTACGCAATTTTTTTTTGAGTAGCGTGAGTGTTGTGTCTTTCCTTTAGGTGACCAGTAGAAGCTCTTGTCTAGCTTCTCGTTCAGTGGTTTGTGCATTGGTTGTCCATTACATTGTTTGTGTACTCGCTAACCGCTAGTCGGTTAGTGTATTGGGTACTGCGCAGTTTGAAAGGCTCCCCCCCTAAGAACATTGATATTCACTGTGGGAATACAGTTGAGGGACAATGTAACCTGTACAAATTCACGGATGGGAGTTTGAAGAGGGACTGTGGTTTTTCAGTTGGGGAGGCACTGTGGTAATCGGTGTTGATTGTAAGTACCGGAATGCCACCCGGTAGGAAGGCAAAGAAAAGGACTGTGCGGCACACAGAATCTGAGGCGACTGACTCTGACACATCTGCTCAGAGCTCAGTCAAAGTGGGTAGAGTTAGCAGGAAGGACAGCATGGTGGCTGATCCTGCTATTATTGATGGGGATGATGGGGGTAAAGATAGTGTAGTGGGGGAGTGTGACCTGCGCTAGGCAGGTGTTGATGGAGTGTTTATGAAGGAAAAACTTATACTATATTAAGATACACAGATTTTTCTTTTTCATACTCTTATTTTGGGTATGTCTTATATTTTTCTTTTGAAGTTTTTCTTGTTATATATGTATGATGTTATTTAATTATTAAACTTTCAAATAAAAATTATAATGAATTGCTAAAAATAATATTTATATAATGGTCTGAAATTTGGGTTATTGCGGTATGAATTCGGGACTTCAGGAAAATCTTAGGAAGTCATGGAGGGAGGGTTAAGGGTAGCCATAAATTATCCGGCGCTACCAAATTTTCGAGCAGTTTTCGTCGGTATTTGAAACTCACCAAAAGATGTTTAATTCTGGTTTTTGCATTATTTTCTTGTTTTATATAAAGATTGAGTTTAGCGTGTGCATAATAATTAATTTTTTTTGTTTGTTGATATTGTGAATGTAGGCGTGAAATTTTGCAAATCGATGGCTACTTACATCGAACCTTCGAAACTGAAGCTGCTGGGACAAGCAATATGCACACGAGTAGCTATTGATGAAATACTTGAAGCCTCCACATTACCATCTGCGAAGTTCATATCAAAATGCCTAAATAAGTGATGATTCGTGTTTACCTCCATTCACGGTACACATAACAAGTTAGACCAAATGGCATTCTGTTAAACTTAAAATGTCCTAACCCCGTACTAAATGCTGTCTTCTCTTTATCGTCATCATTCACCAATACTTGGTGGTAACCACTTGCTAAATCCAGGGTGGAAAAATATCTACTGTGTCCTAATTGATCTAAAATTTCATCAATTCGTGGTATGGGGAAAACTTGTTTCATTGTAGCTTCATTCAATTTTCTGAAGTCTAATTAATCTCCATTTTTTCTCGCCATCTTTACCACTTTTCTTAGGAACAAGCAACAATGGTGAATTCCAAGGTGACGTGCTAGGCGAAATTATCCCTTCATCCAATAGTTCTTCTACCTCCTATTGATTTCCATTCTATGCGAATGGGGTAGTCTATACTGTTTTTGATTTATTGGGGGTTGCCCCGCCAAAGTAGGGATATCGTGCTTCAAAACTGGAGTATATGATAAGCAATCACCTTCCAACAAAAATATGTCATGGAAAGATGCACATATATTTTCCATAGAAGCCTTTTCTTCCTTGCTAATGTGAGGATCTAAATTAATAGATTCAAAAAGCTTGCCTAATCTTTCCCTCACGTTTTGTTCAGTTATAGTATTTATTCCGGTATTCGTATTTATTTTGAATTTATTGCAATTTGAAAATACCGGTCTGAAATTTTTATCAATAATAAATTTGTCCTCTGACGAATTTAAAACTGGCACATAAACTATGCCATCTTTCACTTTTGTTAGGGTTTCGCCCAAGTAAACTCCTTGTGAAAGTTCTTGTTTGTGTATAACAACGTCTTTTAATGTTGTTTTAACACATAATGGTACTATTTTTACAGTTCGAGCTTCCACTGCTGTTTCTGTATTGTATAGTACTTTATTTAAGTCATTTATCGGCTTTAGCGTGAATGCTATTATTTTCTGTCGTTCTTTGGTAAAAAACGTCAGATTTTTATCTATTGCATCTATGATAGTTTGGTTCCACAAATTGTCCCTACCAATTATTCCATCAGCTGGTATTTCATGATCTAGTGACACTATGTGTAACTTCAAACTAAGATCTTGGTACTGATTGTGCTGAATAGTGGTAGTACCTAATGTGGTTACCTGTCCACCAAATACTCCACTCAAATCTTTTGTATTATTTAGATCTAATCCAGGGAAATGCAACATGCATTTTCTTTGACCAAACTTGTATCGGCAGCGGAGTCTACCAACAAAATAAGTTTCCCATATTTAGCACCTTCACAGGGCACTTCTATGAACACATCAATTTGTTTTGCTTGGTAAAAATTCTCGTTATGCCTGCCATACAAGATATGTCTCCCAGTTACGATATTTTTCGTGTTTGCTTTTGATAATTTCTCTGAAATTAATTGTATCTGTTTAGTCAGTAGTAATTTTGAACATAATGACTTTACTCTACCCCATGAAGCCAAACAAGTTAAATATAATACATTAAAAACTAAACAGACTATTAATAGTACTGTATGTAGGAATTTTATTCCAAATTGCATAGCAGAGGATACCACAACTACAGTTTTCTGTGTATGATTTATCTTCTCTGCATTGCATTGTCTTAAGTTGCTTTGTAAACTATTATTTTTTTTCCTTTTAGTGTTTAACATGTCAACTTCACGTTGTTGTGGTTGACTTACTGTTAAAAATTTTTTTGTTACTTAAGATATAGTTAACGTATCAGTTGCACCTTGATGTGATTTACTGTTATTACTTTATCTAAATTATTTTTTGAAACTTTATTTGTTTCATATACAGTAGTTAACGTATCAACAGCACATTTTTGTGGTTGATTTACTGTAACTACTTTATTTGGCCTTGATTTGCTAAGATTTTTGGGGTCCCAGACTATTGGCCGATCTTGGGCCCCTCTTAGTTTCCCTGTGACTTTTCAAAGTTTTTTTTGGCAAAACAATTTTCTATTGCATGCCCAACCCTTTTACACCAGCGGCATTTATTCAACGTTCGATGGCCGCTCTGTTCGCGTCGAAAATTTTATTTTTTTATTTTGGTCAGTCTCTCTTGTTCTTGTGTCCGTTTTGTTTACTGAGCACTTTTTACTGGTCTCATGACCATATTCTGAACATTTTTCACAAAAAGGTGTTTTTTCTAACAAAACATTCATCTCTTGTGTGTCCCTTTTTGTTGAAGAATGAACAAGTTATATCTGGCCTTCTTATTGATTTTCCAGGACTTTGCTGGAATGGGCTATTGTGTGTTTGTTCATGCTGTTTGCCCCAACCTTTTGGCTGAGCATGTAAAATATTTGAGCTAATTGTGTCAACTTTTGTTTGGAAAGCGTTTATGCTCAGTGCTGGTTCATAATCATAGTATTGCAGCGTATCTTCGGCTGAGATTGTTGCTTCTAATAATCCTTCCAAACTATTTGAATTATTATTAACCAATATAACTTTTGTTGTTTGGTTTCTTAATCCTGTTTTGAATGCTCTCAACACAGACCTTATAAGTTCCTGAATGTACAATTGGTCATCCAATGTTGAATATCTATTTCTGAGCTTCTCCAAAACGGAAGACTGTAGTGATTTTAGTCGCCTTGTGAACGCTCTTAAATCTTCAAGGGGACCTTGGCGTGCGTTACTTATATCCTTTTGTACTACTTCTAAGCACTTTTCCCTTATGTAGGTTTCTTTTAAAATTTTGTATAAGTCTTGCATGCTACTAAAATTAGTCGCTCTGACCAATTCATATGCATCGCCATTGAGATGCAGTCTCACTTTTGAAATGAGCTCATTTTGATCCCCAGGATTAATTGATCTCCTTACTGATTCGCATGCTTCTATAAATCTGTATAGATCTGCTTTAAGTGTAGGAGATTCTATCCCTGAAAAATAAGGCACTGTATCTCGTACCCATTTAACAATATTGTTATAGCTTTTTGTGTTCGCTAGTTGGTCATGGGTAGACACGTTCATCATTGGTTGTGCGTTGTCTGTCAGACTTCCTGCTGGTTATTGTGAACTTCCGCCCTTACTGTTAGAATCTCCGAATTTTTTGATTTATCCGTATCCTCTAAAAAGACCATGAATTTCTTTTGTTTCATGTCCATTTTTCCTTTTTGTTTCTCAAATAAAGTTTCTACTGCAACATGAAATTATTTGTGAAGTATGTTTCATTTTTCTATTGACTTTCAAACTTTCTCAGTTCTTCATCGGCTGATACAATTACTGACCAAATTTCATTTAATTCCTTAAATTTTTTGTTGAAATAGCTAACACTGTATCTGGTTTCCGAATCTTTTCCAAAATTCTCAAAGAATCGTGGCAATGTCTTATGATTTTCCAATTGACTTTTTGCTAGTTCGTTGAATTCCGACATTTTTGGATTTGTTATTTCCTTTTTTGTTTTTGAATTAAATTTAGATGTTGCTAGCTCTTGTCTCAATTTCTTGTTTCCTTCTCCAAATCTTGGACGCGTTTATTAACTTCAATTATGAACCGATTGGTTTCTTCTAAATCGTGACCCACTGGTAATGAAAAATTCAGCTTTGTGATATTCCTATCATACAGTGTATCGTACAATCTGAAGTTTTCTTCTTCCAATTCCCTTATTTGCTCAGCGTTTAAATTTAACTGAGTGATATGTTGATCATATCGTTTCGTTACGGGCGTGAAAATCCTTCTCCCAATTTTCGGCTATTCCCCTGACTCTAAATTAACCCTGTTCGAAAAACTCAAAACCTCGTCTAATACGGTATCCGCTAACTCGACTTCTGATAAATTATGGAGAGTTGATAGAATATCCTTTCTTTTATTAAGGATAGTTGACTTTTATCGTTTATTATGTCTTCTAAATATTTCCACAATTTATCAGTAAATCTCTTTAATTCTCCTAACAATTTTTCATGGGTGTATTTGATGAGCTGCAAATCATTCATTACTTAAATTCATTTAACTTAACAAAAAGCGTCGTCAGCAACTTTCAACGGTTGTTGACTCCAACAAAAAGCAAGCGTTTTAAGTTACGTGCTTTTTTGTTATTTTTTATTTGTTATTTATTCTTTATTTTCTGGGTCTAATTTTTATTAGAGTGAATGAACTTCTTTAGTAAATTTTTGCATTCAAATTGTTTTAGGATTCTAATACGAGAGCTACCGCAAATAACGTTTGGATTTGCTTGTGTACCAATAAATGAATTATTGGTATGAAAAGAAATACCTAAACTTTTTTTAATAGGAACAATTTTTGTTAAATTGATCGCGGACCTTTTCAGAACATGAATTCCTGGAATAGTTGAAAATATTCTGCAAGGTTTTTTATACGTGTTATCGAGAAATCAAAATATTTATAGCAATTAAACGTGAGTCTCTGTTGAATAAACTGATCCTCAGAATTTAAAATATTCTTCGGAACCAAAAATAAGTTCAACAAAATTAGTATGAAGCAATAACAATTTAGAAAGAGTTATTTATTTGTTACCTTCCAATAAGGTTACAAATTCTCAAATAAATTAATGAAACCTAATTTCCCTAATAATTGATGCAGAAAATAGACTATGAGGATCTCTCATAGTTTATTTTCCCAAGTTCGTTAGGTTGACTGCCAAAGTAAGGCTCTCCTAAGGAATGGCTAAGTGCCGCACTGTTTTGGAAGTTTATGGGTTAGTGATCAGTGTTTAAGGCTTGCGCACGATGAAATTAGTGCACGAATTAACTCAAATAACTTTTTAACTAATTGACATTAAAGCTAGAAATATACGTTGTTTTAACAGAAATCTTATTCATGTTTACTTTTATTGCAAATATATTAAACATTATTGGTTCTTTATGAATAAATTGAGTTTTTCTGAAACAACTCCCATTAAACTTTTAATCGTATCTTCAGAGATTTTTTTACTGGATACTAAATATTTTCTTGAAAAATGTTTAGTGTTTTCAGCAACCTGTTTTGTATTCTTCATAATCCTTTTTACCAGAGCCCAATATCTTTCGATGAATCTGAGCTCCGGGCAGTTAGGAGGATTTGCATATTTAGGTACAAATTCTACTTTGTTCTTTTCATACCATTCAACTGCAGATTTGCTGTAATGGCATGAAGTCAAATCTGGCCCAAAAAAGGTGAGACCTTATGCTGTCTAATAAATGGTAAAAGACGTTTTTTCATGCACTCCTGGATGCATATTTCGGTGTTAATAGTCCCAGTTGAAACAAATGAACTGCTTCGATTACCGCAGCTGCAGATTGCCTGCCATACCAAAAACTTCTTAAGAAACTTCGTCTTTTTTTGGCTCTTAAACTCTTTTTGAACATTTCCTCTATGATCTGCAACATAAAAATCGACACCTGGAAGCTGCGAAAAGTCACCAAGTACGTAAGTCTCGTCGTCCTTAATGCAACAGTTAAATTTTTTAATGTATTCGGGGTAAAGTATTTTAGCTCGCTTTTTTGCCTTGACGTTCTTTTTGGAATTTCTGTCCGGAACTTTCTGGACTTTAAATGACTTAAGCCCTTCCTCCTTTTTAACTTTTCTGACAAAAGCCTCAGGGCATTGGACCTTCTCAGCTACTTTTCTTCCCGATATATTGGGATTTTTCTTAAAAGAAGCTATCACCTTCTTGGCAGCATTAGGATTATCAAAACCTTTATTTTTTCTACTTCCTTGATTTCTACTCACGGTCAGACGTTCCATATAGGTTTTAATAACACGCGAAACGGTATTCCGCGAAATCTTAGCTTTTCTAGCAATTACTTTGAAAGTCCAATTTTTTTTCGTTAAATATTTTGGAAATTTTTTCACGCACTTTTATTTTGCTGGTCGTGGTGAAGCCATAAATTAACGAAAGAGTAAAAAAAGTAGCATGCACATTTGCACATATTTACCAAAGCCAATTTGATTAAAATTTTTTTGAATCTGAACAATTAACAAGTAATAATGTGTGCACTAGTTTCATCGTGCGCAAGCCTTAGGATACTTACAAAACTTTCCAACGTTGTACTTTTGCACTTGTGTTGCCAAATGTTGTATTGCTGCTGTTAAGGTTTCTGAACTGGCTGGTTACCAATGTCCGTCCAAACGTTGAGACTCGATGTCTGTCCGAGTATTTTAGTTCCTTGTATTTGTGGTTCCGAGTGGTGGCTCGAAATACCGGCTGCGCCAAGTGTTGTAACAAGTTTTTATCCTTGCGAGGGATAACACTTTGTTACTGGTTGAAGCTGTACCTGCAAGTAGAAATTAAGGAATTACTGTCGTGAGGGCTTTACGTACCTAATGGTAGTAGCCGTCTTTAATCAAATTCACTTTTAAGTTCAAACTGGTGTTTCTTTTTTCACGTTAAAAATACAACTCTCTTTTATTTAAAAACTTAAATACCTTAACACCTCGTATAATAAAATTACAACAATAATTACGTACTAAAATATTTCAAGGTAACTACAATAACAAAAACACTTATTCTACATGCCGTGCGAAATTTGGCTTGCAAAATTCAATGATCCGAAATGCCATCCGGTTGCACAATATGGCTTTTACTTGGAGTGGTCATTCTTGTTTCTGCCTAACAAACAGAATTTACCCATTTAAGTGCACGACGTAATCATTCTTGTTTTTGCCCAACAACCACATCATCAACAAAACGACAACAGCCCGCGAGTATGCTACACTTTCGCAACGATATTTAATGTTATTGGATCATATTAATTATCCAATAGTAAAATAATAATGCTTACAAATATGTTAACGAATGATGTTAAGCATCATCCTAAAAGTATGTGAAATATATTACTTATGTTAATAACATATATTGTGCGGTTAAGAACCCACAACAGAATAATAATGCCTTTAAATTTCAACTGATAACCAAAAATGAACTTGAAAATGTCATTAAAAAAATTAATTCAAAAAAAGATTATTATTTGGTTGGGAAAAGGATGTTACTAGATTCATTTCACATTATAGGAGAGAATTTGGTATCTATTATAAACAAATCTCTGGAAACAGGAGTTTTCCCTAGGATATGGAAGGAATCTGTAGTAGTTCCTATTGAGAAAGTACAAAATACAAAGAAAGCAAATGAATTTAGACCAATCAACATGATTTCTATTGAAGCAAAAATTATTGAAAAAGTGGTAAATATACAATTAGAGAATTTTATCCATAGTAATAATTTAATATCGAAGTACCAATCGGGATCCCGAAAAAATTATAGCTGTGAGTCACTTATTAATTTAGTAATAATGAATTGGAAAATGGCCATGAATGATAAAAAATAATAAAGGCAGTATTTCTTGATTAAAAGTGAGCATTTGAAACAATCGATCGCAATATTTTAATAAAAAAACTTGAATCTTATGGTGTCAGGGAAAGAGAGCTAGCATGGCTTACATCATGGATGCGCATCCCACAGCTCAAATAGCTCTTTTAGCTCTTACAACAATAACAAAAAATATTGAGCTCATCTCGAGCTCTTTCCGTTATTCGAGCAAAATTATTTTGGTCCGCAATCACCACATGTATTTTGTTCTTGTAATTTTTTCTTCAACACATCGACTCGTTCAACCCTTGCCGTTGCTTAAGTCAAATAATTTCGGTCCGCAAACACCGCATGTATTTTGTTCCTGTAATTTTTTCTTCAACGCACTTTATTGTTTGTGTGATTTTTTTTTCAATTCATTTGCTCCTTCACCTTGAGATTTTTGTTTTTGTTTACATGCAATTAGCTTGCCGCCGCTATTTCAAAATTTTCGTCAATACTAGGAATTTTTTCGCAAAATATTTTTAATTTTTTTACCTAAATTGATGTTGTTGTAGCGGCCAGCTTGCGAAAAAATTTTTGTGCGCATCCCTGGTTTACATCATACTTGTCTGGAAGAAAACAGAGAACAAAAGTGAATGGTTTGGTTTCAGATGCCATAGATGTGCTATTGAGAGTACCACAGGGTTCCGTGCTAGGTGTTCTGTTATTCTTAATATACATAAATGATATGGAAAATTCAATACAGATAGCCAAATTAGTACTATTTGCAGATGATGCATTGGTGTATGTATATAGTGACTCAATTGAAGAATGCATTAGAGTTATTAATGCAGAGTTAGAAAATTTGAATATTTTTTTCAAAATGAATAAATTAAAGATAAATATAGAAAAAACAAAGTGTATGGTAATAAATGGACCCACAGAGGGAAACTTATACAGGGTGTTTTTTTTAGAGGTATAGAGCTTCGAATTGAAATAAAACACAAGAAAATCGTTTTAATGTCCATCAATTTGGCTTTATTGGAAGGATAATCTTATGCCATTAATGTTTAAATATGATTTCGGGCATGTGGCCGCCGCGGCTGGCTCGAATAAAGCCAATTCTACAGGTCCAATTTTGAACCACTTTTTCGAGCATATGGGGCCGTATGTCGGCAATAACGCCACGAATGTTGGCTTCCAAGTCCCCTTACGTTTCTAGTTTGTTGGCGTAGACGAGCGACTTCACATATCCCCAAAGAAAATAATCCAATGGTGTAAAATCACACGATCTTGGTGGCCAATTGACAGGTCCATTCCGCGAAATTATGCGCTCATCGAATGTTTCCTTCAATAAATTGATTGTGACGTGCGCTGTGTGGCATGTAGCGCCGTCTTGTTGGAACCACAACTCATCCACATTCATGCCATCCAATTCGGGAACAAAATAGTCGGTTATCATGGCTCTATACCGGTCTCCATTAACGGTAACTGACTCTCCAGCATTATTTCGGAAGAAGTATGGCCCAATGACTCCACCAGCCCATAGAGCACACCAAACAGTCAGTTTTTGTGGATGTAATGGCGTCTCAAGGGTCTCATGTGGATTCTCTTCACTCCAAATGCGGCAATTTTGCTTGTTGACGTAGTCATTCAACCAAAAATGAGCCTCATCACTGAACAAAATTTTGCGATGAAAATCAGCATCGAGATCAATCTCATTTTCGGCCCATACACCAAAATCACGACGCATTGCATGGTCTCGCGGCTTTAATTCTTGCACAAGCTGGATCTTGTAAGGTCGCAAGCCAAGATCTTTGCGCAAAATCTTCCATAAAGTTGATGGACAAAGCTCCAATTGCTGTGCACGGTGGCGAATCGATTCATTCGGGTCCTCTTCAACATTTTGCTCTACAGCGGCAATTGTTTCTTCGGTGCGCACTGTTTGACGTCTCTGCGGATGCGTATTATCACATAAAGTAAACGTAGTGCGAAAACGACCCATGGTTAACCGAATTAATTGCTCTGATGGACGATTATGTCGACCATAAAATGGACGGAGCTTGCGGTAAACTTCGCGAACTGAACCATTATTTTCGAAATAAAGTTGCACAATTTGCAAGCGTTGTTCTTTTGTCAACCTGTTCATGATGAAATGGCAAACCAAACTGAACATAAATTACATTAGAGTAACCAGATTTGACCATAAAATGCCAGTTTTATCTCTATTCGAAAAACAAACCTCTAAAAAAACACCCGTTACATAGATTGCCAAATTATTGGAAAAATTGATGAAATCAAATATCTGGGAGTAATTATAGATAATAAGCTTGCCTCTAAAGCTCACATGGATTATGTTATTAAAAAAGTTGCCAAAAAAGTTTATTTCTTTTCTAAAATCAGACAGCGATTGAATTTTAGCAGTGCGGTAAAGATATATAATGTTATTATAAAACCGCTCTTTGAATACTGTTCGACTATACTTTTCACAGCAAATAATGAAATGTAAAATAGACTACAAAAACTTCAGAATAGAGCCCTGAGGATAATTTTGAAACTAAATAGATATTCAGATGGTAAATTAATGTTGAATGCATTAAAATAGCTTAGTGTGAACCAAAGGATAATAATAAATTTTCTAATTACAGTTTTTAAAATGAAAAATAATCTCTTACCAAAATATTTGTGTGAAAGATTAGTGTACGTAGGGGATATACATAATCATAACTTAAGAAATGTTTTTAGTTTTAGATTTAATTTTTTTAGAAATGAAAACAGTAAAAACATGTTAATGTACAAGGGATTGAAATTATTTAATGAAATGCCATCAAGTATTACAAATGAAAACAATTTACAAAAAATTTAAGTTAAAAACTATACCATATGTAAGGGATAGGTTTGAATAAACTAAATTGTAACATATGTATACTGTAAAAATGAAAAGAAGAGAAAAAAAAATGGTTATTTTAACCAAATAAAGAGAAATAATAATATTAATAATTGTCAGGAGGCGTACTCCGTCCTGTGTGGCTTAGGTGTAAGGCTAGTGGAGGGTGGTATAGAGTTTGCCTTGGTTCAGGAAGCTTATGCAACCAACGGGGTTGTACGAGGGTTACCCGCTCATATGCGGGTCTTTCCTGATCTACTGGCTAATTCTGCCGTTATCGTCAATGACGTGCATGTTCAATGCATGGTTGTTGACGTAAGTAGGTGGGGCGTTGTTGTGTGTGCTGAAGGTCAGCATGGAAAGCTGTTCTTGAGCAGTATGTATTGTAAGTTCGGAGAACCTTTAGAGCCCTATATAGCGTAAATGAATTCGGTGCTACTACTTGCAAGTAGCATTCCACTTATCCATGGCATGGACGCGAATGCGGCCTCCCCTCTGTGGTTCACCAAAATGCTCCGTTATGTTGGGTATATGAACGACAGCAGCTAAGTGAGTTTTTAGTCAAGAGAGACGTTTGTATTTTAAATGAGCCAAGCGAGACTTATACGTTTGATGGGCCTAGATGTGTGAGCGACATTGATGTGACGGTAACAAATAATGTGGCTACTAGATCTTTTCACCTTGAATGGTGTGTGCTGGATGAACAGCAAATGAATCAGATTGTGATTACTCATGATCTAGTAGCGCATGAAAGGTTGGAGCTCAAGGCATGGCGTACTTGTTCTGCAAATTGGGATGCGTGGTCAGAGTTAGTGAAAGGGATGGCTCTTAGTGTGCCACTTCTTACGTTTGTCCACATGGGTGTGGATGAGCAAATCGGTTTGATTGACGGCTGGTTCACTGATGTGAACGAAACCTAATTTGCGCGATGTCGTAAGACAAATCGAAAGAAAGTAAGGTGGTGGACATGCTAAAGCGGAGGTTGCTCAGGTCCCTCCTGAAGTGATACCAGAGGGCGAACGCTGAAGCAGAAGTGTTGACGTTGAGGTGTCGTTGGAGAAGACGGTGACAATGTTGCTGAAAGGCAGATTGGCTCATAGTCGTCCTCCACTTGTCAGTATCGACGGAGTTAGCCTCAAGTACGTGACTGAGGGCAAGTACTTGGGGATAACGATTAAAGAGCGGCGGGGATTTTTGCCTCATTTGGAGCGGGTCCGGGAACGTTTAACGTCCGTTGCAATGCAGGTGCGCCGTGTTTTGAGGAGTGAGTCTGGCTTTGGTAAGCGGGCCGTCCGCACCATATATGGGGGGCTGTTTGTTGCTTGCGCAACCTATAGCGCTCCTGTATGGTGGTAGGTGGCTCTGTCTGTGGCGGATTCTGCTAAGTTACTTTTGTATCAGCGTGTTGCTCTGCTCGCGAGTATGCCCGTGGGCCGTACGGTCTCTACGGAGCCCTCACAGGTGCTCATGGGTGCACCTCCTTTGGACCTGGAGGTGATACGTTGTCGTGTTGCTTACGGAATTCGAAGGGGACTGCCTCCTATAAATTGGTGGTTAGATACTGTTGATATTGATGACATGAGCTTAAAGGAACGTAAAAGTTTCTTGAATGATTGCGTCACATCTCGGTGGTTAGCTAGATGGGTGAACAGTGGGAAACGCAGGACAACGTTCGGCTTCACTGGGGATGTCACGTTTGTGGGGTATCACTCAGATTTTGGGTTTAACCTTTATCTGGGCTTCCTGCTGGTTTCCTCAATGCATTTTGGCATGAGAGGGCTCTCGGTGAAGTCCAGGGTTGCGACTGTGGGGTGCTGCTTGAGGACACATTGCACGTGTTGTGTGATTGACCTCTTTATGAGGACATCCGACACATAGAGTCCTTTGGGATCGTATCGCAGCCTAGTGGTCGGTATGATCTTGGAGGTGTGCTTGCTTCCAGTGAGCGCATCTCCCTGCTCAACAGTTTTGCGAGGGAGGTTTTCGCACGGCGGAGGAGGCATGGTCAATTGAGAGGTCTGGAGTAGGGATTAGTTGGGGCTTAGGTATGTTAGGTAGTTGGGCGAATAGGCAGGCTAGGGCTTTTGTTGCATGGTGCATGTATGTGTTTGATGTTTCGATTGACTGTATTTTGTGTTGTTGCGTAATTGTTGATTGTAAGGTGACCAGTCCTAAGCTGAATGGAGCTGAACTCGAAGTAGCTTGCTACGAAACCTGACCGGAGGTTTTCTGGTACCACGGGTTGTCAGGAGCCACTAAGACTTTGGATTTAGACTGGCAGTGGATAGGCTCTCTTGTGGGCGTATCGTGGTGGCTGTGGCTAACACCCAAAATCGCGGTTCCATGCCACAACGATTGGACGCGTGTGATTTCAGTGCGATTGAATTTGAGAACTTTGACATAAAAAGTGATTTTCAGTGAGATAAAACAGTTGTAAGCCTTAGATCTATAATCTAAGTTGTGTTTTTGATAGGGTATATCCCAAATATCGTTTGTTTTTGCCTGATTTTTAACTGAATTAAAATCTGTGCATAAAATGAGTGAACAATTAATGTGAATTTAACCTTAAAGCAAAAACTAACAAATATGCAGCAGTACGCCATTTGCGTTATTGTTGTTGTTGTGTTTTAAATACTTTAAAAGAGAAATTGATTGTGTGAGTAGCGCTGTCAGCGTCCTTATATGCAATTGTTTTTGTGAATGCTTCGAGTCAGAGTGGCGTGTTTGTGAGAATATCGTCATTACGTGAAATTGTTTTTGTGATTTTACGGTGCTGGATTGTGATGTCATCATGCTCGGCATGTACCGACAGTTGGCAAGTATTGACTTTTGACTACTATTGATTTTTGTAAAATCGCACTATAACACATATAGACCACATCGGTTCAAGAAATTTTCGCACCTTTTTGGTGCGTGCGACTTTTTGCGGAATTTTGCGGGTTTTGTCATTAGTTAGTATGACGTCGTCCAATGAGGACAGGAAGCAGTGTACGCCTGATAAGCCTGGTTCAAAGGCCAGCAGAGCCAAAAAAGATGAGAATTTTGTTGAGCGCTACAAACAATTGAATCCGCCTAGCGAATAGCATGTTTCTGCTGTCGAGAGTTCCGCAGTGTTTTCGGAAAAGGGAATATCTGGGGTTGAGAGTGGCTCGAAGACACTCAATGGCTCATCTGAGTACACCAATGTTGTGGCTGCTGTAGAGACTGTGCTTCCCGTTGTGCGATTTGTTGCTCCTGTTGATCCAGATGCTGTTAAGTTGGCTAAGAGGGCTCGGAAATTTAAGAAGAAGAAGTCAAATGGAGTTTCTTCTCCTGGCGGCAATGATGGCCCGGCTGCTAAAGCTAAAAAGTTGAGCTCAGAGACGTTGAGCAAGAAGTCAAGCAATTTAATAGCTTATTCGTTGACTTCAGATGATGGCAAATCGTTTGAGAGATCCAGAAGAGGCTCTCATGTAAAAGCTAAGAAAAAAGTTGTGGCTGCTCCAGTGGTTGCTGCTAAAGTTGTTGTTCCAGTTGTTGCCGATACTATCAATTCGGTGGATTTTGTAGACAAGCTGGTCTGAAGTTCAGCGAAAATAAGGGTGGCAGTTCCTTTTGTTTGTAATGGTGAAAGTATTTGTACTAAGATGATGTCTGCCTCTGATTGCATTGACGAAGCGTTGGTTGAGGCAAAAGTTGATCTCAAGGTAAGAGATAAAATTAATAATCTCGTGAAGGAACTTCGTTGTTTAGTTGTGGGGCTAGTTTGTGAGAACGACGGTTTAAAAAACAATATACTCGCTCTTGGGACGAATGACACTGCAGCTAGTGCGCGGGCTCCCACTTTGTCGGCTGGTGTATCCAGTGTTGCTTTTGGTGATGCTGGTGCACCATTGCCGTCTGTGAAACCAGTTGTGAAGCCCGTTGAGACTTGGTCTTTGGTGGTTAAGAGCCGTAAGGCTGATGAGACTGCAAAGGAAGTGGTTAGTAAAGTGGTGAAACAGGTGGACCCAACCCTCGGGGTGAGCGCGCACGAAGTCAAGGCTCTTCGTAGTGGGGGTGCCATTATTCGAACTCCATCGATTGTGGAGCGCGATAAAATCGCAGGTAATACCAAGTTTGGTGAGGTTGGGTTAGACGTCAATGTGAACGTGAAATTGGGACCTAGAGTTGTTGTCCAACAGGTTGATTCTATGATTTCTTATGATATTTTCGCGATGGATCTTTATGAGTTGAACTTGAAGGATGTGATGACTCCTGAAGAGCTCAAAGCGGGTGTCCGGGTCTCTCTCTCTTAAATGCAAGGAGTTGCTACATTATGTGGTTCTGTTTCCGCGTACGTGAGTATGAGAAGGTTCTTAGTTGTTACAGGTGTCTGAGCTTGGACCATAGGGTGTCTGATTGCAAGGTGAAAGGAGTTGTCTTCCGTCGGTGCGGGTGGGTGGGACACCGTGCTGCGCGTTGCGAAAATGCTGTGCATTGTCGAAATTGTGCTTTCAGGGGTATGCCTGCTGGACACTTTATGGTGTCAAGCAACTGTCCTTTGCATTGTGCCGTGGTTGCCCGGGCCGGCGCTAGGCATTAATGCGTGGGCGATTTATACAGCTGAACTGTCAGGGTGCATATGCTGTTATGTGTGAATTAGGTGAATGTATGCTCGAACTGTGTAGCGCTTTTGCTTCGGTTCAGGAACCTTACACGTTCCTTGAATTGGTTAGGGGCTTACCTGCAGAGATGTGGGTCTTCTCTGATTTTAAGGGTAGGGCTGCTGTCATAGTGAATCCTCAGGCATGCATGGAATGTATACTTGTGGATTCGAGTGATTATGGTGTATTGGTGAGTGAGGAAGGTGTAAGTGGTAAACTTTTGATTGGCATTGTGTATTGTAAATTTGGTGGAGATATTGAGCCCTATATAAGGTGTATGGATGAACTGCTACTACTTGCGAGTAGAAGTCCTCTCATCCTTGGTATTGATGCGAACGCATCGTCTCCTTTGTGGTTCAGTAAGGCGTCAAGATCTCCTGGTCTCCGGAACCGCGAACGGGGTGAGGTGCTTGCTGAATGGGTTTTCGCAAATGGTGTCCACGTGATTAACGAGCCGAGTGAACTGTTTACCTTTGATGGGCCCAATGGTGTGAGTGATATTGATGTTACTTTAGGTAATGATGCAACAGTGGAATTATTTTATTTTAAGTTTATTTTATAGTTTGGGGTATGCATTAAAGAAGCTGTTACTTCGGTGTCACCTTCTGATTTTAACCCGAAACCCATTGATGATTGATCGTTTTCTTAAATCAGCGTGTTCAGGGAGTCAACGATGATCTTTTGAGAGATGCCGCAGAGTATTTTTTTTATTTATTTAATTCATTATTCTCATATCATATACATTTATGAATATCTAAATTGACTCTATGATATACTTTTAACTTATAGAGAATAGTTAGTGACACTTGTATCTTCAATTACGAAAATAGTGTTAAGTATCACATCATATTTATATAAAACATTAAATTTTTTAGTTCAGTTGTGGGGTGAATAATTAAAAATAAAAAAAAAAAATAGCTAACGGCATTACTATTATAAAATAATTCAAAAATTCAATAGTTAATAATTATGAAGCATAACAACAGTAAGTATCTAAAAGTTTTATGCAACGTAACTCATCAAACTTTCGACTTGATTAGTGTCAAACGTTAGAAGCCAAGTCTTTATTCTTTTTAAGAATACGGCTAGAGATCTTATAATTCGTATATCTTCTGGTAGGCAATTAAATAGTTTACAAGACAAAACAGTGTAGGAGTTTCTAAACAATGAGGTTCGAAAAGCGGGCAAAGAAACCAGTGAACATTGGTTACTGCGCAAACTGTAGGCATCACGTATGGGAGTTTGCAAATAGCCACCTCTCATATAAAATATTTTTAGGACTTCTAAAAAGAATAAATGTCGAGCTGACAGAATTTTAGATTTTCTAAACAACTCCATGGAGTGGGCAAAACGTGAGCAAATAAAGATTTTTCTTACTACACATTTTTTTAGTACCATTAGTTGGTTAATTTTATTGAAGCTAGCACCGCCCCAGCAAATTATTCCATACTCTAGTTTCGAATGAAATATTCCATAATATATTATTTTTAAAGTTTGACTGGAAACGTATTTTCTGAGACGATAAAAAATTCTGTTGGATGACAGTAAATATTTTCTTAAATTTGAGATGTGTTCATCCCAATTTAAATTGCAGTCAATTGTGACTCCCAAGTATTTAAAGTGATTAACTTTTTCAATTATAAAGCAATTTGTGTCACGTTGTACTATGATTGAAAGAACATTCATAACGAGGGTTGGAGCAGGTATTACTATATAAAATGTTCTGTTTGCACATTACACTATGGAATGTTATAACAATGTCTGAGCATTCTCAAAGCTTTGAATTAAAAAACATCTCGCAGAAGAGTGAAATGGTGGACCCGTGATCTTACTGATAAGCGGTGATCTGTCTGGCTGCTTCGGAAGAGATTCCAGAGGGCTCGAGTGGCCAATGCTGATAACATTGGCCGGCTTTAGATCGACTTTTGTCAAGGTAGGGCAGAATATAAGAGAATAATTGTTAAAATTAAAGAGATGAATGGAATGCTTTTGCTGGGAGGTATAGGGATGACCTTTGGGGTCAACTCTATCGTATTTGTAAGTGAAATAGGCGGAGTGTTGGTGTGAATGGCATCCGTGTTGGTGACACCGTGTTTTCAACGTGGAAAGATTGTGTGACTGCGTTAATGTCTGAATTTTTTCCTAGGTGCGATCAAGTTAGCTCACCAATTTTGGAAGTGGGTACTGGTCTCTCCGAGCTTAGGCTTGTATTGATTGAGTATGCGGTGTCTTTGGTTCGATCTAAGAGGTCACCGGGTATGGATGGAATGACCGGAGGGATGGTGAAAGTTATCTGAAAAGTCATTCCTGAGTATCTGGAGGCCCTTTATACTAAGTGCTTCTGTGAAGGTTACTTTCCTGTTGAATGGAAGTGTGCTAGAGTTGTTGTTTTGTCCCCCTTAGGATTAGGTCTAGTCCTCGTTCTTTCCGTGGGATCAGTTTTCTTCCAGTACTTGGAAAAGTGCTGGAGAGAATTATGGTGGAACGGCTTTGCAACGACATGACGGAGGAAATGTGCCCCAAGCAATTTGGTTTTAAAAGAGGTCAAAGTGTGGAGGACGCATGGTAGTATTTAAAGTTGAGCCTTAGTTCAAATATGTCCTTGGCATATTTGTTGACTTTAAAGGTGCGTTTGATTTTCTAAGCTGGTTTTGTGTGATTGATGGACTGCGCGGAGTTTGCTGTCAAGATCTTTGGATCTAGCAGAGCTACTTCTATTGTCGGAAAGCGTGTGTGATGGGTGTGAATGAGAGTATTTGGATGGATGTGGTCCGTGGTTGTCCGCAGGGATCCATCTGTGGTCCCTACATATTAAACCTTATGATGGACCCTCTTTTGCGGCAACTGTTGGGATCCACAAAGTGCTGTGCGTATGCTGACGATCTGCTTATCATTGTGGAAACTCAGTCTCGTGCTGAGCTTGAGAGAGTGGCTGAAGAACAATTGCGCATTGTTTCTCAGTGGGGTAGAAGTGTTGGTGTTGAAGTGGCAACGGAGAAGACTGTGACCATGTTGCTGAAAGGCATGGTGTGGGGCCTCAGTAGGCGTGCTATTCATTTCGTGTATGACGGCTTATTTGTTGCTGCTGCAACTTATGGGTCGTCTGCATGGTGCGGGTATATCTCGTTTGCTGTGGGGTATCATAAGATACTCCAACGTGTGATTCTGCTTGCCTGTATGTAGAACGGTCTCGACTGAGGCGTTACAGGTTTTAATGGGGGTACCTCCCCTTGATTTGGTGGTGATGTAAGGAACCATTGCTTTTCAGATCAGGAGCGGGATTCCATTGTTGTCGATTGAATTTATAGTTGATAGGAATGTGGAGAGATTGAATGTGCGAGAGCGAAAAGCCCTCATGTGTGAATGGATAACATCTAGATGGCAAGCTAGATGGGATGAAGGTTCTAACGGGCGGGTGACTTATGAGTGTATAAAAGACGTAGGTTTTGTTAGGAATCAATCTGATTTCAGTTTCAGAATGTCTTTCGGGTTCTTGCTCACTGGCCATGGCTCTCTCAATGCTTTTTTGCATAAGAGATGCAATTCATGTCTTGTGTGAATATTCGTTGTACTCATCCTTTAGGGATCTTAGGACTATGGGGTTAGTATGACTGCGACTGGTTGGGACGTGAGTATGATGCTCTCCACATATGAGCAAATGGCTAAGGCTGATTGTTATGCATGTCGGGTGTTTGCTGAACGGCGTGCCAAGATGGTTTCGATGTGTATCTCGTTGTTTGATAGGTGAGTGATTGTGGCTCTCGTCTGAGCAAGTGAATGTGTGTGTATATGTGGATGGATAGTAGGTGCTACCAGTCTCAGAGCTGCATGGAGATCAACTGTTAGTAATTTTATCTTACGAAGCCTGACCAGAGGTTGTCTGGTACCACGGGTGCTGAGGAGAAATGGAGCCAGGATTCAAGGCTACCACCTCAGTGCTATAGATCCTTTGAGGTCCTGTTGGGGTTCAGCCAGCTGGGTGCCGTTCCCCGCTTTATGAACGGAAGAGGTTGAGATAGTCCTCGCTCTCACAGTGAGAAAGCTATGGTCATGCACATGGTAATAAGACTGTTCCACCTTTGCTTGGGGGGTTTCTAAGCACATTTCTATCTCACGGCTGAATCATTTTTCTTATTGGGCCACCAGCCCCTGGGTTGTAAGGTGATCCGAACTGGTAGTACTTAGTACGAAGCTTGACCAGAGGTTTTATTTCTGATACCACGGGTTGTCAGGAGTCCTTAGAATTTCGGTTCTAGCCTGGCATTGGGTCGGCCTCCTTGTGGGAGCATTGTGGTGGCTGTGACTTAACACCTAAATCGCGGGTAGAGTGTCAGCTCAGTATGGAGTTGCATTGCAACCTGGTGCCCTGTCCCATTGTACGGCGGAGGTATTAAGATAGGCCTCAACCCAAACCAAGGGTGAAGTTGTGTCCTTACGCATAACTTTATTTGGTACCTGTGGTACGGGATCATTCCTATATCATGAGGGTGCTTTATCGACACTGTACTTCGATCTCTTGTGTGATGGCACACCGTGGGGTTAAGCCTTCGCGGTAGGTATCCACGTTAAACCTTTTAGGAATCTGTCCCTATCTACTATCTAGCGAAACCACAGCCAAAGGAACGGGCTTGGAATAATTAGCGGGGAAAGAAGACCCTGTTGAGCTTGACTCTAGCCTGGCAGTGTAAGGAGACATAAGAGGTGTAGCATAAGTGGGAGATTGATAATTCGTTATTTATCGTCAATGAAATACCACTACTCTTATTGTTTCCTTACTTACTTGATTAAGTGGAACGTCTATCATTGCTTAGCCATATTAAGGATTTATTTATAAGTCTTATGGTATTGGGTTTTGATGCAAGCTTCTTGATCAAAGAACCAAGAGTTTGTTATATAATTGTAAACATATTTTGATGAAATGATAGCATTTCGGTGTTATTGTTATAATTGATATATGGTATAACTCCTCAACTCAGGTATGATCCAATTCAAGGACATTTTCAGATTGGGAGTTTGACTGGGGCGCTACATCTCTCAAATAATAACGGAGGTGTTCCAAAGCCAACTCAGTGTTGACAGAAACCACACATAGAGCAAAAAGGCAAATGCTGACTTGATCTCGGTATTCAGTACATACAGAGACAGCAAAAGTTCGGCCTATCGATCCTTTTGGCTTAAAGAGTTTTTGACAAGAGATGTCAGAAAAGTTACCACAGGGATAACTGGCTTGTGGCGGCCAAGCGTTCATAGCGACGTCGCTTTTTGATCCTTCGATGGTTAGTTTTACCCTCTTAATGACAAACGTTGTTGCGACAGCACTCCTACGTAGTACGAGAGGAACCGCAGGTACGGACCAATGACACAATACTTGTTCGATCGACGCTACGTCCGTTGGATTATGCCTGAACGCTTCTAAGGTCGTATCCGTGCTAGACTGCAATGATAAAAATGGGACAATTGCATTGTATGGCTTCTAAATCATTTAAAGATTATATTCATTTATAAACGACAATGGATGTGATGCCAATGTTACATGTGACATAGCAATTCCGGGAGGATTAAATATCACCTGGATGCCGCGCTAGTTACTTATTAAAACATTATTTTAAACAATGACAATGCCTAGAATCAATTGTAAACGACTTTGGTAACGGGCAAGGTGTTGTAAGTGGTAGAGCAGCTGCCATACTGCGATTCACTGAAGCTCATCCTTAGTTTGATGATTCGATTCAAAAGAGAGAAGATAAGTAAATATATTATATGTATATTGAAAATCAACTCTTTTTAAAGATCCAAGAATCATCGTTATTAAATAAAAATGTGTTTAATTAACTTTTTATTAAAGATTTTTAAGCACACATATAATATTGAATAACTCTTTATATGATATTCATATATTATGTTATATACAAAATTTAATAAAATATTTAATTTGATTATATTGAGCACGTTAAGCTGTTTGCTTATTAATGTAATTTTATTAAAATAATATCATATTTAATAAAATACTATATTTTGGGCATGTTGAGGTGCTTATTAATGTAATTTTATTGAAATTAAATAATCTATATAAATGAAATGATAGCCGTTTTCGGTGAACGGAATTCACGCAAAATCTACTGAATCAATTTTGATCAAATTTTTTTAGTTATCTTTCTTAGGCCCTTGTTCTTTACATAGAATTAAAGTTATCACGAATTTCCTCTCAAATATCAAAATATTAAAGTTTTAAAATTGCTAAAAAAAAATGAATTTCACACATAAAAAGAAGCATGTAAGCATAACAAATCGTTTAATGGCAAGTTAGTGGGTTAGTTAGGGTGTGTGCGTTTTATTTTTTAATGGCAATGCAATGGAAGACAAAAAACGGAATTTTACTCTCGCTCTCATTCTCAATTTGTCAACACATTAACGCGGAATTTTTGAACAATGAAGAATGAAAAAAAATTTCAGTAGGTTCACACATAGAGAACACACATGCTGTCCTACATGGCTGGACAACATGTATGACTTTCAATTGCAGAATTTATGAGCGTCCACATCGAAGTAAACTGCATGAAATCCTATTTAAAATGAAAAATGTTCACTAGGCTTGACAGTCAGTTCAAACAGGTTGTATGGTTGGACAAGCCAGCAGGAAAATCAACAATTTTTGAAATCCATCCAACAAGTGTGTCAAGCGGTCATCCCTAGAGTTCACATTATCGAACACTGATGTTGTCAAGCCATGTTGGACAGCATGTGTGATAATGTGAACTGGGTTAATTGAATGTGTTTGTTAGGCTTTGTTGTTTGTCTTTCACATGGCAATGCAATGGTATATTTATGGAAGAGAAAACAACAACAACTCTGGATCTGTGAAGAAGAATCAAAATTGACTGTAGTTCTATTTAAAAAAAAATTAAATATTAAAATTTTTAAATTATTATGATTTCGATTCAAATTACTATATATTGTTTTAAACTCTTCTATGGTCAGATATTTAAATATATCATCCGTGCTCTTTAATGCGAGTTCCTGTATTCCTAACGAAAGCATTTCTGATGAAAGTTTCTCCAAAATCAACGGTGTGTTCAGTGCATTATCGCTACATCTAACTAATACTTCGTCACCTTTAACTTCAATTTCGGATGATAGTTTCTCCAAAGACAACGATGTGTTCGATGGATTATCACTACATCCTTTAAAATTTTTAATAGGAAAGAAACTAATTTTCTTCATTTTATTAATATCCGATAAGGATGTACAATCCCAAATAAAAAGTTGATTAGGATTTTTGACAGCAAGGCATTCAGTGTTGTTAATATTTTTACAGTTTTGACCAGATTATCTTTTACTTCTGGTTATAGCTAGAATGTTTCCTATATTCTGTTCATTTTCAGTTGGAATCATTGCTTTCAATGACTCACTATTAAGAACTATTCTTGATAATGCGTCCGCATTTGTATTCATTTTTCCTTTTTTATAAATTAAGTATTTCAAAATTATAGTCGCATAGATCCAATCTGATACGAGTCATCTTTGATGATGGATTCTTATGTGAGAAGAGTGACACTAATGGTCTATGGTCAGTAATGACAGTTAATTTTCTACCATAGAGGTATGGCCTAAAAAAATTGATAGCCCAGTGAATGGCTAATAGCCCTTTTTCTATCACTGGTTTATTTAAATCATGTTTCGAAAGTGATTTACTAGCGTAAGACATGGGTAAATCTACCCATCTCTAAATCTCCGATTTCGCCTTGCGATAATACTGCTCCCAGAGCATAGTTTGACGCATCAGTAGTTAATACAAATGTTTTGTTAAAATCCGGGCATTGTAAAATGGGTGTGTTAATTAATTTATTTTTTAAAGTCTCAAAGGAATTTTGACAATCTTTTCCCCATTGAAAATTTGTATTTTTTTTAACAGTGAGTTTAGATTTTTCGCTATTTCTGCGAAGTTTTGTATGAACCGGCGATAATAGTTACAGAAGGCCACAAACCAAACTTCGTCCGCGTTGGTTAGAATTGGGTAGTTTTTAATGATTTTATGTTTAGATGGGTCTGTTTTGATCCCATTGGCCGTTATAAGATGGTATACCACCTCTTGTTTTAAAAAACAACGTTTTTCCAAGTTCAATTTTAAATTATATCTTCTTAGTCTTTCAAATACGGTTAACAAATTGTCGTTGTGATCTTTTAAACTACAACCAAAAACAATTATATCGTCTACATAGAGAAATGCTTTTGCATCTAGTCCACTTAATGCAATTGTCAGCATTCGTTGGAAGCTATTGGAGGATATTTTTATTCCAAAAGGTAGTCGTTTAAACTGGAAATGTCCGTTCCCTGTCGAAAAAGCTGTTAATGGTCTTGAGTCTTCGTCTAAGTTTATTTGGTGGAAGGAGCTGGTCATGTCCAATGTCGAAAAGTATTTGGCTCTTCCCAATTTGTCTAAGACGTCTTCGATTTTAGTCAAAGGAAATTTGTCATTAATAATTTTTTCATTAAGTTTTCTGAAATCCACAACTAAACGCCATTTTTTTATATCATTTGTTGATTTTTTTGGTAAGGACTAACTGAATTTTCAATAATGTTGTCAGTCAATAGTTGTACAACTTCTTCATTAATTTCTTCAATTTGTGTTTCCGGTAATCTATAGTTTTTTATGTAGACAGGCGTAGAGTCTGATGTTTGAATTTGTTGTGTATAGAAGTTGTTGACGCTTAGTTGTTCTCCTGGGAGATGAAAAATGTCTTCAAATTTCTTTATGATTTCTATAAGTGATTGCTCTGCTTCTGGTTCAGTGCAATAAATTGTTAAATTCTTTAACAGTTCTTTGAGTCTGTTTTCGTTTGGTAAATTGGCTTTTGTGTAAGTAAAAACATTATAATTTTTCAATGGTCTTATTTCGCAGGGTAGACTGTTCGAAACTAAATCTTTATCAGTCGTGTTTAATAATTTGACGTGGGATATCCCTTTTGCTGGTATAATAGTATTTCCTAAAAATACCCCATCTGCTATTTCTTTATTTAAAACGATTCTTTCTTCAACAATTTTTATATTAATCGGAACAATCGATTCAGATCGAGCTGGTATGATAATGTTCATTTGATGTTGGTTTTTTGAAATTATTGGCAAAGTAAATTCTTTCTCATTTGTTATAAAAGTTATTGTAAGAGTCTCAAAATCGATTTTGGACATGTATTTTCCTAAAATATCTCGTCCTATTATTCCATCGGTTGCGATTGGGAAATCGTTATGTACGATATGGAAATGGTGCTGTATTTGGCAGTCTTCAAATATTAAATTGAGTATTGTTGTACCAATACATTCTATTATTTCATTGGTTATGCCAGGTAAATGTGATATATTTCTTGTGTTTATGTTTTGTAAATTTCTAATTTTGCAAATTGGAAACGTCCGCCCCTGTATCTATTAAAAAATTTAAGTTCTGATTGTTATTGCAACATTTTAGTGATACGTAATTGTTTAAATCTTTTGAAGCTTTGTAAATTAATTTTGGCCTGTTCGGGCAACAGTTTCTGTCGCCGGCCATCTTCGTTTCCCTGATTATTGCTATTATTATTATCATTATTTCTCCGATTATTGCTATTATATATTAATACGTGAACATCGAATCTTGTGGTACTCTTTTTTAGTATTTACTATAAAGAGAGAGGAATACAACTTATATCATTGGAAAGGTACTCTTCCATAGATGTGCAGAAAAAAAAAATCTGGTGTATAAGTTGCCGTTAAGGCAGGTAAAATAAAGTGAACATATTTACATGATTCCCACACACAAAACGCATTAATCCCTAATGGAAAAAAAAAACGATGTCACGGCTGAAATGCCTCACCGATTTTTATGAAATTTGATATAGAGATAGATTGAACCTTGAGTAAAGATATTTGTTTAGAGTAGGCGGTTCCACGCCCCTAACAAGAAAAAACATCTCCACGGCTAAACTAATGGACCGATTTTGATGAAATTTAGTTTGGATATAGATTGAACCCTGAAAAACACGGTTCCACGGCTAAACTAATGGACCGATTTTGATGAAATTTAGTTTGGATATAGATTGAACCCTGAAAAACATTTATCAAAACTTTGAGTTTTTTTAATAGGCGTGGCACCACTCCTAACAGAAAAATCGTTTTTCTTTTGGTGTAATTTGTTTTGGAAATAGATTGAACCTTAAGTAAAGGTACTAAAGTCTTCAAGTTCAAAAGGGTAAAGAATCTTGAGTAAAGAAATTTGGTTTGAGTGGGTAGAGCCATGCCCCTAACAGAATAAAACGTTTCAAAGCTAAGTTAATAAGCCAGTTTTGATGAAATTTGGTACAGAAATATATTGAACCCTGAGGAAACGTATTAGTTTTAAAGTGGAGGGTGACACGCTCTAAATAGGAAAATATGTTCCACAGCTATAATTATGGACCGATTTTGATGAAATTTGATATGTAGATAGATTGAGTCTTGAAAAAAACTATATGTTTTAAGTGGATGGCGCCACACCCTTAACAGGAAAATATGTTTTCTTAACTAAACTAATCGACTGAATTTGATAAAATTCGGTATGGAGATATGTATATTGAACTCCAAGGAAGGGATTTAGATAGGTATAGGACAACATGTTTACCATGATTTTTATTTTTGAAAGCGATGACAAATAATAGCTCTTTTTTATATCAGTTCTTTAACACCAAAAGCATTTTTAATGGTTGAATTTCAACCACTCGGCGAAACTAGTTATCATTATTTCTCCGATAATTGTTTCTATAGTTATTATTCGGGGTGTGATTATTTTCATTTCTAAAATTATTATTTCTGAAATTATTGTTATTACGGTAGTTCCGGAAGTTGCTTCTGCTATTGCTATTTCTGAAATTACTGTTTCCATAATTATTGCAATCACAATTCCTATTGTTTCCGAAATTGTTGTCTCTATAATCATTGTTCTGTGATTCTCGGTTATTAGGATGTCTATTATTTTGAATTTGGAAAATGTTCTCATTATGATTCAAATTTCTTTCGGCTGTCGTACATCTTTCGAAAGCCTCACTAAATGTTTTCGGAGGATTTGCCATTAAAATTGGCTGGTATTCAGGATTAATACCTTTTATAAAAACATTTAATGCCATGCTCTCACTAACTTTGTAAATTGCATCTTTTGTTTCTTGACTCGGATTAAGTAAGGTTTTAATTTCAAATTGACCTAATTGCTCTAAAAGTTCCGCAATTTTCTCTCTAAATTCAGCTATACTATTATTGTTTTGTTTAACTGACCCGAGTTCTGTAAAAACCTGTTGTAGAGTTTTTGGATTCGGGTAGGATTCCTCTAACAATTTTTTTAATTCTGCAAAAATAACAGGCCTATTTGATCGACCATTACGGATCTGTGCCGTCAGTTTGAAATTATAGACGTACTTAACGAATAATGGTTTGTCTTCATCTCTCAAGATGTCATGTAGGAGTTCTGTCTGAACAATAAAATCTTCCAGACATGAAAATATTCCTTTGAATATTTGTAGGTTTTTTCCTAACACCGATATATCAATATGAGCCATTTTTTGGGAATTTTCTTCCAACCAAATACCAGATAAGTCTAAGTCTAATTTATCTTCAAATTCCTGTTTTTTGTTCAAATCTTTTAGAATTTTATTTATATTTTTAAAGTTTAATTCAAATTGAACTTTCAAATTATCATAATCTTCAGTTTGTGTCTCTAAACAAATATTTTCGATTTTTTTTTTTAAAAAATTTACTCGCGCAAATTTATTTTTAATGTATTTTTTTGTATAGATTCTGTTTTTACTTTTTTTTAAGTTTAAATATAATTTCTCCAATTCTAAAATAGAGTTTTTTACTAACTCCATTTACTAAAACAAAGAAAAAAGTATAAATTTTATATTAGAAATTGTTTGTGTGCACTGTGCAAAAAAAAACTGTTTGCAAAAATTTTTGATCGTGTGAACTAATAGGCAGTTGCGCAAAAATGTTTATTCTCTGAACCTGACCACTTGCAAAACGTCAAAAGTGAAATAGTATAAATCCAAATGGTGGCAATATCAAAGTATTTTTTTTTGTGTAATTGTATTAATTATTTTAAGTAAAAAAAAATAATGTGAAAAAAGAAGAATTGTTTAAAAAAATATTTGAAAAAGAAAAAGCAAATTTTTGTTCTGTTAATTCATTATAAAAAGTGTTTTAATAAATATAAAATAATAATAAAAAATGTGTAAATAAAAAATTGTTTATTTTTTTTTTATTGTTAATTGGTTTTTGTTTTTTTCGTTGTCGAGCTCCGCTTCGACTTTTAAAATTTGATGCCAAATGATGTTAGCATTTTGCCATGATGGTGGTGGGTCCGCGTTAACAATTTGTTGCAAATTTTTCAGTTGTTTTCTCAGCTTTACCAATTTACCACCTCGTTTCTTTTTTTGGTTTTTGCCTTGGTGGGATTCGGGTTAATTCGGTTTCCTTGTTGCGTTGCTGCCTGATTTTGTAAGCTTCGATTGTTAAGCGTTGAGGTTGCGCTATTATCTTCGATGCTTCGTACGTAGGTGCTTTTGTACTGCACGATGACTCCAGGACGTATTCCTCTGGTAACATATATTTGTTGCTACGTACTGGCAAGATCGCCATATGATGTGTTGTTATTTTTCTTAAGTATTTTTAGGACCTGTCTATATTTGGTTTGCAGGCGTTTAATAACGCCACAAAAAAAAAAAAATAAAACACTGCAAGAGCGCTTACGATTTTGAGCAAAGCACTGCAAGAGCGCTTATGATCTTTTGTAGAAAATAAGTAAACAGCCAGTTTATAGGCTACGGATCAACTGATGATTTATTGATGTCGGTTCCTGTTTTTATACAGCAGTAACGGTATCCTTACTTTAAAACAGTAACATATGCTTGACATAAAACATATGGTGTATATTTACAGAGGCTTAAATTAGTAGTAGATTATTTATATATTCACGATAGATAGCTTATAAATAGTACTTAGTATTGTTTAGTGATAAAATACATTACAGGGAGTACGAGGTGATGCTTATGGATCTCATTGGAGATAATGAGAGGCTGAAGTGGCGTCTGGATGTTTACCAAGCGAAGGGTGAAACCGTGCTGCGTCGGTGTACTTCGGCGTCAGCTGCAGTGAGTGTTCGGGCACCCGTTGGTGTCCCTGCGCCTGCTGCGGCCCCTCTGAGGGTGGAGACCTGGTCCCTGGTGGTCAAGAGTAAGGTGGCCGGCCCTTCATCCAAGGAGGTTGCTGAAAAGGTTGTAAAGGAGGTAAGACCGACTTAAGGTGTGCGTGTCCATGGTGTGAAGCACATCCGCAGCGGCGGTGCGGTCATCCGTACCCCGTCGGTCGCTGAGCTTCGTAAGATCGCGGCGAACACTACTTTTGATAAGGTAGGTTTGAAAGTGTGTGAGGATCGGAAGTTGGGCTCCAGGGTGGTCATCCAGACAGTGAATGTAAATATTACCCCTGAAGTTTTCATGGATGAGCTCTATGACAAAAACTTGAAGGATAAGATGACTTTTGAGACCTTCAAGAAAAGTGTGAAGATCGTGGGTTCTGGCTGGAAGGCTGACGCTGGTGGATCGGTGAATGTTGTCTTGGAGGGCACCAGTGCTGTCACTGATGTTCTCTTGGCAGCGGATTGCTGCTACATTAAGTGGTTTTCCTTCCGGGTGAGGTCTCACGATCCGATGCTTGGATGCTTTCGATGTATGAGTTTTGACCACAGGGTGAGTCAATTTCGCATGGAAAAAGATCTCTGCCGTCGGTACGGTCAAGAGGGGCACCGTGTCGCCAGCTACGTAAATGATTTAAACTGTCGCAACTGTGCGTTTAAGGGTCAACCGGCAGGGCATTACATGATGTCCACCGGATGTCCTATTTACGGTGCAATTGTTGCTCGTGCTAACAATAGACATTAATGACTGTGCGCATTGCTCAATTGAATTGTCAGGGGGCGTACTCAGTCATGTGTGACTTAGGTGTTAGGCATGTGCAGGGTTGTATAGAGTTTTCCTTGGTTCAGGAAGCTAATGCAACCAACGGGGTTGTGCAAGGGTTACCCACTCATATGCGGGTCTTTCCTGATCTACTTTCTAACTCTGCCGTTATCGTCAATGACGTGCATGTTCAATACATGGTTGTTGACGTAAGTAGGTGGGGCGTTGTTATGTGTGCTGAAGGTCAGCATGGAAAACTGTTTTTGAGCAGTATATATTGTAAGTTCGGAGAACCTTTAGAGCCTTATATAGCGTACATGGATTCGGTGCAACTACTTTGTAAAGAAGTTTTCCAGCCTGGGTAAGCTCGCCGGATGTCCAGGCGTTCGTGAAACAATAACGCTTTGAATTTCACTTTGAACTCTGGGTTATTGTTTATTTAATAACTTTTACAAAAATATTTATTTGATTCAGGAACTCTAAGTTTTTGCTTTTTGGTGCTTCTCAAGTCGCTCCTTCGCCGCACCGTAAACTTGGGACGCCTAAAGTGCACGCAAGGGTTTGAAATCCAGGCAAGAGATATGATCTGAAAGCTTCGTTCAAAACTAGCCCAGCTGGACCGAAGTCGGCGCAAAAATTTTTTCGAATAAAATCAAAGTCGGAGGAAAGACCCAATCAATTGATAATATTCCAAAGGAATCTTTGGTGGAACTAGCACTAAACGGCTCGGAGCAGTGACTCTAGATCAGATCAGACAAAAACACTTTCAAACCAATGTCAAAGTCGGAGGAAAGACCCAATCAATTAACATTAGTCAAAAAGTATTTCTCGTGAGGAAACCTGCAGTACTTTTTCTACCCTTACTGACCTTACTCCTACCAGGGATTCCTTAGTCCTGGTGGTTCTTACGACGCCGCCTCGTTGCTGGATTGGCTCCGGTTTGACTGCACTTGTGACTTCTAAAGAATCACTTCTCATGTAAGGTGCTGCTTTCTCACTGGGTGATCCTTACTGTTGTTGCTCACTGGGGTCCTGCACGTGTTGATCGGCTGTTTATTCTTGCGCAAACACTTGCTGTAGTTTCTGGTTTCACTTTTTTTTTTACTTTTGTTTTCACTTTGATTGTACTTGTGTACTCTTTGATCGCTGATTGCTGACTGTCTGACTCTGCACGATGCGAAGTGTTTTATACATATTTCAGCTGCATAGCCAGAACTGGTTTAGGTTGCGTGTTCGATCGAACCTGATGCATTGCATGTTTACGCGCTATATTTGGTGACTCCGTTATTGTTGCATGTTTACGAGCTATATATGGTGACTCCGTTGTTGTTATGCAGACTATGTTGCTGCTTTGCTTAAATATTTTGATGTGACTGTACCTTTGCCAAATTTATGTGAGGCAAAATTTCTTACTAGAATATTTTGTCCTCACAACTTGCGAGTAGTATTCCACTTATCCATGGAATGGACGCGAATGTAGCCTCCCCCTGTGGTTCAGCAAAATGCCCCGTTATGTTGGGTATATGAAGGACAGTAGGGAACAGCTGCTAAGTGAGTTCTTAGTTACGAGAGACGTTTGTATTTTAAATGAGCCAAGCGAGATTTATACGTTTGATGGGCCTAGAGGTGTGAGCGACACTGATGTGACGGTAACAAATAATGTGGCTACTAGATTTTTTCACCTTGAATGGTGTGTGCTGGGTGAACAGCAAATGAGTGATCACAATCTGATTCAGATTGTGCTTACTCATGATCTAGTAGCGCATGAAAGGTTAGAGCTCAAGGCATGGCGCACTTGTTCTGAAAATTGAGATGCGTGGTCAGAGTTAGTGAAAGGGATGGCTCTTAGTGTGCCACTTCATACGTTTGTCAACATGGGTTTGGATAAGCAAATCGGTTTGATTGACGACTGGTACACTGATGTGAACGACACCTTATTTGCGCGATGTCGTAAGACAAATCGCAAGAAAGTAAGGTGGTGGACACGCGAGGTAATGCTAAAGCGGAGGTTGCTCAGGTCCCTCAGGAAGCGATTCCAGAGGGCCAGGGTGGCGAACGCTTAGGACGTGAATGAGCGTCGGTCCGCATACCGTTTGTGCTTGGTTGAATACAAGCGTATGATTGTACGGGTGAAGGAGAGTGAGTGGCGGGCTTTCGTGCACGGGAACCGGAATGATCTTTGGGGTCAAGTGTATAGGATTTGTCGGAGTTGTAACAAGCGATTGGATGTTGACAGTTTTTGCGATGGTACGATTGCATTAACCTGCTGTTAAGCTCATTCTTTCCTAGTGAGGAGATTGCTGCTCGGCCTCTGGACCGAGTGGTCGTTGATTCCCCTGGGTTGGACGTCGGTGTGATAGCGTACGCTATGTCTGTTGTATGGTCGAGGAGATCCCCGGGTAATGATGGTATGACTGGCGAGATGGTCAAGGCCATCTGGCGAGCCATACCAGACTATCTTGGGTGCTTGTATGGAAAATGCGTGAGTGAGGGATATTTTCCTACTGCTTGGAAGTTTGCTCGTGTGGTTGTTCTTTTGAAGTCACCCGATAAGATTAGGAGTAATCCTCGGTCTTACAGGGGCATCAGCCTCCTTCCAGTGCTTGGAAAAGTGCTTGAAAGGGTGATAGTGGAACGGCTTCAGGAGTTGCCATACCGGTTATCTGAACGGCAGTTCAGATTTAGACAAGAACGAAATGTTATAGATGCATGGGAGTACATGAAAACGTGTATCAATGGTAGTGTCTCCAAATATGTCTTGGGCATATTTCTTGACTTCAGGAGTGCATTTGACTGTTTGAGGTGGCAATCCGTGATATAAAGATTGAAAGAGCTTGGATTTCGAAAAGGTGACCTTTGGCAAAATTACTTTTCCGGCAGAAGGGCTGGGGTGGTTGGCGTAAGCGAAACGGTGTTTGTTGATGTGGTTCGTGGTTGTCCACAGGGTTCTATCTGCGGTCCATTTATTTGGAATCTCATGATGGATCCCCTGTTAGGGCGGCTTGAGCCCATCTGCAGATGCTGTGCTTACGCTGATGAGCTCCTTATTTTGATCGAGGGTCAGTTTCGTGCCGAAATTAAGAATAGGGCATGTGAATCGCTAACTTAAGTGTCTGAATGGGGCAGAAGTGTTGGCGTTGAGGTGTCGTTGGAGAAGACGGTGACAATGTTGCTGAAAGTCAGATTGGCTAATAGTCGTCCTCCACTTGTCAGTATCGACGGAGTTAGCCTCAGGTACGTGACTGAGGTCAAGTACTTGGGGATAACGATTCAAGAGCGGCTGGGATTTTTGGCTCATTTCAAGCGGGTCCGGGAACGTTTAGCGTCCGTTGCAGGGCAGGAGCGCCGTGTTTTGAGGAGTGAGTGGGGCCTTGGTAGGTGGGCCGTCCGCGCCATATATAGGGGGCTGTTTGTTGCTTGCGCAACCTATGGCGCTCCTGTATGGTGGTAGGTGGCTCTGTCTGTGGCGGGTTCTGCTAAGTTACTTTCGTGTCAGCGTGTTGCTCTGCTCGCGAGCATGCCCGTGTGCCATACGGTCTCTACGGAGGCCTTACAGGTGCTCATGGGTGCACCTCCTTTGGACCTGGAGGTGATACGTTGTCGTGTTGCTTACGGGATTCGGAGGGGACTGCCTCCTATAAATTGGTGGTTAGATACTGTTGATATTGGTGACATGAGTTTAAAGGAACGTAAAAGTTTCTTGAATGATTGCATCACATCTCGGTGGCAGGCTAGATGGGAGAACAGAAGGAAAGGCAGGACAACGTTCGGCTTCATTGTGGATGTCACGTTTGTGGAATATGACTCAGATTTTGGGTTTAACCTTTATCTGGGCTTCCTGCTGGTTTCCTCAATGCATTTTGGCATGAGAGGGCTCTCGGTGAAGTCCAGGGTTGCGATTGTGGGGCGATGCTTGAGGACACATTGCACGTGTTGTGTGATTGACCTCTTTATGAGGACATCCGACACATAGAGTCCTTTGGGATCGTATCGCAGCCTAGTGGTGGGTATGATCTTGGAGGTGTGCTTGCTTCCAGTGAGCGCATCTCCCTTCTCAACAGTGGGTGGTGGGCATGATCTTGGAGGTGTGCTTGCTTCCAGTGAGCGCATCTCCCTTCTCAACAGTTTTGCGGGGTAGGTTTTCGCACGGCAGAGGAGGCGTGGTCAATTGAGAGGTCTGGAGTAGCGATTAGTTGGGGCATAGGTGTGTTAGGCAGTTGGGCGAATAGGCATGTATGTGTTACATGTTTCGATTGACTGTATGTTGTGTTGTTGATTGTAAGGTGGCCAGTCCTAAGCTGAATGGAGCTTAACTCGAAGTAGCTTGCTACGAAACCTGACCGGAGTGTTTCTGATACCACGGGTTGTCAGGAGCCCCTAAGACTTCGGTTTTAGCCTGGCAGTGGGTAGGCCCCCTTGTGGGCGTATCGTAGTGGCTGTGGTTTACAGCCAAAATCGCGGGTAGGGGGAATTTATTCCCTCGGTGTGGAGTTGCATTGCAACCGGGTTTCATCTTCTATAGTATGACAGAGGTTTTAGATAGGCGTCGACACCGACCAGGTGTTAGGTCATGTCCACTTGCATGGCCATGAAATGGTGCCTTCGGCCAGCATGGGGCTTGGGATCTCTCGGTCCTTATGCTGGACGTGGGGGCGCCTCTCGACGCGTAAGTTTCGAGCCTGTGCGTAGGCACCGTCAAATTAAGCCGTATCGGCAGGGGTTGACGTAAAACAACACACGCATTGTGCTTATCTACTCAGTCGTGTATGTAATGCCATAACGATTGGACGAGTGTGATTTCAGTGCGATTGAATTTGAGAATTTTGACATAAAATGTGATTTTCAGTGAGATAAAACAGTTGTATGCCTTAGATCTATAGTCTAAGTTGTGTTTTTGATAGGGTTTATCCCAAATATTGTTTGTTTTTGCCGGTTTTTTAACTGAATTAAAGTCTGTGCATAAAATTGAGTGAAAAATTAATGTGAATTTAACCTTGAAGCAAAAACTAACAAATATACAGCAGTACGTCATTTGCGTTATTGTTGTTGTTGTGTTTAACGTACTATAAAAAAGAAATTTACTATGCGAGAAGCGCTGTCAGCGTCCTTATATGCAATTGCTTTTGTGAATGCTTCGAGTCAGAGTGGCGTGTTTGTGAGAATATCGTCATTACGTGAAATTGTTTTTGTGATTTTACGGTGCTGGATTGTGATGCAGTCTTGCTCGGCATGTACCGACAGTTGGCAAGTATTGACTTTTGACTACTATTGATTTTTGTAAAATCGCACTATAACACATATAGACCAAATCGGTTGAAGAAATTATCGCACCTTTTTGGTGCGTGCGATTTTTTGCGGGATTTTGCGGGTTTTGTCATTATTTAGTATGACGTCGTCCAATGAGGACGGGAAGCAGTGTAGGCCTAAAAAGCCTGGTTCTAAGGCCAGCAGGGCCAAAAAAGATGAGAATTTCGTTAAGCGCTACAAACAGGTAAATCCGTGTAGTGTATAGGATGTTTCTGCTGTCGAGAGTTCCGCAGTGTTGTCGGAAAAGGGAATGTCTGGGGTTGAGAGTGGCTCGAAGACACTCAAAGGCTCATCTGAGTACACCAATGTTGTGTCTGCTGTAGAGACTGTGCTTTCCGTTGTGGGATTTGTTGCTCCTGTTGATCCAGATGCTGTTAAGTTGGCTAAGAGGGCTCGGAAATTTAAGAAGAAGAAGTCAAATGGAGTTTCTTCTCCTGGCGGCAATGATGGCCCGGCTGCTAAAGCTAAAAAGTTGAGCTCAGAGACGTTGAGCAAGAAGTCAAGCAATTTAATAGCTTATTCGTTGACTTCAGATGATGGCAAATCGTTTGAGAGATCCAGAAGAGGCTCTCATGTAAAAGCTAAGAAAAAAGTTGTGGCTGCTCCAGTGGTTGCTGCTAAAGTTATTCTTCCAGTTGTTGCCGATACTATCAATTCGGTGGATGTTGTAGACAAACAAGTCCGAAGTCGTTCAGCGAAAATGAAGGTGCATTTCCTTTTGTTTGTAATGGTGGTAGTATTTATACTAAGAAGATGTCTGCCTCTGATTGCATTGACGAAGCGTTGATTGAAGCAAAAGTTGATGTCAAGGTAAGAGATAAAATTAATAATCTCGTGAAGGAACTTAGTAGTTTAGTTGTGGGGCTAGTTTGTGAGAACAACGGTTTAAAAAACAATATACTCGCTCTTGGGACGAACGACACTGCAGCTAGTGCGCGGGCTCCCACTTTGTCGGCTGGTGTATCCATTCTGCCGTCTGTGAAACCAGTTGTGAAGCCCGTTGAGACTTGGTCTTTGGTGGTTAAGAGCCGTAAGGCTGATGAGACTGCAAAGGAAGTGGTTAGTAAAGTGGTGAAACAGGTGGACCCAACCCTCGGGGTGAGCGCGCACGAAGTCAAGGCTCTTCGTAGTGGGGGTGCCATTATTCGAACTCCATCGATTGTGGAGCGCGATAAAATCGCATTCGAGGTTGGGTTAGACGTCAAAGTGAATGTGAAATTGGGACCTAAAGTTGTTGTCCAACAGGTTGATTCTATGATTTCTTATGATATTTTCGCGAGGGATCTTTTTGAGTTGAACTTGAAGGATGTGATGACTCCTGAAGAACTCAAAGCGGGTGTCCGGGTCTCTCTCTCTTAAATGCAAGGAGTTGCTACATTAGCTGGTTCTGTTTCCGCGTACGTGAGTATGAGAAGGTTCTTAGTTGTTATAGGTGTCTGAGCTTGGACCATAGGATGTCTGATTGCAAGGTGAAAGGAGTTGTCTTCCGTCGGTGCGGGTGGGTGGAACACCGTGCTGCGCGTTGCGAAAATGCTGTGCATTGTCGAAATTGTGCTTTCAGGGGTATGCCTGCTGGACACTTTATGGTGTCAAGCAACTGTCCTTTGCATTGTGCCGTGGTTGCCCGGGCCGGCGCTAGGCATTAATGCGTGGGCGATTTATACAGCTGAACTGTCAGGGTACATATGCTGTTATGTGTGAATTAGGTGAATGTATGCTCGAACTGTGTAGCGCTTTTGCTTCGGTTCAGGAACCTTACACGTTCCTTGAATTGGTTAGGGGCTTACCTGCAGAGATGTGGGTCTTCTCTGATTTTAAGGGTAGGGCTGCTGTCATAGTGAATCCTCAGGCATGCATGGAATGTATACTTGTGGATTCGAGTGATTATGGTGTATTGGTGAGTGGGGAAGGTGTAAGTGGTAAACTTTTGATTGGCATTGTGTATTGTAAATTTGGTGGAGATATTGAGCCCTATATAAGGTATATGGATGAACTGCTACTACTTGCGAGTAGAAGTCCTCTCATCCTTGGTATTGATGCGAACGCATCGTCTCCTTTGTGGTTCAGTAAGGCGTCAAGATCTCCTGGTCTCCGGAACCGCGAACGGGGTGAGGTGCTTGCTGAATGGGTTTTCGCAAATGGTGTCCACGTGATTAACGAGCCGAGTGAACTGTTTACCTTTGATGGGCCCAATGGTGTGAGTGATATTGATGTTACTTTAGGTAATGATCCAACAGTGGAATAATTTTATTTTAAGTGGTTCATAAGGAGTGATTGGGGACTGAGTGATCACAACTTGATTCAAGTTGAGTTCACAAATAAGAATGTGGTTTATGATAGTTTCGACATTAAGCGTTGGCGTACGGCAAATGCAAATTGGTGTACATATGGGGTATGCATTAAGGAAGCTGTTACTTCGGTGTCACTTTCTGATTTTAGCCCGAAACCCATTGATGAGCAGATCGTTTTCTTAAATCAGCGTGTTCAGGGAGTCAACGATGATCTCTTTGAGAAATACCACAGAGTATCTTGAAGAAGAGTGAAATGGTGGACCCTTGAACTTACTGATAAGCGGAGGTCTGTCCGGCTGCTTCGGAAGAGATTCCAGAGGGCCCGACTGGCCAATGCTGATAACGTTGGCCGGCTCAAGATCGACTTTTGTCAAGGGCAGAATATAAGAGAATGATTGTTAAAATTAAAGAGGATGAATGGAATGCGTTTGCTGGGAGGTATAGGGATGAGCCTTGGGGTCAACTCTATCGTATTTGTAGGTGAAATAGGCGGAGTGTTGGTGTGAATGGTATCCGTGTTGGTGGCACCGTGTTGTCAACGTGGAAAGATTGTGTGACTGCGTTAATGTCTGAATTTTTTTCTAGTTGCGATTTTGGAAGTGGGTACTGGTCTATCCGAGCTTAGGCTTGCAGTGATTGAGTATGTGGTGTCTTTGGTTCGATCTAAGAGGTCACCGGGTATGGATGCAATGACCGGAGAGATGGTGAAAGTTATCTGGAAGGTCATTCCTCAGTATCTGGAGGCCCTTTATACCAAGTGCTTCCGTGAAGGTTACTTTCCTGTTGAATGGTAGTGTGCTAGAGTTGTTGTTTTGCTTAAGTCCCCCGACAGGATTAGGTCAAGTCCTCGTTCTTGCCGTGGGATTAGTCTTCTTCCAGTACTTGGAAAAGTGCTGGAGGGATTTATGGTAGAGCAGCGACATGACGGAGGAAAAGTGCCCCAAGCAATTCGGTTTTAAAAGAGGTCAAAGTGTGGAGGACGCATGGTCGTATTTAAAGTTGAGCCTTAGCGAATCACAGTTCATTTTCATTTCATTTATTATTTCTTTGTATACAGAATGCTTCACGATAGTATATCTTATAAATAAGCATAAATATAATTTACAGAGCAAAAATGAAAATGCTTATTTAAAAATTTAATAATCTAATGTTAAGTTTCCTTATGTAAGTCTTTTCATGTACTTGTATTTTTAAGGTAATCAAAAAGTTTTTTCCGAAATTGCGTTGACGATCCTACATCAAATATGTCCTTGGCATATTTGTTGACTTTAAAGGTGCGTTTGACTTTCTAAGTTGGTCTTGTGTGATTGATAGACTGCGCGGAGTTTGCTGTCAAGATCTTAGGATCTGGCTGAGCTTCTTCTCTTGTCGGAAAGGAAAGGTATGTAATGGGTATGAATGAGAGTGTTTGGATGGATGTGGTCCGTGGTTGTCCGCAGGGATCCATCTGTGGTCCCTACATATGGAACCTTATGATGGACATTCTTTTGCGGCAACTGTTGGGATCCACAAAATCCTGGAAGGAATTATGGTAGAGCTGCTTTGCAACGACATGACGGAGGAAGGGGCCCCAAGCAATTTGGTTTTAAAAGAGGTCAAAGTGTGGAGGATGCATGGTCGTATTTAAAGTTGAGCCTTAGCGAATTACAGTTCAAATATGTCCTTGGCATATTTGTTGACTTTAAAGGTTTGATTTTCTAAGTTGGTCTTGTGTGATTGATAGACTGCGCGGAGTTGTCTGTCAAGAACAGAGCTACTTCTATTGTCGGAAAGCGTTTGTGATGGGTGTGAATGAGAGTGTTTGGATAAATGTGGTCCGTGGTTGTTCGCAGGGATTCATCTGTGGTCCTTACATGTAGAACCTTATGATAGACCCTCTTTTGCGGGAAATGTCGGGATCCACAAAGTGCTGTGCGTATGCTGACGATCTGTTTATCATTGTGGATGCTCAGTCTCGTGCTGAGCTTGAGAGAGTGGCTGAAGAACAATTGCGCATTGTTTCTCAGTGGGGTAGAAGTGTTGGTGTTGACGTGGCAACGGAGAAGACTGTGACCATGTTGCTGAAAGGCGCGTAGTTGGCCTTCGTTGGTCAGGTTAAAAGGGGCAGTTCTTAAGTATGTGACCGATGATCAGTACTTGGGAGTATGCTTTGGTGGGAGGATGAGTTTTAAACCTCATCTGGAGAGGTTGCATGGAAAACTAATTTGCATTGTCGGTCAGGTGCTTCGATTGCTTAAATGTGTGTTGGGCCTCAGTAGGCGTGCTATTCGTGTCCTGTGTGACGGCTTATTTGTTGCTGCAGCAACTTATGGGTCGTCGGTATGGTGCGGGTACATCTCGTCTGCTGTGGGGTATCGTAAGATACTCTCATGACTGCGAATATTTGGGACGCGAGTATGATGCTCTCCACATATGAGCAAATGGATAAGGCTGATTGGTATGCATGTCGGGTGTTTGCTGAATAGGATAGTTGAAATGTGTATCTCATTGTGTGATTGTGGCTCTCGTCACAATCAGCTCCTAAGATTTGGTTTCTAGCCTGACATTGGGTCGGTCCCCTTGTGGGAGCATCGTGGTGGCTGTAGTTTAATACCTAAGTCGCGGATAGAGCGTCAGCTTGGTGCCGTGTCCCATTGTACGGCAAAGGCATTAAGATAGGCCTCAACCCAAACCAAGGGTGAAGTTGTGTCCTTACGCATAACTTTATTTGGTACCTGTGGTACGGGATCATTCCTATATCATGAGGGTGCTTGATCGGCACTGTACTTCAATCCCTTGTGTGCTGGCACACCGTGGGGTTAAGCCTTCAGGACAGGTATCCACGTTAAACCTCTTAGGAATCTGTCCCTATCTACTCATTCGTTACTGTGTCGTCAGACTGTGTAGACGTGTTGTGAAGTAATCTGTGCGTGTGATTTTTAGATCTCGTTCAGCTTGTTAACCTTGAGTGCCGTTGTTAAGGTGTTGGTGGTGAGCATTGGTTGTGCATCAAATTGTTTGTGTACTCGCTAACCACTAGTCGGTTAGTGTATTGGGTACTGCGCAGTTTGAAAGGCTCCCCTAAGAGCATTGATATTCACTGTGGGAATACAGTTGAGGAGCACTGTGACCTGTTAAAATTCGCGGACGGGAGGTTGAAGAGGGACTGTGGTTTTTCAGTCGGTGAGGCACTGTGGTAATCAGTGTTGATTGTAAGTACCGAAATGCCACCCGGTAGGAAGGCAAAGAAGAGGGCTGTGCGGCACACAGAATCTGAGGCGACTGACTCTGACACATCTGCTCAGAGTTCAGTCAAAGTGGGTAGAAATAGCAGGAAAGACAGCATGGTGGCTGATCATGCTGTTATTGATGGGGGTAAAGAGGGTGTAGTGGGGGAGTGTGCCGACAAGGGGGCTGGGGCTTCTAGCTCTTCTTCCGGGCAGGTGGGTGCGGAGGTGGCTGCTGGAAGGTGTGCTAGGGATATTGGAATCGAAACTGGTTCTGCCAAGTTCGGCTCTGGCCTGCATAGTGCTGCTTCTAGTAGCGTTGATGCTGGACATGGGGTGTCAAGGGGCGCTAGATTCGAGGTTCGCTCGATGAAGGCGGTCACTGGTCGCCTCATTAAGGATGTTTTAGATGGGTTGGTTGACAGTGGTGTTTTGCAAGGGATTATAGGCATTGTGGGGGAGTGTGATGTGGACCTGCCTATATTTTGTTTGCCGGCGTTTAATAACGCCACGGGCAATCAAACAAAAAAAATAAAGCACTGCAAGAGCGCTTACGATTTTGAGCAAGGCACTGCAATAGCGCTTATGATCTTTTGTAGAAAATAAGTAAACAGCCAGTTTATAGGCTATGGATCAACTGATGATTTATTGATGTCGGTTCCTATTTTTATACAGGAGTAACGGTATCCTTAATTTATAAACAGTAAATTATGTTTGACATAAAACATATGGTGTATTTATTTTTTGAAAAGGCTTAAGCGTGACAAAATTTTTTTGTAATAAAAAATTAAAAAAGAATAAAATTTTGTTGAATTTGAACTTTATTTCGCCGACGTTTCGCAGTTTCTTTGACTGCTTCCTCAGGGCTAATTTTTAAAACTGACATGAAATTTATTTAACATAAAACCTTATTTAAAATTATTACAAAAACGAATCTTAACATATTAGACTTAACATCATTTTACATTTTTAAGTACAATACAACAATAAATTTATGAACATGCAAAACAAAATAAAAACAAAAATATAACAAATATTATGTTAAAGCTACGCAATAATTCGCGCTTATATTGTCCACGTCCTCTTTTCTATTGACAGTATGTTTAATGTATTGTTGTATGTACAGGCTCTCCAGCGTCATTCTTATGTTATGGTTTCTTTTTCCGTCCATTATTTCGACATTGTCTAAATCAGCTGTGTGTCCAGTGTTTTTTACATGCTGAGCGAGCGCCGTGATTTCTTTTTTGTTTTTTATGTCCATTTCATGTTCCTTCATACGAGTTCCTACAGCTCTTTTTGTTGTTCCTATGTAGATTTTATTGCACTTTTCCTCTTTTCCTTTACATTTTATTTTGTAAATTACGTCTGATTGTTGTTGTTTGTCAATTGGTGTTTTCGTTTTGGTAAATATTTTTGTTAATGTAGCGACTGGCCTAAGTGCAAAAATTATGTTGTCGTTTTTAATAATTTCTTTTAGATGTTTTGTCTCAGTTAGTTAAGTTATGTATGGTACGCGTAGGTAACTTTTAGTTGTTACATTGTTATTGCTGTTGGTATTGCTTTGTGTTCCCACTTCATTGTTTTCAGTTCTATTTGTTTTTACTTTTTTTATTATTTTATTTACTAATTTGGCTGGATAGTTATTGCTGGCTAGTATTTTTTGAATTTTTTTGATATTGTTTTCATGGAATTCTTTGTCGCTAATGTTGATGGCTTTATTGATGAGGTTTTTCACCGTGCTTAATTTGTGATGCTTGGGTTGGTTTGAAAAAAAGTTGAGTATTCGTCCTGAAGATGTTGGCTTCATGTACCAGTCAAATATGAGCTGACTTTAATTTTTTTTTTTAAATTAAAAAAAAAATATAAATAATTTTTTTCCCACAAAAATTTTACGGCATTAAGTGCAGAATAAATTAAAGTTTTTTCAAAAAAAAAAAAAAAAAATTTTAAAATATGGTTTTTTAAAAAAAAATGCAAAAATATTTTTCAATTCGCAAAATTTTTGTGAAAAATTTTTTTTTTTCAAAATCAATATTTTTTTTTGAAATAACAAGTAAAAACCTAAAAACGTAAGTTTACCAATTATTAATTGTTAAAGTTTGCTGTAAGCTATAAATTTTCGAAAAAAAACACTTATTCTGAAAAAGTACGAAAATCGTGAATTTCATACCCTCGTATCTGAGCAACAAGTAATATTAGGGCAAAATCTTAAACACGCTTTTATTTCCAGACATCAATACTACAATCATGTCAAATTTCACCCAAATCGGTGCCAAACATTTTTTCAGGTGGCGTTTTCGTGTGTTTTACCCCATATATTTCTGTTTTAGTTTTAAAATTATTATGTTATTCATGAATAAGTTCATGTTGCGTGTCTTTATTCAAAATTCTTTTGGGTTCATTATATATTAAAATTTTTAAATTATTATGATTTCGATTCAAATTACTATATATTGTTTTAAACTCTTCTATAGTCAGATATTTAAATATATCATCCGTGCTCTTTAATGCGAGTTCCTGTATTCCTAACGAAAGCATTTCTGATGAAAGTTTCTCCAAAATCAACGGTGTGTTCAGTGCATTATTGCTACATCTAACTAATACTTCGTCACCTTTAACTTCAATTTCGGATGATAGTTTCTCCAAAGACAACGATGTGTTCGATGGATTATCACTACATCCTTTAAAATTTTTAATAGGAAAGAAACTAATTTTCTTCATTTTATTAATATCCGATAAGGATGTACAATCCCAAATAAAAAGTTGATTAGGATTTTTGACAGCAAGGCATTCAGTGTTGTTAATATTTTTACAGTTTTGACCAGATTATCTTTTACTTCTGGTTATAGCTAGAATGTTTCCTATATTCTGCTCATTTCCAGTTGGAATCATTGCTTTCAATGACTCACTATTAAGAACTATTCTTGATAATGCGTCCGCATTTGTATTCATTTTTCCTTTTTTATAAATTATTTCAAAATTATAGTCGCATAGATCCAATCTGATACGAGTCAACTTTGATGATGGATTCTTATGTCAGAAGAGTGACACTAATGGTCTATGGTCAGTAATGACAGTAAATTTTCTACCATAGAGGTATGGCCTAAAAAAATTGATAGCCCAGTGAATGGCTAATAGCCCTTTTTCTATCACTGGTTTATTTAAATCATGTTTCGAAAGTGATTTACTAGCGTAAGACATGGGTAAATCTACCCATCTCTAAATCTCCGATTTCGCCTTGCGATAAAACTGCTCCCAGAGCATAGTTTGACGCATCAGTAGTTAATACAAATGTTTTGTTAAAATCCGGGTATTGTAAAATGGGTGTGTTAATTAATTTATTTTTTAAAGTCTCAAAGGAATTTTGACAATCTTTTCCCCATTGAAAATTTGTATTTTTTTTAACAGTGAGTTTAGATTTTTCGCTATTTCTGCGAAGTTTTGTATGAACCGGCGATAATAGTTACAGAAGGCCACAAACCAAACTTCGTCCGCGTTGGTTAGAATTGGGTAGTTTTTAATGATTTTATGTTTAGATGGGTCTGTTTTGATCCCATTGGCCGTTATAAGATGGTATACCACCTCTTGTTTTAAAAAACAACGTTTTTCCGAGTTCAATTTTAAATTATATCTTCTTAGTCTTTCAAATACGGTTAACAAATTGTCGTTGTGATCTTTTAAACTACAACCAAAAACAATTATATCGTCTACATAGAGAAATGCTTTTGCATCTAGTCCACTTAATGCAATTGTCAGCATTCGTTGGAAGCTATTGGAGGATATTTTTATTCCAAAAGGTAGTCGTTTAAACTGGAAATGTCCGTTCCCTGTCGAAAAAGCTGTTAATGGTCTTGAGTCTTCGTCTAAGTTTATTTGGTGGAAGGAGCTGGTCATGTCCAATGTCGAAAAGTATTTGGCTCTTCCCAATTTGTCTAAGATGTCTTCGATTTTAGTCAAAGGAAATTTGTCATTAATAATTTTTTCATTAAGTTTTCTGAAATCCACAACTAAACGCCATTTTTTTATATCATTTGTTGATTTTTTTGGTAAGGACTAACTGAATTTTCAATAATGTTGTCAGTCAATAGTTGTACAACTTGTTCATTAATTTCTTCAATTTGTGTTTCCGGCAATCTATAGTTTTTTATGTAGACAGGCGTAGAGTCTGATGTTTGAATTTGTTGTGTATAGAAGTTGTTGACGCTTAGTTGTTCTCCTGGGAGGTGGAAAATGTCTTCAAATTTCTTTATGATTTCTATAAGTGATTGCTCTGCTTCTGATTCAGTGCAATAAATTGTTAAATTCTTTAACAGTTCTTTGAGTCTGTTTTCGTTTGGTAAATTGGCTTTTGTGTAAGTAAAAACATTATAATTTTTCAATGGTGTTATTTCGCAGGGTAGACTGTTCGAAACTAAATCTTTATCAGTCGTGTTTAATAATTTGACGTGGGATATCCCTTTTGCTGGTATAATAGTATTTCCTAAAAATACCCCATCTGCTATTTCTTTATTTAAAACGATGCTTTCTTCAACAATTTTTATATTAATCGGAACAATCGATTCAGATCGAGCTGGTATGATAATGTTCATTTGATGTTGGTTTTTTGAAATTATTGGCAAGGTAAATTCTTTCTCATTTGTTATAAAAGTTATTGTAAGAGTCTCAAAATCGATTTTGGACATGTATTTTCCTAAAATATCTCGTCCTATTATTTCATCGGTTGCGATTGGGAAATCGTTATGTACGATATGGAAATGGTGCTGTATTTGGCAGTCTTCAAATATTAAATTGAGTTTTGTTGTACCAATACATTCTATTATTTGATTGGTTATGCCAGGTAAATCTGATATATTTCTTGTGTTTATGTCTTGTAAATTTCTAATTTTGCAAATGGAAACGTCCGCCCCTGTATCTATTAAAAAATTTAAGTTCTGATTGTTATTGCAACATTTTAGTGATACGTAATTGTTTAAATCTTTTGAAGCTTTGTAAATTAATTTTGGCCTGTTCGGGCAACAGTTTCTGTCGCCGGCCATCTTCGTTTCCCTGATTATTGCTATTATTATTATCATTATTTCTCCGATTATTGCTATTATATATTAATACGTGAACATCGAATCTTGTGGTACTCTTTTTTAGTATTTACTATAAAGAGAGAGGAATACAACTTATATCATTGGAAAGGTACTCTTCCATAGATGTGCAGAAAAAAAAAATCTGGTGTATAAGTTGCCGTTAAGGCAGGTAAAATAAAGTGAACATATTTACATGATTCCCACACACAAAACGCATTAATCCCTAATGGAAAAAAAAAACGATGTCACGGCTGAAATGCCTCACCGATTTTTATGAAATTTGATATAGAGATAGATTGAACCTTGAGTAAAGATATTTGTTTAGAGTAGGCGGTTCCACGCCCCTAACAAGAAAAAACATCTCCACGGCTAAACTAATGGACCGATTTTGATGAAATTTAGTTTGGATATAGATTGAACCCTGAAAAACACGGTTCCACGGCTAAACTAATGGACCGATTTTGATGAAATTTAGTTTGGATATAGATTGAACCCTGAAAAACATTTATCAAAACTTTGAGTTTTTTTAATAGGCGTGGCACCACTCCTAACAGAAAAATCGTTTTTCTTTTGGTGTAATTTGTTTTGGAAATAGATTGAACCTTAAGTAAAGGTACTAAAGTCTTCAAGTTCAAAAGGGTAAAGAATCTTGAGTAAAGAAATTTGGTTTGAGTGGGTAGAGCCATGCCCCTAACAGAATAAAACGTTTCAAAGCTAAGTTAATAAGCCAGTTTTGATGAAATTTGGTACAGAAATATATTGAACCCTGAGGAAACGTATTAGTTTTAAAGTGGAGGGTGACACGCTCTAAATAGGAAAATATGTTCCACAGCTATAATTATGGACCGATTTTGATGAAATTTGATATGTAGTTAGATTGAGTCTTGAAAAAAACTATATGTTTTAAGTGGATGGCGCCACACCCTTAACAGGAAAATATGTTTTCTTAACTAAACTAATCGACTGAATTTGATAAAATTCGGTATGGAGATATGTATATTGAACTCCAAGGAAGGGATTTAGATAGGTATAGGACAACATGTTTACCATGATTTTTATTTTTGAAAGCGATGACAAATAATAGCTCTTTTTTATATCAGTTCTTTAACACCAAAAGCATTTTTAATGGTTGAATTTCAACCACTCGGCGAAACTAGATATCATTATTTCTCCGATAATTGTTTCTATAGTTATTATTCCGGGTGTGATTATTTTCATTTCTAAAATTATTATTTCTGAAATTATTGTTATTACGGTAGTTCCGGAAGTTGCTTCTGCTATTGCTATTTCTGAAATTACTGTTTCCATAATTATTGCAATCACAATTCCTATTGTTTCCGAAATTGTTGTCTCTATAATCATTGTTCTGTGATTCTCGGTTATTAGGATGTCTATTATTTTGAATTTGGAAAATGTTCTCATTATGATTCAAATTTCTTTCGGCTGTCGTACATCTTTCGAAAGCCTCACTAAATGTTTTCGGAGGATTTGCCATTAAAATTGGCTGGTATTCAGGATTAATACCTTTTATAAAAACATTTAATGCCATGCTCTCACTAACTTTGTAAATTGCATCTTTTGTTTCTTGACTCGGATTATGTAAGGTTTTATTTTCAAATTGACCTAATTGCTCTAAAAGTTCCGCAATTTTCTCTCTAAATTCAGCTATACTATTATTGTTTTGTTTAACTGACCCGAGTTCTGTAAAAACCTGTTGTAGAGTTTTTGGATTCGGGTAGGATTCCTCTAACAATTTTTTTAATTCTGCAAAAATAACAGGCCTATTTGATCGATCATTACGGATCTGTGCCGTCGTTTTGAAATTATAGACGTACTTAACGAATAATGGTTTGTCTTCATCTCTCAAGATGTCATGTAGGAGTTCTGTCTGAACAATAAAATCTTCCAGACATGAAAATATTCCTTTGAATATTTGTAGGTTTTTTCCTAACACCGATATATCAATATGAGCCAGTTTTTGGGAATTTTCTTCCAACCAAATACCAGATAAGTCTAAGTCTAATTTATCTTCAAATTCCTGTTTTTTGTTCAAATCTTTTAGAATTTTATTTATATTTTTAAAGTTTAATTCAAATTGAACTTTTAAATTATCATAATCTTCAGTTTGTGTCTCTACACAAATATTTTCGATTTTTTTTTAAAAAAATTTATTCGCGCAAATTTATTTTTAATGTATTTTTTTGTATAGATTCTGTTTTTACTTTTTTTTAAGTTTAAATATAATTTCTCCAATTCTAAAATAGAGCTTTTTACTAACTCCATTTACTAAAACAAAGAAAAAAGTATAAATTTTATATTAGAAATTGTTTGTGTGCACTGTGCAAAAAAAAACTGTTTGCAAAAATTTTTGATCGTGTGAACTAATAGGCAGTTGCGCAAAAATGTTTATTCTCTGAACCTGACCACTTGCAAAACGTCAAAAGTGAAATAGTATAAATCCAAATGGTGGCAATATCAAAGTATTTTTTTTTTGTGTAATTGTATTAATTATTTTAAGTAAAAAAAATAATGTGAAAAAAGAAGAATTGTTTATAAAAATATTTGAAAAAGAAAAAGCAAATTTTTGTTCTGTTAATTCATTATAAAAAGTGTTTTAATAAATATAAAATAATAATAAAAAATGTGTAAATAAAAAATTGTTTATTTTTTTCGGGTCTTTCCTGATCTACTTTCTAACTCTGCCGTTATCGTCAATGACGTGCATGTTCAATACATGGTTGTTGACGTAAGTAGGTGGGGCGTTGTTATGTGTGCTGAAGGTCAGCATGGAAAACTGTTTTTGAGCAGTATATATTGTAAGTTCGGAGAACCTTTAGAGCCTTATATAGCGTACATGGATTCGGTGCAACTACTTTGTAAAGAAGTTTTCCAGCCTGGGTAAGCTCGCCGGATGTCCAGGCGTTCGTGAAACAATAACGCTTTGAATTTCACTTTGAACTCTGGGTTATTGTTTATTTAATAACTTTTACAAAAATATTTATTTGATTCAGGAACTCTAAGTTTTTGCTTTTTGGTGCTTCTCAAGTCGCTCCTTCGCCGCACCGTAAACTTGGGACGCCTAAAGTGCACGCAAGGGTTTGAAATCCAGGCAAGAGATATGATCTGAAAGCTTCGTTCAAAACTAGCCCAGCTGGACCGAAGTCGGCGCAAAAATTTTTTCGAATAAAATCAAAGTCGGAGGAAAGACCCAATCAATTGATAATATTCCAAAGGAATCTTTGGTGGAACTAGCACTAAACGGCTCGGAGCAGTGACTCTAGATCAGATCAGACAAAAACACTTTCAAACCAATGTCAAAGTCGGAGGAAAGACCCAATCAATTAACATTAGTCAAAAAGTATTTCTCGTGAGGAAACCTGCAGTACTTTTTCTACCCTTACTGACCTTACTCCTACCAGGGATTCCTTAGTCCTGGTGGTTCTTACGACGCCGCCTCGTTGCTGGATTGGCTCCGGTTTGACTGCACTTGTGACTTCTAAAGAATCACTTCTCATGTAAGGTGCTGCTTTCTCACTGGGTGATCCTTACTGTTGTTGCTCACTGGGGTCCTGCACGTGTTGATCGGCTGTTTATTCTTGCGCAAACACTTGCTGTAGTTTCTGGTTTCACTTTTTTTTTTACTTTTGTTTTCACTTTGATTGTACTTGTGTACTCTTTGATCGCTGATTGCTGACTGTCTGACTCTGCACGATGCGAAGTGTTTTATACATATTTCAGCTGCATAGCCAGAACTGGTTTAGGTTGCGTGTTCGATCGAACCTGATGCATTGCATGTTTACGCGCTATATTTGGTGACTCCGTTATTGTTGCATGTTTACGAGCTATATATGGTGACTCCGTTGTTGTTATGCAGACTATGTTGCTGCTTTGCTTAAATATTTTGATGTGACTGTACCTTTGCCAAATTTATGTGAGGCAAAATTTCTTACTAGAATATTTTGTCCTCACAACTTGCGAGTAGTATTCCACTTATCCATGGAATGGACGCGAATGTAGCCTCCCCCTGTGGTTCAGCAAAATGCCCCGTTATGTTGGGTATATGAAGGACAGTAGGGAACAGCTGCTAAGTGAGTTCTTAGTTACGAGAGACGTTTGTATTTTAAATGAGCCAAGCGAGATTTATACGTTTGATGGGCCTAGAAGTGTGAGCGACACTGATGTGACGGTAACAAATAATGTGGCTACTAGATGTTTTCACCTTGAATGGTGTGTGCTGGGTGAACAGCAAATGAGTGATCACAATCTGATTCAGATTGTGCTTACTCATGATCTAGTAGCGCATGAAAGGTTAGAGCTCAAGGCATGGCGCACTTGTTCTGAAAATTGAGATGCGTGGTCAGAGTTAGTGAAAGGGATGGCTCTTAGTGTGCCACTTCATACGTTTGTCAACATGGGTTTGGATAAGCAAATCGGTTTGATTGACGACTGGTACACTGATGTGAACGACACCTTATTTGCGCGATGTCGTAAGACAAATCGCAAGAAAGTAAGGTGGTAAACACGCGAGGTAATGCTAAAGCGGAGGTTGCTCAGGTCCCTCAGGAAGCGATTCCAGAGGGCCAGGGTGGCGAACGCTTAGGACGTGAATGAGCGTCGGTCCGCATACCGTTTGTGCTTGGTTGAATACAAGCGTATGATTGTACGGGTGAAGGAGAGTGAGTGGCGGGCTTTCGTGCACGGGAACCGGAATGATCTTTGGGGTCAAGTGTATAGGATTTGTCGGAGTTGTAACAAGCGATTGGATGTTGACAGTTTTTGCGATGGTACGATTGCATTAACCTGCTGTTAAGCTCATTCTTTCCTAGTGAGGAGATTGCTGCTCGGCCTCTGGACCGTGTGGTCGTTGATTCCCCTGGGTTGGACATCGGTGTGATAGCGTACGCTATGTCTGTTGTATGGTCGAGGAGATCCCCGGGTAATGATGGTATGACTGGCGAGATGGTCAAGGCCATCTGGCGAGCCATACCAGACTATCTTGGGTGCTTGTATGGAAAATGCGTGAGTGAGGGATATTTTCCTACTGCTTGGAAGTTTGCTCGTGTGGTTGTTCTTTTGAAGTCACCCGATAAGATTAGGAGTAATCCTCGGTCTTACAGGGGCATCAGCCTCCTTCCAGTGCTTGGAAAAGTGCTTGAAAGGGTGATGGTGGAACGGCTTCAGGAGTTGCCATACCGGTTATCTGAACGGCAGTTCAGATTTAGACAAGAACGAAATGTTATAGATGCATGGGAGTACATGAAAACGTGTATCAATGGTAGTGTCTCCAAATATGTCTTGGGCATATTTCTTGACTTCAGGGGTGCATTTGACTGTTTGAGGTGGCAATCCGTGATATGAAGATTGAGAGAGCTTGGATTTCGAAAAGGTGACCTTTGGCAAAATTACTTTTCCGGCAGAAGGGCTGGGGTGGTTGGCGTAAGCGAAACGGTGTTTGTTGATGTGGTTCGTGGTTGTCCACAGGGCTCTATCAGCGGTACATTTATTTGGAATCTCATGATGGATCCCCTGTTAAGGCGGCTTGAGCCCATCTGCAGATGCTGTGCTTACGCTGATGAGCTCCTTATTTTGATCGAGGGTCAGTTTTGTGCCGAAATTAAGAATAGGGCATGTGAATCGTTAACTTAAGTGTCTGAATGGGGCAGAAGTGTTGGCGTTGAGGTGTCGTTGGAGAAGACGGTGACAATGTTGCTGAAAGTCAGATTGGCTCATAGTCGTCCTCCACTTGTCAGTATCGACAGAGTTAGCCTCAGGTACGTGACTGAGGTCAAGTACTTGGGGATAACGATTCAAGAGCTGCTGGGATTTTTGGCTCATTTGAAGCGGGTCCGGGAACGTTTATCGTCCGTTGCAGGGCAGGAGCGCCGTGTTTTGAGGAGTGAGTGGGGCCTTGGTAGGTGGGCCGTCCGCGCCATATATGGGGGGCTGTTTGTTGCTTGCGCAACCTATGGCGCTCCTGTATGGTGGTGGTGGTGGCTAAGTTACTTTCGTGTCAGCGTGTTGCTCTGCTCGCGAGCATGCCCGTGTGCCATACGGTCTCTACGGAGGCCTTACAGGTGCTCATGGGTGCACCTCCTTTGGACCTGGAGGTGATACGTTGTCGTGTTGCTTACGGGATTCGGAGGGGACTGCCTCCTATAAATTGGTGGTTAGATACTGTTGATATTGGTGACATGAGTTTAAAGGAACGTAAAAGTTTCTTGAATGATTGCATCACATCTCGGTGGCAGGCTAGATGGGAGAACAGAAGGAAAGGCAGGACAACGTTCGGCTTCATTGTGGATGTCACGTTTGTGGAATATGACTCAGATTTTGGGTTTAACCTTTATCTGGGCTTCCTGCTGGTTTCCTCAATGCATTTTGGCATGAGAGGGCTCTCGGTGAAGTCCAGGGTTGCGATTGTGGGGCGATGCTTGAGGACACATTGCACGTGTTGTGTGATTGACCTCTTTAAGAGGACATCCGACACATAGAGTCCTTTGGGATCGTATCGCAGCCTAGTGGTGGGTATGATCTTGGAGGTGTGCTTGCTTCCAGTGAGCGCATCTCCCTTCTCAACAGTGGGTGGTGGGCATGATCTTGGAGGTGTGCTTGCTTCCAGTGAGCGCATCTCCCTTCTCAACAGTTTTGCGGGGTAGGTTTTCGCACGGCAGAGGAGGCGTGGTCAATTGAGAGGTCTGGAGTAGCGATTAGTTGGGGCATAGGTGTGTTAGGCAGTTGGGCGAATAGGCATGTATGTGTTTCATGTTTCGATTGACTGTATGTTGTGTTGTTGATTGTAAGGTGGCCAGTCCTAAGCTGAATGGAGCTCAACTCGAAGTAGCTTGCTACGAAACCTGACCGGAGTCTTTCTGATACCACGGGTTGTCAGGAGCCCCTAAGACTTCGGTTTTAGCCTGGCAGTGGGTAGGCCCCCTTGTGGGCGTATCGTAGTGGCTGTGGTTTACAGCCAAAATCGCGGGTAGGGGGAATTTATTCCCTCGGTGTGGAGTTGCATTGCAACCAGGTTTCATCTTCTATAGTATGACAGAGGTTTTAGATAGGCGTCGACACCGACCAGATGTTAGGTCATGTCCACTTGCATGGCCATGAAATGGTGCCTTCGGCTAGCATGGGGCTTGGGATCTCTCGGTCCTTATGCTGGTCGTGGGGGCGCCTCTCGACGCGTAAGTTTCGAGCCTGTGCGTAGGCACCGTCAAATTAAGCCGTATCGGCAGGGGTTGACGTAAAACAACACACGCATTGTGCTTATCTACTCAGTCGTGTATGTAATGCCATAACGATTGGACGAGTGTGATTTCAGTGCGATTGAATTTGAGAATTTTGACATAAAATGTGATTTTCAGTGAGATAAAACAGTTGTAAGCCTTAGATCTATAGTCTAAGTTGTGTTTTTGATAGGGTTTATCCCAAATATTGTTTGTTTTTGCCGGTTTTTTAACTGAATTAAAGTCTGTGCATAAAATTGAGTGAAAAATTAATGTGAATTTAACCTTGAAGCAAAAACTAACAAATATACAGCAGTACGTCATTTGCGTTATTGTTGTTGTTGTGTTTAACGTACTATAAAAAAGAAATTTACTATGCGAGAAGCGCTGTCAGCGTCCTTATATGCAATTGCTTTTGTGAATGCTTCGAGTCAGAGTGGCGTGTTTGTGAGAATATCGTCATTACGTGAAATTGTTTTTGTGATTTTACGGTGCTGGATTGTGATGCAGTCTTGCTCGGCATGTACCGACAGTTGGCAAGTATTGACTTTTGACTACTATTGATTTTTGTAAAATCGCACTATAACACATATAGACCAAATCGGTTCAAGAAATTATCGCACCTTTTTGGTGCGTGCGATTTTTTGCGGGATTTTGCGGGTTTTGTCATTATTTAGTATGACGTCGTCCAATGAGGACGGGAAGCAGTGTAGGCCTAAAAAGCCTGGTTCTAAGGCCAGCAGGGCCAAAAAAGATGAGAATTTCGTTAAGCGCTACAAACAGGTAAATCCGTGTAGTGTATAGGATGTTTCTGCTGTCGAGAGTTCCGCAGTGTTGTCGGAAAAGGGAATGTCTGGGGTTGAGAGTGGCTCGAAGACACTCAAAGGCTCATCTGAGTACACCAATGTTGTGTCTGCTGTAGAGACTGTGCTTTCCGTTGTGGGATTTGTTGCTCCTGTTGATCCAGATGCTGTTAAGTTGGCTAAGAGGGCTCGGAAATTTAAGAAGAAGAAGTCAAATGGAGTTTCTTCTCCTGGCGGCAATGATGGCCCGGCTGCTAAAGCTAAAAAGTTGAGCTCAGAGACGTTGAGCAAGAAGTCAAGCAATTTAATAGCTTATTCGTTGACTTCAGATGATGGCAAATCGTTTGAGAGATCCAGAAGAGGCTCTCATGTAAAAGCTAAGAAAAAAGTTGTGGCTGCTCCAGTGGTTGCTGCTAAAGTTGTTGTTCCAGTTGTTGCCGATACTATCAATTCGGTGGATTTTGTAGACAAGCTGGTCCGAAGTTCAGCGAAAATAAAAGCGGCAGTTCCTTTTGCTTGTAATGGTGAAAGTATTTGTACTAAGATGATGTCTGCCTCTGATTGCATTGACGAAGCGTTGGTTGAGGCAAAAGTTAATCTCAAGGTAAGAGATAAAAGTAATAATCTCGTAAAGGAACTTCGTAGCTTAGTTGTGGGGCTAGTTTGTGAGAACAACGGTTTAAAAAACAATATACTCGCTCTTGGGACGAACGACACTGCAGGTAGTGCGCGGGCTCCCACTTTGTCGGCTGGTGTATCCAGTGTTGCTTTTGGTGATTCTGGTGCACCATTGCCGTCTGTGAAACCAGTTGTGAAGCCCGTTGAGACTTGGTCTTTGGTGGTTAAGAGCCGTAAGGCTGATGAGGCTGCAAAGGAAGTGGTTAGTAAAGTGGTGAAACAGGTGGACCCAACCCTCGGGGTGAGCGCGCACGAAGTCAAGGCTCTTCGTAGTGGGGGTGCCATTATTCGAACTCCATCGATTGTGGAGCGCGATAAAATCGCAGGTAATACCAAGTTTGGTGAGGTTGGGTTAGACGTCAATGTGAACGTGAAATTGGGACCTAGAGTTGTTGTCCAACAGGTTGATTCTATGATTTCTTATGATATTTTCGCGAGGGATCTTTATGAGTTGAACTTGAAGGATGTGATGACTCCTGAAGAGCTCAAAGCGGGTGTCTCTCTCTTAAATGCAAGGAGTTGCTACATTATGTGGTTCTGTTTCCGCGTACGTGAGTATGAGAAGGTTCTTAGTTGTTACAGGTGTCTGAGCTTGGACCATAGGGTGTCTGATTGCAAGGTGAAAGGAGTTGTCTTCCGTCGGTGCGGGTGGGTGGGACACCGTGCTGCGCGTTGCGAAAATGCTGTGCATTGTCGAAATTGTGCTTTCAGGGGTATGCCTGCTGGACACTTTATGGTGTCAAGCAACTGTCCTTTGCATTGTGCCGTGGTTGCCCGGGCCGGCGCTAGGCATTAATGCGTGGGCGATTTATACAGCTGAACTGTCAGGGTGCATATGCTGTTATGTGTGAATTAGGTGAATGTATGCTCGAACTGTGTAGCGCTTTTGCTTCGGTTCAGGAACCTTACACGTTCCTTGAATTGGTTAGGGGCTTACCTGCAGAGATGTGGGTCTCTTCTGATTTTAAGGGTAGGGCTGCTGTCATAGTGAATCCTCAGGCATGCATGGAATGTATACTTGTGGATTCGAGTGATTATGGTGTATTGGTGAGTGAGGAAGGTGTAAGTGGTAAACTTTTGATTGGCATTGTGTATTGTAAATTTGGTGGAGATATTGAGCCCTATATAAGGTGTATGGATGAACTGCTACTACTTGCGAGTAGAAGTCCTCTCATCCTTGGTATTGATGCGAACGCATCGTCTCCTTTGTGGTTCAGTAAGGCGTCAAGATCTCCTGGTCTCCGGAACCGCGAACAGGGTGAGGTGCTTGCTGAATGGGTTTTCGCAAATGGTGTCCACGTGATTAACGAGCCGAGTGAACTGTTTACCTTTGATGGGCCCAATGGTGTGCGTGATATTGATGTTACTTTAGGTAATGATGCAACAGTGGAATTATTTTATTTTAAGTTTATTTTATAGTTAGGGTTATGCATTAAAGAAGCTGTTACTTCGGTGTCACCTTCTGATTTTAACCCGAAACCCATTGATGAGCAGATCGTTTTCTTAAATCAGCGTGTTCAGGGAGTCAACGATGATCTTTTGAGAGATTCCGCAGAGTATTTTTTTATTTATTTAATTCATTATTCTCATATCATATACATTTATGAATATCTAAATTGACTCTATGATATACTTATAACTTATAGAGAATAGTTAGTGACACTTGTATCTTCAATTACGAAAATAGTGTTAAGTATCACATCATATTTATATATAAAATGAATAATTAAAAATAAAAAAAAAAAATAGCTAACGGCATTACTATTATAAAATAATTCAAAAATTTAATAGTTAATAATTATGAAGCATAACAACAGTAAGTATCTAAAAGTTTTATGCAACGTAACTCATCAAACTTTCGACTTGATTAGTGTCAAACGTTAGAAGCCAAATCTTTATTCTTTTTAAGAATACGGCTAGAGATCTTATAATTCGTATATCTTCTGGTAGGCAATTAAATAGTTTACAAGACAAAACAGAGTAAGAGTTTCTAAACAATGAGGTTCGAAAAGCGGGCAAAGAAACCAGTGAACATTGGTTACTACGCAAACTGTAGGTATCACGTATGGGAGTTTGCAAATAGCCACCTCTCATATAAAATATTTTTAGGACTTCTAGAAAGAATAAATGTCGAACTGACAGAATTTTAGATTTTCTAAACAACTCCATGGAGTGGGCAAAATGTGAGCAAATAAAGATTTTTCTTACTACACATTTTTGTAGTACCATTAGTTGGTTAATTTTATTGAAGCTAGCACTGCCCCAGCAAATTATTCCATACTCTAGTTTCGAATGAAATATTCCATAATATATTATTTTTAAAGTTTGACTTACTTACTTACTTACTTGGGTGGCCATAACAACCCGTTACCGGGTTACGGCCGACCTCAAAAGCTCTCTCCAGGCGCCTCTACTTTAGGCGCGCCTTCTCCAATCATTCACACCAAGCGTGGATAGGGTTTCCTCGGCTTGGTCTTTCCATCGGAGGCATGGTCTTCCTCTTCGTCGTCGCCCAGCGGCTTCCGCATCAAACACCTTTTTCGCCGGAGCTTCTTCGTCCATACGCACAACATGTCCCAGCCAGCGCAGACGTTGTATAGTGATGCGCTTGACTATGTCAATGTCAGCGTAGAGCTCGTACAGTTCGTGGTTCATTCGAATACGGTAGTCGTCGCCGACGTAAACAGGACCGAAGATTTTGCGAAGAATTTTTCTCTCAAACACCCCAAGCGTGGCTGCATCAGTCTGCGACACAACCCATGCTTCTGCGCCGTAAAGTATCACGGGTAAGATGAGCGTCTTGTAGAGTGTCAGTTTTGTCGGGCGAGAGAGGTCTCTACTACTCAATTGCTTACTGAGACCATAGTAACACCTATTAGCAAGAGTTAGTCTTCGCTTTATCTCCTGGCTGACATCGTTTTGAGTGTTCACGGCGGTGCCAAGATAGGTGAATTCCTTGACAACTTCGAAAGTATAGTTGTTCGCAGTAACAAAGGATCCAATACGCTGCGTCTCCCTGTTTGTGGACAGCATATACTTTGTTTTGCCCTCGTTCACCGTCAAACCCACTTTCGCTGACTCTTTTTCGATAGCAGAGAACGCAGCAGTAACATCTCGCTTACAACGTCCAATGATATCAATATCATCGGCATATGCAAGGAGCTGGACACTTTTGTAGAAAATAGTGCCATTACGATGTACACTGGCTCTTCGCAACACCCCTTCCATCACAAAGTTGAAGAGGTTGCAGGATAGTGGATCGCCCTGTCTGAAACCTCGTTCGGTATCAAATGGTTCGGAGAGGTCCCTTCCTACTCTGACGGAGCTGGCTGTGTTGCTCAACGTCATTCTGCAAAGCCGCACCAGCTTCGCAGGTATACCGAACTCAGACATGGTAGCATACAGGCAATCCCGTATCGGGCTATCGAAAGCTGCTTTAAAATCGATAAAGAGATGATGGGTATCGATCTGTTTTTCGTGGGTTTTTTCCAGAATTTGACGTAGTGTGAAGATCTGGTCTATGGTGGACTTACCAGGTCTAAAGCCGCACTGATAAGGCCCAATCAGTGTGTTGGCAAACGGCTTAAGTCTTTCACACAGTACAGTCGACAGGACCTTGTAAGAGATGGCAAGAAGACTGATTCCCCGGTAGTTAGCGCAGATTGTCGGGTCACCTTTCTTCAGTACAGGACAAAGGACACTGAGATTCCAATCGTCGGGCATGCTTTCAACTAGCCATATTTTGCAGATGATGCATACACCCTATCAGCTCATCGCCGCCGGTTTTGAACAATTCAGCAGGCAGGCCATCGGCACCAGCCGCTTTGTTGTTCTTAAGTCGATGGATCACAACTCGTACCGCGTCATGGCTAGGCGGTGGTACGTCCACACCATCGTCGTTGATTGGTGGCATCGGGTTAATTTCTCCAAAGGCGGGATTGGTGGAGTCATCGCCAGCAAGCAGCTTGGAAAAGTGTTCCCTCCATAATCTCAGTTTGACTGGAAACGTATTTTCTGAGACGATAAAAAATTCTGTTGGATGACAGTAAATATTTTCTTAAATTTGAGATGTGTTCATCCCAATTTAAATTGCAGTCAATTGTGACTCCCAAGTATTTAAAGTGATTAACTTTTTCAATTATAAAGCAATTTGTGTCACGTTGTACTATGATTGAAAGAACATTCATAACGAGGGTTGGAGCAGGTATTACTATATAAAATGTTCTGTTTGCACATTACACTATGGAATGTTATAACAATGTCTGAGCATTCTCAAAGCTTTGAATTAAAAAACATCTCGCAGAAGAGTGAAATGGTGGACCCGTGATCTTACTGATAAGCGGTGATCTGTCTGGCTGCTTCGGAAGAGATTCCAGAGGGCTCGAAAGGCCAATGCTGATAACATTGGCCGGCTTTAGATCGACTTTTGTCAAGGTAGGGCAGAATATAAGAGAATAATTGTTAAAATTAAAGAGATGAATGGAATGCTTTTGCTGGGAGGTATAGGGATGACCTTTGGGGTCAACTCTATCGTATTTGTAAGTGAAATAGGCGGAGTGTTGGTGTGAATGGCATCCGTGTTGGTGACACCGTGTTTTCAACGTGGAAAGATTGTGTGACTGCGTTAATGTCTGAATTTTTTCCTAGGTGCGATCAAGTTAGCTCACCAATTTTGGAAGTGGGTACTGGTCTCTCCGAGCTTAGGCTTGTATTGATTGAGTATGCGGTGTCTTTGGTTCGATCTAAGAGGTCACCGGGTATGGATGGAATGACCGGAGGGATGGTGAAAGTTATCTGAAAAGTCATTCCTGAGTATCTGGAGGCCCTTTATACTAAGTGCTTCTGTGAAGGTTACTTTCCTGTTGAATGGAAGTGTGCTAGAGTTGTTGTTTTGTCCCCCTTAGGATTAGGTCTAGTCCTCGTTCTTTCCGTGGGATCAGTTTTCTTCCAGTACTTGGAAAAGTGCTGGAGAGAATTATGGTGGAACGGCTTTGCAACGACATGACGGAGGAAATGTGCCCCAAGCAATTTGGTTTTAAAAGAGGTCAAAGTGTGGAGGACGCATGGTAGTATTTAAAGTTGTGCCTTAGCGAATCACAGTTCAAATATGTCCTTTGCATATTTGTTGACTTTAAAGGTGCGTTTGATTTTCTAAGCTGGTTTTGTGTGATTGATAGACTGCGCGGAGTTTGCTGTCAAGATCTTTGGATCTGGCAGAGCTACTTCTATTGTCGGAAAGCGTGTGTGATGGGTGTGAATGAGAGTGTTTGGATGGGTGTGGTCCGTGGTTATCCGCAGGGATCCATCTGTGGTCCCTACATATTAAACCTTATGATGGACCCTCTTTTGCGGCAACTGTTGGGATCCACAAAGTGCTGTGCGTATGCTGACGATCTGCTTATCATT